>CM060177.1:36473179-37919846 GCA_030549775.1 Tamarix chinensis
CCCTTTTTTTATAGTAGTGATCCTTATCATAGTCAAAGGAAAACATTTGATGGAAAAACAAAATTCATAGAGCTCTAGGACAATTAAGTGGTTGATATATACTTAATAGAATAAAGTGTATGATTTTTTTGTTTGGGAAGATGAATAAAGCCTTGGTTCGTACTAATGGGTGGAAGAACAGATTAATATTCTTTGATCTTCCATATTAGAAACATTTATATGTAAGACATTATCTTAAAGTGATGCATATTGAAAAGAATATATGTGATAATATGATTGGTATATTACTTAATATTACATAAACAACGAAATATGACATAGACAAAAGATGCAACATGGTTGAGATGGGTATTTGAGGGGAATAAGCACCACAAAGGAATATGGATCTTCTTTATTTGCCACTGGCATGTTACACCCTTTCAAGGAAGTAGAAAATTAGGTTTTGCGAGTTCTTGAGAGGAGTTAGAGTTCCAAAGGGGTTCTCTCCGACCGTTTCAGTACCAAGTGCTAAGCCTAAAGAAAATATTAACGATAAATTATAAGTTAAGACAAACTAAACTCAGTTGTAAAACAATATCAAAGTACGGATAAAGAATTATAATTCATTTTTGAAAGAGAAAAAAGCTTGCAACTGATTAAATATTCATTTGAAATACTCAATACAAGGTAATAAATTAAAATGGGTAAATCCGATACAAAAGAACTAACGAAAGGAAATACGTTGCATAAAGAGTAAATATGACAACAAGTCTCGAACCTTGAGCCAAAACAAGCTCAACACACAGCCCCAACTGATGTCTCGCCCACCTACACAAAGTCTGAAGGGCACACTACTCGTGGGAATGAGAAGCAACCATGAAAAGGATGATCAGTACGCTACGTACTGAGTAAGGTAACCAAGCACAAAGGCCAACTCATAATATCACATAAAGAATGCAGAATAATAATAAAGCATAAGACCAACATGATAGCATAATGCATATGACCATTCAGGTAAAAGTATAAAAGGCCCAATTATAGTCCGGATTAATTATTTAATTAATCTTTTGTCCAAAGTCGATACTCGCCATGCCTTTTATCAAATCCATGTAAGTACAGGAACACCCCACTATTATTGCCGGTGGGCCGGTCAACTGCGGGACAGAGTCCACACCACTATTATTCACCGATGGATCAGTCACTTGCGGAACAATAGTCCACACCACTATTCCTGACCGGTGGATCAGTCTGGTTCCTGATAACATGGTATTCCACTGTAAGTAATAGTATCTTTTAAGTGTCTGGGAAAACTTTGGTTTGTATTTATTGAGCTCGAGTTACCCCACTATTATTGCCGGTGAGCCAGAAACACATAGGTACAAAGCCTGACCACTATTATTACTGGTGGACCAGTTACACATAGGACATCATGTCCTAACCATTAAATCTGACCGGTGGATCGGTTTGGACTCGGATCAATAATCTTCCACTTTAAATGATTAATGTCTTAAGTATCTTATTCAAAGGATTTCACCCTGGACATGCATTAATCACATTCATAAATTCCACCATCATAATTACATTTAAATCACCAAATACACATGATAACACAAAAACTCTAAACAACCACAACCAACCCTAATTGACCACAACAAACCATAGTTAACCACTCCAAACCCTATTTAACCACAACAACCATAATTAGCCATTCCGCACCTTAGTTAATCACAATAAACCACAACTATCCACTCCAACCCTAGTTAATCACAACAACCCCATAGTTAATCACTCTGAACCCTAATTTTGTCTCCTCCATAGCCTTATAATGTCCTACATACTATTCTTCATCCCAAGTGTTCAAACACCCAAAAAAAATACTTACATTACCTTCCTTACATCCCAAATCAACTTTCCACATGTAAATTTCATTCTCATGTAAACGTTACACATCCCATGTAACCATTCGAATTTCTCATGCAAACCTTAAATCCCATGCAATCATTAATACCACCATACAAACCCTAATACCACCATACAATCATTAATACCACCATACAAACCCTGAATCTGTCATACAAAACCCTAAATTCAATCCACCCTAAACCAAAGATCCATCCATACCAAACCCTAGATTCACACCATAGAAAACCCAAAGATTTATCCATATAATACAATTGATTAGATTCTCTCATTCATAACCAAAAATTAGATTATCCCATACAACCATAAGTTAGATTCTTCCACATAAAATCATAAATTAGAATCTCCCAAGTAAACCATAAATTAGAGTGTCCCATATAACATCATATATTACATTCTCCCATAAAAAATCATCCAAACCGTAATTTAGATTCTCTCATACAAGACCATAATTTAAACTCTCCCACACAAAATCATAAATCATATTCTCCCACACAAACCCTAAAATTCTCCATTTTATTCTTCCACTCATGAATCATTAAAATAATCAACTCACCTCCTTTGATCAACCTTTTTCCCCATCCTCCTTTTTCATCCTTTCTCTCACACAAACCACATCAACATCCTCACATGCATGTCTTATAGGGTCACAACACATGTCATCACATACACATAGTACACATGTCATACGAAAACATACTTCCACTCCACGTTATATCACATACGAAATAATTACAATAATGATAAACATATGATACATAGCATGCGAAGCACATAATGCATATAAGCACAGAAAAGGCCTTAGCACCCCTTACCTAAAACGACACCGATCTTGAAGCACGCTCCTATGCCTCCTTAGGGCTTTGACCAAATAATAACATACTAATAAAATAAATTTTACAAAAATCTAACTTTGCTAAAGATATAGAAATAATATTATAAAAGTTGATAATTAATGCAGGGTTAAATAATTTATTCTAATAATAATAATGATACTAAAAATAATTTCAATGAGAATATAAATAAGAATATTTATAATATCAATAATAATAATAATAATAATAATAATAATAACAAAACTAATATTAGAGTAATTGTAATATTAAAAATGAAATAATAATAACAGTAATTCAAAATAGTAATAACAAAAAAATATAATTATAATAATAATAACATATTAATATTAATAATAGTAATAATAGAAATAATAAGAAGAATAAGAATAAAATCGAATTAATATACATTAGGGCTTCAACACTCAACAGAAATAATAATCAAACATTAATACTAAGAATAATAATACATATTAAAAATAGTAAATAATAATAATAATAATAATAATGGTATTTATATGCAAATAATTGAAATAAAAATAATTTAAGGGTTATAAAAATAGGGAAAATGGCTGAGAGGGTCTAGGGTTCAACCTTAGGCTGGCGGGAATAGGCAGCACCAGCGGTGGTACACGAGGGCGGTAGCGGTGGCCAGAAAAAGAGAAGAAAAGGGTAAAACTTTAATGCCGGGAAAAATGATAGGGAGAATTACGAGGGGAGCTGGGGTGTTTTGAGTTGCCCAGAAGGGAAGGGATAGAAGGAGGGTGGTGGCGTAGCTAAAGGTGGCGGCGCACGGCGGCGATAGGTAGTGGCCGAATGGAGGAGAAGAAGAAAGAGAGAGGAGGAGACGGAGAAAGAGGAAAAGAGAGATAGGGGAAGGTAGAAGGTGATCTGCGGGACATTTTAGAAGGTGAAAGAAGTAGCGGAAGCGGAGGAAGAGGTGGATAAAGGCGGCGCAAAGGGTGGCGGAGCTAGAAAATAGGTTGGTCGACGGGGTTACTTCGCACAGCCGGTGTAGCTTGTGCAGAAAGAATCGAGAGATATGGGATGTTTGGTTAGTTAGAGGGTGGTGCAAGGATGACACGGGGGGCCAGAAAGGGCGACGAAGCTTGCCGAATGTGGCAGACGAGATGTCTAAAGGGTGGCGGAAAAAAGGATCATTTTTCTGGGTAGGTACTAAAAGCTCGACACAGAGCTGATTATGAGGGTATTTATAGGGTTAGAAGGGAGGCTAGGGTTCTGTGGGTCGGTGAGGGAATAATGCAGTAGGGTTTTCGACCGTCGGCGGGGACGTTGGCCGGTGGCAACAATTTTCGAGGGAGGGGAATGTGTAGGGAAAAAGGGAGGAAAATGCACGAGAAAAGGGGATATGATTGGGTCTGTGTGGTCGCTGAATTAGGGGGAGATATTGGAAGGAAAACCGCCGGTCAAAACGACCGTAACCGACGGCGTAAAACCAGGGGGTGAGGCGGCGGAGTTATAGACTGGCAGCGGCTCGGGGAAGAAGAAGGAAGAAGATGGGGGGTGTTTAACCGGGCGGCCAGGAAAGAAAGAAAAGAAAAAGAAAGGAGGCGAACCGAGCCGGTCGGGCGCCAGGGGGTGCGTTTAAATGAAACTCAGAGTTTCGGTACAAAAAAAGGATGAAACGCAACGCATCGAGGGGCAGAAGAAGGGCAACATCACGCAGCTGGGTTGGGTCGAAGGAAAGGAAAAAAGAGAAGTGGGTCGCGGGAGAGGCAGCCCAAACGTGGAAAAGGGGAGGAAAAAGAAAAAGAAAAGAAGAAAGAAAAAGAAAGAAAGAAAGAAAAGGAAAAAAGGAAAAGGGGAAAAGGGAAAAATAATTAGTTTTGGTATTTAAATTAATTAAAATATTTGGGATATTAAAAAATAATAATATTTAAATAAAGTAATATTTAAATCCCTTTTTAGGCTAAATTAGGATTTATAAAATATTTTCGATAAACTCTATTTTAATTATCAAATCACTCTAATTTTCTTCAATTAAATTATTTATAAAATTCATATTAATTTGAAACTATTTTCTCCTTCTTATTTTAAATAAAACAATTTTTTTAATTAATTTCTAAAATAAAATATTTAATTAGCTAAAATACCAAAATTTCTTCAAATTAAAATACTTGTAAATTCCTCCTTAATTTGCCCTAACTAATTCCCTTTTTTTTAATAAAAATAACTTATTTAATTAATTTTTCAGAATAAAATCTTATTGTATAATAAATAATAAAGTTAGGATTTTTCGAGGCATTTCAACAACGGTACTAAGTAAACCAATACACAATACTAAGCATGCAAATATCACATTAAGCACATATAAGATAACACAAAGTATCATATCATAACAAGGTAAGTAATACATGCCATAGCAAAGTGTCACATTCATACTCATATCATACCATATACCACATGTTCATCATATGAAACTTAACCATATAACGACTATTTCATTAAACCAATTAGACCAAGGATGTCTCATGATACGGACCCAAAGGGGGGTACTCCCCCAGTGGGCCCCAGGGGTACTCTCCCGGGAAGAGCCCTAACTCCACCCAAAAGCTAGCTCAAGGGATGGAGGACTGACGCCCCATATAACCTGCCCAAGGATCCCCTCAGTAACCGATGTGGGAATCCCACATCACCCACCCCCTTTAGACTACACGTCCTCGTGCTTCCTCAGTCGGCGATCGGCACGCAAGCCTGCAGGGAGGTTTGACTGAGGATAGCTCTGATACCAGATGATACAGACCCAAAGGGGGTACTTCCCCAATGGGCCCCAGGGGTACTCCCCCGGGAAGAGCCCTAACTCCACCCAAAAGCTAGCTCAAGGGATGGAGGACTGACGACCCCATATAACCTGCCCAACGATCCCCTCAGTAACCGATGTGGGAATCCCACATCATACGGACCCAAAGGGGGTACTCCCCTAGTGGGCCCCAGGGATACTCCCCCGGGAAGAGCCCTAACTCCACCCAAAAGCTAGCTCAAGAGGTGAGGACTGACTCCCCCATATAAACTGCCAAAAGATCCCCTCAGTAACCGATGTGGGAATCCCGCATCACCCACCCCCTTTAGACTGCACATCCTCGTGCTGCCTCTGTCGGCGATCGGCACGCAAGACTGCAGGGAGGTTTGACTGAGGATAGCTCTGATACCAGATGATACGGACCCAAAGGGGTACTCTCTAGAGGGCCCCAAGGGTACTCCCCCGGGAAGAGCCCTAACTCCACCCAAAAGCTAGCTCAAGAGGTGAGGACTGACTCCCCTATATAAACTGCCCAAAAATCCCCTCAGTAACCGATGTGGGAATCCCACATCATCTCACATATGGGAAAACAACAAACCATAATTAAGGAATGATCCAATAACCACTTCTATATCACTTATAACATCATAAGGAAATAACTAAGACAATTATCAACCAATATACCAAATAGTGTGTGAAAGCAAAAGAAAATTTTAGAAGTGATAAAATTACCATTTTGCTGGTAAAATATAATTAATCCTATTTAGCGCATAAAACTTCAATCGTACATAATTATTTTACAACAACAATCCGATTCTAGCATGCTATCATACATATATTAAAATATATAAATTTAACTAGATCTTACATAAAAATACACAATAACATGCTTAGAGAAATTAATAACAATATATGTTTCATGAAACATTTTCATGAAATTATAAGGAAGCACAATTGACACTTAAGCATAACACAGGGAACCCCAAACATAATATCACATGTTTTTTATATATTTAGTAGGAGCATAAAGTTACCTCTTTTCAAGTAAAAATAAAAAAATAAAAATAAAGAACCTCTAAAAGAACTTCAATGCTTTAAAATAATGGAAGCATAAGAGGAGTAGGTAAAAGATAACAACTCCATAATTTAATGAAAAATATAACCTTATTTACTTATTTAAAAATAAATAAAGTCTTGATAGAAGGAAATGTAGAAGTGAAAAAAAGAGAATAAGCAAAAGGAGAGGAGGATGGGTCTTGGTTATAGGCTTAACAAAGTTTGAGAACGCTTAACAAAAATAACTAAAATAAAGGAAAAGGTGGGAGAAACCAAGAGGAGAAAATAAGAGAAATGCTATATGATAATAATTTAATAAAATTTAGGCATAAATATATGATGGAGGAACCAAAAATCTATAGCAGAAAAAGGGGGAAAGGTAGTTTGTTCAACAATTAAATGATAAATTACAAGGTGTTAGAGTGTATTTACATTGAATAATGTTATGAAAACCAAGAAATCAACCAAAGAATGCAGGAGGTGATGCTGTGTAGTTCCAGGGTAATGTTTAATCATGGAAAATGCAAGTGAAGAAGGTTGGATTCAAGGAAAGCCAAAAGAACACAACTAGCATAAGTAGAAAGTGTAAGAAAATAATTTTGGCTCAAAATTTGGCTCAATGAATAATATGATGGTCAAAATGTGATCATGGAAGTGTAGAGAATGAATTTTGTAGGTGAATAATAATTTTTGGATTTATAGATTATTTTTAGTGGTGGAAAGATTCATAAAGAGGATAAATTTAAGAAAAATAGTAAGAAAGATCATAAAATTATGACAATTTATGGAAACCATTAAAGTGATGTTCATAACTTTCATGTAAAATTGCATGAATTTATATCAAGATTTGACATGTAAAATATTGACCTAATAGTGAATTATGAAGCTTATGAGATAATTACAAATACAAATATCAAAATTATTCCTAAAATCATAAAAAATTCTAAATCCTTTTACTTAGTCATTTAAAAAATAAATATATTTTTTTAGAATTTTTAAACTTTTATATGATGTTTAGCTAGCATAACTTAATTATATATTTTATGCATAAAATTTAAAAAATAAAGTAAAAATAAATAAAATTAGACCAAAAAATTCTAGATTTACTTTTTAACTCATTTACGACATAAATAAAACTTTATAAGAAAAATTTTTAACATGCAACTAAAAATTTAATAAACATAAATAGTATCTGATAAGAAAAATGTGTCTAGATGCAAAATCGCATTTACTACAAATTTACCCAAAATAATCTTAAAGCTATAAAATATCATACAATCATTTATGTAATTAATTAGACATAAAATATTGTACTTACATATTATTAAACATAACTATGGCTAGTTAAGAATGAGGTATTACTCTACAGGATTGAGCATGATATTTAAGAAATCTTTTTTTTTTCATATACAAAAAAGAAAATATTATCTATTCCATAAGTTCAAAATTAATATTTAAATTTAATGCAACATTTTAAATAAAACCATCGTATTACTAAACATGTAATTTCTTGAATTACACGAACATTGGATATTTTTTATAATTTATCCTAAAAGCCAAATATGTTATTAGGTTGACTCTATGCATTGTTTTATATGAGATGAAGTCATACAAATTGTGAAAAATATAAGATATTCGAAATTCCAAGTGTCTCTACATTGGTTGATGGAGTTTGAGGATGGTTGAACATAGTCATTAAATAAATTTTGTAGCATTATAATTAGATGTTAATAATGGTTAATAATTTTTGTACCTTACTCTAGACAATGCCTAAGTCGTAAATTTACAATGGTTAAACATGTGTTGTATACAACCTTTAGACAATAGGGAAATATTATCCGCAATGGTAAAATACTAGTTGTAAATAATCTCTAGCCCCAGTAAACTTATGAATAGATAATGGTTAAACATCCATTGTAAAATATATTAAGACAATTGCTTACTTATATATTAATGATGGCTAAAAACTAATTTGAAAGATCTTATACAATGGCATCATTCTATATTGATAATGATTAAGTATCTGTTGTAAAATGCTTCCACAATGATGGAAAGAATTGTTGTCTTTTAAGCCCTTTAAAGACAACGTATGCAATTACAATTACCTTCACCTATTGGCAATTATGTGGGGATATAAATGAATTAGGTTTGTAGAGGGTACCCCCATATTTGTACTCGACAGTTTTTTTACCTAAATCTATACCCATCTCTAAACTGGCATATGATGATATACCTGTATCTATCAAATATCCATTACATGATGTATCATTCATTATCCTTTTAAATTATTTAATGGATATTATTCAATAGATAAATCCGTTATCCATTTAATTTTTTACTTAATACAACATTCTAAAAAACCTATAATGAACCAATATCTACAATTTGAATAAAAAAACTCTCATTTTAACACAATTCATTAATAAGATAAAAGTTTCAACCTCCTCCAACAAGTTCAAAATTTCAACATGTAAGTTCATTATCAATATCACCATTAACTGAACTATGAAATGAGAAATAATAATACAAGTCTAAATCAAAAAATACCATAGCCAATAATATTTTTTCTACAAATATAATATTTCCAAAATTAAAGTTGAAATCAACAACTACTAAAGCATAATATTAGAACTTTGGTAAGCTATAAGAACATCAAAAAGAAGTTGTTCATGTCGAGTTCTAAAACTTTCACATAACTAATTAGCCTTTCTAACTCCAACCACCATATATTATGCATCCATCTAACAAATAATGAATAAACATAAATATTTAAAATGATTAACTATAATCAAGATTTTAATCACTAATAATATTTATAACAAGTTTTACTTCACACTCACTATCATTTGAGTCGGATTCCTCATTTTGTAGTATAATCATTATCTAACAAAACCAAATAATTGGAACATTAAAATTAAATAAATTAAATCATAGATATATTTTTATTATTTAAACATCAAAGGTATAAAAGTAAATAATATCTTCATCCTTTATAGCAGCCCAATGCCAATCTCTACAACACATTCATGCTTCTAGAGTCAAAAGTGGACTTACAAATCACCCACTTATGCTAAAAGCTAGCTCAAAAGCAACTGTAGAAATAGAGATAGAAAGTATATCCTTAGTCATTCCTTACAAAATTGGATACTTGATATTTGTCTTTCACCATGATAACACATCAAAGTCATCCATCTGTGGAATCATAGGCTCGCCCAAATAATAATTTAACTTAGTCTTATTTGGCACAAGACATATGTTGGTTCACCAACAATTATTTATAATGAAGCTTAAGGGAGACTTAAGAACCCAAAGTCACACTACTAATACTTGAACCACAACTTTGACTACTATCACCGGAATCATGCAATATTGATAAACTTCTCTCCATACACTTATACTTCTCATAAGCATAAAAAAATTCATAAAATATTTTACAAACATCGTCTCCCTCTTCACAACAGGTGGTCCCATAAATGATAGAATAATAATGTTACACCCCCACTTTTACTACTTAAAATTTTGTTTAGTGGAAGCCTTAATTACAAAATCAATGGGTGTTACCATCTCACTCAGTGTAAGTCTGGCATCATCTACCACCACAAAAGCAAGCTCTCATTTTCTATAGCATGTGCTCCCAAGTCTCGATGGGTGCAATTGTTATATGATGACTACACCACTAATCATTAGCACAATCCTTTAGGAAGTCTGCAATTGAAGCTTCAAATATTTTTTCAAACTCTCGAATCCAATACTCCAGAGCTAATGGGTCCTTGGTACCCATAAATGTAGACTGTGAATGTGACTATGTCCTTTGCAACCAATCCTCTTGTGAAGATGGTGCAGGAATATGGATAGGTATCTAAAATGGTGGTGGAGACGGTGGCTGATGTAAGTCCCTTTCAGCCATGGCAATAAGAAGCTCCTCCATACGTGTAAGTCTAGCGTTTCGAGTCATGATGCTCTAGGATAGGGCAAGGAAGGGTTCAAGACACACTTCAAGAAAATCACATAGTAAAAGTAGCAGAATAAGGCAACCTAGATAAGTAACAAGCAACTAATTACACAAAAGCCAATGGGTAGCCACGAATAATTCTAAGGCCAAACCCAATTCATACCACACTTCCTCACACGGCTAATCTGAGTTTTCAAAACTTTTAGGAATGGAAGTTTTCAAAGACAAAGGGGAGGATTTTGAAATCAAAAGCTTTGATACCAACTTGTAACACCCTCATTTTTGCTACTAAAAATTTTCATTTTATGGAAGCATTAATTACAAAATCAATGGGTGCTACCATCACACTCAGTATAAATCTAGCATCATCTACTGTTCTTATACTAAGTGCTAAGGCTAAAACATTACTTTACTTAAATAATATTCTAATGAAGTAGGATAGAAATTTCATTACAAATTACATTATCCTGATAAATACAAAAGATCGGGTAAAGAGTTGTAATATAACAAAGGGAAATAGCAGGGGACTTAAGAGTCCATGAAATATCCTAATCAAAAGAAGTCGGAGCAAAAACCGGATAGTCCTAACTTTGAACCTTCTATTTTAAGTCATTAGACCTTACCCTCAAAGTGATCCTACAAGGTCAAAAATGTCGGTTGAATAGGTAGGGGACCATGAAATGGAACCAATTAGTACTATAGTACTGAATAACCCTTTATATTTAACTAATATGAAAAACTAGTATAGAACACATGCAAGGCATACAACTAACATGTGCAAGATATTTAAGTACTCATATAAGGATTGATATACAATAATCACTTAGACAGTCATATTCTATTAAGGCCACATACTACTCATTTTCATTTGTCTAAAACAACTGATAGCTTACTAGACAAACATACCAGAGATGCTCTTAGAAGTAATAATTAGAACCCAAACTCTGACATAACAATCATAACATTCATAGCATGACTCCTATATCAGCATTAATCCCAACCAAATTTATAAAATCACAGGTATGTTCATGGGTATGCTATAACAAATCTATATCATCATAAGTATACTTACAGGTACAGTAAAATGAAATACATAACATTAGCGGTATACTTACAAGTATAGTATAATAATATACATAACTTCACAAGTATACTTGCAGGCATAGTATAATAAAATTCATAACGTCACAGGTATACTTAAAAATATAATACTAACACGGGTAGGCATGAAGGCTATTACCGAAACTATAGGTAGGTGCGAAAGCTACTACCGAAACCACAAGTAGGTGCAAAGGCTGCTACCAATACCACATGTAGGCATGAAGGTTACTACCGAGACCACAAGTAGGTACAAGGCAGCTTTTGAAACCAATCTAATATCCAATAACAATCATTCTGGTATGATTAAATCATTTCCATTTTTATTTACTCGAGGGGGGTACAATAATAACCCGGAGAAATAAAACTACACCAGTCATACTGACATATAATGCATCTCGGTACCCTCCAACCAACCAACCCAAAGGCATAACAACACACTAGTTATACTGATGCAGAAGACACACAATACCCTCCTCACCTCGAACACCTAATCCTTAAGTATTGATACCCTCTATAAGGCTTGTGGGTCACCTATAGACTATATTAGGGCCTTACTAGGGCACATCCGACACACTAGAAACCCAAAAAATTGAGGACTCCTACCTCGTCTCTAGGGTATCTACCCCTAGAGCGAAACCATTTCCAAACTCGAGATATTCCACTTTACGTATTAGTATTTTTATATGGTGATCACAGATAACACATTTTACATAATTATTCCCATTTCCATACTTATCTATTTTTCCCCTTTATTTTCAATTATCCAAGTCAACCCTAAGGTCAGTAGTAAAAAAAAAGGTTAAAGTCAACACCAAGGTCAACCTACTAAAAGTCTAAGGTCATCCTATGTCCAATTATTCACATTTGGGCACATTCGGTCAAATTAACCAAAATGTCCCTAAGGCCAATCATTTTAGATTATCATTCATTTAAATACTAAATCTATTTTATTTATTAAGTTGTCATGAAAAGGATAAAACAAAATAATCTAATTATTTATTTTGAAATATAAACTATGAACTATGTCAAAAGACCATTTTCCCTTACACATGTTTCTGCATACCAAAAACCTATCATGCACTTTTAAAACATGTGAAACACATGATCCCATAACCAATAATAGATAATACATATTAGATATAATTTTCAATAAAGATATCACAATAAACAAAAATAACTAAATTTCTCCTAGGGCATACATCCATAGTGATTATTCCACAATTATATCTAAGCATGCTTATTCTATTATTTTATGCATAATTATCATAAAAAATATTTTTCCATCATTAAAATCTTTTTAATCATACTTTCGTACCCAATATAATTTAAATTAGATAACATGCTCATTTTACCATTTTTCATAATAATAATAATTAACACATAATTATGTCAAAATAAATCATGCTTCATATATTTCATATGCCAAAAATTCTAATATGCTATCACACAATATTTCTCATTTTAGTAGGGTATAACAGTTACCTGAATTCTAGCAAAAATAGAAATTTAGCAGTATCCACTACAAATTATTAGGTTCTACTAATCAACTTTCATATCTAAAAATGACACCACAAATACCAAATCAATATCTATCAAATAAAATAATTACTATAATAGTAAAATATTTATTTTTCAAAAGTTACCAAAACACCCTTACATTTAATATGGGTACCAAAAATTATTAATACAATATACACAACTCACGCTACACAGCAATGTGAGCCATGCATGTGTAGACTGCTGGGGGCTACTAGGAGAGAGGGTTGGCCTAGTGAGGTAGGGGGAAGGAGAGGGCGGTAGTGGTGGTGGTGGTCGGCAAAGCTAGTGGTGATGATTGGGTTAGATTCTGCGCTAGAGGCTAGTGGTGACGAGATAGAGGTTGTTGGGTGCTGAGAAGAGTGGTGTGTGGTTCGTTGGATAGGGAAGCTGGGAAATGGTGGAGGGCTAGAGTTGCGGCTGTTGGGAGATGGGGCTATGATGGGCTAGGAGGTTGGGTGTTGTGTGTGTGGGGTGGTGAGGCTGTGGTTAGGGGTGCTGGTCTGTTGTGGGAAAAATGGAGGAAAAGAATGGTGGGCTAGTTTTTGTGGTGGAGTTGCGCTAGAATTAGTATTGGGGGGATTTGTGTTGATGTGTGATGGTACGGAGGCTGGTTGGTGGTGATGGAGGTGTTGCAGGAGTTGCACGGTCGGTGGTGGCTGGGCTCGGTTGTGATGTGTTTGGGTGTTGGGGTGGTGCTACTACTAGGGGTCAGGAAGGCTGGTTAGTGAGGGAGAGCCGAAAGGAATAAAGGGGGAAGGGGATGGGAAATTAGAATAGAAGAGAGAAAGGGAAGGGCTGGTGTACGGGAAATAAACGAGGGAAGGAAGGGGAGTAAGGGATGTATGCGTGCGTGAGGTTGGTGAGCTACTCTGTGGGGTTAGCCGAAAGAAATAGGGGGTTGTGGCTAGATGGAAAAGGCAGGGAGAGGTGAAGTAGGGGCTGATGGGATTGTGGAGTATATGCAGAGGCTATTTGGTTAGAAAAACTGAACTAAATAGGGAGAGGGGAGTAGGGGATGTGAGGGTTGTTTGGAGTGTTGCATGCATGAGAGTGTATGTATATGGAGGGGTTATTTGGTTGGAGGCTTAGGGAACGGTGCATAGAAAGGAATAGGAGGGCTGGGTTTGAGTGTGCCCTAATATGTAGTGTGCCTATGTATGTATAAATGTAGAGGGTGGAGGTGAAGTGATAGGTTGAGTAAAGTAAGGAATGAGGGAGACAGGGAGGTTAGAAGGTAGAGAAGAAAATTAGTTTTTATTTTTATTTTAGGTTTATTTTGGATAGATTAGGGTACCAGATTGAAAGATAATTTGGAAAAAAATAATCAGGATTGGGATGGATTTAATAGAACGCAATAATAAAAAATAATTAGGAATAATATTTTGAGATTTATTTTGGGTTGTAGGTCAAGATTATTAATAAAATAATTAGGGTAAGATTTACGGGTATAAAAACTAGGATTCAAATTAATAGTTTGATTTCTATCAAATTTTAACCAGATTATTTTTATATCTAAACCATCATAGTAGTAGTAGTAGTAGTAGTAGTAGTAGTAGTAGTAGTAGTAGTAGTAGTAGTAGTAGTAGTAGTAGTAGTAGTAATAATAATAATAATAATAATAATAATAATAATAATAATAATAACATGTTTATTAATAACCTTCTAAAATAATAATTATAACTAATCACACTTAGTTTTAATTAGGGTTTCTAAAAATGGGGTATTAAAAATAACACTCTACTAATTTCAATTTATACCTTAGATCCTAAATAGTTGCGACAACCATCATTTCATAAATCACAACCCAATACTTTTCGAAATTTCCTAACATTTTTATTGCCATGCCACTAATAATTTCATCTTAATCAAGAGAACATTCAATCAAGGACATTCTAAACTCACAAACCTTAAGAAAATTATAAATTGACATTAATATAATTACCCCTAAAAAAATCAAAGTGACATCATAAAATAATGAAAATATCTCACAAATAGATCAAGACAAATCTAATTCATCAAATGTAAGACAACAATTAAAATTAGACACCGACAATGCCAGAAAACCAAACACATATTCATTTATTAGAGCAACATCAATCATAGAGAATGTAGAAAAATATTGTCCTACAATCATGTGTTAAGGCTCTACCATACCAAATTTCTTTTTTACGACAAACCTCTATAAACTCTTGAAGCCTTTTAGTGTGTATTTCTAATACATCACACTCTCATGTATGTTCTCAATAGCCTTTTGAATGATCTCCATGCCATAGCTAACAACGATACTAAACACATGAGCATCACAATGCATATGAAAATATTTTTCATGAAATAAATAAATACTTTGGCTCAAATCTGTTTTTTAAATCTCCAACCAAGGCATCATTGGTGGTACAATTATCGACAGTGAATGTATAATTTTTTGTATCAACATTCCATTCAATCAAACAATTGACCAAAATATCACACAGAACCTTAGACGTATATGGACTTGGAACATAGACAAACCTTCAACAAAAAACAATGATACAACAAATCAACCAAAGAAAAATATATAATTATGTAATATGAATATTTTAGAACTGTGGATGGATATTGATTTAATATACATGATTATTTGACTTTCAAGATCCAATGATTATCAATATTGTAAGCTATGATAGGCATGAAACCCTTTTTTTATTATGAGATGTCCACATATCTATTGTGGTTGAAACTAGGCTCTTGTAACTAATCAATAATGATATTGTTTTATCTTTTTCATATTCAAACAACTTGAAAATATTGCTTTGAAGGGTGTTCCTTGAATTCATTTTAAAGGATGGTTGAAGAGCCATGAAATATCTTCTAAAGCCTTCATGTTCCACTATACAAAGTGGATACTCATGCATAACCACCATATTACACAACTCATGCCTTCCAACTTGATTAAATTCCATAACCATAAGATTTTCATTTTCTTCCCCCTTCTGATCAAAACTAAACTTAGTTTGGCTTACCCCTTATATATTCTTTATATGTGTGTATTTCTTCATGTGATCATGTAAATAAGATGTAACATTTTTTGAATTGCCACTAAAACTTTTATTACAACCTTTACAAATTAATTTTTTCACACCATTAATTTATGCTAACTTATAGTGATCTCAAACCACTAAAGTTTTCTTTCTTTTCTTTTACTAAAGAAAATGGATGTAGTTATTCTAACTTCTCATTAGTTTATGGCTCACTAGGTGTGTATATCTTCATGTGATCATGTAAATAAGATGTAACTTTTTTTGAATTGCCACTCAAACCTTTATTACAACCTTTACAAATTACTTTTTTCACACCATTAATTTATAATACCTCATAGTGATCTCAAACAACTAAAGTTTTCTTTCTTTTCTTTTACTAAATAAAATGATGCACTTATTCTACCTCCTCATTAGTTTATGGCTTACTAGGTGCAGGGTTAATATTTTCACTAGAATAATATGGTGGTATAATTGAATAATCATTATTAGGGTGGCTACTTGATGCCTTCAAACTAATTAATAATCCCAAACACTACACATCAAGAAAAAAAGTTACAGCCACTAAAATCATAATAATTCATGTACATAGTCTCAATGATTTGACACATATTTTAATAGTTAGTTATTATGAAAGGTATTTAATATTAGATATCATTATACCGATGTTGATACCTCATGTTACAATCATCACACAGAAAAATCATCTAAAATACTCAACTTGTGGTAACAATTACATACAATATTAATAAAATATTTACTTACTCTTAATTATTCATGTAGAATAATAATATCTCTATCATTTATAAAATCAAATAATTATTAATTATCCCTTATTTTCATATGCATGATAAATTTTTCTTCAACCAGTGATAGTGGTGATTCATCCCATTTGCAAAATTTGATCAAAGATAACATTGATTTAGATGGTGTGATCAAGATACATTAATAATGATTAAATTATGATGTTGATATTTAATACATTGTGATCAAGATATATTACAAGATTTCAACATCTTTGGTCACATAGTCAATAGTTATTGCAAGATTAAATAACTCGTCTCCTTAAGTGTATTATGTTTACATGAAACATATATACATATAATTATATAGTCATATGAGAAAAATAGTTAGGGTATTTTGAGTTATTTTTGTACTTCTCACTTATTAAATATTACAAAATAATATATATATATCATTCTTTTTCTATTCTAGAATGACTTATAAATTTATCAAATTGTTTTACCATAGAGTATTTTTTTTCACATATTAATAATATTTTTTTTCAATAATTGCCTTCAACTAAGAGCCTCCAAAATTAAGCACCTATAAAATTAAACTAGCAAAAAAAAAACACATCCTAGTATATAAAAAACAAATAGGTTAGATAGCAAATTACATATCTTAAGAGTTTAGATTTTGGAAAATGAAAATTCAAATGATAGAACACCAAATAGTAGAACTAAAATTCAAACTATAAGCAAAATATACACTCCATCATATATTTCTAATTATAACCAACAAGTTGTAATCTTTTCCGTTTATTGCTTTCTAGATCTGAGATACCATTTTTTCATTCGGTTCACATCTCATAACCTAATAACCTATTAGGTTCATCTTCACATCATTTTGGGCACATATTTGCTCAAGCAAAGCAACCAGGAAATTAAATATACACTCAAACTACAAATATACAGTCAAACATTAACACCCATTAAAACATAATACATATTCTAGAAAATGAAGTTGCTAAGGGAAAACCATGATCAGATATTTAGGTTACTTACAAAATATTACTTAAAATATGAAATATGAAATATGAAAATGCAAGACGTACAACAAAGGAATGGAGGAAGGCGACATGGGGAGCAATTTTAGGAGATGAAAAATAGATTTGGAATAGAGGAAGCAAACAAGTGACATGGGGGGGGCAATGCCAACAACGACAATGAGATCTAGAGTAGAGGACCTAAGAAAGGTGACAATGGAAAGATATGGAGTAAAGGAATAGAGGAAGGTGATGGCGACGAGATTTGGAGTAAAGGAACCAAGGAAGTGATGGAAAAAAGATCTTGAGGAAGGAAAAGTTTCATTCAATGGTGTGTTGTTGCTACACTAACATTGTTGCTTGTCATGTTGATGATGCAACAAATAAATGAATGAAATGAGGAAACAACAAGGTGTGAGAGAGTCAATGACAAAGAGAGTGAGAGATGTTGAAGGAATGAAGATCGAGGAGATGAGATGAGAACTTGAGGGACAAAGATTAAGAGAAACTGAGTTTGACTAAGTGAGTACCAAGTGAAAAATGTAAATTAAAGATTGAACTTTTTTATTGAAAGTAATCTTATGTAATTTAAATCTAATAGATTATTAATATTTTAATGTATTTACTCTTATAACCTTAAAAAATATATTAATGTTTTATATAAATGAAGGGTTAAAAATTAGTCTTATATTTGATAAATGGAGTCAGGTACAGATATGGATATAGATGTGGGTATGAATATGAAGATTCATTACCCGTATTCACCTAAACTCGATAGATTTTTCTTCCTTGTTCCTGTATTTGTCTTTATATCTATCAGATTTTGGGTAAAACTCACCCCATTTATGTCCCTAAGTTTATGTCATAGTGGAGAGATAATATCCACCGGTGGGATGCCCCTTGAAGGTGTTTGAAGCTTGTCCATTCCATAACACTCTAATTTGTGGAGTAGTAATACAAAACAACATAAGCTGGATAATGAAAGTAGGAAATAAACTCGCCACGGTGAGTGTATCATTAATGAAACACCAAGAAAGGTGACTATACACTTTTTGTAGGTCTACTTTGATCCACAGGCAACCTGATCAACCCTTTTTTGTTATCAGGGGTTTGTCATCCTTGAATGAAACTACTTTGTTCATAACAAATAATCCTCTCCATTATTGGTTCCAGTCGTGTAGTTAAAACTTTAATGATAGCCTTAATCATGCTCATATGGCATGTAGTCAACATGAGAACTATGCGGCATTATCTCAGTACTGCATTTTTCCACAACACGTGCTCTAGCACTCATGGTCATGACTCTCTTAGATACCCTGCCAACAGACGCATCTTACCTAATCTCTTTACTCTTTCTTTTATTACTTGCCATCTATAATTTATAATAAAGGTATCATTAATACATATTATACTAAATAATAATTGAATAATATACTAAATTAAATCAATTTGGGGTTTAGGGTTGAGTGTTAATATTTTAGGTTTTAAGGTTTGGGGTTTGGGATTTTGATTTTGGGGTTTAGGGTTTAGGGTTAAGGTTTAAGGTTTGGGGTTTGGGGTTGTGGGTTTGGGGTTTTGGGGTTTTGGGTTTAGGGTTTAGGGTTTAGGGTTGATATTTGAGGGTTTTGGGTTTTAGGTTGATATTTTAGAGTTTGGGGTTTTGGGTTTTGGGTTTACGGTTGATATTAGAGGGTTTATGGTTTAGGGTTAGGGGTTAAGGTTTAGGGTTTAGAGTTTGGGTTGAGTGTTGAGGGTTTAGGGTTGGTATTAAGGGTTTGGGGTTTGGGGGTATAGGGTATAGAGCTTGGGATTTATTGTTGAGGGTTTTTGGTTTGGGTAAAAGTAAAATCAGGCAACAGGGTTATAGGCCATTGCCAGGTATGGGGGGAGGCGGCCATCAAATGGTATGTAGGTAGGGAGAGTCGATGGGTTGTTTCCGTGTATGAATGGGGAGGTGACAAGCAATTGGTACATAGGTGGGGAGACGCAAAAGGCTTTTACTGCGTAAGGGTAGGAAGAAGTATGGGGCTCTAACTTGGAGCCTTGAGGCCTCAACAGGTGGCTTACCTATTGGATCCTCTCTGATTAGCTCCCCCATTCATCCCCCTACCATTGCGTAATTCACTTGTTCGTCCCTACCCCATTTCATTGCAGATCTTCACATATAATCAATCTAACACACAAATCTTGTTACATAGTGAATTTAAGTATAAAATGTTTTTTTTTAAAACTCTCACTTACATTGAAGAGTAGCTGAAAAATGGAAGATCAGACCACTAATAAGCAACAACAAAGGCACACCAAGGCAAGAAATAGGGGGAGAGAGAGGAGGGAGAATAAATGGGAGAGTGATAGATGAGATTTATTGATTATTTTCATGTCTAAATGTATCATTTATACCTCATTAATTCTATTAGATTTAATCTTTTAGTCGAGTTTTCCTCCTTTGAATAAATTTTAAAGGAAAGAAAAGAATTGAAGAAATTTAAGGAGAAATCAATGAAAAGAAGAAATCAAGTATAGAACACATCAAGAAATGTTGAATCAAGGAGAGAAAAGTTGGAAAGGGAAAAAATATATCAAGAGAAGCTAAGCTTAAAATTTCAAAGGAATTGAGTGGAAAGATTAAAAACACGAGGGTCCTGTGTTTCATAAACACGGACCGTGTTATTTATCCCGGGTATCGATCTTTAAATCATTGTCAGCAGAGCAGTTGGAGGAAAACACGGGGGTCCCGTGTTTCTAAAACACGGACCGTGTTTTCATTTAAAAACGTGTAACTGTCCGCGCGACTTGTTTCTGATAAATTTTATCTGAGAAGAGAGTTCGGGACAAAAGGGAAGAATCGAAAAACATTTGGAATGTATTTTTCTTCCTTTATTCCTTTAGAACATACATGTAATGCACAATTCCAACTTTTGATCTTGTTGAATTCTATTCATGATTTGACATTCTGCACTTCAATTGATAAGTTTCTTCTATTCCTTTGTAAATTTCAGTATCTTCGTTTTTGCTGAATCTAAGTTGTTTTTCTGTAAGTTTATTTGTGTTCACTACATTATTATCTAATTGTTGCAAGAATAGAATTTGTGAATGCATTGTTGTTATCAATTTCCAAAACCTTTGTGTAATTGTATGAATTGTGAATATACAGAAATTTGAGTAATTAGAACAGGGTAGGATGAATTGAGGATGGAATTATAACCTAATTACCATTTTATATTTTAAATGTTTGATTCTAGATGAGGTTTAATTGAATTAATGGATTGAATTGAATGATTCCATATCATAGATTAAGATTCTTGAACTAATTAGATTGATCACCTATTTGGTTTAGAACTTGATCTTTGCTAAGACAATGAAATTAACCCGTAATTGTTAATTAAACTTGTCTATAGTAGCAAAAAGATTAATTATTAATCTTATCCATTAATTTGTGTAATTGCATGATCCGAGCTTTTCTGATTATGATTGTAGTTGGTTGCTTCCCGTTCATAATGTTACCATTAATTGAATCTAGTGTTCTTAACCTAGATTATTAAATGGGTACAAAAATAAATTGAGAGCATATTCAGTTTATTAAGGTTAAGAGGAAATATGGGAATTTTTTATCATGAGTTTCCTAAGTCAACATTAAATTGTTTAGAATCATTCTTCTTATTTGAATGTATGGCATTTTAATTCCATCAACAGATCATTCCTCCCCTAATTGTCAATTAGTGATCAAGATTTAGTATAATTGAATTTAGTTTAAGAATCAATGAAATTGTATAAACGGGGTTATAACATCAATAGAAAAATTAGTGATTAAAACGTTATTCCTTGTGGGTTCGACTCCTTCTTGCCATATACTACGTATTTGGGAATTAGGATTTATTTATTAAATTGGTTGTGCATACGACAATGCATCAGAGAGGGAGAAATAAAGGAGGGGGATTTGGATTAGGGTAGTTTTAGAAGTTAGCAAACAAAAAAAATGAAAGGAATAGGGGTGTGTATTTAGATAATACAGGTGTGTAACAACAATCCTGGTATTGGGCATGATATTAGCATAAAATAAAATAAAAGTATAAAGCTTGTTCCATGATTTAGACCTTTTAAACTAATGCTTGGAAATATATATACCCTACAACCCATTCATGATGTTTTAGTAAATGGGGTTGACTTTTTCGTTTATGTTAAATGTTAAATGAGTTTATATTTAATTTTAAGTATTAGAAAGATAAACTAATTACATCAAAACAGTTTTGTGACTTTTCTCTACAAAATAGACTTTTATATTCATATTATTCTAGCCTAAACAATTGTATCTATATATATATCTTTTACCACTATTGTACATAGTTTCCATCATTGTTGTTTTACCATAGATAAATTGATTTTCTTTTTACCAAATGAACTAATCTTGGTTAGCATTTAGATATTTTTTTACTAGAGAATATAGTTAATATTTCACCATTTACGAATTTTATTCTATTATAACTAGACTGATTTTTACTATAGCTGAACTTATTTTTCTAGAGCATTGAACTATTCTTAAATGTAGCATGATAATATATACTAGTTATTTTTTTAGCTGGAAGCACACAAAAAAGTAAATAGGTGTTACTACTACATTAATTATAAGTATGATCCATAAATTTATTATAACAAATTCAAGGATAAAAAATTACAATAATAAATTGACAGATTCAAAAATAAATTAAAACAATGGAAAGGTTTAATAGATAATATTAGAATAGAGTATGGATATTAACTCCGAGACAATACATCAAATATAATAATAATAATAATAATAATAATAATAATAATAATAATAATAATAGCATAGAAAAAAGAAGAGAGATAAGTAGGCCATAAAAGATATCTCGAGCAATAGGGAGATAAAACATATGCTCGTCCTATAACTCTATTTCTACAAGCCCTAGCCAAATCACCCCTCTTAGATAATGAGGTTCAACTCATTAAGATCATCATTGAATGTCTGTAACACAAAAAAAGTATCATCTTCTCATGAAATGAGTAGTGACCATCAAATGGTGTATCAACATATTGAACTATTAAGTAACACAACTTAGCCTAAATAAATAACATTCTACAAAAGGCTGTAATACAATCAAAATTATAAGAGCATGTGATCAATAACATCAAATATAAGCATGTAATAATCTTATTCATGACGAAAACGAAAATGATAAGATCATGATATCATGAAACATGCTTACAAGGTATACAATATAATAATAAGGTAAACAATAGAGCTAGGAGTGCAATTTTTGTTGTGTTCCATTAAAGGTAATAGCATAAAAACACTTTATTAAGCACTTTCATATCAGAGACGCCATGATTATTCCAAATGGATGAACTTACATGGTTTTCCAAGCTCACTAACACTTTATTAAGCACTTTCATATCAGAGATGCCATGATTATTCCAAATGGATGAACTTACATGGTTTTCCAAGCTCACTAAGTTATGATAATTTCCCATGCATAGGAATCTCATGGCTTAAAAACCACTAAGCCATGACTATTCCCCATTGATGGGACTCACAAACTCAAACCAATGCAAAACACGTGGGGACCTATAATTATATAACTGATACTTAAATATACATTTCCCTTAAAGGCTAGTAGACCAACACACTATATAGTAGATCTAGGATCTCTCTTTGGATACAAAAAGAAGCATAAAATAACCTGAGAAGGTAGGAAACACAATCCTAAACCTTAGATGTAACTTCCCCTATTTTTAGCACTATAAAAACTCATTTTAAAAGGTTGATTTGCAAGAGATAAAACATTAAAATGCGGTGTGTTGCTCACACTTAGCATAAGTGTGGCATCCTCTATCTTTCTATACTAGTGCTAGGGCTAAAATATTTTGATTTTTGATTTAATAAAAACATTAGTAAGAAGTAATTGAGAGATTACGTTAGACGACTGCTACTATTCTAATAGTACAAAAATGTATTAAACAAAGGATATAACAAGATAAGAGAAAGAGAGAAAGTACAAAGGGGATATAATAGTCAAACAAATATCCTAATCAAAAGATTTTTGATTAAACATTGAGTAGTCCTAAATCAAAACTATAAACCATAACTATCAATCCCACAAGGTAAATGATGCCCATTGAATAGACAAGTAACCATGCCATGAATTATGCTAATATAAAGGTACAAAGTAAACCATATAAAATACTGATTATTTAAATGTTAGATGCACCACATAGGAGGTATACACAAGGTAAGAATATCATAAACACATCAATGAACGCATGCAATAACTATATACTATAATCTTCCCTTTTAAAAACATCACTATAGGTCACATGCTCATTACACTTAACCATATCACAACTGTTTCATCAATTTGGTACCTACAACCAATGTCCCACAAGGTTAACCATGAAACCATACATAACCATATCCAATAAATCACCATATTAACATTCATAACATAAAGGATAATGCACTAAGAAAAATAATAACCATAAAAAATAAAACTAATTCCAGTTAGCCAAAGGTGTGCACAAAGGAAACAAGCAAATCAACATATCAAAACCACTCCAAAGGCCACCGTACATGAGTTACTTCTTTTAATTACTCAAGGGGATACAATCACAACTTGTGGATACTTATGTGCCTCAATCATACTATCCTAGAAGGTAATATAATATCCTTAACTTTTGAAACCTAAAGCCATATAAAGTAATCTGGTTATACTAGTGCACAAGGTAACACAATACTCTCCAATAATAGGTCACATAATTCGTAAGTATTGATACTCAATATCAAAAAATAAATAGAGTAGAGGTAGGTCTTTAGTCAAAATACAGATTTATCTGATGAATCTAGAAAACAAGGTTCCTAACTCTTTTATAAGGTAGCTAACCCTACAAAGTACCCCATTCACAATTCAAGATCTTCTACCTTAAGCATTAATATTTTATTGAAGTGATCACCAACATAAATAGAAACATAAAATAATAAATTCACACTTGACACATTTTCTTTAATTATGATTATTTAAACCAATCCTAAATTTAACTACTAAGAATAACATCAAAGGCCAATACTAAGGTTAGCCTAGAATTCACTAAAGGCCATCTTATGTTTAATTATTCTACACTTATGCATATTAAATCATATATTACCAAAATATCCTTAAAGGTTAATTACTCCATAAATCTTTAATTTTTAATGCAAAATATTATTATAATTTAGTTAAACTTATGGTATAGTAAATTAGCATCAAAATAAATAATTTGGAATGCTAGATTCCTTGTTTTAACTTTTTCTTGTAGCTTAGGAATTGGGTAACTAAACTAATTATGAGAATTAGTATTATGTGCTAGATTTTTAATATGTTAATATATATATATATATATATGTTTATATAATTTGTTATAAGCATTGAAGTGTATTTAAGTCTTAAACATGAGAGTTAAGTATGTTCATTTTATATATAATAATATGCATGCACTACCATGGAAAGGGGTTTTAATAACGGTTATTTTATAGTTTTAATAATGGTTTTCAACCGTTATTAAATCGTCCGTTATTAAATCTTTAATAACGGTTCATAATCGTCATGAAAAATACACAAAAACCCGCGAATATGTGCGTAAACTTCAGATTTAATAACGGTTCTTAAACAAAACAGTTATTAAAACCTAAGTTTTAATAACGGTTCTATGAGAAACCGTTATTAAAGCAAGGGTTTTAATAACGGTTTTCATAGAACCGTTATCAAAACTTAGGTCTCGGCCCCCATTAAATAATTATAATATTAAATAAATAATTATACTAATAATAATAATAATAATAATAATAGTAAACTTGTAATAATTACCAAATCTGCAATCTATAATTGGTATATATGCATTTCTCAATACACCAACTATACTTAGGAATAAAAATTAGTGGGCATACCACAACTTGGTAGCTCTACACCCCAAAGTAAAGAGTTCACAGATCTAGGCTAGAAGACCGAAAGATATAGACGATATACAAACCTAAAAATTCATGTAGAATATATAGATCGCTACCTAATACCGAATGAATGAGTGCACGTGCTTGGCCGATTGGTCTCTAACTTCTTCAATTTCATCAACATTATATTGCTCGTCTTCTTCACATGAACCCTTAAAAACTTCAATTTCATCATCATCATCATCTAAGTTCCTTTGTCTCGAGGATCTTCAATTTTGGAGGTACCTAAAGCTCTTCCATAATTACAATAGAGGATAAAGAGATAAACAATAACTGAAAACATGTATTACCCTACATACAAAATAATACAGAGGTAGGCAAAATGTATCTCGAAAAAATACCCAAAATAGCCTCCTAGATCACCTAATTCCGAGGTCCCATGAAAAAGTTATGACCCTCCAAAGTTTACAGTTGAATCTAGCTCTAAATAACCTCAATAATGTCTTCTCTTTTGTTTATTATGGTTGTATCTATGAATAATGTTGAATCTATATTCTCTATACAAACAAATACAACAATAATATGTAAAGGTCTCGGCCAACACATGAATTTGTTAATATATAACAATAACGCAACAAATTCAACAACAAACAGCAAAATTTTCAGCCATCACATTCAACAACACATTTTCAAACGAAACCCTGGCGACATGCATTTATATAAGTAGATAAAAAGTTACGAGAGGAAGAACAAACACATAGATAAAGTGAGCTAGCTACAAACACGACGGTGAGAATGTTGAGAGAGGCAAGGGCTTCAAACACGATAGAGGATGAAGGTACAAGTGCCAGCTAGCTTCGGAACAATGGCAGAGGCGTCGTGAAGAGTTGGCGGTGCGAGGGTTTCCTTTACTTGAGAGGAGCCTAGTGGTGCGAGTTGGTGGTGCACAGTGTGGCGGTGCGAGGGTTTGCAAGGAGAAGGAAGGAGATCAAGAGAACGAAAGTGCAGAGAGTCTGAAAACTTTGGCACGAAACATAACCGAGCGAAAAAAAAGTTTGATTTTGGGGTTTTAGTAATGGTTTCTGAGAGAAACGTTATTAAAACATCTTTTAATAACGGTTCTTCCAGGAACCGTCACTAAAAGCTTCTGACTTTTGACAACGGTTCTAATATGAACCGTTATTAAATCCTCTTTTAATAACGGTTTATATAAAACCGTTATTAAAACATCCGTCCAAATTTTACCGTTGCTCTTTTAATAACGGTTTTTAACTAGAACCATTATCAAAACTTCCCGCCAATTAAATTTCACGCGTTTGACAACGGTTTTCGAACTATCATTATTAATGTCCCATTATTATTTCCCGTGTTTGTAGTAGTGATGTAAGCATGTTGTAATTATGGATTTGATGAAGAGTGTTTATAATGCCTTGATAAGGCTATGATTGTAACACCCCCAAATTTTGTACCAAAAAATATCAATTTGAAGACAAAGCAGAAGTTTACTAAAAAAGAAATAAATGAATTTCACCATCACATTAACCATTGGAGATGTGTGATAATCACATAACACATATTTGATGCAAGGTAAAATGGAATGAAAATTAAATAATGTATGATCTTACAATATAACAAGAAGAAGAAGAAGAAGAAGAAGGATGAAAATAATATAGATGAAAAAGAGATTTACAAAATCTAAATTCATAAATCAAAGTAATGAGTTTAAATAACCAAAAAGAACAAAAACACCCCAACATAATAGACAAAAATTGAAGTTAATCAGCCTAACTCTTAAATAAATGAAAATTTTAAATATTGATCCCTACGCAATAGCCAAATACTAGCTCACATCATCATATTGAATTTACTCTAGCTAGGAATTATGACCCTATAAATCATCCTCTTCTTATCTAAATAGAAGTCGGATCATCATCGTGTATACACAAATGTAGTATCATTATTCTAAAGTACTAGCAAAATAAACTACCTAAATTATAGTAGGGGATCATATGGCATATTGAAGTCACATAGTAAGATGACATTAAACATATTTAGATAATATAACTTCAAACTTAATTTTATAATATCAAAAGGCATGCTTGCATAAGAATCATGGTAGATATAATGATACAAATCATACATTAGGTTAATATAAAAGAAATCATATTATTAACCCTCCATTTAGTAACCATATGCTTTCCAATTATAAAGATATTTAGTTCAATCACACCCAATTCTCTACCATGAACAAAATTCATGGTAGTATACACACAAAATAAAATATTGCACCTAAATTGTAGGACCACAATATATTGAGGGTTTTTTTCTCCAAGGATACCACACCTGGAGTGCATCTGTCACACAAGCTAAGATAGATTATGATATTACACCCACTACTTGCAGTCAAAGTACATTGAGAGGGCTTGTACTAGGATACCTCACTCGCCACACTTCTAATGCATCTATTATGAGAACTACACAAAAGTTGGGATAACACACCTTTCTAATCAATAGTCATAGAAAGCTCTAGGAGGATTGTACAAGGATACCTTACTTACCTTACATGGACACCGATGACATGCCTATACCACAGTATTATCATATACCATAAAGATATGTCTGTATCCCTTATAGACTACAACATAATAAAGAAGGAAATAGGTACTCAATCAAAAGATAAAAACACAAGGTAACTCATCCACTAAATCCCAATTAGCTACCCTAAGATTCAAAGGAAAATGCTCAAATGAAATCTTAATTCCCATTATTAATAATTGTGTAGTTATATATTATTTAAAAGTAACATTATACCCTACTAAACAAGGCATCTAAGCCACACCACAATATTCATCATTTTGATTTCCCTTATATGTAGTTATGTATGACCAAGTTCATGATCTAATGTCATAATTTAATGAAAACTTTAATATAGAAGCCACAAAGAAAGATCAACAATTGATAAATAAGCATGAAGAACTTAGAAGAGACTATTATGTCAGGTCTTGGGACCATTCGACTAGTTTGGTCAAACAAGACCTATGCGAAAATAAATACATAGCAAATCTAGTCGACTGATTGATGAAAAACTAGTCAACTGATTGATCCAATCGATCAATTGCTTATAAGAACTAGTAGATAGGATTGGCTAGACTAGTTGATGGGTCTATTAAATTGATGGATTATTCAACAAACCTAATTGGCTATTTCATCAAATGAATTAACCATTAATAGAACCAATGAAATGTGGCTACCCAACAATAATTGTTCGCACAACCAATTGATTAGTCTAATAAACCAATAGACTTGTCTGGGTAAAATAACACCCACACTCATGATTCTATACTTAATTAGAAATCATATTTATTCCCTTAAATAATCCTAACATGGTTCTATGTTGTAAATCATATAGGAAGATATGCTTCAAACATAAAACCACATGGTAGAAATTTTATGCACATAATATTCATGCAAAAATCACAAAACTCATGTATGATATCAAAATATTTAGAACATGCTCCAAAGTCCAAAGATATAAATATTACCATATGCTCAAATTCAAGAACTCAAAATAAAATATATAAATCACATAACATACCAAGAACATGGAACCATAATAAATAACAATACAAATTCTCTATCATATTAAAGATAGGGATGTCTTACCTACAAGTTAAGTCTTCTAGGTAAAAAATACTCCTACCTTGATGGTTCCTACTGAGACACTTTATTTCATAAGAGAATCAAGAATCAAAATAATTAAAACCCCTTTCTACAAAACTAATTAAATTGAAATCAGAAAAAGAGTAAAGAAGCATAACTCAACCTTCTATCAAGGATAAATTTCAAAGAGGAGAAAAGTTAAGGTATTCAACCTTCTCTAAACCTTAAACCTTCCCTTTTTTTAGAGATATATGGTAGAGGTAAGGATAAAATTAGGAGAGTCAGAAACACAAAACAATCAAGAAAAGAAAAGAATTCAAAAGGTAATCTACTATTTTCTAACAGAAGAGAAAGATAAATTAAATTAGGGAAAATGACCAAAAATTAGGAAACTAACAAAGATAAAGGGAGAAAGGAAGAAATTGTTGTAGGTGAAGATTAAAATGAATCAAAACTTGAATTTAAAAGGAATTAGGTTTGATATATCAAAGGGGATAAGAGAGGGATATAGTTAGCCATCATTGAGTATGAAGAACCAAAAATTCAAGTAGATAAATGATGAGGCTAAAAGAGAGAGGCAATCGGATGGTGGTAGAGGTAAGTTGGTTAGTAGAGAAAGTACAAGAAGGCCTACAGACAACCAAGGCTACCAAACAGAGAGAAAAGTAAAAGAAATGGTGAGTGGGTGGGTATATCCTTTAAAGTGCTTTTGAGAAAATTTTAAATAAGTAAAATCTTAAAATAATTTTAATAAAGTAAAAATAATTTCAAAACACCAAAATATGTTTATTAGAATAAATATACTCTAATTTTAAGTTTTTATAATCTCTAGAAAGCATATTGAAGCAAAAAAAAGACTTGAAATTGTAACATAACCAATTGACTAATTATCCCAAAATTAAATGTTACTTATTATTTATATCGGTCAATTACTTTGGGAAAGCAGTTGACTGGTGTGCTCAAAATTCACATTTTAACCCAAAATTGAAGTCTTTTTCAAAACCAAAATCAATTTATTTTATATCAACATGACTTTAAATATAATTTGAAAGATTTTAGGATAGGATATTACCTTTGACCACCTTGGGTATACTATGATTATGTTGGTTTATGATTTTCCCCATCATGATTATATTTGTGAACTAGGATGCTAAAGTGTTTCCCTACATTTCATGAATATTAGTTAAAAATGAATATGAATTTATATACATGTCTTTTGGCCCTTTTTATTTTACATAATTTTTATTTTTATTAACATTGTCTAAGTATGTCAATCTAAACAAGGGTGTGAATTCTATAGCAATTAGAGTTTAGTTGAATTTTGGAGATTTCAAATATTTCTTTTAAGTTTTGAGGATAATATTGTGTTCATTGGGTCTTATAAATGAAATATAATATATTATATGTTGGTGCCTAAAGTTATTTCAAGTAAATTAAAAATTTTAGATGTTTTAAGGTGGATTTAAGTGAATAAGGGTGTTTTGGTCATTATATTTGAACTCTAGAAATGTTGGGACCTATGTGAATACTAGATAAATAAAATAATTTTAAATTGATAAGTGTGAGAATTGAGTAGGTATTAATGAGTATCCTTAGAGGCCTTAATTAAATTGGTTAATTAAGTTAATAAAGGATATTTTTGATACATTGTGTAATCTTAGTATTTTAAGTGTTGATATCTATATTTAATGTTCATGCTAGAAAAATAATTGGTTAAGTGTAAGCCTTTTAGTATCAAATATACCTCTTTTGGTCCTAAATAATTTAGTTAACTATAGGGAAATTTTAGCCATTTTATATACATTTGTATCTTTTTAATGATGTTGATCTTATATATGGATCCTAGTGTGATCTTTGACCTTTTGTTGATCTATGTTCAATAGTTGACTTTTTTTAACTATTGAATTAGGTATTAGGCATTAACCCTCATCTTGAATAGATAGAATTAATAAGTATTGAGATCTAAATTTTAAATAGGCCTTTCATGGCTTAGGAATTGGGATTTAATGTCACATTTATTAAATTGGGCATTGATCGCATGTTGTTGGGCCTTTTCACTCTAAATGGTTTTGACTTGATCCCTCTCTTGATCAAGTGTTCGCAACTTAATAAAATGAATGGGATGTGTTGATTGTACTGATTAAGTGTTATTCTATGGGAAATGATTGTTGTTGACCTATGAGCTTATAAAACATTACTCACTTAAAGGATTAGATCTCGAGTTAAAACTAGTAGAGCTTGGAGTAGCTACCAAAGCATAGGTTTGGTATTCCCAAATGGTGAATCCCTCACCTCCAAAGCCTCTACCTCCCCACCAGTATCACATCATAGAGGAGGTAAATTGCAGCATATACCTCAAAAACATAGGGGATCATGTGTTGCATGACAAGGTGAGGGCAAGGTTCTGACCTACAACCTAATGAGGCACCCTACTTTCCAAGGGGCCACATGGTCTAATATTAATTGAGTTATGCGTTGACCAATTAGGTTTGGTATTCACTTGATACCATTCAGTATTTTTTATTTTCTTGATGTTGGGTTCCTTATGAGAGGTTCAGGAGGGCCTTTCCTACTCTATAAGAGTCATGAGTCCTATAGGAGTATGCGTACTAAAGTGATTAGGTGACCTATTATTGGAGTTTTTGGTTGTGTAGTAGAAGACTAGCTATGCTGGTGTCATTGTACACTAGGTTGAAATGTTATAGGTGAGGGGGTTATTTGATTATTCATCCTCAAGTGAATTTATTCTACTAGTTGTGATCACAATAATAAATTATAAAAATCAATGAATCTTCTATATCCATATGTTAGTATTACATTTTCTATGCTTGATGGTTGGGTTACCTTTTTTATAATTAATGTTTGTATGAAGCACTTTATAATCCCATTAATAGATTTTACTTTATTCTTCACATGGGCTCTGTACATAGTACAATCTCTCTAGGATGCTTATATCACTATGTATGAGAATCATACTTCGAGGAAATCCATCTAGAAGAGTAATTCGGTTTTAATTATACTAAAGGTTGGGGTGTAGAGTCATAGCAATTCGTAGTCGCATGCCCTAAATTCCAAATATCTCTTTTGGTATATTTGTTCCCTTTGTTTATCATTTCTCTCTATTTGTATGTATTGTATTATATAGAGAAAGTACTTTGTACTCTATTCATATATATAATTTATTAAATTCTTCATCTGATCTATATATTTTTGTAAATTTTGATTTAGTTGTGGTAAACGTTTTAGCCTTGCATTTAGTTTAAGAAATATATACATCTAACTTGTATTAAGGGTGGATGTTATACTTTTTAAATTATGTTAATACTTTTTGTTAAAATTAAAAATTTTGAGATCATATACAAATACAGAGAAAAGTATTTATAATTCCATTCATTGCATTAAGAGGAGAAACATAGAACAAACAAATTAGCAAATACTATAAGGATGTACTCTGCGCCAACGTCATATACAAAGCATACATTTATTTTATTTTACTTAATTACAATAAAAACATTCACAGATTTACACGTAAACCATATTGTCCGGCTAGCTGGTGTCTGCTAATGATGCGGCTGACGCTTGAATGTTCATAATTTCTTAATTTTAGCGGTACTAATCCTCTTTTTAATAAAAAAAACCATTTTGGTAGGTGCTGTATCCGCGGCCACCATATCTAAATCCTCCGCCATAGCGACAGCCATAGCCGCTCCCATACCATAAGGACCCCTACCGCGAACGGAGTTTGTCTTTACTTTCGGCTGTAAATTGCTGACAAGAAAAGATGAATACACGGATGTTTTTATTTTTATTTTTTATTACTATCTTGTGTACTTAATTATAGACAGAAATAGAATAATGAAATAATTAAAAGAAATGGACCAATGAAATGGAAGAAATAGTCAAAACTAACAATATGTATTGCGTATATATACACACTTATTGTAGAAGTGTGTGTAGGGATGGCAATGGGTCTCGGACCCGACCCAGACCCGCTAGACCCGTCTCATTTTTAGCGGGTATGAATCCATGATTTTTGGACCCGACGGATCTGGATCGGGTCTGGATCCACATATACTTTAAAGGGTCTGCGTCTGGGTCCAGTTCTAGACCCAGACCCGACCCGCCAGACCCGTTTAATATACGTATATATGTGTGTGTGTGTATACATATATAAATACATACTAATATTATGTTTGTCATTATTGTCTTAATCTTATATAAGTTCCTTATTCATTTTTTTTTTGTATACTTACTTTATAAACAATATGTATAACATTGTATTTTAAAAGTTAGGGATATAAACGGGGTGGTTTATACCCGAAACCCGACCGATTTTTTCCAATGGATATGGATAAACGAATATGGATGATGTAAAAAAAATACCCGTCAGGTTCGAATACGGAGATGGGTATGAGATATCCATGCCCGTACCCATAACCATACCCGTATCCATATCCATACCCATTTACCCGATATATAATTACCTTTTTACCCTTAATGTTAAAATAAATATAGTATAAATTAAAGTTAGAATTATCATTTAGCTTAACTCTAAATGGGTTTATCTATCGGGTGATGGATTTATCTATCGGATAATATCCATTAACGGGTAAACGGATAATCCGTTGAATAACGGATACGGATATGGATATGTTAGCGGATATGGATTCGGATACGGGTACGGATTTTCTTATCGGATACGGATACGGATATGGGTATACCCGTCCCATTTACATCCCTACTAAAAGCATTAAAACACCATTTGAAAAGTTAATATAACAATTTTAATATATTTATTTTTTCACTTAGATGATTTTTTTAATAAAAAAATACATATTAAGTTATATAAAAAATAAATGTATTTGTATTAGCATAGATTATTAATTATTTAAAAAAAACGGACCCATTTAGGACCCGTTTAGGACCCATTTACCCGCTAGATTCCATGGATCTGGATCTGGGTCTGAACTTTTAAGACCCGACGGGTCTGGGTCGGGTCTGGATCTAGGTAGTATAAACGGATCCGGGTCTGGATATGGCTGGACCCGGTCCAGACCTGACCCATTGCCATCCCTAAGTGTGTGAACTTACTAGCTAGGTTCCTCAGCCGAAATACGAGTAGACACCAGAAAGGCAATGACAACTATTCGGACAAGAAGATTCGGCGAGCAACGTTTTTTGCAATTATGGTAACCATTTGAGAGTTCGGGAATAATATCGTATTCGATAGTCATAAAATTTGTACTAGGTGGATGCTGATGGTAATGAAAATGAGAATTAGTTTTTGAATTAAGTAAAGTAGAAATGAGTTCTCCTATATAATTATAGAGATAATTCATAATATGCAAGCTCTTTTGGAAGTCAATACGATTTAATTTCTCTAGTGTTTGTTTTGATAGCGCAAGTGTGAGCTTGAAGTCGGCCGTTGCTTAGCAAGTTTTGATTAGTTGGATATCCGCAATTCTTCTTTCGAGTATAGCGGAGAAAAGCCCCATTATTTGTAGAGACAAGTACGTGCTTATAAAATGTGTTTTGGAAAGTCCAGACCTTCCGCGCTCTAGGATTTGCGCAGTACAATACTCAAATAGGCTATGGGTTTTAACATGTTTTGATGTTAAGGTTTCAACATATTTTGTACGTAAATGTACTAAAACATAATTTAAAAAGTTGCTATTTGGGATCATAATGTTTGTCCAAATACAGGCTTACCATAAAAGAGCACCACAATGCTTTTATATCTCTAAATTGGTATATACAATTGTAGTGGAAGGTATTCCGTACCGAAGAGAGAGTTTTCATTTCTTACGAGTAATTTTAATTTGCGTCATCACGTCACATCCTAACTATTTACTTAAATTGAAGTTTAAGCCAATTAAACATGGGAATAAAAATGATATGTTTCACCATAACGGAGAGGGGGACAAGATGATCATCCATCTTCGGATACCAATAGCAAACCTCCCAATCATCTTTGGAATTCAGCCTTCAAGTATGCTTGCCTCGTCATTTTAATATCTAGCATTTGTTTCTCAACTGCAACTTTTTAAAATCTATACTATTGTTTAGCAAAATTACTTTTAAATATAGTAAAACAACTAATAAGAACAATCAACAGATTTCACTCATCCAAATATACACTTAAAAGAACATTCAATTCGTTATAAAAGAAAAAATAGTTTAGTAATACTTTAGAAGATAGTAAATATACCTTTAATATAATAATTACATCTTTAAGTAGAAAACCACATGATACTTAATGTATAAAAGAAGGAAGAGAAAAAATAGGGGTCTAAGCAAAAAGTAGACATTAACTTTATTAAAGAAAACTTAAAATAAAATATTTCATCGGAAATGTATTTATTTTGCAGGGTGTAAAATATAATTGCGCAAAAAATTTATGTTGAGGTCATCTGACATAATATTTGAGTAAGCTATTCGATGGATGATAATAAGAATTTGAGAATAAAAAGTATTGGTAATAAATGATTGAGAATTTACTTATGCATTTTCAATCATATGTTTGATAGGAAATGATAATAATATGAATTTAAAGATTTTTTATGTTTCACCGTGGGAGTAAGCTTGAAAATGAAGTAACAAATGTATTACATTATCTTCTTCTTCTTTTAAGATATAATGTTGTTGACATGTAAGTTAATTAGGCTAATTTAGTAGCCTTATTTTCTATTTTCACTTCTCATTATCTATTACCAACCCCATTGGTAATAGATTAATGGAAATTGATGGTTTTTATTCTCATTCATATTTCCTTAATTAATTTTTATTCCCTAAGAACAAAATTTTGGAAATTTGAAATTCCAAATTCTATTTGATTTTTACTCCTTTATATCCCTACCAACATTCCTAGACTACTTTCTCTATAAGTAAACACTTTGCTTCATTAATTGAGAGCTCGTGAAGAAAGGAACTACCCTTGTTGTCAAAGTAAGAAATTAATGCTTGGGAGGACCAGCATATATGAGTTACGTACACCTCCACTTCAGTCACCACCTCTGTAGCACAAAAATGACACTAACTTATTGTTTTTCGTCCCGAAAATATCCCAATGTCGGAATTACTATAGGAAACATTTGACCGATTTTAGTTTTTTTTTCCTTTTTTCATCAACTAAGATAAGTAGTGGTTTAAAGAATTTTTTTTAAAAAAAATCCCTTAGTACTTTTTAGAGTAGATCAACTTCTTAAACTATACGTAATATGTGTGTATTTATATTTCTTTTGTCGTTTTCTTTGGTCCCTTTTTTCTAATATTTTAATAATGACCTTTTTGTGTTTTACTTTGTCCTTGTTTTCTTATCCCTATATACGTCCCTTTCCAACACAGGTTGTCACTTATGATGCGCTAATCTTAAGGACCACAATGTCCATAGTCATAATTTTTGCTAGGTTAAGTCAAGCAAGTGTAATCTAATATAATGATAAGATAAGAATGTTAGTAGTATGAAATATAAAAAAAAATATGAAGAATAAAAATTTATATTATAAGATAATGAATACAAGAGTAGATAACTTACAACACCTAGAAGTTTTTAAATGGTGGGAGGTAAAAGGATGAATATCTATTGATAGTGGAGACCACCTTAATATATTTTAGAATATCTACACAATACAAGATAGATCTAGATATTTTTTTTTTATATTATTCTACTGCCTTCATATATTTAGGAGTCTATGATACTCTTTTGAAATATTTCTCATTTATAAAAGCACTCCACAACATTCTACAATATTTTATATTATTTTATATATATTTAAGAGCTTTTAAAACTTGCATCATATTCTTAAAATATTCTAGAGTGGATCAGACATGTGTATTACTTTATTGCCAAATTAATTTGGCCCTATTCTATCCAATGGTGTCCAAAATTATCACTTACATCATGCCACTACAAGCCTAGCAACTTAGGGGCACAAAATTGAATATATGACCGTATACTATTGGGATTATTGATTAGTCGTTGCCCCTAGTCCCATAGAATTTATTCGTTATGCATGGTGCGAAGAATTTTGTATGACATATACAGGAGAGCTAATATGATCCGTTCGATCAGACGTGATCTGACATAATCTGATAAATTTATTAATTAGATTCGATCTATATTCAATATGAAACCCAAATGACCCAATATTGAAACCGTATATAAGTGACCTAATCCGACCCAAATTTGTAATCTGACATAAACCTGATGAGCTACCAACCTGACCCAACCCGATTTGATAAAACAAATTCAATATTAATCAATTATGATAATAAAAAAATAGACATATCTTATTATTTATTTAAAGATTTTAAAAATATATTATTATTCTCATTTTCTTTATTTTTCTTACTTTTTTGTGAACTTACTTATTCACCAATGATAATATAATTTTATCAATTTTTACACATAAAAATACAGCATTATAAATCCATATTAAAAAAGTAGTAATTAATAACACATTATGAATCATATGCTTATATAAAGTTAAATTTAACGTTGGCTTACGAGGTTAATTATTTATACTAATGTTGGTGTTCCATATCCGATTTAATCTAATTCTAAATAATTAGATTCAGGATTAACTTAGACCGAGCCTAACTCGACCCATCAAAATCTAAAAAGATCTTATTAGTCAAGTTAACTCAAACCTAACCCGTCAGATTAACTCGAACATGATATCACTTGTATATGAGCTTGCTTAGCCTAATCCCGACTCTATAAGGATGCAAATGGGGTGGGTTCAGGTCAGGTTTGTCCATACCTCTATCTATACCTATACCCAAATTTGTACCCATACATGAATGGGTATCTATTTATATATTTATTTCTGTTTCCGTTGGTTATTTGTTACATGATAAATAATTTATTTACCTGTTAACGGATATTCTCTGGCAGATAAATTCATAACCTAATGGATAAACCCATTTAGAGTTAAATTAAAAAATTTAACCTTAATTTATACTCTATTTATTTTAAAAGTAAGAGTAAAATGATAATTATATATCGGGTAAATCGGTACAAATATGGATATGGGCATGGGTATAGCTATGGGTACTGATATCCTATACCCATATCCAATAGGTTATTTTTTCCATAATCCGTTTTCATTTATCCATATTCGTTTAAATATCCAATAGATAAAACCCATCATGTTTTAAGTAAACTTACTCAGTTTCTTAGCCGAAATATGTAAACTTACTCAGTTCCTTGGCCAAAATATGTAAACACAAGGCTAAGTATCTAACCAATCAAAACACAAGAAAAATTAGAGTGCTCAAGATAAGAAAAAATATTATTTACAACTCGGGGCTATATAGACCCAAATCCGTACAAGATATGTATAAAGAAGATAAATTGCTTAACCAAAGCAAGTTAATTTCAACGAGAATACACCATTGTCACTCAAGGACTACATAAAAATTCTCCGGAAAAAGCCTACGCTCAACAAATCAAGATTTCTTAGGGAAGGATGGACCACTTAATGAGTATCCCTAAGAAACCTACAATCAATCTCCTACTCGTGGGATTGAGCAAGGGCTTACAACAACAACCCCATTGGTATGCATACATACTGAGTAAACCAATCCACCATCATCATGTAGATCCTGGTAAAAGCAAGACCCACACAATATACTCATGGTACAACTTACCAAAGCGTGCATGCAGCCTTCCTATCATGTCATGGACATACAATCACATAGTTCATACAAGATATGAGTGAATCCATTTAATCATGAATAGTTCTAAGCATGTCAACATACTAGGGTATACAAACTTTTAACATGCATATTTTCTACTCATGGATTATGTAATACTTAGATTATCCATTTGACAGTATAAAGAGTATAACGTGCATAATGATGAGCAAACAAGATTTCGTGTACAACTTCTAACCATGGATGAATCATGAGCGTAATGTGCCTCGAGAATTTCAAACGTAAGAAGTGTATAATGCCGTAATGGATGAGAATCAAAGTTTAACAAATTTACTGAGGTTTTTGACGTAGAAAATATGTTTAGGAATCTTGTAGAAGAGAGATAAAATAGGGAAGATGAAGACAAATGAGCTGAGGGTATGAAAGTGACTCCTCATGAATTCCTTCATCGTGAATCTGTTGAAAATAGGTAAAAAAAAAGGCTAATTGCATTTAGAAATTTTGTAGAAATTGAAAATGAACTATTCAAAATGTAGTAACAACATTGGAAAAATTTTATAAAAATATTCTCAGAAAAAATTGAGTTTGAAGAACAACTAGTTCAGTTAAACCAATTGAATAGTACCCTAAACTAATCGATCGGTTCCATGGGTTCCAGAAATCGAATTTTAATGAACAAGCCTATCGATCGATACCTCAGACCATTCGATTGGTTTCTCAATAAAACCAAATATTTTTCCTAATCCAATCAAGATTATCTAAGAACCATATCATTTTTAAACACTCTTCTAAAATAAGACCAAACACACTTAGATCACCATTAAGCACTTAGATTAGAACATATTAAGGACTAAAAAAAGTGAGGTATTATAATAAAGTCTAAAATAAATTCAGATAAATTATTATCAAATGGAGATTCTGTGACACAAAATTTAGGGCCAACTACTTACCACATAGCCTAAGAATAGTATAGGACCTCAAAAATATATATTTTTCCTTTAATTTAAGACACTCCTTTGACTTATAAAGCATAAAATAGATTAGCCTTTGAAATTTTTATCATTAAAACAATCTCCTATATGCACTGCCCCAAATTACATATATATAGGTAGAAAAATCAATCCTTTGGGAGAGGATCTACATTAAAAAGGAAGGGAATTAAATAACAATGGTAAGTGGCTTAATATTTGAAAGGTGTGAATTAAATTCATTCACGGGAACATAAAAAGAGAAAAACCGATGAAGAAGTGATGAAATTATACGGGTTAAAGAAGAAATGGGAAGAAAAGAAAGAAGCTAACACTATCTTAGAGAAGAGGAGAGAGAGAAATTGAGATATTAAAAAAGGAAGTGGATAGTAGGGTTTGAAAGAAAAACATGGGGAGGTTTTAAAGTCAATGGGATAGGATATTTTATTGGGTTTAAGCTCAAATCATTCCTAAGATCAAAAGGAAGAGAAAGGAAATTTTTTAAATAGACCATAAAATATCACTTAGGCTTGGGATGGCAATTAGGTCATTCCTCTTTTAGCCTAATAGATGAGATGAATGATTAAATGTTTCCAAATTAAGTCTAATATCAATAAGTTTTAAAAATGATATCATCATCAATCACACACACCCCCATACTTTTTTAATAATATTTAATATAATAAGAAACAAATTGGGCTAGTTATTTGTCCAACTACCTAAGGTTTGATAATGCCTAAACTATAATACATACAAATTACAAAAAAAATAAATACTGGCTACATCTTCAGACTTCAAACTTGGCACTTATTTTCCCTTACTCTAGGTCCATCTCCTATTTCTCCCTAAAAACATAAAACAAAAAATTATTAGAAAGAGCACAAGATAAATCTAAATAAGTTAAAATAGGGTTAAGATGGTAATTTACTAAGGCATATCTTGCATCATCTTTCCCTTCTTGAAAGGGTTTGTCCATGAAACCTACACAAAATCAATAATGGGACATAAGTAAGAAATATTGAAGGTAAGAAGTGAAAAAACATCCTAGAGGGGGGTGAATAGGGTTTTGCAGAATGGAAATGACTAAATAAAAATTAACAAACAATGTAGAGTTATTCAAGAATAAGTTACACTTTATATCCACTATCAAAAGGTTATCCCTTTTAGATATTTGAAATAGTGACATGTTTGTATTGATAATCACTCTTATCTCGATTTATGAGCATTACTATCACAATAACCATAGAAGAGATGATTTTCAACTTCACCTATTTATCTTCTCTAGACTCACCATATGAATCTCTCAAGAATGAAAAGCATAACTCCTTTAAAAGATTTTTAAGAGGAGGTTGTGATTACTGATGGTTCTCACCAAAGATAAAAGATATAAAAGTGTAGAACATTAGATGATATGTAATCTAGCTAGATGTAATGTGAGATATTACAATTAGAGAGAAGTTATACATAAGATAAGTGAGCAAAGAACACTTTTTAATAAAAACTCTAAATTAAGAAAGTTTGGAAATTTTTAGTGAGTAATTAAATGATTTGAGAGTAAGAGATTAATTGCACAATCAATGTTATAAAAGTTGTTGTAATATATACCAAGGGACCATATTTATAAGGGTTTCCCTCATCGTATAGTTTTTAAATAAAAAAATCACAAAATTCTATTTCTCCCAATTAGCACAAAAGCAGCATTTAATTCTGACTAGTCAATTGGTCTCGCTGTACCAATCGATTGGCTATATAGCTAGTCAATCTATATGTTCAAGCCAGTCAACTGTTATGTTTTGACCAAAAATAAAATTTATCATTGCGCAAACCTATCTATCAATTTCTTCAAACTAATCAATCGGTTATGCGTAGTGCACAATTAGTCTTAAGAACATATATAAATAGTGATATGGTATGGTAAGACTACTCAACGTGTTCATTATGCCAATCGATTAGTTTATCTAAATAGGTCGATTGGTTATGAACTAGTCAATCAATTTGGAAAAAGTAGTCAATGTGTTTAAGTAGAGAAGATTGGGTTTCTACAAGAGTGAAACTCATAGACTAGTTGGTCGAACTAGTTGATCAATTTAGCCAACCATTCAATTAATTTAGTCAATAATTTAGTGGGTTTGGCAAAAACAGTTGGTGTGTTTACATAAAGACAAATGCATTAATTTAATAGAAAAACCCATTAACTAATTAGTCAAACCAATTGATCAATTTGGAAAAAGTAGTTGATATGTTTAAATAAAGATGAGTAGGCTTCTACAAGAGTGAAACCTATGGATTGGTTATCACACCAGTCGATCGGTAGCAATAAACAAGTTGATTAGTTTGGCAGAAATAGTATATGTGTTTAAATAATGACTAAATAGGTTTCTATATAAGTGAAACCCATAGACTATTCAGTCAAACCATTCGATGTGTTTAAAAAGAGTTCAAATGGGTTTCTATAAGAGTGAAAACCATGGATTAGTTGGTCAAACAAGTCAATTGGTTTGGGATAACCAATCAATAGGTTTTATCCACCAGTCAGTCCTTCTAATTTTAACTCAACCCATGCCTTTGTTCAAGCTGAACTAGTCGATCGATCTGAGGACCAGCCTACTAGTTCTAAATAGAATCAATCATTTTGTTTTAAAAATTATTTAAAGAGTTTATAAAATGAAATCAAGTCAAATATTTTTCAATAAAATGTTTTTATAGTTTTTTTTTGAAATATTAACTTTGCTCAACTTAACACTTTACAAGAAAATTAAGAGTCGCAAAATATTGTCCTTAATATTTAAGTCTTAATTCTTTTTCATGTGTTGTTTTCTTATACCTAGAACCTTGATTACTCTTTTATATTTTTACCTTTGGAGTATAATTAAAGTGAGATAGGTAAATTATTGTACATGCACATTTAAGAAAATGCATTATTTATCAAGATCAATTTATTATCATCAAAATAAGCATAATGACATTAATTTACCTTTGAGGTTAGTAATATCCCCTTTTTGACGATGACAAAAAAAAGTACATAATTATAAATGTAAAAGGGTAATGAATGGATGGTAGAAAAGCATTTACCAGTATTGCAACTTTTATTATGAGATTCTTATATTGTCTCCCCCTTTTGGACATCAACAAAAGGAGAGAAGATGAAGGATCCTAAAAGCAAATAAATGAGAAAACAATCGCCCAACAAGGAGGAAGAAATCCCCCTTAACAAGTGGATAGAATGAAGTAATCATAAGGAAACATAATGGGAGGTCAAAGAATACTCCTCCTGAGCAAGACATAGATGATATCCTAAAGGTGAGTGCATTCATATAAGTATCAAAGAAAAAGAAGCATGATTATGCATCTAGAGATGATAGATATAAGATAGAATAAAAAGAGTGAGTTTTCATGAAGAATTGGAATTCAATTATACATGAGATATAATATATAAAAGCTACACAAGCATTGCCAAAAATAGAATAAGAAAAACCTAAAATAGATTGAGCTAATTCTTGGTCATGAAAGACCGGAGGTGTTAGATGCTGATGTAGCTAAAGTAGTAACAGTAGGCACTAGCTGGATGTGTGTGTCGTCACTGAAAGTTACATTGAAGTCAGCTAATTCAACTACAACACATATAATTTGTGAGGCCTTAATGAGGGACACAATAAGGATAAGATCAATAGAAGGATCAATGCTAGCATTAGCATTAGATGTGGTAGGGTCAACATGAACATAAGCACCTTTGGCAGGGGTGTCCATGTGGTTTTGATGATGCAACATGAAGTCGGGATAAAATTGAGAGTGAAGCGCATGTAACTTTATCTCCATGGATGTCTATTATTACTCCATGGAGGTAAGCATCACAAAGACTTGGTAAAGGAGATCATAGACACTAGCAAGTGTCACAGGACATGAGGGAAGAGATACAAGTGGTGTATGGGAGGTGGGAGGGGCAAATGTGAATTCTAAAGGTCCCCTTGTGGATGAGGATGGAATTTATGTTAGAGTAAGAAGGTCATCTGATGGTGGGGGAAGTTCATATATAGTGGGCTAAGATGATTGTGGTGCAGATGGCATGGAGGGGCAACCACTATAATGCACTGAAGCAAGAGCCTTAGGTGCATGTTCAACAACTGGACCATCCATGCTCATCTAATAGCCCATGAATCGAAAGGTGACTACATCAAGGATATGAAGACAATTTTTTAAGTGTAGTGGGGTAGCCAGAAAGCTTGTAAGATCAACATGGAAGTAATGAAGAATGTGCATAATGAGTGAGCCATATCCCAAGTTATCTGGTTGTGCCCGACATATATAACATGTGCCAGAAGATGTTGGCCCCAAAGTTTTAGGGGTGGAAGAGAGGATTTGATCTACCCTATACCAATCCTTAAGAGTCATGTTGACCCTTAACCCAGCTTGGGGAAAAAGAATGGAGGAGACCATGTAATGACACACCTTCTTAAAGGGTTATTGACAATAAGAACTGGTGGTTCCTTCCTAAGCGAAGTAGAGGTGGTGCATATTTGAGAGGATTTTATTAGGAATTCAATTATGCATCTACTATGCATAAGTGACATTGGTCTCGATGTTGTGATCAATGCCAAGTATGCAAGCTAGTTGTGTTTTATCAAAGAAAATGGGAACACCCAAGACATGAGTAGTGATGGTGCTTCCCAGAGTATGAATGGTGAGATTTACATAGAAAAAGATGAACCAAGTCCAGGTACACTGGTTCTTTGATAGTGAAGAGAGATAGAAGTTTAAGGTCAGAAATGGATCGCATGTAGGGAAGTTTGAATTGATCAGTGTAGGAGTCTACATCTAGACATTTCGTGGGTAGGAATTTCATTTTATAAAAGGATTTAAGCTAGCATTTCTAGTAGTCCATACACAAGTAGAAATTGGTGGAGTGAGCATATGCCTCAATGGTTCAAGCTATTTAGGAGGCAGATAACAACAAAACCTCAGTTGTTAATAAAGAAGGATGAGTGTGAGACGAGGAGGATATGGAGGACTAGTGTCTTCTGAAGAAGAGGAAGAAGATGAGGATTATCTAGATAGAGCATGGTGAGATGAAGTAGTGTGTTTCTCAATGTGAATGTTTGTCCGAGATGAACAATTTAGTTAGGTATGAGCCCATTTAGGGGGAGGAGCACCAATACCCTCACAAAGTGTGTGTATGCCAGTGGATTTCTACTTTTGCACTTTAATTCAATAAGATTCAGACAAGAAGATTTGGATAAAGAAAAGGAACAAAATTGAGGCAACCTTGACTTAGTGGAAGAAGGGGAAAGGGACTAAGTTGGATTTTTCACAATTGACGGGAAAGAAGTACAACCAAAGTACAATTTCGGTGAAATGAGATTAGGGATGATGAATTTAGGTATGATTTGACATTAGGATGAGTAGAGTTAAGCCAAATTTGATATAGTGGAAGTTAGTGTTAAAAGATAGAATTACCTCAAACCTAGTAAGGCAAAAGGAAATCTATGAGGATTAGAGTTGATAAATGTTTTCCTGGTTTTGATTTGATCATAGTAAGTTAAATTTAACCTATTTTGATAGATATTTGATTGTTTTGAACGAGAGGAGTTAAATTAGGTAAAAAAAAGAGTCAAAGGGTTTGGAGAAACTAGGGTTGATGGTTTGTGGAATAGGTGAGGTGGGTATTTATGTACCTAATGTACCGGTAAATTAGTTTAGTATATCAGTCAGTTGTCCTTGATACTAATTAACTACAATCAGTTATCCATTTGAATAGTTTCACATAGTTTAGACATAAGCCAATAAGTACTCTACCTCCATAGTTTTGACCTATTTTTTGAGTGTTATGAAAACTGATCAATTGGCTTTGTCAACTAATTGGCTGGTTCACCTAATCAGGTCATATTTTTAGTGATATTTAAGTCCTTTTGATTTTGTTCCATAAAATGACAGATATATTATTTATTTTATTAAACATATCTATAATATCCCAAAATTTTACTTAGCCTAATTCCGCATTATAAATACCTTAATTTAGTTCTAATCTCAAGAAATCTCATTTTAGTCTTAACCTAACTTCTTAATTCTAAAACTTTAACTGAATTTGAAATCTCAATTCGGATAAATTGTATTTTATAAACCAAAAATAAAACACGCTGAAATTTTTGCTAAACCTAACTATTTTGGCTAATCTAAACTCACCTAAACTAACCCCCAAATCTTTTTCTCTTTTACATTTTCATTTATCCCTTTCTTTTCTTTCTTTACCTTTCATCCAACAACCTAAGCTGTAATATTAGAAATTGATGCAACTTGCACATGCAACTTGCTTCTCCTTCTCCATTTGCGCCATCACCTATCATCTTTGGCAAACATCCATCACCCATCACCCTGCTCCCTTTCTTCTTTTTCTTCTTCTCCTTCTAGTTCTCTTATCCCTGCCAATATGTGCTCCTTGCACACACTCTACCACTCTTTTTCCTCTTATCCTTATGCAACATGCACACTCACCATCACCATCAGCTACATTTTTCACCCTAACACTCCACCATCCCTTATTGACATCCCTCTCTACTCTTCTCTGTCACCTCTCATGCCTTCCCATACACCCTTGTATTTTCTTTCCCATATGTACCACCCACACACACACACAACACACTCTTCTCCCCTTCTCTTTTGTTTGCCTTACCTTCTACCCATTTTATGTGTCCCAAACTACTACCCCAATCTCTTCCTTCTTTTACTTTCTTCCTTCTTCTCGTCCCACCTTCTTTCCCTTATTTTTGGCTTCCGCACCACTAATTCCACCACCGTGCACCACCTCGTCCACCACTCACTGCCCTTTAAATAGTGGACTGACCACCCAATGTCACCCAAACCTTCCTCACCACCATCATCGTCCATTGCTGTCGACCACCACCTCTTTTTCCTTCTTATTTCTCTCGCTTGTCACATTTTTAAGGAATGCACAGCCTGCACATAGCCGTGTAACATTCAAAATTCCTGCCACATGCTCGTGCAACCCATTATAGCCTGCCCGTGCATCCTTGCATACTTGCGCACAACCCAAATGCATGCTCATGTGTATCTCTTCAACTTGGGACCTGTTTGTCTAGTGATCAAGCAAAGTTGTGCCACTTTGCACCGCCTGGCCATGTGCAACCTAGGTGTGCACCACTTGTAGTACAACCGTGTAGCCTCCATTTTTATTTGTGCACCCCTATATTTAACCTTAAACCTTATCTAAACACCACCAACTTTTTACCATAGTTCCACCACACAATCCACTACACATCCACACATCCTAAGCTTCCTTTTGAATATAATTATTTTTGCATTTACCCTATTTACCTTAATTTATTCTTCAATTAAACTCTTTGAGCCTAACCATGGATTTTATTGTTTTTCGTAGGTGTTATTCTAGTAGATTAGGAGGAGGATGTATAAGATTTACGTGATTAGAGCCCGATGTCCTAGTTGTTAAGGATAATATTTGTTGTTTAGGGTTATTATGTTATTTACTTGTATGGTTATGTGTGTATGTTTCATCATATCGATGCTTTATGATTTGATATATGATGTTCATGATATTTTGTGATAAATGAATATTATGTTAGAAGAAAGTGATAATGGGTAAGAGGTATAGATGTGATATTGTTATGTTAATGACATAATTGTGAGAAGTATATCTTATGGAATGAAATATGGGCTAAATGAGTTTTGATAAATGGGCAAAAATATTTTTATGAGGTAGGATGATGATTGGTGGATTTGGAAAATAATATGTATGGAAGGTAGAATAATGTATTAAAAAGGGGTTATTATTGTTCTTAAGGATATTTTAGTCATTATGAGATGATAAGATAATTTTAGTATTTTATGTCTCAGATGGATTAAAATATGATAATGATATCATAAGACATGCTTGGAAATATTATTCTTTATTTCAAGGTCCTTAAATAGAATAATTTTATAATTGGAACATAATAATTTAAAAAGATAATATTAGCATTTCATGTGTAAACCCTAGCTTTAATCTGCAATTCTGGATATATATTACCCATGTGGGAATTATAAGGATGTATATCAAATTTGGTAATCATATGAGTCTTATGGGAGGAATTATAGCTAATATGTAAAATTAGAGTTTAATAATTCTATGGATAGTAGCTTAGATTAGATTACTAATGTATGTGTACAAAGCGGGTGGTTAGATCATGCATTAGGATTGTGATAATAATGATGAGATTCGAGAATGATATATTGTAAATTGTGATTGAAAAGTCAATATGGGGGAATGAATGCTAAGGGTGAGTAATTAGGATTTAAGAATGATTGAGGACCTTAACCTGTGTGATGTGTTTATCTGTTCTAAAATGTTCAATTTTTGTGAAACAAAATTTAATAAGATACTAACCACTTAAAGTGAAATAACACATGAGTAGGGCTAAGGTGATCTATTTTCAAGTATATATATACATATAGGGAGAATCGTGGCTCAGGAGTGCTTTACCCTAATAAGGTGATGTTTTTAGGTCTATTCCACTAGATGATAATAGTGACTCAGGTGTTTTGTCCTTGAGAAGGTACTTCAAACCATTCCATCAGTTTAAGAATAGTAGTATCCCTACACTTAACGTATATAAAATAATGAAAGTGGATTATACATAATAAAGATATCTTGATCGGTTTTTGTTTCATGAGATGTTTCATTTATTTTTTTATACACTTATTATCTGATGTGAAAGAATGTGTTAATTGTATCCCTGTTTCAATAGTATTGTTCTCTTACTCAGTATATAAAGTACTTACCACCTATTTTATGGGTACTACTCATTGCCATGAGTAGGAGATCTTGCTTCTTATATGAAGGTCTCAGAATATCAACCAGATAATTATGCTACCTATGATACCTTATATGGGGATGATTGACTTCATCTGTATTAGGGGTTAGGTGAAGAGTAATTATTATCTAGTAGATGTATTTAACCAAATATTTTTTAGACTCTTAATCCATGGTATGCCTTCTTATATATTTTATATTATAATTTGGAGTTAAGCTCCAAATTCATTATTGTATTACAAATGTTTATTTTGCTTCTAATTTCCTTGCATTACTTTAATTATTTTATCCTTATAATTGATGTAAGGATGGTTGCATAAGCTATACTTATGTTAATTGTGGCGGTAGCCCCAAATATTTTACACAATTAATTCTACTGTAAAATAAAATTTTTCAATAGTAAAGATTGAGGTGTTACAATATCACATTGATAAATGGTTATAAAGGACATGATTGTATTTGAATTCATGCCATGTTGATGTGTTTTGGATTAACGCCATGATTAAGCCCTTCTTTTCAAAAATTCCACAATCTTGGGAGAGAGTTAATTTTGATCATAGAAATGTTATTCCAAGTTCTCTGCTTATTGTTTTGAATCTTTCTTCATTTAATGGCTTAGTGAATATATCTCCCCTATTGATATAATGTAACTACAAATTCTACACACACATTTACTTTTTTAATATGGTATCTTATGAAGTGATGCCTTATTTCTATATGTTTAGACTTTGAGTGTTGAAAGGGATTTTTTATGAGACACATAACAATAGTGTTTTCATATTTAATTGGATTTTTTTTCAAGATTAAACCCATAATCACATAGTTGATGTTTCATCTACATTAATTGTGCAGAACAAGAACTAGTAGCAATATATTTTGGTTCAACTGTTGAAAGTGCTACACTAGATTATTTCTTGCTATGCCAACTAACTAGGGCTTCTCCAAGAAATTGGTAGGTATCTGAAGTGCTTTTTCTATTGACTTTATATCTCACAAAATCAGCATTAGAATATCCTATTAGATCTAAAAGAGTATCACTAGGATAAAACAAGCCTAGATTATGAGTATAAATAAGATATACAAGGATTCTTTTGATAGTAGTTATGAGAGATTCCTTGGGATTACACTAAAGTTTTGTATATAGGCATACACTAAACTTGATATCAGGTCTATATGTTGTAAGGATTATGAGTAACAATAATATATCTAAGGATTCTCTTGTGAGATTCCTTAGGATTACACTAAAATATAAAATAAACATGATACTAGGTCTAGATGTTGTAAGATAGAGAAGTGAGCTGATCATACATTGATATCACTTTTGAACAACTAGCTTACCTTTCTCATCCATGTTAAGATTTGTGGTAGTGGTCATAGGTGTGCTAGATGGTTTTCTCTCATTCATTCTGAACTTCTTGAGTAGTTCTTTTGTGTATTATTCTTAGTTGAAAAATATCTCTTCTTTTGATTTCTTGATTTGGAGTCCAAGGAAATAGGTCAACTCCCCATCATGCTTATTTCGAAGTCACTACACATTAGAGTTGAGAAATCCTTACACATGGACTCATTAGTAGCATCAAATATTATTTCATCATTATATATTTGTGCAAGCAATAAGTTCTTTTTAGTGTTTATATAAAATAAGTCCTATCAATTTTACTTCTTTCAAAACCTTTTTCCAATAGAAAATTACTTAACCTTTCATACCATGATTTAGGAGCTTATTTTAAAGAGTAAAAAGCCTTATTGAGTTTTCTCTCATTCAAAATAAAGTGGTAGCTTAACATATACCTCTTCTTTAATAAAACCATTAATAAAATCACTTTTGACATCTATATGACATAATATAAAGCAAATGGATGATGAAAATGGATGGAGCATATGTATCGACTCGAGTCTAGCTATGGGGGGAAAAGTTTCCTCAAAATCAATACATTCCACTTGGTTGTATCCTTTGGCAACTAATTGAGATTTGTTTCTAACCACAACCCCTTAATCTAACTTATTTCTAAAGACCCATTTAGTTCCAATGATGGGTATATTTTGAGACAACAGGACTAATTCCCAAACTTGATTTCTCTCAAATTGTTTAAGCTCGTCTTACATTAACATGATCTAATTTTCATCATTTATGGATTCCAAGTGAGAATTAGGTTCCATTTAATATAAAAATGCTAAATTATTACAACTTTTACCTAGTGAAGTTCTTGTTGCAATACCTCTTGTTGGATCTCTAATGATGAGTTCCTAAGGGTGCTTATAGGCATATCTCCATGCTCTAGAAATATCTTCTCTTACATCATCTTATTATTCATTAATTTTTTGTTCTCCTTCTTTGTCATCATTTTCTAGTAAGCTCTCAACTTAGACGAAAGGACCAACTTCTTCCTCTTGGGTTTTTTGTGCACTAGAGCAATATTTATTAAAAAAACATGTACAAATTCTTTAAAAAACATTATCCATTTTTTAAAGATCCAACAAGCTTTACTATATAAAGAGTACCAAATGAAGATGCCTTCATCTACTTTAGAATCAAACTTACTAATATTGCTTTTCCCATTATTGAGGACAAAACATTTACAACCAAATGTGCGTAAAACCTCATATTTGGTTTCTTACCTTTGTAGAGCTCATATGGTGTCTTTTTCAAGATGGCATGTATGAGTACTCTGTTCACTACGTAATTTGCGGTGGCAAAATATTTGGCTCAAAAGTATTTTAGAAGCTTGGAGTCACACAATATAGTTCTTGCAACCTCCTCCAAGGTTTTGTTTTTTCTTTTCACCACTCCATTTGGGTAATGCCATTAATCATAGATGTCCATAAATATGGTATTCTCAAACTCCGTTCCATAATTTCTCCTTGTATCATGAATTATAGTTCATTTTTCTACTTAAATTTTTTTTAGAAAGCACAGGAAATGCGTTTAAGGCATCATATTTAGTAGAAAGGAGTAATGTAAAAGTATGGTGCAAGTAATTATCTATAATGACTAATGCATATGTACAACCATTCATGCTACAAGTCCTAGTATCCCAAATAGATCCATATGCAACAATCCAAGTGGTTGAGAAGTGGTCACAACATTTTTGGGTTTGTAGATAGCCCTATATTGTTTCTCTTATTGACATGCATCACATAATCTATCTTTTGCAAAGTTCAATGTTGGAAGACCATATATTAGTTCTTTTCTAGCAAGTTTCCCTAATAAGTTCATGCTACCATATACAATGCATTTATGCCATAACCATGCAGTGTACAATTTTATTGATCTAACATTAAATATGTATACATTGTTGATGCACATGCATACAAACATTATAGATTTATCTACTTCATTTGAAATTGTGTAGTGTGAATTTTAAAAGTTTAATAGAAACTTTTTATTGCATTGTTGGAAAATTCTTATCAAATTATGCTTGAGGCTGTAAACCACATATATATTATTTATAAAAGGTTTAGAGTTACCGATACTGATATAACCAATACTTATGATCTTCCTTTTTGAGTTATCTCCAATATTATGCTTCCACCATCATAAGAGTTATCTTAGAGATCATTGTTCAATCACCCATCATATGTCTTGATCACCCACTATCTAAGAACCATTTGTAGCTTTTTATAGTGACTTTGAAGGATACCTAGAAGCATAAATGTCCAAGTTTAGGTACCCTTTCAATGGGTCTTTATGGGGTTAGTATCTAATTCATGTGGGATTTTCCCTCTAGGTACCCACATCTACTTAAATTTTGAAGTCACTTTGATATTCTTTGTGACCTTGCATGATGAAGCAATGTGATCAGGTTTACCACACATATTACATAAAGTTCTTTTCTTATGGATGGAAGTGAATCTTGTATTTTGTGTATACCTACATGTTGTAGATGAGTGGCCATCTTTTCTTCTTATTGTTTAGTTATTTGATGCAGTTGAATCGTTCATTTGATGAGCTTTGGAGGCACTTACAAAGAAATTCTTTAGTGTTTGGCATTTAATCTTGTTCTTAATTCTATAGCTTAAGCCCTCACGATTCTTGTAGCACCATTAAGCACCAAATAATACATTTAATCCTTCTTCACCCTTTGTGAAGGTATATGCATTTTTTTTTTACAAATTTATCATATTTAGCTTATAGTTCTACTATTTTGGAATGGAATTGATCTATTTTGTCCTAGCGATCACAACAAATATATTCATTATATGCAATGAATTCAATAATTTTATTTGCTAGCTCAAATTTAACAAGAAGCGTATGAGATTCAAGAAGAACATTTTCATTTTAATACAAGAGTGTGTTAGTCATTTAAGTGACTATGTAGTTTCTTCATGTTTTCTTTTTCTTTAGTTATTTTAGATTATCATGCAATGAATCATGTAAAACACATAATAAGTCATTATATGAGTATAGTAAGTTATGTTATACCTCATTGATATTGTCTTCATCATTGAAGCTTGTAGGTGAGGTAGAGATTGATTCCCCTTCTAGAGCCATGAAAAAAAGATTGGCAACTTCTTCCTCTTAATCAAAGGATTCACCTTCATTTTCACCAAAGGCAGCCATGTCTTTCCTTGGCCCTTTCCTTCCTTTGTTGTTGCTTGTGTTCCCTTTAATCCTTGCCATTTTTTTTAGCATTTTCTTCTATAATCTCATAGCAATCATGGATGAAATGCCCATATTTTTCTACTATTGTGGCATTTGATCTTGTCATCCATGTTGACTTCTCTGGGCTTCCTTTGGTTTCTTAAGGATGATCTTCAATTTTTATTCCCTCTTGATAAGAGGAGACACTTGAATTGAGTGGTTATGATGGTCGCTTCTTCATCATTCATATGAGGTTATTTTTCTCCTTCATCACTTTCTTTTTCACCCATATCTTTAGCTGCATCTTATTGTCTGGAAGATGTTGAGGCTTTTAGTGCTAGAGGTTGCTTCTTCTTCCTTTCTTCTAATCCATATTTCATTTTTGATTGATGAACTATAAGATTATAGAAGAGATCTTCAATTGTTATTTTGCTTAAATCTCTGTCTTCTTCAATCATGGTCACTTTGGGGATTTATTCTTTTGTAAAACCTCGCAAAATCTTTCTCACTTGTTCTTCTTTAGTGATTGCTTTCCCTGAGGCCTAGAGATTGTTAACAATAGAGGTGAAGCAGTTTCTTAGATTATTGATACTTTCACCTTGCTTCATGCCAAAGAGTTCATACCCTTTATAGGCCAAGTGTGTGACTATTATTGCATTTTAAAAAATAAATGGGTTGTGTTAGGCAATGACTTTTGTCGACCTTTGAGTTTAATAAAACATTATTCACTTAATGCATAATATCTTGAGTCAAAACTAGTAGAGCTTGGGTTAGTTAACCAATCATAGGTTTGGTATTCCAAGAAGGTGAATCCCTCACCCCTAAAGACGTTTACCTCCCCACCGATACCACATCTGCCTCAACAACATAGGGGGTCATGTGTTGCATGATAAAGCAAGGGAGAGGTTTCGATAACAAACCTAATGAGATGCCCTAATTTCTAATGGGGCTACTTGGTCTGCTATTAAGTGAATTATGCACTGACCAATTAGGTTTAGTATTCGCTTCATACCATTCCAATGTTTTCCTTTTTCATGATGTTTGGTGCCTTATGAGAGGTTTAGGAGGGCCTTTCCTAGTCTATAGGCATCGTGAGCCTTATAGGGGTATGTATACTAAAGTGATTAAATGTCTTAATATTGGAGTTTTTGGATATATGTAGTAGAAGACTAGATATGCTAGTGTTATTGTACACTAGGTTGAAATGTTATAGATGAGGGGGTTATTTGAGTCTTCATTCTCAAGTGACTTTAATCTACTGGTTGTGATCACGACAATGAATTATTGAAATACCCCAAAATTCTAATTCTCAAAATTATGGCAACATAGGGATTTATTAGGAAAATTAAATATATAAATTATTTTATTAAAATTAAGAGAGTTAATTAAGGTAAATTAAGAGGAAAATAATAAAGAATTTAATTGGAAAAAATTTAGGGTATTTTTCTACTTAACATGGAAGTAAAGGAAATTTATCTAAAATAGCCTAAATTAAGATAAAAAGGAATTAATTATTATTTTCTAAATATTGTTATTCTAAATAACCCAAAAATATTCTAAATAATTTATGTAAAATCCAAAACCCAAAAAAAAACCTTTTTCCCTTTTTCTTCCTTTTCCTTTTCTTCCTTTTCTTTTTCCCCGCCGGTTGGGCCTCGCCCAACCCAACTTCCCATTTTCCCTTCCTTCTCCTTCATTGCGGTCCACCGCGTCCAACCCCCCTTGCAGGGCGCGACACAGCGTTTCGCCCCTCTTATTATTGAAACGACGCGTTCCATTTATTGATGAAGTAACCGTTGCCAACCGGCCGGTCCGGTTCCCTTTTCCTTTTCTTCTTTTCTCCCTGAGCTGCCCGGTCCCGATGTCATCTTCTTCCCTGAGGCGTGGCGGCGACCGAGGGACTGCAACCCCGGCGCTCCGTTGGCCGTGCACACTGCCACCGTCCTTCCGTCCCTCTCCCGTCGCTTTCATTCACAATTTCACCCCCAACCAACCTATTCCCTTCTCCCGAGCACCCTGGCCTTTTCCCTTTCCCTCTTTCCTCGACCCCAACGACCCTGCCATGGCAGAACCGCCTCGACTACTGCCATTGGGCGACATGCCTTGCACCTGCCACCACTTGTCTTCTTCCCCTTGTCATTTCCCACCTCAATCCACCTATAAATACCTAATGAGCATCCTTAATTTGGGTTTTGATTTCGAAACCCAGAAACCCTCCATTCTTGCCGCCGCCCCATTAGACGAGCCATCCACCACCGCCGCCTATCGCTGACGGCAAAAACACCCTTATAACCGCTCCTTGCACCACCCTCTACCTAACCAAACCCTCCTCGTCCCTTGATTTCCCCTACACGAGCCACCCCGGCCGTGCAAAGTTTCCCTCCCCAAACGACCAACCTCAGCCCCTACCACCTTCGCACCGCCACCGCCGTCAATTCCGCTGCCACCAATGCCATTTCTAACCTCCAAAATAACCAAGGGAGCCTCCTCTACCTCCCCACACCTCCCTTTATTCCTCCTCCCTTCCTTATCCTCCTCCCTCCTTTCTTCTTCTTCTACCACCTCAAACCTCCTCAACCACCGCTGTCGCCGCCTCCACCATGCGCCGCCGCCGGTGCCACCACTGCCTTAGGTGGTCCTCCAACTTTCCCCAAACCTTAAACTCATTTTGTACAAATATTAATTATTTAATAATATTAATGGTATTATTATTATTATTACCATTATTATTATTATTATCCTTATTGTTACTATTATTATTATTATTATTATTATTATTATTATAATCTTTATTATCTTGTTAACATTTTTAATATTAACTTTACCCATTTTCACTTTCATTATTAATATAGATACTCGGACCCTTATATTACTATTATCATTTTGATTACTATATTATGGTCATTACCATTATTATTACTATCTTTAACGTTATTATTATTATCATTATTATTTTTATTATTATTACTATTATTATTATCATTATTATTATCATTATTATTACTATTAGTATTATTGTTGTTGTGGTTGTTGTTGGCATTGTTAATAATATTACTATTATTTCTATTATTATTAATGTGTATTGAAACCAAAATGGGCATATTCCCTTTGGTCATTATAGAAGAAGAATACCCAACCTCAGTATTATTACGGTTATTATTATTATTCAAACCTTGCTAATATTGTTCCTAATGCCCTTGTTACTAACATTATTATTATGGAATCATTGTTAGTTATAACTAGTACTATGGTTATTGTTTTTCTAATATTATTATAACAAAAACATTTGAACTCTTATATTATTATTATCCCAAATATAACTAATATCATTATTATCTTTAGTAATATTAGCGCCTTGTTAGTAATACTAATATTATAATATTATCTTACCCTAGAACCATTATTAGCGTTAACCCTAAAGATATTAGGGATTCTATTTCTAAGAGCATGGGTATTACTATTATTATTATTATTAGCACTATTCTATTTTAACAAATATTAGTACTATCATTAGAAGGAATAAAGCTATTAGGTTGATGATATAAATATAGTTATGAATAATAACATAAGTACATTTTAACTCGTAATAGCTAGTAGGTTAACTTGATGGAAAGAAAACCCTAGTTCACTTATAAAACTCCGTGTAATAATAAAAACCTAATCTTAGACTAAAATAAGAAATAATAGTATTTTCGGGTAGAAGGGAACTAACCATTAGTCTTATCCTCCTATAGGTGAATTGAGCCAAAGTCCCAAAGAGTTGTAGGAGCGTGCTCCAAGCCTGGCGTCGCTTTAGGTAAGGATGTAGCTAAGGCCTATGTGTGTTATGTGACTTGTATGCCTTGGTTGCTTTATATTTTGTGTTATATTATGTATCTTATGTGTAGCGCAACTTGGAGTTGAGGTATGTTTTTTATGTGTTCTTATGGCATGAGTTTGATATGTATGTGTGGTGATTGTGGTGTAATATGATATAGCCCTCTAAGACATGCATGCTAGGAAAAATGATATTATGATATGGGAAATGAAAGGACAATGAGAAACAAATGGGAAGTGAGATGGTAAGGGGGATACGAGGTTGACCAAAATGAATGAGAAATGGAAACCATGTATGGAAATCCTAGGATTTGTATAGGGACTTCGAGAGTTTGCAAGGGATGTACAAAACTTGCATGGGGGCGATCCTTACATGAGAAAAGTTGATTTAGGGTGCAAATAAGCTAAGGAGAGAGTTGTGGAGTGATTGGAGACTTGGGATGAAAAATATTACGTAGGTCGGTGTGAGGGTGTATAGGGGACCCGATTAGGGTTTTGGGAGGAAGTAATAATCTAGAAATTGTGGAAGTGAAAATGATTAAGGGAGAGTGAACTACGGGTTAAGAATGGGAATTTACTATGTAAGGAGTGAGTATGGGTGTCATGGGAGAGAAGGATTATTAAGTGAGAAAAAGGGAGAGGTTACTTGTGGAAAAAGAAAGGTACTAGGATTTGAGGTGGCTAACTAGGGTTTTTCCAATCACATTCGAAGTCGAGAGGTGAAGTGATATATTTGGGGATGAGATCTAATTAAGGTGAGATGTGGAGAGATGGATGGAGCAATGGTTGTGTAAATGGGAGGAAGTTAGGCCACATAGGTCTAATTAGGGTTTTCAAGGGAAGACCCTCGAGGGTGATGGTAGGTGGAGATTATGTCGTGAGGTGCTGGGCCCTAACCCGCATCCTTAGGAGTTGGGTTTTCATTAAAGGGTAAGTTTAAAGGGAATGGATGACGGAGTGTGAGTTAGTGGGCGCCGAGTCTCAAGATATGGGACGGGCCCTCTTTGGGGAATAATCATAGCTAGAGTTAGTCATTTATGTCTAGGGCAGAATTTGTTGAATAAGATACGATAAAATACTAATCATGTAAAGTGAAAGAGTACTGAGCCGGGGCCAGCTGATCCACCAGCAAGGAATAGTGGTGATGACTATTTTCCCACAAGTGACCGATCCACTGCAAATAATAGTGGTGTGGACTTCGTCCCGCAAGTGACTAGCCCATCGGCAATATTAGTGGGGGGATCCTGAGCTCATTAAACCAAGCCCTAATTTGTTAATACACGTAAAAGATACTAAGTACTTATAGTGGAACACCATGAGAGTCGGGGCCAGTCCGATCCACCGAAATAAAATAGTGGTTAGGTGCGTTCTGCCCTATAAGTGACAGATCCACCGGCTACAATAGTGGTTAGGTGCGTTTTTCCCTATAAGTGACCGATCCACCGGCAATAATAGTGGGGTTCCCGTACTTGCATGGATTAATAAAGATTATGGTGTGAATCTATTATAATTACCAAAGATCTAAAAGAATAAGTCTATCCGGACCATAGCGAGCATTTACCACATGTTTACTATATATCGTTCATATGACTATGCCATGTATACTGTGTAGTGTGTTTTGTATGTTGGCCTTAGCTCACCTACTACCTTACTCAGTATCGAACCCGTACTGATACTACCTTGGTTGAATGGGTCCTGTGATGATCTACTGATGGTGGGAAGCAGACCTCTTGTGTAGGTTTAAGATTGGATACTGTTTTGGGGTCAAAGGCCTGACTTGAGTGAGTAGGCAATCCAGATATTGATCCTTTGGGATTTTTTTTGTTTAATTGTATTCATCTTGGGAAGTTACAAGTGCTGTATTTAAATTTCCAAGGTTTTAGTAATCGACTTTTAATTTTGCGTACTCTAATAAGCTTTTAAAATTCGAATTTAATTGTTGGACAGGTTTTAGCCTTGCATCTAACATGAGATATATGGTTGACATTTATCTTGTGTTAGATGTGGTGGTAACATGTAACACCCCCAAATTTACTACTGAAAAATTTCGTTTAAATCAAAAGTTTTAGCGGATGAAAAAGAATTAAAACCGTAAGCTCGGGGGTATTACCGCCACACTTAGTACACGACCGGTTCACTCCTACCGTTCCGATACTAAGTTCTAAGGCTAAGCTAAACCATCATCAAAACACATGTACATAGTTAACATAGGTCATTCACGAAAATACGAGTCAACAACAGTTAGAATATAGTTTAGGAATACAACTTAGAGTACGGTTTAAGATTACAACTAAAAGAAAACGCGATTCTCAAAACATAAAGCGTAGTTTGAAATACAGTTAAATAAGGAAGATACGAAGTCGAAAGATAACAACGGAGTCCGGCCAACTCGTTCTCGATCCCCAAGTCAGGTTAGGTTCAACGCTCTGCCCCACCCGATGCCTCGTAGGTATCATTGGCATCAAGGACATGGTCTCCTACCTGCACAAGATCAGAGGGATCTTCTACTCGTGGGAATGAACAACACCCATGAAACGGGTGATCAGTACGCTACGTACTGAGTAAGGTAACAGACGCGCTAAGGCCCACACACAAAGATACATAACATAGCAGGCATAGCATAGATACGTAGATAGAATGCAATAACGCATATAAACAACAAAGGTTACGAACCAGATATCACTTTTCTTTTATTAGGTCTCTGATTATAATCGATCATCGTCTTATCCAGACCATGTGAGTGCGGGAACCCCACTATTATAGCCGGTGGAACAGTCACGAGGGCCATGCCCTGCCACTATTATAGCCGGTGGACCGGTCATGAGGGTAACATACCCTACCACTATTATTCGCCCCCATGCGGACCTTAACCACCCCATGCAAACCCTATCACTTCCACCATGCCAACTCTGTCATTCCCATGCAAACCCTAGTTTCCCCCAGGCAACCTTACTTTCTTCCACTCTTCTATTTATTTAATTCCCCCTTTTCCTCATCGTTTCACAGATTATAGATTACCTAGATCGCCCACACCTACGTTAGCCAACGTACTTCCCTTTGGTTATCTTAGTCGTATATTTTTCTCTTTCAAGCCCCCATTCCACAAATCCTCACCAAAACACCTAGCATGCATGTTGTAGGGGTCACATCACATCACATCATCTTTGTACCATACCATGTTAGTACATACAGCCAAGAGCATGAGAAGGTACCTCGGTTCCACGCCGCGCTACATGAATACACAGATAACATACAGATTATAGCATACAACCGCACAAGGCATACAAGACAGTTAAAACATGCAACACACACAGGTGGCCTTAGTTACGTCCTTACCTAACACGACACCGGTCTTGGAGCACGCTTCTAGCCTCCTCTGGGTGTCGACTTGACTCGCCTATAAGAGGGAAAACTGGGGTTACTTTTCCTCCGACCTAAACACTATTCTTTTCTACCTTACCCCTATTCTTTAACTTACCATTAGGGCTAAGAATAATAATATTACTTTTATAAGTGAAGTATGGTCAATATTCTTAAAGCAGTTAATCATGCTACTACTAATAAAAGTAGCTACAATAATTTAAAGTAATTTTAATAATATTTATTATTAACGGTAGTAGTTCAATGTTACTTATAATGATGATAGTAGTAGAGATAGTAAGGTTAGTGGTATACGAAATATTACTAATAGTGACAAGGAACTAACATAATAATAATAATAATAATGATAGTAATAATAATAATAATAATAATAATGATAATGATGATAGTAATAATAATAATAGTAATAATAATAATAATAATGATAGTAATAATAATAATAATAATAATAATGATAACCATGATAATAATGATAATAGTAATACTATTAATAATAACGATCATGATATTAAAATAAAAATACTAAAGTTATAGGTCACTAATATTAGTAATACTAACAGTTATAAATGTTTCAAGGTTAGGTTAAATAATAATAATAATAATAATAATAGTAATAACAAGAATAATAGTAAGAATAATACTAATAATGCTACTAAAATAATTAGCATTTGTATAATAAAGGTTTAGGGGCTGTGATGGAAACCTGTTAGGGTTTCACGAAAGGATCGAAAGATTAATCGAGCGCAATGTTCGATTCGCCGGTACAGCCTAAGGAACAATTCCAAAGGAAGACCAAAGATTTAGAGGCACAATTTATACAACGGCAACTGAAATTTGAAAGTGAATGATCAAGATCGATCAAGGTGAGAGCGAGAGCAGAATCAAAGAATACGAGCGAACGAGAGAATCCCCGAGAGAGAGAGAAAAGAAATCGCGAGAAGGCTCGAGAATTAACCAAGTATTATTCTATCAATAGTTACTCGTATTACATGTATTCGACTATATATATATGTACATAGCAGACCGTATACATCGACAAAGACAATACAGACTACGGATACAAGGCTTGAAGAACGAAGGTTTAATATTTTGGGCCACAATAAGTCAACCAGCCCATATCAACCCAACATAAGAAAATGTCCCAAATACAATTAAGTTTAAGTCTTAATTTCCCATCAGCTAAAATAATACTTTAGCTAATCATGGCTATTAATGATTGATTAATCCACAATCCATCTAGTCCAAAATTAAGGACCGGGTGGCGGATTATACAACCGACCTAATTTCCATTAGCCAATTTCGACTGGCGAATGCATCATATGGGATCACAAGTTATTAACAAAATTTACATAATCTGTACACTTCAAATACATAATCTACACTTCCAGCAACTGTATCCAAAGTTCCACAGAATCCATATGTTGCATTACACTCCTATTAATCATCAAATAAGACAAACAATTATAAGTAATTAATTCACAGCAATTTTCAAAATTAATTAAATATAAATTTGTAAGATTCACATCAGGTTGGGAAGTTTAGAGGATTACCTAGGGGTGCTGGTGGCACAGGTGGCGGTGCACGGCGCACGGTGGCGACGGCAGCGGCGTTGGGGGGAGAAGGAAGGTGGAGAGGTGGTGGAGGGGAAAGGAAGGGAAAAGAGGGCTTGGTAGGGGAAACAGAAGGTCTAGGGAGGTTGGGGAAGCTCCCTTAGTGGTTTTAGGAGGTAGAGGGGGTGCTAGGAGTGGCGGCACGACAGTGGGCGACGGTGCGAAGGGTGGCAGGGTTTGGGGATTAGCGGCAGACGGTCGGCGCAGGAGGGCGGCGTGTTGCAGGTCGCGCGGCAGACGGTCGGCACAGGAGGGCAGCATGCAGGCGGCGTGGCAGACGGTCGGTGCAGGAGGGCGGCGTGTTGCAGGTCGCACGCACGAGGAGGAAGGAGAAGGTGGCCGGACTGGCGGTCTACGGAGAAAAGAAAAAGAAGGGGGGAGACCGGCCGGTTCGAAAACGGTCAAAAGGCCCTACCAAAACGCGGCGTCGAGTATAGCTGGCTGGCAACGGTTACTTCCATAAATCGGGGCGCAGCGTTTCAGCGGAATGGGGGAAAAACGATGTGTTTCAATGTGGTGAGAGAGGCCGAGCAGCGTTGGGCTGCGGGGAAGGAGAGGAAGAAAGGGGGTTGGGCCGGGGCTGGCCCAACGCCGAGAAAAGGAGGGGGGAGAAGAAGAAAAAGGAAAAAGGAAGAAAAAGTGAGAAAAATTTATTTATGTTATTTTATTTTAGTATTTTATTTTATATAAATGTTTAGAGTATTTACCTTAGGTACTTAGAGTAAGAATATTTAAATAATTAAATAAAATATTTATCCTTCTTTTTAGGCTAGTTTAGGGCCCAAAATTATATATATACATTTGTATAAAGATACCCTTGTAATTTATCTCAAAATTCCTATTAGCTTGCCCTACAAAATCCTTTTTAATTTATAAAGAGTAATATATTAAATAAATTCCCCAATAATCCTTATTTAATAACTTATTTCGCAAAATAATTAATTCTAGGGTATTTCATAACAGTTCCCAAATTCTCTCCTAGCTTCCGCTTTATTCTTTCAATTTTTTTTTTCAGGAGTGAAATCTGGGGGTGTTACAATTATAATAATCAATGAACCTCTTATATCCATATGTTAGTATTAAATTTTCTATTTTTGATGGTTGGGCTACCTTTTTTACAATTAATGTTTGTATGAAGCACTTTATTATCCCGTTATCGGATTTCACTTTTTTCTTCACATGGGCATTGTAAATAATACTATCTTTTTAGGATTGATATATTACGAAGTATGAGAATCATACTGAGACTACACTTTTTTGATGTTGTATTGTAAGTATGTTTGTTTAATTACAAATTTCTTACATCAAGGAAATCCCTCAAGAAGAGTAATTCGGTTTTAATTATGCTAAAGGGTTCGGTGTAGAGCCATAGCAATTTTTAATTGCATGCCTTAAATTCCAAACATCTCTTTTAGTATGTTTGTTCCCTTTGTTTATCATTTCTCTCTATTTTTATGTATTGAATTATATAGGGTAAGTACTTTGTACTCTATTTTTATATCTAATTTATTAAAGTCTTCATCAATTTCTATCTATTTTTTATGAATTTTGATTTAATTATGGTAAATGTTTTAGTGTTGCATTTAGTGTAAGAAAGATATATATCTAAATGTATCAAGTGTGGATGTAACACTTTTTTAATTATGATAATGCTTTTTGTTAAAATTAAAACTTTTTGATAGTAATTTTTGAGATGCAATATAGATACAATGAAGAAGTATTTATAATTCCACTCATTGCATTAATAGGAGAGACCTAGAACAAACCAATTAGTATGTACTATAAGGGTGTAGTTTGTGCCAATGTCATACACAAAACATATATTTATTTTATTTTACTTAATTACAATAAAGAAAGTCATAAATTTGCCCATAAATCATATTTTCCGGCAAGCTGGTGTATGCTAATGATGCGGCTGACACTTGAATATTCACAATTTCTTTATTTTAGCCCTACTAATCCACTCTTTAATAAAAAAACCATTTTGGTACGTGTTGTATCCCCAACCACCATATCCAAATGCTCCACCATAGCAACTTCCATAGCTAATCTGATAACCACTGCCATAACCGCCCCCAATATCTTACTCTAACCTCTAAAGCACCTATAGCTACTGCTATATATACAAGCAATAAAACCGCGGTTGTAGTTGCAATGTCGTGGCATCAAGTGTTGCAAATGATTTTTTATGCGTTGATGTTGTTGCGGCATGATTTTTTAATTTATTAAAACAAACATGTGCAAATATCAGCCAACATTGGTAAATATCAGCTAATATCAGCCCATATTAGTAAAATATTGGTTAATATTTGAAATTTCATCGATATCATGGTAATAAATATTCAATTTTCTTAAATAGCCATATTTTAGAAATTTATCGTCGCTGCTAAGATAAAAACCAAAATATTATAGCCGATACCCAATTGTGGTACTGATATTTCATTGTATGCATACATCCCATATCTACTGGATCCATAACCTCCATACCCTCCTTATATGAGGTTAGTGTGAAGATGGTTTTGCACAGAGTTTGTGTCTTTACTTTGGGATATAAATTGCTGACAAGAAACGATGAGTACATTTTTTTTGTTTACTCTATTATATACTTAATTACAGATAGAATAATGAAATAATTAAAAGAAAAAGACCAATGATATGGAAGAAATAGCCACAACTGATAATTGTATTGCGTATATATACACACTTATGATCCATTTGGATTAGGGTGAATCGAGGTGAGGGTAAATATTAAAAATTAACCTAGGTGAAGGGAATGGAGGTAAATTAGGATGAATATTTTAAATGTTGTTTGGATGATATTAACCTAACCTAAGTGAATTGGGAGAATGTTTTAAACTTTTCTTTTTGATTGAGGTAAATGAAGGTTAAAAAAAATAAAAAAATAATATTTATATCCTTATATTAAATAGATAAGTAGTATTGAGGGGTATTTTGGTTCTATCAGGTTAGAAATTTACTTATTTTTTCACCTTCACCTCGGTTCCCCTCAAAATCGGAGATTAATTGAGATAAATGAAGGTGAAACAATAACCCCAATTCACCTACGTAGAGTTATTAAAACTAGTATCCATATGGGGTGAATCAATTGATTTTCCTCCGTTAACCCCCTTTCACCCCAATCCAAATGCACTATTACTGTAGAAGTATGTAAACTTACTCCGTTCCTCCGCTGAAATATGAGTAGATACATGAAGCGCTACTACAATAACTCCGACAAGAAGAGTGAGCTTGCTTACCAAGTTTTTTTGGATATCGTCAATTCTTCTTTCGAGTTTGGATGAAGGATAGTGGAGAAAAGCCCCATTATTATCAAGTTTAAATAAAAAAATTATGGGAATAAAAATTATATGTTTCACCATAACAAAGAGGGTGACAAGATTATCATGTATCTTTGGATAACAATAGCAAACCTCCCAATCATCTTTGGAATTCGGCCCTTGAGTAAGCATATCTTCTTATTTTTTTCTCTAACATTTTTTTCTCAACCTCAATGTTTTAAAATATGTACTATTGTTTAGCAAAAATACTGATAAATATAGTAAAACAACTAACAACAACAACCAACAAATTTCACTTATCCAAATATACACTTAAAAATAACATTCAATTCATTTCTAACAGAAAAAACAATTTAGTAATTTGTTTTACTTTAAAAGATAATAAATATACCTTTAATATAACAATTACATCTTTGAGTACAAAACCACATGATACTTAATGTATAAAAGAAGGAAGAGAAAAAATAGGCGAGTAAACAAAAAGTAGACATTAACTTTATTATAAAAAAATTAAAATAAAATATTTCATCAAAAATGTATTTATTTTGGAGGGTGTAAAATCTAATTTCACAATAAATTTATATTGAGGTCATCTGACTTAATATTAGAGTAAGCTATTTGATACATGAGAATAAAAATTTGGGAATGAGGTTGGTAACAAATGATTGAGAATTTATTTGTGTTTTCAATATATGTTTGGTAGGAAATGATAATAATATGAATTGAAAGATTTTTTATGTTTTATCGTTGGAGTAAGATTGAGAACAATGTAACAAATGTATTAATTTAGCTTCTTCTTCTTTCCAGATACAATTTTGTAGGCATATTAGTTGATAGGATTAATTTAGTAGTCTTATTTTCTATTATAATTTCTTAGGATCTGTTACCAGCCCTATTGGTAATAGATTAATGGTAATTAATGAGTCTTATTCTCATTCTTTTTTCATTTTTAATTTTCATTCCCTTAAGAGAAAATGTTAATAATTTGAAATTTAAATTTCTATTCAATTTCCATGCCCTTAAATCCCCTACCAACATTCATTGACTACTTAGTCTATGAGCAAACACTCTTGATTAATTGAGAGCTTGTGAAGAATGGAGAACTGCCCATGTTGTCAAAGTAAGAGATTGATTCTTAGGAGGACTAGCATACATGAGTTACATTCACCTACACTTGAGTTGCCACCTCTACAACACGAAGATGACACCAACTTATTGTTTTCCGTCTCAAAAATGTCCCAATGTCATAATCAATGCACGAAACATTTGACCATTTTTTATTATTATATCAACTAAAGTAGGTAATGTTGTAAAGATTTTTTCTCTTAACTTTATTGGATTGGGTCTATTTTTTAAACTGCATATAATGTGTGTGTGTATAATTTTTTTTTTATCATTTCCTTTCATTCCAATTTTCTAATATTTTAAGGAATGATATTTTCGTATTTTTCTTTATCTCCGTTTCTATGTCTTCGTTTCTGTCCCTATACAACACATGTTACCACTTGTGATGGGCTAATCTTAAGGACCACATTGTCCATTACTCATAATTTTACGTAAGTAGTATGAACAGTAAAAAACTTATGAAGAGAAGGAAACGTTATATAAGACAATATAAGATAGTTGAGGAAACGTTATTAGATAACTTAGAACACTTAGAACTTTTTGAATGGTGGGAGGCAAAAGGATGAACATCTATTGATAGTTGAGACCACCTTAATATATTTTATAATATCTACACAATATAAGATAGATCTAAATATTTATCTTCTATATTATTCTACTATCTTCTTAAACTTAGGAGTTTATGATATTCCGTATAAATATTTCTCATTTACAAAATTTACTCTACAACATTATACTTTATTTTCGTTTATTCAACAATATTTTAGATTATTTTATATCTATTTAAGAGTTTTTAAAACCTTGTATGATATACGAACAATATTCTATAATGTATATTACACGTGTAGTACTTTATTACCAAATTAATTCGGCCCTATTTTATCAAAAGTTATCACTTACATCATGCTGCTACAAAGGAGAATGTTAGAGCAACCTTAAGGTAGACTACCCTCTAAAAAAATAGTAGCATATATATAGACAATAAGTTTAAAAAATTATAATTTTATTACTGATATTTTCAAAACTTAATTGTAATTATACAATTTTAATCTTTTTTAATCATCATGAAAAATAATAATTTATATATACTATAATTAATTAATTATTGTAGTATTAATTATCATTTACATAATATTAATTATAATAATAGTTATTTTATAAATAAAAATATAAAAATGAGATAATTTTTTTAACTTATATAATCATAATTAAGTTTTAAAAATATTAATAGTAAATTATAATTTTTTAAATTTATTATCTATATATATACTACTATTTTTTTAGATGATAGTCTACTCTGAAAATAGTTCTAACATTCTCGTCCTACAAACCTAGCGACTGGGGGCACAAAATTCAATATATGACCGTATACTGTTGGGCACACAAACTTCAAAGTTGAATAACACGCGTAAATAAATGGACCGTCTTCGGTTGGGATTATTGATTAATCTTTGCCCTGGTCCCAGATAATTTGTCCGATACGCGCGGTGCGAAGAATTTTGCACGACATGTACAGGTAGCAAGGCTACAGTACTAAAGTAAAGCATTTAAGTCTCCTTCAACGTTTCGTTGAATTCGGACGCAAACGAGTACATAACCTTCACTTAATTTAAGGGATTGGATAAGATTTGATTTAAAAATAAATATTATATTTTAAATACTAGAAAGTTCAGATTTAAATTCCGTTTCTATCTTTTTCCATATTATTGAATCTTAACGCTGATTTATAATTATCTTTAGAGCACCTATACATCAGAAAAAAAACCATCACGTGTATCAAGATTAATGACCACAGGAAAGGAGTATTTATGTATTATTACTGGAATGGAAAAAGTTATTATGAATAAAAAATGTAGAGAATTGGCATAGCACACTACATAATTTTAGTTATTTTTTCAAGGATAAGGCATAAAATATGTAATAGGACGTGTACAGCTTACATGTTAATTATGAAGTCCAAAACAAAGTCAGATAACTTAATTATCAAATAGAGATTGCGTGATACAAAAGTTAGGGCCAATTACTTACCACATACCCTAAGAATAGTATAGGTGCAATTAAAACAAATTTAGTATTAGAGTTAACCAAAATCAATGCAAGGTTCTATCTCGTTACTACAAAATAGGACATCAGAAATATATTTTTTTCCTCCAATTTGAAGATACTCCTTCAAATTGGTCCCCTAGCCAACTTATAAAGCATAAAACATATTAGCCTTTGAAATTTATATCATTAAAACAATATCCCACATTCGGTGCCCCAAATTACATATATATAGGCATAAAAAAATCAATCCTTTGAGAGAGGATCTACATAAAAAAAAGAAGGGAATTAAGTAATAATGGTAAGTGGCCTAAGATTTTTAAGATGTGATTTAAATTCACTCATGGGAACATAAAAATATAAATGATGAAGAAGTAATGAAGTTGAACCAGTCAAAGAAGAAATGGGTAGAAAAGCAAGTAGCCAACACTATACCACCCTAGAAAGTATTTTTAATAACGGTTTTTAAATAGATTTAATAATGGTTTCCAATCGTTATTAAATCACGCGTTATTAACACTATAATAACATTTATAAAATCATCATAAAAAAATCAAAATTTGTACCAAAATTTGGCAATGGTTATCAACTAAAACCATTATTAAAATATGTGGTTTAGTTAATGGTTATTCGATATAACCGTTATTTCAAATAATGTTTTAGCAAAAGTTATTCATTATAACTATTGTTGAATGTTGTATTAATAACGGTTTTTACTAAAACCGTTATTAAAACTATACTTATATATATTGTGCACTTTTTCTAGTCCACATATAGAGATATATGCTTGAATATATACCAAATTTGCAATTAGTAAAACACTACCAATTATTCTAGAAATTCATAGCCATGCCACAAGATTGGTAGCTCTACATCTTGGATCTATAATTCTCAAACTCAAAGTTTGTAGCTATATACTATAATATACAAAGTCTTGCATATATATACAGAGGTGCATCTCATTCTTGTATATATTTGTATAGAAGAACATAAGATATAACATACACAAACCTAAAACGCATGCATATAGATATCTAGTACTGATCACTATGTGAGCGCCTGGACTTGGCCCATTCATCTCTAACTTCATCAATTTCCTCATCAACATATTTCTGGCCTCGCATGTACTCATCGTTGAAAAAATGCAAATTGATATGATTCATATATTAACTATATAATGAAAAAATATGGAAAAAGAAACATACATGGATTAGATCTATGTTCATAGATTTTTTTTTCTTGAGTATGTGATCCACTAATCTACAAATATAGTATTCACAATTATTACCATTTTGATGTCGTGGACACGGTAAAATAAATTTAGTTAGCTTATTGTTGTATTAGATATTAATTGGAATTGAGATAAAATACAAAATGCCAATATTCCAACTTACCATTACAGATTCATACTCAAGATTCTTTGGGTATGGAATACCATTTCTACCCCTCCTCATATACGTCGTCCATAGTGTCCTATATAATAAATAAAGTTCATACACAATATTGTAACTTTATATATCTAAAAATTATATAAGTGGATATATGCATTAATAAATTAATGTGAGTAAAAAGTATACTAACATGCCAATTAAATGTTTCCTTTCAAAACGAATGATAGCAAAAGAAATAGGATAATTTTAAGGGGAATCAAAAACATATACGTCATTTTGATCAAGACGGACATCATACAAAACCTAAAGCTCATTAGCGAGGTGAGGGATGAGGTAAAATTTTTTGTTATACCCCTCGTTTAAGATGTAACCTGCTACATAGTGTATGTACCTACCCTCCCTGATTATAGTATGATTAGATATATTGTATGGACACACAAATATAGTAGAGGACAACATCCCCTCTATCGCAACCCGGTTAGCCGCCAACCTATGGATGACAATAATAACTGATAACTCATAAAAATATGTAAATCAATAAAAAGTGATAATATATGTGATATAAAATAATACTTACTTAAAATATACAGCCACGCTCATTGTTGACATCCATCCAGACTTATAAACTTTTCTAGTAACCTCCATCGATACCATTTACATGGCATCATCCCTCCCAATATATTTAGCAAGACAATCAATTATAATTAGATCACTACCAAGGTAGTTTTGGGCATATAAATACATCATTGCCACAGTAGTTAGTGGTCGACAGGGTTCTTGTATACATTAGTTTTCCTCTGAAGATGGGATCTTCTATGGGGCTACTGATTTTTCTAATCTAGCTCGCTTTCCTTTCTTGGTGCTCTATTTTGTTTTGCTCCTTCCAGTAGTATTTCACTTTCCCTTTGACTTAGGAGCCTTATTATTTTTTGATCCCTTAATTCAAAGTAATAAATGCAATACAATATATATATATATATAAGGAATAAACAATGTGTAATGTGTAATGTGTTTGTGTTAACATAGATGGAGGATGTCATTACCTCTTCAATTGTAAGACGAATCCTATTTGTGGGCCAAGGCACAAAGCTTCCATGAGCTTCCAATACTATTGCTACATTATTGCCTTCTTTGTAACCAGGTAAGGATGCATCTCCAATTATTGGAATGTCAATATATATGGGTTTGCAATTTGCAGCTAAGATAGACCGATGGATTATTGGCGTTTCGGTACCATCCGAGATGCATACCCTTCCTTTCGCCAAAATAATTGATGGGTTATTATCTACCAAGTCACATTTTTGCAAACCCTAAAACATAAATATATCGGTATTGTTAACTTTTGAGTTAACACTTGATGCATTGTATATATATTAATTTATAGTAAAATATACTTACCTCTGGAAGAAAATAAAAATGTATATCAACTTCATAACTATTTGTAATGCTATTTACATTAGGTATATGAAGCAGATCATGTGCATTTGAATGGATGGTTTAAACCCTTGAGATTCGATGGATGCCAACTCTTTCTCCATTGTATCCATCTGTTCAAATGTCCAATTTAACTTTCCGTGTTAGGAAAATCACTTCATCATGGGTTTTTCAGGGTCCATGGGATCGACCCCAAATGCTTGTTCTCGTAACCCCTAGCTCGAGACCCCCAAGTCTTACTTGGTTTTCTTCAATTCCAGTCACTGGAGATATGGTGCTATATTGATCTAAACCCTCTACAACATCTGATGTTTCAAGTTCATCTTATAATAGGTAAATAAACATAATGTCAAATTTTGTTTTCTCTAAGAAAAATAACTACGATTGGGGATAACTTCAAACATACAATTATTTTATTAGTGTTATGCACATCTTCATTATATATCCTTCTTTTGTTGCTCTAACCTTCTTTCATAATATACCAATATTGACAGATGAGGTACAAGGATCATTGTATTGGTCTAGGAGTTGTATTTCTAAAAGAATACACATTTTTATTTGATTATAACACTCTAAACATTATAATATGAACACATTACTCAAAAGGTCATACCAAATTTTCTTCTAGGCCTGTATAGCCTTTTCAACAATATTATGGGGTTAAATATTACCCTTTGCAATTTCTTTATTCCTGGCACTTTTCTCCTATATTACAAGGAAAACATATATGACAGATTATTTAAATATCAATTTGTTTATTCTTAATCAAAAAATGTAACTATTAGTCAATAAATACCTTAAACTCCTTTGAATGATGATAAGCAATGAACTGGTCCAAACTTTCTTGATAAATAAACCTATAATCCTTGGGAGGCTTCGTATGTAGAGCATCATCTCTTTTTGTAAATTGTTTTATTGGCCAAATATTCCCTAAATGTTCTTAAACATTCACCACAATGTCTAAGAAGCCACTTCTTCTTCCCCTCTAGGATGATGAAGATTCTCTACAATGTAGGACATAAATATGTATGTCAATGTCATTGTAATGAGTGACCTTTTGGAACCTGCTTCGAATTGTTGTAGGAGATTGGACCATGATTACCAGTAACGAGTGAAATGTATGTGAGATATATGTCAACATACTTTCCAATGGGAAGATTATAAGTATTCTAACTTAATTTCACTTTATTCTCCTTTTTTCCTCATGTTTGTGATGACAATAGGTCATTTCTTCCCTTCTTCATCGTTAGAGTCCCTACTAATAGTGTTCTTTGCCATATATCTAGGGAATTTGAAAACATAAATTATTATAATGTATGTTGTGAAAAAAGATGTACAAAATAAAATTTGAACTATTTCATATGTAGTAATGATATGAATAATACAATAATCATATGTGGTAATGATATTAAAAAAATATGTTACAATATTATAACCCTCATCGACTTCGTTTCCTTCTTTTTTTCTTCCCTCCTTTTTGATTTGTTTGGTGATATAATATATATATTACTTCATGATGATCATCCCTTACATAGATTTCCTCCTCAGTAATGTCATTGTTATCAAATATCAATGATTAAGTTGCTTGCACTACTTCAACCCACTTTTTATCTCAATTGGCATCATTTTCATTGTCACAATTATTCACATTTCTTTATTTTGTGCCTAAAACCATAAACCATCTTATAATTGTAGGATCAGCGACAAATAAAACTTGTGTTACTTGAGATGCCAAAATGAACGGGTCTTGTTTATGCCCTAACCTATTAAAATATATTAATGTGAACCCATCTTCATACCTAACCCCATGATTATTATCAACCCATTTGCACCATAAAATAGGTACTTTGAACATAGTGTAATCTAGCTCTCAAATCTATTTGATGGCACCATAATAATTCATAATTTCATATGTTGGATTCTTATCCTTCGCACTAGCAATATGCACTACCTCATCCACTAAAGTCACTCCATTATTCTACATTATACTTCTCTCATCTTGTTGTTTCATGTAAAATGTATATCCTTTGGCAATATAGCTGGCATATGAAAAGACTTCATATTGGGGCATTTGGGATAACCAATGTAGGGTTATAAAATAGATGTTAGGGGATTTTTGATGAGTGGAATGATGTGATCTATTTGCTAATGTACGAAGGAAAGATAATGTTCCTCAATTACCTACTTCTTAGTCTTTAATGGATTTTCAATCCTCAAAGAAGGCATATGCTCTTCAACATGTGACTAAACATAACCACTGTTATGTAATACATAGAGATGTGCTTTATGGAACATACTAGGGTCTACTTACCCTAATTTTTTACCCCCAATACCTTGTCCTTTAACTTTTTTTGTATGTCGAGACTTAGGAATACCAATAGCTTCAGGATTGGACAATCATATGTCGTGAATTTCTTGCCCCTAAAGGTTCTTAATAATTGGAGTGATTCTTCTCTTTTAGACTACTTAAGGTACATGCTCAAGATTGGGGAACATCATTTCCTAATTCATATTATAATGATAAGAATACTCATTTTAGACTTTGAACTTGAGTGTGTTAATATTGATGCATGTAAAAATGATTCTATCTTTTACTAGAAATATAATAAGCATTTGAATGAGTGCCCTAATTGTGATTTATCTAGGTGGAAGATAGATGATGAAGGCTCTTATATAAGGGCAGTATCTCATAAGCTTCTTTGGTATTTTTTTTACTGAATTTTAGGTTATAAAGGTTCTATATGTCAAGAAAGATAGCTAAAGATATAAAATGACACAAAGAAGATAGGGTAGAATATAGGATAATGAGGCATCTGACAGATTCATTTGCTTGGAAATCACTTGATGGCAAGTATAGTTCATTTTCTGATGATTCATGAATTGTTAGACTTAGATTAGCATGTGATGGATTTCAACCTTTTAATGACTCATAGTATAGTATTTTCCTATTTTTTCTTATTCTTAACAATCTTCCTCCTTGGATATGTATGGAAGCTCATTTTTTCATCATAACTCTAATCATACCAGGACCTTCATCTCCTAGAAGAGTTACAAATACATACCTTTGGCCACTTATTAAAGAAATGAAGGAACTTTAGGAGACAGGTGTTCAAACATATGATTTCCACTCTAAGATAATTTTTGTGATACATGTAGCTATATTGTGGATAATCAATGGCTTCCCAACATATGTGCATTTGTCTTGTTGGTCAAAAGAAGGTCACTTTACTTTTCCTTGTTCCATAAAGAAACAAGACACATTTCACTAATGAATAGGGTAGAGAAATGGGACATTGTTTTTGGTTTCCATGGAATCATAGGTGGATAAATAATGTCAATTATTTTGATAAGACAAAAGAAAAAGGGAGTGCACTAACTCTTTTGACTAGTGATGATGTACTTGCACACTATAGCTAGTTCGAACATGAAATGTTTGGTAAGCTATGTTGTGGAAGATAATTTGATGCCTCAAATGGTTTGAATCATTGGAAAAAGAAAATTATGTATTTTTAGTTGCCATATTGAAAAAAAGATAAAGATTTGACATAACATAGGATGTTATGCATATTGAAAATAATGTCTTTTATAATAATTTAGGTGCTATAATGACCATTAAAGATAAAAACAAAGGAAACCATGAATGCTCAAATTGATTTTCTAAACATAGGTATTAAGGATTAGTTACACGCTATCTTAGATGGAGATAAAGTGCATGTTCAAATAGCATGTTATACTTCGAATGCTAATGATAAAGCTATAATTTTTGATATGTTTTCTTCCTTGAATTCTCCATATGGATACTTTTCCAACATTTCAATATGATTTAAAGATAATGGGAGAAAGATTTCATGCATAAAAATCCATGGCCACCAGTTTTTTAAGAAGCTTCTTCCTATTGTAATTCATGGTTTCTCATCACGATATGTATGTGAAACTTTAATTGAGCTAAGTCTATTCTTTAAGAACCTTTTCTCTAAAATTATATGTCTATAATTGCTTCATATACTTGAAAGGAACATCCTTTACACATTATGTAAGCTTGAGATGGTTCTCTCTAGCGTTGTTTGATGTTATGGTCCATGTAGTAGTATACTTGGAAGCAAAGGCAAAGGTTTTAGGGTCAATTAGATATCGATGGATGTGTCCCATGTAAAGGTACACATAAAATTTTACAATTTTTCTACTTTTAAGATATAATTTAAATTATTTATGGTGTGAATTATTTTTTATTAGATCCTTGCTTACATGAAGAGGTATATTTGCGATAGAGCACATCCAAAATGTTGTATTGCCAAAGTTTACCTTGTAGATGAATGTATAAATTTTTTCTCCAGACATATGGATGACATTGAAAAAACAATTTCAATCACAAAGAGCATAATGATGATGATAATAACTATGAGGGACATTTGAAAAGTAAACTTGAGATATTTTCACCACTTGATTGGTTTATAGGATAAGATTTACCGCACCATTTTACTTTTGAGGAGTGTGAACAAGTGCATTTATCTATTATTAAGAATTTTGATGATATTGTAGAGTTCATAAAGTAAGATATAACTTAAATTTATCTTTACCTCAATTTGATGCATATTTGGTTACATTACTTGCATATCTTTCCTAGTGTGTTTTATCCCATAACTAACCCTTATTTTCTTGGATAGTTCCTTCTTCTCCTCTCTTTACACAACCTAATTCACCTAGTATTTTTATTTCTATTTCTTTTATTTCTTTGTTTGAGCACCCAAGACCCAACCCTTCATTTGGTTGTTTTTTATCTTTATTTTTTTAGCCATCTTGGACCTCTTTTCTCTATATCCCCTCTTTTTATTTTTGTTACCAGATACCATCCTTAGCTACCCAATCTTCATCATCAAACATAACCTCCTCATCAAGCTCCATCATTGCTAATAACCATTTGAGCCATCACCATCATCTTGATTTATGCTCAAATAGGCTTCCTTAACCAAGCTTCCCCCTCATGTTTTCCTTGCCTAGGATCTAACAAGTAGCACCAAAACACTCGAGCCACAACTAGTGCCCTGCCATCATTAACACCACCAATGATTTGTAGCTTAAGCTAACCTATAGTGCCTATAGCTACCTTATCCCTTGTGTATTGAATTAATTCTACACATTAAACCACCATTGAGCCATAACTTGCAAGCCACCATAACACTATTTCACTATTTCCATATCTTTGCCGAGCAACATCAAGATTGCTTGCTCAAGCATTAGCAAGCATAATTCTCTCTAGCATCAATCAATCACCACCATTGAAGCCACTTTTCATGAGATACATCTTATCATCATTCCCCTTTTGTATGATTACAACACCTTCCATTGCTTACATGAATGGTGAGAGAATTTCTTATTATATATATATATATATATATATATATATATTATTTGGATTGTGTTTTTGGTTTTAGATGATTGCAATCTTACTTAAGGTGTACTTAGAAGAGTTATTTTTGAGGTATAACTTGCGTAGCTTCGAGGTAAATCAAATCACTCATACGATGGTAGACCTATATGTAAACATGATAGATTTTATTAGGATAAGAATCTTGCTAGATTTTATTTGATTTAAACCTATTAAAATTGGTGTTATAAAGTTAAATGAATGATAAAATGGTACCTGTATGTGAAAATTCTAAATAAAAAATATTATTAATAGTAAAAACAATAATAATGGCAACATGTTGTTGAACTAATGACCTGAGTGTAATTTTGCACGTACTAGAAAGAGAACATGCGTTCATGAAAATATGTGAATGTGGCTAGGATAATGTGAATAATCATAATTTCCTAATTTCCCAATTTCCACATATAAATATGATCAAATTTATAGAAGGAACAAAGTTGTTCAAGGATGTTTATCAGCCTGATTTCCATTTATAAATATGATCTTTGGTTGTTGGAGTCTGAGTGATATTAATGACATTCAAACGCAAATAAAGCTCTCTAATTGGTTAAATAATAATAATATTTCACTAGTAGGTTTAGTGGAAACTTGATTTGAAGTCACTACGTCTCAATACATAACTTAGAGATGACCTAGATGGTGTTGGATTCGCAACTACAATACCTATTACAATGGAAGGATTTAGGTGTTTCGGAAAGCTATTGTCTAGAATTTGGCCCTCATATTTGAAATGAATCAAGGTATGATATGCATGGTTAGTGACATTCATAATAACTTTACCTTTATTATTATTGTTATTTATGGTTTAATAATGGCCATAGTCGTAGAGGTCAATGGAACTAGCTAGAGATTACTACTAATTTATCCAAATCATTAGTTTTGATGGTTGGTTTTAATGTCATTCTTAATTATGAAGAAAAATTATATGGAGAACAACCTTTTGTGGAGGACATAAATGATTTCAAAGATTGTGTGCATACCCTCAACCTTTAGGATCTATGAGCCATAGGTAGCTTCTTGACTTGATCTAATAGAAGAGAGGATCATGATAGAATTTGGTGTAAAATTGATATATTTATGGGAAATGATGGATGGTTGGATCTATTCAAAAGTTTAGAAGTTCATTTTTTGTCATTCCTCATCTCTAATCACCCTTATATGCTGGTAAGAATTATTGATGTAATGAAAGCTAAGCACAAACCTTTTATATCCTTTATCATGTGGTTCCAATTCCTTGATTTCCTCAACATTATTGAAGATCCATATCTTAAAACTATTGATTTCCCTCCTCTAAAATAAATTATACATAAACTTAAGCAGTTATAATAACCCTTAAAGAGCCTAAACAAATGTAAATTCATAATCATTCATGATAAGGTATCCAAATTAAGTGAATGAGTGGCGCAAATTCAATTTATGATTCTAGATAACCCCACCAACCCTAATATTATGGCTTAAGAATATGAAACTCTATCCTAATTGACATTTTATAGTAATTATGAGGAAAGATTTCCTAGAGCTTGGGTAATAATTAGATAGATTAAAGAAGGTGATATCAATTCAAATTTTTTTCCATGCTCACATTAAAAGTAGAACAAAATTTAAGCAAATCACATCTAGGTAGCTTTATAATAGAAAATTTACTAGGAACCAAAATGTCATAGTTCAATAGTTTAATGAGTTATACAAAAGCCTAATTAGGTCTTCCAAATATTGGCCAAAATAACATCATGAAGTAGGGGTCCTTCCTAACAAAAACCCAACAACTTATGCTACTCTCTCTTATTCAAAAAGAAGAAATTTGAGGCTACTCTTTTTAGCATGAATCTAGATAAAGCTCTAAGGACCGATTGCTATAATGTAAAGTTTTTCTAGAAGTGTTGACCCTACATAGGAGAAGATTTGTGGATATATGATGTTGAAGTATTTAGCAAATGGTTTATTTCTAAAAGGCTAAATGTGGCAACCTTAACCCTTTTTCCTAAGGTTGAAAATGTATTGAGGATAAGTGATTTCAGGCCAATAGCATGTTGTAATATTTTTGTAAGCTTATTGAAAAATTTACCATAAACTCTTCAAGATAGTATCCCCTTTATCATTGGTCAGACAAAATTAGCTTTTGTGAAGTGCAAAAGTATAGGTGACAATAGACTACATGCCTCTAAGCTCATTCAAGACTAAAATATACCTCAAAAGATGCATGATTAAACTTTATATAAGTTAGGCTTATGATATAGTAGATTAGAGGTTCCTTAAACAAATCCTCTCATTCCTTATCTTTCCTATCCATTTTAACAAAATCTTAATGAGTTGCATAACATTTGCTAGTTATTCCTTGTTTATAAATGGAGACCTAAAACCTCTTTTTTCTAGCAATTGAGGAATAAGAAACTTAGATCCTCTATCTCCTTAAGTGCTTCCAATTATCATCGAATATTTGAATCAAGCAATGAATAATCTCTAGACTTTCCCTTTCCTTCAAAGCTCATCCAAAATTCAAAAAGGTAAAGATCATTAATATCCTATTTGTTAATGACCTAATTTTCTTCATTCATGGTATTGAAGCCCCTATCTAAGCTATTTTTTTTTGTCTTCAAGTGTTTTTTATATCCTTTAGGTGTAACTTTAAATGTTAGTAAGTGTAATAGTTATTTTAGTATTTCTATACCTCAGCAAATAAGAGATACAATTTAGAATCTCTATCATTTCTGAAAGGGAGCTTGCTTGTTTGATATATTGGTATTCCAATAACCATCAAGATAATTAATTATAATTATTATAAACCCTTTATTGATAAGTTCACTACTAGGATTAATGCTTGGTGGTCTAACTCGTAAAGTATGGTAAAGAAATATTAGAGTGTGCAATCAATCTTATTTGGCCTATAGGATTATTAGAGCTTATCTAAGTCAAGACAAATATCAGAAAGCTCCCTCTTCTTAGTTTTCCATCTACCTTCCCAAAACAACAGGTGGACTAGGGATTCTAAAATTTATAATTCGAATGTTGTTATTGTAAGTAATATTTCTTTAGAGATTGCATGAAGCAAAATAGGTGTTATGGGTACATTAGATCCATGAATACTACATCAATGGTAGGGATATTTTGTCTTATTCTAGACCCTCTAAAGCTTCCTAAGCTATCAAAACTGTAATAGAGCTAAGAAGCGCATTTCACAACCTATTTAATGATCATACCAGCAGAAGAATATGTATGAATTCCTCTTAATATATCATTTCAAAAGTTTATAATCTAAGCGATTGAATGGAACCAATTGCCTAGGCTAAATTGCATGAAAATCTCTAACCATGCCATAAAGTAGATTTCATTCACTACAAAAATGGAACCTTGATAACCCCAGTTTAAATTATTCTTAGAGGTTCTTAGCCTTTAGTATGATGCATTTGGCCTGTAATCCTATCTCTAATTGATTTAAGAATTTTGATTTGGAAACCTAAAGGGAAAGATGACCTTATATTTTTATTCTTCCACCTCCCTCCTCTACAACACATCTGGAATAGTTGCTTCTATTTCAAACCTGATTCTGCTTAGTTGGGAGAATCATTGTATGTCGATTTTCCATTTTCCATGTTGTTTTTGGCATTTCTAGGCTAAATTGACATGCACCTCTCTAAAATTACCATTTTAGCTTTGGAAGAGCAGTCAAGCAATATTGGACGAAATATGCCCATTCAACACAAATTTAAATGGAAGGAATTAGGGTTTTTAATATGTACATGACCACACTCATAATTTTATCGATTTGTTGGCTATAAATAACCCTCATCACCCCTTTCATTCATCTTTCCTTTAGCCACCAAATTAGTCCAATGCCTCCGACCATGTGACCTTTCCCTTGAATTTAAGGGTTAATTAGTTTCCTTTCACTCTTTAAATCCTTTCTCTAGCTCCTTCTTGTTTATCTTTAAACAAGGGTGGGCTAGATTTAGGAGAAAGTTGAGAAACTTGTTTTCAATAGAAAATCACTTCTATTTTCGTTTTTCTTGGTAAGTCATTTTCTTCTTCTAATTCAAGCTTTGATTTACTAAAAATATGTATTGAAAATTCTAAAGCTTTGACTCTGTTTTTATGGTTTCAAAAGTTAAGGATTTTTATAGGTTGAGTTTTCTTATTTAAGGAAAGTTTTACTTGTATCAGGTAAGTCATTCTTACTTCTAAAATACGATTTGTTTAAAAATGTGTGTTGTGAAATCTTTAATTCTAGATTTTTTAGGACGATAAGAGTATTTGGTTTTTCAATTTTGTATTGAATGATTAAACTATAAAAATTGAGATGAATGGATGATATTTTAGGGAAAACAAGGTTATGATGATTAATTATGAAATATGCAATTTTTGTAATCTAGAAAGTGCTAATGTGATGCTAGCCCATGTTTTAATTTGGTATGGTAGGTAATTAAAAGTATGAACTACATAAAAATTCCTATTTTGTGTTGTTTGAGGGAAAATTGATCAACTTGTTAGGCCTAACCAACCAACTGGTCCTTAAAACAAATTGGTGGTCGACCCAACCCAATGAATGGTAGGTCTATGGTGACCTTGGTCTTACTCTCTACTTAAATCCATAGAGTACTCTATGGACAATTAACTGGTTTGTTAAAACTAATTAAACGGTTTGAGGAAACACTAAGTTTGGCCAAGCTAAACTATTGACCTCATAGGTCAATTAACCTTTATTTTATTAATAACAAACTCAATTATGAATTTAACCTATCTTGTTAAGTGTGCATGTGTATCATAGCAAAATGTGAAGTATTCAATACTTAACTATGTTAAGGAGTGTTATGGAGATAAAGTTTACAAATCATATCCCAAGCACAAGCAAAAGATCAACACAAAAGAAAAAATATTTCTTTAGCTTCAAGTTAATCAATTTCATTTGAATAATACACAAACCATGAAGGGGTAACAAAGGTACTCAAGATACCAAGACTCAAGCTTCAAAGAACATGTTACAGTCTTTGATTTTATGTACATATGATTTACATATTAAGCACTTAGATTTTTCAATGGTTTGATATTTATAGTTCTATTTAAAAATAGTTTTAAAAAATCTTAAATTAATTTCATGCATAAAAAATAATTCCAAGTATATGTGCCAAAATGTTGTCTTAAATTCATTTTATTTTAAGGAGTTTTGGATATGATATAACTTGTAAAATTCACCATAAATTACATAGACATTATTTTTTGGAAATATTAATATGTATACTTTAATGAAAAATAGACAACACTCAATTTTGATCTTTCTAACTCAAGTTATGGTCATTTTTGGAATAGTGCGCAATGCTAAAAACTAGTTGACCGATCGACTAGTGGTAAACCCATCGACTGGTTTCTAAACTAGTGGACTAGCCTAGGCATTTATAAGATTTTTTTCCATTGTAATTCAACCGTTGTAGTCCTTTTTACAGCCAATGGCCAGTGCCCATTTTTTTCATCTTTTAGCACCATAAATAAGAGTTGTTAGGCATTAATAAATATCAATCAAACTAGTACAACTCTTCTAAAATTATCATTTTCACATCTTACAAAGAATCAAATAGAGTGTAATTTGATACTTTCAAATCCAAATCAAACTTCTCTAGTGTTCAATTTAGTCTTCATATTTAGTTAGAATCCTCATACAATTATAATTATTATTTCTCTAGCTAGATAAAAATCATCACTAGTGATTACTCAGTTTCATATGCTATCTAGTGAAGATTCTTATTTTATTCATTCAAACTCATTATGTCAAATACAAGTGAAGAGTGATGTGTTGTCTAGCATTCCTAAGAAAGCTCATTTATATTGTAGTCTCATAAACCTAGAGATGATAAATTGGTAAAGTATAAATCATCTCCTAGAGGATCATTTACATTGTAGGCTCATAAACCAAAAGAGGAGTGATCATCATCAAACACACACTATAAATAAAGAGAGATTCAAATCCAAAAAGCAAAACCTGTTCGTAGTGGATGTAGAGAAATTTTATAGAGTTTCTTGAACCACTACAAATCATTTATTATTATCTTCCATCCTTCTACTTATTTCTCACTAAATTTTAATTTGGAATTATTGTTACAAAATACTCTATCCCCCTCTAGAGTATGTATACGGTCTTTCACAAACTAATCGATTGGTCGGCCTAAATCGATCGACAAGTTTGCCCAACCTATTAACTGATTGGTACCATTTGACTATTTTGACAAGATTATGTGATCTTGATTTCTTAGCTTGGATATGCTTTGACATTGTGCTTACCACTATTATATGACTTTTTAATGGGTAAAATGCATATATTAACATGGATTAACTACCTCATGGATGGGTTAAATGAATCATGATGCATGATATACTCAAATGTCATTTTAAAAGTCTTGATGGATAAACTAGAGTAGTTAATTGATGGCTCATTAAAGGGAAATGAAATATATAAATTTTGTTTGAGTGGATTAAACTCTTTAAATTGGTTATTTTTGAATGAGCATTAATGTAAATTCCACCCATAGTTAGAAATAGCTACCAGGGGTGTAACACCCCCAAATTTACCACTGAAAAATTTCGTTTAGGTCGAAAGGTTTAACAGAAGCGGAAGGTTTAAAACCGTAAACTTAGGGGTATTACCGCCACACTTAGTACCGGACCGGTTCACTCATACCATCCCGATACTAAGTGCTAAGGCTAAGTCAAACCATCGTTAATAAGAACCATCCAAAAGCATAAGTTCATGGCCATCATAAATCATTCAAGAAACAAGAGTCGACCACAGACAGTGTCTCGTTTAAGGTTACAACTTAGGAGTTCCACTCCAAAATACGAACATAATACAAATACGGTAAACTCAAGGTAGATAGAAACTAGGATAGTAAGAGAGTCCGGCGAACTCGCTCTCGGCCCCAACCAGGACAGGTTCAATACTCGGCCCCATCCGATGCCTCGTAGGTATCGTAGGCATCGAAGACATGATCTCCTACCTGCACAAGGTCAGATGGGTCTTCTGCTCGTGGGAATGAGCAGCACCCATGAAACGGGTGATCAGTACGCTACGTACTGAGTAAGGTAACAGACGAGCTAAGGCCAATATAACATACAACATAATATGCAAGGTACAACATACAAGAGACATAGAAAGAGAACGGAGGGTGCAAGTCAGCAATGGACTACTCGAACCTCTTCTCTCATAACTTTATAATTAGCCATTTCACATTACAAACTTCATTAGCCCATGCGAGTACGGGAACCCCACTATTATAGCCGGTGGATCGGTCACTTATAGGGCAGGACGCTCCTAACCACTATTATATGCCGGTGGATCGGTCTCCAGGGCACAACGCTCCTGGCCACTATTATGCCGGTGGATCGGTCTGGTCCCGACTCTCATGGTGTTCCACTGTAAGTATATAGTATCTTCCCCATGATTTAATTACAACATGCTGTTTGTTTTGTTGAGCTCGGGATCCCCCACTATTATAGCCGGTGGATCGGTCACGTATAGGGCAGAACGCACCTAACCACTATTATACGCCGGTGGATCGGTCTCCAGGGCACCCCGGCACCTGGCCACTATTATGCCGGTGGATCGGTCTGGGCCCGGCTCAACAATCTTACTCTTTAAGTAGTTAATGTCTTATTCATGTATTATTAAATAAGGTTCCACCCTCGACATGCATGTCTACTACTCTCTACTTCTTCCCTTCGAGGAGGCCCGTCCCATATCTTGAGACTGTTCTCCCCTTCTCATGCCCGATGTCCATCCCCTCTTACTCTTATACACAAGGAAACGTAGTAAGGGCACACTCTCCCGAGAATGTGGACTAACCCTAACACAACGATATCGGTCCCGCATATCTTCACCCCTCTAGGGCTCCTCCTTGGAAAACCCTAATGTGGGCCTATGTGGCCCAACTCTTTCTTACTCATCTTAACTTTACTTGGTCCCTTGTTTCGCATCCCGTCTCTACTAAGAAGTTCCCGAAATATACCCCTTTATTCCCCAACTCCGCATGTGACCGCCAAACCCTAGTTGGCCACACTAAACCCTAGCACTTTACTTCCTCCTCAAGTAACCTCTCCTCTTTGCCCCAAAGCCTCTTCCCTCATTTAGAAGCCCATACTCATCCTTCATACAAGTGGACTCTCACTCTCAACCCCATACTCCATCCCTCCTTGACCATTTTTACCCTTGTACCCCTCCAAATGCTCATCTCCTCCCAAAAACCCTAATTGGAATCCTTAGGTGCTCTTACACCGACCCACGTAAAATTTTGCACCCAAGTCTCCAATGGATCCATAACTTTGGCATTATCTTGTTTACTTCCTAAATAAACTTTCCTCACGTAAGATTCATTCCCATGCAGACTTTAAATACTCCATGCAGACTTCCCAACACACTTACTCACAAAACCCTAATCAGGTCTCTTATACGCCAACTCACGTACTATTTTCATACCGAGTATCCAATCATTCTAAGACTCTCCATGACTCTTACTTACAACCCAAATTAACTTTTTCCACCTAAGGATCATGCCCATGCAAGGTCTAGTTCCCCCATGCAAACCTCCCAACGTCCACCTCCCCGTTATTCTTTTATTATCATTTCATGCTACCCAAAACCCTAGTATGCATGTCCTAGAGGGCCATAACAAGTCACATCATCACCGTCCACAACAAACATGGAACATGTCACATACGTATAACATAAGGCACACACGACATACCTCATGATCCATGCCGCACTACACAAAACAAGTTACTCATAACTCATGCATAATACACATCCACATGGCATACTCATCATTCATCAACATGGCATGTTCATCATTCATCAACACATAATATCACACATAGCACAAGGCCATAGCTTCGTCCTTACCTAGATAGGCTTCGGGCTTGGAGCACGCTCCTCTAGCTCCTTAGGGCTTTGGTCGGGGTTACCTATATAAAGGGAAAAATTCCAAGTATTAGTTCCCCTTCTAATTACTATGATTTCTCATGCTAGTTTTAAGGTTAGGGTTTTTATCACTAAAAAGGGTTTTATACAAAACTAGGGTTTTTACCTTAGCATCAGTATACTAAATATTAGTAGTCAAAATTTGTTTATTTCTAATACCTATTGTTACACTTATATTATTAAGCTCATTAGTTCCATTCTTATAATACTAGTGTTTACTTAGTCATAGTAAAATAGTGATAATAATAATAATTATAATAAGACCACTAATAGTGACACTTATGTTTCAAGTAATAGAACTCTAGCATTTTTAAGATTAAGTCTAACAATGGTGTTGGGTTTGAAATAATAATATTATAAGGTCACAATATTTCAAGTAAATTATCCCTAAGGGTTATAATGATAATAGTAATAATGCTAATAATAATGATAATAATAGTAATAGTAACCATAATAACCCTAGCAATAGTAATAACAATAACATTAACCTAGTATGGTTAAGTATTAATAATAATAATAACCTTAGTAAGGTAATAGAGATAATAATAATAATAGTAGGGTTGTTAATATTAACACTTATAAAATAAACCAAAGTTGAGCATAATAGGAGTTAGGGTTCCAACAGATGTTTGTATGGTAAAAATGATAACTTTAATGTCATAAGTCACAATATTAGAAATGATAATAATAATAATAAAGGTAATAATAATAATAACAATATTATTATTATTATAATAAAAGAATAATACTAAGGATAATAGTAATAATTATAAGTATACTAGTATTAATATTAGTAGAAAATATTAGCATTTATATAAAAAAAAAGGGTTAGGGTTTGGATGAGTGGATAACCACCTAGGGTCGGTGGTGGTCCGGCGGCGGCGCGTGGCGGCGACGGCGGCGGCGGTGGAGGAGGAAGAGAAGGGAAAAGATCAAGGTGGTGGTTAGATGGGAGGAGAAAAGAAGAAGTTTGAGGTGGGGGAAGAATCAGCAGGTGAAGGGGAGTGGAATGGGGGTGGTGGCGTGAGCAGGGAGGCGGTGCGCGGCGGCGGACGCGGTGGTCGAGGGAGGAGGAAGGTGGTGGAAGTGGTGGAGGCCGGTGCAGAAGGGAGCAGGGGGTAAGGAGGGTATGGGCAGGTAGGGGAGGACCTACTGGTCGCTTTGGGAGGTGGAGAAGGGGTTAATTACGACGGAGGTGGCGGCAGCGGGCGGCGCAAGGCGGCGGTGGCGTTTTCGGGGTGGCACCTTCGCACGACTGTGGTGGCTCGTGCGGGGTAGGAACGGAGGCAGCGACGGTTTGGCTTCGTGGGGGGTGGTGAAAGGAAGGTTTTGGTGCGTGGAGGTGGTCGCGGCGGCTGCTAGAGGCGGCGGAAAGGCCGTCTGATCTAGCGGCGGCAAGGCAGGGTTTCGGCAAGGTCCAAGGGAAGGACTTGCCCTGGGCCGTTCAGGGAGGGGTATTTATAGGCGATTGAGGTGGGGAAAACGACGAACGGGAGAGGGATGGCACTCGGGGGCAGGTGCGGTAGGCTGCAGTTCGGCGGTGGCAGCCGATCGCAGGTCTGTGGCCTACAGGCCTGTTTGGCCGTGTGCGAAAAAAAGAAAGAGAATCAAGATGCGTGGTGGCCAGGACGATTTTGCTGGGTCGATTTGGGAACGAAAGGGATGGGAATGGCAGGAGAAGGGAAGCCGGGCGGCAGGGCTGTCAGCGGCGGCAGGCTGCGAGTTACAGACCTGCGCGAGGAAGAAGACGACGGGCGGGCAGGTTGGACCGGCGGTCCAAGGAAGAAAAGAGAGGGGAAGAACCGGCCGGTCGGCAACGGTTATAATGTGTATAACTTCGACACGTCATTTCATTAATTATATGGTCAAAACGCGTCGTCGTGACGTTGGCTGGCAACGGATATAAGGTTCCATAATTGCGACGCGGCGCTTCGGCGTCCTCAGTCGTTAAACGCGTCGTTGTAGCCTCGGTGGGCGAGGGCCAGCGCACGACGCTGGGCCGTGGAAGGGAGAAGGAGAATTTGGGCCGGCAAGGCCCAATTCTGGCGGGACGTAGGAGAAAAAGAAAACGAAGGAAAGAAAAAGGAAAAAGGAAGATAAAAGATGTATTTAGGGTTTTGGATTTTTTTATGAATTATTTAGAATATTTTTGGGCTATTTAGGGTATTAGTATTTTATAAAATATTAATTAAATTCCCTTTTTACTTATTTTAGACCATTTTAGATAAATTCCCTTAACCTCCATGCTAATTAGGAAAAGTACCCAAATTTCTTCCAATTAACTTCTTTATTATTTTCCTGTTAATATACCTTAATTAACTCTCTTCATTTTAATAATTAAAATTGTATAATTAGTTCTCCTAATAATTCCTTGTTAGGCCAAAATTTAGAAATTAGGATTTTGGGGTATTTCATCACTACCCCCTTAAAAACAGACTTCGCCCCCGAAGTCTCCTGCGGTTTCCCTAGGGTTAGTTTCGGAATACTCTAATGCGTATAATAGTCCATCTTAGGTCACTTATATTAACTACCCCCTTAGGGCCACACTAGATAGGTAGTGGTTCTAACCTGTGACGAAAAGCTCAGGATATGCCTCCCGCATATCCTTCTCAGTCTCCCAGGTAGCTTCTTCGTTCCCGTGCCGACTCCATAAGACTTTAACCAAGGGCACCGAGCTCGTGCGAGTCTTCCTTAACTTGGTATCTAGGATCCGCACTGGTCGCTCTTCATAACTCAAGGAATCATCCAACTCTACTTCGTCTGGCCGGATCACATGGGAGGGGTCGGCAACATACCTTCGCAACTGGGAGACATGGAATACATTATGGACCCGAGCTAACTCTGGAGGGAGAGCTATTCGATAAGCCACCTCACCTATTCGCTCCAAGATCTCAAAGGGGCCAATGTACCTCGGGCTGAGCTTCCCCTTCCTACCGAACCTCTGAGCACCCTTCGTGGGAGAGACCTTCAATAATATTCTCTCCCCAGGCTCGAAGTCACCTTCTCGACGCTTCCAGTCCGCATAACTCTTTTGTCTGCTCTGGGCTATCCTCATTCGGTCCTGAATCTGCCGAACCTGCTTGGTCATCTCCTCTATCATCTCAGGCCCCAACACTATAGTCTCACTAATGTCACTCCAACACAAGGGGGTCCGACACTTCCGCCCGTATAAGGCTTCGAAGGGGGCCATCCCGATACTAGCGTGGTAGCTGTTGTTGTAGGAGAACTCAATCAGGTGCAAACGATCTTCCCAACTACCCTGGAAGTCCAGCACACATGCCCTCAGCATGTCCTCCAAAGTTTGTATAGTTCGCTCCGTCTGCCCATCGGTAGCAGGATGGAAGGCTGTGCTCATCTTTAGTTTCGTCCCCAAGACTTCCTGCAACTTTCCCCAAAAATGGGAGACAAATCTCGAATCCCGGTCTGATACAATGTCTGCTGGGACCCCGTGACGGCTGACTAAAAACTTCATGTATGCCCCTGCTAACTAATCCATGCTCCAGGTGGATCTCATCGGAATGAATACTGCTGACTTTGTCAATCTGTCCACGATCACCCAGATGGTGTCGCACCCACTCTTAGTCCTCGGTAACCCGTTGACAAAATCCATGGAGATGGAGTCCCACTTCCATCTCGGTACCTCTAAGGGCTGGAGTAACCCTGCCGGCCTACGGTGCTCAATCTTCACCTTCTGGCATACCAAGCATCGGGACACGAACTTCGCAACCTCCCGCTTCATGCGGGGCCACCAGTAGATCTTCTTCAGGTCCTTATACAACTTATCTCCCCCAGGGTGGACAGAATAAGGAGTCTGATGCCCTTCCTCCATGATGCGACGCTTCAGATCTGAACACTTCCGGGGCACACACCATCGGCCCTTAAACCGGAGGCTGCCATCCTCATGAATGCGGAATCCTCCTGCATGGCCTTCCTTTACCCTCTCCCTGATCTTATCCAACTTACTGTCCCCTTCCTGACTAGCCCGGATCTCCTCGAAGATGGTAGGGGTGAGTGTCAAGGCACTCATACGGGCCTCTAGGCCTCCTTGTGGAATCAGCTCCACCTCCAATCCTGACAGCTCACTTAGAACCTTATCTGCAACCACTCGACTTGGAGTGGAGTGGGAGGTCTTCCGACTCAGAGCGTCTGCCACCACGTTGGCCTTACCCTCATGGTATATCAGCTCGATGTCGTAGTCCTTAACGAGCTCTAGCCACCTCCTCTGCCTCATGTTAAGCTCCTTCTGGGTGAAGATGTACTTGAGGCTCTTGTGGTCTGTGTAAAACCTACACTTTGCCCCATACAAATAGTGCCTCCAAATCTTCAAGGCAAAAACCACCGCGGCTAGCTCTAGGTCATGGGTAGGGTAGTTCTGCTCATGCTGCTTTAGCTAACGGGATGCATACGCAACTACCTTACCCTTCTGCATCAATACAATCCAAGCCCGTGTTTAGAGGCATCACTGAACACCTCAAACTCCTCAGTTCCCTCTGGTAGGGTCAATACCGGTGCGGTGGTCAACCTTTTCTTCAACTCCTGAAATGCTCCCTCGCATGCCTCATCCCACTGAAACTTAGTGGTCTTCTTCAACAGGTTGGTTAGCGGTCGGGCAATCCTCGAGAAATTCTGTACAAACCTCCTGTAGTACACGACCAATCCCAGAAAACTTCTAACTTCTGACACGGTCGTAGGGGGCTTCCATTCTGTGATGGCCACAACCTTGGCAGGGTCCACTGCCACTCCCCTTGCTGACACTATGTGCCCCAAGAAGGCCACCTCCTGGAGCCAAAACCCGCACTTAGATAATTTGGCGTACAGACGGTGCTCCCTCAGAAGGCCCAGAATAGTGCGGAGGTGTCGTTCGTGCTCTTCCTTCTCTTGTGAGTACACCAAAATGTCGTCTATGAACACCACTACAAACTGGTCAATGAAGGGCTTGAAAATCCTCGTCATCAGGTCCATGAAGACAGTGGGTGCATTTGTGAGTCCGAAGGGCATCACCGTGAACTCATAGTGTCCATAACGAGTCCGAAAGGCGGTCTTCATAATATCAACATCCGCGATCCTCAACTGATGATACCCTGATCTCAGGTCAATCTTAGAATATACCGTGGCTCCCTTCAGCTGATCAAAGAGGTCGTCAATCCTTGGAAGCGGGTACCGGTTCTTCACCGTCAACTGATTCAGCCCACGATAGTCGATGCAAAGGCGGAGGCTACCATCTTTCTTCTTCACGAACAAAACCGGTGCTCCCCAGGGCGACACACTCGGTCGGATGTACCCACGCTCGAGTAACTCCTCTAATTGGGCCTTTAGTTCCTTTAACTCCACCAGCGCCATCCGATAGGGTGCCCTTGTGATAGGCTCAGCTCCTGGTACCAGCTCGATTCTAAAGTCAATCTCCCGTGCTGGGGGCATGCCCGGTATCTCCTCCGGGAACACGTCTGGAAAGTCTCTGGCTATCGAAATATCATCTAGGGCGGTCACGTCCTTGTTCAACTCCTGTACACTGCACAAGTATAAGGGGTTCCCCTTTTGAACCAATGCGTGTAGGGTCACTGCTGTCACTACTTTGGTGGTGGGTCCTGGCTGAGCCCGTCGGTAGGAAACCCTAACTCCTTTCGGACCTCGTAGAATCACGCGCTCCTGAGCACAGTCGATGACGGCTTTGTACCTCCCCAACATATCCATCCCCAGAATCACATCGAACTCTTTCAAATCCATCCCAATCAAGTCCACTAGGAATTCTACCCCGCCTATGACTAAGGCCACCTCAGAGAACATGCAACTACAATCCACTCGATCCCCGGAGGGCAACATCACAGACAAACTGACTCTAGCAGCAGGCAACAACCCCGCCTTAGCGCCAAAAACAGATGAGATGAAAGACATGGTGGCACCCGAATCAAATAATACATGTACCGGTAGAGAGCAAGCTGTGAACATACCCGTGATGACGTCAATCTGGCGATCGGCCTCAGCCTAGCTGATCACGTTCAGGCGTCCTCCTGACTGACCTCCCGGCTGAGGGCGGGTCCCGGGTCCCTGGGGTCTCCCCCTGACCTCTCTAGTTGTGGCACCGGCTGAGGTAGGTGCTCGCTGGTAGTGCGGTGGCCCTGTGGTCTGGAGGTGCTGATGATACGCCTGCTGCTGGGATACCAGGGCTCCTCCCTGGGGTGCTTGGCGGGGCTGGTACTGCTGAGAGCGGGGTGGTTTCCAACACTCGACCGCTCGGTGGCCCAATTTCCCACAGTTCAGACAAGTCACCAACCTTCCTCTACAGTCTTTCCCTGGATGGCTCCGTCCACATTGTCTACACGAACCTCCCCTTGGAGGTCCCTGGCCTCTGCTGTGGTCCCGGGGTGGGGGTCTCCTCGGTCCTTCTATCCGTGGATGGGCTCTACCTCCCGAACTCTGGCTCTCGGGTTTCCTCTTCCCGAGGATGCTGGCCTGCTCCTGAACTAGGGTGGCGGCGAGGCAGGCGCGCTCGTAGAGAGTCGCAAGGTCGGTGAATGGAACTGCCCCCATCATCCTCCGGATACCAAAACTCAATCCCTGCTCGAACTGGAAAACCACAGTGGCCTCGTTAGCTGCAATCCCCGGGGCGAAGCGCAGTAGCTCGGTGAAGCGAGCATAGTACTAGCGCACAGTCATGGATCCTTGCGTGAGCTGCATGAACTCCCGCATCTTATCCCTCTTTAGACTCTCCGGGTAAAACTTGGCACGGAGAGCAGTCTTGAATGCTTCCCAATTCTCCGGGGGACCATCCCGGGCTCAATATTGCACCCACCAGGTGTCAGCCACGCCCCTCAGGAAGTAGGCGGCTATGCTGGGCTGGCGAACTGCCGGGCAACCCACCGCCTCGAACGTGCGGTCCATGTCTCTGATCCATCCTTCGAGGACCACGGGGTCCTCCTCTCCAGAGTACGTGGGTGGGTGGTGTCCGGTGACTCTCCTCAGCCAATCCTCTCCCGCGCCCTCCGGCTGGTGGTTGCGCTGGATGAACTCCATGAATGCCCCGATGGCATCCTCCAAACGTGCGGCTCGACCGTTCCCCGTCATTGATAACTACAAGGGGAGGAGGTAATGTTAGAAAGGGGACCATTGATTTGCAAAAATCAGGGTATGCTACTACCCCCTTAAAGGGAAAGTACTAAGAATTTATCTTCCCTATAACTAGGGTCACGACCGGGAGATAACCAATTACACCACGGTTACGCTACTCATGTAGGAATACTACTAACCTACCCCTCGATTCCTCACTGGAGCCGGACTCGGAGGTTTTAAAACAGAGGAATTTTATCTGGGTGTGAAAACACTTTGAAATCGGTTGAAAACATTGTAATACGTTATGTTCTGAAAACAAAAGAGCGTGTCCGACTGGATCAACTGCTCTGATACCAACTTGTAACACCCCCAAATTTACCACTGAAAAATTTCATTTAGGTCGAAAGGTTTAACAGAAGCGGAAGGTTTAAAACCGTAAACTTAGGGGTATTACCGCCACACTTAGTACCGGACCGGTTCACTCATACCGTCCCGATACTAAGTGCTAAGGCTAAGTCAAACCATCGTTAATAAGAACCATCCAAAAGCATAAGTTCATGGCCATCATAAATCATTCAAGAAACAAGAGTCGACCACAGACAGTGTCTCGTTTAAGGTTACAACTTAGGAGTTCCACTCCAAAATACGAACATAATACAAATACGGTAAACTCAAGGTAGACAGAAACTAGGATAGTAAGAGAGTCCGACAAACTCGCTCTCGGCCCCAACCAGGACAGGTTCAATACTCGGCCCCATCCGATGCCTCGTAGGTATCGTAGGCATCGAAGACATGATCTCCTACCTGCACAAGGTCAGATGGGTCTTCTGCTCGTGGGAATGAGCAGCACCCTTGAAACGGGTGATCAGTACGCTACGTACTGAGTAAGGTAACAGACGAGCTAAGGCCAATATAACATACAACATAATATGCAAGGTACAACATACAAGAGACATAGAAAGAGAACGGAGGGTGCAAGTCAACAATGGCCTACTCGAACCTCTTCTCTCATAACTTTATAACTAGCCATTTCACATTACAAACTTCATTAGCCCATGCGAGTACGGGAACCCCACTATTATAGCCGGTGGATCGGTCACTTATAGGGCAGGACGCTCCTAACCACTATTATATGCCGGTGGATCGGTCTCCAGGGCACAACGCTCCTGGCCACTATTATGCCGGTGGATCGGTCTGGTCCCGAATCTCATGGTGTTCCACTGTAAGTATATAGTATCTTCCCCATGATTTAATTACAACATGCTGTTTGTTTTGTTGAGCTCGGGATCCCCCACTATTATAGCCGGTGGATCGGTCACGTATAGGGCAGAACGCACCTAACCACTATTATACGCCGGTGGATCGGTCTCCAGGGCACCCCGGCACCTGGCCACTATTATGCCGGTGGATCGGTCTGGGCCCGGCTCAACAATCTTACTCTTTAAGTAGTTAATGTCTTATTCATGTATTATTAAATAAGGTTCCACCCTCGACATGCATGTCTACTACTCTCTACTTCTTCCCTTCGAGGAGGCCCGTCCCATATCTTGAGACTGTTCTCCCCTTCTCATGCCCGATGTCCATCCCCTCTTACTCTTATACACAAGGAAACGTAGTAAGGGCACACTCTCCCGAGAATGTGGACTAACCCTAACACAACGATATCGGTCCCGCATGTCTTCACCCCTCTAGGGCTCCTCCTTGGAAAACCCTAATGTGGGCCTATGTGGCCCAACTCTTTCTTACTCATCTTAACTTTACTTGGTCCCTTGTTTCGCATCCCGTCTCTACTAAGAAGTTCCCGAAATATACCCCTTTATTCCCCAACTCCGCATGTGACCGCCAAACCCTAGTTGGCCACACCAAACCCTAGCACTTTACTTCCTCCTCAAGTAACCTCTCCTCTTTGCCCCAAAGCCTCTTCCCTCATTTAGAAGCCCATACTCATCCTTCATACAAGTGGACTCTCACTCTCAACCCCATACTCCATCCCTCCTTGACCATTTTTACCTTTGTACCCCTCCAAATGCTCATCTCCTCCCAAAAACCCTAATTGGAATCCTTAGGCGCTCTTACACCGACCCACGTAAAATTTTGCACCCAAGTCTCCAATGGATCCATAACTTTGGCATTATCTTGTTTACTTCCTAAATAAACTTTCCTCACGTAAGATTCATTCCCATGCAGACTTTAAATACTCCATGCAGACTTCCCAACACACTTACTCACAAAACCCTAATCAGGTCTCTTATACGCCAACTCACGTACTATTTTCATACCGAGTATCCAATCATTCTAAGACTCTCCATGACTCTTACTTACAACCCAAATTAACTTTTTCCACCTAAGGATCATGCCCATGCAAGGTCTAGTTCCCCCATGCAAACCTCCCAACGTCCACCTCCCCGTTATTCTTTTATTATCATTTCATGCTACCCAAAACCCTAGCATGCATGTCCTAGAGGGCCATAACAAGTCACATCATCACCGTCCACAACAAACATGGAACATGTCACATACGTATAACATAAGGCACACACGACATACCTCATGATCCATGCCGCGCTACACAAAACAGGTTACTCATAACTCATGCATAACACATCCACATGGCATACTCATCATTCATCAACATGGCATGTTCATCATTCATCAACACATAATATCACACATGGCACAAGGCCATAGCTTCGTCCTTACCTAGATAGGCGCTGGGCTTGGAGCACGCTCCTCTAGCTCCTTAGGGCTTTGGTCGGGGTTACCTATATAAAGGGAAAAATGCCAAGTATTAGTTCCCCTTCTAATTACTATGATTTCTCATGCTAGTTTTAAGGTTAGGGTTTTTACCTTAGCATCAGTATACTAAATATTAGTAGTCAAAATTTGTTTATTTCTAATACCTATTGTTACACTTATATTATTAAGATCATTAGTTCCATTCTTATAATACTAGTGTTTACTTAGTCATAGTAAAATAGTGATAATAATAATAATTATAATAAGACCACTAATAGTGACACTTATGTTTCAAGTAATAGAACTCTAGCATTTTTAAGATTAAGTCTAACAATGGTGTTGGGTTTGAAATTATAATATTATAAGGTCATAATATTTCAAGTAAATTATCCCTAAGGGTGATAATGATAATAGTAATAATGCTAATAATAATGATAATAATAGTAATAGTAGCCATAATAACCCTAGCAATAGTAATAACAATAACATTAACCTAGTATGGTTAAGTATTAATAATAATAATAACCTTAGTAAGGTAATAGAGATAATAATAATAATAGTAGGGTTGTTAATATTAACACTTATAAAATAAACCAAAGTTGAGCATAATAGGAGTTAGGGTTCCAAGAGATGTTTGTATGGTAAAAATGATAACTTTAATGTCATAAGTCACAATATTAGAAATGATAATAATAATAATAAAGGTAATAATAATAATAACAATATTATTATTATTATTATTATAATAAAAGAATAATAATAAGGATAATAGTAATAATTATAAGTATACTAGTATTAATATTAGTAGAAAATATTAGCATTTATATAAAAAAAAAGGGTTAGGGTTTGGATGAGTGGATAACTACCTAGGGTCGGTCGTGGTCCGGCGGCGGCGCGTGGCGGCGACGGCGGCGGCGGTGGAGGAGGAAGAGAAGGGAAAAGATCAAGGTGGTGGTTAGATGGGAGGAGAAAAGAAGAAGTTTGAGGTGGGGGAAGAATAAGTAGGTGAAGGGGAGTGGAATGGGGGTGGTGGCGTGAGCAGGGAGGCGGCGCGCGGCGGCGGACGCGGTGGTCGAGGGAGGAGGAAGGTGGTGGAAGTGGTGGAGGCAGGTGGAGAAGGGATCAGGGGGTAAGGAGGGTATGGGCAGGTAGGGGAGGACCTACTGGTCACTTTGGGAGGTGGAGAAGGGGTAAATTACGGCAGAGGTGGCGGCAGCGGGCGGCGCAAGGCGGCGGTGGCGTTTTCAGGGTGGCACCTTCGCACGACTGTGGTGGCTCGTGCGGGGTAGGAACGGAGGCAGCGACGGTTTGGCTTCATGGGGGGTGGTGAAAGGAAGGTTTTGGTGCGTGGAGGTGGTCGCGGCGGCTGCTAGAGGCGGCGAAAAGGGCGTCTGATCTGGCGGCGGCGAGGCAGGGTTTCGGTAAGGTCCAAGGGAAAGACTTGCCCTGGGCCGTTCGGGGAGGGGTATTTATAGGCGATTGAGGTGGGGAAAACGACGAACGAAAGAGGGATGGCACGCGGGGGCAGGTGCGGCAGGCTGCCGTTCGGCGGTGGCAGCCGATCGCAGGTCTGTGGCCTGCAGGCTTGTTTGGCCGTGTGCGAAAAAAAGAAAGAGAATCAAGACACGTGGTGGCCAGGATGATTTTGCTGGGTCGATTTGGGAACGAAAGGGACGGGAATGGCAGGAGAAGGGCAGCCGGGCGGCAGGGCTGTCAGCGGCGGCAGGCTGCGAGTTGCAGACCTGCGCGAGGAAGAAGACGACGGGCGGGCAGGTTGGACCGGTGGTCCAAGGAAGAAAAGAGAGGGGAAGAACCGGCCGGTCGGCAACGGTTATAATGTGTATAACTTCGACGCGTCGTTTCATTAATTATATTGTCAAAACGCGTCGTCGTGACGTTGGCTGGCAACGGATATAAGGTTCCATAATTACGACGCGGCGCTTCGGCGTCCTCAGTCGTTAAACGCGTCGTTGCAGCCTCGGTGGGCGAGGGCCAGCGCGCGACGCTGGGCCGTGGAAGGGAGAAGGATAATTTGGGCCGGCGAGGCCCAATTCTGGCGGGACATAGGAGAAAAAGAAAAAGAAGGAAAGAAAAAGGAAAAAGGAAGATAAAAGATGTATTTAGGGTTTTGGATTTTTTTATGAATTATTTAGAATATTTTTGGGCTATTTAGGGTATTAGTATTTTATAAAATATTAATTAAATTCCCTTTTTACTTATTTTAGACCATTTTAGATAAATTCCCTTAACCTCCATGCTAATTAGGAAAAGTACCCAAATTTCTTCCAATTAACTTCTTTATTATTTTCCTGTTAATATACCTTAATTAACTCTCTTCATTTTAATAATTAAAATTGTATAATTAGTTCTCCTAATAATTCCTTGTTAGGCCAAAATTTAGAAATTAGGATTTTGGGGTATTTCAAGGGGTTAGTCTATTTTCGGGTGTTATTGGTGCCTTCAAGCTTTAAGTTTAGGTGGGTTCAGTAGATCCCAATTCCTTAGCTACTATAGATAGTAATAATGTACTAGGAGTTGTCAATACTAAAAGTTATAGTTACCTAGTTCATTTTTGGCTTTAGCTTGTACTTATGTCCATCGGTTGTTAGTTGGCTTCAACCCAGACTTATGTCCATTGGTGGTTATTTATCTTCAGCCTGACTTTATGGCCCTTGGTTTGGATAGGCATCCATGGCATGTGAGACCATGGGTTGATGGATAGTCCATCACTTGATAATAATGATAATAATTGTAGTGCATATTTGTATAACCATTGGAATAAGTATGTTGCATAAAAACATGGTTTAAGAAAAATCAAAGTAGAGGAGAGAAACAGTAATGTGAAAGATGGTCTATAGAGAATTTGCTTGCCTGAATGAATGTAACCTTACTAAAAATTAAATCATTCTTCTTGAAATATGTATACCAATATCCATGATGTAGTACTAGGGTGCCTGGCATGATTAGTCATATGTGGTACAAACTTTCTATGTATAATGTGATCATGATAGAACCTACTTCATGTTGTATGAAGTATGCATGAAACCGTTCTTATGTCTTATATGTATGATCATCTTATATGTTGGCAGCTCCATTAAGGAGGTGAATTGGCTTACTGAGTACGAAGTGTACTGACATGCCTGTTTGCTTGATCACCTTCTCATTCCCATAAGCAGCGGGCCATGTATAGGTTTTTGGAAAGGGGCGGTAGTTAGCTAATATCACGTGGAGCATGAGTCTCGAGAGTGTGGAAATTTTGATACTCTAAGAGGTCCTTGATGGACCAGAGTTTAGGGTTTAACCATATTCTTTTCTTTTTTTTTTACTTTCAACCCTATAATCTTCTTTAAATATTCTTTCTTACATAATTCAATATTTAGGACCACCAAGGTCTCGTACTTAAATGTTTTTCCTATTTATATTATCTAACTAGTTTGTGCACACTTTACCGTTGATTTGTTTGGTTTTGGTTTCTCAACCTTGGGTCTAGCATGGAATGGGTGGCAGGAACCTATCATATGTTAGGTATGATGGTAACACCCTATTTTTCTTAAGTATTTATTAACTTTCCACTTACGTGAGGTTTTCAAAATGAATTTTTTTTGTAGTGAAAAATGGGAGTGTTACATTTTAATTTTAATTTTTAAATTATTGTTGTTCAAAATGGTGTCTTTTAGTAATTGTAGTGAAATAATATATATATATATACTACATCATACTACTCAATTAATTTATTATTAAGTACTACTAGTTATCACTTAAACTTATATTTTCTTAATAATAATAAGTATTATCAATAATCATTTGAATTATTAATAAAATACTAGTAATTATTAGATACTATTATTAATTTATTTAAAATATTTATATTATTTTTATGAATATAATTATGTATTGATTATTACAAAGAATAATTATTTTAGGATAAAGTTATTATTATTACTTCATAACAAAAATATTATTACTAACTATTGGAAATTATGATTAATAATACTATTTATATTTATATTTTATTTCTCATTATTAATTACGTTTTAATACTTATTCACATTTATTATATTAATTACCCATTTTATTAGTAATTATAACAAGTGATTATTATTGTTATTTTTATTATAAATTATGATTAATATGATCATAATACTAAATAATAAATTACTGATTTTATATTAAATATTTTAAAAAATATTAATGATTATTTAAATTTATTACTTAATAGTATTATTGTATACCAATAATCTTAGTTGTAGCAATAAAAGTAATTATATTATTTGTAAGAAAAAGTTGTAATTATTGTAGTTTATATTATAATAATTATTTATTATTAATAGAAATAATTTTTTAGAGTTTAGCAAGGGCTTTATCTAAAACGTGTTAAATTATTTTGTTGTATAGCAATGTACATTTAATATATTCAAAATGAAAATCATAATTAACAAGGTAATGAAAAATTGATAGTTCAATCACAAAATAGAAGAATTAATGGGAAAATAGAGATATTTATTCATGCACTTATGTACTTACTAGATGATTTACCAAATTAATTGACCAATTACACAAATCTACAAATTTAGAACAATGGTGAGTTCTATGGAGAAGATGAAGAAAAAATTAACTCACATGACTTGATGGCTAGAGTTTTATCATATCTCTTTTACATGAGAGAAAAATCTACCTAGCAAAATAGTGTATTTTGTAAAGTAATAAAAAAACATGGTATGTGTTTATGAAACATAGAACCCTAATATTTATTTCCTTACACTTGAATGTTTTCCTAAAACTCACCCAAAATACTATGCGAATAAAAACAACCCATGTTAGTAAACATGGCCCCTTGAATTTATCACGGAACTCAAAATATGAACTTAAAAACTTGTCCAACACCTGCACGAACTAACAAAATGTTATGTATTGTATCGAAAACCCAGTCAAAGCTCATATATCTCTCATGTATTTGAAATATTATCTTTCATATCATCTATTATAGAACCATTGAATATCTTGATATTTGTATTAGTAAAAAAAAAAGAAATAGTTGACCCATCTTCCTTATTTCCTTTCTCCCTCTCCTTTTCCCATTCATTTTTTTTAAATGTGAAACCTTATATCTTGACCTTGGCTCAATTCTTCTTACTTCAACTAGCACTATGTCATCTTCCACCATCATACCATAACTCCCCACAACCAGTTAATGCTGAACAACCCAACCATGTAGAATTGGATGATCACCAACAACCAACATGTAAAGATGAGCAACACTGGATAGGTGACAATAGTGCTAGGGATGTAGACAATGATAATAGTATTGATATACTAATGACCATTGGTTGAAAAGATCTTAAGCTCCTGTGTGTGATGGACAAGTGCATAATAGCCTCATAGATGTAATAGTAAGCATCAGTGGATTAAGCAGATAGCAGCGAGCAGAGTAGTAGTAGTTTAGCGCTTCCAATATGGCCATCGTGAGCACCATTGAACAATGGATGAGTGTTTCAAGACCACTAGTGAAGCCTTAATAGCACTCAGTAGCTTTGATTGGCAGTATATCATTTGGTATAGATTTTCTAAACTCCTATTCTTTTCTAATTAATTTGTTTAATTTAGCTTTGATTAAACCAAATTAGTGGTTAGATTTTATTCACATGTGCTTAATATGTAATTTAGTTAGACAGATTTGGGTTAATTCGTTGGATTTCTGAAATTTCTATTTTGAACCAATTTTTTTTGTTGGTTTTTTTGATCTTTAATTATTTTATTAATTTTTTTTATGTATATTGTGTTAGAGTTTATTTATTTGTATATTGAAACTATCATTTTGAGTCATTTATGTGAAATCAATCAAATTTGTATTTTTAAGGTTGAAACCCTAATCATATTAAATTGGATATGTAATATCCCCATTTTTACAACTATAAAAAGTTTGTTCAAAAGAATAAGGTGGAAGCTAAAATAAAAAATTAGTATTATTACTACCATACATAACATAAGATAGATGAGGGATATCTGTCTTACGTAGGATATGGTGGTAACATGTCGTGGTTCTTATGTTTTCTTCTATATTAATATTTTTATACAAAATTTTAGAGTAGTGAATGTGGAGGTGTTACATATTGGTGTTACTGCTTTGGTTTTGGAAATCATAATCATTCTAATTTGGTTTTCAATAGTTGTGATTCAAAAGTTTGTTTTTAAAACCTGAATTAGCTTTTTAAGGAGTGTGTTTGGGTAGTGTTAGTGTCTATTTAGATGTCATTAGTACATTTATGTGTTATTATTGTGGCATGCTCATTGTCCTTGCTATGCCTAACTTGTTTAGTTTATATCTTTATATGATTGTGTTGTTAGCTTTCCTATGTTACTTCCTTTTAAGGGGGGTTTAGCCCAATAGATTATCTCTAGCTTGTGTTACTCTCTATTGTTTGATTAATGTAACATCCCCATTTTTACAACTTAAAAATTTCATTTTTCGGGAGTATTAATTACAAAATTAATGGGTGTTACCACCACACTCAGTAGAAGTCTGGCGTCCTCTACCATTCTTATACAAAGTGCTAAGGCTAAAACATTACTTTATTAAATAACATGATTACAAAAGTTAGAATACAGAGAACAATAGATAAGTATGGTGCTATTTAAAAGAAAACCTTAGTATTTTACCAAAACTCAAGAGAGAAAGTATAAGAGGGCATGAAAGTCTAATTACAATAAGAAACCAGATAGAAAAAGAGACACCGAATATTCCTATGCTCTCAAAACCGAATAACAACTTTTAATTGAACTCAGAAGATGACCTGCAAAGTTCACTGCCAATTAAATAAGTAGGGGCCCATGAAAGTGAACTGTTTAGTACTACGGTACTAAGTAACCCTTTATACCAAAATAATATGAGAAACTAGCATTGAAAAAATACAAGAAATATAACTAAAATGGTATAAGATATATACATATACATACAAGGATTGATATATAACAATTATTTAGATAATGAAATTCCCTCAAGGTCATATACTACTCATATTCATTCATATGAAACAACAAAACTTACCAAATGAACATTCCAAAGATGCTCTATGAAGTATGATTAGAATTAAAACCCAACACAATAACCATAAGATATTATGACAATATATGGTATAAACTTAAGAAATGCATGAGATGATCAAAATACAATAATCATATTTGATACATTATAATCACAAAAACCACATCCAACTCATACTTGTTCATCCAAAACATAATAAAACTTATCAACTAAGCATCCAAAGATGCTCTCTAAAGCAATAATTAAAACCCAACTCTATACAACAATTATGACCTTCACAACATACTTCATGTCTCAGCATCAATCCCAACAAAATACATAATATCACAGGTATCATATAATAAGATCCATAACATCATAGGTATACTTACAAGTACAATATAATAAAATCTAAAATATTACAGGTATTATATAATAAGATCCATAACATCATAGGTATGCTCACAGACATAATACCAACACAAGGAGGCATGAAGGATGATACCGAAACCACAGGTAGGCACGATGGCTACTACTAAGACAACAAGTGGGCACAACGACTGCTACTAAACCACATGTAGGCATAAAGGCTAATATTAAAAACATAGGTATTCACAAAGGCTACTACCAAACCATAGGTAGGCACAAAGGCTACTACCAAAACCATAGGTAGGCACAAAAGTTACTACAAAATCACAGGTAGGCACAAAGGCTACTACTGAAACTACAAGTAGGCATAAATGCTACTACCAAAACCAATCCAATATCCAATAACAATCATTCCAATCAAATCATATCATTTTTATTTTTATTTACTTGAGGAGGATACAATAATAACCCAGAGACATAAAAGTAAATCAGTTATACCAACGCACTAGGCATTACAGTATCCTCCAACCATCCAACCTAGGGGCATCACAGTAGTATGTTCATATTGATGCATAGGGTTCACAGTACCCTCCTCACCTTGGACACCTAATCCTTAAATTTATAGGGCTTCTAGGTCACCTATAGAGTAGACTAGGCCTTATTGGGGCACAATCAGCACACTAGAAAACCAACCAAACCGAGGACTCCTACCTCATCTCTAGGGTAGCTACCCTTAGAGAAAAGCCTTTCCCAAACTTGAGGTCTTCCACTTTACGTATTAGTATTTTATAAGGTGACCATAGCTATCACATATTGCACGATTATTCCCATTTCCATACTTATCCATTTTTCCTTTATTTCCAATTATCTAAGTTCACCCTAAGGTCAATAATCTAAAATAAGATCAAATTCAACACCAAGGTCAACCTATTAAAATTCTAAGACCATCCTATGTCCAATTATTCACATTTGGGCACATTATGTCGAAATGACCAAAATGCCCCTGAGACTATCAATTATCAGATTATCATCTAAATCTATTTTGTTTATTAATTTGTCATGAAAAGGCTAAAACAAAATAATTTAATTGTTTATTATGCAATTTAAGTTATTACCTCTGTCAAAAGACCATTTTTCCCTTATTCATAATTTTACACATAAACACTAGTATGCATAGCTAATACATCCATAATCACGTAATGTCATGCTCAATGGTATATAATACACATCAGACATACTTATAAGGATAAAATTATAACACGCTCAAAATGACCAAATTGCCCCAAGGGCACATATCCATAATAATTATTCCATCATTATATTTAAGCATGCTTAACTTATTATTTTATATATAATTATCATAAAACATATTTTTCCATCATTAGAACAATTTTAATCATAATTTTGTACCAAAAATATTTTACATTAGATAACATGCTCATTTTACCCGTTTTCATGATAATAATAATTAACACATAATTACATCGTAACAAATCATGCTTAATATATTTTCATACACCAAAAACCCTAATGTGCTATCACGCAATATTTATCATTTTAGTAAAGTGCAACGGTTACCTAAATTCTAGCAAAAATGTAAAATTAGCAGTATACAAATAAAATTATAAGGCCCCACTAACCAAACTTTTGTACCTAAATATAATACCATAATTACTGAGTTAATATCTATCAAATAAAATTATAATTACAATATAAAAATATTTTTTTCTAAAATTACTAAAATACCCTTACATTTAATATAGAAACCAAAAATTTATAAGGCAAAACAATTCACTCACGTTGTACATGTAATGTGAGGACTGCACGAATGGGGGGCTTGCTAGGTGAGAGGTTGGCTAGAAGGTGAGGTAGGGAGAGGTGGTGGTGCTATTGGAGTTGCAGTTGTTAGCTGTAGGTCAGAGCTACATGTAGGGATAAGAGGGGCAGTGGCTCCGCTAGGGTAGAAAATGAAAGGGGGCTGGGAGTCAATGGTGATGGTTAGTTGGTGGCTCAAAGAGGGACTGGCGGCTATAGTGGTGGTCGATGGTGTGGGCTGGCTACGTTGGGGGTGGAGGTGTTGCAGGGCTGGTGCTGGAAGGATGCATGGCCGGGCAACACATAGAGTAGAGGAGAAGGGATGTGTGGCTGGAGTCACTTGTGTTGATGGCTGCATTAGAGTGCTGTGGTTTTCGAGGAATGGTCGATGGTGATGGGCTGCTAGTGACTATGGTGGTGTTGGTTGGTTGTGGTATAGTCGGAGCTACAATGGAGGGTGCCGGAAAAAGGAGAAGGTGGCTAGGAGATGGCCGGGTGATGGTGGTTATGTTGGCTGGTGCATGATAGTTGGTGGATGGTTGTGGTGGTACATGAAATGGCTGGGAGGTGTGATGAGGTGGCTTGAAATACCTCAAAACCCTAATTTTAAGAATTTTAGTTAAATAAGGATTTATTAGGAAAATTAATTAAATAAATTATTTTTATTAAAACAAAAAGGAATTAATTATAGTTAATCAAGAGGAAAATAATAAGTATTTTAATTAGGAAAAATTTGGGTAATTTGCTAATTAAAATGGAATTGAGGTAAAACCTTTCCAAAAACCCTAAATTAGCCCAAAAAGGAAATTTTATATTATTTTATTTAAATATTATTATTTTTAAATATCCGAAATATCTAAATTATTTTAAGTATCCCAACCCACCTATTTTTCTTTTCTTTTTCTTTTCTTGGACCACTTGGTTCACGTGCACATCCTCCACCTTCTTCTTCTTCCTTCTCCCTTCCCCCATCGCAGCCTGCAACTGCCCAAGGATTTCACAGCCGGCCATACCCGATTAGACAATCTGTTTCCTCTACTCTCGCCTCTCCTATACTCGCTAGTCACCTTGGCCCAACCTACTTCCATCTCTTCTCGCACGATCTCCCCTTTTTTCCTAGGTCAACTGCAAGCCACGATGTAGTTATGTGCCGGCCTACCATTGCCGTTGGTGCACCCTAACCCTACCTGCCCTAATCTCTCGTTGCCCCACTGACCTTATCCTCCCTTTTAAGTCCTATAAATACCCCCTACCCAGCCTAGACTCAAGCTTTTCTCTAAAACCTAGAATTTCCATTCTCGTGCACCGCCACCATTTGAGACGCGTCTTCCGTCGCCGTTATCGAACTCAGCCAGTAGAACCACCCATAGGACCACTCCCTACACCACCCTCTAACTAACTACACCACCCTTCTTCCTCAATTTTCCTTGCACGAGCCACCCTGGCCGTGCAAAGTAGCCTCCTCGATCAACCCCTCCTTCAACATCTGTCGCCCTTCGCACCACCATTAGTCACCACTCCCGCCGTAACCACCGCCCCTTACACCTCCCAAAAACACATGCAGATCTTCCTCTACCCCTACCCTTATTTTCCTCTTCCTCCCTCTACTCCTCTCTTTTTCTTTTTCCTCCACTCTTAGCCACCACAACCACCGCTATGCGCCACCACCTTTGGCTCTGCCGCCACCCTCATTCTACTCCTCTCCATATAGGCAACCATAAACACCCCAAATCCCACCCTCATTCTTCCTCTCCTTTTTCCAGCACTCAACTTTCTCTCTTTTCTTTTCATTTTCCAACCACAGTAGTTGTTGTTGTGCACCACCATTGGTGCCGCCTATCATCACCAACCCAAGGTGGGACCTTAAACCCTCTCAACCCCTTAACACTATTTATACAAGCTTTATTTTATTTTATGTCCATTATTTTAAATATATTATTATTATTATGTATTATGTATTATTATTCTTATTATTTTAATGTTAGTATTATTATTTTATATAAGGCTGAGACCCTATTATGTTAATTTCGATTTTTAGTATTAGTATTATTAATATCATGTAATAATAATAATAATAATAATATTATTATTATTATTATTATTATCATTAGCATTATTATTATTAGTAGTATGATTATTATTATTTTTATTAGTTTTATTATTTATTCAATATAGGGTTGAAACCCTACTTCACTTTATCTTTGACTAATATCATCATTATTATTATCATTATGATTATTATTATTTTGCAATAATATTATGGTTTTTATCATCATCATCATTATTATTATTTTAGTGAAGGGATGAAGCCCTTATTTCACATTCATTTCTAATTATGTCATTTTCATTATTATTATTATTATTATTAGTAGTAGTAGTAGTATTAGTATTACTTCTAATATCATTATTATTATTAGGGTTAAATCTTCAAATCTTATATTATCATCTCTTACAATATTACTATTATTACTTTTATCTTTAGCAAAATTAGTAATTAGTTAGTGATATTACTATTATATTATTATTTTGTCCAAAACCCTAATCTTAGAATGAATTAGGAAATAATAGTATTTTTAGTAGGAGGGCATCTAATCTTTAATTTTTCCTCCTATAGGTGAGACTAGTCAAAGCCCTAAGGAGGTGTAGGAGCGTGCTTTAAGACCGGTGTCGTATTAGGTAAGGGTATAACTAAGGCCATATGTATGTAATGTGTCTTATATGCCTTGTATGTAGGGCTGTAAACGAGCCGAGCCGAATACCCCTAGGCTTGGGTTTGGCTCGTTTGACTAAACGAGCCTAAAATGATGTTTGGGCTCGACTCATTTAACTAAATGAATGAGCCGAACCGAGCTTTTAACGAGGTGAGCCGAGCCAAGCCGAGCTCACGAGCCAAAGACAAAAATGAACCGAGCCGAGCTCGAGCCTCACTTTTAGGCTCGTTTAACTAAACGAACGAGTCGAACCAAGCTTTTAACGAGCCAAGCCGAATACCGAACTAGCTCAGTTCATTTATAACCCTACTTGTATACCATGTGCTATAATATGCAATGTACCTTATGTGTATTGTTATAACTATATTATGTATGGTGTAGCTTGGAGTTGAGGTAGGTTTATGTGTTATCTGATGATTTGTATATCATATGTTTGTGTTGTGATTGTGATGTGATATGATGTGACCCTGTAAGACATGCATGCTAGGTTATGTAATATGATGATATGGAGTGAAATGATGTGGAGTTGACCTAAATGTTGCATGACCATAAACCTAAGAATCTAGGGTTTGTATGGATGGATCTAGGGTTTGCATGAGAGAATCTAAGTATATATGGAAGAATCTAGGGTTTGCATGGGAATCTAGGGTTTCACGTGGGAGTTTTAGGGTTTGCATGAAAAGGTTGGAAGGGTTACATGAGATGCGTAGAGTCTATATAGGGGTGAAATTTACGTCTGGAAAGTTGATTTGGTGTGTGAGGAAGGTATTGGGAGTGTTGTTTGGGTGTTTGAACACTTTGGAGGAAAAATAGTACGTGGAACAATATAAGGGTACATAGGAGACTGAGCTAGGGTTTGGTGTGGCTACTTAGGGTTTCGTGGTCACACGTGTACTTAGTGAGTAAAGTGTGATGATGAGGGTGGAATCTATAAGTTGTGATGTATGAAGTGTTAAAAGGATTTGGGTTGTGTGAGGTAGAGTAGGATGGGCCACTTAGGCCTAAAATAAGGTTTCGGAATAAAACCCTAGAGTGAGACGGTGAGTGGACTTGGAAGTGTAAGGTAGTGGGCCTTGACCCATATACGTGGGAGATGGGCTCTAGTGTGAGTTAGGGTAAAGAGGAAAGAATGTTAGGACAAGTTTGGAGATGCATGAGTCTTATGATGTAAGCCGGGTCCTTTTGGAGGATAAGCATAGAGGGAGTTAGTCATGCATGTCTAGGGTTAAAATTCTGAATAAGACACTTAAGACATTAATCATGTAAAGTGAAAGATTATTGAGCCGGCTCCAAGCCGATCCACTGGTTAGGAATAGTGGTTAGGGTGTTCCACCCTATAAGTGTTTGGTCCACCGGCTATAATAGTGGTCATGAGCTTTATGCCATGTGTGTTTTCAGCCCACCGACTATAATAGTGAGGGATCCCGAGCTCAATAAATTAAACCTGAGTTTGCTAAGACACATAAAAGACACTAAGTACTTACAGTGGAACACCATGCGAGCCGAGGCCAACTGATCCACCTGTAAGAACTAGTGGTTAGGGTGTTCTACCCTATTTGTGATCGATCCACTAGCTATAATAGTGGTTAGGTGCATGTTGCCCTATATGCAGCTGAGCCATTAGCTAAAATAGTGGGGGTTCCCATACTCGCACGGTTTTGATAAAGAACATGGTGTGAAATGAGTATCAATAAGAGATTAATTAATTAATTAATCCAGAATATTAATGGCCTTTATTTGTTTATTTATCTAAAGTGATAGTATATTGTTTTATCATTCTACGGGAATTATGTGCTTATATGTGTTGGCCTTACTACACGGTTACCTTGCTCAGTACATAGCGTACTGATCACCCTTTTCATGCGTGCTGCTAGTTCCCATGAGCATAAGACCCTTCTAACTTTGTGCAGGTAAGTGATGCATAGTTTTATGCCTTCGATGTTCATGAGGCATCAGGTAGGGCCAGGTGTTAAGCATGTTTTGGCTTATGGATTAAGAGTGGCGTGGCCAGTTTCCCTCATTTTATTCTTCTATTTCTTTATGTTATTCGTAATTGTATTGGGTTTCCCAAGATTACTTCTTTTTTAACGTTTTTAGACTTATTTTCTCTTAAGGAACTCCTACTCTGTACTCTAGATTATGACTCATTGTCATGCACTCTAATTTCTATTTTGTAGTCGTTGAATGCTTATTTGAAGTCTTGATTTGATTTGATTTTGGATTGATTATTAAATTCCTTTTATCCTTAGCACTTTGTAACACCCCCAAAATTCACTACTGAAAAATTTTGTTAATTAAAAGGAAGATTAGCGGAAGCAGTTAAATAAAACGTGAACTTTGGAAGTATTACCGCCAAACTTAGTACCAGACCGGTTCACTCATACCGTTCCAATACTAAGTGCTAAGGCTAAGAAAATGAAATACAATTTGAAAGACATTCAACATGCATAAATCATAGTAAATTGCAAGGACTTCAACATATTTAAATCAGAGTAGCGCATCAAATCATTTTCAGGAATAAAATCCACCGATGGTGGTTAAAGTACCAACATAACATCAAAACCAGGAAATTAAACGAAGAAGGAGGGAAAACCCTAACGATACCGGATAACTCCTTACTCTCTTTCCCGTAGCCCACTTGAGTAGCACCTAAAAAACTTGCAAGGGCACTACCTATTGAATAGGCAGGGGCCCCATAAAGGGAATCCCTTAAGTACTATGGTACTGAGTAACCCTTTAATACCACACTTAAAGATAGGCCCGCATACGACACATAATGCAAACTACACACATAAATAATATGAGGTGCATGCATAACAATAACATACATAATACTCTATACGTCACGATCGATACTTTGGGCCTTAAGCCATTATTCCATCATCATTCCATCAATATGATATTTTATATCCATGTGAGTGGGAGAACCCCACTATTATAGCCGGTGGACCGGAAGTCAACACACAGGGCATAACGCCTCTGACCACTATTATTGCCAGTGGACCGGAAGGTAAACGCACAGGGCAGAACGCACCTGACCACTATTATTTACCGGTGGACCGGTCTGGCCCTGACTCACATGGTGTTCCACTATAAGTGATTAGTATTTTCCATAATCTTATTCACATACAGAACTGATTTTATTGAGCTCGGGACCCCCACTATTTTAGCCGGTGGACCGGAATATATCAAATCATCATCCAGGGCACAACGCTCCTGGCCACTATTATAACAGGTGGACCGGGATATATAAGAATCATCATCCAGGGTTATTTGAATCATATTATAATGTTCCACAATCTCAAAGACATGTTAGGTACAAAATTACTCATTTTCCCTTTACTTATATAATTGCTAAGTATCCATTCCTTCCTTGCCAAATTACCATATTACCCTTTGGGTTACATAATTACCAAATTACCCCTTATACGGTTTAGGTTACCAAATTATCCCCTACACTTTTTAAATCACCAATCACTCCTCATAATTGCTACACTTATCATATTTCCCATTTGGTTGGTTAGATTACCAAATCGCCCTTCTCCTTTGTTATAATTACTAAATCGCCCTTGAGTTGGATAAATTACTAAATTACCCTCCTTCATTATCATGATTACTATTTTGCCCCTTTAGTTGGTTAAACAATTATCACTTTACCCTTTAATCGGCTAAATCACCAAATTACCCCTTCAGTTGGATAAATTACCAAATTGCCCTTCTCCGGTCATAATTTAATTACTAAATTATCTTTCATCGTTATCATAATTACCAAGTTACCCCTATTCCCAAGTTTACCATAAATATCCTCTTAACTTCAAAATTTTCCTTTTACCCCTTACTTTCAAATTACCATAATATCCTTTTATTTATAAAATTATCACAATACCCTTTTATTTATAAAATTACCATAACACTCCTTTTACTTTACAAATTACTATTTTACCCTTTTACATCCAAAGTTACCATTTTTTTTCCTTACAAAATTACCATTTTGCCCTTCCTTTCCAAAATTACCATTTTGCCCTTTACTTATAAATTACCACTTCACCATTCACTTTTAAAATTTACCATATTACCCTTTACTTATGAAATTACGATTTTGCCCCTCTACCTCCAAAATTACCATAATGCCCTTTTACTTGAAAAATTACCATAATGCCCTCCTTCATAAAAAATTACTATTTTACCCCTACTTCCAAAATTACCATTCTTACCACTTATGAAATTATCATTTGGCCATTTAATCATAAAATTACCATATTATTCTTTTATCTCAAAAATTACCGAAATACCCTTTTCACTTTTAAAATTTCCATTCAACCCCCTTATTCACCATTTTTATGAATTTACTAACACTACATAAAATAATGATATTAATACTTCATTTTTATCATCTAAGTCCACCAACTTGTCATTTTTCAACATGATACTCATGAGCAACTAAATACATTGATATACTAAAATACCCTTAAACAATAACATCATTCATGCATTAGCAACATGATACATCATAAACAAGTATTTAACATTTCCATCCATAATCAAACTCCTTCCTTATTTAACATACCTACATATGGCACAAAAGTTATCATGCTTTTTCTTTTGAACAAACAATATAAGAAACCATATACATATTATGCTAAGTATACAAAACATGCATAAAATCATACTAAGCCTTTAATGTGCTAGCATGCGTTTTTCCATATATTTAAGGGAGGATTAACGGTTACCTTAATCCCACAAAATAGCAAATCTTACCAAGCATAATTAGCAACTCAACACCTAAAAATAATATCCATCATTATTGTTAGAAATAAGAAGTTAAAAAGGATAAAACTTTATAAAATTTAATTAGTAAAACACTTAACATAAAATACTATTATACCTTAAAAATTAGCTAAATGATTTCCAAAATCAAGGGGGAGCTCACGCTGGATGAGCAGCGTGAGTCTCATGGAAAAATAAGGGGTGGAAGGGTTCAAAGGGGGGTGAAGGAAGCAAAATCTATTATTTTTGGGTTAGGGTATTTAGGTTAGAAAAGAAGGTGGTTGGGGGAGGTACTAAGGCAAGGGAATGGTGCAGAAGTGAAGAGGGGTTGTAGGTGGAGGCTAAGGGTGGTTTCAAGGCGGCTCAAGGCGGCGGAGACAGCGGCGGAGAGGCGGTGAAGGTGGCTGCCAAGATGGGTCGAGGGAAAGGGGTTGTGAAGGAAGGAAAAGGAGAGGGGAAAATGGAGGGGTGCAAGAGTTGGTTTCGGCCAACTAAGACATGGCGGTTGTAGAGGGGGTTGTAGGGTGTTGAACGGTGGGTTGGGTGGCGGCAGAGGTGGCCGGACGGCGGCGGCGGAAGTGGCGGTTGCAGGTGGCTCGGCGGTAAGGGGGAAAAGCTGGGAAGAAAAAGGAAAAGGAGGAGAAGGGAGGAAGTGTAGGGCTCGAGGGGCGGCGTGGTGGTGCAGGGTGGTAGTAGACGGTGGCAGAAGGTGGCGTAGGGGTTGGGCTTGGTGGTTCGAGCGGCGGCGGGCGGCGATGATCAATAACGGGGAAGAAAAATGGGGAAGAAGGAAGGAGAGAGGAGAGAGCTCGGGGAAGGAGAAAAGGCTCGAAAGTGGGGCAGAAGGGAGCTGGGGTGTCGAAGAAAAGGAAGGGGGAGAAGAGAGGGGTAGGGGTCGGCGATCGGTGCTGCAGATGGTGGCAGGGCTGGTCGGGTGGCAGGGGAAAAGAGGGAAGAAGAAGGGAAGAACCGGGGCACGCGGGGTGTGGTCCACGGGCTGGTTTAGCTCGAAATGGGAAGGAAAATGACGGGGGAAGAGAGAGAGGGAGAGGGAGCAGATGGTGGTGGCAGGTGCAGGGTGGCAGTCGGCGCTCGACAATGGTAGAAGAGTCGGGCGTGGGAGGAGGAAGAAAGGAGAAGAACAAAGGGACAGGGCGGCTGGACCGGCGCAGAAAAAGAAGGGAGTCGGCCAGTCCAGGGAGAATAAAATAAAGGGGCGTTTGGGCTGGAGGTCGGGCGTGCGCGAAGGAGAAGATGGAGGAGGCGGGAGAGACGGGGCGAAGGCCCAATGTGTAGGGAGAAGGGAGAGCAGGCTGGGCGGGCGGACGGCCCAAGGGGGAGAAAAAGGAAAAGAGAAGAAAGAAGAAAAGGAGAAGGAAAAGAAAAAGAAAAAGGAAAAATGGGAAAATAGGGGAAATAAGTTAAATTAATTTATAAAATCATAAAAACGTAATATTCTTGATAAATTATTGAATTTAATAATTTAATTCATTATAATCTAAAGTATTAATTTAAAAAGGATGAAGTGGGTAAAATGTTAGTTTGGAAAATTATTTAAATAAAATAATATGATAAATAGCAAAATAATTATTTTTAATTTATTAAATACTTTTATCCAAATTTACATACTCTAAAATCTATAAAATAATTAAAATAATTAATCTTAAAGCAATTTTATTCCAAATAAAAGTAATTTATTAAAATATAGGTTTTCGAAAATTTTGGGGTATTACACACTTGGTATCAGAATGGTCGGAGTGAACTGATTTGGTACCAAGTGTGGCGGTAACATCACCATTATTCACAAGTTTTAATTAATTGCTTCCGTTTTAAGAAAAAATAGTGAATTTTGGGTTATTACATGGCTGTAGAAGACTAAGGATGTAGTCGAAGGTTGAGGTGCTGGGTGTTGTTAGATGGCTAGTGTTTTTACAAAAAAGGATGATGGGAGAAGGGAAGGGTGTCAAAGATGGTGGTGGCTAGCATAAGTGGTAGGGTGCTAGTTGAAGAAAATATAGAGGGGAGGAGGCCGGTTGGGGACTGTGGCGGTGAAGGAGGTTGGTTGAAGGAAAGAAATAGGTAGATAAGGGGATTTGGGGAGTATTTGGTTGGTGATAGAGTCTCGTGTGCGTGTGTATGCATAAAATTCAAAAGGGGGGTTGTGTCGAATAAGCACAGAGAGGAAGTTGTTTGGTTGAGGGGGTGGTGTGTGTGTGTTTACATATATAGATGTATGTGAAGATAGGTTGAGTGTAGTGAGATAAAGAGGGAGACAAGGAGAGTGATTGGGGAGGGAATGTGGGCAAGTAAGGGGTAAATTTAGTTGGGTAAAAATAGTATGATAAAGTAGGTAAATTTTATTTTATTTTTAGGTCCAGTTTGGATAGATTAGGTTATAGGGAAGAATAATTCGATCTCGAAATGATTAAAAAGGAATAAAAAGAGTAAAAATAATCTGAGATAAATTTTAGGAATTTATTTCATATTACGGGTCAATGGTTATTAGTAAAATAGTTAGGTCAAGATTTACGGGTATAAACTAAGATTAAATTTAATAACCTAATTTTTATCAAATTTTAACCTGATTAAATTTATACCTAAAACTTCATAATAATACGAATAATAAGAACAAGTTTAATGCTAAACTCCTAAAATAATCGTTATAACTAATCTCACATAATTATTAATGTATGATTAAGGTTTCTAAAAATGAGGTATTACAATTAACTTTGGGATGTACCTTCCTTGTAAGATTGTGGTGTAAAAGATATTGGACCTTTTATTAGGAAATTTTATGTTTTTTTTTAGTTGAAAATAGTTTGAGGATTGTTCATACTTGGCTCATACCTTTTATTTTATTTTTGATGTCCCTTGAGAAGGATATTTGGATATATGTGAGGGAGCTACATGATGAGGTAGATTATATGTTGATGAGGGGTTTGTCTTTGGGATCATGTATGTTTAGGTAACACTACTTACTGTAGACCTTGTTTTAGATTGAGCTATGGATAGGGGCTAGTGTGAGATTTGAATTTTATGTTTATACCCTCACTTGGGATGATGTATGTGGTAATATGATCACATATTCAAAGAGTTGATAGTGATGGACGATGAATAGATATTTCAATATGAGATCTTAGTGATTGTCTATTATTTTTTCCCTAGCAATTCTAACAAAGAAAATAAATCCTTTTTTTTCCTTAAGAAGTAAGAGAGTAGAGGATCGTATATGAAGGGTAGACTCAATGAGTCATCTTCAAGAGTTGGTTTATGAAAGCTACCATAGGCTTTGGGACTTGACATATGAGGTGAATAAGAGTATTCAATGTGAAACTAGAGTTGTTCTTTCCAATACACTTAGATTGCAGTATTCTCATTGTGTCATGTCTGTTGTAGCTCTTACATACTAAGGTTTTATTTATTTTGGGCTTTGTATTAGCTTTGTTGTTGTGTATAACATTTTGTAGCTTTGAGCTCTTTGTATGAAGTTTTATGTGTATTATGTCTACATTGTCATTATGTATAGTGTTTCGGTGTACTCTTTTATTTTTTCCCATCATTGCAAACTCCTAATCACCTTTTTTTCCTTTCATTTTTTTTACATCCTACCATGCGTACATTTATACTTTTCTCAACTCTGTATAGTTAAATCTTAATTCTTTGTTTTTTTGGATTAATTGTTTTCCTTCCTTACCCTTATCAAAATTTGGGACGAAATTCCTTTTAAAGAGGTAGTAATATAACAAAGCTCTTTGTGAATTTTTTTTATAAATACTAGTATAAATTTATGGGTTTTGACCTTTAATTTTATTTAATTTATTTTTTTAAATTATGATTCTCACAAATGCTTGATTATTTTAAATTTGTTTTATGATTTTCTCAATGCTTTAAAGTCCATATTGAAATTCATTTAATCTTTTTTGTAGAGGTTAATTCAAGATAAATCTACTCATGACTATGATTTTATTTAGTTAATGTGATACGATTTTTTTTTGAACTATATATTTTTTTTAAGCATATGTTTTGATTTTAATAGTTTAAATTCATTTTCATTGTCAATCCATCAAATGAGAATGACTCTATTATAGATTATTCATTTAAATCTAAGATAAATCTATTTTGATTTTTGATAACAAATATAGATTCTTATTATAAGTTTATAAAATATCTTTAAAATAGTAAAACATTTTTAATGATTTTATTCGTTATAAATATTTTTGTCTTTGATTTTTTTTTGAGGTCAATAAAATATTTAAAAAGTATTTCATTAAAGGTATTCACAAGTCACAACTTGTTTATGTTTTTCTTTCGAACTTTTTTTTCATTTTTTTGAATTTTAGTCTGTAGATGATTTTTTGAAAATTCATTAAATTATTTTTAGTCACTCAAAGATTTGTAACAAATATTTCGTTTGATGTATTTTAATATCATTTTTTTTATATTTTAATAAGCATTATGATTTATTTAAAATAAAATATTTATTTCAATAAATATTTTATTTTTATCCACATTTTTTTTATAGTTTTTACGAGATTATTTCTGTAATAATTTTTTTAATTGAAATTTTTTAACTATATTTTTCTAAATATTTGTTCAAGTAAATATAAAACAAAATATGTCGACTAACAGCGAACCTCTTATATCTTCCCTCTCCCCATTTTTTTTTGTGTGAAATCAAACCCCAAACCCAAACCCCGACCTCTTACTCCCCTATCTTCTCTCAACTTCGACCCAAGTCCACTCCCTTCATCTCACCCATGAGCTGCCACCACCTAGCATTATGGCCGACGGAGCAGCCAATACGAGCTAAGGGCAAGGCGAGCAAGCAATGATGCATCCAATGATTTCAATAACCAACACGAAGAGGGGAGAAAAGCATGTCGCTCACCCTACTCTAGCACCATCAACCTCCACCTTCATTTATGATTATTCCTCCACATCACCACCTTAGATTGTCATAAGCCAACTTTAGTAGCAATGAGATTGGTGACAATCACCGGTAGTGGTCAAGAAGATCAATGATGCCTAGAAGTTCAAGACCTCCATAATCACCCCTTTTGGGGATTGGCAATAAACGACTTCAACAAAAGCACATGGGCTACGTCTAACAAACATTATAACAACCAATCAACCTTCTCCTTGTCTCTAATGAGCCCTAGAGAGCTTGATTCATGGGTGTAATTACCAAACCCTAACTTTTAGGCATCATTCTAACAAGTGTTCCAACAACCAATTTATTAGGCTTTATTTGTATGTGTTGTATGGGTATTTTGGTTGGATTGAATTATGTTAATTGGGTTGATTTCAAGGATATTAGAATTTTTAACTCATTTATGCCCAAATTATTTAGATTTATCTAATAAAGTAATTTTTGAAAAATTAATTATACAATATGCTTTAAAATGTATTTAATTTTGTGTGAGAAGTGTCAAATTGAAAAATTGGTGAGAAATCAATTGGAATTAGATGCTTGGGTCAAGCATCTTGCAAATTTTAAATTTTATTAATCTTTGAATTATTTTATTAATTGATTATACAATTTGTGTTTGAATATGTTTAATTTAATTTTTGAATGGCCAATTTAAATATTTTAGAATCATTTGATTTAATTATATTTTTAGGCCTAAAACCTTTACTTTCACAATAAAATTATGAAATTTGTTATTTATATACTCGTTTCTTCTTAAATTGATTTCATAGAATTGTTTGAAATGACTTTAAATATATCTAGCACCTTAAAATTAGATTTATTTATTTGAGTTTTATGAATTTCTATTTAAGGCTTAAAATCCCTAATTCTCATAATTAGTTTTCTAAAATTGTATAGTAGGGGTTCTACTATTTAGTTGATTTTTTCATTTTGATTTAAAACCAATCTAATTTTGTTTCTTTCTTGCCATTTTGGATCATCCTCTAAAATTGATCAGTTAGATATTTTGGGTTATAAACCCTATTTGTTTAAGTTATTTTGATAGAATCTACTCGATTTATATTTAATTTACTCCATTTGATTAGTCTCTAACACAGTTCTTATGTGTTCCACAAGTGATCCTCATAGCTAGCAATTCTTTGTTCTTTCATCCTTTTCATATCAAGTTATATCACTTTGTTACTCTCTCTTTATGTTTGACCTTTTGTTTTTCAATATCATGCTTCATAAATCATAGGTTCTAAGTTCTAGTACTACCAACAGAGTGAAGTTATGGGATCTAACTATTTAGAACACATATTGCAAAAGAGAACTTCATTGATCTTGATAGTAAGTAAGTAATTTTTCATCTTCCTTAATGTTGCTTGGAGTTTTTGTAGATACCAATACATTATTTACCTTATATGATATCATTTTCTTATTTACCTCTTGAAAATCTTCATTATTAGGATATATCTCTTTGAGCATTTCAAAACCTAGCAATTTAGCATCTAACATGACAAGTAATGTAGACCTTCTAGAGAGAGCATCAAATGCTACCTTTTCTTTTCTATCTAAGTGTTTGACAGAGAACACAAATGATTGTAGAAATTTTACCCACTTTGTATGCCTAGGACTTATTTTCTTTTAACCATGTAAATATTTCAAAATTTCATGATTGAATGTAATACAAAGGGTTTAGGTCTCAAATAATGACTCCATGTCTCTAAACTATGTATCATAGAAATGAATTCCTTATCATATGTCAAATATTTCAATTTAGCACCATTAATCTTTTCACGAAATTATACACTAGGTCATCTTTCTTATGAGATAACTCTTCCTGTCCCTACCCCACTACCATTGTTAGAATTTTTAGACTTTTTCTTCCCAAATTGAGATTCTTTCACTACTAAGGCATATCAAACACCCTTCTCCTTAGTGTAATTAATCATTTCCTTTTTATTGAATAATAAGCTCTTTTAGTACTGGGTGGTTGTACATAATCACATTGAGATGGTTTCAACTTATATTTCTTTTTATCTATAAGTACAATATATTTATTAGTCACAACACCATGAGTTTGTATTTCTATCATATTGCCATGGTCTTCCTAACAATATACTAGAAGCATCCATAAGCAAAACATCACATAATACATCATTATGGTAATCACTAATGGAAAAAGTAATTAGGGTTTGCTTAGTTACCTTATCTCCTTTATCCTTATTAAGCCATTCTAATGAATATGGTTTAGGATGCATAGTAGTCATTAGTCCTAGTTGTTTTACCATTATTTCACTCGAAACATTTGTACATGAACCACTATCTATTATGACCCTGCAAACCTTAACAGAACCTCTACATTTGTGTTGATCGATCATTAGATTGAATTTTTAATGCCTTTTGAAGTACAAAACAAGGATTACGATCGTCCTCATACATAATCAAGGCATCATCATTAGACTCAATTTCTAGGTAATAATTATCAACACATGGTTCCATGTTCTTGATTTCACTTAAGGTCAAATCCCTTTAGTTAGAACATGTTGTAGCAAAATGACCATAACTCTTACATTTAAAACATTGATTTTTGGAAATCTCATTTAGTTTTCTTTTACCTTTTTTTTTATGTCGGTTAGGGTTATTCTTTTTTTCATTAGCCAAATAGATATGTGTCCCAAATTTTGTTGTAGATGCATTCAAATACATTTTGATGGATATAGAAGTTAAAGCACTAGTTTTGTTATAGGATTTGGTGGACTTAGTTTATGTGTTGCATTTTAAGGCTAACTTAGTCAAATCATCAGGATAATCATAGGAAAATATTTTAACTTTATCCCTAATCAAATTATTAAGTTCACGTAAATATCTAGCACACTTTAATTCATTTCTTTTTTGCATGTCACATAAGAGTATTAGTCTTTCAAATTTCCTAGTGTATGGTTCTACATTAAGAATCCCTTTACTAAGATTAGTCAATTTGATATCTCCTCCTCATACTCCTTAAGGATAAATTTTTTTCCTTAGATGTTTCTTTAATTTCTCCCAAGACTTGATTATATTTATGTCACGCCTTTAACAAGTTCTCTTTAGGTAATCATAACAAACCCAAGCAAACTTTTTGAATTTGAGAGTTGATGATTTACACTTACATTCATCATCATACTTTCTAAACTCAAATATTACTTCATTTTCATGAAACCATTCAAAAAATAATTCTAATCTAATTTACCATATAAATCAGGGAGATTGAGCTTTATAACCTCATCTTCAAAATGGTTACACCTTGGTGGATTATTTACATTTCCTCTTCACTTATGTCTAAAGTCATTAGAACCATTCTCATGTGCCCTTTATTCATACTCTATTTGATTCTTGATTTTCCCACCTTGAGCTTGGACTGCTATCCTTATTATGCCTTGTACTTGGTTGTTCATAGCTTCCATTATATTGTGAATATATGTGAGAGTTTCTTGGTTGGCTACCCTCAATTGTGCATTGGTGGCATGGACAGTTGCTATAAGTTGTTGAAGAGTGTTAAACATTATTTTCATGGACACTTCTTCACTAATGATTGTTGTTCTTCCTGGTTGAGGTTTGACAATCCTTGGTTATTGTTGGATGTCAATTCTTGATGGCTTCTTGGTGGAATTTCAAGAATCTTGGAAGCTTCTTGGATGTGAGAGTGGAGTGGTAGTAGAAGGTATATAATGGAGTGTGTTACCAATAATTCTTGATACACATTGGAGGAAATATTTGTGGATGATGATGGTGAATCTCATTCGAAGGAAATCACAAAGAAACCAGTTGTAAGAATGATAGTGGTTGAAGTACCTTCTTCTTAATGAGTGATTAATGCTAAGATAGGTAGTAAAATTCAAATAACAAAGCAATATTTGAACAAAGCTAGATAAATGGATTTCTTAGATGAATCAAGTTGATAAAGATTCTTGTAATGACATTGAATCTAGAATGGTTTGTTCAAACCAAAGATGGGAAAGAATAGAGATCATCAAGGGAGAAAGATGATGGATACTCACAAGATGAATACTCCAACTTGACGGGATTGAAGATTAAAAGAAAATTTTAAAATATACTAATAGATGTTGGGGAAGGTCGAATACAAGGAAGATAGATTTGATGGTTTTATATTCAATAATTGAATGTGCAGGTCCGTAGAATATATAACCTTCAAACTTGATTTTGAATATTCGAAGGGAGGGATAAGATGTATTAGAGGTAGGTTAAAAATCTAATATCAAAGGGAAATCAAGATTATTATTTTATGTTGAAGATGAATGTGCATGCAAGGATGTGCATGGGAGTGCTTGAAGAAAAATGTTTGTATAAAAGTAAATGAAGGAGCAGTCGGTAACTCAAATTTAGTTAAGATCCAACCATGGCTTTGATACCAAAATGGCATGAATCTTCTTGTGGAGTTGGAAATTCGAATGAATGAAGATGATGGAAGGATCATTGGCTATAATGGAAGAAGGATAGAAAGGATATTCAGGCAAGATTTGATAAAGAATTCAATAAGAAGTTTAAACTTTTAATGTTACCCTTTTTAAGTTTAATCTAAGTATTCTTAGTTAGGATGATTCAATCACAAAAGAGAGTAAAAACAAATTTCAATAATGGTAATATATTTCAAATCATTTAGCCATATGTTATAGGTGTCAACACTTATACTTTATATAGGAACCCATACATTACTAACTTGTACACTAATATAGCCAAATGACACGCAAATGACTAACTGGCATATAAACTAGTGTTAACAATATAGCTATACCCTATATAAAATACGAATCAATAAAGTCTATTACAAATAAAGAAAGCTAAGTAGTACATTAAAACAACTAATAAAAACCCTAATCAAAACAAAGATGATGACTAGGTCTCTTGACTCATAGAGTTAACTTTCATATATAATAAATCCTTTTGTAATACATTGTAACATGAAATCTTACATATGCTGACATGTCAAGTAGCTTGATCTTCTTAAATTAAACTCATTAGAGTTAGCCACATTATTAATATCATTATAAAAGACATAATGTGATTGGTTCCAAAATCAAGTATGCCAAATATTTATCATCTTGAAGATCTATGGATGCTTTTATATCAATATTAAATTATTTTATTTTGATATTTTCATAACACATTGATAAAAATAATAAGGTATGGATATAAATGAGAAAATTGACATTATTAGGGTTTTGAGGTCATTTTGATCATATACAAATGAAATGTGCCTCACTGTAAATAATTGATCAAGACTAGCTTAGTTGAATATTTTTGACCTTAGGATTGCTCATGAATACTTTCATAATATAAAAAAATAAATTAGGAAAATTGGAAATTATTTAGGCCAAGGCAAGAAGCCTAACCCTTGGTTATGGTAAGATTGTTGATATGGCTCATATAATCCTTTGGTATTAAATTAACCATTATATTGTTTTATGGAACTATTGGTCCTTATTTGCTTTGGTTAATTTTCTTGGACCTCATCCTTGTTTGAAAAATGATAACAATAAATTAATAAGACATTAATCACTTATAGAGAAAGACTTAACTTGGAAAGGGATCTCATGCCTTAGAAATTCCTCGTTGTGCATAGTTGGAGCTTTGGGGTAAAGGGCCCACTTTTTTTGTATTCCACACACCTTATAAAAGGGTACATGTACTTAAATACTTGGGTGTTGAGGTTTAATATGGGTAATTGTTATGTTGTGTAGCTTTCTTGGTGAGTGTTTCCCTAAAATTGAGTGATTTGATTTGTTAGCATCTCCTTGAGGATAAATATCTTGGATATGGGATTGTATTCCACTTAAGATTTTATTATTAGTGATTAAATTGGATTATAAGATAACCATAATATCTCTAGAATATTTCATTATAATTGGTTTGATAAATATTGGATTGTTTGATGTAATTTATAAATATTATGTTGTGCATGGAATAGTATTTGTGGATAGCCTGTAATTGTTGTACAATCAAGAGCATATCTTTCTTTTTTAAATGGAATACTATTACATGTTTTATTTCCTAGATCATGATATTTTAGATATTGTCATTGTTAGCATGCTACCTCCTATGAAATATTGTGATTTAAATGAATACGAGGAATTCATAATGACACTATTACTTTCTCATATTAGTATGCTAGCTACATGCAATGGTTGAATGATTTTGAAGAGAATCATCTTGATGGTTAGGGAGACCAAGGGTGTGAGGGTCTCTACTCATGTAACATTTATTACTGTAATATGATTATAGAATTGATGAGTGTAAAGGTAAACCAATGTTGTACCATTACATGCTCTTTAATTGCTCAGCTTTTCGTTGGACTACTATGTTTTCTAATGGATTTTGAATATCACTATTGTATAGATGATGCATTATTTTTGAACCTCTATTTATGTTATTGTCTTTTCTTTCTACTATTTTGTTTTCGATATAACTTATTTTGAGCCTTAGCACTAGGCATAAGGAATGCTAGGAAACTCCACTTATGCTAAGTATAGTGGTATCACCCATTATTCAATTCATTAGATTCCATCTCTAGATGCATTTACATCCTCCAAGACTAAAGTTTCACATGCCTCGGGGCTCCTTTTACTTCTATCACATAACACTACCATGCCACTTTTATATCACGCTAACTTCTCCTTATCATTTGATAAATAGAAATATCAATATTTACCCTACCATAAAAAAACTTGCGTGAATTTTGGTAAGGGATTATTGTCCTAGTATTATATTATATGCCATGGGGCAAGCAACAACCACAAAAAATATTTTAATGCTCTTCAAACCCCTAACTGACCAATTATGAAGATAAGGTTGATCATTCCCTCTGATCTTATGATATTATCTATAATTCCAAGTAGAGGTGAAGCCTTGTTTATTAAAAAATCCTTCGTAAATTCTAATTTCCCATAAGGTTCCTCAAAGAAAACATCAACACAACTTCTACTATCTACAAAGACCATTTTCATCTTGAAATTAAAAATCTAAACTTTATTACTAGGGCGTCATCATAAGGTTCCTCCATACTATTACCTTTTTATTTTCCTTTAAACTTACTTTCCATTCACCCATCCTTGATCTCTTATTTATTTCATGAGAGTTATCTCTTTTACCATATGCTTTAAGGGATAAATTATTGGCCTTTACCAAGCAATCTCCCCAAAATATTGTATAAAATATTTTTTTAGTCTTACCGTAGGGGCGGAGGAAATTGTTAGGCGACATCTATTCCTTCTATGGTAAAAGGATGTATGCATGTAGTGCTTCAAATAAACCTTGTGTACTAGTTCTTCTATGATATCCCTTAATGCATGATACTCTTTTGTAGTGTGTCCAATAACTTCATGATATGCGAACTAACAATTGGGATTTGTGTATTTTATGTTGTTTCTTAGGAGAATGAACCTTGGAAATGTTTATTGAGCATTTTTGACATGCTTTAAATACCTGCCACTAATATAGTGTACTTATCATATTTGTCAGACAAGTTCTATCACACAAGTAGGTTAGCCATCACCCAATGGCCCTCATTATCTCCTTCTTTCTTATGTATCTCCTTTTACTGTATTAGTTTCAATATTGATGATATCTCAGCCTTTCTACTCATCAACAACATAGCTTTACGTATTTCTCTAGCAATTATCTTCTCCTATATATCCTTTAAAATAGAAGTGTAAGATATATGTCTTACCAAATATAAATTCTCCAGTATCTCCTTTTTATTCAATCCTTTGAAGATGGATAATCTAGTAATAACATTTTCTAATTCATTAAATTGTAAGACCTCTTTGTAAAATCTATTAAAAAATGATTGAAGTGACTTTAGCAAACCTTGGGAAAACCCACCTATGAAGAAAAATCATTTTTAGGGTTTCTATATGTATAAAACTCTTTAACTAAAGTTATCATGAGTTGTGATAACAAATCCATTGACACAGCTTTAAAATTTCCAAAACATCTCATGGTTTCTTCCTTTTGAGTGCCTAAATATGTGTTACATAATTTTTCTTCTCAAACATTGTGATGAAACCTTGTTAGGATTCAAAGAAAAACACCAGACTGTAAGTCGAGCAATGTGTTCGACAGTGTAGAGATAGATCATCCTACGGATTCAAACCAAAGGAATATCAAAGAAACTTAAGGTGCAGTTGATAATCAATGGGAACTGAGATTTATCACAGAGATGGTGAATCAAGCAAGACAAAATTAAGCAGAGAAGAGTGAGAGAGAGAGAGAGAGAGTTTTGAGAGGTAGAGAGAGAGTGAGAGAGAGAATTCTAGAAAGAAAGAAAAATAATAGCATGTGCCAAATGTTTTTCTGTCTAAAGTTGTTTACATGCTCCGTATTCCCCCTATATATATGCGTATACATATATAATATAAATACAGATAATGGGCCTGACCGAATAAAGCCTCATGCCAATCAGCCCAATATACATACAATTATTGGTGTTGATTATAACTATTCAGCCCAAATACAAAGAATTACAATTATTCCCAATGTAACTAATATATTACAATTAATCTCCCATTAGCTAAATTATCTACCTAATTGTGGAAATTAAAGGTTGCATAATATGCAGTCCTTCTAACCTAATTATTGGTCCGGTGGTTGACCATGCGGCCTACTTAATCCCACTAGCTATGATTTGCCGGTGAATGCATCATATGGGAATAATAATTTTCCCTCACTAATATTAACAAAAATAGAAACCAATTTATACAAAAATTTCCATGTCAAAAACAATAGCAACCAGCAACAGCCACTCACAGCAGTCGACAACATGCTCCATTTCCATTTACCTGAGCTTTCCTAATTATTCACAGAATAAGAGAAATAATTATATGTACAATGCAAATCACAACAACCAACAAAATTTTCTAAATAAAAATTATTTAGATACACATCATCCCCCTCTTCTTGGTGGGGTTTCATATTTAAAACCTTAATGATTCCAGCAAAAAGACTTAAGTCAGAGACATTAAAAGAATTACTTACATAACCAAATTTAGCAGGCAAATGATTAATCATTTGTAACTCAGTAAAAGGTCCATCACCTCTAGGATCTAATTTAGATTTCTTAAATGTTGGAAAACACTCTTTTCTAAGATGTACCTAAACTAAATCTCTAGGTTGAAAAATAGTTTTCCTTCTTCTTTTATTGGCAACCTCATCCATTTGTTGAACTCTTTTATTAAGGTATCGTTTGGTATTACTTATTTTTAATAACTACTTTTAGATAAAAACTACTTCTATAAATCTACTTTTAAAAAACTACTTTTATAAGTAAAATGTATGTTTGTTTTTACTTTTATTATATAAGTGATTAATGTTAAAAAACTACTTATTGTACCTTATTAGTGTTTGGTTTTCATTTTTCTACAAAATTACTTTTTCTTTTCCATCTTTAGTTTCTATCTTCCTATATGTATCTTTTAGTAATAATTACTATATAAAGTATGTAATATTAAATATTAAAAAGTATATGAAACATTAACAAGTATAAAAATAATATAAAAATATTACAAAGTACTAAAAATTATAAAATAAAAATTATGAACTTGTTAAAAAAAAATATGAACAACTACTAAACAAACTTTATAAAATTCACAAACATCTAAAACTCAAATAGTGACAATGATCAAAGTTTATATTATGCAATAAACATTCTTAAATTTATAATAAGCATCATAAAATCAAATAAAATTATTTTACACTTTAATTAGATCCATAATCCTAAGCAGTAGTTAGCTAGCCATAGATATAATTAGAAACATTGGTTAAGCTAACTAAAAGCACACTACACTACTATCTATCTATCACTGAGCTAACACTACCCAATCTAGCTAATGCATCTGACATTAATAGACAACTTAATTCTTAACTGGCCTGGCCTTAGTTCGTCTTCCCTACGTACATCTAATATTATAATACATCACTAGCTCGCTATAAAGTAGACTATATGTCATCAATGGAAATACAACACACACGAAGAGCATGAATCCAAAAAAAAGAAGAAAAAACCACCCGTATCTAAATTTCATAAGACTTGGGCCAAACATGAACTTTAGGGGAATTGTAAGACAAACTCCTCTTCCTACCGCCACGTTCGGAATTGATCATATCCAATGTGCAATATCTGAGGAAGATCCCATATATCCTACACATACAATTACATACTATCAATAGAGATATTAATGTAAATATATTATTAACATAATTACATTATACTTATAATTAATTGTATTATACTTGCAATTAGAAGCATACATTGTAATTAAAATTTATGAACCTATTTTTTTGATTAAATGACGAAGAAGAATTCTTAAGTCATAACAGTACTTTAAGAGGTACATGATATCAGAAATTAAAGTTATCTAGGCACCAGTGCACTCTACCATTAGGAATGTGTGAGCAGCATTGAAAAATTCTCTACAATTTTCAATGCTGCTCGAAACTTTACAACATAAAGTGTCCCATGTTTCCTGATTTCCTACATCCACTATGCTACAGATTTACAGCCAACAGGAAATAGATCAATGTTTAAGATCAATGTTTTTGGCACATCATGACTTCTTAACATAATTAGAGTTTACTAGGAGTTGCCTACCATCTTGATCTTCTTAGGCTATACCTTTTTTGTCCAATAAGTTAGTTTCAAGACAAGTCATTAGAATACAGCAACACCAATAAGAGAGGATTTATGGAATTAAGGAATGTCGACAATTAGATAAAGAATTTATGGAACTCGTGCCTGAAGAAGAAACTAAGGCAGAGAGGCATTGACCCAAACAATCACAAGCCTTTATCAAAGATTGAAAATGATGAGGATGAAAGAAAGACTTCTAAAAACAAGAACCCTTTTTATAATTCTCAAAAATAAAGTATCAGAATTTATATGTACGTTTGGTTAGTTTACAATAAAGTTGTAACAAATTAGAGTAATTTTGAAATCCCAATTTCTTGGTTATTTACACTGCAAAACATTTACTAAGGTATATGCTGCTGCTGCTACTACTATTTCCCTCTATTTCTAGTCTGCATAACTTTTCATTTTTTTAAAATGTAAAAAGGATCTTCCCTCTCTCCTCTTCTCTATCCCTTCCTCCTTATAGCTAGGAATGTCTCGCTGCGCTACTAGATAGAGTAACCGAAGTACATAAATTTCTGACCTCTTTTAATTTTCATTTCTTGATCCTCTAGAGTCAAGACCACCCATGTCTGGTATTTATTGAATTTTTCCATCCAATTCACTTATTTTTCCCCAATCCACTCGCGTAACTAACCACAGCTGACTACTATGCCCTTTAATCCATTTTCCTTTCCTACTTGTTTATTTATTTACGGAGAGGGAGCACCAACACCATGTACAATGAATGCCAGGAACTCAGTGCCTTAGAGACAATGAATGCTAGAGAGTATCTTAAATCATTCTTTCAACATTTATACACAATATGTATATACGCTTCCACCCTTCTTACGATGTTTATTATTTAAATATTCATATTGATATAATTGACGATCACCACAATTATCAATTTAACACGCTTCAAGTAATCCCTTCTATGATTCCATTCATGTCGCCATCAGCCTCAACAGCGACAACAACAACGATCCCGACACAGATAGAGCGTTCATCAGTCAATAATACAATCACATATGATAATTCTATAGGTTCTTATGGATTCTCAGCATTGGAAGCAAACATGGATGATAATAGGAGTGATCGTGATACAACTAACAATAACAATTCTTAGCAGCTCCAAGGCAGCAATAGTAATTTCGTCAAATAGTTAGTGGGTTGGGGAATTGAAGATTGTGGGAAATCGGTAATAGGGAAATTAAAGTCGCAACAAATTCATGGATTAGCCGACAGAAACAATCCAGATGAGACCAAATGGTCAGGATACCTCCAAATTCCATTAATGTGTGGAAATTCAATATTGCATAATCAATTCTCAGAAAATGATTTTGCAGAAATTAAACCCAAGTAGCAGAATTGTCGACAGGCGAGGATTTAACTACAACAGCTTGGCATCAACAACAAATACAGTAGCAAGCTCATTTCCATGGCATAGATATATATAACAGGGATTTTTCAGAGACTTGCTAAAGCTTTTGGACATGCCCTAATTCATTCTAAAATAATACAACAACACAACACCAATCAAACAGGAAAAATTAAAGAGGATACCTAACCTAAAAACAAGAGAGATTACATACCTCAAACAAATCTCGTAGAACAAACTATCAAAACTCTTGTATGTTCTTCGATTGATATAATAGCGAACGTAGAACACTGAGTAACTGAAGTAATGGAAGAAAAATCGACACTGAGTAGCGAAGTTTGGCGACGAGAAGATTAGACGAGAAGACAATGAATGGGTGAGCAGCAGCAATCGGGGAGAAATAACAGAAAACGACCGATGATAATAGGATGCATTAGTGAGTTTATACGTTTCGAATGACATTTTACATAATACCTACTAACGTACCGGTATAATGTAAAAGTTGTTTTCAAAAGTAGGTAGTATCTACTTCTTAATTTTAACTTATAAAAAGTAATTTTAAGTAATTAATTTTAAAAATAACTTTTAAAAAGTAAATCCAAATAGTAATAATTAATCTATAATTACTTTTTATAATTAATTACATAAAAAACTACTTTTTTAAGTAAAACCAAACAAACTATAATTTGTTGACTTACAGATTCATGTAATTTCTTCATCTTTTCTGCACGAGACTTAGCATCAAAATGATGTAATTCAAAACTAGGTAAAGGAATTAAATCAAGTGGAGTTAGTGGATTAAAACCATATACAATTTCAAAAGGAGTTTTCTAAGTTGTAGAATATAAAGTCATATTATAAGAAAATTCTACCTATGGTAATATAGCTTCCCATTGTCTAAGATTCTTCCCATGTACAACTCTTAACATGTTACCTAAAGTCCTATTTACTACTTCTGTTTGTCCATTAGTTTGAGGATGAAAATTAGTTGAAAATAAAATTTCAGTTCTTAATTACCCCATAATACCTTTCAAAAATGACTTAAAAACTTAACATCCCTATCAGATACTATGGTTCGAGGTATACCATGTAATTTAACTATGTGTGAAAAGAATAAGTCAGCCACAGTCACAACATCATTATTTTTATTACAAGGTATGAAATGTGCCATTTTACTAAAACTATCTACTACAACCATGGTAGAATCCTTAGCCCTATTGGTTCTAGGTAATCCCAAAACAAAATCTAAAGAAATGGCAGCCCATGGTTGGGTTGGAATTGGTAATGGAGTATACAACCCAAATGGTTTAGAGGTGGACTTAGCATGTTTACAAGCCACACAATTCACATGATACTTTAATACATCCTTTTTCATATGAGGCCAGTAAAAATAATCAACTAATACATCCAATGTCTTTTGAAAACCTAAATGTGCCATTAAACCACCATTATGTGCCTCCTGGACTAATAACCCTCTATATGAGCAATTAGGTATACAAAGCCTATTTTCCCTAAACAAAAATCCATCAAAAATATAATATTTCCCTTGGGCAGCAGTTTCACAGTTCTTATATAATTCCTTAAAATCATGATCCTCAGCATATAAAACTTTAATATGAGAAAACCCCAATAAAGTTATATCTACTATATTTAATAAAACATATCTCCTAGATAAGGCATCAGTAACTACATTATCACCTCCTTTCTTATATTTAATCACATAAGGGAAACTTTCAATAAATTATATCCATCTACCATGCCTTCTATTCAATTTTGATTGACTTTTTAAATATTAATAACAAATTCTATATGCCACAAATAATGCTTCCATACTTCCAAATCCCTTACTAAAGCAAACAATTCTTTCTCATAAGTAGAATAATTTAGGGTACTACCATTTAACTTCTCACTAAAATAAGCTATGGGTCTACCCTCTTGAGAAAGAACTTCCCCAATTCCCAAACTTCAAGCATCACAGTCCAATTCAAACATCTTTTAAAATTCTGGAAGAACTAATACAGGAGCTTGTGTTAATTTTGCCTAAAGAGTTTCAAAATCTTTCTATTGTTCTAACTCCCATTTAAATCCACATTCTTCTTTTGTAACTGTATTTAAAGGTACTGCTAAAGTAGTAAAGTTCTTAGCAAACCTATGATAAAAAGAACACAATCCATGAAAACTTCTAACTTTAGTCATTGTTCTAGGTATAGGCCATTCCTGTATTGCCTTAACCTTATCCTTATCAACAGATATTCCATCCTTACTAATTACAAATCCTAAGAGTACTACAATTTCTAAGCAAAACCTCGACTTAGCTAGATTAGCATACAATTTCTCTTCCTTAAATACATCCAAAATGATCCTCAAATGTATCAAGTGTTCTTCCATATATTTATTGTAAATAAGTATGTCATCAAAATATACAACTCCAAATTTTCCAATAAAATTTCTAAGCACATGGTTCATAAGCTGCATGGAAGTACTTGGAGAATTAGATAACCCAAATGGCATAACTAACCACTCATATAACCCAAAATCTGTTTTAAAGGCTGTTTTCCACTCATTTCCTGGTTTCATCCTAATTTGATGATATCCACTCATCAAGTCTATTTTAGAAAATACTACAGCCCCATGTAAAAGATCTAACATCTCATCTAACCTAGGTATAGGATACCTATACTTATTTTTTTTTTTACAGCCCTATTATCTATAAAATCCTCCAACTCCCATCCTTTTTTGGAACTAAAAGAATTGGTACAACATAAGGACTCATTGATAACCCTAATATAACCTTTGCTTAATAACTTAGAAACTTGTTTCTTTAACTCTTTTACCACCTCTCTATTAGCCCTATAAGAAGGTCTATTGGGAATGATAACCCCTGGTATAAAATCTATTTGATGTTTTATGCCCCTTAATGGAGGTAATCCATAGGGCTTTTCCTCAGGAAACAATTCAGTATATTCCTCTAATAATTTCCTAACATTATCAGGTACAGTCTTAACTAAGTCTTCATGACACTCGTAGCATTACTTATACACCATTAGATACTCATTTGCACTTTGACCAATAAACCTTTCAACCTCACTCTTCTTAGCATAAAACCTAGATGATTTCTTAAGCCCACTTGAACAAGTTCCAGCATCTATGTTCAGCTTAGTTAACTCCTTATAATTAGACTTTATTTTGACTTGATCATCATAGATTTCCTTTGCAGTCATAGGTGCTAAAATAATTTTCTTATTATCCTTATACATTGTATACCGATTTTTATAGCCATCATAGGTCACTCTCCTATTATACTACCATGGTGTTCCTAACAAAATATGAGCAACATGCATGGGTACTATATCACACAAAATAGAGTCTTCATATTTTCCTAACTTTAGATTTAATAAAACCTATTGACTACCCTTAACATCTCCCAATTCATTCAACCACTGAAGCCTATATGGTTATGGATGTTTAGTGGCTGGTAATCCTAACTTGGAAATTAATAAAGTACTAGCACCATGGATACAACTTCCACTATCAATTGCCATGTTAAAACACTTGTCATTAATTAAAAATATTGTATGAAAAACATTTTCTCTTTTTACTACATTTCGATCAGGTAATTTATTACTGTTCAAATACCTACGTACCACAAAAAGATCTCTACTTACTGGAAGTTCTATCTCTTCTTCTTATTCAATAAGGGCACTTATTTCTGTGTTGACTTCTACTTCTTCTCCTTCAGATTCAGAATCTATATCCCTAGATTCTCTAATTAGAATATTTCTCCTATTAGGACACTCAGAGGCTATATGACATATTCCTCCACACTTAAAACACTTTATATCTCTAGCCTTGGTTGGACCACTAGCAGAGTTAGGTACAATAGTTTTACTTTTATCAACTCTTTTCCTAACTCTAGCTTCATTACTTTTTCCCTTAAAGTTAAATTTCCCACTATTCTTGCAATTTCCGGAACTACTTCCACCATAATTCCTTTTTACATTGTTTCTAAACCTAAGTCGAGGTGATTTATTCTATCTAGCTTTCCTTATTTGACTTTCTATCTTAGCTGCTATGTTAACCGTCTCCTCTAGGGTTCCATATGGATATAATTCTACCTTATCAGCAATCTAAGAGTTCAATCCACTCAAAAACCTAGCCATAGTGGCATCTTCATCTTCAACAATCCCTGACTTAAGGTCTGCAGCTTCTTATATAACTCTCTATAATAATAATTTGGAACAAATATTTTTCCTCATTAAAGCCTTAAATTCATCCCAATTCTAAACACGCGGTTCTCCACTCCTACGTCTAGTTAACACAAGATTGTAATACCAAGAAGAAGCATAGTCTGTAAACTCAACTACTGCTACCTTAATCTTCTTCTCATCTGAATAATTGTGACACTCAAAGACTAACTCTATCTTCCTTTCCCATTCAAAATAGTAATTAGGATCATTCCTTCCATTAAATCTAGGTATAATAAATTTAAGATTACCTACATTCCTATCAATTGGATCTAAGTCCCTTTCCTGCCTATTAACCTGCCTAGGACGTCTATCACTATTATTAGATATCTGATCCTCTAATTCTTCTAAATTAGTTAAGGGGGGAATCCTATTTCTAGGTTCCATATGAGCTCTACCTAATAATCCAACATGTTATTCATTTACCCTATTATTTTGTAATTTATTAATTCTAATTTCTTGTTCTACTATTCTTTGTTCTAAATTAGCAGATAAAACAACGAATTGGGAAGTCATTTGTTCCTGAAAGGTCCTAAGTGTTTCTAAGATATCATTACTGGACACATAAATAGATTGATTCATATTGGTCCTTTTTAAACATAATGGACTCTATAATTATCCTATATGACTTATTATCAGGCACAAAACAATCAATTTCATTCACAATCACACACGCTCAAATTTAACAGATCAACAATGTCAGCAAACACTTATCACAGTTATGGAAGAATAATCACAACAGAATTATTTATTTAAAATATTCAAACTTAAAAAATAGAACAATAATGGAACAACACAGATAAAATTTCTCAGAGAGGAACGAAAGTACCGCACCAATAATTGTTGGTGGTTAATAACTAAACAAGATTTGGGCCCCCTCTTCTTAGAGCCTTTACCCCTTTCCTAAAGAATCACCGGTATTGAGTTTATACCTGCACACTCAGCCGGTATCTTAGTGTAGTGTTACTCAGTAATATAGAATAACTGAGTCCTAATAATAAAAGATAATATTGACCAAGAGAAAACAAGGATAGATTTTACCGGATACAGAGATTATTAGTAGTTATCGCAAGAAATCAAGACTTCGACCAAACCCTAACAGAGAGAACAAATGATGAACGGTGTGATCTGGCACTTCCAAAACAATGTCATCCCTGTAGGGTGTTAAAATCTTCTCCGAGATTTATGAAGTCGTCATTTGCAAGTATCATAACAAGAATCAATTAATTCTTGTCAGACACAAACCCTAATATGCCAACTCGCCAAATCAAAAGTTAGGAATATCAAGAATTAGAAGGAAATCAACAAAATCAACAACAAATGAGTTTTAAACCACAAGCACTCGATTATTCAAGGCTCTGATACCAAATGATGAAACCTTGTTCGGTTTCAAAGAAAAACATAGGACCGTAAGTCGAGCGATGTGTTTGATAGTGTAGAGATAGATCAGCCTACATGTTCAAACCGAAGGAAGATCAAAGAAACTCAGGGCGTCGTTGATAATCAATGACAACTGATATTTATCATAGATATGGTGAATATAGCAAGAAAGAATTAAGTAGAGAAGAGTGAGAGCGAGAGAGAATTTCGAGAGGCAGAGAGAGAGCTCGAGAGAGAATTCCATTGAGAAAGAAAAATAATAGCCTACGCCAAATGTATTTCTGTCTAAAGTTGTTTACATGCTCCGTATTCCCCCTATATATATGCGTATACATATACCATACAAATACAGAGAGTTGGTCTAACCGAATAAAGCCACACGCCAATCAACCCAATATATATACAATTATTGGTGTTGATTATAACTATTCAGCCCAAATACAAAGAATTATAATTATTCCAAACGTAACTAATATATTAAAATTAATCTCCCATCAGCAAAATTATGTACCTAATTATAGAAATTAAGGGTTGCATAATCTGCAGTCCTTCTACCCAATTATGGGTCGGGTGGCTGACCATGCGGCCTACTTAATCCCACTAAATATGATTTGCCGACGAATGCATCATATGGGAATAATAATTTTCCCTCACTGATATTAACAAAAGTAGAAACCAATTTGTACAAAAATTTCCATGTCAGCAATAGCAACAACCAGCAACAATCACTCACAGCAATCGAAAACATGCTCCATTTCCATTTACCTAAGCTTTCCTAGTTATTCACTGAATAAGAGAAATAATTATATGTATAATGCAAATCATAGCAACCAACAAAATTATCTAAATAAAAATTATTGAGATACACATCACATTTGCTAACAATAAAGAGATCCTAAAGATACTCAAAGGTTTTCCAAATTAGTTAAGCTATCAAAGGCTTCAAAAGTTGGCATTCATATTCTTTGTGTCAATACATTAGAGGTATCCTTAGTGAAAGGTGTATGCCAACTAAAACATGTATTATTCTTATAATCTTTCATGGCTTTTAATACTTCTTGAACTCCCTTTTTCAATCATATAATTAATCAAATAATATTCATCTCTTCTATTTTATCAGCCCTCTTATCTTAAATTCTTATATTGATATATTTCATCCTAATGTTTGTTAGCCCCGAGACCTGAACTCTTATGCCTTTCATATCTAATTCATCTCAAAGGGATAAAGAACTCTTGTAGTTTTCACTTCTAATTTTTAGCCTAAAACATCTTCTAGAGAATTGGTGTCATCTTCTTGTAAGATGGTTTTGTGAAATCTAGTTCTTTATTCTTATTTTGGACGGTTATGAGCCTCATCCAAGGTTTCTTGAGTAGTAATTTGTTCAGGTGGAACTTAATATTGTTAGTTTGTGAGATGAGGTAATTGTTTGAGAGTGTGAGTAAGAGGGGCTAGTATATCTGACACCATCTCGTGAATAGAAGTGTGAAGCTCAGTGTTAGAAACCATAAGTTAAATCATAGTGACGAAATTGTCTTCTCTTCTAAGATTACTAGTGTTTGGATTTAATAAGTGAGGAGCTTGAGTGGGAGACTATTCTTTTCTAAGAGGTTCCCACAAACAATGCTTGCTATCATGTGATTTTAGTAAACCAAGGGGCTCTTAAGGATTAACATAGAAATCTCTAATAGCAGAATACTAAGGATAAAATAAGGATGAGATAAGAGATAATAGAATTAGAAAATTGGCATGATGATTTCTCATGTCCCTCCAATGAATATAAGAACCTATATATATATATATATATATATATAACAATTAAATCACGACAAGGGGAAGGGGGAAATAATATGCAGTGGGGAAAATGGAATTTTTTCTAAGTGTTACATAGAGTGTTAGCCTAAAAATAGAGCTTTACATGTTGGTAGCTCAAGGTTTGTTCAAGGTCAAATAGGATCGATTAACACTAATCCAGAAATGGCTTATAATCCTTTTGGGGGCCAATCCTTATTCTTTATGCTTATGTCAAAGGGCCTAATATTATAGTTGAGAAAATATCCATATCACAAGATATATACCAAATGTTACCAACAAATTACATTGATTCACATGGGTATGATCTTAACATCAATACAACACCAAAATCATTAAAAGATTAAATCCTACCTAGAAAATCCATAAAATATTTCCAAAAAAATCATACCAAAACTTACTTGGATTTAAGTAACATAAGCATCAAAGATTATCTAAAACTCAAGATCTATACCATGGTATCATCAATTTAAGTAAAACATCAAGATCCATAACACCCTAAAATCCCAAAAATATCTACAAAAAAATTTGGGAGGTGAAAGAAGCGGCAACAGTGGCGGAAGAGGTTGCTAAGGGTGGCGAAGGTGGAAGGAATGGATGTTTGGGAATGCTACTTCACACAGCCAGGGTGGCTTACACAGGAAGAATCAAGGGATATGGGACATTTGGTTAGCTAGAGGGCGGTGCAAGAGAGAGTTTGGTAGGCAGAGTGGGTGGCGATGCACTGTCGTATGTACAACAAATTTAATAAATAAATCCTAATTCCCAAATATGTAGTATAAGGCAAGAATGAGTCGAACCCACAAGGAATGGTATATAATCAATAATTCTGTAATTGATGTTAAACCCCCAGTTATGCAATAACATGTAATTATATCATCAAAATCTAAACTATGGATAAATAATAAAACACCGTACTCACTAATTAATTGAATAAGGACAGGAAGGTATTGATTATGGAATTAGGATATCATATAATCATGGAGAAAAGAAGGATTCCAAATGATTTAATGTTGACTTGTAGAAACTTATATTAATTCATCTCTTTGCTTTCTCTCAATTCTAATAAATTGAATAAGCTCTCAATTTATCACCTAACCAATTAATAACCTATATAGATCAATCGATCAATTCTGTCTAACTAGTTGATGGGTTTAAATAGAGAGTAAGACCATGGTCTCTACAGGCTTGCCACTCGATGGGCTGGGTTAACAAATCAATAGTTCTAGGAACAAGATCATCGCTTTGACCTAACTAGTCAATCAATTTGCCTTATAATAGCACCAAATAATCATTTACATGCAAATCATGCTTATAAATCTTCATTAAACCACAATAGAAGATGTTTTAACATTTTATAACATATATTTAGTCGAAATCTTTTATATCTCAACATTTAATCATCACATCCCATTTTTTTCAAGGCCCATGCCTTTTTACTCAAATTGCATAATCTAACCATCCAAATTAGTTCTATAAGCCATATATATTCATGCCAACAAATGACATCAAATTAAGGAGTTTCATATCATACAAGAGTACTCATGAACCATTTTAGAAGAAAGAATCATGTACTTGATGTAGGCAAAACTCCATTAAACTAGAATTCTCAGTCCATGAAAATCTCAATTTTTAAAACCATAAAAACAGCTATCTTTAACTCAAAAATTCATACATAATATTAATAAATTTGAAATTTGGAATGGAAAGAAATAATGAGCATGCAATACCTAAAATGAAAATAGGGAATTCTCAACTGGACCACTCAACCCTTTTTTCCAAATCTAACTCTTCCTTACTTAATAATTAAAATAAAAGGGAGCTAGAAAAAGGAGCAGAAGAGTGAAAGGAATTTAAATACAAGGCTTCAAGTGCAAAAGGGATAAAGGTACATAGAAAGAGTTAGGAATTTTCGGTGGTTGATAGAAAGGTGAAAAAAGGGGGTGATAAGTACCGTTTATAGCCAAAAAATGAGAAAAATAATGGAGGGGTCATGAATAATTCAAAAACCCTAGTTCTTACTATTTGAATTCGGGCTAAATGAATGGATTTTATCAAAGATATGTTGACCTATTCTCTAAAGCTGAAATGGTATTTCTAGAGAAAGTAGGTTAATTGGTCTAGAATTAAAATTCACAAGAGTGGTAATGGAAGGTTTGCATGGAAGGAATCTTTTAGCTAATTAGAATCATGCTTGAGATCGAAGCATTGATCTCAAAAATATATGGAGGAAAGAGGTGGAAGAAGACAAGGCTAAGGTCACCTCCTCTTCTCAATTGTCCCAATCGATCCTCCAGATTAATCTAAAGCAACATTTAGGGCTAAATGGATCATGAAAAAGGCTAAGAATCTTCTAGAAACAATTCGGTGTGGGTTAAAAAAGTTCCAATTCGGTATAAAAAGTTTTCCAAAAGAATTAAGTTTAAAAAATATGGCGAGCTTGACAAACCATTCGATCAGTTTAGCCTACCAATCAACTATTCTACAAACTAGTCAATCGGATCCCCAACTACTCAATCGGTTTAGTTTAGAAAAATTATTTTACTAAAACGACGAACCAGCCAATTGGTTCATGAAACCCATCTATCAATTTGCCTAGAAATCTCAATAAGTTTAGTTTTTGAACCTCATTTCAAATCCAACTTTGCTTCAAACCAAATCATAATACCAGATTAAAATCAAATAACCAAAATCGACATAGTTTCTCATTCAGCTCTTTTACAAAAAGAGAGATATTACACATCATCTATCACCACTAGTTATCAAGCTATCTAATTATAATCCCTCGCAAACGCCTCACCCTCAACTGATCTTGATTGTGGTGTATTGGTATGGTGGACAAAAAAATATAGATAACTAGCTAAGGCCCTTAACTATGGCTCAATCTAAGTCAAGTTTAACAACAAATGATACGATTTGAAATGGAATAGATCAAATTACAAGTCACAAACGAATAAGCGACCTAGCTCATCATATAACCATATCATATAAACCCGAAAAATAGCATTGCTTGCCATGTAAAAATATGGTGGAGGTATCTAAATAATAGGAAACATCTTACTACCTATAAAAAAGGACAACCACTAAATCATGTTATTAAGATTGTTGTCTAACTCTTTTAAATTATAAAATATGTAAATTCTATAGCCTAATTAATGGTAAATATAGAATATAATATCTTAATTGAATATTATGTTAAGCTGATAACATAATATATTAACTTATGTTATCAACAATATATTAAATGTGCATCCGCACAATATAAGCAATAGCATTTTATCAACAAGAAATTAAATAAATTACATAATATTTATGTTAAGCTTTTAACATAATGTATTAACTTATATTAGTAACAACATAGTAGAGGCTCATCCACACAATATAAGTAATAGACTTTTATCAGCAAGAAATTAAATAAATTACGTAATTTTTTTCAGCAACATATACCAATATGCATACATATATTCATAGTATTTTTTTAATATCAAAGGCATCAAACTATATTCATATTATACCAATATGCATGCATATATTTATTCAGCGAGAGATCCAACCTGCAGACAAAAAGCATAATACAACACCAAAGCGAACATATATCATGCAAATAATAACACATGTTATACCAACTAAATAGCAAGCATGCATATATTTATAATGAATGAAAAAGAAAAAAATTATACCTAGTAGAATCTAAAAATTGCATGAGGTGGAGAAAATAATAACAGTTGGCACCAAAGCAAGAAACAGACGGACACTACTATAGCGGCAAACAACAAACAACCAAGGATGGATGGGTAGGAGAGAGGTAGCATAGGCTAATGATGGGCGCAACCTTGGCCGAGAGCTAGAGACATAAAACGACAATGACGAGAAGAGAAGGAAAGTGGTCGTTGACACGCAAGAGTGAGGCACGACAATCGTCGACTGACGAAAGGAGGTCAACCATTGATAGGAAAAACAAAGTGGATGAGTGAGAGCAAGTGAGAGTAAGAGAGAATCAAAATTATGAAATAAACGTAATTAGCGAAGAGGGAAGGGATAGGGTATTTAATGTCAATGTTTTAATAACAGTTATATTCATAACCATTATTAAAACGTGGCACAACTTTCATTTTGTTAATTGTTAAATTCATAATCCTAATCAAAACAATGACAATATTTTTTTCCTTCATTTTATTAAAAGTTTTGTATAGAACTATTATTATTAATCGACGACTCTATAGTAGCTTTGTCATGTTTATATCCTTTGCTACAGGTTGTTGTAGCCGTTTATGCGTCATAGCATTTCACCGCTACTTATCAAACAAACGTCTCATTTGGGTCGAAGCGTAAATTTTGAATGGGTACATTGTTCATAAAATATACTCTTCAGGGTTTAAATAATTTACGGGTTGTTGGAATTTAAATACAGTAAGATATCTATCTTGAGTTTTATCTAGTATACGTGCTATTATAATCCTGCATGCAACAAAGTAATGATAACAATCTAGGGAAATTTGAAGCCGAAATAATGAAGACGAATACAATTATGTCACTCGCTTGTACTTACAATATAACAGGCTTAAACGGGTACCGGACGTCCAATATTTTATTTAAAAAGTTGATTAAAACAGTTACAATAGTACTAAGCAAACTCTATTGGTAAACTAGTACAGAAACCACTAATTAAGAAGAGAAAAGAAATCGTGCTCCGTGATTGTAGCTTTCAGCAAACAGATTAAGCAAGTGCCAATTTTTAGTTATTGCCTTGGACGAACATAAGAAGCACCATAATAAGGGCTGTAGCGATAACGGTACCGATAACCAAAACCCTCGCCTCCATATACAATGCATGGTCCATAACCATCATAATATGCAGGTCCAACGGCAGCCCCGGTAGTAGTGCCCGTGCGTCCAGCCCCAGCTGTAGTACCACCTCTGCGCCCGGCAATATAACCTGGTATATAACACGGTATGCGATATGGCAAATATCTGCTGCCGCCACCATAACCTTGTCCGTAGCCGCCGTATCCTCCGCCACCAGGGCCATCATAATCGGTCTCATAGCCACTGCCTTGGTCATAAGGATTATTGGGTCCGTAAATCTGTTTCATACCAAGGATTTGGTTCGGTGGTGCAGGCGGGCCATCTTGTTGGGCAGTTGGTCGCTCATTAGGCTTCACGACAATTTTTTCACCTAGATTGATAGATAGATACAGTGGAAGAGAGGAAAATACATGATCATAATAATTAATTGAAAGGATGTGATGAGTAAGACATAAGAATAAGAACAAGAACGAGAAGGGAAAAAAAAAACAAAATATTAGATTTTTTCGGATACATACTCTTTGGAGTGTTTTCTGATAGTACTTCACGAACTAAAACCTGAGAAGAAATAAGAAGCACCATAACCGTCAGAAGAGAGAACGGAAGAGGAACTTTATAATAAGTCATTTTGGGAGTACTATTTTCTTCAGAGCCGATGTGAATGTTCTACGTATTAGTAAAAGGAAGAAGATATTATGGTTTTGTTTCTTTGTGTCGCGGATAGAATAGAGAACGAGTTAATAAAAGTATACAATATTTATAGTCGTGAAATTTATACGAGAGAAAAATAGACTTTGATGAAGCACCACGTAATTAATGTATCAAGGTGAATGTTCGGCCTAATAAACTTTGGTCGGCGGAAATTCGTATCTTAGGTTTTAGAAATTCCTCCAAGAAATTAATTAATCCAAGATATCCAGCCGACTCACTTTGGTCCCCAATCTCACATTCCGTGTTCAATTTGACTTAGTATACGTGGTGCTCAACGAGGGATTACCATTCGGTGATAATTTAAATTTGCATGTGAGACTACAAATGTACGTAGGGTTATAGATCGATTAATTAGTGTAAATGTCAAAGTAAAATTGATTGGGTGGTTATTTTTTGCGACGAATTGTGATGATCGATGCAACAGGTGCCCCTTTTTTTTTCATACTTAACTCAATTTGGGATACGAAATGCTGAGAAATTTGCTTAAGGTTAGTTATTTCGAAAATCAATCGAAATATATCAAACCGCTACTGATTATATTTTCTAGCGAAAGTAGTTTTAATTAACAAATTGCATAAAGAAGATATATTATATACGTAGTTTTAATTTGGAGTGTTATTGGTAAGATTTTCCTTATTCATGATACTTTAAGCTAGGGTAGCATATGTGATTTTTGTTTCTCTTTATTATCCCACAGGAATGCTGGATTACGTTTTAAAAAAACACTGTACAAATGTTACAAAAATAATAACTAAATATTACACAATGGTATTAAATGTCAAAGGAATTAATAGTCAATTTTATGGGTTTTACTTCTTCATGCTCAATTGGAAAATGAAATTGCAAGAGTTTTCATTTTTCAAATCACAAGAATATTTTATTTATAAGAGAACAACAAGGGTCAATGCTCCACACAAGGCAAGCTTGTTTTGACTAACTAATGCGGGCCTCACGTCATCAAATACTCTTCTCCACTCACTTTTTGGTGTTCGTATCTTATTGTCTTCTCGCTTATATAGTTCTACGTTTTCCATCTTCAGGGTAGATTAGGACTCAAAGTCAGATTAAGGAATGGAAGCAACAAGTGTGGGAAGAAGCATTTTTTTTGCTCACGTTAAATTAAACTTGAAATTGTAATACGTTATAATTATGTGTGGGACACTAGTATTTTTGTGGGGTGTGTGTATTTAGTGGCCAATGATGATTTCACCCTAACATTTGAAATCACATTGATAGCCTCGGGTTAGGCGGAGTTGGTTTCCAATGGACACCCTCGAGCCTAAATGAGTATGGAAAACTTATTTTTAAATCCTTATTAACATTTGATTCAGGATTGATGTTATCTAGTTATAACCACCTCTTGAATCTGATGGAAATAAGAGTATTTCCTAACCTCTTTTGGAGATAAATTTTGGACCGAACCAAAACTTGAGCTCAGGCCCAAGTTTTGGCCCAGTCAGTGGGCTGCTCCTTGTGCCCTAACGAGCCCCCATTTAATCCTCTCTTCCCCTCTTTCTCAGGGAGCCCTCTCGCCCTCTTTTGCTCTCCTGGAGGCTCGACCCATTCCCGTTCCTCCTTGTCTTCGACCGTTGGTGGTTACCATCGCAGCTCCTCCAATTTTTCCTCTACCTTGGATCGTGTCTCTGACACCCGCTACCTCTACAAAATAATTGACTTTTACCAACAGGTCTTATCTGTTGCTAAAAGCCATATTTCTATTGGCAAAAGTTTTTACCAACAGAAATTTTTCTGTGACAAATCTGTGGGTAAAAATTCTGTACTTAAAAGTTTTACCCACAGATACGTATGATCTATTGGTATTAGTTGCTTATGCCCACAGATATTTATGTGTTGGTAAAATTTATACTGACAATTATATCTGTGAGTAAAAGTATTAACCACAAAATGATATATGTGACTACAAGTATTGTCCACAAAACAATATCTGTGACTAAAAATATTGTCCATAAAACAATATCTATGACTAAAATTATTACCCACAAAAGAAAATCTGTGACTAAAAGTAGTATCCACAAAATTATATCAGTTGCTAAAATTATATATATATATATATATATATTATCTGTTAGTAAAACGATAATAATGTCCATAATACTTGTTGTAGCAATATTTACTTATAACAATAACTTATACTTATATAAAATGTAGTACACCATACATAATCATCGTTCGTTAGTTTAACTATTAAAACGATAATAATCTTATAGGTATAATATATATAACTTGTAACCTATACTAACAAATAAGACATCTTCATTAACATATCAAACACCATCCTCTTCATTCCCATCTTATTTAGCATCTCCAATGACTTCTGCGTCTTCAATATTTTCTTTGATAATTATCAGGATGTATTCCCTAAAAATATATGCATGTAACTTAATTAGATTAATATAAATTCACCTAGGATAAGAATGAAAGAATAAATAATAGTAACCAGAGTAACTAAACACACAAACAACAACAATACTAATAACACAAACAATAAGCAATGGCCCACATTAGTGGCAAGACTAGCCCCACATACAACTTTGCTAGAAATAAAAGGTTAGCTAATTCAGGAAAACTTTTCAGAGATGTATTCACTAATATTTCAGACACATGAAAATGCACAAAACATGAAAGCATGATAAGGCAAGAAATACAAATCAAAACTTTTATCAAAATAATTTTTTTGACCCATAAAAGTGAACATTCAGATGGTGCTAAAAAAATCACTCAAGGCAGCTCAAAATTCGATAGCCATTAATGAGTACATATAAAGAAGATCAACCACTCTAGAATCACGTGCATTCATGAGAGAGCAAGGCTGTACTTTGTTATGGAGCAACCTGTTTTTTCTTCCCTAAATTTCCTCACATGAAAATGATAGTTTCTGTAGTTCACTACTCTAAGGAAAATAGTTAAAATGACACCTCCAAAAAATATGCTCAGAAAACATACTAGCTCCACACACCCCTAGTACTTCCATTCTTTACTTCCCTCCACCTTCCAACCAAGATATTACCTACTAGTTTCCTAGTTAATAAGACATCCTACCCATCTATCTCAAAATTATCATGAAGGATTGGTCAAATAGAAATTTTGTTAAGGTTTCTCCATAGTCCAGCACCTAAGGAAGTATTGGTAGTTGGTGGTGGTAGATACATGACCAAGTTCATGGGTGACTATGTAGATGAATTTCTGTTTGTAGCTAGTTGAGCGCCTGCTTGGAGAGAAAGGGAAGTTATAATTCAGTGAAGGTTGGAAATAACCCCCTCAAAAGATTGATTTATTAAGTCTCATGTGATAGTACTAGGAAATTTAATCTTCTAGGGAGAAAAATAGACGTTTTGTGCTGCCTGTCAGAACCCAAGTTCAGAAGGTAAGGCACAGACAATAGATGGTAATCATCCTCCAGAGTGAACAAAGAATAAAACTCTTGCCACAAATAGATTTATCACACTATATATATATAAAATATCCACACAAAAAAATTAATAATTAAAAAATAAAGAAAATGGATTTGTCCCACTTCAAACTAGAAAAGCATGAAATACAAGATAGAGTTATATGATTCTGCATAAAAATCATCAAGAAAGCCAAACAAGTAAGATATAATGGAAGTAGAGCATGAAAGGAAATATGTGCATGTTGAAAATGACAAACATAAAAAGACACCTGAAATTGCAGGGGTTAGGACACCATCTCCAATGACCATGCTAGGACCAAACAAAACCAAAAGTAGTAGAGCAAATTGCAGCTTCTTGTGCTTATCCAGAAATCTCTTCAATGAAGAATTGGCCGGAGCTAGTGTTGAATAACCGTATCTATAGGTAGAGAGTTCTTTGTCTGTTGCTTGTTGATTTGGTAGCATACTAAACCTTGCATGATGGAAAAGCAGATAATAGAAGCGCTAATGGTCCACCTAAAAAGGGAGAAACATTGATCAAACCTTAAGAAAAAAGGTACAACATGGCACAAACACAACAAAGGGCAACTTATATTAACCTTCACCGTTATCATCAACACTTAAAACGATGAAGACATACTTGATCAGAGGGATTAATGTTAGGGTCCAAAATATCAAAGAAAATACGCCAAATATAGCTGTCTCATTGTGATGGTTATCCAAATTTCCACGAAATGTGCTCTTATAGACATAGAGTGGCGAAGTACTCAAGTCTCTGTAAACAACACCAACACTTTGATCATTTCAACTATTTCTATTACCTCAAATTGATAGTTTTAAAACTATCAATTAAAGGTATTAGAATGCAATTTGGATCATTTCAACTATTTCTATAAATTTAATTTTAGAAAAACAATTATACAAATGATCAATTTTATAGCTTCACTTGAAATCTAGGGTTTTAGGCCCGAAAATACAATTTGGTTGAATTCTATTAATTTATTTAAATTAAATGTTTAGAAATGAAATGAGACATATGTTATAACATATCATATAATCAATTTCCCAAAACCAATAAAAGAAATGCCCAATTTAACATAATTAGGGTTTTTGAGCCCGGAACGCAAATTCGATCAATTCTTGCTAAAATATATAAATTGATGGTTTGGAAATGTAATTAAATATATTCTAATATAAATTTTATAGTCAATTGAATAAAATGACCCGAGTACAAAATCTAATTTAGTCCCGCAAGAGGTTTGACCAAAAAATCAAATTCCGGTCAATTACGCACAATTTTCCCAAATCAACACTTCCAATATGAAATTAAATACATTTAAAAACATATTATATAATCAATTTATCCAAAATCTCCAAATCGGATGAATCCAAAAAATTCGGGCATAATCCAGCCGGGAATTCAATTTTCCAGAATTTCAACATAAACCATACAATTAACTTATCCAAATCGATCTCACAGCACATATATACATAACCAAACAATTAATTTAGCTTATCACAAGCTAAATCATACTCAATTAATCAAATCAATATTAGGGTTTTTTCATAAATTTATACCAAACGAAAATCAACAAATCGGAGCAAGCGAAGGCTGGAAAAGCTTCACCGGTGGTCAGAAGACGTTGGCGGTGACCGAGAGGTGGCGGTGTGACCTGCGCTACTGCTCGCTACTCCCGTTGTTGCGGCGGCGCTGCTGCTGCTGCTGTTGGTTGTTACTACTGTTGCGGCTACTTCGGCTGCTGCTGCGGCGTCTCCGGTGGCGGTCGACTGGCGGGGCGGTTGGAGCAGGGATAAGCTTGGGAGAAGGAGGCAGGCTGGCGTTTGGCCTGCTGTTTGCTCAGGATGGGAGTAGGGGGTTGGGAAGGGAAAGAGTAGAGAAGGGAGAGAAAGGAGAAAAGGAGAAAATGAAAAGAAGAGGGGGCGGTCAGGGCACCGGTCGATGGGTGTTTTTTTTCTCAACTAGAAGTATTAAATAAAATATTAAATATCAAAAATTATTATTGGAAGAATTTTACCTAAAATTTATTTAACGAAAATTTATTTCAAAAGGATCCAAATATTTAAAATTAATAAAATAGCTATATAAAGAATTTCGGAAACAATTTTGGAAGAATTAATAAACGAATTTTTTTTTCTTATAAATAATGTAATTAATTTTACTACTTATAATGATATTATTATTAATTATCTAAGAATATTATTAAATAATAAATTTAAATAATTAGTATTATTTAAAAATATTAATATAAAATTAATATTTTATAATGCATTATTAAGATAATATCAATCAAAATTTATAATAAAATAATAATTATTATTAAAAATAATTAATAATGCGAAATAAATACAAATATGAATAATGTAAATATTAATCATAATTTCCAATAATAAGTAATAATATTTTTTATAATAATAATAATAATAATAATAATAATGTCCTAAAATAATTATTCTTAGTAATAATTGATAAAGAATTATATTAATGAGAATAATATGAATCATTATTTTAAATAAATTAATAATAGTATCTAATAATTACTAATATATTATTAATAATGTGAACAATTATTGATAATATTTATTATTGTTAAGATAATATAGATTTGAATGATAATTATTAGTATTTAATAATAAGTTAATTTAATAGTAAGTGGTAGTAGATATAATATATATTATTTCATTATAATTGTTAAAAAACATCATTATGAACAATATTAATATAAATAAATTAGAAATAAAATAATAGTTAATAATAATATATGTAAACTATTATTTCTAAAAATGACTAATGACTTAATTATTATTATTATTATCATATTATTATTATTATTAAAAAGAATACAATTAATCATTATTAAAATTATATAAAAACAAATATTATTGTGAATTTCATAAACACTAATACCAACAGATGTAAAAGTGGGTATTAGTTCTGTTGGTATAATGCTACTAATAACCACAGATATAAGTGATGGTAAAATATCTGTTGGCATAACATATTAATACCAACAGATAAAAAATTTCTGTTGGAAAAACTATATTATTGCCCGTAGAAAATTATCTGTTGGTATTAGTTGCTTTTACCAACAGAAAAAGTATCTATGACTAAGTTTCTGTTGGCAAAAGTCAATTATTTTGTAGTAATCTGAGGCCTTAGGTCATATGATTTCTTATCTCTTTCTCTTCTCCCCTTTTTGTTTGGTGTCCGGTTGCCATTAATATATACGATGGGGGGGGGGGGTTTCTTGTAAAGGACGATGATTGATAAATGAAATTGTACCTGGTTCTCTGCTAGTTCGTGCACAAATCCATTGATGTATCAACGTTTGATTCGAAGAGTACTTTGGTTCATGGGGAACGAGTACGTTCCTGACCCCCATTTGACGGATTGAGTACGATCCAGCTAGTCAGGTTCATTTCATCTGATATTAGAGCCTCAGTTGCTCGATTTTACCCCCTATGCATGGATCTACACTAATCCCTTGGTATTTCATTTTTCTGATAGGGGCATTGGCACGCCTTGATCGAAGCCAGAACAACAATGGATCGGTGGCCCAATGGCAGCTCTAGGCAACACGATAGCGCTACCACCGTGTGGAGCTCCAGTCGGTCTTGTTTGATTCTCCGTTCTTGGTTGATTCCTAGGTAAATTCGTTCAAGAATTCGTATCTCTAGTGGATAATTTTGATGGCTTGGTTTGGCTCTAAGAATGGATTTAAAACCCGTTTGATGATGTTCATTTACTACTAATGTTCGATCTGCACCATTTGGGTTTATTTTCCTCATGTTTTCTTTGCTGTGAATGTTCTTACCTGTTCATTCTCATCCCGTTTTGTCTCTTGTGTTGGACTCGATCCATTGGGAATCGAAATTTCTTGGCTCGTTCTGTGTCGATCTACCCTAGTGTGCGTGAGTCACAGCCGAACTTGGCCGGACTCACTTCGAAGTCGGTTCAACTTGTCCGGATTCACTCGGACCATGCAGACTTGGCTTGGGAATCGTTCGACCAAGCGAGTTGACTCAGTACCCATGGCAAGAGATCGTTTGGTGTGGGTCTCTCTGTTTTATTTTAATTATTTTTATATATTTTAATTTTAGTGTGATTATACTTAGTTTAGGAAAGCCTTATAAATTTCTTGATTATCTAGTTTGTAATCCTTAATCCCTTCCCCATTCGTTTCATGTCTTGCTTTTTCTTATTTTGTTGTTTGTTGATTATCCTTTGCATGCTACATGTTTGCTTGGTTGTCTTGTTATCTTTGGCATGCTAGATCTGTGTGTTATCCTTGATAGCATGTCTTAATTTTACTTTGTTGCCTGCCTAAGAAAAATTGGACTTAATCTATTTTTTTATGGCCTCCACCTAGACTATAGGGTAAAATGGCTGAAAATGAATCTATTGCTGAGATGGTTAGGACAATGCTTGAACGACTTAATGCTATAGATGCCACAGTACGAGGACTTAGGGCTGAAATGGCTAATAATCAAAACACTGAAAGAACCATCAACTAACGTAGGAATAATAATCAACAATTAGAAAATGATGTTGAGTTAATAGGTTATGGTCACTCTCCCAATCTTAATCGCGCCTATAGGCAAAATTATTATGGACATGATCGGGGATTAGGAAATATAAAATTAAAAATCCCACAATTTCAAGGAAAAAAAAAGATCCTGATGCTTTTCTTGATTGGGACAGGAAAATTGAATTAGTCTCTGATTGTTATGACTATTCTGATGACATAAAAAACTAGTAATTGTTGAGTTTATGAATTATGCTAGCTCATGGTGAGGTAGACTTACTAGGGAAAGGGAACATTATGGTGAACCTCCTATTTCCTCTTGGCCTAAGTTTAAGTCTCTAATGCACCGTCATTTTATCCCTTCCCACTACCATCGGAATTTACATCAACAACTTCAATTCCTTAGACAAGGGAAAAAAACTGTAGGTGAATATTATAAGGAAATGGAGATATGTCTAACCAAGTTAAACATTGATGAGGATCAAGAAGCTACAATGGCTAGGTTTCTTAGAGGTTTAAACCCTAAAATTGCTGATCTTGTAGAGCTTTATCCGTACGTGGAGATGGATGAACTCCTGGACTTGGCTGAGAAAATTGAGAAACAAATAAAGAATCCTAGGGCTAAAAATAGGACTCAACCTCAATATAGGTCCTTCCTTAGAAATAACGAGCAGTCTAATTGGAAGTCTCCCCCAAATCCGAGGATGAACAATAAAACTTCTAACTCTCCCCTACCCCTATGAGTGAGAAAGGAAAGACCGTAGCTGGCCTAAGTAGACCGAGTTCATCTAGCAATGTCCAATTCTTCAAATGCCTAGGTCATGGGAACATTGCATCATAATGTCCTAACAAAAGGCTCATGATTATGAAGGATGGAGAACTAATGTCTAATTCTAAGGAAGAAAGAGAGAACACACTTGGAGAAATTGGGTATAAAAGTGATGAAGAAGTCGAGCTACCCCTTACTAAGTCCCTAGTCATTCATAGGTCCCCTGCCTCCAATGTTAGGGTAGACCCTTACTTTAAGCAGGGAGAGAACTTGTTCCACACTTGTTGTTATATCAATGGCACAAAAAGTAGCCTAATCATTGATAGTGGGAGTTGTGTTAATGTCACCAGCACAAAATTAGTCCACAAATTAGGCCTTCGTGTTATTAATCACCCTTGTCCTTATAAGCTATAGTGGCTAAGAGAGCTTGGGGAAGTTAAGGTTAACAAAAAAGTCTTGTAAAGTATTCAAATTGGGAGATATAAAGATAAGGTCCTTTGTGATGTTGTGCATATGCATGCTAGTCATGCTCTCTTAGGGCGTCCTTGGCAGTTTGATAGAAAGGTCATACATGATGGATTCAAAAATCGATACATTGTCCATAAGGACGATAGGAAGTACATCCTAGCACCTCTTTCCCCTTCTCAAGTTAAAGAAAACCAGCTCAAGTTGAAGGACGAGTTTGACCGTAAGAAGGCACCATGTCCATCCACCCTCAGCACTATTGACCACTTAGGGTCGGACAATAGTAGACAACAAACTGGTCTTTTTGCTCAAAAGAGGAATGTTGGACATGCTTTCTCTCTTAATATGCCTGTCTACATCATGTTCTACAAACATAGTCTAGAGTCATCAGCTGACCATTTATGTTCTCTCCCTCTAGAAGTTCAAAGTCTCCTCTCGGATTTCTTAGATTTGTTTCCAGAGGAAGTTCCTAATGGCCTCCCTCCTCTTAGAGGCATGAAACATCAAATTAATTTCATCCCTGGTGTTAGCATCCCTAACTGCCCAGCCTATAGAGCCAACCTAGAGGAAGTTAAGGAATTAATGAAGCAGATCACTGAGTTACTCGAAAAGGGTTATGTTAGGGAAAGCATGAGCCCTTGTGCGGTGCCTGTTTTGTTAGTCCCCAAGAAAGATGAGAGTTGGCGTATGTGTGTAGATTCACGTGCGGGGAACAAAATCACTGTCAAGAATCGCTATCCCCTTCCCTGCTTAGATGAAATGCTCGACCAATTGAATAGAAGTATCATTTTTTCTAAAATTGATCTCAAAAGTGGTTACCACCAAATTCAAATGAAGCCTGGTGACAAGTGAAAAGCTACCTTCATAACTAACTTTAGGTTATGTGAATGGCTTGTTATGCCATACGGGTTATCCAATGCTCCTAGCACCTATATGTGGTTAATGAACCATGTATTACGTAACTTTATTGGCAAGTTCGTTGTTGTTTACTTTGATGACATTCTCATATATAGCAAGAGCTTTCATGATCACGTGTTGCATCTGAGAAGTGTGTTATGTGTGCTTAAGGATTAAATTTTGTTTGCTAATCCCTCTAAGAGTAGTTTTTGTCTGGAGAGAATTGTGTTTTTGGGCTTTGTGGTTGGTAAAGATGGTGTTAGAGTGGATGAGGAAAAAATAAGTGCCATTAGAGGTTGTCCCACACCTTGAAATGTGTAACAAGTTAGAACCTTTCATGGTTATGTGGGTTTTATCGAAGGTTTGTTCCCTACTTTAGTACCATAGCTGCCCCTCTTAATGATCTTGTCAAAAAATCTGTAGAGTTTAAATGGGGTATAGCCCAACAAAAGGCGTTTGATCAATTGAAAAAAAAAACTTATTAAAGCACCACTTATAGCTCTTCCTAACTTTGAAAAGTTCTTCGAGGTCGATTGTGATGCATCCGAAGTAGGCATAGGTGCTGTACTATCCCAAGAAAAGCGACCAATTGCTTACTTTAGTGAAAAGTTGAAAGATTTTTGTCTTAACTACTCTACCTATGAAAAGGAGTTGTACGCCCTTGTCAGATCTTTAGAGAATTGGCAACATTACTTATGCCCAAAAGAGTTTATTATTCACACTAACCACCAAGCCTTAGGTTATTTAAAATTGCAAAACAAGTTGAATCGTCGTCGGGCTAAGTGGAGTGAGTTTATTGATTCTTTTCCTTATATTGTCAAATATAAGAAGGGGGAGATAATAAGGTAGCTGATGCTTTAAGTCAGAGGCACACCCTTGTGGTTACTATGGATGCTAGTCTCTTAGGATTTTCCCATTTAAAAATGCTCTACCATAATGATGAGGATTTTAGAGACTTATTTGCTAAGTGTCAAACTACTACCTTTGATAAGTATTACATCCATGATGGCTACCTCTTTTGAGAAAATCGCTTATGCGTTCCCCGATGTTCCTTTCGAGAACTTCTCATGTCTAAATCTCATGGCAGTGGCCTAATGGGTCATTTTAGATATGCCAAAAACTCATGAAATCTTCAAGGAACACTTTTATTAGCCCCACATGAAGAGGGATGTGTAGCGTTTTTGCTCCAATTGTGTGACATGCAAAAGGGATAAATCAACAACACACACGTATGGGCTCTACACACCTGTCCCGGTCCCTAGCCATCCTTGGACGGATGTGTCCATGGATTTTTTTCTTGTCCTTCCCCAATCTAATAGGAACAAAGATTCGATTATGGTTGTAGTTGATTGATTTTCAAAAATGGCTCACTTCATCCCTTGTAACAAAACGAATGATGCCACTCTTGTTGCCGAATATTTCTTCTCAAATATTGTCAAACTACATGGGGTTCCTAGGACCATTGTTTCGAATTGAGATGTCAAATTTGTGTCCCATTTTGGCGAGTCCTCTGGGGAAAAATAGGCACCAAGTTACTTTTCTCAACCTCTTGCCATCCTCAAATTGATGGGCAAACGGAGGTTGTTAACCGAACCCTTGGAAACATGATTTGAGCCTTTCTTGATAATAATTCACGGTAGTGGGAGTGAGCATTACCACATATTGAGTTCACTTACAATCGGAATTCCCACTCAACTACTGGCAAATCACCTTTTGAAGTTGTTTACGGGATCAACCCTTTAACTCCCCTTGACCTGTCTCCTCTTCCTCCCTCTCAATATGTGTCCTTAGGGCTGAAAAGCTTACCAAAATGATTAGAGAAATACATGAATCTATAGCTAAGTAAATTAACAAAAGAAATGAGGAAGTGGCATCCCGAGTTAATCACCATAGAAAAAAGTTGTCTTCTAGTCTGGCGATTTAGTTTGGATACACTTACGTAAAGATCGCTTCCCTAATCATTGTAAGGGTAAGCTGGATGCAAGGGGGGATGGGTTGTTTATCGTATCGGAAAAGATCAATGACAATGCCTATAAAATAGACCTTCTTGAAAAATATGGTGCTACTAGTCCAACTTTTAATGTTTCTAACCTGTCTCCTTTTGACCACTTAGTGCAGGCTTCAAGGACAAAACCCTCTGAATAAAGGGGGATGATGCACACCTCACGTCATCAAATACTCTTCTGCACTCACTTTTTAGTGGTCGTATCTTATTGTCTTTTCACTTATATAGTTCTACGTTTTCCATGTTCTGGGTAAATGAGGACTCAAAGTCAGATTAAGGAATGGAAGCAATAAGCATGGGAAGAAGTATTTTTTTTTGCTCACGTTAAATTAAACTTGAAATTATAATACCTTGTAATTATGTATGTGACACTAGTATTTTTGTTGGGTGTGTGTGTTTAGTGGTCGATGATGATTTCACCCTAACTTTTGAAATCCCATTGATAGCCTCGAGTTAGGCAAAGTTTGTTACCAATGGCCACCCCTGAGCCTAAATGAGTATGGGAAACCTATTTTAAAATCCCTATTAACATTTGATTCAGGATCAGTCTTATCCAATTATGACCACCTCCGAAATCTAATGGAAATAGGAGTATTTCTTAACCGCTTTTGGAGTTAAGTTTTGGACTGAACCAAAACTTGAGCTCAAGCCCAACTTTTGGCCCACTCAGTAGGCTGCTTCTTGTGCCCTAACGAGCCCCTATTTAATCCTCTCTTCCCCTCTTTCTCGGCGAGCCCTCTCGCCCTCTTTTTCTCTCCTGACGGCTCGACCCATTACTATTCCTCCTTGTCTTCCACCGTTGGTGGTCACCATTGCCGCTCCTCCAGATGATTTTTGTCTGCCTAAGATCTTGTCTCTGACACCTGCTACCTAATCTTAGGCCTTAGGTCATCTAATTTCTTACCTTTGTCTCCTCTCCCCTTTTTGTTTGTTGTCTGGTTCCCATTATATATACGATGGGGGATTTTCTTATAAAGGACGGTGATTGATAAATGAAATTCTTCTTGGTTCTTTGCTAGTTCGTGCACAAATCTGTTGAAGTATCAACGTATGATTCAAAGAGTACTTCGGTTTAGGGGGAACGAGTACGTTCCCGAACCCCGTTTGACAGATTGAGTACGATCTGGGTAGTTGGGTTCATTTCACTAACATTATGTTGGTATGTTTTCCTTATTGTGATGGACACTACATTGGTTTGTCTATAGTAGCATTAGATATTATATGTAGGACAACAAAATCTGCTACTTTGTGTTACGCGATCTATGTATGTTCATGTGTTTTTTGGGAACCCTTTTGGATAAAAAATAAAAAAGCCTGAATCCCGAATATCAAAAAAAATGCAACATTATGAAGCAAATAAATGATGTCAAAATTTGATATTTTTATTACTATACTCTCAAGTAGTTGCAAAGATTAAGAAAACACTCAAATCCATGTTTTTTATCCTCTCCAAAATTGTCAAGAAGAAACATCTATATTAATCCACTTTATTCAAGAATGCTCACTCCCAATTGAGAAGTTTCTAGATATCTAGAAACATAAGAGAACCCAAAAGAGACTTCTCTAGATCTATAGTCTCACTCTCCTTGGAGTTCTCTGTAATATCCAAAATTAATGTTGGATAGTAAGGGGATAAAATAATTTATATGACAACTTATATTAAAAATTTGTATCTTTATTTTAGAAAATATATCATTAAATAACTCCAAAATTTAAGTGTGATCGACTTTGAGCAATTTAATGATGAGTGACCTCGTAGAGATTTTCTACGATCCATGGGTGTTGATAAAAAAACATGCTAATTTAGATTCATGTTAATTTTTGGGGGCCAATCATTGATCTTAAAAGTACTTCATAGTAACTAGGCCCAGGTGTAGGTCGGGGTGTTTGTAACACCTCGAGTTGAAACAACAACACGATGGTTACTTTAGAGCTCTTTCGGATTGATCGGCTGCTTCCACAAATCAACGCAAGTGCTTTCAGAGCACTTTGTCCTCACTCATGCACTTCCCAAGAAATTTTTAGATAATTCTAAAACTTCCGAGGAGAGTCACCCATCCTAAAAATTACTCCACGGCCAGCATGCTTAACTATGGAGTTCTTTAGAATGGAATCACCAAAATAATGGTATACCATGTTGATATAAGTAGCTAAATCAATATTTATAGCACTCTGCTCAATTTGGAGTATTACATTCACCCACACTTAAAGAATGCAACGTCCTCATTGCGCCTCAATTAATAACTCTCTCAATACAATTTATCTCAAGAATCATCCAGCTAGGTAGCTAACTACCTCATCCAAGTTTAGCTCAAGGTTGCGCTTTTGCTCTGATACCATCTTGTAACACCCTAAAAATTCAGTACTGAAAAATTTTGTTTTAGTAAAGAGTTTCATGGAAGCAAGTAAATCAAAACTTGTCAATTTCAGAGATACTACTGTTGTGATTAGTACAAGCCTAGCCCCCCAGTTTTGTACTAACCACAAGGCTAAAGAAGAATTAACGACCATCATAATTCAAACTCAAAATAAGGCTTCATAAAAGCATTGAAACATTCATAAGATAGAAATTAGAGTACACGGAAAAGAGTTTAAAATCTAGAGTACATAATTAAAATTCCTCAAAAGGAGTACATGTTACAATACGATAAAAATCAAGTATGAGTAAACTAGTACAACATAAAATAGCATAAAAAGTAAACCCAACCACATCGCTCTCAATCCCCAAGCCAAGTTCATGCTCAACACTCAACCTCGCCCGATGTCTCATAAGCATCAAAGGCATCGAAAATAGTATCACCAACCTACACAAGATCAGAGGGGCCTTCTCCTTGTGGGAATAAGCAGAACCCATGAAACGATTGGTCAGTATGCTATGTACCGAGTAAGGTAACCATGCAATTAAGGCTAACACACAAAGGCATATAATACAAGCATGATCACATAATAATATAAAATCATTACAGATAAATTGATTATTTATTCTCTTATCAATACTCATTTTACACCATGCTCTTTATCAATCCATGTGAGTACGGGAATCCCACTATTATAGTTGCTGGATCGGGAAGGTACAGGGTAGAATGCACCTAACCACATTATATGCAGGTGGATAGGTCTTTAGGACAATATTCTCCTGACCACTATTATTCGTCGGTGGACTGGTCTAGGCCCAACTCTCATGGTGTTCCACTATAAGTACTTAGTCTCTTTTACGTGTCTTATCAAACATATGGTTTGGTTTATTGAATTCGGGATCCTCCACTATTATAACCAGTGGATTGGGTAATACGCACCTGACCACTTTTATATGCTGGTGGATCAGTCTCTGGAGCACCTTAACACCGGGCCACTATTATACCAGTGGATCGGTCTGGGCTCAGCTCAATAATCTTCCACTTTAAATGATTAGTGTCTTACTGTATCTTATTCAATAATTTTCACCCTAGACATGCATGGCCAACTCCATCTACACTTATCCTCCCAAGAGGGCCTGTCCCATATCTTCAGACTTCTGCACCTCCTAACACGCCCCTAGCATCCTTTCCTTATTCTACTTACTCATACTGGAGGCCCAACTCCTAAGCATATGGTTTAAGGCCCACTACCCTACACCTCCAAGTCCACTCCCTACCTTACCCTAGGGTTTTCTCCAGAAACCCTAAATTGGGCCAATGTTGCCCATCCTTCTTTGCCTCTCACAACCAAGATTGTTTTAACACCCCACACATCTACTCTCTTAGATTCAATCCTCATCATTTCACTTTACTCCCTCAAATACAAGTGTGACCATGAAACCCTAGGTTGCCACACCAAAACCTAGCTGGCCACACCAAACCCTAGCATACTTCTTTCCACTTGTCACCCCTCCATTTCTCACTTTCCACTCTTGCTTTCCCATTATACCCATACTCACCCTACACATGACATTCCTCCACACTCATCTCAAATTAGGGTTTTCCTTCCAAACCCTAGCTAGGTTTCTTATGCACCCTTATACCAACCCACATACTATTTTTCACCCAAAGCCTTCAATCACCCAAACAACTCTTCCCTTACCTTACTTACATCGCCAAAAAAAAATTTCGCACATAAAGTTCATCCCCATGTAGACTCCATCCACCCCATGCAAACTCTCAAAGTTTTCATGCAAAACCCTAGAATTCCCATGCAAACCCTAAAATCTCCTATGCAAACTTTAGGATTCCCATGTAAAGTTCACCCACTCTTTTATTTTATTCATATTCCTCTCTTATTTTTCCTTTCATGGATCATGAGATATTTAGGTAAATCCCATATTCCTTGGTCAACTCACTTTTCCTTGGTCCACTCACTTCCCCATTTTCCTTTTTCATCCTTTCACCCTATATCATTACCTTAAATATCCTAGTATGTCCTAAAGGGTCACATCACATTCCATCATAATCACATGAGCATACCTCAACTCTAAGCTGTGGTACACATAAAATAGTTATAGTGATAATCATAAGATCCACAACATGTCATGATACATGGCATATAAGGCATACAAGGCATATAACCCATATAGGGACTTAGCTACATCCTTACGTAACACAACAGTAGTCTTGGAACATGTTCCTATGCCTCCTTAGGGTTTTGACTAGCTTCACCTATAAGAAGGAAAAACTAAGGATTAGTTTCTCTCCTACCAAAAACACTATTATTTCCTACTTTATTCTAATATTAGGGTTACTATTACAAAAAGAAACTTTACAAGTAAAAATGGGATTTTTAATTCCCAAGTTAGCCTACTATGGTATTACTAGTAAAAATAGCTTTATGTTAATATTCATAGCCATATTATATTATTAAAGCTAATAGATTTCTTTCTTCTAATAATAGTACTAATACTGGTTGTAACAAAAATAGTGATATTAATAATCATAGTAATAATAATACTCATAGTAATATAAGCCTTAGTATTATTAGGGTTAAGGTTAATAATAGGGTTAGTAATAAAAATAATAATATCATGATAGTAATATCAACAAAAATATAATATTGCTAAGGATACTACCAATAATAATAATAATAATAATAATAATAATCAAAATAATAATAATCAAAATAATGATAATATAAGGGTCTAAATATTTTGCTAATAGTAGTAATAGTAATACTATGCCCAAGTTAGCATTAATAATAATAATAATAATAATAATAATAATAATAATAATAGGAGTAGTATTAATATTTTCGAAGCTGTATTTAATAATAATAATGTTAAAAATAATGATGATGATAAAATAACAATAATAATATCCACATTAATAATAATAATAATAATAATGATGATGATGATAATGATAATAAAACAATGATAATCATAATAATGATAATAATAAGAAAAATAAGGTTTGACTATTAATAATAGTAGTAGTATTAATATTTTTGAAGCTGTATTTAATAATAATAATGATAAAAATAATAATGATGATAAAATAACAATAATAGTATCCACATTAATAATAATAATAGAGTTAATAATAATAATAAGGATAATATCATAATATAAATAAAAGAGATAAAGGTATCATAACTAGTGTTTTAAGGGTTAGGGTACCACCTAGGGTGAGTGGTGACTGACAGCACTAGGAGTGGCAGGGAAAGAGGGAAATAGGTTGAAAGTTGGGTGTTTAGGATAGGAAAGGGGGAATGAGAGGAGGATTTGAGGTGTTGGAGGATGCCTAGGTGGAGAGGGTTGGAGTGGTGGTGGTAGTGCAAACAAAGGCGGTGGCACGGGCGGTGGTGATATAATGGCTGAGAGTGGTGGAGAGGAAGGAAGGGAGGAGTAGAGGGAGGTAGGGGAAAAGGAAGGTAGGGGAGGGTCTGCCGGCAATTTTGGAGGGTAGAGGGAGTGGTGGTTGCAGCGGGAGTGGCGGCGGAAGATGGTGCAAAGGGCGGCGGTAGCTGGGTTAAGGTTGGTTGAATGGCCAACTTTGCACAACTAACGCGGCTTGTGCAGGGATTATTGAGGATGGTGCAGGGAGTAGTTTGGGTGGTGATTTTGGTGGCAATGTAGGACTACGGCGGCGCACAAAAGGTGTAGATTTCCGGGTTGAGAGAAAAATATTAAATTGGGAGGTGGATGAAGGGTATTTATAGGCCATGGATGAGGGGGAATAACAGAGGGGCAAGAGGGAAGGTCGGCGGCATGCGTGTAGGTCATCGGCTGGCAGCCTAATGGCTGAAGTAGGCCTACCATTTTTGTAGATCTAATAGATCAAGAAGGGAAAAAGGAAGGGGGAGAGATGCATGCATGAGGAGAGAGAGAGATAGGCAAAAGGGAAATGGAGGGGCTGGGCATCAGGGAGAGAGAGGGTCAGGGGAGAAGGGGAAAGGAAGAAGGAGGTATAGGCATACCAGTCAGTCTAGGGGAAAAGAAAGAAAGAAAAGGAGGGGTCGGATTGGGTCATAAGGGAGGAGAAATGGAGGCAGCTATGGGCTATACCAGAGGAAGGGAGAGGGGAAAGGGTTTAGGCCACAGGGGTAGGCTAGCCTAGGTTGGGGAAGGAAAAGGGAAGAAAGAAAAAGAGAAATGAGAGGAAGGAAAGAAAAGAAAAGAAAAGAAAAGAAAAGAAAAGAGAGGGAAAAAGAAAAAGGAAAAAAGGAAAAAAGACAAAAATAGGTATGTTGGGGGTATTTAAAATATTTTAGTATTTTGGAGTATTTAAAAATACTAATATTTTAATAAAATAATAATTAAATTACCTTTTTAGGTTAATTTATTATTTTTGAGAGATTTTTCTCAAATTCCATTTTAATTAACAAAACACCCTAATTTCTTCCAATTAAATTATTTATAAATTTTCTCTTGACTTTGTCTTAATTACTCCATCTTATTTTAATTAAATAATTTATTTAATTAATTTTCCTAACAAATCCTTAATTTTCCATAATTCTCTAAATTAGAGTTTTGGGGTATTTCAATGTTCCAATATCATCCTCACAAAAAATACCTCCAGATCCCAAGTTGAAACCCTCTCTCATGTCCTCTTTCTCTCTCCTATGACATACTTTATGCATCTAGAAAACTTTATACAATATAGTCATTTATACAGGTTAACACAATCATAAAACTAACAACAGTTAGGAGTCAAACCTACAATACATAAGCTGCTATAAAAAACTAACCACCTTGAAAAATATAGGAATTGACATAGACGGTGGCGTTAACCAAGACTAAGGGCCAATAAATGTTGATAAAAACTTCTTCCTTCTTCACCCATTCATCATGAAACTTCATAGGAATGTATTTCCTAATAGTACCATTTTCTGTATTGCTTTCAACACTCTTCTTCTCTTCATTATTCCCTATTCTAAGGCCTCCTTAATCTCACCACGACTTTTCTTGAATCCGAACAATCCTCCTCTTAAAGTTCATGTGTCTGAATCCACAATCAGGCCTCATGATTATGCCATTATCTCCATTCAATGATGGCTACCCTAAAAGAAAATCCCCCACACCATTATTCTTCAAAAGATATAAAGAGATTTCTTTTGATCTTAAGTTCCAAAATAAGGTCACAATCCTCCATTATGCAATATCTATCCTTGACTATACATCACATTGTTGTATAATTATTTGTGTAACACTCCCATTTTCAAGAGTTGAATTGTTTTTAAAAGATTGTTGATTGTAGAAGCCAAATAATTAAAAAGGTTCGGTGTTACTACCACACTTAGTATAAGTATGAATCCTCTAACGTTCATACACTATGTTTTAAGGTTAAAATATTTATCCACTTAAATTAAGAACATTAATTGATAAGAAAAAAACAAAGATTTCATTAAAATATTAAATTGTTTTGATAACAAAAGATCTGCTCAAAGAGTTACTACTAATAAATGAAAGAAATATATAATAGAACATATGAGTTGATGTCAGAGAAAACACTCAAGAAGTATATTTTATCATTATGGAACCAATTATTTTACATTTAGAAAGGATCTCCAACAAAATTAAAGATAAACGGATGGTTATGTTCCTAGTAATAGATGAAACATACCATATAAGCTACTAAGCGTATATGTACATGTGTATCGCATGCATGGGGGAAATAATATGCAGCTTGTGCATGCATATTAGTTGATTTAGTTAATTAATTATTTAATTAGTAGATTTAGAGATTAGCTAGAGAATTAAGTAGGATAAATCTACATTATTTAAGAATATTCTATATTCTAGTATCTTTTAGCATATTCTATATTCTAATATATTTTAGCTAGGTTTCTTTTGAAGAAGTATGGTTTTTAGCTAGTATCTTGTAACTAGTAGCTTGGCTATATAAACCATAAAACCCATGATTAGAGAGAGATCAAGATTTAATTGAAGTTGAACGCAAATTGAAAATATTGAATTTTGAGTGAGTTTATCTCAATTTTTATTGAATCTATGTAAACAATTAATCTTAAAACCCTTAATCTCTTCATCTCTGTGAATAAGAGATTTAGCACTATCTTTTCGAAGCTCCATAACCCATGCCCTTTTAGCCATATTTATCATCCAAATACAACCCAAAATCAAAGCCCTAATTGGAAAACCCTTAACCCTAATTTACCATTCAAAACCCTAACCTAAGTTTTGAGCCTAACCCTAACCCTAACATAACCCCCAAAACAATCCATCATCAAACCTTAATCATTGAATCATCCCCATCATCATCTCATTATTGTCAAATCAAATTCATCAATCATCCATTAAATTCAAATCATCAACACCATCAAATCACCATCACCATCATCAAATCATCATCACCATTATTCTACCCTATTCGAATACCTACTTATAAATTTTCCACTTTCGAATCATCCTCTTCCTAATTCCAACATAATCAAGCATTGGTTTTACATAATTGATAATTCCACATTCCCACACACATCAATTTTGGTATCAAAGCCTTAGGTTTTGATTTATTGTGATCAAGATCCAATCTTTCTTCATGATTCATGCAAGAATATGTCCTTAACTCAAGATTCTTCAAGGAACGTGTCTCTTATTCTTGATTGTCTTAAGAATTCATCCAGAAGACACCAAAATCCAAGCACTTAGAGGCATTTTTGGAGAAGCGCTACTTGGTTGGTGAATAGAGGACATGGCAAAATAAGAGGAGGACTTAAGATATGTTCTCAAGGTCTTGGTAAATGAAATCAAGGAGGTAAATCTATGTGTGGGGAGAATAGTATCTTCCTAGGCTCAAGGGTCACAAGCAAAGCCACAAAACTGAAGGGAATAAGTAGAAGAAGACCAGATGACACCCCAAGGAGAACCTATGATGATGTGGAGAAGGGAATATAAATTGATCTACATGAATTTAAAGGTAATCTCGATCCGGAATCTTTTCTTGAATGGTTAGAAATTGTGGAATCTATTTTTGAGTATAAAGAGATTGATGATGAGAAGAGGTTCCAAATAGGAATACTGATATTTAAGAAAATTTCTAGAGTGTAGCATGATAATTTAAAACGAAGAAGGGAGAGAGAAGAAAAATAGAGAAATAGGTCATGGGAAAATTTAAAAAAAATACTTGAATAAGAAAATTATGCATCTGAATATGAGCAAGAGAATTTCATAAAAATGACTACTTTGAGGTAAGGGTCACTCTGAGTTGAAGAATACATTAGAGAGTTTGAAAGTTTAGCTCATATTTGTGATGTCTAAGAAAGAGAAGAACAAAGGTGTGCATGATTCATTGGAGGGCTAAATATAAATCTTAGAGAGAACGAGGAGGTGCATCCTTATGAAGTGTTTAAAGAGCTAGCCAGTTTAGCAATCAAGTTTGAAAAACTATTGAAGAGAACAAAGCCACCAAATAAGTCAACTAATGCTCTATATGGTTCAACTTTAAAGGGGGTGTCGAAGCCACCAATTTCTCAAGCCACAAATTAAGACAATGTTAGAAAGTTCACTCATGTGGAAAAGGGAAATGATCAAGTGGTTGATAAAGTGAACAAGCAATGCTTCAAGTATAGAGGTTATAGCCACTTTGCTTGGGATTGTCCAAACCAAAGGGCATTGACTTTGAAGGAGATATCAAGTATGGAGGCTTATGATGAGAATGAAGACCTTGATGGAGACCTAGAAGAAGGAAGTGATAGCCTAGAGGATTGTTTGAAATAGGGCCAAGTGGATTGCTCTGTATTACAAAGGGTGCTCTAAGTACAACAACAACCTCTACTTACTCAAAAGGAGAATATTTTCAAGGCCAAGTGTAGCATTGGTTATAAAGTGTATGAAGTCATCATTGATAGTGGCTTATGAACTAATGTTTCTAGTAAAAAGATGGTGAGAAAGCTCAGTTTAGAGACCATGAGTTATCCAATACCATATTCACTCTAATGGCTCAATAAAGACAAAGGTGTAAGGGCAAACAAGAAAGCAAACTCTTATCTCTTTTAAGATTAGAAAATATTTTGATAATGTTTTATGTGATATTCTACCTATGGATGCTTGTCACATTTTTTTAGGGAGGCTGTGGAAATTTGATAGGAAGTTTGTGCATGATGGAGTCTTTAATGAGTATATTGTGTGTAAGGGCCAAAAGATGTTTAAGCTAAAACCTAATCTAGATGGGGAGGATTTGATTTTTAGGAATGAAAAGGGGGAAGGAAACAAGAGCATGCATCATGAAATAAAGATATCAAGTGTAGGAGGGGAAGAAAGAAGAGTAGCATGGAGTTGTTGATCCTTAAGGAATGTGAGATGATTGAAGCTATCCAAGATGAGAATATATGTTATTCATTAGTTATAAAGGAAGCCCAATGAGGGGAGAATGCTAATATGGATCCAAAATTGTAACAAATGTTGAGAGAGTATGCCATTGTTTGTGCAGATGAGTTGTAAATGGCCTACCTCCTTTGACAGGTATTGAGCATGCTATTGATCTTATTCTAGTAGTCCCATTACCGAACAAGCCAGCTTATAGATGCAATCCGGAGGATGCTAAGGAGCTATAGAGATAAGTGCAAGAATTGCTAGATTGAGGCTATATTCGGGAGAGTAAGAGTTCATATGGTGTTCTAGATTTATTGCTGCCTAAGAAGGATGGTATGTGGAGAATATGCATAGATTCAAGAGCAATCAAGAGCATCACAATCAAGTATATATTTTTTATGCAAAGATTAGATGACATGTTAGATGAGTTGTATGGTGCAAATGTTTTCTTGAAGATTGAGCTTATGAGCGACTATCATCGAATGAGAATAAGGTAAGGGGACGAGTGGAAGATAGCCTTGAAAACTAAGTATGGTTTGTATGAGTGGTTGGTGGTGCCATTTGGGCTATGTAATGCACCAAGTTCCTTCATGACATTGATGACCAAGGTACTTAGACCATTACTTGGAGTCTTTGTTGTTGTTTACCTTAGCTATATCTTAGTATATAGCAAGAGTGAGTTTGAGCACATATAACACATAAAGAGGATATTTAACACGCTTACAGAGATGACGCTCTTAAGTGTATTGAAGAAATGTGATTTTATGATGGAGAGGGTGGGTTTCCCTAGTTATATTGTGAGTGGAGATGGTATTAGAGTTGATTCTTCAAAGGTAGAATCTATCCAAACGTGGCCTATTCCTACTAATGTCCATGAATTTCAAAGTTTCCATAGGTTGTTCTCATTTTATAGGTAATTCATCAAAAACTTCTCCACTATTGCTGCATCTATCACAAAATTAATGAAGAAAGAAGAGCTCCATTGGAATGATCAAGTGACAAAGGATTTTGAAGTTTTGAAGACTAAGCTCTCAAATGCACCGATATTATCTTTACCTTGTTTTTATAAATTATTTGAAGTAACATGTGATGCTAGTAGTGTAGGCATTGGGGATGTGCTCTCACAAGAAAGGAAACCAATTCCTTCTTTAGTTATAAGTTGAATGGTGCAAGACTGAACTATTTGACGTATGATAAAAATTAATATGCTTTTTGCGTTGTTAGGAGACATGGATGCATTACTTGAGACCCAAGCCTTTTGTACCTCACTCAGATCATGAGATTTTGAAGTATCTAAATGGTTAAAATAATGTGATTCCAAGACATGCTAAATTAACAAGCTTATTGCGAACTTTTATGTTGTGTACAAGAAATGCGGATGGTAAATAAATGTTGTAGTAGATGCATTATCTAGGAGGACCATGGTACTTTCCATAATGGATGAAAATATTTTGGCATTTGAGATGTTGAGGAGTTATGATGAGCAAGAGAGAGTGGAGTTCTTTTAAAAACTTCATCAACCACTACCACGGAAACAGCTTTTTATAACGGTTATTTTCGAGTTTTAATAACGGTTTTCAACCGTTATTTAATCGCCCGTTATTATACCTTTAATAACGGTTCATAACCGTCATTAAAAATACACAAAAACCCGCGAATGTGTGCGTAAACTTCATATTTAATAACGGTTTTTACTTAAAAACCGTTGTTAAAAATGAGATTTTAATAACGGTTCTATGGGAAACCGTTGTTAAAAATAAGGTTTTCATAACGGTTCATTAGAAAAAACCGTTGTTGAAAACCATGTTTTAATAACGGTTCTTAAACAAAACCGTTATTAAAAACCGATGCTTTAATAACGGTTCTATGGGAAACCGTTATTAAAACCTCAGTTTTTAATAACGGTTTCCCATAGAACCGTTATTAAAGCATCGGTTTTTAATAACGGTTTTGTTTACGAACCGTTATTAAAACATGGTTTTAATAACGGTTTTAATAGAACCGTTATTAAAAGTGTATGTTTTTTTTAGCATTTTTCTGTTTTGTTTCTGCCCACATACACAGTTGTATGTTCAAAAAATTACCAAATCTGCAATGTAAAAAAACATCAATTCATACCAGCAGGGTATCACACCATAATTTCAATCAATCTATAATTAGTATGCATGTCTCAATACACCAACTATACTTAGGAATAAAAATTAGTGGGCATACCACAACTTGGTAGCTCTACACCCCAAAGTAAAGAGTTCACAAATCTAGGCTGGAAGATCGAAAGATGTAGATAAAATACAAACCTGAAAATGCATGTAGAATATATAGATCGCTACCTAATACCGAATGAATGAGTGCACGTGCTTGGCCCATTGGTCTCTAACTTCATCAATTTCATCAATATTATATTGCTGGCCTCGTGCATAGTCATCGGTGAAAAACTTCAACACACATGTTTCAATTAATATACAGTTAGACATTAGGTCAAAAATATATATGTCATAATTCATTAATAGAAAAATATGGAAAAGCAAACATACATGGCTTGGATCTATGTTAACCGATCTATTCTGGACTATAAGATCCATTGTTCTACATACATAGTATCCACAATCATCGCCGTTTTGCTGTTGTGGACACTGTCAAATGAATTCAATTAGCTCTCTAACTATTATATATTAATTTGAATTAAAACAAAATACAAAATAGTTGTCTTCCTACTTACCATGATAGGCTCATATTGAAGATTCTTTGGGTCTGGGACACCATTCCCACCTCTCCTTTGATATGCCGTCCGTAGTGCCCTAATAAATAGAGTTGGATACATAATATTGTAAGTATATATACCTCAAATAATAAAAATAGAATATATATATATATATATATATGTATAAATAAGCTAATGAAGTAAGAAGTGAAAAATATACTAACATGTCTATAAATTCCTTCCCACCACGACGAGCGACCTCAAAAGGCACGTCATAGGTTCGAAGGGAATCAAACACATAAACTTTATTAAGATCAGGTCGGACGGCATACAAAACCCAATGTTCAGTTGCGAGGTGAGGAATGAGATAGAGCTTGTTGTGTCCCTCAATCAAAATGCGATCCGCTAAATAGTTTATGTGCCTACCCTCTGTTATTGTACTACTGTCAGCTATGTAGTATGGGCACACAAAAACAATAGAGGAAAGCATTCCCTCCAACGCAGCGCGACTAGCTACCAACCTATATATGGATGACAATAATAATGGATATTTGTTAATAACTCATATAAGCTTAAGAGGTCGTAAAAATTCTATGTCTCCAAGAGTACTAAAATCTGAAATATGAAATAATGCTTACGTGACATAAACGGCGACACTTGTGGTTGACATCCATTCCTGATTATAAATGTCGCTTATGTCAACTGTCGATACCATGTAAGTAGCATCGTCCCTTCCAACATACTCAGGACGACAATCAATGGAAATATAATTATTCCCGAGGTAATTTTGGGCATAGAAATACAATAAAGCTAATGCTGGTGGAGGTTGGCGTATTTCCGAAGAACGAATCTTTTGTGGGGCAACTGATTTTTCAGATTTAGCTCTCTTTTTTTTGGCAGCGCCCTCTTTTGTGTTGCTCGTTCTACTAGTACCTCTCTTAGTTATACTAGCAGGAGCAGTCTTCTTCTTTGATTCCTTAAATAATAATAATAAACAAAATATGTATTGAGCATATATATATGAAAAATGTATAAACAATGTAACTACTAAACTAGGTCTAATGAAGATATTGAATGTCAATATATACCTCTTCAGTAGTGAGACGTATCTGATCCACAGGCCAAGGCACGAAGCTTTCATGAGCTTCTAGCATTATGGCTGCCTCATCGCCCTCTTTATAACAAGGCAATGGCGCACTACCAATGATTGGAGTGTCAATACTCACCGGCCTTGTAAGTAGGGCTAAGTTGTACCCGTGGACAGTTTGCGTTTGGGTACTGTGACTGATGCGGACCCTTCCTTTCGCCCAAAGAGTTGAAAGATCATTCGCTAACAAGTCACATTTATACAAACCCTAAACGAAAATATTACACATTATTAACTATTTATGACACCGAATACATTTGATAACAATTCAAAGTTATGTAATGCTTACCTCGGAAAGAGAAGAAAGACGTGTATCACCTTCACAATCGTCTGTGATACTATTTACATTAGGTATGTGAAGCTGATCATGGTCGACTAAATCGGATGGCTTATACCCTTGAGATTTAATAAATGACAACTCTTGCTCCATTGGTTCCATCCATTCAAATGCCATGTTCAATTTCTGTGTAAGGATGGCGACTTGCTCATTAGTGTTACGAGAACCACGAGATCGACCACGTACGCTCGTTTTTGTAACACCTAATCCAAGACCCCTGTGTCTTCCAGGGTGTTCTACAATTCCTATAGCCTGTGATACAATGTTATATTGGTCTACCCCCTCCTCACCATCTGATGCTTGAAGTTTGTCCTGTAATGTATATAATATATGTAAAATTAGCTTGTATGAATAAGCATAATATAATAGTTTTCTAAAAGAAAAGTAAGCAGGGTTCCAAATATCTAGAAACTTACAATCTTTTTCGCTACAACATCTACATCTTTATTAATATATCCATCTTTTGTTGCTCTAGCCTTCTTTCATAATGTACCAATATTAATGGACGAGGTACATGGGTCTAAGTCTTGGGCTATGAGCTATAAATCAAAAAATATTCTTATAATGTACCAATATTATAAAATTCGTCAGTACATTGTAAATAGATAAATCAAAAAATACATACCAACTCCTCTTCAAGGCCTGCATAACCTTTGTGAGCCATATTATGCCGGTATTTATTCTGCTTCGCAATCTCTTTATTTTTGGCACTTTTTTCCTATGTCACTAGCCAAAACATAGTGACATAGTTATTTCAATATTATGCACAATACTAGGATCGATAAAAAAAATTTAATTGTTATCTAACAAATACCTTAAAATCACCCGTAAGACGATATGCAATAAATTGGTTCCAACTTTCTTGATCGATGAAACCGTATCGTTTGGGTGGATTCTGCCGTAGAGAACCGTCACTCTTTCTGTACATTTTCCTACGAGCTAAAAATGACCTAAATGTTCTTAGACGCTCCCCACAATGTCTAAGAAGCCATTTCTTCCTACTCTCTGACACATTAAATACTCTCTGCATTTTAATACATACAAATGTATACCGATATTAATGTATTAAAATTAATAAAATTTTACATACATAAATGAATACATAAAATTATATATTTATCGTGATTTCCTGCCAAATATGCTCCTTATGACCCGTTGGAACCTGCTTCCAATTATTATAGGAGATAGGAACACGGTTACGTGTCACAAGTGAAATGTAAGTCAAAAACATGTCTGCATAAGGGCCAATGGGAAGATTGTAAGTATTCCATCCCAACTTGACTAGTTCTCCTTTATTCCTCATATCTGTGATGATTCTCATAATTGTCGGCCCTCTTTTCCCTTCTTCATCACTGCTGTCCCTATCAATATTCTTATTGACCATATCTCTAAAATAAATCAATAAATAAATTATGTTAGAATGTTATGTATTGAGCATAATTGAGTTGAAAAAAACCAACATAGATATTATATGTTACAATATTATTACCCTCATTGCCTTCTTTCCTTCTTTTTTTCCCCCTTGTTTTTGGATTAGATTTAGGATCTGATATATATATTACTTCACGATGATCATCCCTGACATATATTTCCTCCTCATTAATTGTATTGTTATCATCGTTCAATAATTGAGTTGCTTGCACAGCTGAGACACACTCATTATTCCAATTGGCATCATTTTCATCAGCACATTCATTGGCATTTCTTTTTTTTCGTAGATAGTACTACAGACCATCCATTATCAGTAGGGTTAGTGACATAGAATACTTGTGTCGCTTGTGATGCTAAGATGAATGGGTCTTGTTTATTCCCTGCCCTATTAAGATCTACTAATGTGAATCCATCTTCATATCTAACCCCACTGCTGTTATCAACCCATCTGCAGCCGAATACAGGGATTTTAAATACAGTGTAATCTAACTCCCATATATGTTCAATCACACCATAATAATTCATATCTGCATAATTTGGATTCTTGTCTTTCGCACTAGCAACATGCATTGCCTCAGCCACTAAAGTCACCCCACTATTCTGCATTGTACTCTTCCCATCTTGTTCTTTTGTATAAAAAGTGCAACCGTTGATCACATAACTGGTATATTGAAAAACTTCATAACGAGGTTTCTGAGACAACCAGTGCAGGGTTTCAGAAATTAAAGTTGGGGAATGACCGATGAGTGGAATGATGCGATCTCTTATCCAATCAATAAAGGAAAGATTATGTTTATCGATAATCCATTTCTCAGTCTTGGATGGATTTTCAATCCGTAAAGAAGTCATATGCTCTTCAACGTACGGCTGAACATCATCACTATTGTGTAATACATATAGATGTGCTGCACGGAACATGTTAGGGTCTACACGCCCAAGCTATCTGCCTCTAATACCCTGTCCTTCAAATTTGCCCGCATGTCGAGACTTAGGAATACCAAGAGCTTCAGCATTTGACAAGTACTTCGTGCAAAACTCAATTGCCTCTTCGACCAGGTAACTCTCAACAACACATCCTTCTGGCCGATATCGATTCTTCACATAACCTTTTATCAACTTCATAAACCGTTCAAAGGGGTACATCCAATGCCCATGAATAGGTCCTAACATCTTTATCTCATAAACTAAATGAACAGTTAGATGTACCATAATGTCAAAGAATGACGGTGGAAAATACATTTCAAGTTGGCACAAAATAATGACAATCCCTTTTTGCAAGGCACCCAAACTATCAAGATGAATAAATTTAGAGCATACGGCTTTAAAATACCAACAAAGCCTCGTGATAGTAATTCGAACACGTTTTGGCAAAATTCCATGTATAGCTATCGGCAACAAGTGCTGCATCAAGATATGACAATCATGAGATTTCATGTTAATTAATTTCAACTCTTTCATCAACACGAGCCTTCTGACATTTGAAGAATACCCTTCTGGAACCTTGACACTGTGCAAAAATTCACAAAATGAAATTTTCTCTTTTCTGGAAAGAGTATGACACGCCGGCGGTAAATATGTTCTTCTTCCGTTGTCTCGCGGTTTCAGTTCTTGTCTAATACCCATTTCTTCCATATCCATTCGAGCATTTATCCCATCTTTAGTCTTGCGTGGAACATTAAGTAATGTGCCAACAAGACTGTCACATATATTTTTCTCAATATGCATCATATCAAGGGTATGTCTCACGTAGAAAGATTCCCAATAAGGAAGGTTGAAGAATATTGACATCTTCTTCCACCCAACAGATGGAGGCTTATCTTTATTCTTCTTCCCAAACTTGACACTCAAATGTTTCATCTTCAGCCACACTTGTCGACCCATCAACCGGATTGGTGCCTGCCCTTCTTCTCGGAATCCATTGAACGCTTTTCTTTGCCTACGATAATGATGATTCTTTGGTAAAAACCTACGATGCCAAAGGAACACAGTCTTTCGGCCATGTCTTAGCTGAACAAATGAAGTATTCTCCTCACATATCGGACATGCATAATGGCCTTTCACGCTATAACCTGACAAGTTGCCATATGCCGGAAAATCATTTATAGTACAGAACAACAATGTTCTCAAAGTGAAATTATTGACCATATGCATCAAATACTTCAACGCCCATGTCCCATAAGAACTTCAAATCATGAATCAAAGGTGCCAAATAAACATCAATATCATTCCTAGGTTGGTTTGGCCCGGAAATGAGTAAAGACAACATCATATACTTGCGTTTCATATAGAGCCACGGAGGTAAATTGTATATAACCAAAATCACTGGCCATAAAGTGTAGCTGCCTTGATTGTGCGGATTCATTCCATCTGCAGAAAGTGCAAGGCGCACAATTCTTGCTTCTTTACCAAATTCAGGAAACAACCCATCAATCGTCATCCATTGTGGAGAGTCGGATGGATGTCTAAGAAGCCCGTCATCTATCTTGTCATCAGCATGCCATCTTAGGTTCTTGGCATCTTCAATATCATTAAACATCCGCCTTAATCTTGGTATTATAGGAAAATACCATAACACCTTAGCGGGCACCTTGTTCTTCTTGTATCGTGGTGCTTTGCATTCAGGATTAGGACAACTATCCAAAGATGCATTGTCATTGCGATATAAAATACAATCATTAGGGCATGCATGTATCTTCTCATAACTCATGCCCATAGAGGATAGAATCTTCTTCGCTTCATACGTACGATCGGGTAGAACGTTATCATCAGGAAGCATATCCTTCACAAGTGACAATAATTCTGTAAAACTTTTATCACTCCATCTGTTACATGCCTTTAAGTTGTACAACCTTAAAGTAGCGGATAATCGCGTAAACGTCTTACAATCACCGTACAAAGGTTTCTCCGAGTCATTTAATAACTTCTCAAACATTTTTGGACAATCCCGAACACTTTCCTCAACCTTTTGAGTCATCTCCTCTAACGAATGTCTCTCATAGTTATCAAATGATGATCCACTACTATCCCTCCCAGCATCGTCATTTTCATATTTAGACTCTGTTTCCCCATGCCATATCCAACAAGTGTAGCTTGTATCAATTCCATACACAAATAAATGATCTCTCAAATCATTAGCGTTGACACGCTGAATATAAGCACACTTCAAACAAGGACAAACTATTCTACTATTGTCCCGAGCATGTTCAACTGCAAACTTGATGAAAACTCCACTCCTTCGTTATATTCTCTAGACAGACGATTTGCAGACAACCATTTCCGATCCATATTATTTGAATCTAGATATATCCCACATGAAAGTAATTATTAAAAATCAATTGAATTATAAGTATAATAATTTTCAAATCACTCTTGCTTAGAAAGAATTAATCTCAAAAGTATCATGCTATTCTCTCTCTCTCTCTATATATATATATATATATACGAATCATGCTAACAAGTTTCCAAAATTATATTAATGCTGATCAATGAAACTCCTCATACTTACAAAGAGTTCATTATATATATATATATATATATATATATATATATGCATACATACAAACGTAGCAAAATATTATACAATTAATAGTTCAATTTACAAAAGATATGCATACTACAGGATTTAAGCAATAGCAACACTATATACATCAAAATGCTGCTACAACTCAAATACCTGTAAGAACCATTATTAAAACATGATTTAATAACGGTTATTACAAGAACCGTTATCAAAACAAGATTTAATAACGGTTTTAAAAGGAACCGTTATTAAAACATTGGAAATTTTAACAACGGTTCTTGTTTGAACCGTTATTAAATCTTGTTTTGATAACGGTTTTACGTCAACCGTTATTAAAATTCCCGTGCAAAATTTTACCTTGCTCTTTTAATAACGGTTATTACATAAAACCGTTATTAAAAATTCTCGCGCATTAATTTTCACGGATTTGACGACGGTTTTCGAACCACCCTTACTAATGTGCCGTTATTAATTCCTGTTTCTGTAGTAGTGAACAAATCAAGCATAATTTTGAGAAGGCGAATGAAGTATACATGATAAGAGGAAACAATAATATGAGTTAACATGTTCTTCAACCGAAAAAATTAGTATGGAAGGGGAGATTTCCTAATCAAAGGAAGAGCAAGCTTATGCCAAGGGCATATGGTTCTTTCAAAGTACTTCAAAAATTTGGGGAAAGTGCTTGTGAGATAGATTTGCCAGATTCATATGGTGGGGTATCAAGGACATTCAATCTTAAAGACATTAGCCCTTACTATGGTGATGCAAATTTGAGGGAAAATTCACATCAACCAGGGGAAAATGATGCCAGATCAAACACTCAAGAATTAGCATTAATCATTAAGGAACCAATTATTCCACATTTAGAAAGGATCTTCCACAAAATTGAAGACAAATAGATGGTTACATTGGTAGTAATAGATGAAATGTACCATACAAGCTACTAGGTGCGTACGTACATGTGCATGGCATGCATAGATTGCATGGATATGTGCATGAGGGAAATATTATGTAACTTGAATTTGCATATTAGTTGATTTAGTTAGTTAATTTTGCATGAGGGAAAATAATCATGAACCTTTTATCTTATGAATGTGTTATTTCTTCTTTTTCTATAATTTTAACTATATACTCTAATTCATGATTCTATTATGCATAATATGATTTTTGATGTATGATTCTTTCTAGTTATTTTATGAACTCTTGGCTTGAATTTAATGTTAGTCTTTTCCTTAGCCTTAGCACTTGGTACTGAAACGGTCGGAGAGACGGTTTGGTACTAAGTGTGACGGTAATATCCCTAGAATTCACGGATTTATTTAAGAGTTTCTATTTTAATTAATTCCGCTTTAAAATAAAGTAGTAAATTTTGGGGGGTTACATGTATTTACTTTTTGTTAACCTCATAAGTCAATCAAACTTTATTTTGATGATAATAAATTTAATTATAAATTTAAATTATCTTGTTAAGTGTGAATGTATATCATAACAAAAAAAGAAGCATTTAACACTTAACTATGTCAATAAGTGATAACGAGATCAAGTTTGGAAATAATATCCCAAAAAAAGCCAAAAATCAACAAGAATGAAAAAATAAGAATCTAGCTTCAAGTACTTCAATTTTATATCTGAAATAAACAAACCATGAAGGGATAAACAAGTGTGCCTAATAAACCAAGACTCAATCTTGAAAGAGTAAGTTATAGTATTAGGTTTTATGTAAAAATTATTTACATAGAGCACTTAGATTTTTCACTTATTTTGTGTTTTTAATCTTGTTCAAAAATAATTTTTAAATTTCATAAAATTATTTCGTGCACTATAAACTATTAAAATTTTTTATATAAAAGAATGTTCAAAGTTAGTCCTTTCTTGAAATATTCACCATAAAATTCATACAAACTATTTTTGGGTCAATAATATATCTTTCAAAACCATAATATGTCTAGTTTATAGGAAAAAAAGATTTCACTCAAATTCAAGGTTTGTAGCTCAGGTTATGGTCGTTAATTTTGTAAAGGTGTCAGTGTTAAAAATAGTTTTGTCAATCAACTTATTCATCAAACCCATTGACTTGTTTTCAAACCAATCAACTAGTTTACTCCAAAAAATTATCTTTTAGCCTCACCTTCAACACATTAACCTATTAGTAAAATTATTTAACTAGTTTGAATACTAATTGAATGGTAGTTTGAATACTAATTGAATGGTTTCTTAAATCGATCAACCAGCCTAAGCCTTTTTAGATTTTATACCCGTTGGAATTCTACTATTGAAGTGTTTTTTACCCTCAAAGGCTAATGCCAAATTATCACATATTTTATAACTATAAATAGTAGTTTTTAGACTTTAATAAATAATGATTATGCTAATATAACTCTTCTAAAATCATTATTTTGTTATCTCACAAAAATCAAAGAGAGTTTATATTTTAATCTTTTCAATGTAAATCGTACTTCTATAGTGCACAATTTGTTCTTCTTATTTATCTATATGGATCAGAATCTTGTGATACATATTTATATAGCTTTTATACTTACTTCACAATTGACTATACACTTTTCTTTCTATATTCTGTGAGATTTGTTTTTTTAATCATAACAACACTCTTCAAAACCCATTATGAAGAGGTTATGTGTGTCTGACAATCCTAGAGAGACCATTTGATTTATAGATCCATAAACTTATAGATGATAACTGAGGAAATTTTTAAATCATCTCTTTAATATTTTATTAAAATTGTAGGCTCATAAACCTACAAAATTAATCATCATCAATAAAAAATAAATGAAGATTTCAATATCTAAAAGGGAAGACCTTTTTCTAGTGGATGAAGAGTTACATTAGGTCCTTAAGCCACTACAAATCATTATGCAAATTCTGGATTTCTCATTATCATTAACTCTACCCTATTCAAACCCCTCTTGGGTTTTTTCAATTAGCATAAGAGAAAGGTAGCTTGCAATTGAACTAAAAATCTAAACTTAAAAATCAATAATGTTAGAATAGATATGATTAGCATATAAGAAGGAGTCTCCACCACTAAGCCATTATTGTTCAATGGTTAAAAGTTTATTCATTAGAAGAAAAAAAAAGGATAGTACCTCTTGAGAGCTCAACACTTCAAAATATGGTAAAACATCGCAGATGGACTGACCATGATCATTAATATTATAGATGGTCAAACTATTAAGAAAAATGAAGATGAGATAACTTAGATTGTGTAAAGGAATCTCACCTTAAATGATAGAGATGCTATGATACTTCATTGTAGTATAAGATAAAGATAATATTCACTACAAAAAAGTCCATTTTTAGCAACGACAGTTTTTGTTGCAAAAGATAGAAAGTCTTTGCAAAAAATATATATCGCAACGACATTTTTTGTTGCAGAGTCGTTGCGCATCATGGCGTTGCAAAAAAATAAAGCAACGACAATGGTCGTTGTTAAAAAGTAATTAATTGCAACATAAATTATCGTTGCCAAATAAATGTCGTTGCAATACATCACTTTATCTAACTACATGTGTTTATATATTGCAACGACTTTTGTCGTTGCAAAATATGGATCCTACTTGGGCAACAATTTATGTCGTTGCAAAAATCTATAATTAGCAACGACCTTTGTTGTTGACAAATAATGGTTTTAGTTTGGCAACAAATTATGTTGTTGCGAAAGCTTGTTATTTGCAACAACAAAAGTTGTTGCAAAAAAATAGCATATTATAGCAACAATATTTGTCGTTGCAAAAACACATTAATTGCAACAGCTTATGTTGTTGCTAAAAATTGAATAAACTTTAGAAATAAAAAATTACAAAATATCACGAGTCAATACGAGCACATAGGCGCCACCTGATAGCACCCGAGACCCACAAATTTATGACATCCCGAGTCGATGCTTTTGGATTGATCGACTAGCCCCACAGATCAACACAAGTCTTTTCTGAAACTTCCCAGGATGGTCACCCATCCTGAAAATTACTCGAGAACAAGCACGCTTAACTGTTGAGTTCTTCGGATAGAATCACCATAAGGATTGTATACTATATTGATATAAGTAAGCATATAAATCCTTATAATATTCCACTCAATTTTAGAGCATTACACTTTATCATTGAAAAAAATATATAAGTGGAATAATAAATTTATTGCAAAAAATTATCATTAATTTTTTTTGCAATAACTTGTTATTGCATTAAAATAATATAAATATTTGCAACAACTATAGTCGTTGCAATAAATTTAATCAATATTTTACAACATGAAAAAGGTCGTTGCAAAAATATTATGTATATTGCAACAAATGAATGTCTTTGCAAATAAACTATCACATATATTGCAATGACAAATTTCGTTGTAAAATACATATATATATATATATCATTACGTTAAAATAATCTAAACATTCGCAACAAGTATAATCATTGTGATAAATTCAATCAACATTTTGCAACAAAAAAAAGTCGTTGCAAAAATATTTTGTATATTGCAACATATAAATGTCGTTGCGAATATACTATCACTTATATTGCAACGAAAAATGTCGTTGCAAAATATATATATATATATATCATTATGTTAAAATAATTTAAACATTCGCAACAAGTATAGTCGTTGCAATAAATTCAATCAACATTTTGTAACAACAAAAAGTCGTGGCAAAAATATTTTGTATATTACAACATATAAATGTCGTTGCAAATAAACTATCACATATATTGGAATGACAAGTGTCATTGAAAAATATTTCCTAATAATTATTATATAAATGAATTATTTTTGGCAACAACTTTTTGTAACGTCATAAAATTGTCGTTGCCAAAGGACATTTTTCGCAACAACAAAGTGTTGTCGTTGCAAAAGTTTTGTTGCTATAAAAGAGTTTTCTTGTAGTGATTACCTAATCCTATTATGAACCATGAATAGAAAAACATGGTATAAACTTGTAATTATGCTTGAAGGCACTCCATAAGTAAAAGCTTCAATAATAGCTCTCTAAACAAGAGATTAAGTGTTATTCATTATGGAACCAAGTAAGCCTATTGGTGAATTAAGCAATAGATTCCTAAACATTGTAAATTACTTAGGTGCTCTTAGAAAATTAATATCAAATGAAGAGCAAGTGATAAGATTATTCAATATCTCTCAAAATAATGGAGGTAAAAAGATACCACAGTTGAAGAAGTAAAAGATCTTACCAACATGAAACCCGATGAGCTTTTTGAAAATTTGTTGGTGCATGAGTCCGATATTGAAATGTAGGAAAAGAATATGATCATAGAATTAAAGATTTAATCATATAGAGCTAATGAATTAATTCAAGGAGATGACGAGGTAAGTTAAGATGAATTAGAATATGGGAGTCAGGTGATGGATGATGAGGAAATTGCTCTTGTCTCAAGCTAATTCAAGCAATTACGGAAGAAGTAATTCAAGAAATTCAATAGAGACCTATGATTCCCCTTTCAAAAGAAATAAAGTCTATCAAGTGTCACCATTACTCAAATGAAGGGCACTAGGTTAGAGATTGCTTTGCATTTCAAGAAGAGATTACACAATCAATTCTCTAAGAAAGAAGCAAGAAGGGAAGATCATCAATGTATAAAGGAAATGGAAACTGTGAAAATGAAAAGGTTATGAACCATCATTTTATAGGCATTGGTGGTGAATCTTTTAGATTTTTTTCAAGCTCAAAAGAGGAATATTATGATGAGGCTAGTGAACAACTACAAGAGGTATCACAATCTAAACCTCCTTTCTCTTATGATAACTTACTATATATTTTGCATGATTCTCTACTTAAAAAAATAGCTATAGAAAAGAATAACCTAAAATAATTTCTTGATCATCTTAATAAAAAACATAGTCATATTATAAATGAGAATTTCATTTTTGAAAATTTTGTTGATCAGCTCAAATTGGCGATTAAAGAGAAAGTGGATGGACTTGAATCATATAAATATTCCACCTCTCTAAGTCAAATTGTGGAGATAGATCAACTTGAAACAAAAATGGCTAATCTTCAAGGAAAGTGTGAAAAATTTGTTAAGAGAGCATATACCTTCACTAAAGGTGAAGAAGGATTGAATAAGTTTCCTAGGTGTCAAAGGTATAGCAAGAACCATGAAGTCTTGATTATGGAGATAAGAGAGTTATGAAACATCTAACTATTAAAATATTCTTTGCCAAAGCCTCTAAAGCTCATCAATGTTCCTTCATCACCCATTCCTTGTAATAGTTGTGGGATATATTATTATATGGCTTCATCTTGTAGAAATGGTAGGTTTGCTACAAAGTCCAAGAAGGTACAGGTACTTGAGGAAAAGTTGGGACAAGAAGAAAAGTTGGGTACCTAGAGCACTTGGTTGATTAATTTTTCTAGGGGAAAAAAAGATGAATAGGTGCATATGTTTAATTGAAAATGCAAACATAAAGCTCACTCCTTACTTCTTAGTGTATGCGAAAGAGGTTGTTTAGTAATACATTATTCTTACCCACCACTATTAACTTTTGCTTTGGCAAAACCATATGTAACAGTTATAACCAAAGTAGAGTGTGCCAAAACACATTATATGAATATTGAAAGAAAGGATTTCAAGTATTGGACCTCTACAATCTACAAATATTCAAATACATGAGGGAAAATTAAGCTAAAGTACAGGGTTCAAATTATAGAAAACAAAAGTAGGACATAGCCTAAAACTTTGGTTTGTCTAGGACTACACAAAAGACTCCAAATGTCCATGCTCTCAGAACCAATTCCCAACATAAGATTGGCCTACTAATGACTATCCATAAAAACCTACACATGACCCTCTATTCTTGGGATTGAATAGGTTACTAAGCAAATGGGAATATCGGTACGCTTTATACTGAAGAAGCCAAGTTACTTCTTTAATGGAACTCACAAGAACACAAGATTCTCGCATATAATCATAATCATATTAACATAGTTAATGCCTATGAAAAAATAATACATTCTCTGTCATGGTGATATCATGTATAGGAAACTCATACCTTACATGGATCATCATGCTTAGCAACATAACATAATATCATAGATTATTCCATGCAGAATACTAAGTAGATTGTCTAGCTATCATTAAGGCTTCATTCATCTATGCACATAGTTCCAATATAAGCCATTTTCAACCTTCTTAATCCGTAAGTTCATTTATATATATATATAATCCATTGCCTCTATTACGAATCTATTTCTTTTACACTTATTTTTTTCCTCTTTAACTACATTCTTATTTCCAAAGTCTTATCCAAATATGTATTCAACTTCTTATTAAGTGATGAACTATGCACCACTCTATGGTTTCATATACCATGAAAGTCTATCCAAAACAAATGACATAAATTCTAGAAAAAAGCCAAGTAACCATAGTGAACATAAGTCTAAGTCGAAGAAAAAAGCCACGTAAGTAACCAAACCCTTTAGTAATGATATCCCCTAGTATATCATCATTGTCTAGGGTAGCTAAGATACCAATAACTACTAAGGTGCAACTCTAAGACAAAGCCCGAAGGTACCAAAAAATGTCTGAAGATACACTAAACCATGATAACTAATGAAGGATCGGGTAACACAAACCCATACACAACTCAATCATCTTTTGCCTTAAATGATTAGTATGTTATTCTCAGGGTTACATAATCATACAAGGCCCATACAATATGCAAGTAAGGCATTCACATACTTATTCCATCTTAACAAATACCATTCTCTAACCATGTGTGGGATTTCCATTAATACTGACTTAATATTAACTAAGTCCCTTAGATTAATCCATTTTAAGCTAATGTCTAGATTACATTAACCCTTTAAAGACATAAAATACTTATTTGTGTTTACCTATTAAGGCTTTTACAACACCCATTGAATATGCCATGAATCATGATCTATTTAATCCATCCATTAGATTAGCAATCTATATCAGCAGATGTATTTCACTCACTAAATAGTCAGTTAGTAGTGTTAGGCATAGTCTCAAAGCATATCCATGCCAAAATAAAAATAAAAATCACATAGTCTAGATGAACAATTTGATTGGTTTGGCCCCACCAATTGATCACTTTGGCTAACTAATTGATTGATTTGGGCTAACCAGTGAATTAGTTTCACTCAGCCAAACCTAGGAATCCCTCAAACTATTTAATTGAGTTGGCCAAACCAATCAATTATTCAGAGACAATAGATCAATTCTATCAAACCAAATAATGGGTTTAAGTAGAGAGAAAACCAAGGTCACTATATACCTACCAATTGATCGATTGATTTAGACTAACTAGATCACTATTCTAAGGACTAGTCAATTGGTTTGGCCTAAACACTTGGATGATTTGCCCTCAAATTGCATAAAAGAAACATTTTTCATCAAATCACCTTCAAAAATCATACCACATCCAAAACAAAATCACATTAGAGTATCATACCAACACTTCATCAATTTATAAACTGAAACATGCTTTATAATTAATTAAATCAGTCTAACTTCCTTAAAATCATGTCATTTCTCTAGATTCATAAATTAATCAACATGCATCAATTTGAAAAAAAAATTCACATGAAACCCTATATAATTAAGAATTTAATGCATACACCACCTCACATGATTAACTAGGTCACACTTAAGAAGTAAGAATGACTTATTTAGTGCAAACATATACTTTTCCACAAATAGGAAACCTCAACATGGAAGGTTTTCAACTTCCAAACCTTAAAAATAGAAGTTAAAGCTTCAGAAATCCAATGAATAATTTCATAAATTATAATTCGAAATAGGAGAAAAAAATTACCAAACCCAAAAGGAAAATAGAGAGAATTTGTGTTGAAAAAGAGGCTCAACTTCCTTATAAATCTACACCTCGCTTTCTTAAAGATAAGTAAAAGAGATGTAAAGAAAGGATCTAAGTTATGAAAAGGAACTAAAACTAAGGTCGAATAGGAAATAAAAGAACACTAGGCTCAAGAGCTGTAATATTTTGGAGGTTAAAAGAAGAGTAAAGGGAAGGAGCAATTAAGGATATTTATAGCGAATAAATCGGTACAAAAATCATTGTGGTTAGGCATAAATCAACGAACCATAACTTTTCCCATTTGAATTTGAGATAAACAAGTATATTTCATCAAAGAAAAGATAACCTCCCTTCTAGAGCTCAAATGGTGCTTTTTAGAAAAATGCAAGTTAATTTTAGTGAAAAATGTCAAACACAATAGAAGAAATGAACTATCGGTGTGGAAGGAATCTCCCAAGTAAGTAGAGTTAGGTCTGGGAATTGAAGCAACAATTTCTAGAGTGTGTAGGGGAAACTGGGGAAAGAAAACAAGGCTAAGTTCATCCCCTCCCTCAATTATCAAAATTGAACTTTCATATTAGTTTGAGGAAGAAGCTTTGACAAAATGCATGATAAGAAAGGTTAAGAATATCTAAAGAATAGCTTGGAATGGGATTATTAATGTTCTATTTTGGTATAATAAGTTTTGCTAAAAAAAATGAGTCTTAAAAATGTATTAAGCTTAACAAACTAGTTAATCAATTAGGCCAACCATTTGACTATTCTACCAACTGGTCGATTAGTTTGGTCGAGCAAAACCCTTTAGCTGAAACGATGAACCAATTGATCAGTTAATAGAACTAGTATATTGGTCCGCTTAAGAAACTCATTTTATTCTATTTCTAAAACTTATTAAACTCAAAATTTTTCTCAAACTTGAATATAATTTCAAATCAACATAAAAAATTAACAAATCTTAATAAATATAAAAACTTCTCATTCTAAAAACTTCACAAAAATATGGGGTATTATAACAATTCCTCTTAAAGAGGTTGCGTCCCTAAAGCTTACTAACCAAAGTCTATGCATAGTATATAACACACACAATGATTCACACTATATGTTCAAAAAGGAAAAAGGGAACTACCCCCTTAAAATAAGGTCTACACCACAAAAATGACATTCATAGGAAAACAATGGATATTTTGCTTGAATATTGATCAACCTCCTATGTGGCCTCGTCAACACCATATCGTGACCAAAGAGCATTTACTAATGGAAAATTCCTCATACACGTTGCTTGAGCCTTCATATCTGGGATACTTACTAGTTATTATTTGTAAGTTAGAGACTCATCAAGCTCAAACAACTCCAGCCAGATGACATATGAAGGATCCACTACATACATCCTCAACTAGGATTTGTGAAAGACATTTTGCACATGTAATAATTCCATAAGCAGGGATAAATGATAAGTGACCTTGCTAACATAATCCATAATCTCATATGATCCAATATACTTAGGGCTGAGCTCATCCTTCCTACCAAACCTCATGACATCTTTTGTGGGAGATATGCTCAAAAGGACTTTATCACCCACCTTGTAACCCTTGGTTCATCTTCTTGAGACTATATAGCTCTTATGTTGGTCTTGGGTTTCTCTCATCCTATCCTGAATTAGTCGAATCTACCCCATCATCTTTTTCATCACCTTTGGTCCCAACACAATTATCTCATTGATATTATTCCAGCATAAATGAAATACCCCCAAAAAAACCGGATGGAATTGAAACCATTAGGAGTCCTTAGAAGACCCATCATAATTTCCATCGATATATTTTCCCACTTTTTTTCTACAACTTCTAGTGGTTGTACCAATCCTATAGCCCTCGTATGCTTGATCTTAACTTCTTAACAAGTCATACATAGGGGAACAAACTCTGTCACCTCCATTTCATATAGGGACACTAATATACCATCATTAAATCTTCGTACAGCCTATCCCCTCTAAGGTGGATGGAATAGGGAGTACAACATCCTTATTCTAGGATTTTTCTCTTAATCTCAACACATCCCTCAGGTATACACCACCTTCTATGGTATCTAACACTATCATCCTCATGGAGTTTAAACCCTTAGGCTCTACCTTATTTAATACCTTGCTTGATCCTTTTGAGCTTAAGATCACCAAGTTAATTTGCTCCAATTTCCTTAAAGATCAAAGGATTGATGGTGAGTACACTCATTATTACCTCCAAACTACCAGTGTTGATCATCTTGATCTCCATCTTCAAGAACTCTCAGCATAGTTAATTTGCCACATCTTTCGACTAAGCACATTTGCCACAACGTTAGCCTTATCCTCATGGTAGGTCAATTCTAGGTCGTAATCCTTGACCAAATCTAACCATCATACTCATCAAAAATTCAACTCCCACTATATGAATATATACTTGAGATTCTTATAGTTGGTATAGAACTTGCACTGAATCCCATAAAGGTAACGCCTCCAAATCTTAAGAGCTAACACTACTACAGAAAACTATAAGTCGTGTGTTGGGCAGTTATGTTCATGCTAATTTAGTTTCCGAGAAGCATATGCTGCCACTTTCCCATGTTGCATCAGTACAAAATCTAATTCATGCTTTGAAATGTCGCTATATAATTCAAAACTGTAGCATTCACTTTTCAACATGAGCACTAAGGATGTAGTAAAATGCTTCTTCAACAACTCTAAAGCTTCAACACAATTCTTATCCCACTGAAATAGCATAGCCTTCTTCAGTGAGTTTTTCAACGGATGAGCTATCTTGGAGGAGTCTGCAACAAACCTACTGTAGTAGCCGACCAATCCCAAAAAGCTACACATCTCCTTGATAGAAGTTAGTTCTAGCCACGCAGAGACTACTTAAACCTTGGAAGGATATATTATCACGCCATCCTTAGAGATTAAATGTCTAAGAAAAGTCACTTGATATAGGCAAAGCTCATAATTTGAAATTTTGACATACAACTAGTGTAACCTTAACAATATCAAATTTTTCCTTAGATATTGCTCGTGAATTTCTAGATTGTAAGAGTAGATGAAGATGTCATCAATGAATACCACAATGAACTGATCTAAGAATGGTCAAAAAAATTTGGTTCATGAGGGCATGAATACTATTGGCACATTAATGAGCTTGAAAGGCATTACTGTGAACTCATAACGAACATATCTCATTTGAAATGTAGTCTTTGGGGTGTTCTAGTCTAGTATCCTCAATTGATGGTAGCCTAACCAAAAATAAATCTTGGAGAATTCCTTTCCTACCTTAAGTTAGTCGAATAGGTCATCAATCCTTTGAAAAGGATAATGAACCTTTACCATAACCTAATTTAACCCTCAGTAATCAATGCACAATATCAATCTTTAGTCATTTTTCCTTACAAAGAGGACTAGTGTTCCTCATGATAATATAACTTGTCAGATATAGCTCTTCCTCAACAAATCCCCTAATTGGGCATTAAGCTCTTTCATCTCTATAGGTGCTATATAATAGGGCTTTAGATATTAGTTCCATCCCCAAAAATAAGTCTATGATAAAGTCAAAATATTAAATAGGTGGCTTTCTTGAAATTTCCTAACCGAATACATTGAGATACTTGTGGATCATTACAATTTGCTCTAATGGCATCTCATCTACCATAGTATCTTTAACACTTCATAAGAAGAGAAAATTTCCTTAATGAAAAAGGTTTCTCATCATAATTATCGACACAATCTTTATAAAGGGGTTAGGTTCAAACTTTTGATACAAGATCCTAACACCCTTAAGTCCTCGTAGACATTCTTACTTGTAATCTATCAACGTTTGATACTTCCCCAACATGTCCATTATGATAGGTGCATCAAAGTTCTACAATTTAATATCCAAGAGATCTAAAGGAAATTCTACTACTCCAACTATCAACTTGACCCCTTTATAGAACTTAAAGCCTGAAATTCTCTCCCTAGCAGGCAACAAAAGTGGAAATACTATTGGAAGGAGATAAATCACATCTAGCTACAAATTTAAATGACAAAAAAGAAGGTGATGAACATAGATAAATAGCATGCATACTATAAAGGTAGATATAGTAAGCATACCGGCCACTACACCGGTCTAACACTTTACCTCTGACAAGGTTAACACATTCAAGTGTCCTCTTGAAGAAATTCCCATAGCACTATTTGACCCCCAACCTTCCTAAATGGTATGAGGCTTCTAACCTATGGATTAACTATCTTGATTAGTAAGACTAGCTCGTGAATAAAATTCTCAAAACCTATGGTTGTAGCTATCAAATAGCTCTGGTGCTCTGAGCTCAAATATGACCTTCCTAGACATTACCACCTCTGACATGCCACTCATAGGCTCTTTATATGACTATACCACACCCATAGAAAGTCACCTTATTACTTCCATAATCAACTCCTTAGTGATATGTTCTACAATGCTTACATTGGTAATATCTCTCCTCAGCATGTCCACAAGGCTGACCTCCAACTCTAGGTGTTGACCCTATACTCCTAGCATACTTAGGTGGCATCCTTCCTCCAGAATAGGCCTTCTTCTTGTCACTGGGATGTTGAAGACCCTCAAAATTTCTCTTCCTCCCTCCTAACCAGGCACTTTGGGCTTAGATGATTTAGAAGCCTCCAAAGCCTACTCATATATTCCCACCATATCTAGAAGAGTAACTCCTACTAATAACTCTTGGTATCTAATTTCCTAGCTGACCTTAAAATGGTGAACCAACATCATCTTAATGGCCTCTACCTCTTGATCAAATTGGACCAATATATAAACCTCATATAGTACTCCTCTCTCATCATGCCTCCTTGCCGAAGGGCAATGAACTCATCATACTTCTTCATACGAAGGTGAGTAGGGAAGAAATGAGCATGAAGTGCCTTAAGAAACTATCCCCATCCTATAAGCTCTCTACCTCTATACTAGACGTTCCTCTACCAGGCATATGCTCTTCTTTTCAGGTAGAATACCGCTATGTCAACCCTCTTATCCAAAGAGCAACCACATTCGATGATGGTACTACCCATGTTCCTAACCCATCTTTCCATAATTTCAGGGTCCTCTTAACCCTCAAAGATGGGTAGGTGATGATGCCCATCGCTCTTGAGCCAATTTTTCATAACTAGTGTGGGGTACTAAAACTGTGGTGCACTACTACGGAAACAGAAAATAATAACGAGACATTAATAACGGTGGTTCAAAAACTGTCGTCAAATCCATGAAAATTAATGCGTGGGAAGTTTTAATAACGGTTTTACGTAATAACCGTAATTAAAAGTGTAAGGTAAAATTTTGCACGGAAATTTTAATAACAGTTGACGTAAAACCGTTATTAAAACATGATTTAATAACGGTTCAAACAAGAACCGTTGTCAAAATTGGCAAGGTTTTAATAACGGTTTCTCTAAAAATCGTTATTAAATCATGTTTTGATAACGGTTCTTGAAGGAACCGTTATTAAAGCAGGATTTAATAACGGTTCTTACAGGAACCGTTATTAAAATCTCCTTTTATTTTGTTCTCTTATGTTTCGTGCCAAAAATTTCAGACTCTGCCGCTTCCCTCTCGTACTCTCTTTCTCTTGCGAACCCTTGCACCACCACTCCGGCTCCTCTGAATTAAGGGAAATCATCGCACCGCCATCTCTCCACCACCCCTCTGCCACTCTTGCGAATGTAGCTAGCATTTGTACCTTCATCGTTGTCGTTCTCAACTTGTACGTCATCGCTCCCTTTACGTATGTGTTTTTCTTCCTTCATTGCTTAATTTGTCTCTACTGATATGTATATATACATATAAATGCATGCATGTTGGACCGAAAAGGTTGTGTTTGATGTGTTGATCAAAAATATGTTGTTTGATGTGTTGGTGAAAAAATTTGTTGTGGCCTTAATATATATGTATATATATATATATATAAATGTGTTTATAATCTATTTTATAAAAATATGTATTATTATTTTAAGAGAATCCACAAGCCTAAAATATATATTATTATCATAAGATATGTACGTTCTAAGTATAAAGTTATGGTGTATATATTTTTTTAGCACTCACATTATTATATATGCAGATGATCATGTATATTTATATGCTTTTTTTAATATATATTTTGTAAGACGTGTTGTTTGCTTTTCCGTAAAATGTGTGTTTATATGTGTTCTATTATATGTATATATATTTATAATATATTTATATATAAGATGTGTATATATAATCTTAAATAATTGTGGTTAGGGTTAGGGTTGGGGTTAGGGGGAGGGTTAGTGTTAGGGTTAGGGTTAGCTATAGGTTTAGGATCATTATCTTATGAGGTTTAGTGTTATTTTTTATTATAATTTATTAGGGTTAATTATTGTTAGGGTTAGGGGAGGGTTAGGGTTAGGGGGAGGGGAAGGGGAGGGTTAGGGTTAGGGTTAGGGTTTATCGTTTATTATACTAAATATACAATAGGGCTATAAGGAAAAATCCTAAGGATAAGGGTATTGTGCATGGGGAAAAGTTGAGGAGGTTGGTTGGGCATTGGTATTGTAATCGATAAAAATTAAATAGAGATGAATAATTGTGTATAATAATAATATTAATAATAATAATAATAATAATAATAATAATAATAATAATCATATAGGATTTATTAGACTATATATATATATATATATATATTATCTTATTAATATCTACTTGATTTTACTATGCGTAGCTTGAATGATTTCATGATAGTTTGATGTTTAGCCAGTTTGTTAAATATATAACTAAATATTATGTCCTTATTTTAAATAGTTTGATGTTGTTAGGTTTACATAGTTGGTTATGATCTTGTAGAATATATTTATGATTTGTCTAGCTAGTTGAAGATCAGTTTACATATTCTGTAATTTAGATCCTTTTAATTTCGAGAACAACCTTGATGATAAGATTTAGTGGTTCTCATTTGTAGGTAGTGAGATGACATACCCTCCACTGTATTTTCATATGGCGCCACATAGAGATGATGATGCTACTTACATGGTATCGATAGTTGACATAAGCGACATTTATAATTAGGAATGGATGTCAACCACTTGTGTTGCCGTTTATGTCACGTAAGCATTATTTCATATTTTAGATTTTAGTACTCTTGGAGAAATAGAATTTTTACGACCTCTTAAGATTATATGAGTTATTAGTTATTAACAAATATCCATTATTGTCGTCCATATATAGGTTGGTAGCTAGTCGCGCTGCGTTGGAGGGAATGTTGTCCTCTATTGTTTTTGTGTGCCCATAATACATAGCTGACAGTAGTACAATAACAGAGGGTAGGCACATAAACTATTTAGCGGATCGCATTTTGATTGAGGGACACAACAAGCTCTATCTCATTCCTCACCTCGCAACTGAACATTGGGTTTTGTACGCCATCCGACCTGATCTTAATAAAGTTTATGTGTTTGATTCCCTTCGAACCTATGACGTGCCTTTTGAGGTCGCTCGTCGTGGTGGGAAGGAATTTATAGACATATTAGTATACTTTTCACTTCTTACTTCATTAGCTTATTTATACATATATATATTCTACTTTCATTATTTGAGGTATATATACTTACAATATTATGTATCCAATTCTATTTATTAGGGCACTATGGACATCATATCAAAAAAGAGGTGGGAATGGTGTCCCAGACCCAAAGAATCTTCAATATGAGCCTATCATCGTAAGTAGGAAGACAACTATTTTGTATTTTTTTTAATTCAAATTAATATATAATAGTTAGAGAGCTAACTGAATTCATTTGACAGTGTCCACAACAGCAAAACGGCGATGATTGTGGATACTATGTATGTAGAGCAATGGATCTTATAGTCCAGAATAGATCGGTCAACATAGATTCAAGCCATGTATGTTTGCTTTTCCATATTTTTCTATTAATGAATCATGACATATATATTTTTGACCTAATGGCTAACTGTATATTAATTGAAACATGGGTGTTGTAGTTTTTAACCGATGACTATGCACGAGGCCAACAATATAATGTTGATGAAATTGATGAAGTTAGAGACCAATGGGCCAAGCACGTGCACTCAATCATTTGGTATTAGGTAGCGATCTATATATTCTACATGCATTTTTAGGTTTGTATTTTGTCTACATCTTTCGGTCTTCCAGCCTAGATCTATGAACTCTTTACTTTAAGGTGTAGAGCTACCAAGTTGTGGTATGCCCACTAATTTTTATTCCTAAGTATAGTTGGTGTATTGAGACAATATGCATACCAATTATAGATTGATTGAAATTATGGTGTCATACCCTGCTGGTATGAATTGATGTTGTTTTACATTGCAGATTTGGTAATAGTTTGAATGTACAACTGTGTATGTGGGTAGGAACAAAACAGAAAAATTCTAAAAAAAACATATACTTTTAATAACGGTTCTATGAAAACCGTTATTAAAACCTATGATTTAATAACGATTTTAAATAAAATCATTATTAAAAATTGAGGTTTTAATAACGGTTTCTCATAGAACCGTTATTAAAGCATCGGTTTTAATAACGGTTTTGTTTACGAACCATTATTAAAACTCCTGATAATCTGATATTTATGCGCATTTAATGCATATTAGAGGGTTTAATAAACGCATAATCAATGTCCGAAACGGTAATTCGATGATGTTTTAACAACGGTTTTTGTATTAACCGTTATTAATACATGGTTTTCAATAACGGTTTTTTCTTATAAACCGTTATGAAAACCTTCTTTTTAACAACGGTTTACTGCAAAACCGTTATTAAAATATCGTTTTTAACAACGGTTTTTAAGTAAAAACCGTTATTAAATATGAAGTTTACGCACATATTCGCGGGTTTTGTGTATTTTTCATGACGGTTATGCACCATTATTAAAGATATAATAACGGGCAATTCAATAACGGTTGAAAACCATTATTAAAACTGTAAAATAATCGTTATTAAAAGCCCTTTCCGTGGTAGTGGTGGTTGTGGTTCTTAGATTTGGCCTCCATGTACACTCCGATGGTCTCCATAAATGTCTTGATAGGGTCATAATGGCATTTAGCAACCATCAATTTCTAAAGACTAGGAGCATTCAGAAATAATCCTGTACCTAGTACTAACACTAGCACATGCAACAAATCAATAGAAAAGTTATCTGCAACACATTCCCCAACCCACTCTTGCTCATTGACATTCTAGGTTTGAAAAATTTTCACTTTCAACTAAATACTTAGATAGTTGGGATATCACTTAAAATAGCCTATGTTTTAGTTCAAACAGTTCAAAATTGGAAAATATTTTCAAAGAAGTTTAGATACCAATTATATGGTATCTATTAAAAGATTTTGAAAAGGAAACACCTTTAAGAAAAAACATTAATGATAACCCATGGTATCAACTTAAACAATTTAATTCTAGAAATGATTTTCTAAATTTATGATACCAACTTATGGTATCAGCTTAAAAATTCTTGAAAGCAACAAACATTTAGGAAAAATCTATGATACTAACCTATAACACCTCTATTTTTAACTATTAAAAAATTTTATTTTGAAAACCTTGCAAAAGCAGAAAACTACCAAACACTTAGAAATAATGAGATGTTAGCACTGCACCTAAAATAAGATAGGTGTCAACCACCTGTCCTATGTTAGATACAAGGCTACTAAGAAACCAAACAAAAAAAAAGTAGAATGTGCCAAAGAAAATAATATAAATATTGAAAGAAAGGATTTCAAGTACAAGACCTCAACAGTCAGCAAATATTCAAATACACGAGGAGATTATTAAACCAAAGTATAGGGTTCAAATTATAAAAAGAAAAAGAAAGAGAAAAGTAGGACATGGCATTAAACTCTACTACATCTAAGACAGCAGAAAATACTCAAGATGTCCAAGCTCTCAAAACCCATATCCAACATGAGATTGGCCTACTACTAACCATCCCCACAAACCTGCACATAAATATTGGGCACCACCCTATGCAGTTGGGTTTGCAGTGTAGGACGTTGTTTAAGTTGAGAATTAGGTGCATCTAGGATGATTGAAAGCTTTTTGATTGCCTCAAAAAAATCTTGAAATCTTGGCTCCCCTTTCATTGTGATCAACTTGTAACACACTAAAAAAAATGATTAGTAATTCCTAAGGTTTTGTTTTGAAACTCGAATCAATTAGTGTCCTTTCTCGATCTTTGGTTGGTTCTTGCAAGAAATTTTGACTCCAATGAATCAAAACACTATCAATAATCTAATATAACACACTCACAAATGTATTATTATACCTTGTACATTTCTTGATAAATTCTTGAAATAGAATTCAACAAAACAATCTTGATATCATCTGAGGCACTTTAATATTTATACACATTATCTATTTCTTTTCATGTAATATAATTAAATTAATATGAATGCACTAATATACACATATTATATGCAAATAATTCACAACTTAACTCGTCCAAATAATGGATTACTTATGCCTTAAGGTTCAAAAAGTAATAAACTAGTATTCAACACAAATTTTGACAATCAATCCACAATTATAGTTGGTTGCTTAATTGATTATTATTATTAATAATCTAAATTAGTTCCAAAAGAATAGTATTTTCCATGAAAAATTGGTACTAATCATATGGGATCTTATGTAGAACAATCTCATCAAAATAAACATAACATAAGCAATGCATATACTTAGTTATCTTCTCAACACATTCAAAAACCCTACACACATTTACTTATCTTATTCATTTATTTTTTTCATGTAAAAATCATAGATTATTCCAAGATCCTTATACCACATTACCTAAATCCATATATGTTCACTCCAGTTCATACTCATGCATGCAAGATTTCAAGAAAATTAGCTACATAAGGCCTTAGCTCCCCCTTTATTAACCAAGTCTAGATCAACAGATCTAGCTAGCTAAATAAAGAGATAAACTAATGTAATACATGTCATATTATACATATATTAATCTACAATTAAAATTTGTAATACATTATAAAGTTTACATACTATATCAAAGCTAAAAAAACCCTACGCATGCAATACATTGAATAATTAAATTTCATGTCTTGTATATTTGTCTTTTATGTAATTTTATAATCCTTGTCTTATCATTATCATGTACACTAGATGTCTTTGGAAAATTATTCTTCTTTCAAACATATATAATACCTACAAGAATTAATAAATAGAATATCATGAGAGTTATTATGAAGATGTTCAAAATTTTCAAGAACAATTGGTACCATCTCAAAACATGCTAGCTCTTGACTTCCAACGATAGAAGAATGAAATGGAGATGCTCCTACATCACTTATAGTCTCCCTTAATAGTTTTGGTTTTATTGTCCTTTTATTCTTCCTAAATAAGGGAGTTTTTAATATTTTTTATTCAGCTTCATTGTTTTAAAACATTTTTTAAACATAAAATTTGATATATTTATTGAAATACATTTAATTTTGTTTCCTAATGAGTTCTTACCTCTTGAATTATTACATTTAAAGAATTTCTTGAAATTTTGTGTGACCATTTCTAACTATTCTTATTCACAATTAGATTTTAGCCAATCACCTTCATTCCTCAATGTACAATTTTTTTCTACATTATAAGATCAATTATCTCTTCATAAGCTATTAAGGATCCAACTAGAGTTTCAAGTGAATAGTTTAATAGATCCTTTAATTTTTTTATAGTGTCACTTTGGCCAACAACTCAATGCGCATGCATCATAGGATTTTTCTTCTCTACTAGTTAGTTAACATGTCAAGATGTAATCTCGTTCAAAACATAAGTGAATATGGTCAATATATCTTCAATATATTCATTGTGAAATAGTTTAAAGGACATATAGTTTTAAACAAGTATATCAATTCTATATTTTTTTACACCATCTTTACATTTAGAGAAAACTCTCATAGTTTTCCATATTTCTTTTTCATTTGTACATGTAGAGAATATAGTAAATTCAAACCTAAGGAACATTGTAAATTTTTTAATTCCTTTACATTCTTTTATAGGTTCTTAAAATTATGATCATTTCATTCATTCAATTATTTTTCAACTAATTATTTTTCCTTAGCCTTATAGATTTTGTAAAGAGCAAACTCTAACACATTCCTAACATAGTAGCCTTTCGATTGTAGGAAGAGGTCCATTATACTCTTGAATACTACAATTAAATTTGTCCATTACACAATGATTATCTGATGGTGGATTATTTTTATTGTATTTATGTAAATCCACTCATGTTTTTCTCTCCAAGTTGTTAGCTTTTCAAGAGTACATACTCTAACACACTAGGAAACATTTAAGAGATAGAGGTGAATTAAGTGACCAGACTTTTATTATTATTTCATCTTAAAGAAACTAATGAAATAAAATCTAATTTTATTTGAAACTCATTAAGGTGATTTCCTATGGATCATCTTAAATTTAATTTATGGGAGTTATTTGACATATGATAATGTTGTGAGTGAATTATCTTTAGCTTTTTATAGAGAACAAGTGATAAGAAAAAGTAGGCTAAGGTTGAACAAAAGTAAGTGATGTTTATTCTACTAATATATTTTGCGTATCTTATTCTTTGTTGACTAAAATTTAATGTTAATGTTATATTTGTATCTTTAGCTTTTTTTACTTAATATTCTTCTAGTTAATTTAATTTAACTTTGGTTTATTAAAAAAATCATAATATTTCTATTTTTTTATAAATAGATATCTATATTAATATAATTTTAATAAAAAAAATTAGTGAAAAATAAGTACATTAGTTCTCAATAATTAGTTGTATGTAGAATAATGGTGAAAATTAGTAGTGGTAAAAGATAGTTAAATGTATGATGAAATATATATATATATATTCAAATAATCATAGTAAGAGATGTTTTATTTATTTTTTTGAAAAAATAATATTGGTATCATATTGATGTCATTGAGTTGCACATTAACTTCTATGTGCAAATGGTTTATAAGTATTGTTTGTATGTTTGTAAACTGTACTTTAATTTAAAAAGCATAACCAAATCAAATTTTCAATTATAAACAAAATGCTAATTTTTTTATCTTAAATAAGATTGAATAAATTACACTTTTATTTAATTTAATTTATGTTTGGGCCTTTACTCGATGCCATATGGTAATTATTAATTTCATTGCTAACTAATGCCTTAAATTATAACTTTCTTTTATGCAAACACATTTTTGCCTCATCAATTTGCATTACTTGATCAATTAGTTATGTTTAGGTAAAACACTAGCAACAACAAAGCTACTTAAAAAGAGTCGACTCTTAATTCTCTTAGGTTTGTTGCATAGTGGAAGGTGATTAGTTTAATTTGGCTTACAATTTACACCATATTATAAACATCTTTACTAGGCGAGTTAGAGAGAAGGGACTAACTCATTCCATTATGTTGCTCCAGTATTCTCCCCCACCACCCCACAAATCTCTTCCTCATTTGTTTTCGCTCCCCCTCCCCCCACAACTCTTGCTAGTTTGTTTATGCTCCCTTTATTTTCTCTAGTTGGTGTTTTCCTTTGTCTCTACCCCTCTTGGTGGTTAATGGGGGTGTTCATAATGGTTGTGGTAGGAATGTTAGATTTAATTGAGGTTTTTGATAAGGTGCCCAATAATTATGGTTCATTTGGATTGGGATGAGTTGGTGTAACACCCCCAAATTTACTCCTGAAAAATTTTGTTTAATTTCAAAAAAAAATTATCGGAAACAAGAGATAAACCTTGTAAATTCGGGGGCGTTACCGCCACACTTAATACCAGAATGGTTCACTCCTACCGTCTCAGTACTAAGTACTAAGGCTAAAACAGATTAACCCAACAACTACGAGTTGTTAGCATAACACATTCATAGATAAAACCTAAGTAGTACAGAATCAGAGTGCGGAAGTTCAAAGTAAAATTCAAGATACGGTTTTAAGGGTTTTTGAAAGTTGAAACGTCATACACTTAAAAAAAATAAACTTAAATACATAAGAAAGGTGAAGTGACAACAGACTTCGGCCACGCCACTCTCGATCCCCAAGCTAGGTCCGAACTCAGCTCTCGGTCCCGCCCAACGCTTCATAAGCGTCGTAGGCATCAAATATAGAGTCATCTACCTGCACTAGATCAGTGGGGCCTTCTGCTCGTGGGAATGAGCAACACCCATGAAACGGGTGGTCAGTACGCTTCGTACTGAGCAAGGTAACCGAATAACTAAGGTCGAACAGACAAAGTACACAATACAAGCATGATCATATAGGCACATAAGGCAATACAAATAGTGAGGCCGATTATGTTCCAATTAGACTTATCCTTTAAATCTCTTATTACCATGCTCAATTCCATATACTCTTTATTAATCCATGTAAAGGCGGGTACCCCACTATTATAGCCGGTGGATCGGAGATATATACAGGGCAGAACGCTCCTAACCACTATTATTTACCGGTGGTTCGGTCTCCAGGGAAAAACGCTCCTGGCCACTATTATTTGTCAGTGGACCGGTCTGGCCCCGACTCACATGGTGTTCCACTGTAAATATTTAGTATCTTTTCCATGTCTTATCGAATTTTATATTTGGTTTGCTGAGCGCGGAAAACCCCCACTATTATAGCCGGTGGACCGGAAGTATATACAGGGAAAAACGCTCCTGGCCACTATTTTTCGCCGGTGGATCGGTCTCCAAGGCACCCCGGCTCCTGGCCACTATTATTCGCCGGTGGACCGATCTAGGCCCGGCTCAGCATCTTCCTCTTTAAGTGATTAGTGTTTTATGGTATCTTTTTCAACAAGTTTCCACCCTAGACATGCATGGCTAACTTCAGCTATACTCATCCTCCCAAGAGGGCCCGTCTCATATCTTGAGATCGCTGCGCCTCTTAAATCGCCCGACATCCTTCCCTTAATCCGCTTACTCACTCCGGAACCCGTCTCCTAAGTGTGTGGGTCTGGGCCCACCACCTTTTTCCCCAAAGTCCACTCACCACCTTCCCTTAGGGTTTTCTCCAGAAAACCCATCTTGGGCCTATGTGGCCCATCCTTTCCTACCTAGTACATCCATAACCATCCTAGCACCCTTACACCTTACGACCCTCCGGTTCAACCCTCATTTCATGTCACCCTCATCCTCACTTATTATTTTAACTCTCCCCTTTTTCTTCTTGTCACCCTCTAGACTCTAGCCTTGTCTCTCGCGCACCCTTATTTTGGTCCACGTACTATTTTTTACTCGGAGCCCCCAAACACCCAAACAACACCTCTCTTACCTTCCACACACCCTGAGGCACCTTTCTATATGTAAGGTTTGCCCCCATGCGGACCTTAACCACCCCATGCGAACCCTAGTTCTCCTATTCCTTCTCTGACCGACTTATTTCCCCCTTTTGAGAATTCTTTCCAAATATTTCCTTCCATGTCCCCAAACTATGTCACCACACCAAACTCCCTAGCATGCATGTCCTAAGGCCATAACACATCATAAATTGAAGCACATTCACATTAAACATAACACAGGTAATCACACAGACGTACCTGGATCCATGTTGCGGTACACATAACGTAAGGCAAGATAGTGACATTTAAGGCATAACACATAAGTACATCACATGAGCATGTAAGACATCCACAACCAGTAGTTCACATATCACACAAGTGGCCTTAGTTAGACCCTTACCTAGATCGGCGCCGGGCTTGGAGCACGCTCCTACGCCTCCCGAAAGTTCTCACTCGATTCACCTATAAGAGGGAAATACTATGAGTTAATCTCCCTCTATCGGGAATACCAAAACCCCTATCTTACTCTTATCATGGCCTAAAACTAAGGCTAATATTAATAACTAGTAGTTTATAAATAAAAAGGTAGGGTTATTATTATCCCTAAGATAATTAGTTAAATTTTTCCACTACTCGGAGTAAGCCTTATCATTTTTGCCGTATTATGGTAAGGGCTCCAATAATGTTATTAAAAGTATTAATAATAATAAGAATGCTAATAATAATGGTAGGAATGGTAATAGTAATCGTAATGATAACATTAGTGACAAAACAAATCATGATAAGGATACTAAAACGATAATATTAAGGACAATAATAATAATAATAATAATAATAATAATAATAATAATAATAATAGTAATAACAACACAGTAGTGATAATAATAATAATAATGATAATAATAATAATAATAATAATAATAATAATAATAATAACATTAAGGATAATACGATGGTAAATACGGTTAGGGTTTTTGATATGGCGAACATAAAGATAACAATAATAATGCTATTAATAATAATAATAATAATGATAATAATAATGATAATAATATTAATAATAATAATAATAATAATAATAATAATAATAATGATGATAATAATAAATATAGTAACAGTAAGAGTAGTAAGAGTAATAACCATAATAACAAGAATAATGATAATAGTAGTAATAATAGTGATGATAATAGTAAGGATAATAATAGTAATACTAGCAATATTAACAATAATAATAACTGAATAGGGTCTTGTATTACTTAATACCATTAATTAGAAGTTCTTAGGGATGACATTAGGACCTGCTAATAATAATAATAATAATAATAATAAGGGTAGTACTAATAGTAATTATATTAATAGTATTAATAATAATTAGACTAATGATAATTATAATAACATTAAAAATAATAGTTAATAATAATATTAAAACTTATTAACCACTTCTATTATTCCAGGTCTAGGGTTTAGGGAGTTGGACCACCTGGCTGGGGTGGTGGCACCGGCGGCGGCGTAGCGGCGGCGGTGGCGGCGGCGAAGGAAGAATTGGGAAAGGTGGCTATGGAGGCTAAAGGAGGAGATACTAGGGTAGAGTGGAGGTGTAGGGTGGTAGAGCAAGAAGTCCTGGTGGTTTTGGGGGGTGGTGAAGGTGTTGCAAGTGGCGGTACAGCCAGCGGCGGCGGCGCGAAGGTGGCGCAGGGCTGGAAGGGTCGTTTTTGGGGAGGAATTTTCGCACAGCCAGGGCGGCATGTGCGGCGCAAAGCAGGGAGTCTAAGGTGGTTGGTTGTGTAGAGGGAGGTGCAGGGAGGATCGTGGTGGCAAGGGTAGGCAGTAGGGGTGGCTGTCGGCGGAGCAAAGGCCGTCTGAAAGCAGGGCGGCGCGCGTCTTTGCTCTGTTTGGGTTCCCAGTTGTCGAACCTGATTAAGGCGGTGAGGAGGGCTATTTATAGGCCAAATTGAACGGAAAATGACAAGCTTCGAGGTGGAGGTTAGGGGGTAGGGTTAGGGTAGGTTGTCCGGCGTAGTTGGTCGACGTACAGTCTGAAAATTTTCAGACCATGATTGCCTGGGAAATGGGGAATTTTCGTGCGGGAGAAGGGCTGTGCCGTTTGGTCACATCCACAGGGAAGTCAACGGGGAGAATAGGGGCAAAATGACCGGAGTTGGAGCTGTCGTTGCAGGCCTTACTTCTCCGGCAGGATTTCGTGTTGTAGGCGGCGAATGACGACGGCACAGGGAAGAAGAAGAAGAGGCTGGACCGGCGGTCCAGCGGAAAAAGGAAAAGGAAGGGGGAACGGGCCAGGAGCGGCGGTTATTCCCCCCCCCCCCTCCATTAATGAAACACTGCGTTTTGGGTGAGTTTTGGGCAAAATGCGACGTCCGCGTCGGTCTGACAAAGCTTGTGTTTTTATCAGCGTTGCAGGGATGTCATCTAGCTCCATTGTAGTTGGGATCCCATTTAGTTTAGGTGTTAGCGAGTGGCCTACTTAAGTATTTGGAGTTCATATTTTTAGAGTCCTTCTTTAAATGCTTGCTGAGGTTTAATTGGTGTGTTGGATGAGGTAATTAACCGAATGTTAGATGAAGTAGTTTAATTGAGGTGTTTGTAGAGGTGTTTCTAGTATTTGTCATATTGTTTAGGTGGTAAATTAAGATCAAGGTGTTAGTAGGGGGTTATTCGAGGGATATCATATGTATTTTGATTTGGTGTATCTATCTTAGGTTTCTTACTCCGGGATCCTATTCTATTATGGTGACAATGTAACAAATGCTTCGTTGTAGACATAATAACAACGTTTGGCTTGTCATTGAAGCTCGAGCAACGACAAATCTATTCGGCAATTTTGGTCTGGGTGTTTCATCTTATTCATGGGTGTTAATTAATTGAATTTTGGTGGTAGAGAATGATTTGGGAATATGTCTAGGTGATTCTTCTTAATCAAGGGTTTTATTCTACTTTTGAAGGATGTGATAGAGGCATTAAAGGGGTTGGGGAGCGTTTATATACGATGTTAGGTATGCTTGTAAGGAGTTTTCTAAAGCACTGAGCTAATGAAGATGTGGATTGCTGAGAGGCATCAAAGGGTGTGGAGAAATTGCTAATTGTATTATGGAGGAGTTTGTGACCAGCATCGACGACGAGCATGATTGGGTGAAGATGATGAGGTGGCAACATGCCAACGTGTAATTAACTAAGACAAACTTATAATAAAACAAAATAAAAAAATTCATGGCATAAAAGGAATAATAAATTTATTATTTGTATTATTTCTATATATTATCATCATAATTTTTATTGTTACTATTATAATAATTTTTTTGTACTTTTTTGTGGCACAATTTATTTTCTTTTATATTGTTATTAATTAATTTGTATTACTTAATTATTAATGAAAAATTTAATGAATTATTATATTTATTTTTAGATGAGTTTGGTTTTTGATTTGAATTTTGAGTTTAGGTAGATAGTATTTTTGGTTGTAGGGTGAGCTGTGTGAATTATACTAGTTATAGGTATTTTCATATGGTTTGAGTTAGGGGTCTACTTCCTTCTCTGGTTAGGAGGTGTGTGCTTATGATAGGAGGGGACATCGTGTTGTGAGATGTTTACCGCCTAGGTTGTGCTTAGTGAAACGATTAATTTTTCCTCTAAATCCCTTTAAAAAGGCAGAGAAAGCGGATCATGATTATATTTGCATGGCATATTTTTATATATCTTGGAGGCCTAATAATAAATAAAAAAATCCAAACCATTACCCGATATCATAGTACACAATTAATTTGACTGCCGAGTAGGGCTTTCTAATTAATTATAACTTTCCTACTTGGAATTTCATTCTTGCCTCAACCATCCACATCACTTGGTCGATCGGTAAGTACAGAGTCAGGTGAATCAGCATATATAGAAGCAAACGTTTGGTTATAGTAAAGAAGTTGGGGGCTGTTGGTTCTCTAAAATTATTAGAAAGTAAACCTATAATGATAAATATAAAAGGATAAAATCTACCGTCAAAAAAGCAATTTTAGTCATATATGTCCATATACATAGAGAGAGAGAGAGAGAGAGAGAGATTACACAGAGATTAAGAAAAGGTAATACAATATAATAAGCCTTTTCCTCTAGTATACACCACATGACATAAAAATCACAGTATAATCATTTTTGGACTAGGGTACACACATATACTTTCATGTTGATAACAGGTTTGCACGGACAAGTACAAATTATCATGTAAGTATCACATTACTATAAACATATATGTTACCATGCGAGAGAGATTTAAGCCTAAGACTTCCAGCTTGTTCGTAGGATCCTGACTTCGACCATTAATTTACGACCTGTATAAGCGTCGGTTTTTCTTTGCAATATATATACACATACATGTGTATGTCATCCCTTTCCTCCTAGTTGGCTTTTGCTTAAATTAGTTCCTCACATTTCAGTTGGTAGCGTTACACCTACAGCCATATCCATAACCGGAATAGTATGGCGAATATGGTCCGTAACCACCGTAACGCGGCACATAGCCACGCCCATAACCATAACCGTAGTAACCTCGACCGTAATTTCTAGGAGGATAGCCGCGGCCGCCATAAGGATCTGGAAGAAAAACTACTTCATTGCTTTCCGCGCCGTTCTTTTCGTCTGCTGAGAGGAAAGAAACACGATGAGATTCACCGGTCAGGTACACAGGATCGACATGAAGATGATTATTCTTATGTTGAAATTAAGATCGAACTCTATAGATTTCTACAGCATATAAACACTAATAGAAGAAATTGCATGCGTGATGAACAGCCGATCGGTACCCGACTGTGCAGAAGTTACCTAATTTCGCAGCGTTGCTGTCTGATACGACGCGAGATGAAACTTGGGAGGAAATAAGCAGCAGAGTGATGGCAAGTAGAAGGCCGACAAGAAAAGAGGCCTTCGGAGTATCCATACGGACCGTGACACTCGTGATTAGTTAGTGGGATCGGCTGCCGTTGGGTTTGCCTGCAAGGACTTTCCGAGATGCAAGCGAGCGCCCGCTATTTATTACGCGTCGATGAGGGAAACGTTACGTATTAATTTGATGAATTGCAAATTTATTTTTATCTAGTTCAATTTAAGCTAGGTCTAGGATGATTAATTTAATTAATTCAATTCTTTTTTTTTTCTTTTTCCTTTTGGGACGGTTGGGGGTGTTGGATGAGCGGAATGGAGAAGGGGTAGGACAGAGTAATAATATATTATTTTATTTTATTTTACATAAAACTCATTTTAGTAATTTATATAAAATTATAGATGTCAATAAATATACTACTAATATTTGCAATTACATCATCTATTGAAAAATAACATAGCAATTAATATATATAAAATAAATAAATAAGTTATGGTATAAATAGAAGGTAGACAGTTGCTTAATTTTTTTGAGAGGGAGCATATACTATTATTTTAGGTTATAACCCCTCTTTTCCACCTTATTGTGAAGTGTCTGAAAATCTTTCCAGTTGTTTTTTCTTATTTACCTTTAATATTAATAATATTTTTTATTAAATTATTCAGTAATTAAATTTTTATATAGAAAATTATTTTAGATAATTAAAAGTTTTTTTATTTTTATCCTTACTTTTTTTAATTATATATACATTAAATGATCTATTATTTTTTAATAAATAGTGTTAGAATAATTTTAAAATTTTTTTTAAAAGGTGTGTAAAATAATAGAATTACTTTATTTTTAATATGAAAAGAATATTAACTAATAAAGGCATACGGGGAGAAAGTAAAATATTTTAGAGACCCGTATTCAGAAGCCTTATAAATATTTTGGAATAACTTTAAAATACAATAATTCTGGGCGGTCAATTAAATACAATAATGTTGAAGGAATTTCCGAGCAAGTGGGAGTGGCATACTTTATTATACCTCTACATGAAAAGTACATATATAGGAGCTAATGGCAAAATAGTGGGTAATATTCCCCCACGGAAAAGTAAAAATAAATGAATCTCCTATTCTCCTCCGACCGACCTACTTTGGGATTCTACAGTCGAAGTCAAACTTTTTAATATTCCGCATTTGATTGATACTATGTTTAGAGCTTGTTTGGCATATCCCGAAAAAACCAGAGCGAAATATACACTTCGAATTTTTTTATGTTTTATATATTATATTTAGAATAAGGTTTAGAAAATATTAAGTTTAGATCTTTTTAAATTTATAAGGGTAAGTAATGTTGATATCACTGGCAATATATGCAGCAAATACAGATTATAAAACCGAAATAAGAAAAGATACTTATCAATCCATTGTACGGTAAATTTAATTGCCATCCTAAAGTAATATTTGGCGGATCCTGGTTGCAAATATTAATGCCGAATCATCATCAAGGTTATCACAACATCCTTTAATCTAGTGTATTTAAGAGAAAGAAAATAAAATTTGTAAAAATAATGTCTAGACTTTGAGTGAAATCAGTAAAGAGAGCTCAATAATTTACAATGAAAAATAGAACAAAGTTGTATGTCAATCAAAGCTTAATTGACGATATATATATAATAGAAGAGAAAAATAAAGTGGTAACCGGCCCTCTTCCTCCACTACTCCGTAGGACTAGCACAACTTAGTGAACATTCAAAGAGTCGTTTAAAAAGTGAATTATAGGTTGACCAAGCAACAAAAAATTTGGATCAAAGACCACACCACACCCATGTTGAACCCGGACCAAACAGGCAGGTGGCGAGTGCACACGTGTCTAGGTTTAGGCCCAGACCAACAACCCATCCAAAACAGTCCAAGTAACTTTCTCAGTTATAGCTTTGTTAGTGGGGATATATAAACTAAATAAAACTCAAGGCACCCACTAATATGGGACGGAAAAAGAAAGAAAAATAGCAAAGGCTAAAGAATGCACTTCTAACTATGTCATTGTTGCCATTACTCTAACAATCTCCTACCAATGAAAAAATAGAAGAAAATAGGAAAAACAAAGGATCTAAACTAAGAAGAAATGACATTTAAATATCAATATCACAAGGATTAAATTAATACGTAATGAAGTGAGGCAATAATCGCTTCGAAGAAGTGAACGAATCTTCAACTACCTTGACTTCAACTAAGACCCCCATAACACATGCTTTACCTTGGATTCTACAAATTTTGTGATAATAAATAAGTACTTTTAATGGACATGCACATACTTTGGGTACTTATGAGTGCTCTAGAAATATAGTCTTAGTCTTTTATAAAAGACTGCCCACGTTCACGCTCACCGTGGTGAATCTATCAAGTGCATCTCACTAGCACTACCAAACAATGCTATGGCTTTATTAAGAGCATAAGAATTCTCAACCTCTTATACAACAAGCGGTGAGTTCATCAAGTTCATCTCATAAGGACCACCCAAGAATAGAGCTATGAACTCATTAAGAGTATAATCTTAACTTGGAGACAAAATACTACCACATGCCATATGGATGGAAATGTAATGTAACAAAGTAATCATATGGTTTTGTTTAATTATGAATGGTATCCACCATACTTTCTTCAACTCAAAGGCTTAAGCCCCATCCCCATCGATGATTCAAGGATTACTCTCCTCGTTAGACCCTTTGTAAGTGGGTCTGCCATATTTTTCTCTGATCTGATAAAATTCTAAAAAGATCACACTATTCCTTAACAATTATTTCACATAACTATGTCTAATACGGATATATCTCCTCTTACTATTATATACATTATTCTTAGCAAGACAAATAGCTACCTGTGAATCATAATGTAAGGAAACCAGGACATTTGGTTTTATCCACTAAGGGACATCTGCTAAGAGGTTCCTCAGCCAATCTACCTCTTGACTAGTAAATTCAAGGGAAATAAATTCTAACTCCATAGTAGAGTGAGCTATACAAGTCTGCTTAGCAGACTTCGACGAAATAGCTCTTCCACCCAAGGTAAACACATGACTGCTAGTGGAACTGATCTCGTCATTATTAGAAACCTAGTTTGCATTTGTAAAATCCTCTAACATGGTAGAAAATTTACTAAAATACAAACACTAATCCTTAGTATCCTTAAGGTATCTAAGTAAACAATGAAGAGTAATCTAATGGTCACTACATAGGTTATGAGTATACCTACTCGGTCTACTCACTACATAAGCTATGTCAGGTCTAGTATAGTTCATGAGGAACATTATGCTTCCTATGATTTTAGCATATTCAACTTCAAATACGTACACTATAACCTTGGTTCTTTTTCAAGTTCATGTTGAGGTTATAGGGAGTTTTCAGAGGCATATGATCAAAACAATTAAATTTTTTAAAATTGTCTCAATGAAATGTGGCTAACATAGGAAAAAGCCATTCTCTGTTCTTCTAATTTTAACAACAAAAATCACATCACCTTCTCTTAAATCCTTTATATCAAAATGACTAGATAAAAAGGATTTGGTCTTATTGACCACAATCATATTGTTGCTAAGAATCAGCATGTCATCAACATATAGATAAATAATCATACACTCTTATCTAAATATCTTAAAGTAAACACATGACTTAGATGCATTGACCATATAACCATCACTTACCAACATTGGGTCAAATTTCTCATGCCATTATTTAGGTGCTTGTTTAAGGACATATAATAACTTTATCAATATACACACTTTATTCTCCTGACCCTCAACCACATAGCCCTTAAGATGCTCCACATAAATTTCTTCTTGGAGGTTACCATTTTGAAACATAATTTTAATATCCATTTAATGGACTATGAATCCATAGATAGCAACTAAGGCAACCAAAGAACCTATAGTGATAATCCTAGTTATAGGAGAATAAGTATTAAAAAATTCAACATCATCTTTCTTTTGTTTATAGCTTACAGCTATCAATGGAGCCTTGAACTTATCAATGTTTCCATCAATTCTGCATTTATTTCTAAAAACCCTTTTGCATCTAATAGGTTTACATCCTTTAGGTAAATTTACCATGTCCCGTATGTGATTTGCCTTAATAAAATCCAATTCATTGCAAATTTCCTCTTTCTAAAAACTAGCATCAATGGATGTTACATCTTCCCTATACATTTTTAGACCACACTTAATTAAATAGCCAAACACAAAGTCTAAATCAATCTTATCATGATCATCATTTTCAACTAGAAAAGCAGTAACAAAATTAGGCTCAAAGTTAGTTTCTATCCTTTTTATTTTACTTCTCCTAGGTTCATGCATATTTTTATTCACATTATCAGATGAAGAAGGCATAGAGAAAGGCACAAATGAAGCATTCAAAGAACTAGTAATATCATATGCATTCTTTCTCATAGGGAACATATTTGCAAAAAAATCAGCATTTCTAGATTCATAATTGGTATTAGAATGAGAATTATTAAGTAAATAACATATAAGTACATTTTGTTCATTTATGACTTATTATGACTAACAGTATGAAAAACATGACTAGGATGACCTTAATGGATTCCTAAGTTGATGTTAGTGATAACTTTGATTTTGATTTAGATTATTGACCTTATGATCAACATAAATAATTAGAATTAGAATTATTGTGCATTATGTGATACCTTATGATCAGTATATTAAAACATTAATATTTAAAGTGGAAGACCTCGAAATTTAGGAATGGTTGCTTTTTAGGGTTAGCTATCTAGAGACAAAGTAGCAGTCCTCAATTTTGTTTGGTGGTTTGTTGGATGCCTTGTCATTTTGATTAAGGCCATATCTACTCTATAGGTAACCTATGAGCCCTACAAGGGGTATTGATATTTATGGAATATGTGTCCTAGGATGGGAGGACATTATGTTATCATATTACACTAATATGATTGGAGTACTTGTATTTCTCTAGGTTATAAGTTTAGAAGGATTGTAGCTTAAGTGCATTATTATAATCGATGTACTTTATATATCTCTAATTTATTATTGTATCCCCTTAAGTAATTAAAAATAAAAACAATTATTATATAAGGATTTAAATGGATTATTGTGGTTTATTGGTTTGGTAGTTCCCTCCACACACTACTTAGTTTTGGTATGTTGATTTGGTAGTTGCATCCGTGCACTATTTATATTTGGTATATTTGCTGGTAATTATCTAAGTACTTTCCTTATCAGTTTATAAGTGGTATGGAGGTGGTTATTATAAAAGGCTTGAATTATGGTTTGGTGTTTCCCTTAGCGAGACAACCATAGTGTAATAAGATTAATGAAATAGTTATAATATAGTTAAGTTTGATGTGATGAACATGTAATCTATGGTATGATATCAGTTATGGTATGAATGTGTCACTTAGCTAAGGTATGTACTATTTAACATATTATGTCATGGAACTTTGGGTTACCTTTTTGAGCTCCACGTGATGTTTGCATGATTAGTATTTCATATTAGTTTACTTAGCATCATTATACTAATGGATTTCATTTTATGGTCCCCTATCTATTCAGCTGGTAATATTTACCTTGAAGGAGTACTTTGATGGTACAACTTGATGGATTTTGGTAGGGTTTGAGAGTTAGGACTATCCGGTGTCTATTATGGCATCTTTTGATATAGATATCCCTTGGACTCTTATGTTCCATTTTATATTTCTTTTTCTTGTCAATTTTAACTCTTTTGTCCAATCTTTTGTTATCGAAACAATTTAATATTTTAATAAAATATTTCTTTGCTTCTTATCAATTAAAATAGATAAATGTTTTAGTCTTAACAATTAGCGTAAGAAAGATAGAAAAACAGAACTTATACTAAGTGTAGCAGCAACACCCTACATTTTAATGGTTTAGATTTTGCAATTAACTCTTTTTAAAGACATTTTCAAGTGATAAAAATGGGGTATGTTACAATATATCTCTATCTTCCTCTCACCGAGTATGGAATCCTACTCCTATACTATACTATCAGTGGCATATGTCCGCTTATACAAGGTAGTCAACTCCTAGAAGTCCATCGCAGCCATCATCTTACAAGTGATGAAATAGAGCCTCTGGTCAAACTAGTAGACCATCATTGACTCCCCTAAGAGGAGACAATAGTGGTGAAGGCCAAGGTGGGGGGAAGGTTACAGTGATGGTCGCTAAAGGTGAAGGGGTGCAATAGTGGTGGATGTTGAAGGTGAGGGGGTATAACGAGGGTGATAGACACTACTAAAGGGGTAGCAATGGTGATGGAGGCTAGAGCCAGGGGAGAGGGATTATGGTTCTTGGCTAGTATAGAGCTTGTGGTGATGGGATAAATGAAGGAAAGGAAGGAAGAGAAGAAAGGAAGAAGGTTGGTTATTGTTTTTTGTCGATAAGGGAATGGACACGAGATTAGGAAGGAGAAGAGGTATTCTTGTGTGGTTAGCAAAGGATACGAAGTAGAGGTGGAAGGTGGTATTTAGAGAAAGAGAGGGTGAGGCATGTGAGGTGATGAATCAGTTGTGAGGTTGAAGATCAAGGGAGTTGGTGAGGATTGATATTATATGATAAGGTTTGGGAGAATGGGATGGGTTAGTGGTGTAGGGCTGCAGGAGTAGGTAGTATGTGTAGAGACATTATAGGTACAAGGGTGGTAGTGCATGATCGGGAAGGGTAAAGGGGAAAGGGCTTGAACCATATAGGGAAGAACTTATATGGCTAGAAGGGAAGGAGGAAAATGAACTGATTGGGATGGGGATAAAAAGGAAAGAAAAAAGGAAAAAGAAAGAGAATAATTTTTTGGTTAGGTTTAGAGTTACATTTTCATTTTATATTAGGTGATTAGGATTAGACTAATTTTAATTTAGGAAACATTTAGGGTTAGGGTTAGGTTAAAATATAAATGATATGTATTTGGGTGAGAACTAGATTTAGGATCGAGGAATTTAGGTAAGATAAAAATTATTAACTATTTGAGATTAGAATTAGGTTAAAATATCAAATAATTAAGTATAGGTCTAGATAAAAATAATTTGGGGCATTATACCAGGTGCCATACAATCTTACACAATGCTAATTTATTCCACCACTAAACATTGATGATGCCTAAGCTTCCTTCCTTCTTTGATGAACAAATCTTTTCCCAATCAACAAAGTGTTGGCTTTTCCTATATTGTAGTTCTTGATTAAAGAATTTTTTGTAGATAACATTAATCTCTAATATGATATATTTAGGTAAGAGGAAGACTAAACTCCATTAGGCTTGAAGACTAAAAAGGGCAAATTGAATGAGTTGAATTCGCTCTGTATAACTTAACAAATTGGCTTGCTAGGACCTTAGTTTACTTGTATATTTGCCAAATAGAGGCTTATAGTTTTGTTTTGATAGATAATTACCATCCAATGGAAACTCCTAGGTAAGTGAAAGGCAATGTGCCCTCTGGAATAAGGAAGTGCTCTTTGATTTATGGCTTTAAATGTTCATAATAGGAACCTTAAAAGTGGATATTACTTTTTGTAGTATTAAGGTACAATCTTGAAACAACATAAAATGTGTGGAACACTTCAATAATAGCTTTAAGAGAGGAGAATTGACACTTGTAGAAAAATAACAAGTCATCCACAAACATTAAATTGATAATATTCAAATCTTTGCACTTAGGGCGAAGGGAAGAATCTTAATTTTCCCAGAATTCTAAGAGGGAACAACTTAAATATTCCATAATCAAGACAAAGAGATATAGTTATTTGAATTAGTTGATTGTTATTTAAATATTTAAAATGACATATAAGAATTATTGATATATAAGTAATCATTTATTCAGTATTTTTAGTTAATAATAAAGGTATCTTGTGCATTAACATTAATTAATTATCAATCAGCTTTCATAGAAGGAAGAATCATTTTGGATGGTGCCTTGGTAGCCAACAAAATTGTTTAGTGGTCCAAGAAGAGGAATGGATTGAGAGGGGTGATAATCAAACTGGACATTCAAAAGGCTTATGACAATATTAGATGGTAGCTTGTGGATACTATTTTGAGTATTATGAGCTTTGGGAATGTTTATAGAGGATGGACTAAGGAGTGTATCTCAACAACAAGTATTTTAATTTTTGTTAATGGGTCCCCATCCATTCCCTTCAAGATGGGAAGGGGTAAAAGGCAAGGGGATCCTATTTCCCCCTTTTTGTTCATTTTGGTGGTGGATAAAGGAATGATCCATGATTTAAAAGTGGGGAGAGATAATTGTGAAGTTATCGATCTTTAATTTGTGGATGACATTATGATTTTCTGTGGGGCTTCTCTTGAGAATATCAGGAATTAGAGGAGAATGCTAGATTGCTTCTATTTGTTATGAAGATTTAGTGTTAACTTTGCTAAATTTGAGTTCATAGGTCTTGGTGTAGATGATCATTCTTAGAAGGAGGCTACGGATATTATGAATTGTAAGATTAGCTCTCTTCCAATTAATTACCTTGGCCTTTTGTTGGGGGCTAATGCAAGAAACAGCCAGGTTTGGAAACCAGTGGTCAACAAGATTAAGTAGAGATTGGTTGGGTGGAAGACGAAAGTCCTTTTAAGAGTAGGGAGATTAGTATTGATAAAAAAGTGTCTTCAACAGTTTACCGATGTACTACATGAGCCTTTTCAAAATTCCAAAAGGAGTGGTTAAAGAAATTATTAGTGTATAGAGGAATTTTTTCTGGAGCAGTAGTGGAGACAGGAAGAAACTGCTACTGGTAAAATGGAGTAGGATACAAAAACCTAAAATATTTGGTTGCTTGGGTGTGGCGGATTTAGTCATGAGGAATAATACACTATTATTCAAATGGTAGTGGAGGTTCTATACTGTTGAAGGAGCATTATGGAAAAGGATTATTTTCTCAATTTACTTTGGAGACCATTTTGGACAATTAGAGATTTCGAAACAAAAGTAAGGGTGGACCTCGTGCGCGGACATTGTAAAGATTGGACGAATGAACCCTATTCTTAATTCAGGGCTAAAGATTATACTTGAAAATGGTAGAAGCATAAGGTTTTGACACGATAACTAGATGGGACAGGGAGCTTTGAAAAGTATGTTTCCGAGGCTTTTTATGGTGTCAAGGAAACAGGGTGGAAAGGTAGTAGAAATAGGCGTGTATGAAGGGGTACAATGGATCTACATCTGTGGTGGAGGAGGTGTCTTTCTGCTTGGGAGGAAAATCAAGTGGAGCAGCTAGAAAGTCCGATCAAGCAATTTTATCTAAGTAAATATAAGAAGGACACGATTAGGTGCGAATATGACGATATGGGGGTCTTTTCGGTGAGATCCTTCTGTCAAGCCTCTTACTAGAGATTACATGAGGAAGACTCGAGTAATAGTACCTTCGGCATGATTTGAAGTAGTATAGCACTTCTGAGGATTAAACTTATTACTTGGTTTGTTATTCATAGACTCAAAACAAGAGAGATTATCTAAGCTTCAAATTATTGATATAAGGGAGTCAGATGCCCTTTTTGCAAATCTGAGTAGGAATCAGTCAACTGTGTTTTTCTGCATTGTACTGTGACAGAGAAGGTTTGATATGAAGTTTGTGAGTGGCTTGGATACACATGGGTAATATCAAGATCTGTTGAGGATAACACCATTACTTGGTTAAGAGGTAAAAGAAAAGGACTGAGGGGGGAATTTGAAATGCAATTTTTTTTACAATAACGAGAACTATATGGGGTTTAGAAATAAGATAGTGTTTGATAGTTAGCAAGTTTACGTAAGGTGGATAATTATGCTCATTAGATTAAGAATTGGTTTTTGAATTAAGAATAGAAGAAATGAGTTTCCTTAAATAATTAAGGAGATAACTCATAATGTACAGATTTTCTTGTGATTAGGAATATCAGAAAAGAGTGATTCCTTAGTTCCTTATTTATTTTCTGTTTCGGTTGAACTTTGTTTTGTTGTATTATCGTTTCTCAATTATCAAAAAAAAATTTAACATTATTATATATATATATATAATTATAGAAGCAAAAACGTCGAGAAACAAAAGATGATGTAGCTATTCTTTTAGTTGCTTTTTATTTTATAATCACATTTATTTCAATTGTCTTCTCCCTTCTCACTTCCTCCGCCACAAATCCTATTTCATAAACCCAACCCAGACATAAATTCCCAACGTTTATTGAATCAAACGTCATATATCATGCGGTTCGAAATATTCAAATCCGCAAAGTTTGTCGTCCCAGTTCATAGCCTATTTACGTATGGTTTAGGTAAACTATAGCTACTAGTTAATAAGTAAGTAATAACCACGGGGAAACCAATGGTTGCGCTGATGGTATGGCAGCATGGCCCATCAAGGTCATGGGGTGGACCTCGGACTAGAGATTTATGGGCACCCTTCCCTTCATTTATGATCGACTTTTCTTTGATGTAACCGGTGGCATTGCCTATAGGAATCTACTGGCTAGTGATTAAGCTTTTTATTTTATTTTATTTATTTTATTATATTTTATTTTAGTTTTTGCTTCACTTGTCATGGGGTTGCCCGTCTCCGTTATAAGAACCAAAAATAAATAAATAAATACATAGCCGTTGTATTTCACTTTTTTATTGCTTTTAAAAAAAAGTTACGAAATTTTATATGCATTTCTTTTTAAAAAAAACGGTGGTCATCTTGTGGCACTATGCGTCACCGCATTTATGGTGCATTCCCTGTGTGTGCCTATATATATATGTTTAATGTAGACTATCTAAAATTATAATTCTTTAAAAAATAAAAAATTATACTATGATATTTTTGATAATTTTCTATAAATAAAAATCCATATTAAAATATAATTTTGACTTAAAAAATTTTATTATGTAAAATATTATTATATGTTTTATTATAGTTGTAATTATATTTCACACTTGTATTCACACTTTACTATATATATTTGTTGTTATATTACACTAATATTAGGTATGGTGTTTTACCATATTTCTCTTTATATTTTATCGTAACTGTTTTTATATATTACAAATGTTAATTGTGATGTTTCTTGAAAAAACTAACTTGTTATTTTTGGACATGGTTGCATTTATATTTCATTATAATTGTTATATTTCAACACTATTTATTAGTGATATCATGGAGATTTTACCATTATTATTAATGTTTCACATTATTACTATTGATGTTAAATCATTATTATACCTATCTTTCACCATTTTTATATATTAATATTTATGTTAATGTTTTACCATTATAGTACTTATGTTGTACCTTTACAAAATTTATATTGAAATTTAAGAATAAAATTAATAAAAAAGGCCCAAACAAGTCCAACAATTATGAAACAAGTCATAATTTGATCAAAGATGGTTAGGGAAAAAATTTAGTTACCCAAGGGTTTTTTTTTTTATTTTATATTTTTTAATCTAAGAAAGATCAATAAATGAGGAAATATTAGGTAAAATGCCAAAAAAAAAGAAAAATCATAAAAATTAATGGGAAGATATCAAATAATAGTAGGAATCAAAAAATATAAAAACATTTCGCATGGGGACCATATAGAAGCCGAAAGAGAGAAATCATAAATTAGAAAATCGAACAACATTTGGTTGAGTGATCGGCACCTTCGGTCAACAACTTAGCCCTTAAATGAACAATCTTATTGGATGATGGTTAGTCGATCGAATACCTTGGCCGGTCGACAAACCGTCCCAAAATTCTATTTTTCTATTCAAATTTAATCCTAATTAATTAGCAACTTAATAACTAATATTATTATATATAATAATAACACATCCGACATAAAAAAAACTTGCAATATTTTCTATAATTAATTAATAAAAAATCAAGTTCATAATTAGGGTAAATTAAGAATGGGATATTCCTGCCTCTCTCTCTTGTTATCGGTAGTGTGGATGTCGGCTTTGAGTACGTAGTCTCTGAGATTGTCAGTATTGAAGAAAGCTATATGGTTGTAGTACTCCACAGGCAGTTAGTTTATTCTAGCCCAAACAGCCACTCCAGAGACCAAAGAGGAGTCGGGACTAAAGTTGGGTTCCCAAATTCTTTAGGGATAAGGGTTTCCGGTTAATGAAATATAGGCACTTAGATAGAGGCATAGAGCCCTCTATTGATCTTTTCGGTTGCTAAATTTAGCAATAAAGAACCTTTCCCTAAATCAATGACATCAAAGTTCCTTACTGATTTTAGTTCCCTGTTGGTTTTAACAAGTATGGAAATCCGTGGCCCATAGTTCGAAGGATTCAGACATACCCGCCAATTTTATGATGAGGGAGAAATTCCATGTCGTACAGAGCTCATGCTTCCTTTCCTTGAAGAATTTAAGCTTGGGTTTAGGACTTATGGCCGTATCATCATCAAAGTTAAATCCTTATAGAAGGGTTTGTAAGTTTTCTTCCAAGCAATACGAGGGGGACGGTCCAGTTTTTGAACAGATCAGGAAAGGAAGGTGAGAAGGGGGAGCCACTGGGACACAAAGGATAGGAGAAATGGAACTATGGAAGAGGAAAACGAAAATGAGAAACTCAAAAGACTCATTCTAAAACCCAACCTGCTAGGTTTACATTTAAGAAAACTATAGTCCAATTTTGTCTTAACAGAGGGGAAGGAAAAAATCAAGGCGGAGGACCGGAGTTGAAAATTGGGCGGGAGTTACCATTTTTGAGCTGCTTTTGGTGTTTTTCATATTTTTTTTTTAACTGATTTTACTGGTTTGTTTGCTTAACCGATCCATTTATGCGACTGAGCTAATAAATCTACTGGTTTGTTAGCTCACCCATCAAACTGGCCCGTCCTATCTGTTTTTAATTAATACTATGTGTTTATCCACCAATAAACTAGTTTCTGCTACACACCAAACAAACTTCTATTGACCAAATGAACCCTATTACTCACATACAAATTGAGTAAAAAATATATACTCATCTAGTACTTTTTTTACACACGTTACGCAGGTGGGCAAGGAGAGACACTTGTGCACTGGCCTGGACTTGGACCTTTGACCCATAATATAGGAGAGGAAGCAAACTATAGGACCGTGGAGCATGTCCCCAATTTATTCTCTATGTGTATAAAGAAAATATAAGCTCTTGGCATGAGTTTTTAAGGGGACTACTTGCATGTCCCAACTTATGTAATGGAACAGATATATTATTGGGTCGGGTAGGTTAATATTGACTTATGTAATGGAAAAGATATATTATTGCTCTTGATCACCACTAATGGTGAACTAGAGATTAGACTGAATGTGTAAAATATTATAAAGTGGATGGCGTTACTTTCATAAGTCCCTTCCGGATAATAATAAATCTCTAATATAAAGCATGCATGCCTAACGTCGAAAGAAAGATTACTAGTTCATGACTTCTGTCCGCGTTGATCACCTAATTTACAAGCGGCACCGGAGAGAACTATGTTTCGAAAAACTATATATATCAGTGACCTGGTATGAAATAGAAGCACAAAAGAAGTGGGTATAAGAAAATTGCACCATGCTTAATATCAAACAAAAAGGGAGGCCATAACTAAAAAGTCAATTTTTACGGTAATAATTATTCTAAAATTAAAGGTATGTAACGCAATAAGAGAAAATAAGACGGTTGAAGATGAAAAGGAGAATGTTATTCAAGGTGAATATCGTTCTTCCACCATGGTTCTCATATAACAATTCCTCTCTCTATATAATACAATATGACAGGAGTGAAAGGGGAGTGAAAAGAAATTATGGTATATTATTATACCATTTTGAGATGAGGTAAAGATGAGCGGTTACAATATGGTTATGGTACATTATGAGGATAATGAAGAGGCTTAAGGAAGGCGTATAGTCACATTTATCCTACTCTCTCTCTTGAATGTACAACTATAGATACAACCTTATTAAAAAATATTGTTAGGAAAAATCCTATAGGAAAAAAACCATAACTAAAGAAAAAGAGTACAACAAGCTCTTCCTCAACTTAGTAGACTTATTTCATATGACATATTCCAATACTACATACAAGTTAACTAAATGTCCTTGTCAGTAATGACTTGATAAATAGATCTAATAATGTTTGACTTGATATGATATGTTGAACAAAAATGTTCTTTTTTGTTGTAACTCGTGTTTGAGAAGAATTTTGGAGATATATGCTTAGTTTTATCACTTTTGATGTATCCCTCTTAGATTTGCATGATGCAAGTTGTATTGTCTTATCACCATTAGACCGTCTTGATTTGTCTTTAGCTTGCATGCTTTGTGAATGTGGTGCATTAATCATGACTTAAGCCACACACATTCTCGTCATGTCTCATATAGTGCAATCAACACTACATGGTTTAACAAAGTGGATACCCTTCTTTGTTTAATTGAACGCCAAGAAATGGCAATCCCACCACTAAGCAACATATACCTTAAATGGAAAATGGTTTTATATGGGTTAGATAAGTACCTTGCATTTGACTATCCAACTAAATTGGCACAATTTTCCTCATCTTTCTTAAAGAATAGTCTTGTACCACTTCTTCCATACAAATAGCAGAGGGTATGTTTTATTCTAGTAAAATGTCTTAGTGGGGGCACTACACTATATTTTCCTAGTAGGTTTAACACAAATGATATATTTGGTCGGATATTATGGGAAAGATACATTAAGGCATCGATGGTGCTTACAGTACTTTAGGACCTAGTATTTACTCATTATTTTTCTAAGGATGAAATGGGTCTTTATCCACATTAAGTGACTAAACTACCATTAACGTACTTAACGGATGCACTTTATCCATATTAAAGTGCTATAAGACCTTTTCTATATAATTTGTTTAATGGACAAATATTACATCTTTGATATGCTTGAATTGGAGACCAAGACAATACTTAGAGGTTTCCAAGTCTTTCATTTCAGTCTCATCAATAGACCCAATAATATTTAAATCAGTTACATAAACAACTATGATCACGAAACCCTACTTTATCCTCCTAATGAATAATCATAGAATAATGAGATGATTTACATATCTTTCCTTTACCAAGTACTAGCTTAGGCATTATACCATATGACTATTTAAGTCCATATAAAGATTTATGTAACTTTATTGATTACATATGACAAGGTTTTGATTTACATCCCTCCGGTATTTTCATATAGATATTGGTGTCTAATGACTCATATAGATATGTAGTGATCACATCCTTGAGATGCATCTGCACTCTTTCATCACATCCATGAGACACATCTGCACTCTTTCAAACACTATCAAATTGACTAGAAACTGTAAGGTAATTGCATCTACTACAAGGGTTTCTATAAAGCTAATTTCTAGCTTTTGTGTGAAGCCTTGGTCCACCAATCTAGCTTTATATCTTACAATCTTTTTACGATCATCGTGTTTATACATGAGCCACTTATATTCGACTGGTTTAAGACATATAGGTGTTGGACTAATAGGTCTAAACACTCATCGCTTGTTTAATGAGTCTAGCTCTGCTTGCATGACCTCTTTCTAGCTATCTAAATCATTCCTTTGTTAATATTCCTCAATTTATTAATTCTCATTGCATTTTTCACCCATAATGTCGATGATGATGTTATATATAAATACATCATTAATGGAATTTTCATTTTTTTACCACCCACTTCTAGTGGTAATGTTATTGGTTGATTATCTTATAATTGTCATTTTCTCTATCATCATCTTTATTATCATGATCCTTTAATAATATTTCGTTGGGAATTTTATCTTTCTCATCATTAGTTGCTACATAAATAATTTTTAAAGTTGTTCTGTAATTTTTTTTCATCTTCATAGGATTAGAATCCTTGGAGTTAAAAGGTATATCGCACTTGTATTATTCCAAATTAAGCAGAATCTTATAAGGATTGATCTGACTATTTATATGAATATGGTATACCATCTTTTTAGTGATTATGTCATAAGAGCTCCATAGTTAATTGTGCTGGCTATGGAAAAAATTTTAGGATGGATGACCCACCTATAAACTTTTATAAATTTTCTAAAAATTTATCGGGAAGTACGTGAGTGAGGAAAAAATTAAGGTGCGGAAAGGACTCATGTTAATTTGTGGGCTCAGTCAATCAATATGAAAGCAATTTAAGGTAGCCTCCGCATGGTCATATTGACTTAGGGTGTTATAAAAATTTTGTGTTACTTGTGATTTACATGCAATTAGTTTAGATAAAGTCCCTCTCAGGACTTCAATATGAGTTGTAGCATTCTTAGCTAGTATATGTGATCTCATCATTTGCTTATCATTAGTAAGCCCACATGGTAGCATGTTGGCTATATTTTGTAGGTGTATGATCCTTTAAACTTTAAGTTCACTTTGATTAGTCATTGGATCTGAAAATTGCATAGAGGTGGTATTTCATTTAATATCTGTCTTAACAATCTTCTTCTCCTTCTCTTTCTCTTCTCCCCTTAAGGATGGGAGATTATTTCATCGAAATAAAAATTTAAGTACCTAGCTATGAATAAATCAATAGTTTTAGGTTTGTGGTTCACTATGATAGAAAGGGACTGATAATTGTAATACCCTAATTTTTAGCTAATATAATACCGTATAAATTATACCTTAATCTCATTTTTTTTATTATCATTAATTTTATCTAATCTAAACTTAATCTATACCCTAACCTCTAGCCTTTTCTCTTTTTCTTTTCTTTTTGTTTCTCCTTTTCCTTTTCCTTTCTCCTTTTGAGTAGATTTCTTCTTCTCCTTTCTCCCACACCATTTATCTTACGTATGTTTCCTTCACCTTTGTAACATACAAATCTAATCTCAACCATCTCATATCATTGGATTTTAGTCCTCATCCTCGTGCCTTTGCCATGTTGCCACCACCCCTACTCGATCATCATCACCTTTATCACCTCTCCAGTGCATGATTCCTTCTCCTCTACCATTTTTTTCTCTCCTCCATTCCACATTACCATGTATATATATAACCCTCCACACCACCATTTTTTTCTCTCCCAATCAACCATCACCAGCCTGCACCACCACCTTCTTCCTTTTTCTCCTCTTCTTCTTCCTACCTGCTGCTATGTTTCAAGCATTATCCACCACCATCACCATCCAGCACCACCACAACAACTAAGCACTGCCTAAATCCTAGTGGGTTGACCACTAAGGCCATCCCATCACTCCCGTTTGTTGTTACCAACCATTGCTGACCACCGCCACCATTATCACCTTCTTCTCCTATATGTTCATTGCATTTTTACGAAATGCATGGCTAGAACATGGTCGTTCGTAAAGCCATGCAACTCAACTTTTCCTTATCACACAACTGGGCATAGTTACATAGTCTACCGTGCACCTTCGCATGTCCTACACACAACTTGAAACACACTCATATGCACCTATTCATTTCTAACCTATGTCACCTATTATCAAGCATGGTCGTGTCTCTTCACATAGCTTAGCCGTGCAGGATTCCTTTTCTCGACTTGATACCACATCTACCACACTTACATGCAACCTTACTGATGAAGTATCAATTGGAACCAAAATAAACACCGAAAAAAATGTACAGAGATATGATCAGAAAAACTGATCTTTGATCAACCAGTGATAAAATACCAAAGGAAGATCGAAATACTCAAGGCTCAGTTGAAATCAATGGCAGATTGAGATTAAATAACAAAAATATGAAGAGATTCATCAAGATATTCAGTGAAGAAGAAGAAGTATCAAGAGAGAATACACATAGAGAGAAAGAATATCGTATATCAACTTTCTAGAATAAACCACCAATCAACATCTCGACTCGCAAGGTCGGGATATATCAGCCTCTCTTACCGATTAGGATTCCCCTTTCATGGCCCAATTATAAGTTTACTAACCCAATAAATGTCTAACTTACATTTTAATCAACCAAACACATGCTTAATACAATATGGTGGTGCTGGGTAATTTATCCAGCCCACTTACAATTAATTACAACTGATCTAAAAATAAAAAAAATACAATTATCTTATTTTCCATCAGCTAATTTTACATAGCTAATTGTAGAAATTAAGGGTTGTATAGGTAACAATCCTACTAACCTAATGTGGGTTGGGTGGCTGCCTATGTGGCCTACTTAATTCTACTAATGTTAATTTGGCGATTGCATCATATGGGAATACAATATTTTTCCCTAACTATATTAAAAATAATTAGGATCAATTTATCTAGCAATCAGCAACTCAAATCAACCAGCCAGTAATTAGCAACACAACATCCCATTATTATTCTTTCCTAGTCAATCACAAAGTAAAAAAAGTAGTTATATGTACAACTTATGTTACAACTATCAACAAAAATATTCAAATAAACATTAAAATCATTTACGTACACATCACTTACCATTTCAGCTGTGCACCCTCTTTTTCACCCCCCAAACTTATCCAAATACCACCAAATTTTCATCATAGCTCCACCATACCTTCCACCGCATTTTCACTCAACCCAAACTTACTAATTACTCAGGTTATTTCTATAACCTTTTATCCCATTTAATTTTAGTTAAGTTTGTATTATTGTTATATTATATTATATGCTAATATATGTGTTAGTTATATTAATGTATGGATTTCGAAGAATTTGAGCGGGGACTAATTGGGTGAATCTTGCTTATTTATTTTTCTTAGATAAGAGGTAAATTGTACCCTTCTACTAAGATGTGAGATCATGTAGTAACACATAAAGTCTGTTATGTGCTTAGGTTATGATTTATGCCTCGTTTTCAAAGGAATATATGTATGCATTATACTTCAAAATTTCTATAATGGAAATGCAAGTGTTATGATTAGGCATGAATGTAAATAGTATAATACTAAATATTTAGCAAGTGTCCGACGTATTATTTGATCGATAATATATGCATGTGTGTTTTGTTAAATGATTTATGTATGCATGCCTAGGGTTTGTTAGAGTTTGAAACCCTACAACATTTTAATGTAATTTACCATGATAAGTGTACCATGATTATCTTTTCATGGTCACTAGGGTTGAAATAAATAGTATAAAGCATGCACGCATAATTAAGGTTAGAATGCAGTAATTATTAGTTACATGTGCTGGAGTTGAGGTGTTTTCCTACCTTCCCCATTATGTAAATTTCCCTATTGAATGACATATTATGTTATAGATTTATACGTATGTGTTACATGGAATATATGTCACACTAGAAATATATGATTAGGGCTATAGGCGTAACTCACTAAATGCATGAAAAGCAAAAAATATAGTCAGTTGTTAAGACATAAAGATTATTCACATGCTAAAATATCATGAATAATTATCTTTTAGCATTTTCATGACAAATTGCTTGTAATAATTTTGTTTTTTTTACGAAATCGAATAAAATGGTAAAATTTGGGTTTGTGGATATTTTGGTCATTTCAACTTAATACACCTTTTGTGAATAATTGGATATGACCTTAGGGTTTAATTTAATAATTAGAACTAAAGGAAAATGGATAAGTATGAAATGAAAATTTTTATGAAATGTGTGATATTTGTGGTCACCCTATAAAATACTAATACTTAAAGTGGAAGATATCCAGTTTGGGCATTGTTGCTCTCTAGGGGTAACTACCCTAGAGGTGAGATAGAAGCCATCAGTTTGTTTGATTTACTAGTGTACCGTTGTGCCCTAGTACGGCCCTAGTGTAACACCCCCAAATTTACTACTAAAAAAATTCGTTTAATTTAAAAGAGTTTAACAGAAACGAAAAGATAAAATTATAAATTCGGGGGCATTACCGCCACACTTAGTACCAGATCGGTTCACTCTTACCGTTTCGGTACTAAGTGCTAAGGCTAAACCAAATTAACCATCAAATACGAGTTGATAATAACACACTAGTCATTAGTAAAACACAAGTCATACAGAATCAGAGTGAGGAAAGTCAAAAGTACAATCCAAAGGTACAGTTTTAAGGTTCTAAAAGTTTGAAACATCGTACATCAGAAATAGACTAAATTTAAAGGCATAAGAAAGATAAAGTGGACGATAGACTCCAGCCACGTCACTCTTGACCCCCAAGCTAGGTCCGGACTCACCTCTCGGTCCCGATTGATACCTCATAAGCATTGTAGGCATCGAATATAGAATCACCAACCTACACTAAATCAGAGGGGCCTTCTACTCGTGGGAATTAGCAGCACCCATGAAATGGGTGATCAGTACGCTACGTACTGAGCAAGGTAACTGTATAACTAAGGCCAAACATACAAGGTACACAACACATGCATGATCATATAGGCAACATAAAATAATATAGATAGTGAGGCCAGTTATGCTCTAGTTAGACTTGTTCTTTAAATCTCTTAATGACGTACTCAATTTCACACATACTCTTTATTAATCGACGTGAGTGCGAGAGGCCCACTATTATAGCTGGTGGACCGGAGATATGTACAAGGTAGAATGCTCCTGACCACCATTATTCACTGATGGATCGGTCTCCAAGGCAAAACGCTCCTGGCTACTATTATTTGCCAGTGGACCGATCTGGCCCCGACTCACATGGTGTTCCACTGTAAGTATTAGTGCATTTCCCATGTCTTAGTTTCATCACGTTTGATTTGTTGAGCACGGAATCCCCCACTATTATAGTTGGTGGACTGGAATCATACAAGGCAACATGCTCCTAGCCACTATTATTTGCCGATGGATCGGTCTCTAGGGCACCCCGGCTCCTGGCCACTATTATTCGCCGGTAGACAGGTCTGGGCCCAGCTCAACAATCTTTCTATTTAAATGATTAGTGTTTTATTGTATCTTTTTCAAAAAATTCCACCCTAGACATGCATGGCTAACTCCAGCTATACTTATCCTCCCAAGAGGGCTCATCTCATATCTTGAGACCTCTGCGCCTCCTAACTCACCCGACATCCTTCCCTTAATCCGTTTGCTCACCCCGAGAACCTGTATCCCAAGTGTGTGGGCCTAGGCCCACCACCTTATACCCCAAAGTCCACTCACCACCTTCCTTTAGGATTTTCTCCAGAAACCCTAACTTGGGCCTACGTGGCCCATCCTTTTTTGCCTCGTACAACCAAGACTTATTCTAGCACCCTTACACATCATGACTCTTCAGTTCAACCCTCACTTCATGTCCCACTCATTCTCACTTATTTTTATTATTCTCTTTTTCTTCTTTCCCCTACTCAAATTAGGGTTCCCTCTAAACTCTAGCCTAGTCTCCTACGCCCCCTTATTCTGGTCCACGTACTATTTTTCGTCCAAACACCTAAACGATACTTCTCTTACCTTCCACACACCCCGAGGCATCTTTCCGTATGTAAGGTCCGCCCCCATGTGGACCTTAACCACCCCATGCAAACCCTAGCTCCTCCTATTCCCCCCACTAGCCAACTTACTTTCCCTTGGTTATCTTTCTTTCCCAATTTTCTTTTTCATGCTCCCAAACCGCATCACCACATCAAATACCCTAGCATGCATGTCCTAAGGCCACAACATATCACAAATTGTAGCACATCCACATTAATACATAACAAAAGCAATAACATGGACGTACCTCGGATTCCAAGCTGCGCTATACATAAAAAAGGTAAGATAATAACATGTAAAACACGACGTATAATCATACGAGACATCCAAGGCAAGTAGGTCTCATATCACACAAGCGGCCTTAGCTATACCCTTACCTAAATCGGCACCGGGCTTGGAGCACGCTCCTACGCCTCCTGGGAGTTTTGACTTGATTCACCTATAAGAGGGAAATACTATGGGTCAATCTCCCTCTACCAGAATTACCATAATTTTTCTATCTTACCCCTATCATGGCCTAATACTAAGGTTAATATTAATAATAGTGGTTTATAAATAAAAAGGTAAGGTTGTTATTATTATCAAGATAGTTAATCGAATCACCACTAATCAAAGTAAGTCTTGGTATATTCATAGTATTAAAGTAAGGGTTCCAATATTACTAGTAATAATGTTATTAATAATACTAATAATAAGAAGAATACTAATAATAATGATAGTAATAATGATAATAATGATGATAATAATAATCAAAATCATAGTAGTAGTAGTAGTAGTAGTAATAATAATAATAATAATAATAATAATAATAATAATAACGATAATAATGATAATAATAATAATAATATTAGTGAAAATAATAATAATAATAATAATAATAATAACGATAATAATGATAATAATAATAATAATATTAGTGAAAATAATAATAATAATAATAATAATAATAATAATAATAATAATAATAATAACAGTAAGAGTAAGAATAATAATAATGACAACCATAACCATGATAGTAATACTAATAATAATGATAATGATAATAACGATAGTAATAACACCCTTAATAATAAGAATACTAAAATTAATAATAATAGTAGAGGTAATAACAATGATAATAACAGTTAGAATAATAAACATAATAATAAACATAATAATAATAATGATGATAATAATAATAATAATAATAATAGTAGTAGTAGTAGTAATAATAATAATGATAATGATGATAATAATAAGGGTGATAATAACAATAATAACAATAATAATAATAATAATAATAACACAACCAGGTTTTAGTCTCAATTAATACCATTAATTAGAAACTCTCTGGAATTAAGGTTAGGACATAATAATAATAATAGTAGTAGTAATAATAATAATAATAATGATAATAATAATAATAATAATAATAATAATAATAATAATAATAATAATAATAATAATAGTAGTAGTAGTAGTAGTAGTAGAAATGATCATATTAATGATGATAATAATCATAATAATACTAATAATAATAGTTAATAATATTAAAAATTATTAACACTTTTATTATTCAGGGTTTAGGGTTCAAGGAGTGGGGGGGCAACCTGGTTGGGTGGTGGTGCCAGCGGCGGCAGCGGTGGAGGAAGGAAGAAGTGGAGAGACGGATGTGGAGGCTAGGGGAGAGGAAAGTAGGGGAAAATGGAGGTGTGGGGGTGGTAGGGTAGGATTCCCTGGTTGTTTTAGGGGGTAGAGGTGGCACTATAGGCAGTAGAATCAGGGCCAACCGACTGCGCAAAGGTGGTGCGAGGTCAAATGGGGCTGTTTGGGGAGGCAATTTCGCACGGTCGGGGTGGCTCGTGCAGGGCAAGTCAAGGAAGGCTGGTGGTTGGGTTGTGTAGAGGGCACTACATGGAGAATTTTGGTGGCCAGAGCGGGCGGCAAAGGCGACCGACGATGGAGGAATGGCTGGCTGAATAAGAGGTGGCGCACGGTTTTGTTTTCTGGGATGCCAAATTCCGAACCCGATTATGGCAGCCCTCGAGGCTATTTATAGGCCAATCGGGAAGGGAAAACGACAAGGACATGTGGCAGAGTAGGGGGCAAAGTTATGGGCTTCTGTCCGGCGAGAGTGGCTGATGCAAGTCTACGTGTGCAAACCGTGAGTTGTTGGGGAGAGAGAGGGATGGCGTGCAGGAGAAGGGAGGAACAGTCTTATCAAAATTGCAGGGGAGTCAATGGGGAGGAATGGCCGGTGCAGCTAGCGTAGTCGTTCCAGCCTTTTTTTGGCAAAATTTTCAGTTACAGGCGCGAGCGGGAGGTTGAAGAAGAGTGGAGGGCTGGACCGATGGTCTAGGGGAAAAGAAAAGAGAAAGAAAAGGAAGGCCAAACCAGCCAAGAGAGGGGAGGAGAGGCGCGGGAGTTGGGTCGCACAGGAGAAAGGGTGAGGTTAGGCCAACGGGTCGGCTTAGGTCTGGGAAAAAGAAACATAAGAAAGAGAAGGAAAGGAAAGAAAGGGAAAAAGAGGGGCGGAAATGGAAAAAAAAAGGAAAAGAAAGGAAATTGTGGATTAGTTTAACCAATATAATTTGGGTAATTTGGGATATTAAATAAAATATAAATATTAAAATAATAGTTAAATTCTCTTTTTAGGCTAATTTAGGGATTTTGAAAGAATTTCCTTAAATTCTATTTTAATTAGAAAAATACTCAAATTTTCCTATTTAAAATTATTTATAAATTTCTCCTAGATTTACCTTAATTAATTCCCTCTTGTTTTAATAAAAGTAGTTTATTTAATTAATTTTCTAATAATTCCTTATTTGGCCATGATTTCCTAAATTAGGGTTTTGGGATATTTTACCTAGTCTACTCTATACGTATCTACAAGCCCTATAAGGGGTATCAATACTTAATGATTAGGTGACCTAGGTGTGGAGGGTACTGTGTCATCTTATGCACCAATATCAATAGTGTTGTTATGTCTTTAGGTTGGAAGGTATTGTGTTACCTTGTGTGTCGGTATGATCGATGTACTTTTATATCTCTGGTTATTAATGCATCCCCTTTAGTAACTAAAATCGGAAACAATTTTTGTGTGAAAACAATAATGGGTTGTTCTAGATTGTTGTTTTGGTAGTTTCCATTATACGTTATATATTTGTTATGTGGTTTGGTAGGCCTTAGTTCCCTACCTTTATATGTTCTAGATTATTGTTTTGGTAGTTGTCGTTATGCACTACATGTTTAGGATGTGGTTTGGTAGTTGCCTTAGTGCCCTATCTTGGTATTTGGGCTTCTTTTGCTTCAATTGTAACCTTTTTAATGATCCTATGATTTCCTTGATATACCTATGCTATGTTCTTATATTGTGCCTCATATGGCCTTATATGCTGGGGTTAGTGTAATGATTACATAGTACTGTACTATTGATGGGTTTCATTTCACGATCCCTTGGCTATTTGATAGGTAGTGATGACCTTATAGGAGTACTTTGAGGATTTAATGTGATGGATTCCAGTAAATAGTTGAGATTTAAGACTATCTAATATTCACCTTAGCATCTTTAGATCCGTATATTTCATGGACTCTTAAGTCCCTTACTATTTCCATTTTGTTATATTGCAGCATTTTACCTAATATTTTGTATTTATTAGGACAATTTAATCTGTAGTGAATTTTCTAACTTTTCTTCGTTATAAATATTATTTAAGTAAAGTAATAATTTAGCCTTAGTACACTACAGAAAACTAGGATTTTAATGACCAACAAATTTCATCGTTAATGTCCAAAATTTGGTCGCTAATGTCAATAACAACCAAACAAATTGTTGGTCGTCAGTGGTCATTATTGCTCCCTTGCTAAAGGCTTTAACGACCAACCAAAATTATTTAGTCGTTAAAGCAATAACGACGACATATAACGTTGGTCACTAAAGCAATAGCAACGGCTTGTAATGTTGGTCGCTATAAGTAATAACGACGGCTTATAATGTTGGTCGCTATAAGCAATAATGATGGCATATAATATTGGTCATTATAAACAATAGCGATGAAAAAAATATATCATCGTAAATAATATTGGTGATCAACTATTTTTTTATAATTAAATAAATAAAAAATCATCACACCAATACCGACTAATTTTTCCTTCACTACTAAAATCCATTTATTATTAGCGACATAATTTATTAGTCGCAAATGCCATAATTATATATTCAAGAATATAATTAGCATTTCAGCATTTTTCTCAAACCCTACACCTGTATATATATATATATATATATATATATATATATATATCTCCTTTACAATCTTCTCAAACCTTGTACCTGTATCCATATATATCCCTTTTAACAAATGGATATAATTTTCTAAATACCTGCCTACAAACATTCAACTAAATATTCATACAAATAGTTTGTATTAAATTTCTAGTACAACAAAATATTTGATCAAATTTAAATATATTACAAAAGAACTTCAGGATATCATTGTATTAGACAAACATTATGATAAGCAACCACCTAAAAATTAATCATTCTATTCACCGAACCTAATAAACTTAGTTAGCTTGTCAAAATGAGTTGGATCTGCAATAATAGAAATATAAAAACAATAATTAATATAAGTATCAAATAAACAATAACATATCATATTAAAAGAAAAAAAAATATCACACCAAACAATAAAGGTGAGCCCTTTCGCTTGCAGTTTTCATTGGTAAAATTGTCATCTATCATTTTATATAGTGCTAATATGATGATGTGTTTATATATCTTCATGGTTGCAAGTGTTATAGGAAAACTTATGGTTATGAAACTCTTCAAAGCCAAGAAATGAGTTATTTGTTAACAAAGTTAATCAATCTTACATTGCAAGAAGCAATACATGTACAGGTATATTAATGAATTGATTATTTAATTTTATTTTGTCCAATTGATTAAAAGGTTTAGATTGATATCCTACATTCACAAAATTATTTTTTCCTATTGCACATACTAGAATATGGGTTCTTCTATCTAAGGTCGATAAGATCAAACTAGATAGTATAAAGCTAATGCTTTCTTTTGATAATAAGTATATTTTTTCAGTGATTTCTTCCAACAGTAAGTAGAGTTTTCATATAAGTTTATTTTTTAAATTCATCCCATTAGACCAATTAGCTACTATTATATTATGAAACTAATTTCAAAAGTCAAAGGATTAGAAGGCCAAAATGACATTAATGGATAATTTTTCAGTAATTGGGTCATCAATGAAACATAAGCCATTGTTTAGGAAACCTGGTGGATGTTCAATAAGGGTCTTTGAGTTAAGAATGATCCGTATCATCTTTTTATTTAGTTTATCTCGGTCTAGTATTCTAGGTTTGGTGTTAATGTGAACAATTACTTGGATTTGTGGGTATTTAATTTATAATTTAATAATTGTAAATACAAATTTTATTGTATTTATGATTTATATAAAATACAAGATTTATGTGACAAAATACTATATCTATACATGATGAATACTGGGATTTAATTTTCTACTAAGCCCAACTAACCAAGGTACCTGAGTAACCCAAGCATCAGACTCAGGAAAATGTTAAACCTAAAAGAGCTTTGCCATTTTCAACCAAACTACTTGATGCAAACCTCCACGGCGCACATTCAAGCCTTCTACTTCTCCCCCTTCTTCCATTGTCTTTAATTGTGATGCTCTTACCTCTACAACTCTGCCTCCTACTCCATGAAACTTTTTTTGTATAATGTCGCAATATCACCTTTGCTTCCTCTTTATTTTGTATTTATTGAGCAATCTGGTCCGGTTTATTAAATCTAGTCAATTTGGCTGTTTATGTTCTTAACTGGTTTGAAGTTGCTAACCAGACCAGTGAAATGACTGGTTCACCAGTTTTTGGGTTGAACTGGATGGTCCAGTCTGGTTTTTACAGCTGGGTTCCTAGTTTCCACCTAGAGCTGTAAGGCAGTCAAGGTAAAGAGCTTGATTATATTCTAGCATCCATCCATGGGTTCATGGAATTTATTCAAGCAATGCTTGAAAAATAAGGGGTCTATTGTCTTATAGGCCTAATATTTCTTACTATATTTAAGCAGGCAACTAGGACCTTTTACTGTTTGATGTTTTTCTTGGGGCTTAAATAGGCCTATCCATATTAACTACCTCGACCTGGTGAGAATACTTAGACTGCCGAGTGCTCTTTATTAAGTCCTAGTTGTTGGGAACAGGATGATAGTCTTGATTTCTGCAAGAGTGCGTCTCACAGAAGATGCGCGACTATGCTACATAACATCCATGCTATATATTCTAATAGAAAGTTAGTTGTTTAAGACAGGCAATAAAATTGAGGTTACAGTTGTGGCATTGCCGCATCAAGGTGTTGTGTAGGATATTTAAACGGTGTGGTTGTTGTGAGTTTTTTATTTATTTTATTTTATTAGATTATTTTTCACAACAAATATCTTTAAATATGGTGATATATATGTGATACATTTTTTTGTCATGTATCGTCAAGATATCATATGAGTAGGGTCAAAATCCGTGATGAATTGGCATGATTTTTTAAAAATTTTATTTTTCACAACAAATATCAGCAACATATGTGTGCATTTTTTCTCTTTGCGTATTGTCAAGATATTGTATCAACAGGTTCAAAATTTTGAGATGTGTTAGCCTATGATGATTAGTAAATATCTCGGTCTTTTGAGACGTCTTTTTATAGTAGTTTTTTCAATTTCATTAGTCAATGTTTTTTGGTATATGATGATTAGTTAAGTTATTTTTATATTTAATATCTTTAATTAGTTGACTTTGTGCTATATAGTGATAGTTTTGATGTGTTTTACCTCTGGTGAAAAAAACATGCTTTGATTACATTTTTTCTAGAGAAGAAATTATCACTATGTTATTTTTGTCACTGCTTTGTAGTCATTAAAATTGTTATTGTAGTTTAATTTATTTTAATCAGTTAGTTTTTTAGTTGTAATTAATTTTTCAGTATATATATTGCATCATAGATGTTGGTTAATTTTACTTATGTGATCCTTAGGATTATATTATACAATAGTATTGTTGTTATATGCTTAGGGCTTATAACAAGGGTAATCCATCAAGGATGCTCCACATATACAAAAATTAAGGGAGGTTCAACTGAGAATACATACTAATGAAGGAGAGACCATCAAGAGTAACCAAAAGGATGGGGGTTACTACCCCTTTAAAATAAATGTATTCCCTACTAGAAATGCAGTAATTTTTTATAGTGTCAGTAGAAACACAAGAGGACCCCAAATAAGATAAAAACAAGGTTTAAGAAGACATCAAGTGAAAAGAGAAGGTGAAATGGCCCGATGTTCCTAGAGATATGTCTTAGGCTCGTTCTCATGAACACTATCATTTGTGCAGTGATACTCCAATTATCTGTGTTCCCATACACTACAATAATAACACTGAACTTGATAGCCTTGACAATCTTTTCCTATATGGTTCCTCTTGAATCACTTGCAAAAAAAGTGCCTTCACAGATGGCTTAAGTAATGTTGGAATGCATATCCTCTCTACTTGTTGCCATATATTTAAACCATCTTGATACCATAGGGATGCAGACTATCCTCCCCTTCTTGCTTCTTTCCTGCAACCATGCCTCAAAGCTGAATCTCACATGCTCCCTCGAGCTCTCTATTATACATGGACATAAGATCAAGTAATATGGCTCCCATTAGTAGTTTTTATAATCTTGTCTCAAGACCTAAAAAAATGATAAATATCCAACTCTTCACTTGCCTCCACCTCAGGTGCAAAAATAAGCGATGTTTCTAAACTTATTATATTACTCCTTTACAGACTAGCTACCCTGGCAAATCACCATGAAATCTTAAAATCTCATGTCGAGAAAGGCCATTACCATGAAAGATAAATACCTACCTTTTTCCAAATTCCATACCAATTATATATATATATATATATATATATGCCATTACCACATAATTAACACATCCAAATTCCCAAATTCAGAACAATCCTTACATAACCAGGTCAAAAGTCCCAAATTTCAGAAATCAAGCATATACCACATAATTAACCCATCTAAATCAATTATAAAACACACATATATTCAATTCAGCAGATAATTTAGCATAATCAAAGCTAATTCATAGAAAATTAATCAAAACAAAAGCTAGGGTTTAGGATAATTTATACCAAATAATATCAGCCAAAATAGGGAGGATAAAGGGCACGTGAGCTTTGTCAAAGGTCGAGGAACTTTTGTGGATGGTGGACGTCGCTAGAGGTGGCTGGCGGTGGCGTTGCGGTAGTGTCGTGGAAATGGCGCTAGAGCAGGGTCGAGCGACCCATTTTGCTTCCCTGCTCACGCTGCTCATCCGAGCATAGCTGTTGTTGCCTCACTCCCGTGTTGCCATTGTCCAGTGGTTGTGTTGCAGTGGTCAGGTAGTGGTCGAAAAATGCACGCAGAGGCAGGAAAGGGAAAGGAGAAGGGAAGTAGGGGGTCTGGCCTCAACGCAGGAGAAAGCAACGGGAAACGAAGAGAGAGTAGGAAAGAAAAGGGGGCGGGGGCCTTGCGTTGATTTTTTTTTAAGTATCTAAAATATGATAATGGATAATTTTATCTGAATTTTATTTAACAAAAACCATTAGGTAAAGATCCAAGAAATAAATTTTCTTTTTATACAAATTTAAGTGAATAATAATAATTTAACATATTTATAAAAATGTCATTCGTAAATGAAAATGGGAAAAACATAAAAAGGAAATCATAAAGATGTTGCAGAAATTTTAAATATAAAATGTTTCAAAGATCTTATTGATCTCATAAAAATAAATAAATTCATAGGCATAAATATTTTCTATCGATAAAAATTATTAAATTATTGCTACTATAAAAAAAATATAAATATATATTAGACTTAAATGCCTTTAGCGACCAAAAAAATTAACGATTAACGACTAAAAATTACATTGGTCGCTATAGATATACCAATAACAACAACTTTTAATGGTGGTCGTTAATAATATATCAATAGCGACTAGAAAAAATTTTGGTTGCTAAATTGGGCGTTAATGCACCAGTTTCTTGTAGTGGTACTTAGTATAAGGATAGTAGACGATGTCAAACTTATACTGAGTGTGGCGGTAACACCCATTACTTTTGTAATTAATGCTTCACCAAAATAAAATTTTTAAGTAATAAATTTGGGGGATGTTATAGTAACCTACATAAATTTTTAGTCTTCTCCATAACCCCATTTTAGATCATTATGGGAGAGGAATAGGGACATACACTGCGCATCTAAAAACTTTCAAATGATAAATGGTAGGCTCTATACTAAAGATATGCTATAGAGGGGAATGCGCATGATATGTAGTTGTTCTAAGCTACATTAATTTGGGTACATGTAAAATTACATGTCCCCATCACAATGTGGGCAACTTTGATCTCATAAACAAGGGTCAAGCTATCATTAGCATTTTTAGTATGAATGTGAGGCATGGGGTGCTCTATTATATTCCCAATTGATAGAAAATAGCTATTCAAACTTTAGGATGAGAATTTCCCTCCATTATGCAAATTGAATTTTCTTAATTGGGTGTTTAGGGAAATGATCCCTTAATTTAATTATTTAGGCTAAAAGCCTTACTATAACATCCTGATGCGATATAATTATTATGGGGTTACCCTAGATCGCCTTCAGATTGATTGGCTGACCTCATCTATCAAACATGAGTCATTTTAGCACATTTTTTCCCACTCAAGTCCTTCTTGAAAAAATTTTGAAAAAATTTCAAAGCTTTTCAGGAGGGTCACCCATCCTAAAAGTTTCTCAACAACAAGCATACTTAACTATGGAGTTCTTAGGACAAAATTACCAAAAGGATGGTGTGTCATATTGATATAAGTAGGCATATCAATCTATATAACACTCCACTCAACTTGGGAATAAATTAACGTGAGTCCTTTCAACATACTTTATCCTTGCTCCCATACTTCCCAATAATTTTTTAACAAAATTCTGAAGAAAGTCACCCATCCTAAAAAATTTCCATAGCAAGCACATTTAACTATATAGTTCTTAGGACTGAATCACGAAATGAATGGTATACCATGTTGAAATAAGCATTCACATCAATTATTATAATACTACACTCAATTTATGGTTATTACAATCATCCCCACTTAAGGAATGTAAAGTCCTTATATTGCCTCAACAATTGACTATCTTATTATAGTATATCCTAAGAATCGTCCCACTTAGCAGCTGGTTGGCTCATCGAAGTTTAACTCATGGTCGCAATTTTGCTTTGATACCATTTATAATAGCTTGAGTTGATACAACCACACGGGAGTTACTCTAGAGCACTTTTAAATTGATCGGCATTCCTATAGACTAATGTGAGTCTTTTCAGCGTACTTTTTTTTCCAAAAACACGTCCATTTTTAATACCCCTAATTTTAATACTTGAAAATTTCTTTAAAAAGAGCTGATTATGGTAGCTAAACCATTAAAAATGTAGGGTGTTACTGCTACAATTAATATAAGTCTGGTTCCTTTACCTTTATTACACTAAGTGTTGAGGCTAAAATATTTATCTACTTAAATTAAGAATAATAATTGATAAGAAAAAGATAACTATTTCATTAAAATATTAAACTGTTCTGATGACAAAATATTGGACAAAAGAGTTATAATTGACAAGGAAAAGAAGTACACAATGAGACATAAGAGTTTTAGGGATATCGAGATCAAAAGATGATGAAATGGACTCTAGATAGTCCTAACTCTCTTCCCCTACTAAAAGCCACCAAATTGTACACTCAAATTACTCCTACAAGGTAAAGACTATCCATTGAATAGGAAAGGAACTATAAAATGGAACCCTTCAGTACAATAGTACTGAGTAAACCAATACACAACACTAAGCATGCAAATATCACATGGAGTACATAGAAGGTAATACAAAGTATTATGGCATAACATGTTAAATACATATCGGCCATAGCTAAGTGCCACATTCATATCATACCATATACAACATATTCATCACATCAAACTAAACCATATTACGGCTATTTCATCAATCCAATCATACTAAGGTCATCCTACGAAGGGAAACACAAGACCAAAATTAATGCCTTTTACAATAACCACCTCTATACACTTATAACATGGAAAAGAATGCACCGAGACAATTACCAACCAATATAACAAATTAAAATAATGCATAGATGCAACTATTAAACTAACAGACAAAAACCAAGTACTGAGCAATGGTAACTACCAATTTGACAAATGAAATGAATCCATTTAAATCATTATACAACAATCATTTCAATTTTTAATTCCTATAGGGGATACAATAATAATCCGAAGACATATAAAATACATCAATCATACCCGCGCACTTAAGCGACAAAGTATCCACCCAAATTATAACCTAGAGACATATAAGTACTCCGATCATACGAGTGCAATAAGGCAACACACTATCCTTTTATTCTGGAACACCTAATCTTTAATTATCAATGACCCTTATAGGGGTCGTAGGTGTAACACTCCCAAAAATTTTACTTTTTTTTAAACAATACTCATAAACTAAAACCGTAAATTTCTAGGGATGTTACCGACACACTTAGTATAAGACTAGTTCATTCCTACTGTTCCTGTACCAAGTGCTAAGGCTAAGAAAAACATTTTTTTATATCAACATCAATAAAAGGAATTTATAAAAAGGGAAATCAGAGTACGCGTAATTTTACATAATCGAAATACTAGCTATTGTTTTTCTAAATAAAAATTAAACAACGTTAGTAAAATGGTTCGGACAATTCAAACAAAATAAAAGATGACATAAGTTAAAGATTAAAAAGGAAATATGGCCACGTCTCTCTCGACTTGATCTAGCCCGATTATCACTCCTCCCCTCCTGATGTCCCGTAGACATCGATAGCGTCGAAGTAAAAATCTCCTACCTGCAGTAAATTAGACGGGCCTTCTACTTGTGGGAATGAGCAGCACCCATGAAACGGGCAGTCAGTACGCTATGTACAAAGTAAGGTAACCAAATACTAAGGCCGGCATATAACACAATAATTCATGCAAGATAATGATCACATACAATTACAACCCATACATATGATACATAGAAACATAACTTATAATCAACAGTCCACACATAAGGCCCAAAAGATCCAGATTAATCATTTAATCTTTCTTTTATCAAAAGTCGATACACACCATGCCTTTTATCAGATGTCGATGTACACCATATTCTTTATCAGACTCATACGAGTACGGGAACCCCACTATTTTAGCCGGTGGATCGGTCGCGAGGGCATATGCCCTGCCACTATTTTAGCCGGTGGATCGATCACGAGGGTAACATACCCTGCCACTATTTTATTCGGTGGATCAATCGCGAGGGTAACATACCCTGCCACTATTATATGCCGGTGGATCGGTCTGGCCCCTTTCTCATACGGTGTTCCACTATAAGTAATTAGTATCTTCCCACATCTTAACAACATATATATAGTTTGGTTTGTTGAGCTTGGGATCCCCCACTATTTTAGCCGATGAATCGGTCGCGAGGGTACATGCCCTGCCACTATTATAGCCGGTGGATTGGTCTAGGCTCGACTCAACATCTTCCACTTTACGTTTTTAATAATTTGTGTATCTTATTCAGATGTTCATTTCAAGACATGCAAATCAAGTTCCTACTATGCTTACTCCTTAACTCAGGTTAACCACTTCAACTCTAGTTAATCATCCCACCATACTTAACCACAACATATCCCAATACCACTACAACTCTAGCTACCATGAAACCCTAACTCTACGTAAACCATCACTTTCACGCAACCCTAGCTCCCATGCAAACCCAATCTCCACGTACCACACTTCCATGCAAACTCTAGCTTCCATGCAAACCCTAACTCCACGTAGACATGCTTTCATGCAACCCTAATCCACATGCAAACCCTAACTCCACGTACCACACTCTCATGCAACCTCAATTCATATGCAAACCCTAACTCCACGTAGATATGCTTCCATGCAAGCCCTAACATCATGTTATTTCATGCAAACCCTAACATCATGCCATTTCATACAAAACCCTAAAACCATGCCATTTTGTGAAAACCCTAACAACACGTCTCAAGGCCATATCATACAATAATGACATAAACCTATGCATAGTTCTTATGCCACAGTTTATTCACACCAACATACTTCAACTCTATAATCATGCCACATGCGAAATAACTAATAATAATGAACATAAAATACATGGCATATAAAACACATAGTACATACAAACACATAAATGGCCTTAGTAGACCCTTACCTAGAACGACACCGATCTTGGTACACGCTCCTATTCCTCTTGAGGGGTTTGATTGGGTTCACCTTTTATATAAAAGCATACTAGAATTAAACTGTCTTATATAATTTTATTATTCTCTAACTTATTCCAAGATTTGGTTTTTAATTAAAACACTACTACTTAATAAATAACTATAGAAACTATTATTTAAAAATACAAATAAATTATTATTTTCATTCGAAGAGGGTGGTGATCTAAGGGTTTCTACCCTTCACCAAAATAGTAATGATAATATAATAATAATAATAATAATAAAGTATAATAATAATAATAATAATAATAATAATAATAATAATAATAATAATAAACATGTAATAATTCCATTAAATAACCAAAATTCGAGAATAATAATTGATCTAACTCAATAATACTCCCAAACCTGTCAACAAAATGTAGCAATTAGGATACAGTTGATAATAATAATAATAATAATAATAATAATAATAATAATAATAATAATAATAATAATAATAATAATAATTAAAATAAAATTAACATTAAAAATTAGGATAAAAGTAGAATAATCATCAATAAATCAAAATGAAGTGTTGAAAAGGTCTAGGGTTTCACCTTGTGTTGGAGGGTATGGGTGGCACCGGTGGTGGTGCCCAGAGGTGGCCGGAAAAGTGATCTAAGAGAGGTGAAAATGAAGAAAAATAGGTAAGGGGGGAGGAGAAAAATAAAATAAGTTTATGGGTCGATGGAGGAGACTTAGCAGGAGATATTGGTTGTCTTGGAGGGTGTTAGAAGTGGCGGATGTGGTGGTGGCTGGTGTTTTAAGGTTTCGGGGTTGAATTTTCTGGCGAGAGAACTAGCCAACTTTGCACGGTTATGGAGGCCTGTGCAAGGATAATTGAAGGGTGTATATGGTTTAGTTAATTAGAGGATATTATAGGGAAGAGATTGGGAGAGAGAAGAGGTGGCGAGGTTAGCTAACGGTGGAGAATGGGGCATCTAAAGAGGCGGTGGCGCACGGGCTATGCTTAGGGTTTCAGGGAAATAAAAATCCCAAACCCAGGCCATAAGAGGGGTATTTATAATGTTGATGTTAGGTTCGAGTTGGGGGAGTTATCAGGGGGTTGAAGCTGGTGAGAAACGTGGTGGTTATGGTGTCGATCGGGTGGCAAAATTTTCAAATTTTGTCTGACCCTTTGCGAGAGAAATGGAGCAATCGTGGAGAAGAAACTGGAGAGTGGAGCGTTTAAAATCAAAGGTTTCATTGAGAGGGGAGAATGAGTGGGAGAAAGGTCGTTCACGCCACGTGTGGCCGGTGACGCCATTTTTAGGGAGAAAAGGAGCTAGCGGTTATGGCATCGGGTTGGAGGAGGAAGAAGAAGATGGGGGGAGGTTGGACCAGGCAGTTCGAGGGAGAGAAAAGAAAGAAAAAGGAAAGGGAAACCGGGTGGTTTGGTGCGAGGTGGGGGAGGGTTAAATTGAACGACGAGTTTTGGGTGTAAAAAGGGATAATGAACGGCGTTCTGAGGCTGTCGCGCAACGGTAAAAACGTCATGATCAAAACGCCGTATTTGAGTGGGAGAAGGAAGTAAAACACGTCGTAGAAAGGGAGGGGGGATGGAAACGGTGCAACAAGCACAATTCAGGGAAGAAAAAGAAAAAGAAAAGAAGAAGGAAAAGAAAGAAAAGGAAAGAAAAAGGAAGAAAGAAAGAGGAAAAAGGGAAAAAGGAAAAGAGAATAATTAGGCTAGGGCTAATTAAATTAATCTGAATATTTAGGATATTTAAAAATAATAATATTTAAATAAAATAATATTTAAATTCCTTTTTAGGCTAAAATAGGATTTTTCAAAATTTACATTTTAATTATCAAAGTACTCTATTTTTCTTCTAATTAATATATTTATAAAATTCATATTAATTTGAAACTATTTTATCTTTCTTAATTTGAATAAAATAATTTATTTAAATAAATTCCCAAATTAAAATCTTTAATTAGATAATATACCCAAATTTCCTTTACCTAACATATTTATATAATTTCTTATTAATTTTCCCTAATAAATTTCCTTTTTATTTTAGTAAAAATAATTTATTAAATTAAATTTTTAAATAAAACCTTATTTAAATATAATCTTTAAAATTAGAAAATTTTAGGGGCATTTCAATAGGTCACATAAAGAGTAGACTTGGGCCTCAGCTAGAATGCCAAAGCAGCCAACAAAACCACCAAACCAAATCGATGGCTCTTATCTTGTGTCTATGGTAGCAAATCTTAAATAGAAAACATTCCTAAATCTCAAGATCATCCATTGAAATACTAATATCTTAATTAGATAATCATAAAATATCACAAAATGCGCAATGATTCCAATTCTATATTTAACTATTTTACCTTTATTTCTAGTTATTGAAGTTAACCATAAGGTCAATAGTCCAAAACCAAAGTCAAATTTAACACTATGGTCAACCTAGGAACTGATTTAAGTCATCCTAGTCCTATTATTCATGCTTTTAGGCATAATTATCCCTAAATGTCTAAAATGCCATTGTATGTTATTTACTCAATAATTTTTCACTTTAAAACCAATTATTTTTAGAATTAAGCAAAATTCATGGTATGAATAAATAATATTACAAGAGGTACAATGATATAAAATTAAAATTATAGAAATGCTTAAAAGTGACAAAATTACTATTTTTTCCATAAAACACAATTATGCCCATTTAGCACATAAAACCTAAATGACGTATAATTATTTTACGATAACAACCCTATTCTAACATGTTATCATACATATATTAAAACAAATAAATTAAAAAACTTACTCTTGCATCAAAATAAATGATCATATGCTTAGAGAAATTAATAATAATACATGGTACATGTTTATTTTTCACAAGATTATAAGAAAACATAAATTATACTTAAGCATAATATAGAAAACCCCAAACATGTTATCACATGATTTTTACCTATTTAGTAGGGGTATATGGATTACCTCTTTCTAAGTGCAAATAAAAAAAATAAAATAGAGAACTGCCAAAAGAATTTCAATGCCTTCAAAAACTTGAGGCACAAGAGGAAGAGACAATAGATGATAATTTTACAATTTAACCAAAAATCTAACTTTCTTTAATTATTTAAAAATAAATAAAGGTTAGATAGCAATAATTGTAGAAGTGAAAAAGAGGGAATACTGAGAAAGAGAGCAATAATTATAGGCTCAACAAAGCTTAAGAATACTTAGCAAAAATAACCAAAATGAATAGAGAGGTGAGAGCAACTAAGAGGAACAAATGAGAGAAAGGCTAAATGAAAAAATTGGAAGACTAATGGGGTATAAAGAGAGGGTGGAGGAACCAAAATCTACAGTCATAGGAGGGGATAAGGTAGCTTGTTCAATACTTGAATGGCAAAGTACAAGATGCTAAGATGGTGGAGTGTATTTAGGTTGAATGAAGTTATGAAAACCAAGCAATCAAATTTGGGGTAGAGTAGGTGATGGTGTGAAAGTCTACGATAAGATTTATGTATGGGTAATGCAAGTGAAGAAGGTTGGGTAAAAGAAAAGCCAAAGAGACACAACTAACATAGGTAGTGAAATGTCCCAAAAAGTTTGATTTTAATATTTATTACTAAATAAGATTTTATTATGAAAATTAATTAAATAAGTTATTTTTATTAAAATAAAAGGAAATTAATTAGGAAAAATTCATAAGAAATTTATAAGTATTTTAATTAGAGTAAATTTGAGTATTTTAACTAATTAAGGATTTTATTTTAAAAAAATTAATTAAAAAAAATATTTTATTTAGAATAAGAAGGAGAAAATAGTTCCAAATTAATATTAATTTTATAAATAATTTAATTGGATAAAATTTGGGTGATTTTCTAATTAAAATAGAATTTATGGAAAATCATTTAAAAACCCTAATTTAGCCTAAAAAGGAATTTAAATATTATTATTTTTCAATATCCCATATAGTTTAATTAAATTAATTAACCTAACCCACAATTTTTCTTTTTCCATTTTTCTTTTTCCATTTTCCTTTTCCTTCTTCCTTTTTCTTTATTTTTCCTTCTTCTTCTTCTTTTCTTTTTCTTTTTCTTCTCCCTGAACTGGGTCAGCCCAATGGCCCAATCCCCCCTTTTCTCTTTTCCTTTCCTTCGGCCAGCCTAGCATGTGCGGTGCCTCCTTCCCTTCTCCGCCTCGCTGCATTTTATCTGTTTCTCCCTCTAAACGCTACGTCTTGTCCCTCTATTTCAATGATCGCGCCCAGCCCAGTTCGTTCCTCCTTTTCCTTTCTTTCTTTTCCTTATGGACTGTTGGTCCAGCCCTTTCTTCCTCCTTTCTACCCTCGTCGTCTACAGCCTGCCATTTTCGTCGACCATTTCCACCGCCTTTCTCCTTAGATTTTCACCGCCAGTTACTCACTCTTGACCGTCCGTTTTGTTCCCACCTCTTCTCCTTTATTTTGTCAACCCATTGACCCAAACCACTCCCCCATTCCTTGCACGATATCCCTCTCCCTTGGCCACTTGCAGACCACGATCGGGGAGTGCGCCGGCTGTCCTCATCGGCCGGTGCCCATTACTGCCTACCACTCCCCCACCTTCCGTTCGACCCTAACTTCCCTGTCAGTCTATAAATACCCCCAGATTGAGCCTTCTATCGAGTTTTTGGCCGCTTACCAAGAATTCCCTAACATTGCTGTCGTTGCCCCTTTAGACAGTATTTCTGCCGCCTGCGGCCAACACCGCCGCCTGTTTTAGCCACCTGTGCACTCCTTGCACTACACCTAACAAACTATGCCTTACTCCTCCCTCAATTTTTCCTATATAAGCCACCCCGGCTATTCAAAGTTCTCTCTTTAACCAAACCATTTTTTTCCACCGTCATCCTTTGAACCACCATTAGCCACCTCCTCTGCCGCTTCCGCCACTTCTTTTACCTCTCAAATTATTCTGCATAGCACCCTCTACCTTCCCTTACCCTTCTTTTCCTCTTCCTCCCACTCATCCTCTCTTTCTCTCATTTTTCTCCTTTCAGCCATCACCACCGCTGGCGTGCGCTACCACCTCCCTCTAGGTATTCTAAAATAGCCCAACTTCCACATCCATCCTCCCTATCTTTTTCCCAGCATTCAACTTTTCCTTTTTCTTCTCTCTTTTCGGCCGCCGCCGCTGCCGCCGTGCACCACCGCTGGTGCCGCCTATCCCCGCCAACCTAAGGTTGAACCCTAGACCCTCTCAACCCTTTTCCCTATTTTTACAAGCCTTAAATTATTTTATTTCATTTATTCTAATATAAATCCTATTATTATTATTATTATTTCCATTTTTAATATGTATTATTATTGTTATTAATATTAATGTTTTTATTATTATTCTATTGAAGGTTGAATCCCTATTGTAATTTTTAATTCAATTTTAGCACTATTACCCTTATTAATTCTATTATTACTATTATTAATATAAATATGTTATAATTATAATAATTATTATTATTTCCTATTTCAAATTTCTATTATTCTTATTCCATTATTATTAATACAACTACTTCAGCATTAGTGTTGTTAATAATGTTATTATTGGTATTGTTGTTGTTGTTGTTGTTGTTGTTGTTGTTGTTGTTGTTGTTGTTGTTGTTGTTGTTGTTGTTATTATTACTATTAGTATCATTATTATTACTTTCAAGTGTTAGTATTATCATTTTATATAGGGCTAAAACCCTATTGTGCTTATTTTAAATTTTAGTAGTAGTATTATAAATATCATGTCTTATTATTATTAGGGTTATCAATATTTTTATTATTATTAGTATTTATTCTTATTAATGTTATTATTATTATTATTATTTATTAAGTTATCATTACTCAATGTAGGGTGGAAACCGTACTTCTTTTTATCTTCAAATATTATCCTTACTATTATTACCATTATAATTATAATTATTATTATTATAATATTATTATTGTTTTTATCATCATCATCATCATCATCATCATCATCATCATCATCATTATTATTATTATTATTATTATTATTATTATTATTATTATTATTATTATTATTATTATTTCATTTCTATTATTATTACTAAATTTGGTTATTTATTTTACTAATAATATTATTATTAGTATTATTTTAGTAAAGGGGCTGAAGCCTTTATTTCACTATGTTTTTGAGTAATATCTTTATATGCTTATATGCTTTATATGCTTCACATGCTATGTATCATATGTTTATCATTATTAATTATATCGTATATGGTATGATGTGGAGTTGAAGTATGTTTTCGTGTATTTATATTGCATGTGTATTATGTATATGTAGTGATTTGTTTGTGACCCTGTAAGACATGCATGTGAGGATGTTGATGTGGTTGTGTGGGGGAAGGATGAAAAAGGAGAATGGGGTAAAGAAGTTGACCAAAGAATGTGAGTTAACCTAAGTATTTTAATGATTTGTGAGTGGAGGAATAAAATGGGAAATTTATGGGTTTGTGAAGTTGAATCTAAGTTATGGGTTGTGTGGGAGAATATAATTTGTGGTTTTACATGGGAGAATCTAATTTAAGTTTTTGTATGGAAGAATCTAATTTATGGTGTTATATGGGAGAATCTAATTTATGGTTTTGTATGGGAGAATCTAATATATGGTAAAATATGGGAGATTCTAATCTATGGTTGTGCATGGAAATATCTATGGTCGTGCATGGGAGAATCTTTGGTTTCATATGGATGGGCTTAGGGTTTTGCATGGCATATTTTATGAGGTTGTATGGGAGAATCTAAGTTATGGATTTGTATAGTTTGAATTTGGGGTTTGGTATGGATGAATCCTTGGTTTTATATGGTTTTAATTTAGGGTTTGGTATGGATAAATCTTTGGTTTTATATGGTTTGAATCTTATATGGATGAATCCTTGGTTTTATATGGTTTGAATTTAGGGTTTGGTATGGATAAATTTTTGGTTTTATATGGTTTGAATCTAGGGTTTGGTATGGATGAATCTTTGGGTTTTATATGGTTTGAACTTAGGATTTCATGTGGATGAATCTTGGGTTTTATATGGTTTGAATTTAGGGTTTGGTATGGATGAATCCTTGGTTTTTGTGTGGATTGAATTTAGGGTTTTGAATGATGGAATATTGGGTTTTGCATGAAAGAATTTAGGGTTTGCATGGTGACATTAAGCTTTTGCATGGTGGTATTAATGGTTGCATGGTGGTATTAATGGTTGTATGATGGTATTAGGGTTTGTATGGTGGAGTTAGGGTTTTGCGTGAGAGTTAATGATTGCATGGGGTTTAAGGTTTGTATGAAAAGTTTGAGAGGTTTCATGGGATGTGTAAAGTTTGCATGGGAGTGAAATTTACTATGAAAGGTAGTTTTGGGATATAAGGAAGGTAATTTAAGTGTTATTTGGGTGTTGGAACATTTTATGGAGATTATATAAGGGTCCGTAGGAGACCGAACTAGGGTTTATGTGAACAATTAGGTTTTGTTGTGGTTGCTTAGAGTTTTCGTATTATCATGTGTATTTGGCGATTAAAGTGTCATTATGATGGTGGAATTTTATGATTTGTGATGTGTGAAGTATAAAGAGAATGATTCGCGCATGTCCATGGTGAAAGCCTTTGAATAAGATACTTAAGACACTAATCACTTAAAGTGAAAGATTATTGAGTCGGGTCCAGCCGATCCATCGGTTAGGAATAGCGGTTAGGGTTTTACCCTATAAGTGACTGATCCACTGGCGAATGACAGTATTGTGGATTTTGTCCCGCAAGTAACTGGCCCAGCGACAATAATAGTGGGGTGACTCGAGCTCAATAAACACAAACCAGAGTTTGCTAAAGATACTTAAAAGATATTAATTACTTATAGTGGAATACCATGTGAGCAGGAACCAACCGATCCACTGGTAAGGAATAGTAGTGACTTTGTCCCGCAAGTGACCGATCCACAGGCAAATAATAGTGGTGTGGACTTTGTCCCGCAAGTGACTGACTCATAGGCTAAAATAGTGGGGTGTTCCTATACTTACATAGATTTGATATAAGGCATGGTGTGCATCGACTTCCGATAAAAAAGATTAATCAAATAATTAGTCTGAAATAAGTATGTACTTTATGTGTGGCCTTAATCATTTATAAGTGGTATAATTTCTTCATGACCTTATGTACTATATGTGTGGGTTTGAAAGTGTAAGTTGAGTATTGTTTTATATGATTCTATGTACTTATGTGTTGGCCTTAGTGCTTGGTTACTTTAGTCAGTACGTAGTGTACTGATCACCCTATTCATGAGTGCTGCTCATTCCCATAAGTAGTATGCCCTTCTAACTTTATGTAGGTAGGCGAGACATCAGTCGGGGCTGAGTGTTGAGCTAGGGTGTGGGCTCAAAGTTCGAGAGTGTCGTTGCTATTTTTACTCTTCTTGTTATTTTATTTCTCTTCTACTAATTCTCTTTATATCGGAGTTATCTTTTGTGATTTATTACTTTGTGTTCGGTATTTGAGATGGACCTTTTAATAGTTGTATAATTATATCTCGTTGTGATTATTAATTATAATTCTTTATGCGTACTCTAAGTTATTATCTCTTTAATTCATTTTATGAAATTTTGGTTTAAGTTTTATATTAATCTTTTTAGCCTTTAGACTTGGTATTGAAATGATCGGAGAAAACCGGTTTGGTACTAAGTGTGGTGGTAACATCCCCAGAATTCACGGATTTTAAATTAAGTATTTTAATTACTTCTGCTTTAAAAAAAAGAAAGTAGTGAATTTTGGGGTGTTATAGGTAGAAAGTGCAAAAAGTGATTTTAGCTCAAATTTTGGTTGAATGAATATGATAATGTTCCAAATGATACAAAATCTTATCATGGAAGTGTAAAGAAGGAATTTCGTGCATGAAAACAATTTTAAGGTTTATGGATTATTTTTAATGGTGAAAATATCAATAAATATAATACAATTAATAAAAATATCAAAAAAGCTCATAATATACACAAGTATATGAAAACCCTTACAATAATTTTTTAAACTCAGAAGTAAAATATCATGAATTTACAAAAAGTTTTGATAAATAAAATATTGACCTAACAATGAACTAACAAGCTTAAATGATACATATAGAAATAAATACAAAAAATCACAAAAATTTATAGATCCTCCTATTTACTAATTTCCAACCTAAATATAATTTTTCAAAATATTTAACACACATTTGATATGTTTTTTAGCTATCATATCTTAATTCTATATATTTTTAGTATAAAATTCAAAAGGGATAGCAAGCACAAATAAAATTAAACTAAAATTTCTAGATTTATATTTAAACTAATTTAGGACTCAAATAAAATTTTATGAGAAATATTTTCAAGGTGTAAACCAAAAGTTCACATATATGAATATTATTTTATAAGCAATGTACGTCTAGCAGCAAAATCGCAATTACTATATAATTACCCAAAATAATCTTAGAGCCATAAGATATCCTACAATTATTTATGTAAGTAATTACACATAATTAAAACTAATTAGGAATTGGGCATTACATTGCTACCCCTTAAAAAAAGGATTTTACACCTAAAGTTCATACCACATTGCATAAAACAAACACATATTGCCCACATAGCACACAGGGGGGCATTACCCCCTTAAGAACAAACCCTAATCTAAGGCCACAACAATACAAGTACCAAGAGAATAGATCAATATGTAACACATTAAAGTTAGCAACTCAATCACTCAAAGCAAAGATGTTTAAAATATCTAGAAGAGGGTTTTATAGGCCTTTAACCTGAGCATCTACTTCTTAATAGCTAATCAGATGGATCCCACTTTGTAACCTAGAAACAAAGAAGTACTTCAGTCATACTATTACAACAAGGCAACATAATATCCTTGCATCCTAGGACACCTAATCCTTAAGTATCAATACCCAATATAGGGCCCATAAGTCACTTGTAGAGTAAACTAGGGCCTTAGCCACAATGACAAAGCATTTGATGAAACCACCAAACCAAATTAATGTCTCTCACCTCCTATCTAGGGTAGATAAACCTAAAGAGAAACCATTCCCAAATATCCATATCTTCCATTTAAATATTAATATCTTAATAAGGTAATCATAAAATATCACATAATGCGCAGTGATTCTAATTCTATACTTAACCATTTTTCTTTTATTTCTAGTTATTCAAGTGGACCATAAGGTCAATGGCCTAAAAAAAATCAAAGCAAACACTTCGATAACCTTAGGAATCCATTAAGGACATCTTAGTTCTATTATCCATAATTTTAGGCATAATTAGCCATAAATGACCACAATGCCCTTATATGTTATTTACTCAATAATTTTCTACTATAATACCAATTTTTATTTTAATTAAGCAAAATTAATGGTATTATAAATAACATTAAAATAGGTAAATTAATATAAAATTGCAATTCTAGAAATTTTCAAAAGTAAAAAAATTATCATTTTGCCCCTAAAACCTAATTAAGTGCATCTAGCACATAAAACCTAAATGACACATAATTATTTCACCACAACAATACTATTATAGTATGATATCATATATATATATATATATATGTATAACATGCTCTTGCATAAAAAAACGCCATCACAAGTTTAGAAAAATTAATAGCAATGTATGGTACATGCATATTTTTCATGAGGTTATAAGGAAGCATAAAGTATACTTACACATGACATATAAAACCCCAAATATGTTATCACATGATTTTTACATATTTAGTAGGAGCATATGGATTACCTCTTTCCAAGCACAAATAGCAAAATAAAATAGAGAAATACCAAAAGAACTGCAACAATTTAAAAAAATGGAGGCATAAGAGGAGGAGATAAGAGATGATAACTTCACAATTTAAATAAAAATATAACCTTCTTTACTTATTTAAAAATAAATAAAGTATAGATATAAAGAAATGTAGAAGTAAAAATAAGAGAAGAAGGAGAAAGAGAGGAGGATAAGTCTCGATTATATGCTCAACAAATCTTAAGAACACTTTGTAAAAATATCCAAAATGAAGAGAGAGGTGGAAGTAACCATGAAGAGCAAATGAGAGAAAGGTTAAATGGAAGAAAAAAAACAAACAAATAGGTATAAATAGGGAATGGAGGAACTCAAATCTGCAATCACAAGAGGGGGGTAGGTAGCTTGTTCAACACTTAATAATAAAGTACAACAATACTACAAAAATGGGAAATAATAATGGCAAATTAATAACGATGGTTAGGAAACCATTACCAAATGCGTAAAAATTAATGCGTGGGATAGTTTTGATAATAGTTATAGTTGAAAACCCTTATTGAAACCCCAACACTAAAATTTTACACAGTAGTTTTAATAACGGTATATGAAAAACCGTGATACAAGAAGAACAAGGTGCCTGCTAAGGTGTTATGATATTTTCTTATAATATTAAGATTAAGGCGGATATTTAATGATGTTGAAGATGCTAAGAACTTGAGTTGGCATGTTGATGAGAAGATAGATAACGGACTTCTTAGACATCCATCTGACTCTCCACAATAGATGACGATTGTTGGCTTATTCCCTGAGTTTGGTAAAGAAGTAAGAAATATGTGCCTTGCACTTGTTGTGCATGGAATGAATCCGCACAATCAAAGCACCTAAAATTTATGGCCAGTGATTTTGATTATATACAATCTACCTCCGTGGCTCTATATAAAACACGAATATATGATTTTGTCTTTACTCATTTCGAGGCCAAACCAACTGGGGAATGATATTGATGTTTATTTGACACCTTTGATTGATGATTTGAAGTTCTTGTGGGACATGGGCATTGAAGTATTTGATGCATATAGTGAAGAAAATTTCACTTTGAGAGCCATGTTATTCTATACTATAAATGGTCTTCCTGCATATGGTAACTTGTCATGCTATTATGTGAAAGGCCATTATGCATACCCAATATATAGGGAGAATACTTTATTTTCTCAGCTAACACATGGCCAAAAGACTGTCTTCCTTGGGTATCGTAGATTTTTACCAAAGAATCATGATTATTGTAGGTAAAGAAAAGCGTTCAATGGCTTCTGAGAAGAAGGGAAAGCACCAATCATGTTGACAGGTCGAAAAGTGTGGCTAAAGATGAAACATTTGAGTGTCAAGTTTGGGAATAAAAATAAAGATAAGCCTCCATCAATTGGGTAGAAGAAGATGTCAATATTCTTCAACCTTTCTTATTGGGAATCTCTTTATGTGAGACATGCCCTTGATGTGATGTATATCGAGAAAAATATATGTGACGGTCTTGTTGGTATATTACTTAATGTTACATAAAAGAATAAAGATGGCATCAATACTCAAATATATATGGAATAAATGAGTATTAGACAAGAATTAGCACCATGAGAAAATGGAAGAAAAACATATTTACTACTAGCGTGTCATACTCTTTCCAAAAAAGAGAAAATTTCATTTTGCAAATTCTTTAATAGTGTCAAGGTTGCGAAAGGGTATTCTTCAAATGTCAGAAGGCTCGTGTCGATGAAAGAGTTGAAATTAATTAACATAAAGTCTCGTGATTGTCATATTTTGAGGCAACACTTGTTGTTGATAGCTATATGTGGAATTTTGCCAAAGGGTATTTAAATTACTATCACTAGGCTTTGTTGGTTCTTTAATGCTTTTGCTCTAAATTCATACATCGTGATAGTTTGGATGGCTTGTAAAGAGGGATTGTGATTACCTTTTGTCAACTTAAAATGTATTTTCTGCCCTCATTCTTTGACATTATGGTATATCCAAATGTTCATTTAGTTTATGAGATAAAATTGCTAGGACCTGTTCATGGGCACTAGATGTACCCTTTTGAATGGTTTATGAAGTTGGTAAAAGGTTATGTGAAGAATCGATATTGGCTAGAAGGATGTATTATTAAGAGTTACCTTATAGAAGAGGTGATTGAGTTTTGCATGAAGTACTTGTCAAATGCTGAAGCTCTTGGTATTCCTAAGTCTCGACATGTAGGAAAAATCTAAGGACGGGTTATTAGGGGTAAACAGTTTGGGCATGTAGACCTTGACATATTTTGTAAAGCACATCTATATGTATTATACAATAGTGATGATGTTCAGCCATATATTAAAGAACATATGCTTTCTTTATAGATTGAAAATCCATCAAAGACTGAGAAATGGATAATCGATAAACATAACCTTTCCTTTATTAATTGGATAAGAGATCGCATCATTCCACTCATCGTACATTTCCCAAATTCAATTTTCGAAACCCTGCATTAGCTATCTCAAAAATCTTGTAATGAATTTTTTTCATATACCAGTTATGTGATCAACGGTTACACTTTTTATATAAAACAACAAGATGAGAAGAGTATAATGTAGAACAGTGGGGTGACTTTAGTGGCTGAGGCAATGCATGTTGCAAGTGCGAAGGATAAGAATCCAACCTATGCAGATATGAATTATTATGGTGTAATTGAACATATGTAGAAGTTAGATCACACTATATTCAAAGTCACTGTATTTAGCTACAGATGGGTTGATAATAGCTATGGGGTTAGATATGAAGATGGATTCACATTGGTAGATCTCATTAGGGTAGGGCATAAACATGACCCATTCATCTTGGCATCACAAGAGACACAAGTATTCCTTGTCACTGATCCTTATGATAATAGATGGTCTGTGGTACTATCTACGAAGAAAAGAAATGTCGATGAATGTGATGATGAAAATGATGCCAGTTGGAATAAAGAGTGTGTCTCAGTTGTGCAAGCAACTTAATTATTGAACAATGATAATAATAAAATTAATGAGGAGGAAATATATGTTATGAATGATCATCGTAAAGTAATATATGTATCAGATCTTGGAAACAATCCTAAAATAAGGAAAAAAGAAGAAGGAAAAGACAAATAAGGAAAAAGGAAGAAGGAAGAAGGAAGAAGGAAAAGATGGCAATGAGGGTAATCATATTATAACATATAATATGTGTGCTTATTTTTTTAAATGCAATTTTTGACCTTCCTCATTGGATATTTATTATATCAAAAAATAATTTAGTGGTACATTATGGTCAATACATAATATTTTAACACAATTTATTTATTGAATTTTTGTAGAGATATGGCCAACAAAATAGTTGATGGGGACAGTAGTGATGAAGAAGGGAAGAGAGGACCTACCATTATGAGAATCATCACGGACATACAGAATGAAGGAGAACTAGCCACGTTGGGATGGAATACTTACAATCTTCCCATCGGCCCTTAGCAGACATGTTCTTGATGTACATTTCACTCATCACGCAAAACAATGTTCCTATCTCTTATAATAATTGGATGTAGGTTCTAAAAGGTCACAATAAGCATATTTAGCAGGAAATTACAGTAAATATGTTATTTTATTTAATCATTTTTTATGTCAAATGTTATTAATTTTAATACATTAACATCAATATACATCTATATCTCTTATTTTGTAAAGAGTCTTCAATGTCTCGAAGACTAGGAAGAAATGGCTTCTTAGACATTATGGGGAGCATCTAAGAACATTTAGGTTATACTTGGCTTGTAGAAAAATGTATAGAAAGAGGTATGGCTCTCTATGGCAAAACCCACCCAAACGATATGGTTTCATTGAATAAGAAAGTTGGAACTAATTTATTGTATATCGTCTTTCGGAGGATTTTAAGGTATTTGTTAGATAACAATTAAACTTTTTGATTAAGAATATTTCATGGATATTTAAATAACCATGTGACTAATATTTTGGCTTATAACATAGGAAAAAAGTGCCAAAAATAAAGAGATTGCTAAGTAGAATAAATACAAGCATAATATGGCTTGCAAAGGCTACGTAGGCCTTGAAGAGGAGTTGGTGTGCGATTTTAATTTATCTATTTACATGTAAAAGTCTAATGCTATAATAAAATTCTTAATGTAAGATTATTTTTGATTTAGAGGTCCTAGCTTAATACTTGGATCCATGTACATCGTCCATCAATGTTGGTACATTATGAAAGAATGCTAGATCAAAAAAAGATGGATATATTAATGAAGATGTAGATGTTGCTGCCAAAAAATTTGTAAGTTTGTAGATATCATGAACCCTACTTAGTTTTCTTTTAGAAAACAATTATATTGTTCTTATTCCTATAAGCTAAATTTAAATATATTGTATACATTATAGGATGAACTTGAAACTTCAGATGCTGCGGAGGGAGTGGACCAATATAACATTGAGTCCCAGGCTACAGGAATTATAGAACACCCCACAAGACATAGGGTTCCTTGATTAGGTGTTACGAGAACGAGCGTGTGTGGTCAATCTTGTGGTTCTCGTAGCACTAATGAGCAAGTGGCCATCCTCATCCAAAAATTAAATGTGGCATTTGAACAAATGGCAACAATGGATCAAGAGTTGTCATTTATTAAATCTCAAGGGTATAAGCCATCAGATTCAGTCGACCATGATCAGCTTCACATACCCAATGTTAATAGCGTTAGAGATAGTTGTGAAGTTGATGCATATCTTTCTTCTCTTCTTAAGGTAAGCATTACAAACTATGAATTGTTATTAAATGTATTCGGTGTCATAAATAATTAAGAATGTGTAATATTTTATTTTAAGGTTTACATAAATGTAGCTTGTTAGCGAATGACCTTTAAACTCTTGTGGCAAAAGGAAGGGTACGCATCAATCATAGTACCCAAACGCAAACAGTCCATGGGTATAACTTAGCCCTAAATACAAGGACAGTGAGCATTGACACTAATAATTGGTAGTGTGCCCTTGTCTCGTTATAAAGAAGGCGATGAAGCAGCCACAGTGCTAGAAGCTCATGGAAGCTTTGTACCTTGGCCTAAGGATCAGATACATCTTATTACTGAAGAGGTAATGACATTCGACATCATTATTAGACCTTATTTATTACTTACACTATTTATACCTTTTTCATATATATATATATATGCTCAATACATATTTCGTTTTTTATTATCAATTAAGGAATCAAAAAAGAAGAATGCTCCTGCTAGTAAAACCAAGAGAGGTACTAGTAGAATGAGCAACATAAAAGAGGGCGCTGCTAAAGGAAAGAGAGCTAAATCTAAAAATCAATTGCCCCACAAAAGATTCCTTCTTCAGAGAAGAGCCAACCTCCACCAACATTAGCTTTATTGTATTTCTATATCCAACACTACCTCAGGGAAAATTATATTTTCATTAATTCTCATCCTGAGTATATTCAGAGGGACAACACTACTTACATGGTATCGATGGTTGACATAAGTGACATTTATAATAAGGAATGGGTATCAACCATGAGTGTTGTTGTCTATGTCACGTAAGTATTATTTCATATTTTAGATTTTAGTACTTCTTGTTGTATTAGAATTTTTATGACCTTTTATATGAATTATTAGTTACTAACAAATATGCATTGTTATCATCATCCATAGGTTAGTAGCTAGTCTTGCTATGATGGAGGGAATACTATCTTCTATTGTGTTTGTGTGCTCATACTACATAGCTAACAGTACTACAATAACATAGGATAGGTACATAAACTATTTAGCAAATCACATTTTGATTAAGGAATACAACAAGCTTTATCTCATTCCTCACCTTGCACATGAACATTAGATTTTGTACACCATCTAACCTGATCTTAATAAAGTCTATGTGTTTGATTCCTTTTGAACCTATGACGTGCCTTTTGACATCACTCGTCATGGTGGGAAAGAATTTATTAACATGTTAGTACACTTTTCACTTGTTACTTCATTATCTTATTTATGCATATATTCTACTTTAATTATTTGAGGTATATATACTCACAATATTGTGTGTCTAGCTCTATTTATTAAGGCACTACGGACGGCGTATCAAAGGAGAGGTGGAAATGGTGTCCAAAACCCAAAGAGTTTTTAATATGAGCCTATAATGATAAGTAGGAAGATAACTATTTTGTATTTTGTTTTAATTCAAATTAATATTTAATAGTTAGAGAGCTAACTGAATTCATTTGACAGTGTCCACAACAATAGAACGACAATGATTGTGGATAATATATTTGTAGAGCAATGGATCTGATAGTCCAAAATTCATTGGTCAATATAGGTCCAAGCCATGTATGTTTATTTTTCCATATTTTTTCATTAATGATTCATGACATATATATTTGGTACTTGACCTATGTATAACTGAATATTAATCGAAACTTAAGCATTGTAGTTTTTCACCAGTGACTATACACGAGGCCATAAATACAATGTTGATGAAATTGATAAAGTTTGAGACCAATAGGTTAAGCACGTACACTCATACATTCGGTATTAGCTAGGGATCTATATTCTACATGCATGTTCAAGTTTATGTTTCATCTACATCTTTTGGTCTTCTAGGCTATGATCTATGAACTTTTGACTTTGAAGTGTAGAGCAACCTAATTGTGGTACACCTACTAATTTTGACTCCTAGGTATGCCTAGTGTATTGAGACATACTAATTAGAGCATGATTGAAAATATGGAGTATCATTTGGGAGGAAGACATGCATGTATATATGAATTGATGTTGTTTTACATTGTAGATTTGGTAAATATTTAAACACACAACTGTGTATGTGGGCCGGAACAAAATAGCAAAAATATTAAAAAAAACATATAGTTTTAATAACAATTCTTACTAAAATTGTTATTATAGAAGTTCTAATAATGGTTCCCCACTACAACCGTTATTAATACAATTTTTAATAACAGTTTTAGTAAGAACTTTCATTAAAAGTTTATATTTTATCTCAAATTTATGCTTATTTAATACGTATTAGGATTTAATAAATGTATAATCAATGATTAAAACCCTAATTAGATCATATTTTAACAATGGTTTTTGTAATAACCATTATTAAAACTTTATTTTTAATAGTGGTTTTTATTTAAAAATAATTATTAAATACCAAGTTTATGCCTATATTCATGGTTTTTATATATTTTTATGACGGTTATGAACCGCTATTAAAGATTTAATAATGGGCGATTTAATAACGGTTATTAAAATAATTGTTATTAAAGCCCATTTCTAGGATAGTACAAGGTTGTTGATTGTGTAAGGTGGTGTAGTGTATTTAAGTTGATTGAAGTTGTGAAAACCAATAAATCAACCAAGGGATATAGGAGGTGATGGTTTGAAGGTCCATGGTCAGATTTAAGTAGGGGGAATGCAAGTGAAGAAGGTTGGGTTGAAGAAAAGCTAAAAGGACCCAACTAGAATAGATAGAAAGTGTAAGAAAGTGACTTTAGCTAAAAATTTGGTTCAATGAATAATACAAAGGTAAAATTGATACAAAATTTGATCATGAAAGTGTAAAGAAGGATTTTTGTGTATGAATAATAATTTTATGATTATTTTTAGTGGTGAATAGACGAATAAAGAGGATTAAGTTATTAACAATATAAAAAAGGTCATAAATTTACACAAATTTATGGAAACACATAAAATTATATTTTAAACTCACATGTAAAATTTCATGAATTTACAACAAGTTTTGATATATTATATATTGAATTGAAGATGAACTAACAAAATAACTAGGTAATTACAAAATTAAATTCCAAAAATATTACTAAAATGAAAAAAAGATCATATCATCTTATTTACTCATTTACAACCTACATATAAATTTTTAGAACTTTTAACACACATTTGATATGATTCTTAGCTAGCATACCTTTATAATATATTTTTCATATAAAATTTAAAAGGGATAACAAATACAAATAAATTTTTAAAAAAATTAAATTTATATTTCAAACCATTTAGGACCCAAATATAATTTATAAGAAAAATTTAAGGTGTAATTCAAAAGTTCACAGATATAAATAGTATTTTATAACCAAAGTCCGTCTAGTTGATAAATTGCAATTACTAGAGGATCACCCAAAATAATATTAAAGGCATAAAATATCCTACAATTATTTATGTAAGTGGTTACATGTCATTGCAATTAAATAGGACTGGGGTATTACATTAATGAGAAAAGCTACAATAAAATGACTCGCATTGATTTGTTAGGTTAGACGATCAATCCGAAAGTACTCTAAGGTAGCCCCCATGTGGTCGTATCAACTTAGGGAGTTACAAATAATATCAAGGCAAAACCATGACTCGAGCTGAAATTGGATGAGTCATTTAGCCAACTAGTTGGACAATTCTTGAGATTGATTGTACTAAGATAGTCAGTGGTTAAGGCTCAACGAAGATGTTGAATTCTTAAGTGAGGGTAAATGTAATACCTCCAACTTGAGCGAAGTGTTATAAGAATCAATACTACTACTTATATGAAAATGGTATACACTCTTTTGTTGATTCTATCTTAACAATTCCATGGTTAAGTGTACTTTTTGTAGTGTAATTTTTTGGATAGGTGACCTTGCTGGGAAGTTTCAAAAAAATTTCAAGATTTTTCCAAGAAGCATGTGAGTGGGGAAAAGGAAACCTTAAAGAATTTGCATTATCTATTAGGCCAACTAATCAATCCGAAAGTGTTGTAGGATAACCTCCATATGGTCGTATCCACTCTAGGTGTTACACTTACAAATTCCACATTCCTTGTAGATAATAGGCTTACATGAGACCATCGAGTTAATGCATTGACCAACACTAAAAAAAATATGATTGGTCAATATAGTGGTGTCATTGACCTAATATGTCCCTTTCAGTGAGTTCAAGAAACATAGGAGATCCATCATTTACTTTACTTACTGATGGCCTTCTTACCAATTTTCTTGTTAGAAAACCCATAGAAATAATCTTCAAATTCTATAGTGGGTGTAGTATCACATTTTTAGAAACCTTAATTATAAAATTATAACTATTTGTAATTAGTTATAGTAATTATTTTTTGGTGTTTTGTATAAGATATACTATTAATATGTGTATTATTATAACATATAATATATAAATTTCATTACATTAAAATTTGATAAAAGTTGAATTATTAAATTTAAGACTAGTTTATACTCAAACAAAAATTATTTTAACCTAAATCTAATTCTAAACCCACATAATTTCTTTCTCTTTTTCCTTCTTCCCCTTTTCTTTTCCTTTATCTTTCATGCCTACCAACCTTCTTTTCTTTCTTTTTCCTCTTCTCGTACGTGAAACACACCCTTGTTATACCATGCCATCACCTACATCCTACTCTCATTATCTCCCACCTCCACCTCTTACATATGAGGGTTTTCCTTGAAAATTTTGCCCGACCTTGCATGCACCATCACTGACTCCCTCTCTACCCATATTCTTTTCATGCATGTATATATATATATATATACTTGTAGACTAGCACATTAAATTTCCCCAACCAACCACTATCCTCCCTTCATTTTTCTGTGAGAGCATACACCATCAAACATAACCTTCTTCCCTCCTTCTCACCATCACCAAAGACACTCTAAAATCACCACAACTTCAACAATGTTCTCCACCATTGAAATCCTCCTCTTATCTTCAACACTTCCCTCTATTCTACCCCCATTAGCTTTGAGAAAAAGTTCTAAACACCCCATCAAACCATCGAACATCACTATCAAACATCATCCCTACCACCATCCAGAGTTATCACACCTCACCCCTACTATTTGGCCATTTCCTTTGCAATACACCACCGCACTTTGTGGCTCCTTTTACCATTTATCACACCCCAGCAATGACAGTTTGTGCCCTTCTACTAAGATGTGAAATCATGTGGCTACACATAAAAGTTTTTATGTTGTTAAGCTTATGATTTGTGCATAGGTATTTGAAAGAATAACAATATGCTAATAAAACGTTGGTATGCATGTTTGACTTACCATTAAATATGAGCTATATGCATGTATTTTATGTTGAATTGTTAGTGTATGCATGTCTATGGTTTTGTTAGGTTTTGGGATCTTGTCAAGATATGATGCAAATGCCATGATAAGTGTTCCATGATTATCACTGCATAGTATATAGGGTCAATATAAATAGAATAAAAAGTATGCATATATGATTAGGGTTAGAATATGATAATTATTATTTACATGATCTAAGGTTAGAGATGTTTCCTTAAATACACCATGATGTTAATTACCCTATTAAATTCCATATTATGCTATAAATATGTATTTAGGTGGTGGAATATATGACATATTAGAAATACATGATTAGGGTTGTAGATGTAACTTACTAAATGTATGAAAAATCAAAAATGTAGTTAATTGCTAAATTGTAAAGACTACCTTCATGTTAGAATATGGTGACTTACTTTCTTTTAGCCTTTTCATTAAAAATTTTCATAATAATAATAATTTGTATGAAATTTGGATAATAATGGTGAAATTAGGGTTTTAAGAACATTTTGGTCATTTTTGACCTAATGTGCCTAATGTGAATAATGTGATATAGGATGGCTTTAGAATATTGGTAGTTTGACCTTAATGTTAACTTTGACCATGAATTAGACAATTGACCTTAGGGTTGATATGGATAATTGAAATAAAAAAATTGTTAAGTATGAAAATTTGAATTATTTTGCTATATGTGATATCCGTAATAACTCTATAAAATACTAATACTGAAAGCAGAAGACTTAGAGCTTTGAAATGGTTTCTCTCTAGGGTTAGCTTACCCTAGAAACAAGGTAGGATTACTTAGTTTGTTTGTTTTGCTAGTGTGTTGTTATGGCCTAGTAAGGCCTTATTCTACTTTATAGGTGACCTATGAGCTCTATAGGCGATATTGATACTTAAGGATTGGGTGTCCTAGGTGTAAAGGGTACTATGTCACCTTGTGAACAAGTATGACTAGAGTATTATTATGACTCTCAGTTGGATGGGTACCATGATGCTTTGTGTACTAGTATGATAGGTGTACTTTTATATCTTTAGATTATTATTGTATACCCCTCGAGTATTAAAAATGAAAGTAATTATTTTGTAAGAAAATAAGTGGATCTGTTATGGGTTTTTGTTTGATAGTTACCTTTTTATGCTACCCGGTTTTGGTATTTGGTATGGTAGTTACCTTAGAGCTCTACCTTGGTATTTAAAATAGTTTTGGAATTGATTTTTTGATAGTTACCTCAGTGACCTACCTTTAGTATTTGGAATTGGTTCAATTATGTCGGTGTTTGTCATTTCAGTATCACATCATTTCCTTAATGTATCAGTGCCATGTTATTACCTATGTGTTTCTTATGGCTTTACATGTTAGTGTTGTGTAATGGTTCACTCAATACCATAGTATTTATGGGTTCCATTCTCGATCCCTTACCTATTAAATGGGAATTATTTACCTTGCTAGAATACTTTGATTGTTTGGTTCGATGGATTCTATTAAGGGTTGAGAGTTAGGACTATCTGGTATTCTCCCCGTTTTCTTTTAATCTAGATATTCCTTGGACAATTATGTAATTTACTATTTCTCCTTTTGTCATATTGTTTCTGAATTATCTCACCCTTTTGTATTTATCGGGAAAAAGTTATTCTATAATGAAATCTATATTTTGTCCTACGTTGTAAATGTTATTTAAGTAAAAGTAACATTTTAGTCTTAGCATTTAGTATAATAATAGTAAAGGATGTCAAACTTATGTTAAGTGTGGTAGTAATACCATAATTTTTTTAATTAATACTTCTAAAAAATGAAATTTTCTAGTAAATTTGGGGGGTGTTACGGTGAGTGTCCATGTGATTGCTCAATGATTTATGCATCATTATTTCACTTAGGTAACCAAATCTATTATGATATAGAGTAAATATATTTAGGCCAACTACCTTATCGGTAGTGACATTATGTGGCTCAATAGGGGTGTATAAGTGTGTTATATAGCCTAAATATGCACAATGGAATCTTTTCCAAGTTTTACTTTTAACTAGCCTTAAAAGACATCAAGTAAGGGTATTTATCACCATCCTTACAAGTGGTTTTTATGTGATATCCATTTTATTGAATATCCTTAAAACTAAGTAAGTTCCTCTATGACTTATTAGATAACAAGACATTCTTTATATCTAATGTTGTCTCTATGAGGAGAAAAATATAAACTTTGCTAGAGCCTTTTATGATATCAGTAATGCTAGATATGGTAGCCACATGTTTCCCCCATTTGTAGAGTATAAAATAATCTACTACTCTTGAGAATAATATGAGTAGTAGCACTATCCATGGGTCATAAATCTCTACCATTTATCTTGATATTGTCTCAATCCATTATAGTAAACTGTAAAAAAATATATAACTAAAATAATCATAATATTATTTATAATAAAAAAAGTACTTCTCACACATAAAGTTGGAAGAAGAAACAAATTGCAATATACTTATTGAAAAGAAAGTATAATATAACATAAAGAGTCACTAATCAAACAAACTACCACCATCAGGAGCATCATCAAATGGGAACCCAATATCTAGGAGATCTATAACATGATCCACATTATCTATAATAATAATGGATGTATCCATGTAGGTATTCTTGGAGCTTCTTATAATACCCCAAAATTTAAAACTTAGAATTTAATGATTAATTCTTATTTGGAATAATTTAATATCAAATTATCAATTTAATTATTTTTTGAACTTTTAATTTAGAAAAATGGATATGATTATTTCATAAATTAAAATACATATTTTACTATTTTATCATACTCTTTTTAATTAAATAAATTTACAAACCATATTTTACTAAAATTATCCTTGTAGATTAATACCTTAAATTTTAAATAAATTAATCTATTAAAATATTTTCTCCATCTAAATAATTTCAAACCCTAATTTAAAAAAAAAATTCTCCTTTTTTTCCTTTTTTCTTTTTTTCTTTCTCCTTTTTCCTTCCTTTGTCCTTTGTCCTTCTTTTCTTCCTTCCTAGGGCTACCTAACCCTCTTCCTCCTTTCTTCCCCTCCCCACTGGGCCATTGGCCTTCCTCCCCTTCTCACCCATCTAGCGCCCCCTTCCTTCCTTCCTTCTTTATTTTCCCTCGGTTGGGCTAGCCTATTCTTTCTTTTCCTTTTCACTTCTCCCTCATGCCTAAGGCAGCTTACCTCTTCTTTCTCCCCCACTCGACCAACCTACCTTCCTCCTTCTTCTTCCTTCTTCACTCGTAAAACCAAACACCTCTCCCCTATGCCTGCACCTGCCTACAACTCTCCCTCTCTCCACCTGCACAACCTTACCTCTCTTTCTCTCTTTCTAGGCTATTTTCTTCCATTTTTAATCCTACACACCCCTTGCATAGCCCTCTTGCATGCCTTCCCCTTCCTTTTATTTTCCCTCTCCTTAGTACCCTACACACCCTGACCTATAGCCCCTACACCCCCACCTAACCCGACCGGACATCCCCTCCTCTCCCTCTTCTTTTTCTTCTTCTCCTATGCCCATTTTCTCCCTCCCTCCAGCATCCTTCTCCCCCTACAGAGTCATCTTTTCACCCTTCTTTCCTTCTTCTTCTCCTCCCCCCCTATTTTTTGCTTTGCCACCCTTAATTACCATCCCTACAGCCCGACTAACCACCACACCAAATCCCTAGCCTCCCCTACTTCCTCCCTACACCACCTAACAACCATCACTAGTCTTTGCAACCCACTTCCCCCCTTCCTTTTCTTTTCTTATCCTTCTCAACCCCCACCCTGCACCACCACCTTGTGCCATCATATCCCCTCTCCTACCGCCGCCGAAGCTACCCCTCAACCACCTGATACCATCCCTACACCCCTTTCCTCAGCCTGTTCGAGATCTCCCCTGTAGACCCTCCTTTCTCCTCTTCTTTTTCCTTCCTTCTTCTTCTTCTCCCTCCCTTCACACCTCCTTTTCAGCCCTATCACCGCCGTTTCTACCACCTTGAGCCACCACTCTCCAAACCTTGGCTTCCCCCTACAACCTACCACCCTTCCTACACCTAGCCCTGCCCCAACTCCCCTCCACAAGCCACCACCAAAACCCTTTTTCTCCTCCTTCATCCACCACCTTCCACCCCCTATATTTTTACTCTTTTGTGCATGCATCCTCACATTGCATGGAAACCTGTTAGGGTTTCTCAAAAGGATCGAAGAAAATAATCGAGCGCGGGGTTCGATTCGCTAGAATCAGCCTAAGGAACTTCCAAAGGAAGATTCAAGAACTCAGAAGCACAGTTTAACAATGGCAACTGAATTTGAGAGACAGGAACGATCAAGAATCAATTGAAGACAGAGAGCAGAAGTAGAAGAAGATGCAAGTGAGAGATTCACCGAGAGAGAGAGAGAGAGAATGGGAGAGAGAGCTCGAGAAAAAGTAAGAGTCAAATTCGTAGTCAGCCAAAACTGTCGTCCACATGCCGTATATGCCATATTTATATGGCGTACAAACCATATAAAAATACACAACGCAGCCATACAATCAGCCCAACCAATACTCGCTGATACAACCCAATAAACAACCCAAATACACAAAAGAGGGAAGGGTCGATGCTGGACAATTCGACCAGCCCAAAAATACAACACCAAAACCCCCCCAAAATACAAGGAAATATTTATACATCAATTTCCATCAGCTAATTTCTGCCGGTGAATGCACCACATGGGATTACTTAATAATAATAAAAAAATACATTTCTGCAACAACTTCAGCAGCTACGACAATTTAAATCCATCCTCCATGTGCTGTATTAATATTTCCTAATCAATCACACAATAATACAAACAATTATAAGTACAAAATGATTTACAGCAATTATCAAAATTAATTAAATACAAATTTTGGAGATTCATATCATTCCCCTCTTCTTGAAAAGGTTTCTCCTCTAAAACCTGTTTAAGACCCAAAAATGGGCTAAGATCAGCAACATTAAAAGAATTACTAACATTCCCAAACTTAGCAGGTAAATCAATCTTATAAGTATTATCATTAATTTTCTCTCACATAGTAAAAGGTCCATCTCCTCTAAAATCTAAATTTGATTTTCTAAGGTTTGGAAACCTCTCCTTCCTAAGAGGTACCCAAACTAAGTCCCCAGGTTTAAAACCCATTTTCCTCCTCCTTTTATTAGCATTTCAGCCATTTGCTGCACCTTTTTATTGATGTGTTGACTTACAGACTCATGTAGCTTCTTTATATTATTAGCTCTAGATTCAGCATAAAAATTTTGCAAATCAGCATTAGGTAAATGACTCAGGTCTATAGGAGTCAAAGGATTAAAACCATACACAATTTCAAATGGAGTCTTATTAGTTGTAGAATGCAAAGTTCTATTATAAGCAAACTCTACCTGAGGTAAAACATATTCCCACTGTCTAAGATTCTTTCCAAGGACAGCTCTTAACATATTACATAGTGTTTTATTTACTACCTCAGTTTGTCCATCAGTTTGAGGGTGAAAAGTTGTGGAAAACAATAATTTAGTTCCTAATTTTCCCCACAAAAACTTCCAAAAATGACTCAGGAATTTAACATCCCTATCTGAAACTATGGTCTTAGGTATGCCATGTAATTTAACTATATGAGAAAAAAATAATTCAGCCACAGCCACAACATCATTGGTCTTATTACAAGGTATAAAATGAGCCATTTTACTAAACCCGTCTACTACAACCATTATTGAATCCTTATCCCTATTAGTTCTAGGTAAGCCTAAAATAAAATCCAAAGAAACATCAACCCAAGGTTGGTTAGGTACAGGCAATGGAGTATATAAACCAAATGGTTTTGAAGTAGTTTTAGCCTATCTACAAGCCACACAATTGGCACAATATTTCAACACATCATTTTTCATATGAGGCCAATAAAAATGATCAGTTAATATGTTTAAAGTTTTTTGAAATCCTAAATGTGCCATTAATCCACCATTATGAGCTTCTTGAATTAATAATCCCCTATAAGAACATTCAGGAATACATAACCTATTTTCCCTAAACAAATAACCTTCAGTTATAAAATATTTTCCATGTGTAGAGATTTCACAATTTTTATAAATCTCCTTAAAATCAAGATCTTCCAAATATAAAGGCTTAATACTAGAAAAACCTAACAAAGTAGTATCTGCAGCATTTAATAAAGTATATCTCCTAGATAGAGCATCTGCAACTACATTATCACTTCCTTTTTTATACTTAATCATGTAAGGAAAGCTTTTAATAAACTCAATCCATCTACCCTGTCTCCTATTTAACTTTGATTGACTTTTAAAATACTTAATAGCCTCTTGATCAATATTAATCACAAATTCTCTATGCCATAGGTAATGTTGCCAAACTTCTAAAGCCCTTATTAAAGTAAACAATTCTTTTTCATAAGTAGAATAATTTAGAGTACTACCATTTAATTTCTCACTAAAATAAGCTATTGGTTTGCCCTCTTGAGAAAGTACAGCCCATATTCCTAACCCTGAAGCATCACAATCTAATTCAAACATCTTTTCAAAGTCAGGAAGGCTTAACACAAGTGCCTGGGTTAATTTATTTTTAAGTGTTTCAAAAGATTTGTGATGTTCTAAACCCCACCTAAATCCATTCTCCTTCTTTGTTATGGCAGTCAAGGGAGCAGCTATAGTACTAAAATTCCTAACAAATCTCCTATAGAAAGAACACAACCCATGAAAACTTCTTACTTCAGTTACACTCTTTAGCACAGGCCATTCTTGAATAGCTTTAATTTTGTCTTTATCCATAGATATGCCATCTTTTTCTACCACGAATCCTAAGAAAACCACATTTTCCAAAAAAAACCTAGATTTAGTTAAGTTAGCATAAAGTTGTTCTGTCTTAAACACATCCAAAATAATCCTTAAGTGTTTCAAGTGTTCCTCTAAAGACTTACTATATATAAGTATGTCATCAAAATAAACAACCACAAATTTTCCAATAAAATTCCTCAAAACATGGTTCATAAGTCTCATAAAAGTACTAGGTGCATTGGATAACCCAAAAGTCATCACTAACCATTCATACAATCCAAAATTAGTTTTAAAAGCTATCTTCCATTCATCTCCTGGTTTCATCCTAATTTGATGATACCCACTTTTTAAATCTATTTTCGAAAAAAATAACAGCACCATATAAAAGATCCAACATCTCATCAAGTCTAGGTATGGGATATCTATACTTTATAATTATCTTATTTACTTCCCTACTATCTACACACGTCCTCCAACTACCATCCTTTTTAGGTACTAATAATACTGGAACTGCACAAGGACTCATGGATTCCTTAATATATCCCTTACTTAGTAATTCAGAAACCTGCCTTTTTAATTCCTTAACTTCCTCAGGATTAGCCCTATAAGCGGGTCTGTTTGGTATAACAGCTCCTGGAACAAAATCTATTTGATGCTCTATTCCCCCTAATGGAGGTAATCCACTAGGAATGTCCTCAGGAAACAACTCACTATAATCTTCCAATAGTTGTTTCACAGCAATAGGTACTTCTTCACTTAGTCCTAACTGATACTCATAACACTCCTTATAAACCATCAAATACACATCGGCCTGTCTCTTAATAGCCTTTCCTACATCCTTACTCTCAGCATAAAACCCAGATGTTCCCTTAATTTCCTTTGAACCAATCTCAGTCCCCAAACTCGGTTTAGATAATTCCTTATAATCATACTTAATTTTAATTTGATCTTCAAAAATCTCTTTTGGAGTCATAGGTGCTAAAACATTCTTCCTATCATCCTTCTGTAATGTATATCTATTTTTATGACCATCATGTATTACCCTTCTATCATATTGCCAAGGTCTACCTAATAACAAGTGAGCAGCATGCATTGGAACTATATCACACAAAATAGAATCCTCATATTTTCCTAATTTTAAGTTTACTAAAACTTGTTGGCTAACTTTTACATCTCCTAACTCATTAAGCCACTGCAATCTATATGGTTTTGGATGTTTAGTAGTTGGTAATCCTAACTTAGACACTAACAAGGTACTAGCAGCATTAATACAACTACCACTGTCTATAGCCATGTTAAAGCATTTATCATCAATCAAACATCTAGTATGAAATATATTTCTCTCTAAATAGCATTAGAATCAGGTAGTTTGTTATTGTTTAAAGCCCTGCGTACTAAAAAAAGGTCTCTACTTACTGGTAATTCTATTTCTTCTTCTGAATCACTATCATCTTCTCTAACCAAACTAGTCTCCAAATCTTCCTCTTCAGATTCAGATTCTATGTCTCCAGACTCTCTAATTAAAATGTTTCTCTTGTTTGGACACTCAGAAGCTATATGTCCCAATCCTCCACATCTAAAACATTTAATATCTCCTGATCTGTTTGAACCACTCACAGGATTTGTTATCACATTCTTACCCTTTTCAAACTTATTTCCTGCCTTAGCCTCATTGTTTCTACCTCTAGACTCAAATTTATTAGTAGTCTTCCAATTTCCAGAAGGAGTTCCCCCAAAATTTCTCCTCACTGTATTCTTAATCCCAATCCCAGGGTGCTTATATTGTCTATACTTCTTTAATTGAATCTCTATCTTAGTAGCTATATTTACCATTTCACATAAAGTTCCACAAGGATATAATTCTACTTTATCAGCTATCTCAGAGTTTAATCCACTCAAAAACCTAGCCATGGTAGCATCATCATCCTCAAAAATTCCTGTTTTAATGATCAAGACCTCTAATTCCTTAAAGCATTCATCCACTATTATCATTCCTTGACTAATTGTTTGTAATCTTTTATGTAACTCCCTATAATAGTAACTTGGTATAAACCTTTTTCTCATTAAAATTTTAAACTCTTCCCATGTCTGTATAGGTGGTTCCCCACATCTACGTCTAGTTAACACAAGATTATGATACCAAGAGGAGGCATACTCAGTAAATTCTACTACAGCTACCTTGATTTTCTTCTCATCCGAATAGTTATGACATTCAAACACTAGCTCTATCTTCCTTTCCCATTCAAAATAATAATCAGGGTCATTTCTGTCATTGAACCCAGGTATACTAAGCTTAAGATTATTTAGATTCCTATCAACGAATTCTAAATCCCTTTCTTGTCTATTGTTTTGCCTAGGTCTCCTATCACTATTGTTGGATACTTGGTCTTCCAATTCTTCTAGGTTAGCTATGGGTGGAATTCTGATCTTAGGGTCCATAGGAGCCCTTCCTAATACCCCTGCTTGGTTAGTTTCAACTCTATTATGTTGTAATTCATTAATTCTTACCTCTTGTTCTCCTATTCTATGTTCTAAGTTAGCAGACAACACAGCAAATTGAGCAGTCATTTGTTCTTGAAAATTCCTAAGAGTTTCTAATAGATCATTACTGGAAACAGATTGATTAACAGACTGCCCGTTGTTAGACATTATGAGATTTCCTTAATATAATCAATTAAACACAATCACAGACAGTTTAACAAGATCAATTTATTTTAATAGAACTCTGACGGATAGTAATCACACAATCTAGTTATAAGAATATTACAGTATCAACGAATCAGATATATCCACAACACGGACTATACAGAATTTCCAGGTAAATATTAGATCGACAAATGATAGATAAGTGAGAAAGAACGATATTACCACGAGCACTTAAACAATTAATCCAATTAATAAAGGACCCCTCTTCTTGGAGGTCTTACTCCTTTCCCGAAACCAAAAGGGTTCGCCGGTTACTTAACCTGTACACTTATCAAGTGGGACAGAATAATATTTCGAAAGAAATTGGTAAATTAATTATCACAGATAGTAGTACATAGCAAAATATGGTTCGAGTTTACCAAATAGAAAGTACTTCTCAAGAATAGTCAAGATCTAAATTCTTGACTGAACTCTAATCGACAAATCGCCAACGATTTAGGGTTTTCTTCCAAGAAATTCTAAATAGCAGACAAAATACTCCGATCGCCGGCTTAAGTGCGACGGAAATCGTCAAATCCTTCGTTGTTTGCAAACCCTAAAAATTCGCACTTCAGAAGTAGGGTTAGCGAAAACGATAAATAATGAACCAGAAGTAAAAAAAAAAAAGAACTCAGTAGCAACAATTAAACAACGAGCACTCGAATAATCGAGGCTTTGATACCAAATGATGGAAACCTGTTAGGGTTTCTCAAAAGGATCGAAGAAAATAATCGAGCGCGAGGTGGGTTCGATTCGCCGGAATCAGCCTAAGGAACTTCCAAAGGAAGATTCAAGAACTCAGAAGCACAGTTTAACAACGGCAACTAAATTTGAGAGACAGAAACGATCAAGAATCGATCGAAGACAGAGAGTAGAAGTAGAAGAAGATGCGAGTGAGAGATTCACCGAGAAAGAGAGAGAACGCGAGAGAGAGCTCGAGAAAAAGTAAGATTCAAATTCATAGTCAGCCAAAACTGCCATCCACATGCCGTATATGCCATATTTATATGGCGTACAAACCGTATAAAAATACACAACGCAGCCATACAATCAGCCCAACCAATACTCGCCGATAAAGCCCAATAAACAGCCCAAATACACAAAAGAGGGAAGGGTCGATGCTGGACAATTCGACCAGCCCAAAAATAGAACACCAAAACCCCCCCAAAATACAAGGAAATATTTATACATCAATTCCCATCAGCTAATTTCTGCCGGCAAATGCATCACATGGGATTACATAATAAAAAAAATACATTTCTGCAATAACTTCAGCAGCTACGGCAATTTAAATCCATCCTCCATCCTCCATGTGCTGCATTAATATTTCCTAATCAATCACATAATAAGACAAACAATTATAAGTACAAAATGATTTACAGCAATTATCAAAATTAATTAAATACAAATTTTGGAGATTCATATCAGTTGCTGCATATTTTGAGTTTAATTAATGAAGTTCTGGGGTATAATATAATTAGTATTAATGTGTATTTAATAAGCTTTTTGATAAAATTTTATCCTTTTAATTTTCTACTTTTAATATGCTAATTTTTATATTCTTTATAGCTACAAATTATACTAATCAAAGCTTAAACTTTTAACCGGGGTACTGGTAAAGTTTAGTTATTATCGGAAATAAGGTAACCATTATACCCTACTAAAACGTATGGATATATGTATGCTAGCATATTAAGGTTTTGGAATATGTTTATGTGCATATTATATGATGTTAAGCATGTCATGTTTTGTAATATATGTTGGAAGTTGGAATGAAAATTATGATATATTATGAAATGTGTCATGCGTAGAAATGACGGTTAAGAAAGGAGCCTTGTTGTTAATAATGATATTAGATACATGTATATGTCATCATAAGTAAATATAGCCATTTATAGTAAAGATAATGCTAATATAAGCCCTAGGGGCATTTTAGTAATTTAATTTATACATAGGTTGTGATCTAAATAAATTTGCATGGTAGGTGATGATGGGTATTAGTAATGAATAATAAGGATTTGTGGTATTAGATGATGGATGTGGACCATGGGTGTTGATATCTTATGTGTTAGGGGTATTTTACTAATTTTTATTGACAAGGACTAATGGTAAATTATTAAGTGAGAAGGGTAGTTTGGTAATTTGGCTTGAGAAAGGGGTAATTTGGTAATTTCATAAGTATAAAAGGTATTTTGGTAATTTAGAATGAGAAAGGGATAATTTGATAAATTAACAAGTATGGAGTGTATTGTGGTAATTATACAAACATGAAGAGCATTTTGGTAATTTAATGAGCATGAAGGGTAATTTGGTAATTTAACAATTATGGAGTGTATTTTGGTAATTATACAAATATGAAGGGTAATTTAGTAATTTAACATGTATGAAGGGTATTTTTGTAATTATATAAACATGAAGGGTATTTTGGTAATCGTACAAAAAAAGTGTATTTTGGTAATTATATGAGTATAAAGGGTATTTTAGTAATTATACAAGTATGAAAATATTTTGGTTATTATACAAGTATAAAGGGTATTTTTGTAATTATATAAGTATGAAAGGTATTTTGGTAATATGGCAAGTAAAAGGGCATTTTAGTAATTTTATAAGGAAGAAGGGGTAAATTGGTAAATTATATACAATATGGCAAATGATCCAATAAACCTTCCTAATAAGTCATAAGCGATATTAAATAATAGAATAAGGGTTTATGTCCTTAGTATCAATTGTTTAGGTATAAGCATGTGTATTATACGACTAAGGGTATTTTAGTAAATTAGTGTGTATCATAAGAGGAATGTATGATTTAGGGTTGAATGGATAATTAAGGGTGTGTTATTATATCAATTTCATAATCAAGTAAGAGATGTCTTAGTTGATAATTATACATAGTAATGCGTATTGGATGAGCTAGAACTACATATTAAGGTTTATGTGTGTAACGAGCCTTAGTATATAGAGTAATTGATTCCATGATTAGTAGTATAATTATAATACAATAACCTATTATGGGATGTGAATAAATAAAAATGAAGTATATGATGAAAGTTGATGATAAGAGGCAGGCTTAGCCCTGGGGATATTTCGGTCATTTTGATATAAGGTGCCTAAGTGTAAGAATTGAAACCAAAGCTGGCCTTAGTGGAATATTTAAGTTAACATAGACATTAACACTAATAATGGTTACTTAATAATAATGGTAACAAATAAAAGCGAATAAGTGTGTGATTGTTGTGTTTTTTGTGATCAGCTTAATTAAGACACTAGTAATTAAAGTGGAAGACCTCAAAATCGAGAATGGTGGCTCTTTAGGGGTCGCTACCCTAAAGACGTAGTTTAGCCCACGATTATTCTAGATTTCGCTGGTGTACCTTAGTGCCGAACCAATCCCTACATCTTACTCTATTTAGCCTTACAGACCTACTTAGTCGGTATGCATATTTATAGATTATGTGTTCTTGTTGGTAGGGTATTGTATGTCCTTATGCACTAATGCAACTAGGGTACCTTTGCATCCTTGAGTTGATGGTTGGAGGGTACTATACTGTTTGTATGCAGTAGTATGACCAGTGTATCTTTGTGTCTCCAGGTTTATGATCTCTCCCTCAAGTTAAATAAATAGAATTGTTATGCTAATTAAATGTAAACGTACTAAACATTTAAAGTGGAAGATTATTGAGTCAGACCTAGACCGATCTATTGGCAAGGGAGCATTTTGTCCTGGAGACCGGTCCACTGGCAAACAATAGTGGCTAGGTATGTTTTACCCTACAGTTGCATTTCCGATCCACTAGCTATAATATTAGGGGACCCCGAGCTCAATAACCAAACCTTGGATGATAATAAATCATGGAAAATATACTAATTACTTATAGTAGAACACTATATGAGTCGGGGCCTGACCGATCCACCAGCAAAAATAGTGGCTAGGAGCATTTTACCCTCGAGATCGATCTACTGCCAAATAATAGTTGCATTTTCAATACTGCCAAATAATTATTTAACTCTTACATAATTAGGCTTGTTGATTTGGGCTTCATTAAGGAGAGTTGAGATTATCCTTATTACCATATGTGTATATATATATATATGTCTTATATGTTTGATTCATCATAAATGAAGAATAGAAATTGAGCACTTAATGCATCATGGAGAAATAGTAGACCTCTTAGCTTTCTTCTTCCTATATTTATCTCAACTGAAGAGTGAAATTAAGGAATAATTCTATATAGAAATTAGATATTTCTCTTTAGAAGTGAATTTAATCTTGGATTAGATCAAACATAACCATTCAAACCAAACATTGCAACGTAGAACTTCAAATCCTTCTTCACTCAAGCTGACTTTGTTGAATTTCAATCTAGATCTAAAGATCATGCAATTGTGAAGATATTCATCAATATCTTACACATCAATTATTATGAGAAATTTTTCATGAAAAGGCTAAAGGAAAATGTTTCATATTAATTTAGCACGTAGGTAATCATTGTATTTTGGTAATTTACTATTTTTTCACTTTTCATGCATTTAATGGGTTATACCCACAAAACCCTAATCATGTAACTCTCACATATTACGTCTTTCATAAAGCATGTAAATACAAATTTAATGCATAATACACCATTTAAATAGGGAATTTATCATCATAGTAAATATCTCTAACCCTAGGTTATGCTAATAGAATCATCATAAGTTGACCCTAATCATATGTTTATGCTTCCATGAGAATCATCATAACCCTAACTACCATGCATTAGCAATATTGGGGTATTTAACATGGAATTTAAATCAGAAAATGATATAGATGAAAATTCTAACAAAACCCTAAACATATGTACGTAAATCATATAACATATTTCCATGCATATAGCTTAACTTTCAACAATTACATGTATCATCCATTTAACATGCTATTATTTTATCATGCATTTTTGAAAAGAATAAAACCCTATCATGATTTAGTATTGAAAAATCCTATAATGTTGGCACATAAGTTCTACCATCCAAGCTCACAAAAAAAAAATCTTCTCCAAGATCCTCAAGAATTAGCTAGGAATTTAACACCTAAATACATATGTATTAGCATTTAGTATTACACAAAATAACCTAAAATTACTTAAATGACTCAAGTATTATTAATCAATTGAAGAAAATCAAAGGAAGTTAAAAAAAAATCAAGCGTTCAAAGTGGAAGACTTCAGTGGATGTTTCTGAAAAGGAGAGGAGAACCAATGATAACTTAGGCCATTGATAGGGGGTCTTTAGCAGAAATGGTCGGTGCTAGGGAGGGGAGAACAACATGGAAAGGTACAACAAGTGGAGGGGGAAAAGTGGCATAAGACTGAAGTTGGCAGGAGGGGCATCAGTGGATAATGGTGCAATAAAGGTGGTGAGATTCGGCAAGTTTGATCAAAGGAGGAGGGAAAATTCAATGATTGTGGCCAATGGTGAAAGGTGAAGTAGAGGTGGTTTTAAAGGGAACAACCAAAGCTAAGGGGAAGGAAGAAGTTCTACATGGTTTGATGAGGGTTGTAGGTTCATTTTAGTGAGGTTGTGCATTGGTGTTTGGGTGGTTTTGGTAAGAGTCGTCGGCGTAGGTGGTGAGGCACCTGTGGGTATGTTTGGTGTTAAGGAATTATTGCCAGTTGTAATACCCCATCATTTTGTAAATGTATTGAATGAAACATGATGTCATTTATTGGGGTTTGATTTTGATTTGGAGGTATGATTGGGTTTGAGGTAAATTTGGATTTAAAATGAGGTTAGAGAATTAAAGTAAGCAAATTTTTAGGTGAATTGATTAACTGGTTCCATGAAGATCATCTAGTTTGTTGTTTATGTAAAATGGCTTTTACTTGACTAAATTAATCGGCTAGTTGAGGAACCGATTGAATGATCCGTAGAACAATCGACTGGTAGGTTTAACTAATCAACTAGTTTGTCAAGCTGAGTATATTTTTGAAACTTAATTTTTAGAAAAAAAAATTATACTAAATTGGAACCTTGATGACTAATTCCAAATTATTCCTAAAATATTCTTAACTATTCTCATGATGCATTTTACCTTATGTTCTTCAATATTTATTCTCTCCATATTTTTGGGATCATTGCTTTAGTTTTACAGTCGACTCTGCTTAGCTAGGATATTCATTCCATGCTAAACTCCATTTCCCCCTTGTGTTTTTCATTTCTAAACTAATCAACCTACACTCTTTTAAAATCAACATTTGAGCTATGGAATATATTTCAGCATATATTAGACAAAAAAATTCCATTCAACTCAAATTTGAATGTTAAGAATTATGGTTTTTGATATGTTCTTGACTACACTTTTTAATTGTATCGATTTGTTGGCTATAAACGGCCCTAATTGCCCCTTCTATTCACCTTTCTTTTAGCCACTGAAATACTCTAATTCTCTAGCATTCTCCTTCTCCCTCTTCACTTCGAGACTAGCATTCGTATTCATTTTCTCTTCTGATCATTTTTTCTAGCTCTCTCTTATTATATTTGTTAAGCAAGAAATAGTTAGATTTGGGGGGGGAAGGTTAACTGGTTCAGTAGAATCGTCCACTTTTTCTTTTGGATGTGGTATGTTCATTTTTCCCTTTCTATTTCATGTTTGGATTTGTAAAATTTATTCATGGATTTTTGAGTCAAAATTGTTGTTTTAAGGTTTTCAAAGTTGAGGATTTCACAGGTTGATTTTTTTTATTTGAGGACATTTTTGCCATCATCAAGTTAGTCATTCTTACTTCTCAAATGTGTTATGATTAAGCTTACATGTCATGGAACTCTTAAAGCTCAATGTTATATGTTGGTATGAGTATATAGCTTTACATAAATGGTATTGAATAGTTAGACTATGCATCTTGATAGAAAAGCATGAATCTTGAGGAAAAGTTAGGTTGTGATGGTTAATAGTGAAATATTCAACTATTGTAAGCTAGAATTGTGTTTTATCATGTTAGAACATGTTTTCATGGGGTATAAAAAGAATTATAATCATGATATACATGAAAATGACTATTTGGTGCTATTATAGGGCAAACTGATTGACTATCTTCTAGAACAATCGACTTGTCAACCTAACCGATCGACCGGTAAGCTTACAGGAACCTTAGTTTCGCTCTCTGCTTAAACACATTGGCTAGTTGGGTAGAACTGATCCACTGGTCTATGAATAGTCAAATGGTTTGCCCAAAGCTATCGACTGTTTTGAGGAAATCAATGTTTGGTACAGCCAAATCGATTGATTGGTCAGCCCAAGCAAATCAATTGGTTAGTCCATATTAATCGACTAGTTTGGCTGGTTTGTGAGGCTTTGTTATTCTCAGCTTGGATATGCTTTGAGATTGTGCATGGAATTGTTATATGACTATTTAATGGAAAAAATACATATATTATCATGGATCAATGACCTAATGAATGGATTAAATGGACAATGACTCATGACATACTAAATGGGTGACGCAAAGGCTTAATGGGTGAACCAAAAATGAAATTTGATGGTGTTTGACAAGAAGGGTAATGAAATATGGAATTTATTTTGGATGGACTTGTATAATGGGTATGGTTAATATTAAACAAGAATAAATAGAAATCCCACACATGGGTGGGATGGAAAGGATTTAATATGGAAGAAATGTGTAAATGTCTTGCTTACTCTTTGTATGGGTCTTGTGTGATCACATGACCTCAAGAATAATGTACTAATCACAAAAAAGTGAAAGACAATTGAGTTATGTATTGGTCTAGGTTACCCAATCCGTGATTAGTTATCGGTGATTAGTTTAAATTCGAGCAATTAGTAGTGCCTTCGGGCTTTGCCTTCAGGAGGGATCCTAGTAGATCTAGGTACCTTACTTACTCTAAACACTGATAATGTATTAGGTGTATAGATACTAAAGGGTCTAGTTACCTAGGTGATGGGCTTTAGTCTGAACTTATGTCCATTGTGGTTCGCTTTGACCCAGACTTATGTCCATTGTGGTTATGGGCTTCAACTTGGACTTTACGTCCTTTGATTTGGATAGGCTTCCATGGTACATGAGACCATGGGTTGGTGCACAGTCCATCATTCGATGATGAGTAATTGGATAATGATTAGAATGAATGGAAGGATAATGAAAACATGTTGGAATGAATACTTAGATAATAATTTGAATGAATAATTGAATAATGATTAGAATGAATGTCTAGATGACGACCTATATAAGTATGTGAATAAGAAATGGAATAATTAATTGAAATGAGAATAAAATAAGAATGTGGAAGAATTAGAAGATAAATAAAATGATCAATAAAGAGAATTAATGACTGTAAGTGAATAACCTAATTGATTGAGTAAATTGAAAAATAAATCCTAGTAATCATTTGGATAACCTATTTGGTACATGTGTGTGGCTACTTATGATATTGTACTAAGAAAATGAGCATGATACATTCTGAGTTGCCTAAGTTATGCATGATAGTAAATTCTAATGCATTACCTGATCATGACAGAGTAGGTACACTTAAGTATATGGCATTAATATGATGCTTATTAAATATGATATCCATGTTATGATAGAATCTTACATATTTGTGATTTTTTTTGAGGTGACACCATGGCTTACTTAGTACTTAGTGTACTGATGTGTTCATTTTCTCAATCACTTACTCATTCCCATGAGCAAAGGATCTTGTACAGATATTTAGGGATGAATGGTAGCGGGTCTATCTCATCTTGGGCTCGGGTCTTGAGAGTGTGGACATCCGAAGGTTTTTGTACTTTTCATGATGGAAAAGGGTTTTGGGGTCATGCCTTAAATTGTTTTCCACTATAATAGCCTTTTATTCCTAGTTAAAAATTCTTTCTATATTTGGCTATGTCGGGGACCATTAAGGACCTATGTTGTAAATGTATCTAAAGAATATTTATGTAACTAAATCTTGCGTTCTCTACTTTAATTTGGTCAGTTTACTTTTCAGTCTTGTATTTAATAAGGGATGGGTGATTAGCATCTATTCTGTTTTAGGTATAATGGCAGTACTTCATTTTTCCTAAGTATGCTTAGTATTTTACTCTTCCACACCGTTTTAAAATAAAAAAATTTGGTAGTGAAAAATGGAGGTGTTACATTGGAGGTGGAGTATGTTACTAGCAAAATGATGAAGAAAATGGTTAAGAAGAGGGGTAATGATGGTGAATCAATGAGGCTTCCTCTTACTCAAGGGAGTTTAGGAGAAAGAGGGAAGAATGCATGATGCTAGGGGAAGAAGGCATGATGCAGGATGAGAAGGAGAAGGGCTTAAGAAGAGGATGTCATGAGGGAAATTGTGGAGCAAAATAAATAGAGAACAACATGGGGAGAGGGAGGTATGGTATAGGAATGATGTAGGGCAATGGTGCACAGTTAAGAATGCCAAGGTAGAGGGAGTAGGGCCAGGCAAGAAAATGTAGCCTATGGTAGGGGTAATTATTTTGATAAAGAATTAGGGTAAAATATCTGAATAAAATTATCAAGTTACCATGATTGGGGTTTATTCAATGCCACTTATACTAGTTAAGATCTAACTTAGGATCAAAATTTAATAACATACTCTCTAAGAATTTTAACCTAATTAAATTTCATATCTAATGTGCCATAATAATAATACACATATTAACAATATAATTAATATAAACCATCCTAAAATAATTACTACATCTGACACAAATAATTACAGGTTCATGATTAGTTTTTTTTTTTAAAAAAAACAAGGTATTATAGTGATCTTCTTGCAAAGTTTGGGATTTTTTTTATTTTTTATTTGAACATGTGTGATTGAGGACAAAGTGTGCTGAAAGGACTCGTATTGATCTGTTGGGTCATCTGATCAATCAGAAAGAGCTTTAGGGTAGCTCCTATAACCCTTATGGATCTTAGATAATATCAAGTGGCTACCATGTAGCCCCTATGTGGTTATATTGGATCAGAGTGTTAAAAGTGGTATCGGATAAAAACTACAACCATGAGCTGAACATAGATGTGCTAGTCAGTCACCTAGCAGGACAACTGTTAGGATAAACTATAATGAGACAGACAATTGTCAAGGTGCAACAAGGACATTGCATTCTTGAGTGAGGGTGAATTTAATACCCCCAAATTGAGCAATGTGTTATAAGAATTGATATAATTACTTATATAAATATGGTACCATCTTGTTTATAATTTCATCCTAAGAACTCTATAATTAAGCGTGTTAGTCGTGGAATAATTTTTTGGATGGCTGATCCTCCTAGAATTTATTGAATTTTTTTTTAAAAAATTATCGAAAAGCTCATAAATGAAAACAAAGAGGGCTAAAATGACTCATGTTAATCTATGGGGCTCGTTGTTCAATCTAAAACCACTCTAAGGTAGCCTTTGCAACCCTAATAAGCTAGGGGTGTTATCAGGTAGTGACCAAGTAGCTCTTATGTGGTTGTATCGATTCAGGGTGCTATAGTTCTAGATGCTAAAAAATGGTTGTCATTTTTTACAAAATTATCATCCATAAATCTCCTAATATGCCTCAACGAAGCTAAAGAAGATTATATTTTAATTTCCATTTTTATTTTATGATATGTCCTTAATTGTTGCTTTCCATATATTAAAAGCATAATTAATTGTCATTGTATATGTGGATCGCTTTTGAAAGTTTTGTGTGTGGATTAGCCTTTATCTAATTGAAATAACAATTGACCAATTGCATTTGAGTATTAGCTTATCAATAAATTACTTGAATCAGCTAAGATTATCTAAATTTTTCCAGCTATCTTTTTATTAACCTATATTCTAAATTGTCTAGTTACTTTGTGGTGCTGTGTTTCGATTTGTCATTCATATGTAAGATTCGTTCATATATTTTGTAATTAACCTATGTTGCTCGAATTTTCTCATTTGTGGTTGATGAGGAGTCTACAATTGTGGCGATATATTTTGTCGTTTAATTAGTATGTTTTTTTTCAGGTTACTTTTGGTATTGTTGTGCAAATGCTTTTACTTTTATTTCTATAGAAGTAATTATATGATAAAATATGTCTTAACAGAATAGAGACGTAGCACTTTTATAATAATGTCTCATAGCAACCTTATCCATCTTACAGCATACTAATACATGCATAAAGAGTCCATCATAATACAGTAAACCTGACTTAGAGACCCAGGTAACCAAATATTTGGACATCTAAATATGAGAACTAATGTCCTCAAATATAAACTCAATAATTTTAAAAAGGAAAATTTATAAAAATAAAAAAAAATAGAAAATAAAATTAAAAAAAAAAAAAAAAACTCCCAAAGAGTACTTGATACAATTATTTTGTGACAAATCGTTAGCTTCTTCCTTGACCATCCTCTCGTTTTTGACCTCTCCTTTTCCCCCTTATCCTCTTAATCCATAGTAAGATTTCCACCCTTTGGCCCTTCAATTGGAGTTGCAACTTTGTCGGTCTGTGATATTACCTAGTTCAAGTGGACATAATATGTTATTTATTAAAGTATATGACTTAAAAAAAATATAATATATATATATATATATTAAATAATAATGCATACCTACTTAGCCGCTTCAGTATTTTGTAGTCTCGATTACGTCCTCATTAAACTCAAAACTTGTTAAAATATTAGGGATACCAAGACAGAATTGAGTGAATGATGATGGGGAGGAATCATCGCTTCTAGAAAACGAGGTTGGATCTGAATTGCCTATCATCACTCGTTCGTGAGGAGGCAAAGTGCCATTCATATCCAGTGTTGTTATAGAATTTCTAGCAACTATACTGCCATTGCAACCTAAAACGAAAAAGGAATCTTCATCAAGATTACAGAAACAAGAATATCATGAAATGCTTTGTGCTTCGCTACCACACATCATTTGTAGAAAGGCACGTGGAAAGGATATAGAAACATGCATGTGAAAATTGAGACCAGAAAAAATATGGAAACATGCAAGTATCCTCTACCAGAAAGAATCTAGGAATATGGCATACATCAATCCACTACGTGCACACAGATGCATATTTTTTATCATGGTATTTACCTTCAACATGCCGACTAGGCACACTTGGCTGAGAGAGTTGATTGCTGAAGGAATTGGGATTCTGTTCGAAAATTGCCGCTCCTGAGTATGAAGCATCTCCGCCCTTGTTCTGCTTTAAGCGTGAAACATGTTCCGCATCACGCTTCTTAACGCGCGACTAATTGTCATATGCTTCCTTAGCCAAGGTATCCGCATTTATCTGCAAGAAAAAACTATAGGTTTTCAGACACTATTCAGCAAAATGCGTTAGATGATATAGTTGCAGAGAAAGAAGATGAGTGACAAAAACATGAGAGAAATATTAACTTGGATAACTCTACTGTCTTATTTATTTCAGTGCAGTTATATACATATATACAAGAAAACAAAGTGGTGTTTTCTACAACTAATTTTATCCAAACAGGACTTTAACAAAATAATTCTAAGTAATCTTATTTGTCTTTCTTTGATTCTAACACCCCTCCCCCCCAAGCTGGAGCAGTAGAAGACATGCCAGCTTGGAAACTGTTGAAGAATGATTTTTGCCAGGAAGAATTTTGGTAAAAATATCAGCCAGTTGATCACTTGTAGGAACATATGATAGAAAAATGAGTCCAGTGTTTAGTTATTCTCTAACATCAGGACAATCAAGCTCAATATACTTTGTTCTTTCATGAAAGACAGGATTTTGAGCAAATTAGATTGCTACTAGATTATCACATAAAAGAGGTATAGTTGTGATATTAGGAACACATAATTCATGTAGGAGAGGGATGAGCTAAGAAAGTTCAGCAGTAATATGATACATGGATCGATATTCAACTTCAGTAGAAGATAATGAAACTGTTTATTGCTTCTTAGACTTCCAACTCATAGGACTACCTCCAAAGAAAATAAGAAACCCACTTACAGATCTATGGGAATGAGGGCAAGAAGCTCAATTAGAATCACAATATGCTGTGAGCTTGAAGTTGGGAAAAGAATTAAGTAGTATTCCTTGTGATGGTTGCCCCTTGAGATATCTGAGAATGTGTTGAGCTGTTGTCCAGTGAGACTTGCGAGGATGTTGCATGAATTGACTTAAGAACTGGACAGAGAAGTCCAGGTCTATATGAGTATGAAGAAGAAAATTTAGTTTGCCAATATGTTGGCAATATAGAGAAGGATCCTCAAAAGAATCATCCATTTGTTGCTTGAGCTTCATGTTCATATCCAAAGAGGCATCATGTGGTAGGAAGTCAGACAATAGCTCATTGATCAACTTCCTTTGTGTGACTAAAATGCCATCAATAACTGGAAGAAATTCCATGCCAAGAAAATAACAAAGAGAACCCAGATCCTTGATCTTAAATTTGTCATCAAGAAAAGACTTTAAAGACTGGATTTCTATTTCATTGTTACTAGTAACAAGTATTTCATCTGCATAAATGGCCACGAAAACAAATTGAGCAGAACGGGATTTAATAAAAAGAGAGTAATCGCTTAAAGACTGAAAAAACCTCTAGATATAAGAGCTTCTGACAGTTTTGAGTACCATTGCCAAGAAGCTTGTTTTAGGCTGTATAGATATTTCTTGAGCTTGCAAATAAGTGAGGGATGAGTTACTTTCAAACTGGGAGGTGGTTTCATATATATGTCTTTACGTAGATCACCAAGCAAGAAAGCATTGTTGACATCAAATTGTAAAAGAGGCGAACCTTTCTTAACTTCCATGGTAATCAAGCAACGAATGGTTGTCATCTTGATGACAGGAGAAAAGATTTCTGTGTAATCCTATCCCTCCTTTTGAATAAAACCACGAACTAACAAATGAGCCTTATACCTTTCAATACTGCCATCTGATTGATATTTGACTTTGTATAGCCATTTGCAGCATATAGGCTTCTTTCCTTTTGAAAGTTTCACTAGTTCCCATGTGTTTTTCTCAATCAAAGCACTGAATTCCTTGTTCACTGCTTCCTCCCAATAAGAATCTATTGCAGCTTGGGAATAGGAAGTTGGCTCGTTTATGTGCACATTAATAGAGGAGGATGTAGAAAAACAAGACTTTGATTAATGACAGTGAGAAGTAAGATAAGAATTTGTGTGTGAGGTCAATCCCAAGCAAAAGATTCATGAGTATGCGAATTATGAAAAATAGAATTACAGATGTAATCATGGAGGTGAGATGGAGTCTTAGTAATTCTATAGGATCTACGTGTGGGATAAGGAGGATCAACTGTGTCTGTAGTGTATTGAGAAGGAGGAAGTTCGACTATTTCTATAGGGAATTGAGGGGAAGGTGTAGATGAAGTATGATTTTCCATTGAATTTTGAGGTGGAGAAGAATTAACAGAAACAGGCATGTGAGGTGAAGATAATTCAGTGGAAATACAATTTGATGAAACAGAGGAGTGAAGATTTGAAATAGGAAATGGAATGTATGAAGAATCATTAGATGTAATGTGATGAAATGGAAAAATAGATTCGTGAAACACTACATCTCTGGATATCTAAATTTGTTTAGTGGATAGATTGTAATGATTGTAAGCTTTATTGGCTCTCTTATTCAGAGGGTATCAAATAAAGATGCAACTCTGGGACCTAGAGGAGAATTTATTAATAGGTTTGGGAGATGTGTTGGCATAGCATAGACACCCAAATGTTCAAATATGTGAGTGAGATGGTTTATATTTCTAAAGGAGTTCATAGGGAGTCAAATAATGTAAAATTTTTGAAGGATGTCTATTGATTAGATATGTAGCATGGGGAATACATTCTGCTCAAAATGATGAAGGCACCTTTAACTGAAAAAATAAGGCTCTTGGAACTTCTAGGAGATGTCTATACTTTCGCTCAACAACACCATTCCTTTGTGGAGTATAGGGACTAGTAGTTTGATGAAGAATACTTTTAGATGTAAAGAATTTAGTTGCTTCCTTACTGGTCCCTAATTCAAGTGCATTATCACTATGAATCATTTTTATAGATGTATTGAACCGAGTATAAACCATAAGAATAAATGCTTTCAAAACAGTGAATGCATTACTCTTTGTGGTGAGAAGATAAGTCCATGTTACATGAGTGAAATCATCCACTATGGTTAGAAAATATTTAAAACCATTATGTGCAGAAAAATGATAAGGTCCCTACGTATCAACATGAATGAGATCAAAACATGATTTAGTATGTATGGTGCTGTGAGGAAATGACATTCGATGTTATTTTGCTTAGGAACAAATAGTGCAGGGAAAAATATGATCTTTATTACAACTATTAGGAAGAACATCAAGCATTTTTAGATTGTTAGAAGTTACATGATCATAACATATATGCCAAAGAATTCTAGGGTGCTTGGATACATTGTATGCTAAACTATGATGTATTGTGGTTTGTGTAACAAGACGAGAAGAATTCTGAAATTTGATTGAATCTGAGGAGCTGGGAGTAGATAGCAAATATAGTCCAGCATGATGATTACCAAGGACCAGAGGTTGACTCATGGAGGGGCTATGCATATAGCAAGCACGATTAGTGAAGGCGATGGTGTAATGTAACTTTTGAGTAAATTTGTTGACTGAGATCAAATTGTATTTGAAAGATGGAACATAAAGAACATTTGTGAGGATAATATGATGAAATCTGATTCTTCCTATATAGTGATCTGAGATGATGTGACCATTTGGGAAAGAAATAGAATAAGGACGATAGATGGATGATAACGAATGAAACAAAGATTTTGTGGAACACATATGATCTGAGGCTCCACCATCTAATGTCCATGAGCTACCAATAGAAACATTTGAAGACAAGGAAGTTAGAGACAAAGAGTTACCAGCAAAAACATTTGTGTCATTTGTTCTACACTGACTTAAGACTGACATGAGTTGTGCATATTGATCCCGAGTAATGGTACTATATGCGCTTCAATTGATTTTTTCTTCTCCTTGGGCTGCTGTTGAAAGTCTCTTACTTTTAGTGAACATAAAATCTGTTGGGAATCCATGAAGCCAATAGCATTTCTCTTTACTATGGCCCCATTTCTTGCAGTAAGAGCATGTGACATTTGGCTTCTTATTTTCTTTACTATCTTTTTGATTGAATCTCTGGTCATAAGCATTAAAAGAGGCATATTCTTGATTCCTAAGGGGATAACTAATTATCTCTCTCTATCTTTCTTCATGTAATAACATAGAATAGGCTTAATTAAGTGAAGGACATGGTTTAATCATCATGATTTGTCCCCGGATTGTGGTGTATGCTTCATTAAGTCCCATAAGGAATTGCACTAACTTCTGTTCATCACGATAGCATTCAATTCCCTTTACTACTTCACAAGTAGGTCCACATGCAAGCAGAACATGAATGTTATCTATCTCATCCCAAATTTCCCCGAGTTGAGTGTAATATCCTAAAATGTTATCAGATCCTTGTGTTGCATTAAAGAGTTCTTTCTACAACTAAAATAGACTTATGCAATTTGATTGCCCGAATCTGGCATTTAAATAAAACCAAATACTATAAGTAGTGGTCTTATGGGTGACACTGTTTGATATTTCTTTAGATAAAGAATTCAAGATCCAAGATATTATCATGCTATTACATCGTTTCTATGACAGGTAACATGGATCTGTTATGGATGGTTTAAGAAATTCCCTAGTTAGAAAATCATCCTTGTTCTTGGCTGTTAGGGCGAGAAGCATAGCCCTTTTCCAGTTCTAGAATCCTATTTCGTTGAAGGGTTTAGAAACTAATATGGTTCCTAGATTGTTTGATGAATTGAGGTATAAAGGATTGGATGAATCAACATTGAATTATGTTGATTGTTGATGAAGATTAAGAATCTCTTCTTCAGCTTGGGTGTTTGTCAAGGCCATAGAAAAATGGTTAAGAAAAGTATGAAAATGGAGAAACAGAGAAAGAATGACAGATTAATTGAAATTGCGAATGCAAAAATCAAAGTGACAGAAAGAGAGATTGATTGGAGTAACAGTGAAATCGAATCACTACTTTGATACCATGTTAGATGATATAGTACCAGAGAAAGAAGATGAGTAACAAAAAAATGAGAGAAAGATTGAACTTGGATAACTCTGCTATCTTATTTATTTCAGTACAATTATGTACATATATACAAGATGTTGGTTTTCAAACCGGGTTCAAGCCAATGTGATGGAGGTTAGGAAGGACCTATAGTGGAAGATCGTGTGCGAAACCTAGGAAGAGTGTATGGTCAATTAATACATTTATGACAAATTTTTAATTGGTCCTTAGGAAATGGATGGTATAGTCAATTAGAGTATTAATTGACATTTAAGGCCTTTTACCAAAGGTATTGATTATTTTCGTCCGTTATTTTTACCAAACTTTATGGTTGTTTTTCATTCTTAGGTTTGTAACGCTTCACATTTAGTTCTAGGTTTTTTTCTAAAGCCTATTTAAAGGCTCTTTTGTATAGAGTCAAGAGATGCAAAGTGAGGCATATGTACAATACAACCCGGGGGTGTGCGATAGATCTAGAGAGTAGATCTAGGAAATTCTCAATTGGAAACGGGGTTCCGAAATTGAGTGAATTAATCAAGAGGGTTGTTCTTGATTAATTGGTAAGGAAAAAAACACAGGGAAAGTATTCTTGATTCTTGTATAGCTTGAAAGGATAGTAATAAAGATTCAAGTTTGATAAATTCTTCTTTTATTTGTTATTATTCTGCATAGTGCTTGTGTTCTTAGTTTTGAAGATTTTATTTTAGATCTCAAAACTAAGGTAATCGCGGATATTTCCCAACAAGTGGTATTAGAGCCGAGGTTTGTGTTAGATCTATCTGCTGGTTCAAGTCAGATTAAAGATGGACAAGATCTTGAGAAGAGGGAAGTTAGTGATGGAATTATTCGATGGGAGGAATAATTTTACACTATGGCAGAGTATGATCAAAGATGTTCTTATCCACCAGGGACTGCATGCTACCCTGAACGATAAGAAGCCCACAGATGTGGATGATTCCAAGTGGGAGGATATGAAGTTGCGTGCAACTAGTACGATCCAGTTGGCCCTTGCTCCTAAAGTCAAGTACAACTTTCTTGAGGAGACGAGTCCGAAAGAATTATGGGAAAAGCTAGCGAAGACGTATGCGTCAAAGTCACTAGCCAACAAGTTGTTCTTAAAGAAGGATCCTTTTACGGTCAAGATGGCAGATGAAGGTAACCTACAAGATCATCTGAATATATTCAATGGACTGATCACACAATTGAAGAGTTTAGATGAATCCTTTAAGGATGAGGATCAGGTAGTCTTGTTATTAGCTTCTCTTCCTAAGAGGTTTGATCCAGTGGTGACTAGCATGTTGATAGGGAAGAAGACGCTTTCTATGGAAGAAATAATTTTGGTTTTGCTTGAAGCGGAAAAATTGGCGGGACAAGGGGGATCTACTTCTGGAGATGGATCCAGTCTATATGCAGGAGGGCGCTCCAAGGATAAGAAAAAGTCTAACTCGAATATTAGGTGCTTTCATTGTAACAAGGTGGAGCATTTCAGGAGGAAGTGTCCGGATTACAAGATAGACCAGAAGGAGATGGATTGCGTGGGAGCTGCTATAGATGAGGATGATAATGTTGATATTCTCTTGATGCATGGGATGGATGCATGGAAAGAGAGTTAGATCCTGGATTCAGGATGTTCCCAACATGTATGTTGCAGGGAGGATTGGTTCAAGTCCTTAGAGGCATGTGACAGGATGTCTGTTGCGTTGGCCAACGGAGAGGAGGTCAAAGTTGAAGGAACCAGTGAGATTGAGATCAAGACCCACGATGGGAGAGTGAGGAAGCTAGCAGATGTGAGCTATGTTTCGAAACTTGGTCGAAATATGATATCCTTGGGATGATTAGATGGCTTGGGTTATGCCATATTCATATGGAGTCTGGATGGATGAAGGTCACTAAACGAGGGAAGCTGATCTTGAGAGGAACAAAGACCAAAGGGAATCTCTTCAAGCTTGCAGGAAGCAGCGTTGCAAGGAGTTTGGCTTGAGGGGAGGCATCGTTTGGTGAAGAACGATGCCATGATCATATGACTTGATCATGAATGCGGTCACATATGGCTTGAAGGGGAGGTTTATTGGTTTTCAAACTGGGGTTCAAGATAATATGATGGAAGTTAGGAAGGACCTAGAGTGGAGGATGGTGTGCATAACCTAAGGAGGGTGTATGATCAATTAATACATTTATGACAAATGTTTAATTTGTCCTTAAGAAACGGATGGTATAGTTAATTAGAGTATTAATTGACATTTAAGGCCTTTTACCAAAGGTATTGATTGTTTTCGTCCGTTATTTTTACCAAACATCATGGTTGTTTTCCATTCTTAGGTTTGTAACGCTTCACATTTAGTTCTAGGTTTTTTTTCTAAAGCCTATTTAAAGGCTCTTTTGTATAGAGTCGAGAGATGCAAAGTAAGGCATATGCACGATACAACCCAGGGGTATATAATAGATCTAGAGAGTAGATCTAGAAAATTTTCAATTGGAAACGGGGTTCCAGAATTGAGTGAATTAATCAAGAGGGTTGTTCTTGATTAATTGGTAAGGATAAAAACATGGGAAGAGTGTTCTTGATTCTTGTATAGCTTAAAAGGACAGCAATAAAGATTCAAGTTTAATAAATTCTTCTTTGATTTGTTATTATTCTGCATAGTGCTTGTATTCTTAGTTTTGAAGATTTTATTTTAGATCTCAAAATCGAGGTAATTGTGGATATTTTCCAACATAAGAAACAAAGAGGTGCTTTCTACAACTGATTTTATCCAACTTTAACAAAAAAATCTTAAGTAATCCTTATTTGTCTTTCTTTAATTCTAACAAAATGCAATACTTCTTTATACAGTAGATAATACTTTAGAGCCGTAAAAATGTAGTACTTCAAAAGCTCCCTAAGAATCATAGGGCATGTAACTCACCTTCAGATTGTCAGGAAGAGCATCAGCTGAGTGGTAACAATCACCGGCAATGAAGCCGCTGAATTCATATCTGCTATTAAAAATCAGACTAACACCTGATTCATTAACAACAGGGTTGTAAAGGTAACGATCCCTAGTCAGGGTGCACGTCTTTGCATGCCCTATAAGTTCTTTCCACGTCCTATTTGGCATGGCTCTTTCTCCCCGCATAATCTGCACATATCATAGAACTAGAACTGTCTTGTATTTTTTTCCAGGATTACTATCAAATGGCACTATATATATGAGACTCACATCACGTAAGCTTTGTGGTTCTATGGCGAAAGAACGCAGTAAATCGTCAACCGTATGTATTCCAGCTTTAGTCAATCTCTTATGGAATGATCCATCTTTACGATTCTTCTTTAATCGCCAGACTTCATCATCTAGTGTAGGTGGGTAGTGTTTCTTGAATTCTACAAATACACGAGCAACAAACACAAACATATACACATTCTAAGCATCATCACCAACGACAAATATGCACAGGACTAACGTAGAATAAAACAAAAACAAAAAAAAAATTATGTTTGAAAATTACTCACGCATCCCTCTGCGTTCCTTTACAGCGAAAGCTTCTGTCTTTGCCTCACGAATACGAACTCCTTCACGATAGCCTGAAGAAACCTTTAGACCAAGCCTAAACATTTTGCTTCTTGTCCAGCTTGAGTTGTCATTAAATGTGAGCTCCCCAAGCGTACCAACCCCTTCTTTCAGTGTCATTTGCAGATCCCCGTCCAAAAATGGCGTCTTTCCTTTACGCGCCTTTACCATATGACTTTTAAACTCCTCTGCTGTCCAATTATCATCATCTTCATTGCTAAATTCACCATCAAGCACGACAACATCAAGCTTGACACAAGATTCTGGACCAGCTGCAACAACTTGGCCACTGTTGGCATCTAGGAGGGCAACGTTGATCTTATTACCTTGCTCCCATTTTATTGTTTCACCTGTAAATAAAGGCAAGGACAAACTTGTCTCGAATTGCAACCGCAAATTTCTTCCATCAGGACCTTCAGCTATTTCGGGAGACGATCTGCATCTGGATGCATTAAGTTCACAAGATCAATGGCCTTGAGTATTGTGGATAAGGTAGTGAACGAATTGTTTCTTCAAATGCAAGGGAAGCAGAGGGTAAGTGACACAGGGGGTAACAAAACAAAATGTAGGACAATCCAAAAAGAAAGAATATGAAAGAAAGACGATGAATGTCAGCATCAACAAAGCAGTGATCAGGAGCAGTGTCTGTATTAAGAACATATTGTACCCGGCCAGTGAGTTTGTAGAATTACATCATACCTCCCTTCAACTCTGAGAGGCCGCTCCAGCTTTTCCAAAATACAATCCGTCATAACATGGATCTGAGTAGCATTAAAGATGAGGTTATTAGAAGGGCATATATATAGCTTCACGTTGCATTGATCAGAATAAATTTCTACGTATAATCAGATCGAACTGATGCAACCACCTTACAATTCCTCATTTAAGAAGAAAGTACTGCACATAAATAAGATGGATGATCTTACAAGATTTCGGAACAAAGGCTCCGCTGCTGACCACATACGCTCTTGCAGAACTCCAGTTGTAACACTGGAGGGAAAAAATAAATAAATAAAAATTTTAATGTCCTCCGGACTCACCAGGGATCCAAGAATCACATATTGACTTTTTTTTAAAACTAAGTAATTATTTAAAATAATTACTTATTTTAAAATATATTTTTGATGACATACCATACTTTGCTCAATTATATATATATATGCCAAACAGGAGTAAATCATGCACGTATCTTCTTCACTATTGCTCCAACCACCGTAGGCCGGAATCCAATACTAAACATTTTAATTAAAATCTCAACACAGGAAACTGGGGGGGGGGGGGAACAACTCCAACACTCCAACTTACTAGCTAGGTATACAGTTAGCTTAAAAACACAAGCAGAGCCACACATGGACACCGAATAACAGTATTCAAGATTACGCTACCTTCCTGTGACGGGAGCAAAATGAGAACCAAATAGACAAACCTATCTAGAGCTGGTCGCTGACGCTTAGGCTCACAATCATCATCAGAGTCAGCAATCAAATTAGATTCAAGAGGACGCTCCCCCTTCACCGTGATATTTGGTCGCTTCATATTCCTCGTCTGCGTCTCTTCTTCTCTGTACAAGTTAACCCCGCCGCCCCGCCGCTATAATTTATAATTTGCCCACTACCAGCACAGAAGAAGCAAAAAAAATTAGTGGAAGGATCGAGAGACATTTCCACAAGTTGTTGGAGAACTTTCATTTTAGTGCAAGTATAGAAATTCGAGAAGAAAGAGAGAGAAAAAGTAGAGAGAGAGAGAAGATGTCTGGAGAATCACTGATCTTTTATTATTCTGCCCAAATTTGTCTTAACCATATATACAACAACACTAATGAACAGTTGTCATCACATACTCCCGAGAAGATTCAGAAGAATTGTATACATCTGTACGCAAACTAAATCTTATGAGCTGTCAATAACAAAATACAGAAAAGGAAAATAAAAAAGAAAACGTTACTTTTCTACAGAAAGAGATTCAATTTCTATTGTTGAACGACCGATATTAATTATTCAAAGCAGTAATCATGACGTACGCTCGCTTTTTTGTGTTCGTCACTACAGTTCCGTCTTTTTCGTCGCCTTCGAGTGAATGTCTGTGTTCCTCACGTATCTCATGTTTCTTCTAAAGCTGATTTCTGCTCCTACATTAGAACCGGGATACAATTTATTTTATGTTACATTATAATCATTAAGATCCTATATAAAATAAAGGACACTTGTTTCTTTTCATCTATACTATCCTATACCAAACAAGCACCATAAGATTAATGTTTACCGGTCTGATATCATGCACCACCGTATTCATCTCACAATATCTGTCTTTTTTAAATAAATAAATAAAAAAAAAAACTTTTAGAAGAAAACAAAATGGAGATGAATGTCGTACGCCAAATCACCCATGAATACGTATTTTTCCCATTCACTCGAAGATTTCCGGTCGTTGCAGGGTAATTTCTTCCCATTAATTTCGAAGACCAAATACCTATGTGATTCGGCAGGCACCGGCTGCTGGCTAAAATCTAGGACTTTCTAATTTGTTAACTATTGCTACTACTAGTCAATAAATATAATTGGTGAAACACTCAGTTACTAATATATTTCGCTGGCCGAGTATATAGTATTTGTCTACATTAGTCAGTAAGCCTCGATTAATAACCTAATCCCTCGTTTCTAAGAAATAATTTTTTTTAATAATTTATAAATTATTTCAAAGATAATAAATATATTCATAATATAATAATGATATGTTTTATTAAAAGATAATATGACAATTAATTATATAGAAAAAAAAGCAAAAAAATAAGACTAAAAAAAATAAGCATTAACTTTTATAAATTTTTTTTTATTTCAAAAAAAAAATTAAACTAAAAAGACTTCATTTCATAAGTATTATTTATTTACAATATATGTACATAGCAAAACTAGTATTAACGTTCTCTAAAATAATTTGTTGTGGAATGTTGTCAATTGAGTGAATTTGAACAAAAATAAAAATTAACAACACAATTGATCAATTGATAGTTCAATACCAATGAAAGGGAAAATAAAGATTATTATTCGTGCAAAAATTCTATAATAATGGAAAATTTAATGGAGAATAAAAAGAAGTTGGCTCGCACGATTTGAAGGCTACAGTTTTCTCATATCTCTTTTATACATGAAAAAATCTTACCGGATAAAACAACATATTTCAAAACATAAAGAAAAAAAAAGATTCGTATTTAAGAAACATAGTACCCATATGTTAATTTTCTTACTCTCGATGTTTCACTCAAAACTCGAACTAACACATTTTGGAAATAAACACAACCCGTAAAAATAAACACCCCTTGCATATTTATCACAAAATTCACATTCTCACATCAAACTTCTATAGCACCCGTGCAAACCAATACAATGTTATGTTGTGTATCAAATAATTAGTCAAAGCTAACAATTTTACACCTTGATACAGTATTTGTGATATATAATATGAAAAGATTTCTACAAAATCCTTAGCCTAACAAAGGACTTCGTAGCTTATGAGCACCGATCAAGTACGAAAAATATTCAAATTTACTCATGGTTAGTAGCTTCGTTAGCATATTAGTCGATATCCCAAGTATCTACTTTTTCTAATATAACTTTACCAGTATCAATAATACCTCGAATAAAGTCATATATGATGTCAATGTACTTTGTTCAATAATGAAAAGAATTCAAATTCTTAACTAAATAGATAGTACTTTGGCTTCACCTCAAACTACTAGAGCACCATGACCAAACCCTAGCTCATGTACTAAACCACCAAGCCACATGTCTTCCTAAAAAGCCTTTGTTATAGCCATATATTTTGTCTCAGTAGTGGACGAAACCATTACCTCCTACAAGGAAGATCTCCATCTAACAGCTCAACCGCTAAGAAAAAAAATATATCCACTAGTGGATCTCCTTTTATGAAGTTCTCCACTATAATTAGAGTCCTACAAATAATAGTATTCGAATGGGAAACAATAGCCACAAACTCCTCTTCCTATTTAGATTTGTTACAATAAAAAGCTGACAATCTGAAGTGAGTGGCCAATGGAGTGCTCACCGACTTGGCATCCATCATATGAAACCTCTCCAACTCCTTATTTACATAAGACACTTCTGACAAGTACAAAAACACCCACTCATAGTCTCTTATGATCTCCATGACAAGAATCCTCTTTCCTGCTCTATAATCCTTCACCTCAAACTCATTCTTCATCATTGTCTTCACCTTATCAACATTGGACATATATTTTCTTCCATAAGCATGTCATCAACATATAGCAAACGATACACAAGTGAGCCATTCTCTATCTCCTTTAAGTACATACATCCATCATGCTCACTCCTAAAGAAACTAGGATGTAGTATAAACTAATCAAATTTTTTATATTACTATTTAGGAGATTACTTCAAACCATACAGTGACCTCTTCAATAGGAACACATGGTCACCCATCCCTTCAACAACAAACTCATCAGACTGATGCATGTAAATCTCTTCCTCGAGATCACCATGCAAAAACGTTATTTTAACATCTAACTTCTCTGAATTTAGATCATGTATAGCCACAAGCGCAAGCAAGGTACTAATAAAAGTATGTCTGACCACAGGAAATCATGCCTTATTATAGTCCGAGCCTAAAATCTAACTAAATCTATGTGAAACTAAATGAGTCTTATACCGTGGTTTCTTGACCCCTAATACTCCTTCTTTGAACTTGTACATCAACTTTCAATTAACTATCTTCTTTTCTTTGGGTGACTTCATAAGTTTCCATGCCTAATTCTTAAATAAGGGCTCCATCTCCTCCTCCATAGCAAAGCACAACTAAGCATAATTAGTACTCTTAATAGCCTTTAAGAATGATGTTGGCTCATGCATATCAACAACAATCCCTATACTAGATAAACTATATCCAGCTAATTTTTCTCTATCATACCTAATTAAAGGCTTAATAATCCTCTATAATCTCCCTAGAGAAATACTCCTTTACTCCACTTGCTACTTGGATCCACCCATTTCAACAATAGTGGGTGTACCAGACAGGTCTCTATTATCCCAGTCAAACTCAACCTCAGCAACACACAATGCTCATAGAAGTCCATAGTAGTTGTGCACTATCCATCCATTATCTCCTTATAGAGAGATTAATGATTCCCTTAATACTTATATAATTATACCCTCTAATTGAGTAGAGCGTTATAAGGATTTCTATGGCTAATTATATCACCATGGTAAACTATCCTTTTGGTAATTATATTTTACGAATTTTACTGTTAAACATGCTTGTTGTGGAGAAATTTTTATAATAGATAACCCTCTTAGAAAGTTTTAGAAATTTTTTAAAATTTTTCAAGAAGCATGTAACTGAGGGAACATCATGGTAAAAGAACTCATGTTGATCTGTCGAACCAACCAATTAATCTGAAAGCACTCTAGGGTAGCTTCTACAGCCAATATGTGACAGGGTGCTATTAGGTAGCTACCAAATGGTTCCTACATGGTCGTAGCAACCTAAGGTGTTACATATATACCCAATCTCATGTACCAAAGTCTCATAACATCTAAGTCTTTCAATCTCGATGATGTCATAATAGGTTTCCCTATAATAATGGAATCCACCAACTCAAACAATATCCTGACCCACTTCCACTTCCTCACCACAAAAGTCCCTTTTGTAACTCTAAGAGTACCATCCTCAATAAGCACTAATACCTTTTATAATATAAGGAACTCGAAAAGATGAGGTTCTTGGTCATCTAAGGGAAATTTTATATGTTGGAAAATGTCCTGACCACATCATTATGCTTCCTTATCTTCAATATCTCGATCCTAACAACTTTAAAAGTAGCATCCTTGCCAACAAAGAAAATTCCATCCTAATTCACCTGAGAGGTCTGAAGCTAACTTTAGTTGAAACATATATATTAAGAACACCCAATATCTAAGATCCATCTATCACTAATCTTGGTCTGTCTTTCGGTGGTTATCAACACATCTCCATCTTTGTTGATGTGGGTGTGAATATGGAATTAGAGTTATGGTGATATTAGGACTCAAATTATATTTAGATATTAGGATGAATGCTCATTGATGTTAAATCAAGTATAATAATGATGATGATGATGATTCGATGGTGATGAATGAATGATGAAGGTGATTCGATATTGATGTGATGATGAGGATGATCATCTGGAAATTAGGGTTTGAAAGTATAAGGTTTCATGTGTTAGGGTTAGGGTTTCACAAATTAGGATTAGGGTTTTGAAATACAAATTAGGGTTAGGGTTTTGTAAATTAGGGTTTTAATTTGTGAAAAATTAGGACGATGATTATGGAAGGAATGGCGTGGGATATAGAGTTTAGAAAGATAGTATTTCATCTCTAATTCACATAGACGAAGTGATTAAGGGTTACCGATTAAGTCTATAATCAATACTTATAATTTCATTCAAACTCAATTAAGTCTATAACCTCTTCAATTGTGGGTTCTATGGCTTATATAGCCAAGGTCACCGATTACAAAGATATTACCATCCACTAGGTAAAAGTTATATTTTTCTAAAGATACCTAGTTGAAGACATAAGATGGTATAATTCTTCAAATGATAGATTTATGCTACTCTATTCTCTAGCTAATTTCTAACTCAATTAATTAATTAAACCAAATAATATCCATGTCCAAGCTATCTTCTACTCCCCCTATACACGTAGTCATGCCCTCCATGCATGCCATGCACAAACACGTATATGCCCAGTAGCTTGTATGGTACGCTTTATCTATAACTAGAAACATAACCATTAATTTGTCTTTAATTTTATGGGAGATCCTTTATAAATAAACAACATTTGGTTCCATAATGCTGAATGCCAAGTCTTGAGTTTTTACTCCTACATCAACTATCATGATGGGCTACACAAGCATCATCCTTTATACCAGATGATTTACCAAACTTTAGCATCAGGCTTACTATTAATATAAACCTTCCTAGGATGCACCTTCTTGAGACACCCATAGCATGTCACATTCTTCCATCAACTCTTTGACTTATATTTGGACTTCTTATAATCACTAGAACCACGCTCCTAATTCCTACCCTTTACAAAAAAATCCCTCATTATGTTTATCTCTAGAAGTATTACTACTAGTCAACTGACTATCAATCAACTCCCGTTATAATAGGGTGGATTTCATATCTTCAAAGACTAATATGTCCTTTCTACATAACATAATATCACAAAAATTCTTAAAGCTAGCGCGCAAATAACACAATAGCATAATAGCTAAATCCTCATCTTCTAAATTGACTTCTATGTTATGCAAATCCATCATAATATAATCAAACTCATCCACATGAACGTTTAAAGATTGACCATCACATAATTTTAGTTCAAAAAATTAACTCCTCAATAGCATTTGATTTGCTTCTAACTTTTTCATTTACAATTACTCAAACGTTGACAAGAAGATAGCTATCGTTGATTCATTTTCTACTTTTTATAATACCACATTCAACAAGCATAGTTTTACGGTAGAAAGAACCTTCAAATCTATCTCTTCAAATATCTCATTAGTCATTGATTTTGGCTTATTAGAATGATTACATAACACTTTCTTCAATATGTTTTGAATCAAAACTACTCACATCTTCAATTTTCATAATCTAAAATTGACAAATCAATTGAACTTCTCAATAATGAATCTTGTGCCCATTCCAATTGCTAAATCTCTTTAATAACCACAACTATGATATTAAATTGTTTCATATTATTGCGAATTGAATAGAGCTAGAGAAAAATTCAAATTAACAAGATAATTAAACAATTGGTAGTTCAATCACAAAAAAGTACAATTGATGGAAAATTTGAGGTCTTTATTTATGTACTTGTGTAATTATAAGATATTTTAACAAATCAACCATCCAATTACACAAATATATAATTCTCTAATAATGGATAATTCTATGGAGAAGAAGAAAAGTTGGCTCACACACCTTGATGATTGGGACATTCTCATATCTCTTTTATATTAGATAAAATTCTAATAGGGTAAAATAATGTGTGTAAGAAACTAAGGAAAAATATGGTCCATGTTAAGGAAACACGGGACCCTCATGTTAATTTCCTTATGCTCAACGTTTTTGTCTAAAAGTCACATCAACATATTTTGTACATCAAAATGGCCCATGTTAATAAACACGAGGCCCCCATGTTTATCACAAAACAAAAAATCCCTCTTCAAACTTCTCCATCAACTACACGAACCTATGTAATATTATGTTGTCCATCAAATATCTAATAAAACCTCTCATAATTGCATATATAAACTTTTTCTAAAATAATAATAATAATAATAAATTATGAGGTGTAATAATTTCTTTCATTAAATTCTTCCTTTATTTTCTTACATAAAGGAACCTTTCTCTTATGTTTTTTTTACTGATTATATTTGATCTATCATGCGAAATCTCTACTAAATAATGCAACTTATTCATTTAAGAAATTTTATGTCAACTTCTATGTTATCATCAACTTAGTCTAGTAATTTTTATTTTATGAACCCTTGGGTATGATCTATCTTAAGAGTTACAATCTCATTTCTAGTACTTACAAACTCTAATTGTCTCCTCATTTACTTGAGCATCTCATTTGTCTTGGATATGATTGTTGTCTTCATTTGTATCATTTAGGGCATGTTCCTTATATTGTTCCTATGTCTTATTCCTTAACATGCTCTCATTAGTTTTGCACAAACAACACACCAACTCTAGTGTAACATATATACAATCATGCATATTTGTTTGGAATCACTAAACTATAAGGGATCCAAAAAAATTATCTTTTCAATAATGAAAATCAATTTAATTAATTTCCCATTATATTTGAGTTTAGAAACCACCATCTGTTCCTCAATAAAAGTTATTGTAGTGCTTAAATTTTTTTTTGTAGAAGCGTTAATTACAAAACAATGGGTGCTACCACTATATATAACATAAACAAGATTTTCTGACCTTCCTTATTTGAAGTGCTACGGCTCAAAACAATTCAAATCGAAACCAAAAGAATATAAAGAAAAGACAATAACATGAATGAAGATTTATCGATAGTGTATCCTTCCTACAACAATGATATCCAAAATACAATAGAGATTGGCATATAAAATAAAATTGGCAACAAAAGATCACACTATGGTGAAAAAAAGATTTTCATTTGCCCTCATCCCTTCTACAACCATGTTATAATAATAATGTTTACAGAAGGAGGGACCTTCACTCCCTTAGTCTCCCTATCCCTCTTGATGAAACTCCTCAAAATCCTTCAATAAATACATGTTATGCATATACTCATACGAAAAGTGATAGTATCAGTACAAATTTCTTATACTAAGTAAATCACAATACCTAACAAGAGGTAACATGCTCACATCACACATAAAATATAATAACAGATATTATATAAAAGGCATACTATTACAAGTGATGATAACATATACTATATCAACATCCACTAAATCAACCATATATTATTAATCCAATAAAAATCCCTAATAAGGGCACTAAAAAGATATTCATTATGCAACACATTATTAATTAATTACATCAAACAATCTATTGATCTCAAAGATTAAACAATGTCACAATACTTGTTTTGATGATAACAAGCGGATCTTGATAAATAATGTGTTTGATTAAGTGTGCATGCACAACAATTGACTTATCCACTTAAAGAATTCTCCTAATGTGAAAATGTAAAAGAGAAATCAAGTTTCCAAGAACAACAAAATAACACATGAAAAATAACCAACACATGAAGGTTAAGTATAATATTTCTTAAGTCGTAGTTTTCTTGTAAAGAGTTAAGTTGAGTACAGTTCATATTTGATTAAAACTCTTCAAAAGATTTTTTTTTGAGAAATACTTGATATTATTTAATTTCAAAAACATTTTAAAGGCATTTTAAAAACAAAATGAATATTTCTAGTTAGAACTAATCGACTGGTCCTCAAAACAATCAATTGGTTCAATTTAATCAAAGGCATGAATTGAGTTAAACTCAAATAGATCAACTTGTGGATAAACCAATCAACTAGTTATCTTAAATTGATCGACTAGTTTGATCAACCAATCCATGGGTTTCATTCCTGTATTATTCATGTACATCGACTGGTTTCGCGAAATTGATCAATGGGTTTGCTGAAACCGATCAACTGGTTTGACCAACCAGTCCATGGGTTTTACTCTTATATAAACTCATTCCACTATATTTAAACACATCAACTAGTTTGATGAAATCAATTGACTAGTTTAACCAACAAGTCCATGGTTTTAACACTTATAGAAACACATTAGTCTCTATTTAAACACACCGACTAGTTTAACCTAATTAATTAATTAATTTGTTGAAAATGATCTACTGGTTTGATCAACCAGTCATGGGTTTAAGTCTTGCAGAAACCCATCCATCTATGTTTAAATACATTAACAGGTTTCACCAAACAGATCGATTGGTTTAGGAAAATCGATTGACTAGGTTAACCAATAAGTCCATAGGTTTTATTTCTACAAAAACCCATTAGTCTTTGTTTAATTATATCGATTGGTTTTGCCAAACACATCAACTAGTTCATAGCTAATCAACTAATTTAGAATAGTCAACTGATAAGTAAAATGATCACATCGATAGGTCTTACCATACCATATCATTGTTCATATATATTCTTAAAATCAATTGGGTACTATGTATAAATAATTGATTGGTTCGAAAAACCTAATTAACTGGTTTGCAAAATGGTAACTTACATTTTTGGTCTAAACATAAACAACTACTAGTTTGAAATACCAATCGACTGGCCGTACAATCGATCAACTAGTTTAGCTATATCGATTTATTGTTGAGTATTAAGTGCTGATTTTCTACTTGTTGAATGAAATAACTTTTTGTGATTTCGTATATATTGGATATACGGTGAGGGAAACCCTTATAAATAAGGTCTCTACACATTTATTACAATTATTTTTCAGATAATTGATTATGAAGTTAATCTCTTACTCTCAAATTATTTAATTGTTCACTCAAAATTTCTAAACTTTCATTATTCTAAGATTTTAATGAAACATGCTCTTTTATCATTTCCCTCAACAGGAATTGTTCTCCAATTATAATATCTTTCATTACATCTAAATATATTAAATCTCATCCAAAGTTCTACACTTTCATATCTTATATTCTTGGTAAGAATTATCTGTAATTATAAAGGACTCATAAAAACCATTTAAAGAGTTTAATGATTGATTGACTATCATTCTTGAGAGATTCTTGGGGAGATTCTAGAGAAGATAAGTAGGTTAAATTGTAAATCACCTCTTAGAGGGTCATTAACATATAAGTTGAGAGAAGAGTAATAGTTAATAAAAACACGTCACTATTTCAAAAATAAAAAGGGATAACCTTTTGGTAGTGGATGTAAAGAGTATTTCACTCTTGAACTAATCTATATTTTGTGTTAGTTTTAAATTTATCATTTCCATTCCATAAAATCCTATTCACCCCCTATAGGGTGTTTTTCAATTGGTATCAAAGAAATGGAACCTTTTAGAATATTCAACAATATGGGGTGAAATTGATCCACAAGTGGAATGGATTCCACTTGCCTAAATAAAGGCATTCCCACTACTAAACTACCATTATTCAATGGAGAGAAGCTTGCCTATTAGAAGAAACAAATGATTTTCTTCATCAAATTTCAAGACGAAGATATGCAGACAATAGTCACTAAACGGGTAATCAAGATCATAGAGGAGTTCAATGGAAAACTTACGAAAAAGACAAGGGCTAGCTCACGGATGTAGAAAAGAGGAATCTAACTCTCAATAAAAAAAAAGCTATCATGATTTTTCAATTTGTAATTGGAGAAAGAGAATACCATATGATTCAATCGTGCTCAATTGCACAAGACATATGGGATAAGCTCATCCTCACCCACAAAAGGACAAAGCAGGTGAAGGATCAAAGAATCACCCTTCATACTTGAGAGTACGAACTCTTTAACATGGAGCAAGGTGAATGAATTAAAACCTAAGCCACAACTTCACCTACATTTTCAAAAATCTTAAGGCCTTGGGGAAATAAATTTTTAAATAAGAGCAAGTAAGAAAGATCTTGCAAGGTATTAAAAAAGAATGGAGCTCCAAAGTGGTCGCAATTAAAGAAGCTAGAGATTTAAGCAAAATAACAATTAAAGAGCTCTTTAGTAGTCTTATGATTCATGAATATAAAATGGAATATGGATCATTATAAAGAAATAAGAAGTGTCTAGCACTGAAAACCTCAAGGTCCTCTAGACAATAAGATGTAGCTAAAGATATAGATGAAAAGCATGGTGATGAAGGAGAAGAAGAAACTTTTATGAATGATGAGGAAGTGGTCTTTATAAGAACTAAATTGAAAAGGTTTCTCCAATCAAGAGGAAACATAAATTGAAGACCTTCCTCAAGCAACCCAAGGAAGCCTAAAAGTCAACATAGATGACTTTCATTGTTAAAATCTTCTTATCTAATCCTTTTTGTAGTAAACTAACAGTGAAAAAATCCACTGCCTTAACCACTATTCGTGGAGGTGCTAGTACTAGTCCCACTAAGCAGGCTCATACCCAATCAAGTTGTTTAGCTCCAATGATAATCCGTATTGACTATCTCAGGCATCTTCCTCTTCTTCCTCTTCTTCTATAGAAGCTAGTACCCTATCTCCACCTCATTTCAGACCCACTACTCAACCCCCCCCTTCTTCATCTACTGAGACACCTATGTCATTTACCTCTCACTTAGCTCTGACCAATGAGGCCTCTCCTCATTCTACATATTTCTTCCAAAGTATAGATGGCCAATAAAAATTTATCAAATCTTTTCACAAAAACAATGTACTCCCCAAAAAATGCATTAATGCAGTATCTTTTATTGATCACTTCAAGCTTCCTTTCATGAAATCCCATTCCAACCATCGCCTTCTAACTCTTTTCACTCTCAAAGATCCATTCTGCCCGAACTTTGTTCATCTTTTCTACATCAATATCACCGTCCATGTTATGGGAAATACCATCACGACTCATGTATTGGGTGTTCTCATTGTCTTAAATGAGGCAAGTGTAGCTCACATTCTTAGTATTAATGACAATATTGAGTCTAGCATAACCTATACAGTTTGATGAGAGCTAGAATTCCCAATGAGATCTTATCAGATATGCATCATCACCACTTTGTTTATGGAGGTACTATTAGTTCTTATTGTCTACCAGCCTTCAAGCGGATGTGTCATTATATGATATCCTCCATTCTTTTTTCACAAGTCAGGTCAAGAGTAGACATGATCTTCAAAGACTAGTATGGGGTAGATTACATTCTTTCTTCCACCCTTATATGCTTTAGCGTTGACATCTTCAGACATATGTCCTTTATGGCTAGGCACAATCAGGCACCCTTTGTATATGACTCCCTCATTATGTAAATTTTTCATGAATTCTACTTTAATCTTGGACACTTTCTAGCTATCCCACTACACTTACACAATGGGCTTGATATTCTTGATGTATTTACCTTCCAAAGAATGAGCTATCAAATGAATGGCTAAATTATTGAACTTACACCTAAGTCTCTTGCCATATTACACCTTAACGTTCACCTCTCTACATCATTTGGATCATAGTCTTCCTAGAAATCTGAAGATGATTTGCCACCACCCATGAATAGCCCTTTGGCACCAACTGACGTATAATTCTCATCCTTAAGGGGAGCTTCACTGTCCACCTCTGCCATACACCTCCTATACCTCCTCCATTAGGTCATGTGGCACTTGCTAGAGTCCATCATCTACTTCTCTATATCATTCGCATGCTTACCTCAATGGACCAATGAAAAACCACTATAGAGATAAAGTTTTACCTACTCCACTCTTAGTTATAACTTGAATATGCATCGCATCACGAGGATAACATGAACACTCCTCTAGGTACTACTTTTGTCTATGTGGACCGTCATTCTATCCCTACTCATGCTACTCTGGAGACTACTCGTACTTCTATTTATCTCATCTTTGATGCATCCCTCACTAATGCTACAAGGATTAGATGTGTTATGTCTAAGACAATTGATTATGAAGACACTACTAGTGATTAATTCGTTGTTTGGACCATGCCATATTGATCATTTAATGAGATATTTTCTTTCTTGTTCTCTCTCATCTCTATCATTTCTGGATGCATAATTATACTAGTTCAGCCATACTAATCTACTAGTGAGATTTTCTTCTTGTTGGATGAAATGGCTTTTTGTGATTTTGTATATGTGATAAGGGAAACCCTTATAAATAAGGCCCTTTTATATTTATTACAATTAATTTCTTACTCTCAAATCATTCAATTACTCACTCAAAATTTCAAAACATTCATAATTTTGAGGTTTTAGTGAAAATTTTTCTTTGTTCACTTCTCTTAGCTAGAACTATTCTTTAATTTTAATATCTCATTATATCTAGCTAGATTACATCTCATCCATTTTTCTACACTTCTATTTCTTTTAATCTTGGTGAGAATTATCTATAATCACAACCTCCTTGCAAAATTCTTGTAAAGAGGTTGATGAGTGTTTGCCTATCATTCTTGGGAGATTATTGTGGAAAGTCTAGAGAAGATAAATAGATAAAGATGTAAATCATTTCTTTGAGGGTCATTAAGATGGTAAGGATCATAAATTGAGAGAAGAGTGATCATCAATAAAAATATGTTACTATTTTAAAATCTAAAAGGGATAACCTTTTCATAGTGCGTGTAAAGAGTAATTCACTCTTGAACCACTCTATATTTTGTGTTAATTTTTATTTTATAATTTCTATTCCATAAAACCCTATTCATCCCTGTAGAGTGTTTCTTACAATAAAAAATTTTCAAACTAATACTAATACAAATTAACCAGCTAATAATCAAATCTCAAGTGAAATATAATACCATATCCAAGATAATGATCATCAAGTAGGTGTTACCAAATCAAATCACTCAATCCTGTGTAAAGCTCGCTAAGAAAGTCACACGAAATGATAGTTGCACTTAATAAACATCAACACCTAATTACTTAATTATACATATCCTTTATAGTGTGTATGGAATATCAATAGACAAGAAGTGGGTACTTGACCTAAAGGTCCAACTATGCACTTAAGGGCCTATATTGAAGCACAAGATCTGTTTTTTTAACTCAAGACTTTTTCTTTAAGAGATTAATGTCTAATTAATTTATTATTATCATTTCTCAAATGATACTATGGTCCAAACATAACAATAATATCAAATAAGGACCATTAGAATGAAGTAAAGAATAATAATCGAAGAAAGTAAAGCCATTTATGTGGATACATGACACAAAAACCACCATTCATATGGGGATGGTTAACTAAGGCTCATCACACTCATGAAAGGGATGGAAGGTTGCTAGTAAGGCTCAAGTAGGATGGTTGTGGTGGTTGTTGGGTTGGATAACACACTATAAAAGGGAAGATCAATACTATAGCCGGGCATGTTGGGTATTGCTTATTAACATAGGCAGTTGTGTGTTACAGTGCTCAAGAAGGGTTGTGATGGGATAAAACTCATTGAAGCCTAAGAAAGGAAGCTCAATGGGGGTGGTGGTTCTCTAATTGTATGAAGGGGGAGGATGGTGAGACGTATCTCAATTGATGGTGTTTGGTGAGACTAATGGTCTGTTTGGATTGAGGTGATACGAGGTAAGGGTAAATATTAAAAATTAACCTAAGTGAAGGAAATGGAGGTGAATCAGAGTGAATGTTTTAAAATTCTATTTAGATAATATTAACCTAACCTGAGTGAATTGAGGTGAATGTTTTAAAATTTTCTTTTAGATCAAAGTGAATGAAGATTAAAAAAAATAAAATAAATGATATTTATACCCATGTATTAAATAGATAAGTCCTATTGAGGGGTATTTTGTTCCTATTAATTCAACATTTACTTATTCTTTCACCTTCACCTCAATTACCCCTAAAATCGGAGGTTAATCGAGGTAAATGGAGGTGAAATATTAACCTCGATTCATCTAGATAAAATTATTAACGTAGTACCCAAACGGGGGAATCAATTAATTCACCTCTATTAACCTCCTTTAGCCCAATCCATATGTTGTATAAAAGAGGGGAAACGATGAAGATGGTTGGTAGCAATGAGGGAGTAATATAGGAAACCTCAATCAAGGTGACAAGTTCACATGCATGAAGGGTGATGGATTAAAGGTTGTGGCTCAACGATGGTTGTTGGGTTACTTCTTTCTAGAGATGAAGTGAGAAAGCTTGACTAAGAAACTTGGTTAAGGGATCCTACTTGAGGTAGTTTTGGTGGGATGTAAATGCATGATAAGGGAAGAGAACAAAGGAAGATGAACTACAAGGTACCAAAGGGGATAAGGATGGGTTGGTAGAGTATAATGGTTTATGATTTTGGGAAAAGAAATGAACAAGGAAATATTGTTGTTGGGGGATGGAATGAAACAAGTAGAGGGTCAAGGGCAACAAAAGTAAAGGACGAAAGATAGGGAATCAAGTTTGAAGACGACTAGAAAAAAAAGGTATTAAAGAGGGGGATGTGTTTTTGGGTAATTATGTGAGAAGAAAAAGAAAAAGAGAAAACCAAGAAGTAAGTTAGGTGTACAAGAGACATAAAATAGAGATGAAAGGGGAGTTTATAGGGCTATTTAATCTGGGAAATAAAGGAAATAACATAAGCTTCTATACGATTTGGGTTGCAAGAAGAAAAGAAAAGGAAAATAAGGAATCAACAAGAGGAGGTGTAGAGTTGGCGAGAGAACACAACATGTAGTGAAGGGGGTGTTTAGTTGCCTACATATTTGTTCGCTTCACTCAAAATTACACATAATTTTTTTTATATAAATTCCTATAATATGCTTGAATTGATCCATAACACTCCAAAATTTTATAACATTTATTTTTGGATGTTCAACCTTTTATTCAAAACCTAACCCAAAAACCTTAGTTTAAATATTTGATTGACCCTTCATCCATGACCTAAATAAATTCTTAAGTAAATTATCCTAATTAGTTTACTATTTTTCATTTATATTAAACCTAATTCTTAACCTATTTATTTTTCTATCTAGTTATCCTAACCTAACAAAACAAAACATAAAACAAAAATAAAACAAAAACCCTAGTCTTACCTAACCCTCCTTCCATTTCCCCAACTCACAGAACCCTTTATTATCCCATTTACTCTACCATAAAACACTCCCTATGTCTCCACCATCTTTCATACACAACCTGCCCTCTCATTTTTCTTTCACACTACCACCAGTTAGATAATACTCAATTCCCCTTCCATTTTTGTTTGGATTTTTCTAGCTTAACCCAATATCATTTCTTTCTCCTTATTCTTCCTTCCAACATTCCTATTTCAAAATTTTATTCTCCCATCACCAAAAACCATTGCCACCATCTCATGCAACCATAACTACCCTCCTAGTCGGGCCTTTTTGACACAACACCACCATTCCTAGCTCCAACTGCCTTTGCAAACCATTACATATCTCCTTCACTCCCTAAACACCTCCCATCATTCAAGTATCGTAGCCCCACACTACCTCACCCTTCCTTACATTGCCCCCTACATTACCCTTGCTAATACTACCATGTAGCTCCATTACAACTAGCGAACACCCAACTCCACAACTCCAGCTCCTATCCTTCTCATTCTCCCTTCACTCCAACCATACATACCTTCCTCCTTGGTTTCACTACCTTCATGTTGCCACCCATCTAGGCTTGTACCACCCAACCCTCCATTTTTCACTATATGAACTAGCCTCTACCACCCTTGACTCTGCCAGTGGTGTATCACCCCTACACTACTCTTTCCCAACAATATGGCTAAGTCACATAGCCTAGCCCTTGCTAATTGAGTGGCTCATGTTTTGTATCCCCTAACTATATAAGTTTTACTCACTTTTGGTTATATCCATTTTAGTTTGTATATGGTAATCTTTGATGACTTCATTTGATATTATTTTTTTATTTCATAAGTTAAGTTATAATATAGTTATTATTAGTTTTATTTTTAGGTAAATGAGGAGGATTAATGGAGCCTAATAACTTATATAAGGTTACTTATATTATTATTTTTTTACTGAAATTTAGGTAAACCATATGCCTTACTAAAATGCTAAATATTGCATGATAGCATTAGCTTTTTTTCAGTTGAATTATAGTTATTATTTTAAATATTTATTTATATCTTGTATTTATTTTCCTTAATAATGCTAGCATGAAAATGATATAAAATTAAGCATGTTAAATTGTTATAGTATTTTGTGTATAAAAGTATGCTAGAGTAGGTTTAATGTAGGGAAAAATTATGTATGGTGTGCACATGTAATATGATAAGTTGAGCATATTAATGCGTGTTTCTTTAGCATGATTATTATCATTGTTTATCCTAGAGGTATTTTGGTTTTTAAACTTCACCATGTAATTTATTCCAATATGTGGTTGGAATTATGTTTATTATATAATGTTAAGTATTGAATTATGTGGCTTGAAGATTTAGAAACAAATGTTAAGGTTATACATGTTAAATCATGTGTAAGCATAAAATGGTCATTTACCATGCTTGGTAATTTATTTGAAAGCTAATTTTGTTTAATTATTATATTTTAGCCTTTTCACGATAAATTATTAAATAAAATAAAATTATTTGTAAAAATGGATAATAACATTGAAATATTAATCTTAGGGGCATTTTGGTTGTTTTTACCTAATATGCCTAAATTGAATAATTTGAACATATGACGGCTTTAGTAGACTATTACATTTACCTTAGTGTTGAATTTGACTATGGTTATCTTGAATAAATGGAAAGGAGACAAATAGTTAAGAAAATTAGAATTTTTAGTGTATTATGTGATATCATATTAATAAATTACTAATATATAAAGTGGAATACCTTTAGATCGAAAATGGTGACTCTTTAAGAGTAGCTACCTTAAAGACATGATTTAGCCCACAATTTAGTTTGAATTTTGCTAGTGTGTGTTAGTATCCAAACTATGCCCTATATTTTAACTATATTAAGCTCTAAAAACTTCTTAAAGGGTATGCATACTTATGGATTAATTGTCCTTGTCGGTAGGGTATAATACTTCCTTTTGTGTACTGATGCAACCAGGGTATCTTAGTATCATTAGGCTAATAATCGATAGCATACTATATTACCTTAGTGCACTGACACTATCAGAGTATCTTAACATCTTTATATTGATATGATCTCCCCCTTAGTAATTAAAAATGGAAGTAAATAATGTTGGTTTTAAATGAATTTTAGATTGGAAAGTTGGTAGTTGCCTCTATAAACTACCCATGACTTTGCTGATATAATGTTTGCTAAGGCATGAATAATCAAATTAAAAGATTAAGAAAGTCAAGATTGAGGTATAGAGTATATTCCAGCAACTTAATTATAATGTTTAAGTGTTTTTTATACCATGGAAGGTATTCCAAACCATTCCATTATTTTAATCATAGTGTCTAGGATCATGTGTGACCTGGAGATATAGAGTCCATTCCACCAGCTTAATAATAGTAACCAAATTCATTTTGTCTTAGGAAGTGTTTTATTCTGATCTGCTTGATTAAAACTAGTGGGGTCCCTAAACTCAACATGACTATGTAATTTGAAAGATCATAATCATTGATTAGATCTATCTATGGATAAGAATAATGGTATGATGAGATTCTAGTCATATTGATGATTATGTTACATTAGGTATTATCATTCTTGTTATCGCTTGTGATATTGATGTGTCATGCCATGGTTCTATTGAGATATATTCTATGATTTCTATGTGAATATTTTATGTTTAGGACTATATAATGGATTACTTAGTATTGTTGCACTAATAAATTTTATTTTATGGTCCTCTACCTATTTAATGGGCAATGGTGGCTTTATAAGAATTTTTTAAGTTATGTGTTGATTCACTACTTTCATTGTGTGGCTTACGTTGAGTGTGATCACGTTGGATATAAAGTATTGTTACCTAGAATCTCTCTCTCTCTATATATTTTAATGTCATTTGTCTTCATTATGCATGTTTTCTTTTATCTATTTTATATGTTATACCATGGTGAAATTAAGTACACTTCGCACCTAACTTCTAGGTACGTGGTTACATTTTCATTGCATCCAACATAAATTAGGTATAGGGAGTATCTATTCTATATTATATGTTCCATAACATTCCTACATTTTTTTGACTTCCAAAAACTCATTTTAAAGAAAAAAAAACAGATTACAAATTTTTGGGGGTGTTACATGATCCCTTGAATATTCTTTAATACTCTAGCAAATAGCTGCTCTAATTGTTCTCTTAACTCATGTTTGTCTTTTTATCTTTTTTCATTTTTTCTTTCCTTTTTTTGACCTTGATGCAAATTAGAAGCACACCAAACAAAATAAGTAATTAACATAATACACACAAGAACTTAATAAAAAAAACTAGAATAATTGGATGAATTTGAAGGTTAATGTTTTAGTTGACGTCTGAAGCTTTAAATATTTTTATGAGGGTTTGGGAGTTAAATTTATTAGGTATTTTATTGGTTAATTATTAGGTTAATTATGAAATTTTATTTATTGTTCAATTAGACAATTAATGGTGGTGAAATTGTTGTTAAATAAGATGGTATTAAGGTTAGGGTTTTGACAGAAAGAAAGAATTTTTTAGGTTGAATGTGTGGATGACTATAGATGATTATAAGAAATATTTGAATGCTGATAAATATTGAAATATTAGGTTATATATATCTGGACAAATTTAGGTTAATGAAAGGAACTATAGGTGGGGGTTAGGGTTAGGTTTAGGGTTTTAAGAGATTGAAGGTGAATTTGTGTGTTTTTGAATGAATTGGTGATCTGTTGCATGGAATATGAATGTGATCACTTGAACACAAATTAACTCACTCATATGGAAAAATTGAATTGTGAATCATATAGAAATCACAAATCAAGAATGAATCCATTTAGAGAATCGATTGATCAAACTTGGATCTTGAAATTGCATACCATATTCAATGTTTACATAATTTGCTTCTCATACATGAATCCTGACATATGATTCTCCATGAAAATGTAAGCTAAAACTACAATATAAAAATCACACAAAATCAACACACTCAAGCTAAACTAAAAGTTTAAAATGCAAGATGATCTTCACATGATTCTCCTTTTGTCCCTCTATTTATTTGTCATTGTTATGGATTACCTAAGCAGAATGGTGTAGACCTTATGGTTGAAGGATTATTTTCATGGCCACCCTAAATGCAAGAGATTGAAACTCATCAATCTAGCATTTGTAGATGACATTTTAGTGTTTTATAAAGTTGATATGGCCTCTATTCTTGCCATCAAAGGCATTTTTAATGAGTTTGCTATTGCTACAGGGCTGCATATCAATCTAGAGAAGATTTCTATATATTTTGGAGGTATTTCTTAGGATTTGAAGATGCTTATTTTATCTCATTTGCAGTTCCAGGAGGGGTAACTACCCTTCAGATACTTAGGAGTTTCTTTGGATGCATCTAAGTTAAAAGCTGCTGATATGCTCTCTTTGATCCAGAAGATTATATGCAGGCTACATCCTTGGTCAAACAGATTGCTATCCTATGCTGGAAGACTTCAATTGCTGAAGTCTATAATATTTGGTATAACCAATTACTAGAGTCACTTGTTTCTGCTACCCAAAAAGATCTTGCAACAAGTGATTGCTTTATGCAAGTCTTTTCTCTAGAAAAGTAAGGCTTCTCCTAATAAAAGAGCTCTTTTGTCTTGGAAAGTGGTTTATCTCCTAAAAAATGAGGGAGTCCTAGGAATTATTGATTTGTTTGCTTGGAATGTTGCTGCTGTGGGAAACACCTATGGAATTTATGTCAGGAAAAGGATTCCTTATGGATAAAATGGATTCATACCTATTTCATCAAACATCAAGTTGTTGAGTCTTGTAATCTTCCCAGTATAGCCTCTTGGATCCTAATAGCATTTTTGCCAAGGATAAAATGGATTCATACCTATTACATCAAACATCAAGCTGTTAAGTCTTGTAATCTTCCCAGTATAGCCTCTTGGATCATAAATAGCATTTTTTCCTTAAGGTCTTGTTTGCTTCCAATTTTCCAACATTTGTAGTCTGGTAATCTCTATAAAATCTCATATGTCTATGAATCCATTATATTTATAACTCGTAAAGTGTTTTGGTGGGAAGCTGTATGGTGCAATCCTACTGCTCCAAAGAATAAATTTATTTTTTGGCTTGCTGCCCATTCTAGACTCCCTACAAAGGATTCTATGGCCAAATTTCTTCCTTCCATTAACTTATAATGTTGTTTTTGTTTGCAAGAGAAAAGCATCAACCATCTTTTGATCCATTGCCCTGTGTTGAAGCATCTGTGGGTATCTATTAGAAAAACTTTCAGAGAAAGGAGGTGGCATAGTTCATGGTAGGCATTATTAAGAACTATGTCCAGTACTTATGGTACAGGTGTAGCTAAAGTACATTTCAGGTATGGTTTTTATTCTATAAGTATTTATGAGATTTGGAAAGCTAGGAATACATGTATTTTCTCAAAGATTAGGTGGGATTTGAAAAGGATAGTTTCTCAAATTTCCTTGATTAAGTATTTTATTTGTAATAACTCTAGTAAGAGTGCTAAGTTTAATGGTTTCTTGGGTCATATATATCAATTCTATAGGATTGTATGTAATTTTTCAATATATAATATTTCTTACTTTTTCAAAAACAAAAAATTAAAAATTTGCAACTAACAAGATAAATAATATGAGATTCTAAAAATATCTAATATTTACTAAATGAATCTAAATTGTGACTCATATATATGGTTCTCCCTCATATCGGAAGTCCATAGCATTTTTAAATCATGCTTATTCATTAAAGATTCCAATAAGGGCCACTCATCCTTTTTTCATATTTAAGTAATTAAGAACCTAAAAGGCTTAATATTGTTATTTCGGCCCAATTCTCTTACCAAGGCTAAACTAGTGAGCTCTAATATAAAATAAGTCAACCCATAACTTACAAAATTTGTAGGGCATGCCCCTGCATCAAACCTACTTTTATTGTGTCACACAATGCACCATCTCATGCATTATAGAATCCTTCATAAGAATCTTTCTTATATTAATGTCTCCATATAATATAAACTATTGTGTTGTGGTCCACACTTAATCTATTTTTTACTCATGTGCTCAATGATTAAAATTGCTAGATCTTTGACTGCTTTCCTTTTATGATTTTTAATGTTTTAGGAAATGTTTCAACCATGTAGTAATTCATAGACTTCTTCCTTTCCTTTTTTCCATAATGGAACCGTTCTCCTATTCTTCTTATATTTTATTGATTGAGATAGTATAATGCATATTTCAAGCCACTAATAGGGTGCATTTTTTAAAGAAATTTTCTAGCATTAGTGTCATAGGGTTTGCTTATTCTATGGTTTAAGCACTTTATTTAACAACAAACTCTATGAGATTAGGTAGTGTAGTTTTGGGCTTAAAATACTCCATCATAAGTCATTCTATACTCAATATGATGATAATCAAGTGGAATTCATGAACACATGCTTCTATCTTCTCAGGGTCAGTGGGTAAGATGAAGAAAAACTACTTGAAGGATTCCCTACATTAGTTAACCAACTCTTCAAACAACTTCTATTATACTTTCCTTGAAAGTTCTGCTAAAATGGTTTGTTGTAAGGAATACATGGACTAAATTTTTTAGCCACTATAGGCCTAAGACCATGATATGGTATTTATTATTGATGCCACCTTTTAACACATGTTCCCTGACAAACTCTCCTAGTGTCTATAAAAGGACCAACAAATCAAGAAAAAAGGGGATGGAGGGTACGACGGAGAAAGTATAGAGATTATTGCACTTTTTGAGAAGAAGAGAGGGAAGTGATATCATTAAACAAAAGTTAATTCCATTATTATCCAAATTTGGTATTTCCAAGTGATAATACCAAACATATAATGAGAGATAAAAGTCACCGATTGTGTGTTTAGAAATGACACCAAACTCAACCAATTCAATTTCTGCTCATCATCATTTTGATCCATATTAATTACAAGGTACACATGGTTGAAATCGTAATTAAAATGTCGTAATTACATGGAGGTATTAACATAAAAGGCCCAAAAGAAGAATAATAATTAATAATAAACATGGAGAAATATGGTTGAACTAGTGGATCAATCCCTAGGATCAGTTGATTGGTTTGATCATACTAGACTTAAACAAAAAACAACAACGAACAATAGGACTAGTTATTGTATTGATCTACTGTTCATAAGAAAATAGTCAATGGGTTTGACCAAATAGGTCGAGGAATCTAAGCAAAGACCATGCCACTTTAGTCATAGGGTCATCGGTCGATGGGTTTGGCAAATTATTTGATTATTCATAGGAACTAATCGATTAAGTTATTGAACCAATAAACTAATCTCACAACCAGCTAATCAATATTCCCAAACCGAGCAATTGTTCAAACGACCATTCGGTGGGTTCAACAAACTAATTGACTGGTGTGGGTAAAATAACACCCAAACTTACTATAAACACATCAAAATTTATCAAACTTTATCATATTAATTCTATCACTTTCCTATGTTATAAAATACATAAAGAGATACATTACACACCTATAATCACATGGAAACATGGAGTTCTTAGCATTAAATGAAATCAAACTTAAAAATACCAAATCATGCATAAAATTAGGGTATCCAAATGTGCTTAAATTATAGGAAGAAACTATACCACATGCACATGCTCAACATAAAAGCACACAAAGAAAAATGGAACAATAATAAGAAATAAAATACCATATTCATATTAAAGATAATAATATATTTACTTCAAGAAAATATTCTAGCATAAAAATCCTAACTTGAGAGTGTAAACCAAAACTTCAATTCCTAATAGAATCAATAATGGGAACCATTAAAACTATGTTTTAAAATTCCATTAAAAATTAATAGTTAGAAGGAGAAGAAGAAGAACATAAGCACAATTCAACCTTTTCTTAAAACAAAATCTTTAAGGAGAATGAAGCTTGGATCTTTGACCATTCTCAAACTTTAGTCATTTCTTGTTTAAGCAAAACAACGAAGAGCTAAAGATAAGAATAAAAAGAGGAAGAGAGAAATAATAACATAGCTAAGGAGGGAAGAAAATAAGAGTAAATATCTATTTTTTCAGTAGAGAGAAAAAGGGAAGAAAATGAAAGTACCCACCACTTAGAAATTTTCACAAGGGAAAAGGGAGAGACTAGACAAGTGCTAAAGGTGAATAGTGAATTACATTGGGAATGGAGTGTGTAAGAGAGTGATGGTCAATGTTTTCAAGTGGGAGAGTGGGAAGTTTGATTTAGGTTGAGTGTGGGCAACTTACAGTGTAAGGAGTTCATTATGAGGTGAGAGGGGAGGAGTGTGATCAGTGAGAAGCATGGCAGAAGGTTGGTAAAGTCAAGGAATAGGTGTACAAAGTCAAACATGCACCTAGTTTGCTAGAAGAGAGAAAAAAGTGAGGGAAAAGAAAGAAGGTGGGGTATGCCTCGAAAAGTGCTTTCTGGGAAATTTTAGCCAAATAAAAATCCTAGTATCATCTAAATCATGTAAAAATAATTCCAAAGCACCAAAATATGCTAATTAGCACAAATATATTTTAATTAGAATTTTTTATAATCATCGAAAAGGGATTCGAATAAAAAATTAGAAAATGTTTTGAAATTACAAGATAATGAGTCGATTTATTTGAGCAAACTGGTCAACTAGTTGGTCGAGAATAAAATTATCAATATCGTAGTGTACTAGTTGAAGTGTTAAGAAAACTAGTCAATCAATACGCCTAAAATTCATATTTTTATTAGAATTTCAATCCTTTTTCAAAACTATAACTTAGTTGTTTTATAGTAAAATAATTTTAAATACATTTGAAGGATTTAGGAGTGTTATTACATGTATAATCAGGAATTTGACATCACTAAAATGATTACCTATAATAATTAGTAGTAGGACAGTTCTAGGGTTGTTCCCAAAGTAAGAGCAGTAAGTATATTAGGATTTGAAGCAATCATAACACTAAGGGCTAAGGTGTCTGCTCTTGCTAATTCTATTCAAACCATGTCTCTAAACAATTTGTAGGGTACCAAGCCTAAAGTAGAAGAGTACCCAACAACATAAGCAATAGATGTCTTTGGTATATACTATAGATAAGGATATTTGTTTGAATAATGCCCTACCAACCTAATGTTTGAAAACTTTGAGGGTAATCTAGATAGAGGACCACAATAAAACTACAACAACCTAATTGGTGGTAACATCCAAACCTCTCATGGTCAAATCATAACAACATCCAAAAAACCATCAAAAAATGCCAAAGTATGTAAAATTTAAGGAAATAATGACACAAAAGATACTATTATGCAAGTATGAAATTGTGGCTTTCACTCATGATTGTATCTCCAATCTACAACATTGGTTACTTATAAAATTACAAGACCCTAGTAGATTCACCATTCCTCGCTTAATCTATGATAAGTAAAGTAGTTCAGCTTTATGCAACATAGGTGTAAATATTAATCTCATGAATTTGAAAATTTATAGGAAACTAGGTGCTTGAGAAGCATGCCCTAAATGTAACACCCCAAAATTTACTACTAAATTTTTTTGCTTTTAGTGAAATCTAATCTTAACAATAATGTAGATGTGTGTTACCACGATACTCAACATAAGTAAGGCTTACCATACAATCTTGACATCAAATATAAGATAAGCCAATTAAAAACTTAAAACATAGTAAAATAGGGAACAAGATAAATTCATAAATGTAAATATATGTTTAGAGGTTAACTCTGAGTAGAATATCCAATAATAATTTAAAGGAATACACTAGAAGTAAAAGTCCTAAAAGGTTTTCGGAGAAATCTAATACCAATATAACATGACGCTACATCCCCGAACCCTAAGCATAAAGAAAATGCTACTTTTCCCCAAGAAAGGGATTATAAACAATAAAGTAATCAAGATGGTCTTGAATGACCTGTACCAAATCATCTAGTCCATTTGCTTGAGGGAATGAGTATTACCTATGAAAATTATAATCAACACATTACATAGTGATTAAAGTAAGAATACCACCATGGGGGTTACACATAATAAAAAAAGTAATATATATTAAACATGATACGATGTAAGAGGAATAATAAATCAAAAATCCCATTTCTATATAAAATTAAAATACATGTTCTTATTTATCTTTAGTTCAAGGATCCCATTATTTTTAATTTAGTGGAATGAATTACAACCTCTCTTAAAGAAAAACACTTCTAAGCTACTATTTTTGTCTAGTGGAACAAATACAACATATACTAGAAAAACATAATCTTGAATACTATGCTTAAACTAGTGGAATGGTATAAAGCATCTCTTAAGGAAAATCACTCCTAAACCACTATTATTATCCCGTGGAATAGACATAACAGCTTGGTCTTGACTCACATAATCTTTCATTTTAAGTAATTAATGCCTTATCCATTATTATTTATCTCAAAAATCATCATGCAAAAACACATGTAAATTTGCAAGGAAAATAACCCAATTTAACATAATTATATAAAACACATAAAATGTAATTGCATGCATGTTAGGACAACTCCCAAGAGAAAGGCCCATATTTCCCCTATAAATTCTAATTTCACAAATTAAACATAAATTCTCCCATAATTCTCAATTACCACAAAATTTAGTACACATTCCTAAAATATTATTATTGAAAACATAACAAAAATCCAAGGTTTAAATCCAACTTCTTACCCTATGATATAATAGCCTACCTTTATTATTATTATTCACCAATCCCTACAAAACCCTTCACAAATTAAGCATAACCCTTCTCATAAGACTCATATAATCACCAAGTTTAATAAATTCCTAAAATGATAATATTAACAATATATCCAAAAATCAAGATCAAACTACAGTAATTCATGCATGTGATAGCGATAATAACCTTGCCTCTAGGACTAATATTCCCAATTTAAACCATTTTCTCATTTGATTGGACTTAGGAAATTATTAATTACCCTAATTATTATACATAATATATATATATATATATATATATATATATATATATATATATATATATATATATATATAGCTTATTTTGAACCAATTAAAACATAAATATTCCAAGGATTTCAATTTGTACCCATATTAACCAATTTTCCCTTAATATAACCAAATTGCCCACATTTTCACCAAAAATCCTACGAGCCCTAATGTGAATGGTTTTCAACCTCCTATACATATTCTAATGAAAATAATTTATCACTAGTATATATATATGATTCAAATGTCCTAGCCTAATTTTAATAAATAATTCATGCCAATACTCTTGGCTTGTAAAACTAAACTTCACCAATCATATACTCAATCACATGTTTCCATATTTTTCTCATTTGTTCATCACATAACACAACATGTAATACAAAACAATTATCATAAATAAAATATCCATATAATAATACCAAAATGAGCTTTCATACAAATATTTACATTACATATAAATTCTAGTTATGATGTGTATCCTTACCAAAAGTGTCTCTAATCTCTAAGCACTTACAACCTAAAAAGAGCGTCCAATCTCTAGGCATGTATAACCTAATTCTCTTCTTCCTATACTATTAAAAATTACTTAAAAAGAAAGAATCATTCATGGCTATAACCTGGAAAAAAATTGCTAAAGAAAATGTAAGGAAAAGGAGGTAAAAAAGAAAAAAATGAAGTAATAAAGTTATGGAAAGTGTGATGTGATCTAGTGGTGAAAAAGAGATGGTATAGTTGAAATGCCCCAAAATTTTCTAATTTTAAATATTATATTTAAATAAGGTTGTATTTGAAAATTTAAAATAATAAATTATTTTATTAAAATAAAAGAAAATTTATTAGGGCGAATTAATAAGAAATTTTATAAATAGGTTAAGTAAAGGAAATTTGGATATATTATCTAATTAAGGATTTTAATTTGGGAAATTATTTAAATAAATTATTTTATTTAAATTAAGAAAGATAAAATAGTTTCAAATTAATTTTAATTTTATAAATAATTAAATTAAATAAAATTTGAGCGATTTATTAATTTAAAATGGAAATTTTGGAAAAATCCTTTAAAAATCCTTTTTTAGCCAAAAAAGGGATTTAACATTTATTTTATTTAAATATTATTAATTTTAAATATCCTAAATATTCAGATTTATTTAATTTGACCCAACCTAATTATTTCTCTTTTCCTTTTTCCCTTTTTACTTTACTTTTCTTTTCTTTTCCTTTTTCTTTCCTTTTCTTTCTTTTTCTTCTTCTTCGCCGAATTGGGCTTGTTGAGCGGCCCAATTCCTTTTCTTCTTTCCTTTTCCTTCGGCGCAGCCCAGCCCACGTGTCGCCGCCCCCTCTCCCCCTCTGCGCTGCGTTTTATGTCCTTCTCCCAATCAAACTTCGCGTTTCACTTCATTCATATTACCGTTGCACGTCAACCCCAGAACGCCGTCCTTCAGGCTTTTTTACGTCAAAACTCATTGTTTCAATTAATCGTTTTTCCCTTCGCGCCGAACCGCCCAGTATTCCCCCTTTTTCCTTCTTTTCTTCCCCGTGAACCGGCCAACCAGCTCCCACCTCCTTCTTCTTCTCCATCTCGACGCCATAACCGTCCACTTTCCTTCTCTCCCCCGAAAATGGCGCCTCCGGCCACACGTGGCGTGACCGGCTCTTCTCCGGCTCGTTTTCTTCCTCTCAATCTACACGTTCATTTGAAACCATCAACTGCCCCTCTCTCCCGCTCGTTTGTGCACTGTTGCCTCGCGAAGGTCGGCAAAAATTCAAGTTTTTGCCACCCGACCTTCGGCTTGAATTAAACCATTTCCCCCTAATTTAAACACTTAGTAACCTCCCTAATTCAAATATAATCTCCCCAACTATAAAAAACCCCCTCATTTGCATGATTTCGGGATTTTATTTTCCCCGAAACCCTAAGCTGTGCCTATGCTCCACCGCCCCATCAGACGCCATTTTATTCTCCTCCGACCAACTTCAACACCTCCTCTTGCTACCAATATCTTCCCTACAATACTATCTAATTAACTAAACTAACCTCATCCCTCGATTCATCGTGTGCAAGTTTCTATAATCATCCAAAGTTGGCTAGTTGATTCGACAAGAATCTTGACCCCGAGACAGTGAACCACCGTCCACCACCACATCCGCCACTTCTAACACCTATTAAACCAACTATTAACTTCTACTAATTATCCTCTACAGCCCCATATAATTATTTTAATTTTCTTCCTCTCCATCACCTATTTTCCTAATTTTTAACCCCCTTAGACCCATTTTTCGGCCACATTCGGGAACCACCGCCGGTTCCACCTACATCCTCCAACTCAAGGTAATGCCATAGACATTTTAAATACTTAGTTTCGAATTATTTATTATCATTCTAATTTTAACCAAAATTTTAGTATTAATTCAACTTTGATTATTATTATTATAATTATTATTATTAGTAATATTGACTGTATTCTAATTTCTAAATTTTTTTTACAGGTCTGGGAGTATTATTGAGTAAGATATATTATTCATCTCGGCCTTTACTTATTTAATTAAATTTTTACATGTTTAATGTTATTATTAATATAATATTAATAATATTATTATTAGTGTAATTATTGGATTGATATTGTAATTATTTCAGGAGGGGCAGAGACCTAAAATTTTAATGATGTCTCGCACTTTTACTTTTCATTAGTATTATTAACATTTTTAACATTATTTTAATTATATTATTATTATTATTATTATCTTTATTAAATTATATTATAAGTATATATATATTGTTAATATCATTATTACAATTTCGAATGATGTTAGTATTATTAAAGTGGGGTGGTTAGAAATCCAACTTGTAATTTTAAGAATTTTGATATTATTAATATTTAATATTCTACTAATAAAAAAAAAGAGTATCATTAATAGTATTATACCTTATTAATATTACTATTATTTTGGTGAAGGGTAGAAACCCTTATATCACCACCCTTTCGAATGAAAATAATAATTTATTTGTTTTTTAAGTAATATTTTGTATAGTTAATTATTGTGTAGTATCGTTTTAATTAAAAACCAAATCTTGGAATAAGTTAGAGGATAATAAAATTTTATATAAGAGAGTCTAATTCTAGTATGCTTCGATATAATAGGCGAACCCAATCAAATCCCTCAAGTGGAATAGGAGCGTGCACCAAGACCGGTGTCGTTTTAGGTAAGGGTTTACTAAGGCCATTTGTGTGTTTATATGCATTATGTGTTTCATATGCCATGTATTTTATGTTTATTATTATTAATTATTTTGCATGTGGCATGATTATAGAGTTGAAGTATATTGGTGTGAATAAATTGTGGCATGAGAATTATGTGTATGTTTATGTTATTATTATTGTATGATATGCCCTAATACGTGCATATTAGGGTTTTAAAATAATGATGGGGAGTGTAACAATGTGGTGTTAGGGTTTGCATGAAATGGCATGGTGCTAGGGTTTGCATGGAATAGCATGGAGTTAGGGTTTGCATGAAATGACATGATGCTAGGTTTTGCATGAAATGTGGTGTTAGGTTTGCATGGAAGCATGTCTACGTGGAGCTAGGGTTTGCATGGGAGTTAGGGTTTGCATTGAATGCGGTACATGGAGATTGGGTTTGCATGGGAGCTAGGGTTTGCATGGAAGCGTGGGTCATGTGTAGTTAGGGTTTGCATGGGAGCTAAGGTTGCATGAAAATGTGGTTTACGTGGAGTTAGGGTTTGCATGGAGTAGGGTTGCATGGGGGTTAGGGCTTTCATGAATTTAGTCACGCATGCCTAGGCAAATGTTTGTGAATGTCAAATGTTTTTGAATAAAATATTTAAGACACTAATATCTTAAAGTGGAAGATATTGAGACGGGACCAGCCGATCCACCGGTTAGGAATAGTGGTTAGGGTTTTATCCTATGTGTGACCGATCCACCGGTAATAATAGTGGTTAGGAAATGAGGTCCTATGTGTATCCGGCCCACCGGTTATAATAGTGGGGGATCCCGAGCTCAGTAAAGACAAACCAGATCGTTAATGCTATTAAAAGATACTAATTACTTACAGTGGAACACCATGCGAGCAGGAGCCAAGCCGATCCACCGGTTAGGAATAGTGGTTAGGGTTTTGCCCTATGTGTGTCCGGCCCACCGCTTATAATAGTGGGATGTTCCTTTTTTCACATGGATCTGATGCGGACAGGAACCAAGCCGATCCACCGGTTAGGAATAGTGGTTAGGGTTTTTACCCTATGTATGACCGGCCCACCGGTTACAATAGTGATGTGTTCCTGTTTTCGCATGGATTGATAAAAGGCATGGTGTGTTTTGACTTTTGATAAAAGAAAGATTAAATGATTAATCCGGACCTTTTTGGGCCTTATGTGTGGATTGTTGATTATAAGTTATGGATGTCACTTTATGCTTCTATGTATCATATGTGTGGGTTGTAATTGTATTTGATCATTATCCTGCATGAATTAATGTGTTATATGTCGGCCTTAGTATTCGGTTACCTTACTCAGTACGTAGCGTACTGATCACCCTTTTCATGGGTGCTGCTCATTCCCACGAGCAGAAGGCCCGTCTAATTTCTTGTAGGTAGGAGATACCTACTTTGATGCTATCGATGTCTTCGGGACATCAGGAGGGGCAAAGTGATAATTGGACTAGATTGATTTCTGGAGAGACGTGGCTGTTCTCTTTTTAATTTATGACTCATGTTATTTTTATTATGTTTAAGTTGCAGAAACAACTTTATCAATGTTGTTTAATTATTATTTAAAAACAATAGTTGGCATTTCGAATTATGTAAGACTTGCGCATACTCTGATTTTCATTTTTATAAATTTGAATTTATATGGTATTACTGATAATGTTTTCTTAGCCTTAGCACTTGGTACCAGAACGATAGAAGTGAACTGATCTGGTACTAAGTGTGGCGGTAACATCCCCAGAATTCACGGGTTTCAAATTAAGTGTTTTGATTACTTCTGCTTTCATGGAGTCTATGATGGAGGGTGGTGAATGAAGTGTCTACAGTTGTGTGCAAGGGTGAGCATGGGTCATGTGGAGAAGATGATGCATGGTTGTCTGAAGGACGGTACAAAACCAAGCGAGAGAGATGCATGGGATGTGGTGATGTAGAAGCATCTAATGAACCTAATGATTGTCATGTTCATATTAATCTTCAAGGTAAGAAAGATTTAGCTTTCTTAATTTTGGAGCCTATCATGTTAAATATTACTGATAATTCTTATATGCTTGATATTGAAAAACATTCAAGTTATTCTTATAGGTATGTCACATATTTGCAAGAAGAAGATGTTCATAAACTTTAATGTGTACAAGTATTCAAAGCATGCAAGACTATGACATACATGGGATGATACTTTACAACAAGAAGATATAGTGATGATATTCATTATTTGTATAAACGTGTTGTAAATCCTAACCCTAAGTGTATTTTATGTAAGTTAGGGTATTGATATATTTTCATGTATGTATCTTAGTCAATTGTATAGATTTGTAATATTAATCATTAGTATCATTTAACCAATGATATTATGCTTTGTATTAAGGTTAATATAGTCTTAATTCAACCATGATAAATGGACTTGGATTAAGGGGAATACTTAGCTGGTTCAGGCTAGCTGACCACCGACTATCGCCTCCCCTATATATACCTCTGTGCACATGAATTGTAATGAGTTTTGAACAATATTTTTTTGATCAAAATTTGAGAATATTTAGCTAATGTCTATCCCTCTCTTTTGAGTATTTTTGAGCAAAATTTGAAGATCAACTCAAATCTACCGAGACTCCTAACCTTTATTCTTCGAGTTCTTCACTAATAATCCTTCTTAACACTTCATTTCTTTTACATAATTTCGTGGGTGACATCTTCCTCTATCACCCTTCGATCCAAATGTCAAGCCACTTTGATAAAAATCACATCATGTGGTAGAGATGTAATAGAATAAAGAGAGTTCTAGGAAGGGGAAAAGGTGATGCCTAAGAAAAGAATAAGTAAGAAAGATGGCTCAGGTAGCGTGCAATGGGGCTGGCTATGGTGGATGCTAAGAATGGGGGAGTTAGTAATGGTGAGTGGTGGCGTTGGTATATTAAATAAATGAATAGAGTAAGGGGATGGGAGAAGAAAGAAAATGGTTAGAGTGGTTAGAAGTTTTGGATAAAAATAAATAGAAGGGAAGGAGAGGATATGAGAAGAAGGGGATAAATGTATATATATGTTCATGGGTTGAGGCATGGATTGAGAATAGAAATGACAAAGGTGTAAGGGGTTCCACATGGCCTTAGATTAGGTTTATTTTCCTTGAAAAAAAATTCTAGGAATGAGAGTGGTTGTGGAGCAAGGTACATGAGGCAAGGGAAGGAGGTGTAGATGGTGTAAGAATTTGGTGGAAGTGCAAGGGTGGTAGTAGACGGAAAGGGAAAGGAAAAAAATGAGAGGGGAGACCATGTGAGAAAGGTCGTGAATGGATTAAAAAAGAAAGGAGGAAAGGCTGACAGGTTAGGAATAAAGAAAAATGGAAAATGGAAAATGGAAAAAGGAAAAAGGGAAAAGTTAGAATTAGGATTAGAATTAGAATTAGGTTTAAATTTAAAATTTAGGAATTGGGTTAAAACTAAGTTATCAATCATTCGGGGTGACAGTTAGGTTCAAATATTAATACCTAAAATTAGGTTTAGGATTGATTCATCAAGATTAGAGTACGATAACATTTTGGGTATTCTACCAAAATTTTCACACTATAACCAGGTGAACAATTATATGTCCATCTAGAAGGAAAATTTTAAAATGTCTTGGTAAAAGTGATTAAATTCGTCTTCGTTATTGACTTCATAGTGTTAGATCACAAAGCTAACAAGGAAGCACCAATCCTTTTGGGTAGACCATTTCAAGCCCTAAATAAAACACTCAAAGATGTCTAAATGGGGGAACTCACCATGAAGGTAAACAGAGAATAGGTAACTTTTAAAGTTTTTAATTCTATGAAAGTAGGTAATAAGGATGTGGAAGAATGCACTTGTGTGGAATACATGTATTTGGCTATGCTTGATTAATTTTTTTGCATTTTTGTGTAATGAAGAAAACATGGTGTTTGATGAGAGACATTTGATCAATAATTATACTCAAGCATCACGGGCAGAAGAGGATGTTGTATCCTAACACTTGATTACTTATGCTAGACCCTATGTGCCCTTGAGACTAAGTGGAAAAAAAGTTAAAACTGATAAACCCTCTATGGATAAACCATCTCATCTTGACGTTAGACCATTACCTGATCATCTAAAATATGTTTATTTAGGAAAAATGGATACCTAACATGTAATAATTTCTTATACCTTATCGGTGAAAAGGTAGAAGATGTTGGTAAAGTTGTTGCAAAAACATAAGAGAGACATAAGGTGGACCATAGAAGGCATAAAAAGGATTAGTCTCAATATTTGCATCCATAAAATCCATTAGAAGACCCTTCACATTCATTAGTAGAGTAGTAATGAAGACTCAACCCTACCATGAAGGAAGTAGTCAAAAGAGAAATAGCCAAATAGTTTGATGTTGTTGTGATTTAATCCCACACCTTATAGCACCCAGTTAAGATCTATTTAGTGTGTACGCAAGAAAAAAATGTATGATAGTGGTATAAAATGATCACAATGAATAAATTCCCACTTGCATTGTCACAAGGTAGTGTATATGCATGGACTACTAAAAGTTGAACAAGGTTACCCCAAAACACCATTTCCCACTAATTTTTACAAACCAAATGTTTATAGGATTTAAGGGAGGGAATACTATTACTTCCTACATGGATATTTAAGGTATAATTAGATAGTTATAATGGCAAAAAACCAACCTAATATAACCTTTGCATTCCCTTATATAACCTTCACTTTTAGAAGGATTTCATTTAGATTATGTTATGCCCCTTCTACCTTTTAAAAGGTGTATTAAAGCCATTTTCACATATATATAGTTGAATAGATGGTTGATATCATTATGAATGACTATTAAAGTTTAAGTATATTTTTGAGAAATGTCTAGAAAATTTAGAAAGAGTTCTTAGGAGGTGTAATGAGACAAACCTAGTACTTTGTTGGGAAAAAATTCACTTATTAGTTCAAAAGAGGGTACTATTAGGACATTAGTTTTCCTCAAATGGATTAAAGGTTAACTAGGAAAAAGTTGAAGTCATAGAGAAGTTAGCCACTACTATTTTTGTGAAGAGTGTAAGAAGTTTCTTAAGGCATGTTGAATTCTATAAGAGATTTATTAGAGAATTTTCAATTTTTTCTAAACCCTTATGCACTATTTTGGAATAGGAAAATAATTTTTTGCTTAATGAACTCTCCTAGTAAATCTTTGAAATAATTAAAAGATCCCTTATTAGTACCTTTGTGATCGCTGGCTCAAACTTGACTCCACCCTTAATGTGTGATGCAAATGATTATGTTGTTGTATACATTTTAGGGAAAATAAAAAACAAAGTGTTCCATATATAATTTTGGTCTTATCTTTTGGGACAAGTGTGATAGCATAAAGAGGCCACATTGGGACAAGTGTGATAGCATAAAGAGGCCACATTGCAATTAGGTACCTTTTAGCTAAGAAATATGATAAACCCATATTACTAAGGTGGATTTTATTATAGCAATAATTTGTTGTTAAAATCAAAGATTAGAAGGGGAAGGATAATTAGGTGGTAGACCACCCGTCCATATTGGAAGGTCACCCACTAAACACTAACAAACTATACATTGAATAAATATTCCATGATATGTATATCCTAGGCATACAATAGGATAACCAACCTTATATACTTACTTGGAAAATTATTTAGCATGTAGGGTGGTGGCATCAAATTTTAGTACATAATAATTGAAGAGGATCTAACATGAAGCTAAATACTATTATTAAGACAATCCTTACCGTCACCACTATTGTATCGATGAGCTCATAAGAAAATGTGCAAGTGATGAACAAATTAGAGGCATACTAGCTTCTTTCCATGCATCACCATATGGGGACAATTCTGAGGAAGCGCATACAACTGCAAAGATCTTATAAAGTATATTTTATTTTCTTATGATCTTAAAGGACACAACATAGTATAATAATGAGTGTAATAGGTGTCAAACATCAAGGAACCTTTCCCAACAGAATAAACAACCTCAAATGGGCATCATAGAAGTATAGACCTTCACAGTCTATGGAATAGACTTCCCCAACTTTTTTTAGTAATGCATATATTTTTGTAGCAATGGGCTAAATGTTAAATTGGATAAAGGCAACCAATATACTATTTCATGATGCCAGGGTGGTCACTAATATTTTGTAAAAGAATATTTTCACAAGGTTTGATACCATTAGTGATGGTGGAACCCACTTCTACGTTAAAATATTTAATTAGCTGTTCACTAAGTATGGAGTCCGCTATAAGTTCCTACTGCCTACCATCCTTAAATATGTGGGAAAGTTGAACTTTCCAATAGATAGGGAATGGGATAACTTTTATCCAAAACTAAACTAGTTTTATCATATGGAAACTTATATGAATATGGATAAACTAATTCATATACAAATATAGAGGATTCTAAAAGATACTTATCAAGTTTGGGTATATATATGAATAATAGATATCCATATTCTTACCCCAACCCTTATCTATACCTACTTACCTGATATATAATTGCCCATTTACTTTTAATTTTAAAATAAATATAGTATAATATTAAGGTCAAAGCTATCATTTATCTTTACTCTAAATGGATTTATCCATTAGATTATGGATTTGATCATTGGATAATATTTGTTAATGGGTAAATGGGTTATCCATCGAGTAATAGATATTCGATGGTATAAATATAGACGTGTTAATGAATACTCATTTGGGTATGGGTATGGGTTGTCTTATCAGGTGAAGATATGGGTATGGCATACCCAACCCATTTACTTCCCTACTAAAAAAGAGATTAAGAGAATTCTAGAGAAGATGGTGAACCCTATAAGGAAGGATTAGTCTACTTGGCTCAATAATGTACTATGGGCTAATAGAATGGAATAAAAATAACTTCTAGGAATGACATCCTATAGGTTAATGCAAAGATAGCTTCTCATCTCATAGTTGATATTTATCATAGGTATTATTAGGTTATCGAGACAGTCAACACGGAGTATGCTATATTGAGAAAGGTAAGAAAACTACAATTTAATGAATTAAAAGGACTAACATATATTGTTTATGACAATTTAAGGATAGCTAGGGAGAAGATAAAGAAATGGCATGATAATAGGATTTAGAATAAGGAATTATACCTTGGGTGGTATGTCCTCCTTTTCAAGTCTAGATTAAATTTGTTATTAAGAATGCTCAAATCAAGATGGTATGGACCTAGAGATTATCAGGGCCAATCCTTATGGAGCTATAGTTTTGATGTCAAGTTAGGGGAGGTCTTTAGGGTCAATGGCCATAAGTTAAGTTATATTTAGTTATATCATTCACCACGAAGGTGCATATGATCACCCTACAACATCAATGATCCCATGGAAATGTTAGGCTAAGGAAATCAAACCAAGCTCTATTAGGAGGAAGTATAATGATCTTATTTTACACACTTATATTTTCATCATTTAACCCTCTTAATCCTTGTTTTTCTTTTCATTTTATTTGCCGAGTGACTAGGGTGAATACTTGTATATAGCCTTTCTTTTAATAAGTTTACACCATTGAACCAAGACACTTCGGTGGGTAGACTGGGCGATGAAGTTAGCCGACGGCGGCGAAAGAACCGTTTGAAGTGGTGGTGGCACATGAGAGTATATTTCAGGGTTTCAGGAAAAGGTTTCAAGTTCAAGCTAGTTAGGGGTATTTATAGAGCTTAAATGAGAGGGTAAGGTCTGTGGGACGATGAGGGAATAGGGCAAGTAGGGTTAGGGTTTGTCGGCAACGTTATTTAGTAGGAAAAATTCAAGTCACAGTGAGGACATTTGAGTAGGAAAAGGAGAGTCATGCACGAGAAGGAAGGGAGATGGGTCGGGTCATGTTGACTGCCGAGTCTAGGGGAAGAGAAAGGAAGGAAAACAATCATTCAAAATGGGTGTAATCGGCGGTGAAACTCTCAGGAGTAGGTAGAGTCACAGGTTAATGGAGGGAAATGAGGAAGGAAGAAAAAGGAGGGGGCGGCGTAGACTAGGTGTTTGGGGAAGAAAGAACAAAAGAAAAGGAGGGAAACCAGCCGGTCGGGTGATGATGGGGCATTTTAAATCAAACTCGGCGTTTTGGGGGTTCAGGCCACGCTGAGAGAAAAAAGAAGAGAAAGGAGAGTTTGGGCCGCGAGACAGGCCTAGTTCGGAAAAAGGAAGAAAAGAAAAGAAGAAGAAAAACAAAAAGAAAGAAAAAGGAAGGATAAAGAAGAAAGAAAAGGAAAAAAAAAGGTATAAAGAAAAATAGTGGGCATGGTTAATTAAATTAATTAGTATATTTGAGATATTTAAAGAAATAATATTTAAATAAAATAATATTTAATTTCCTTTTTAAGCTAATTTAATATTTTTGAAATATTTTTCCTAAATTCCATTTTAATTAGCAAAACACCCTTATTTTCTTCATTAAAATATTTACAAATTTCTTCTTAATTTTCCCTAATTAATTCCCTTTTATTTTAATAAAAATAATTTAATTAATTTCCCTAATAAATCCTTATTTAACTAAATTCTTAAAAATTAGGTTTTGGGGCATTTCAATTATATTAATTGAGAATAGTTTCATGACTCTAATGTTCATGCAGGAGAGTTAGTGAGATCATTTAAATCCTTTAATATAACACCCCAAAATTTTCTAACCTTAATCTTTTGTTGTTCAACTTATTAATCCTTTTGTATCTTTTAAATTTTGTTTCATTATCTCATCTTAATCCCTAAACCCTCAATTTCCTTATACCCTTCTAAGTCATTACCTCTCTCATTTTCATGTGACCAACCCTCCCATGCCAACCTAAATTATGATTCCTAGTTTAGTTACTGAAACTAAATTTTAACCTTACCTTTGAAACATTACTTAACTTGTCATCAATTTTTAGTTGTATATTCCACATCCCTCATGTAATAAAGAAAAACACCTCTTTTATCCTTCTTTGCCTGATCATTTTAGGTTAAATTATATTTCGCCCTTCAATTTGTTTTCTCGAAAATTCTTGAGAAACCAACCCCTAACTCTCACTTATTCCTTTTCCTCTTGGTTTTTCCATTTTTCTTCATGCTATAACTATGCTTTCCAACCTTACTCTTACAGCAACCCACCAAAACTTATATCCATACCCCTATCAGATCCTCCCTTCTTTGTGTGCGTACCTCATGCTGCAACCCCTTAGCTAAATTGAAGCCTCACACAAACCATCATCCATCATTCACACAACCACTTGACCACTTGTGCCACCTATTCACATAATCAACCTTCCTCTACATCAGCCCCTCATACCACACATCTCTACCTTACATCTATCATTCACTCGACCACACACCATCAACAGAAACCCTTCACATTGCATTACTCCACCAACACCAACCTTCCTCTTTCCTTAGTTTTGCATCCTCTTTCTCCTCTTACCATTCTAGCCTTTTTTAGCTTAAAAGTTTATCCCCCTAATTTCCCCTTCTAGTCTAACCCTTTTAGCTAATTATATTTTATTCTTATTTTAAGTGGTTCAGGTGTAGAAGGAAGTAATTATGAATAATATTCCTTAGAGAAAAATATTAGTTGGGAAAGGATATATGTAATCCCCAAAATTTTTAAAAGCCTATATTTTAATAAATAACTTTTATTTTGGATAAATTAGCCTTTAAATCCTTTAATTTAATTATTTTATGGATTTTTGTGCTTATAAAATTTATTAAAAATATTTGATAAATTAAAATAAATATTTATTATTTTATTATACTCTTATTATTTAAATAAATTTTCAAACCCTTATTTTACTAAAATTATTCTTTTTAACCCTTATATTTTAATTATCTTAAATTAAAATATTAAATAAATTTATTACCCAAAATTATTCTATTTTATTATTTTATCAATTAAATTATTTTATTCCTTTTTCCCTTTTCTTTTTCCTTTTTCCCCTTTTTCCTTCTCCTTTTTCTCTTTTCTTTCTTTTTCTTTCTTTGGGCCACCACCGGCCTGCCTCTCCCTCACCTCTCCTACACACTGGGACGCAGGCCCAGTCTCCCCCTCCTTCTCCTACATGAGCAGATCAGCTCCCTTCTCTTCTTTTCTTTCTTCCTCGACTGGGTCGAGCCATTTCTTTCTTTCTTCGGCCGCCCGTCACTTGCGCCCAGTCCCCCGACCCTTTCTTCTTCTTCTTTCTTTCTTCTTCCTCCATCATCGGTGATAGTCCCGGCCATCCTCCACCATTTTCATAGCCCAACCTGCAGCTCCCTCCCCGATTGACATCCCCTGTCTCTCTCCCTCTCCTTCTCGTTGTTTTCCTGCAATCTCGGCCCCACCATTTCCCTTTCCCCCATGCCCTACCATACCTCCCTTCTCCCTCTCCCTGCCACCGCCATTCCCTACTACCTACAGCCACCCCTCGAGCCCCCTATCCCTTCCCTTCTCTTCCTCTTCTATTTCTTCCATCTTCCCTGCCCGTTCTGCATTTTTCCCAAACTCCCCATGCTCCCCGACCCTCTCTTCTTTCCTTTCTTCTCCTCCCCTCTCTCCCCCTATTTTTATTTCGCCGCCAATATCCGCCGCTGCCACCGCCTCAACCACCACCTGAACCTCCTTCTACCACCCTCCACCTCACCCTCGAGCCATCACAGCCCCCATCAAGCCACCCCGCAGCCCCCTTCTTCCTCCTCTCTTCTTTTTCTCTTGTCTCCCGACCTTCTCGGCAGCCACCCTGCACCGCCATATTCCACTGCCATCCCGCCGCTTCTGCCACCATATAAGCCACCAAAATACTCCCTGCAACCCCCTCTACCACCCCCAATCCTCATTTGGCTGAAACCATCCTCCATAGGCCCTCGTTTTCCCTCCCCATTTTCCTTCCTCACCACCCTCATCTTGACCTCCCTCCTCGGCCGCCACCTTCACGGCCTTGCTACCGTCGCCTCCGCTGCCCTTAGCCACCTTCAACCCATCCCTAACCACCACCTACACCCCCTCTACACTCCTGAACCATTCCCTCGCCCCAAATCTTTCCCCATCATGTCTTTTTCTTAGCCCCAAACCTCTAACCCAAAATTGCCCATTTTCCCTATTTCCACCACCTTATAGCCCTCCTTTTTTCTTTCTTTGCATGCAGCTCATGTTGCATGAGTAGTATGAGCTACTGCCTTCTTTGATTGATTTGAATATTAATTTTTAAGGTATAATAAAATTTAATTTAAGTATTTGATTTATTAAGTGTTATAAAGCCTTGTGTCTTGATTTTTATGATTTCTAACATAATTAACCTTGATATTATTTTTAGGTGTTGGTTTTGATAATCAAATCTTGAACCTTAATTAGGAATACCAGTGAGGTTTGTTTTTGCGGGAATCGAGGTAATCATTAAATCCCACTTAAACTCATGGATTAACGTATGTTAGCATATTAGGCATTTTTAATGTGTACTATGCTTGATATATGTTGTTAATATATTATATATGTTTTCTTGCTTTGGTTGATGAGAAGGAAGTATGATAGATTATGTGCTTTGTTTGGAGATATTGTTTAAGGTAGAAGTTGGTTATTAATGAAAAGCATTATCCATGTTGTATTATGCTATTGTGATCTTAATGCATGATTAATATTTTGTGAGTCTTAGGGGATTTTATTAATGTATATTGTACAAGAATATGGCCTAATATATATATGGGTGTTAATAAGTATTGTATTAACTACAAGATTTGTGGATGAGGCATTAATATTAATATTTTATGTAGTAATAATAATAATTTAATATAAGGGGTGTACTAAGGGTAAAATAGTGATTCTTGATTAAAAATGGTATTATGGTAATTTTGGAGGCAAGGGTAAAATAGTAAATTTGTTAATAAGAGGTTAAAATGGTAATTTTGTGAATAAAGGATAAAATAGTAATTTTGTGATAAAAGGGTAAAATAGTAATTTCATAACTAGATGGCAAATAGAAATTTTGGAATTAAAAGAGGTCAAATGGTAATTCTGTAATCCAGGATAAAATGATAATTTTATAAGTGGAAGAGGTGTTATGATAATTTTTGAAAGTTAAAGGGGGAAATTGTAAATTTGGAATTAAAGGGGTAAAATAGTAATTTTGTAAATAAGAGGGATAAAAGTGGAAAATGGAAAAGGAGTAACTTAGTAGTTTTAATAATTGAGAAGGGTAAAATAATAATTTCAATAACTAAAGGGTAATTTGATAATTTAATAATGGAAAAAGGGTAAAATGGTAAACATGATAAATGTGAGAGGCAATTTGGTAAATTAACCAACTAGAGGGGTAATTTGGTAATTAGGATATTGAACAAGGGTAATTTGGTAATTTGACCAACTAAAGAGCAATTTGTTAATTATAATAAAGGAAATGGGTAAATTGGTAATCTAACTAACCAAATGGGAAATTCATTAAGTGTAACAATTACAAAGTGTAATTAGTGGCTTAATAAGGCTAGAAGATAGCTCGGTAACCTAAACCGAGTAAGGGTGTAGCTAAGGCCGCCTATGTGTTACACATTTTGCTTGCCTTGGATGCCTTGTACAATTTTATGCCGTGCTCTACATGCTATTATCTTATAGCTGGAGTTAGCCATGCATGTCTAGGGCGGAATCTATTGAATAAGATACGATAAAATACTAAGCATGTAAAGTGGAAGATTATTGAGCCAGGTCCAGCCGATCCACCGGTTAGTAATAGTGGTTAGGTGCGTTCTGCCCTATAAGTGACCGATCCACCGGCGAATAATAGTGGTGTGGACTTTGTCCAACAAGTGACCGGCCCACTGACAATAATAGTGGGGTGACTCGAGCTCAATAAACACAAACCAGAGTGTGCTAAAGACACATAAAAGATACTAATTACTTACAGTGGAACATCATGTGAGCAGGAACCAGCCGATCCACCAGTTATTAATAGTGGTTAGGTGTGTTCTGGCCTATAAGTGACCGATCTACCGACGAATAATAGTGGTGTGGACTTTGTCCCGCAAGTGACCGGCCCACCAGCTAAAATAGTGGGGTGTTCCTATACTTACATGGATTCGATAAAAGACATGGTGTGCATCGACTTCCGATAAAAAGATTAATTAAATAATTAATCTGGAATACGTATATACTTTATGTGTGGCCTTGACCATTTATACGTGATAGAATTTCTTCATGAATTTATGTACTAAATGCGTGGGTTTGAATATTATGTTTACACCTGTCATTATGTACGAATATAGTCGTATTTCATGTGTTACATGCGAACCTGTTTTTAAGTGTGTATTTAAAGGGTTACTCAGTACCGTAGTACTAAATGGCTCCCTTCGTGGGGCCCCTGTCTATTCAATGGGCAATGCCCCTTGTAGGTCGTGTTCGGTGCTATTCAAGTAGGCCTCGAGAAAGAGCGTAAGGACCCATCCGGAACTACTAGGGTTTTAATTTATCTTTTTAAATTCAATGTATTTGTTATTTTGTAACCACCGTTGTTGGATTTTACTCTCGTAAATTATTTATTGCGCTTCTCTGATTTATATATGCTTAAGTTTCTCGTAAAATTTTATTTTACCTTTTAGCCTTAGCACTTGGTACTGGAATAGTATGAATGAACCAGTCTGGTACTAAGTGTGGCGGTAATATCCCAGAATTCACGGTTTATTATTTTGCTTCCACTAATTTTCTTTAATTTAAACGAAATTTTTCAGTAGTGAATTTTGGGGGTGTTACAATATACAATTGTAGAATGAGGCTTATGATGATATGTGTTATTTTTATGCAACCTTAATCTTAACATACCCTTATGCAAGAAATCATATTGAGGTTTATTAAATTTATATTCTTACATTATTCTATGAAGTCATGATTCTATGTGTTGTTGTGATTTTATGCGTTTTAGGATTTTATGTGAAATCCCATGGTTTAAGATATTCTAGGGTTTACCCTAATATCTTAAGCATATTTATATAATAACTTTATGGATAAGTGTATTAATTTATGATTAAGGAATTATGTAAAGAGAATTCGTCAATGTTGGTCTATTTTAGTGATTTAAGATCACCATGGTTTGATCTTAGGCCTTGTGAGGTCCTTTTGGTTGTTTTAATTTGGCTAATTACATATTAGGGATGTTAGTATTATAGGGGATTTTATGTATGAATCTAGATAAGTTTGGTGAAAAATTAGACTTTGGGAGTTATAGTATTGATGGTAGCTTGTGTAAGGGAAGATAAGTATGCAATTTTATTTACTAAGGCTTTTACATAAAATTCGAAATACATAATATGATAGAGTTTGGTAAAATATGCATCAAGTTATGTTAAAAAGACATTTTAAGGTGCATACGGGAAATAAGGGCATAATGGTTATTTTGGGTTAAAATTTGAGTTATACAAGTGATATTGGGTCAAAATATGACAAGTGTGATATGTAATTAGTTTGTGTTACTGTGGTTAGAAAATATATTCATATTATGCAAAAATGAATTAAATTGAGCTTATAAACCCCAAGGGGGTATGATCATTATTTTATGTGTGAAACATTGAAGTTGAGTCCTAATTTTTAGATATGGTGTTTAATATGATATATTGAAAGATTGTGCTAGATTTGGTGAGTTGGAGAGTCATATGGGTGGAGTTATGAGTTGATTGTGATTTAAAGTTTTGTAAGAGAATTATGGTCTTTTAACTTGTGTAATGTCACCTATTGGACTTGCTATCTTTACTTATTCCTTATCTTTACTTTATGTGATTATAACATGTTTCATTTGCTTAACCCTTATGCATTTCTAAATGTTTTAAATAATAACAATAGTTGGTATGAATTCTTTGGTAATTTCTTGTAACAAATGTTAAGTGATATCCCATGTGGCAAGTTAATGGTAATATAGGTTGAAGTGTTATGATGATAAGTAAATCAAGTAGTATTCATTAAGTGTAAAATATAAATTATTTTGGTTATGTTAGTTATTAAGACAATAATAATTAAAATGGAAGATCACGGGAGTTAGGACCATTATATAATCAATATTTTTTATCTTCATATTGTTGTCCAAACCTAAAAAGAACTCAAAAGAATAAGAATAATGCTGATATCATCAAATATTTTTGAATAACATCAAGTAATATGACCCAATCATAAATAATATGTGTCATCAGCAAATCCCTTTATCCTTTTTTTTTTCTTTTTTTACCCCCATGTGCATGACAAATTATATAAGCCAGAGCAACCTGATGAAAAAATTTATTATAGATCTATGGGACTTAATCAAATTAATTACTCCTATTTATCTATTTCTTGGGACATCACCTATGTATATAATACCTATCCATCAACTGACCTTAGACAATCATCCATATAATATGAAAAGCATCATTAGATTACATTCCATTTTACTTTTATATCATCAAACATTATAATACCCTTAAATTTAGGTAAACATAATCTCAAGTGATTTACTTCATAACCTAATCCTAATATCTAAAAATTAATATTTCCACCTTACCATAACTCACTAAGCCTAACATTTAGGCCTAATCCCAATTGATAAGTAATTAAAATATCCTAATATCCTAGCTTAAAATATATTAATCTAATTCTAATCCAAAAACCAAACATATTATCTATTTTTTTCTTTTCCCTATTTCTCTTCCTTCTCCTTTTTCTCCCTCCGTCCAACCTTTCTCTTTTCTTCCTTTTTTCCTTTCTTCCTACATGATACATTGTCCTTAAACAATGTCTGCCATTGCCCCACTACCCCCATCACTTCCCCATGACCTAGCAAGCCATTTCCTATATCCTATGGAAGTGGGATTTGGGTTGAAAAATCTCATCCAATCACAACTTTCTCCCTATCTCTATGCGTACACATTTATACCTAGCAATAAATGTCCCCAACCATTTCTTCTCCTTTCCTTTGTTTTCTTTATAAAATCCACTACTAAAGCATCATCTTTATCCTCCTTCTCCTCCTCACCGTCACCAAAACAACCCCAAAAACAACTAATGGTAGCACTCACCGAAGCACCCTCACAACCTTTGGTCACTTTTGCCATTCTTGCCCCCAAACCGATGGCCATTTACATCTTTGAATTAACCTACCTTTCAGCCAAACACCCTAAAGCTCCCTCCTTCCTTTGCATTCATGAACTGCAATCACAACAGCCAAACACCACCCTTACCATTTGCCAACTTTCACCGTAGCCTACACCCCTTACTTCGACCAAAAACAATGGGTGAACACCACCCTTCTTTGGCCACCTTGTCCATTTCTCACCCCGTAGAACCATCAGCATGTGTCATTGCTCCACCCTCCTTCTTAACACAAATCACCAACTCCTTTCTTAATTGCATAAAATTTTCCCAAACACTCACCATAGTTGTTTTAGTTATCCTCTATTCTTTCACCATTTCATTTCCTTAATAGTTCATTAATTGTATCGTTCAATCCTAATGATGTTTTATTATGATTTCTTAGGTGATTTTCCTAAGGTTTTGGAAAAGGTGGAATAAGATTTTCATGATTAGAGACTGGAGTCATTTTTGTAAGGATATTTATCCTAGTCAAGGATTTTTTTTTTGCTAAGTGTTATACATGTTTTTTTGTATTATACCATTCTATTGTTACAATGTCACTTAATTTATGATTTTTAATGATATAATATGAGATTTGATATTAAAAAATAAGTAAGTTAAGATTTTACGACATCATACTATAACACCACAAAATTCACCATTTTTAAAAAAAAAATAGAAACACTTAAATTTAAACAAGTGAATTTTGGGGATGTTACCGCCACACTTAGTACTAGACAGGTTTACTCCTACCGTTCCAGTACCAAGTGCTAAGGCTAAGAAAAGATTATCATCAATCATATATTAATACTTAACCCAAAAGTTCATAACACAAAAATTAGGGTACGCGAAAAAGTTTATATAATCCAAAGTATAAAATCAAAGCTCAAGGAAAGGAAATAATTTCTACAAACTTTAAAGTTTGAATTTGGAAAATTTAATACAGAGGATAAATGATAGAAAGGAATAGTAATATCATAAGCAAAGAAAAATCGACCATGACACTCCGATAATCAATCCAGCCCATGATCATCACTCAGCCCCGCCTTATGTCCCATGGAAATCAATGGCATCAAAATAGGTATTTCCCACCTACATAAAGTCAGAAGATCCTCCTGCTTATGGGAATTATTAGCACCCATAAAAATAGTGATAGGCACGCCACGTGCTAAGAAAGGTAACAATGCACTAAGGCCAACACATGTAAGCACATAATTCAAACCAGATAATAATAAATCAACATACAATCACTTCGGAGAATAAAAAAATCAAAGGCCATTTATAGTCCGAATTAATTACTTAATTAATCTCTTATATATACTCATTCCACACCATGCTCTTTATCAAGTTCATACGAGTACGAGAACCCCCACTATTATAGCTAGTGGAGCGAAGACACACACGACACAATGCACCTGACCACTATTATTAGTCGGTGGATCGGTCACATATAGGGCAACATGCCCGAACCACTATTTCTTACCGGTGGATCAAGTAGCCCCGGCTCGTATGGTGCCATTGTAAGTACTTAATGTCTCTTATGTGTCTTAGAAACTTTAGGATTTGGTTTATTGAGCTTGAAATATGCCACTATTATAGTCGGTGGATCGGATACACATAGGGTAACATACCCTAACCACTATTATAGCCGGTGGATCGGACACGCATAAGACGAAGCGTTCTAACCACTATTTCTAACCGATGCATCGGTGGGACCTAGATCAATAATCTTCCACTTTACATAATTAATATCTTAAATTTCTTAATCAGAAAATTCACCCAAGACATGCATGCCTAACTCCTTCTACGCTTATCCTCCAAAGGCCTCGTCCCACATCATGAGACTCAAACACCTCCTAACTCGACCATACATCCTTTCCTCATTACCCTTACTCATATTAGAACCCACTTCCATGTGTGTGGATCAAGACCCACTACTTTTTCACCTCCTACCCACTCACTTCCTCCCTTTAGGGTTTTTACCTAGAAACCCTAGTTTAGACCTAAATGGTCCATCCTACTCCACTTTACACAAGTTAAATTATTTTAATACACAACTCATAGATTCCACCTTAACCATCACACCTTCCTCACCAAGTACACGTACGACCACAAAAACCTTAAGTAGCCACACCAAACCCTAACCGGCTGCACAAGACCCTAGATCAGTCTCATATGTACCCTTATACTATCACACGTACTATTTTTCATTTAAAGCATTCAAACATCCAAAAAATACCTCCACTACCTTCCTCACACCTCAAATCAGCTTTTCATACGTATAATTCACCCCCATGTAGACTTTACACATCACATGCAACCCTTTGAACTTTTTCATACAAATGCTAACACTCCCATGTGAAACCCTAAATCTCCATGCAAATCCCAGATTCCTCCAGCAACCCTAGATTCCTCCATACAACCTTTAGGTCAACTCTACCTCATTTCACTCCGTATCAACAAATTACCATAACCTAGCATGTATGTCTTATGGGTCACATCATTACGCATTAAAAATAAAACTTATACATATTTAACAAACACCATAAAATTTCACAAGGATATACCTCCACTTCAAGTTATACTACACATAAATTAGCTATAACAATACGTATAAAATACATAATATACCATGGCACATGACATACAAGGCATATAGAAACACAGTGCATACAAGCAGCCTTAGCTACACCCTTATCTAAAACGACACAGGTCTTAGAGCACGCTCCTACGCCTCCTTAGGGCTTTAACTGGTCTCACCTATGAGAGGGAAAAGCTAAAGATTAGATTCCCTCATCCCAAAAATACTTATTATTTACTATCTTATTCTAAGACTAGGCTTTTGATAAAATAATAACATATTAATTAAAATGGCATTAACTAATTACTAATTTTGCTAAAGATATAAGAAATAATAGTAATATCGTAAGAGTTAATAATATAACGCTTGAAGACTTTACCCTAATAATAATAATAGTGATACCTATAATAATAATAATGATAATAATGATAATAATAATAATAATAATAATAATAATAATAATAACAATAATAATGCTAAAAATGCTAATAATAATAATAATATGATTCAAATTAATTTGTGAGATAAAGGCTTCGACCCTTCACCAAAATAATACTACTAATAATATTAGTGATATTAATAATAAAAATAATAATCATAATAATAATGAAATAATAATAGCAATTATGAAGCAATAATAATAACAATAATAATACTTTTAATATCATTAACTGAGCAAAAGGTAAAGTAGGATTTCGACCCTACTTTAAAAAAACAATACTAATAATAATAATAATAATAATAATAATATTTAAATAAGAGTAAAATAGGGCTTCAACCCTCAATATAAATAATAGGAATATCATTAGTAAAAATAATACTAATAATAATAACAATAATAATAATAATAATAATAATAATAATATATTCAAAATTATTGGAATAAATTAAAATAAAACAAATAAGGCTTGTAAAAATAGTAAAAAGGGTTATGAGGGTTTAGAGTTCCACCTTAGATTGGTGGTAAATGGCATCACCAGCGCTGGTGCACGCCAGTGGCGGTGACGTCCAAAAAAAGAGAAGACGAGGAGAAAAGTTGAGGGCTGAGAAACGGAGAGAGAGAATGATGGTGGACTTATGGTTGTTTGAGACTACTTAGATGGATAGGAATAGAATGAGGGTGGTTGCACAGCCAATGGTGGTGGTGCACGGTGGCGATGGTGGTGGCCGAATGGGGAAGAAGAAGAGAAAAAGTAGGAGGAGAGGGAGGAAGAGGAAAAGAATAGTAGGGAAAGATAGAGGAGGATCTATAGGTGTTTTTGGGAGGTGTAGGAGGTAGTGGTAGCAGCGTATGTGGAGGTGGACGTTAGCACGAAAGGTGGCAAGGGAGGAGAAGTGGTTGATTAAGATGGAAACTTTGCATGGCCGGGGTGGCTATTTAGGAAAAATTTTGGGAGAAGGGCAGTGTAGTTAGTTAAAGGGTGGCATAGGGAGTACTTTGGTGGGTAGATGATGAGTTCATATTTTGACACATTTTATACCCTTATAATCTTAGTTTTTGGTAGTTTATTTAACTAATATAGGGGAATAAGTAGTGCTTTATGCTTAAGTGGTAAAAATTGTATAAATTTTATTATTTGAGCTAAAATGATATAAATTAAGTAAATTTAGAATAAAATAATATTTATTAATTTTTATTAATTTTATTTTGCAGGTTTTGTTTTTAAGTAAAAGAAAAATATATAAATAAAAAAAAGTATTTAGACCTTTGGACCAACAGCCGAAGGCCCAAAGGCCTGGAACAACAAAGCCAAACAAGATGGCCGCACGAAAGAAAAAAGGAGAGTCAGCCGCAATAAGGGCTGACGTGGAAAGGCGGTCTGACGAAAATAAAAGGAGTAGGAGAGGCTCGACGCAAACTGGAGGAGCAACGCGGCAGAGAGCTGAGAGAAGGCAGCGCCTTCACAGGCTCGGCTGTATGCTCGGTAGAGAAAAGAAGGCGTGCGGGAGAGGAGAGCCTTCATAGGCTCGAGCGACGCAGCGAAGGACGAAAAGCAGGTGTGCGGCAGAGCCACACAGACCAAACGAAACAAAGGCAGCCGCACAGTACGAAGCGCACAGAAACCGAGGCACCCAAAGAAGAGAAAATTAGAGGAAAATTATACCGGTAGAATTTATTTCAAATAAAATTAATTTTTAATCTGAATAAATTCTTGATTTTTTATCCAAAATTAATTCCGGTTATTTCTTTCTCTTATTTTTAATTTATATTTTAGATATATATTTCTGTGTAATTAATTCTTAAATTATGAGTGGCTGATTATTTATTGTTAGGGAATACTTTGAAACCCTGGATTAGGATTTGAATTATAATTTTATTTTCTTTGTTTCGTGAGATTGTTTCTTGACTCTATATTAATTGCTATCGTTTATATGTATAATTCTGTCAAGTATAGTTTATTTGGTGCATGCCTTGTTCTAATTCCTCATAAGTGACAGTATGTAGGATTATTTACCTGCTAGGTGGCCATCTAAATATACTAGAATCTATATGTATAAATTGCAGCTAGGTTAGATAACAATTCACCTAATCGTTTTGTGATTCTAACCGAAGTGGTAAAACGTTTCGATACGTGTGGGTCAAGGATAGGAAATACAACTAGACATGCATTTTGTACTAGTCTGGGTACTTAGATTTACAGCCTTCCACTTACAATTAATGGATTAAATCTAGTTAAATATAGGAGCCGCTTGTTGCTACTATACTGCTAGTATTTAATAGGGTTAATATAGGCACGTGGTCGTATTAATTAATTAAGGGAAGTAATATAAGGTGTATGGACCTGCGTTTGGTGTGCAACTTGGTCGATCTCTCTCTCACGATTAAAAGATGACTTAGAAATAATATTATATTATGACCTAATCTAGTGGTGGATTTTTATTTCCCTAACATGTTTCTCATATCTGCGGGTTTCTCATTATTTTCATTATTTTTATTATTATTAGCTTATTTTATTTTACTTATTCTTATTATTATTATTTTTATAATCCCCCATCAGTATTTTTATTTATTTATTTTGTGTTATTTAGGATTTTTATTTTTAGTTATAGTTTTATTTTTAAGCTAGTTAAATAGAGGTGAGCCCTCTCAATCCCCGGCCTAGAACGATACCCTATTTACCAGTGCTACAATTGACAACAAGAGGGTTTAAATTGCATGCCGGCTACTGTCACACCAGTAGAGTGGGTAGAAAAGTTGGCCAACGACGGCAGAATAAGCGTCTAAATTGGCGGTGGTGCATAGGAGTGCTTTTCAGGGTTTTAAGAAAAAGTCTCTTGTTCTAGCTAATTAGGGGTATTTATAGTGCTTAGATGATAGGGTAAGGTTTATGGGACGGCGAGGGAGTAGGGTAGGTAGGGTTAGGGTTCACTGGCGGCATCATTTGGCCGGAAAAAATTTAGGTCGTGGTAGGAAAGTTTGCCCAAGAAAAGGTGAGTCATGTGTGATAAGGAAGGGAGGTGGATTGGATCATGCTGACTGGCGAGTCAGGGGGAAGAGAAAGGAAGGAAAATGACTTATCAAAATGGGCGTAACTGGTGGCATCATTCTCAGAGGCGTTGTAGGTCAACGTTAGAGAAAGGAAGAAGAAGAAGAAGAAGAAGAAGAAGAAGAAGAAGAAGAAGAAGAAGAAGAAGAAGAAGAAGAAGAAGAAGAAGAAGAAGAAGGACCCAGCAATGGTATAAATTTTTTTAAACCAAATATTGCATTTTGGGGGGAAAAGGAGAAAAGAATGGTGCAGCGTTCTTGGCCAATGCAGGAAGAAAGAAAAAGAAAGGAAAATGGGTCGCGAGACACCAGACCCACTTCAGGGGAAAGAAGAGGAAAAGAAAAGCAAAAATAAGAAAAAGAAAGAAAAGAATGAAAAAGGAAGAAAGAAAACGAGAAAGGAAAAAAAAGGAAAAAGATAAATAGGTGAGTTAGGATAATTAAAATAATTTGGATATTTTGTGTATTAAAAATAATAACATTTAATTAAAATAATATTTAATTTTCTTTTTAGGTTAATTTTAGATTTTTAAAAGATTTTTCTTAAATTTTATTTTAATTAACAAAATACCTGTAAGGTGCCTTTGAGATAGGCTCGGCTCCCGGCACTAGCTCGATCTTAAAATAAATCTCTCGAACTTGAGGCATACCCGATATTTCCTCTGGAAGCACGTCTGGAAATTCTTTAATTACCAGAATACTATCTAATGGAGTTAAGTCCCTCTTCAGCTCTTGCATACTGCATAAATATAGAGGATACCCTTTCTGGATCAAAGTGTGCAAAGTAACTGTAGATAATACCTTAGTGGTTGGCTCGGGGTGAGTCTTCTTGTAACAAACCCTAGTCCCCTTTAGGCCTCATAAAATCACCTTCTCTTAGGCACAATCAATAACTACCATTTATCTCCCTAGTATATCCATGCCCAAAATCACATCAAAATCCTTCAAGTCCATCCCAACCAGATCTACTAGAAAGTCTACCCTGTCTATGTCTAAGGCCACATCGAAAAACATCCGACTACACTCCATCTTGTCACCCGACAGAAACATCACAGATAGCCCTACTCTAGTAGATGGTGACAATTCAGCCTTAGCAGCAAATGCAGATGATATAAAAGACAACATGACACCTGAGTCAAATAGAACATACGTTGGTAAAGAATAAATGATGAACATACCTATAACAACATCCAACCGACAGTTTGCCTCTGCTTGACTAATGAAATTCAGGTGGCCTCCTGATTGGCCTCCCATCTGAGGATAAAGCCTGGATCCCTGAGGTCTTCCCCTATCTCTCGAATTGGCGCACCAGATGGAGCAAGTTCTCACTGATAGTACTACTAGGATTAATTCTGGCAGTTTTGCTGGTATGCCTACAATTGGGGCATCAGTGCTCCTCCCTACTGAGATGGTTGGGTCTGAGTCTGCTGAAATCTAGGTGGCCTCCAACACTCCACTGCTCTATGACCCGCCTTTTCACAATTTAGGCAAGTGACCAAAGTTCCTGGCTGGGTGGTTCCGACCACACCTCCTATAAACTGAGCCTCTCGGGGGCCCTTAGCTTCTACTGTATTCCTTCAGTTGGGGCCTCCTTGCTTCTCTGATTCTTGGTTGGGTCCTGCTCCTAGAGCTCTGACCATCAGACTTCCTCTTCCTAAGGATGGCTGTAATACCCCGTATTTTTGAAATCCAAATTTATTAAGCTAAATGATTTTATTAGCATAATTTGATGTAAAAATTTAATTATTTTAATTTTGATTCGTTTTATGGATTTATCAACGATTTCGAATTCATATTTGAATTTAATTAATCGTTGTCGTTGCGAACTATTCTAGATAAATTCGTTAACGATAATGATTTTATTATATTCTTATAAGTTCGAGTCTCGGTTAAAAATATATATTCCCGTTCTTTCTCCTATTTTGATTTTTAATATTTTAAATTCATTTTCGATTATAACTTCGTCATGTGATTACGGCTTTGTTTTGGAGTTATATTTCGTTAACGAAATATATTATTTAAGTTATAGAATTTCTGGTTAAATAGTTAAATTTATTTTAATGATTATATCCGTAGAAAATATTTCCGACTCTAAATTTATTTGTTTTCGAAATTCGTTAATATTTTTGGGAAGTTTTAAATTTAAAAGATTTATTTAAGAATTTCTTTCCGAAATTAATTTTCTTCTGTTTTACGCTTTTTGATTTACGGAAAACTGATTTCGAAAAATTATTTAAATTAGTCTCGGTTATTCGAATTTGACTTAAATATTTTATTACATACGTTTAAATAATTTTTCGAGGTCTTATAATATATTTCCATAAATAATATAAATTTTTACGTTCGTTGCTAAATTCTTCGAAAAATGTTTCCGAAATTCTTTATATAATTTTTTATTAATTTTAAGCCTTCAGATCCTTTCGAAATAAATTTTAGATAAAATTCTTCCAAAAATTTTTTTTGATATTTAATATTTTATTTGATACTTGTATTTAAAAAAAAAACACGGACCAAACCCAGCCCGTGCCCCTAACCCCCTCTCTTCCTTTTCCTTTTTCCCTGCTTCCCTTCTCGACAGTCCTCGACTCCTCTGCCCTCTGCTCTCGCAACCTAGCCTATTCCCAGCCGCCTCCTTCTCCCCAGCTCCTCCCTCCTCCTTCGTCAACCGTCGGCTGCCAGCTACGACGCGACCTCCGGCGAAGCAACAGTAGCCACACAACAACTGAAGCCGCGCAACAGCCAGCTCAACCTCAGTAGAAGCAGCAGCCACCGAAAGTAGCGCAGGAGCAGCAGCAGTAGCGACGAGCCGCCGTCTGGCCACGGCAGGCCTGCTGACCACCAGCGAGCCACCCCCGGCCCCCGACGAAGCTTCCTCGGCCCTCCTTGTTCCGATTTTTACTGATTTTTGTTGGTATAAATTTCTGAAAACCCTAATATAGATTTGATTAATTGATTATGATTTAGCTTGTAATAAGCTAAATTAATTGTTTGATAATGTATATATGTGCTGCGAGAATGATTTAGATAGGTTAATTGTATGGTTATGTTGGAATTTTGGAAAAATTGGATTTTTTGCCGGGTTATGCCCAAAATTTTCATATTCGCCCGTTTTAGCGATTTTGGATAAATTGACTATACAATATGTTTTTAAATGTATCTAATTTCATGTTGGAATCGTCAATTTGAGAAATTTATTGGAATTTGATTTCTAGGTCAAAATTCGTGTGTGAAAAAATTGGGTCGTATAATTGAGTCGTTCAGCCCAATTAGTTTTATAATATCATTTAAAATGTATTTAATTTTATATTGGAAGTGTTGATTTGGGAAAATTGTGCGTAATTGATCGAAATTGGACTTTTAGGTCAAAACTCCCGCGGGTTTAAATTGGATTGTGTAATTAGGTTATTTTATTCAATTGACTATATAAATTACATTAGAATATGTTTAATTACATTTCCAAACCGTCAATTGATATGTTTTGGCAAGAATTGATCGGATTTGTGTTCCGGGCTCAAAAACCCTAATTGTGCTAAATTGTGTATTTCTTTTATTGGTCTTGAGCAATTAATTATTTGATATGTTATAAAATGTGTTTAATTACATTTCTAAACATCCAATTTGATTAAATTAATATAATTCAACCGAATTGTATTTTCGGGCCTAAAATCCTAGATTTCAAGTGAGATTATGAAATTGGTTAATTGTATAGTTGTTTTTCTAAAATTAAATTTATAAAAGTAGTTGAAATGATCCTAATTGTATTCTAATACCTTTAATTGGAATTAATTGATTTGAATTACCCGAGTTTGTGTTGCAGGCTTTAAAACCCTAATTTTGAATACGGATCGTCTTGAATTGGTTAGTCGGAAGATTGTTTAGTTGAAATTGATTATCTAGATTTATTTAAAACTGGTTTGATCGTGCTTTAAACTATCAATTTGAGGTAATCAAAGTGATTTCGTCGATTCGTAGTTTAGGCATTAAAAACCCTAATCTTCGGGGATGATTTTATAAAATTAATTTTTGCTATGCATCTTTTATCTAATCGATTTCTATCTTTGGGTTTTAAATCATTTTAATTATGTTTTAATCTAATCGGTTTGGATTTGGTTCTATATAAATGGTTGGGTTACCTATTTAGTTGTAAAACCTAATGAATAAGTTATTTTCGATAAATTAATTTATGATCGATTATTCTTTCCCGGTCTTTCTAAATTAATTGGAAATGTCTCAAGTGGTATTTGTATTAATTCGTTTGATTCATAATTAATCTTAAATCTTGATAGAGCTATGCTTTTGAGTCCTAAGTTTTGGACACGTTTTCCAAGAAAGATCGTTTGTGTCCGTTTGTGTTTATTTAATTAGAATATGTGGATTATTAATTGATAAGATAGTTTCTAACTTAGTTTTCGATGTCTATTGGTGATCTAGGAAAGCTTTATTGTGGATCCTCGAGCTAGTAATCTTCCCTCTCCCTCTTATCTCGCTTAGCTAGCTTCGAGTCCAGGTAAGTCTCTACTTACCTCTACTTATGGGTGTTTCGTAAGGATGTGGCTAAGGTCCCTACGTGTTATGTGACTTGCATGTCTTGGATGCTTTGCATATATACCATGTCCGTTGTGTATCACATGATTATCCTTAACGTGTTTTATGCGTAGCACAGCTTGGAGTTAAGGTATATGGTATGTGTTTTTCTTATGACATGAATGTGATATCCATATGTGGTGATTATGATGTGTTGTAACATGATGTAACCCTCTAGGACATGCATGCTAGGGTGATTATTATTATGACATGGAGATGAAAAGAAAACAAAAAGAAATAAATGGGAAGTGAGTTGCTAAAGGGGAGTGTAAGGAACCCAATTAGGGTTTTGGGAAGAATTAGTAATCTAAAAAAAAAGGGCGAAAGTAAAAATGATTAAGGGTGAGTGAGGTGCAAGTTGAGAGTGAGAGTTTATATTATAAGGAATGATTATGGGTGTTATGGGGGAGAAGAAATATTGGGTGAAAAGGAGAGGTTACTTGTGGGAGAAGAAAAGTACTAAGGTTGAAGTGGCCAACTAGGGTTTTAGGGTCAGAGGTGAAATCAATGAGTAAAGTGATATGATTTGGGATTGAACCTAAATGAGATGAGGTGTTTGAAGATAAATGAATTAATGGTAGTGAAGTAAGAAGAAGTTGGGCCACATAGGTCCAATTAGGGTTTCAAGGGAAACCTTAGAGGCTAATAGCGGGTGGAGTCTGATGTCACGAGGTGTTGGGCCTTAACCTACACCCTTAGGAGTTGGTTTTCATTATGTGTAAGTGTAAAAGGGAATGGATATCGAGGTGTGATAAGGGGCGCTAGAGTGCCAAGATATGAGACGGGCCCTCCTGGGAGGATAAGGGTGGATATAGTTAGCCATGCATGCCAAGCGTAAAACACTTTCAAATAAGATATGTTAAGACATTAATCACTTAAAGAGGAAGATGTTGAGCCGGACCCAGACCAGTCCATCGGCAAATAATAGTGGCCAGGAGCCGGGGTGCCCTAGAGACGGGTCCACCGGTAAATAATAGTGGTCAGGAGCATTCTGCCCTGAGTGTATACTTTTCGGTCCACCGGCTAGAATAGTGGGGGATTCCGTGCTCAACAAACCAAAGTAAATAAACTAAGCCGTGGGAAATACACTAAGTACTTACAGTGAAACACCATGTCAGTTGAGGTCAGACCGGTCCACCGGCAAATAATAGTGGCCAGGAGCGTTCTGCCCTGGAGACCGGTCCACCGGCAAATAATAGTGGTCAAGAGCGTTCTGCCCTGAGTGTATACTTTCCGGTCCACCAGCTATAATAGTGGGGTTCCCGCACTCACATGGACTATTAAAGAATATGTGTGGAATGAACATGTTATTAATGAGAATAAAGAATAAGTCATGGAAAATACACTATGTACTTACAGTGAAACACCATGTGAGTCGGGGCCAGACCACTCCACCAGCAAATAATAGTGGTCAGGAGCGTTCTACCCTGGAGACCGGTCCACTGGCAAATAATAGTGGTCAGGAGCGTTCTGCCCTGAGTGTATGTATTCTGGTCCACCGGCTATAATAGTGGGGTTCCCGTACTCACGTGGATTAATAAAGATTGTGGTGTGAAATGACTACATTTAATAGAGATTCAAAAGAAAATAAGTCTAAGTGGACCATAATCGACTTTTATTATCTGCATTACTACATGCGGCTTACGTGATTGGGGTTATGTAATGAGTTGTCAATAGTATGGATTAATCCTACCTGAGGCACATGAGTTACTTTACATTTCGGTCATACCCCACTCATATGTTTAAACAGGATATTACATATGTTTCACAGGTTATTATATGTGTATGGTTGGACTTATAATGTGGGTTTGAGTATGCGTAATAATGTATCAACGTATTGTACCATGATTTAATATGCACTTGATGTATAGTTATGACTCTCCCATAAAATAGGGTAGTGGAACTTACTCAGTATTGGACCCGTACTGATACTACCTTGGTTGAATGGGTCCTGTGATGATCCACTGATGGTGGGGAGCAGACCTTTTGTGCAGGTCTAAGATCGGATACTGTTTTGGGGTGGAAGGCCTGACTTAAGTGAGTAGGTGATCTGGATATTGATCCTTTGGGATTTGTTTTGTTTAACTGTATTCATCTTTGGAAGTTACAACTTACAAGTGTTGTATTTAAATTTCCAAGGGTTTTGTAATTGACTTTTAATTTCTCGTACTCTGATAAGCTTTTAAATTTTGGATTTAATTGTTTGGCATGTTTTAACCTTGCATCTAACATGAGATAAATGGTTGACATTTATCTTGTGTTAGATGTGGCGGTAACGCCCCCGAGTTTACGATTTTATCTTTTGCTTCCGCTAAACCTTCTTGATTTAAAAGAAATTTTTCAATAGTAAATTTGGGGGTGTTACAAGTTGGTATCAGAGCTTTTGGTTTTTGAGAATCGGATTTCGGTTAGAGATTTGGTTCTCACGATCCTAATAATTTTTTAAATGAAAATGTATTTGCTGTCTTCCAAGTGAATTTTAATTCCGGATTAGCTTGTGAGGATAGTGTGATTGGGTAGTATAGGTGACCTTGTGAGTTGCTGTTGTAATTATCTTTTTGTATATGATCATTTGTGATTATAAATGCTTGATTTATGTTAACTCTATATTTTATGTGTTGTAATTATTATCGTTTTGTAATTAGTTTGCTCTTAAGGGGGTAGTGACCCTACTAGGTTAACCCTAGTCTTGTAGGTTCAATGGATTAAAAACCTTAATGTATACCTTGCCAGATATAGTATGATGTGATATAAATTGTAATCTATTTTGGTTGAGTAGTTTCACTTTTTGGAGTTGTAAGAAATCTAGGTTGGTAACCCTGATGGTGATGTTTAAATAGATGTTTCATTTTCAATTGGGAGAAACGTAGAATTGTGATAATGATAATGATAATCTTGAGGTTTAGATTGAGGTGTTCATGTTCATAAATAGAGTGTAGGGTGCCTAATTTACCCTAGTGTTTTAATGATGCTCTATAACTTTCATTACGTGTTTATATTTTGGTTTCTGTCAATTAGCATGCAATCACAGGTTGCTATAGTAGTAGCATTTTCAAATTTAAGTGTTTAGACTATCATGGTTATAGTATAGGTTGGGGAGCTTGTCAGTGGAGTTTTTTGGGTTAGAAATTTCCTTTGACCTAGGTGTATGTGGTTGGTGTGTATAAGGATCTTTTATGAGTTGTTGAGCCAAGTGTTAGTCTTGTTTTCTTGTATAATGTTATAGAGATAACTCATTGTATAAAGTTTTATGCGCATATTATGTATTAGCTGTGTTATTAGAGTTGTGTAATCTTTAGAATTTTCGTTCCTTTATCCTATTTGAACTTCATGTTATACTTTTTGTTATTCTTTTGTAAGACCTTATTCTAAAGAATAATAATTTTGTAACTTGTTTTAACTTTAAGTATGTAATTCTTCCATATTTGAATCACATTGTATTTGATTCGCTAAGCAATTGATTCTCCTTCTTTTATTTCACCTCCTATGCCTTGTTTTGATTCAACTTTGCTTGGTTTAGTTTCGTAAACATCATTTTATTTTCTTCAGATTTACTTTTAAACTACTCGTTGTGGTAAATGTTTTAATTTAATTATTTTGTCACGTTTCCACTACTTAGGTTTTCCTTAACTTTGGGGACGAAGTTCCTTTTTAAGGGGGTAGTGATGTAATACCCCGTATTTTTTAAATCCAAATTTATTAAGCTAAATGATTTTATTAGCATAATTTGATGTAAAAATTTAATTATTTTAATTTTGATTTGTTTTATGGATTTATCGACGATTTCGAATTCATATTTGAATTTAATTAATCGTTGTCGTTGCAAACTATTCTAGATAAATTCATTAGATGTAATTGACTTTTAAATTCTCGTACTCTGATAAGCTTTTAAATTTTGGATTTAATTGTTTGATAGGTTTTAGCCTTGCATCTAACATGAGATAGATGGTTGACATTTATCTTGTGTTAGATATAGCAGTAGCGCCCCCGAGTTTACGGTTTTATCTTTCGCTTCCGCTAAAACTTCTTGATTTAAACGAAATTTTTCAGTAGTAAATTTGGGGGTGTTACAATGGCGGCTTGCTCATGAAGCCAATATGTCTACTATGCAAGGACGCTCGTACAAGGATGCTAGATCTATGAAAGGCACTACACCCATCATACAGCTGATGCTGAAATTTAGTCCCTGCTCAAACTAGATGACCATCGTAGATTCGTTGGCGGCGATACCTGGAGCAAACCGAAGCAACTCGATGAAGCGGGTGTGATATTGACGGACTGTCATTGGACCCTCTATGAGATGCATAAACTCTTGGAGCTAGCCCCTCCTTAGGCTCTCAGGATAGAATCTAGTGCGGATGGCAGCCTTAAATGCCTCCCCTGATGCCGGAGGACCGTCTCTGTAACACCCCAAAATTCACTACTTTTTTTAAAGCGGAAGTAATTAAAATACTTAATTTAAAACCCGTGAATTATGGGAATGTTACTGCCACACTTAGTACCTGACCGGTTCTCTCCGACCATTCCAGTACCAAGTGCTAAGGCTAAGAAAATTATTACCATTAAACTCAAACCAATAGCTCATAAAAGAACTAGAAAGATCGTATATAAAAATCAGAGTGCGTGTAAAGAGTAATCAATTATAAATCATTACAATCCAAATTCCAAATAAGCATTAAACGGTTGTAAAATAAAATCAGAGTACGCATCAAGAATTGTAATTCATTTCCAAAAGAAATTAAGCTTACAATTGATAAAAGATTCATTTAAAATACTCAATCGAGAAATAAATCTTAAAAGGATAAATTCGATACACAAGGAATAGCATAATGAAATAAAATCAAGTGAAGAGGAAATACGGCCACGACACTCTCAAACCTTGAGCCAAAACAAGTTCAACACACAGCCCGGCCGGATATCTCGCCCACCTGCATAAAGTCAGAAGGGCCTACTACTCGTGGGAATGAGTAGCACCCATGAAAAGGGTGATCAGTACGCTACGTACTGAGTAAGGTAATCGAGTACTAAGGCCAACACATAAGCACATAAAATCATGCATAAGAATAAAAGAACATAATCACAATTGCATATGATCAACCAGGTAAAAGTACAAAGGCCCATGAATAATCCAATTCAATTACTTAATTAATCTGTTATCATAAATTGCTTCACACCAAGCTTTTTATCAAATCCATGCGAGTACGGGAGCCCCCACTATTATAGCCAGTGGATCAGAGACAAGCAGGGCACAATGCTCCTGCCCACTATTATTAGCCGGTGGATCGGTTGCACATAGGGTGTCATACCCTAACCACTATTTCTTACCGGTGGATCGGTTGGCCCTGGATCACATGGTGTTTAATTGTAAGTAATTAGTGTCTTTCCTAAGTCTTAGCAAACTGTTAGTTTTATTGAGCTCGGAATCCGCCACTATTATAGCCGGTGGATCGGAGGCACATAGGGTATCATACCCTAACCACTATTATAGCCGGAGGATCGGAGACACATAGGACTACGCGTCCTAACCACTATTTCTAACCGATGGATCGGTGGGACCCGACTCAATATCTTCCACTTTAGGTGATTAATGTCTTAAGTGTCTTATTCAAAAGCTTTCACCCTGGACATGCATGAATCATCACACATCACAAATCATAAAATTCCATCATCATAATTACACTTTAATCACCACATACACATGATAACACAAAAACCCTAATCAACCACCACAGACCCCAATTAACCACAACAAACCATAGTTAACCACTCCAAACTCTATTTAATCATAACAACCATAATTAGCCACTCCACACCTTAGTTAATCATAACAAACCACAATTATCCACTTCAACCCTAGTTAATCACAACAACCCAGAGTTCATTACTCCAAACCCTAATTCAGTCTCTTCCGTACCCTCATAATGCTCCACATACTATTTTTCGTCAAAAATAGTTCAACACCCAAACAACACTTACATTACCTTCCTTACATCCCAAATTAACTTTCCACACGTAAATTTCATACCCATACAGACATTAATCTCCACATGCAAACCTTCAAACCTTTTTCATGCAAACCCTAAAATTCCATGTGAAACCCTAAATTCAACCATGCAAACCCTAATACCACCATACAACCATCAATGCCACCATGTAAACCCTAATACCACCATACAACTATAAATACCACCATACAAACCAAATATTCATCATTACCAAACCCTAGATTCAAATCACATAAAACCGAAGATTCATCCTTACATTACAATTGATTAGATTCTCCCACATAAAATCATAAATTAGAATCTCCCAAGCAAAACCATAAATTGGATTCCCCCAAACAAATCATAAATTAGATTCTCCTAATCAAATCATAAATTAGATTCTCCCATATAATATCATAAATTACATTCTCCCAAATAACATCATAAATTAGATTCTCCCAAACAAACCATAAATTTGATTCTCTCATATAACATCATAAATTAGATTCTCCCAAACACACCATAAATTCGATTCTCCCATATAACATCATAAATTAGATTCTCCCAATTAACATCATAAATTAGATTCTCCCAAACACACCATAAATTTGAATCTCCGATATAACACCATAAATTACATTCTCCCAAATAAAACCATATATTATATTCTCCGCATAAAATCATAAATTATATTCTTCCACATAAAACCATACATTAGATTATTCCTTATAAAACCATAAAATTTAGGTCAACTCACTTCCCTTAGTCAACTTCTTTCCCCATCCCCCTTTTTCATCCTTTCTCCCACACAAACCACATCGACATCCTCTCATGCATGTCTTACAGGATCACAACAGATATCGTCACATACACATAGTACATATGCCATACAATAACATACTTCAACTCCATGTCATACCACATATAAAATAATTAATAATAATAAACATAGGATACATAGCATGCGAAACACATAATGCATATAAGCACACAAACGCCCTTAGCACCCCTTACCTAAAACGACACCGGTCTTGGAGCACGCTCCTACGCCTCCTTAGGGTTTTGACTAGTTTTACCTATTATGAGAGAAAAGCTAAAATTAGACTCTCTCCTATCAAAATAATATTAAACACTAACTTAATATAAGACTAGGCTTTTGATAAAATAATAATAATAAAAATACCAAAAATAATATCAATATTAATATTAACAAGAATAATAGAAATAATAAAAATAATAATAATAAGGCATTACTCAAAAATAAACTGAAATAAGGGCTTCGGCCCCTTTACTAAAATAATACTACTAATAATAATATTAGTAAATTAAATAACCAAAAATAGTAATAATAATAGTGATTAAATAATAATAATAATAATAATAATAATAATAATAATAATAATAATACTACTACATTATTTGCAAAACTAATGTTAAAATATTTTTATTCATAATAATGGAATAAGAATCATGGAAATTCGAAATAGGAATAATAATAATAATTATACTTATAACATTTTAATATTAATAATAGTAAATATAGAAATAATAAGAAGAATTAATAATAAAATCGAATTAAAATACAATAGGCTTCAACCCTCAACATAAATAATAATAAAAAATTTAATACTAATAATAATAATAATAATAATAATAATAATAATAATGCATACTAAAAATATAAATATTAAGAATAATAATAATAGTATTTATATGCAAATAATTGAAATAAAATAATTTAAGGATTATAAAAATAGGGAAAATAGCTTAGGGGTCTAGAGTTCAACCATAGGCTGGTGGGGATAGGCGGCACCAGCGCTGGTTCACAGCGGCGGAGGCGGTGGCCGGAAAAAGAAATGAAAGAGGGGAAAGTTGCATGTTGGGAATCAGATAGGGAGAATTAAGATGGGAGCTGGGGTGTTTTGAGTTGCCCAGAAGGAGAGGGACAAAATAGAGGTGGTGGAGCAGCCAAAGGTGGCGGCCACGGCAGCGATGGTGGTGGCCGAATGGAGGAGAAGGAGAAAGAGAAAGGAGGAGAGGGAGAAAGAGGAAAATAAAGGTATGGTGAGATAGAGGAGGGTCTGCAGAAGATTTTGGAGGTGAAAGAAGAGGCAAAAATGGTGGAAGAGGTGGCTAAGGGCGGCGCAAAGGGTGGCGGAGGTGGAAGAAAGGGCTGGTTGGGAAGCGAAATTCGCACAGCTGGGGAGACTTATGCAGGAAGAATCGAGGTACATGGAACGTTTGGTTAGATAGAGGGCGGCGCAAGGAAGAGTTTAGTGGCCAGATATGGAGGCTAAGTTGGCCGGAGGCGGAGAACGAGGCGTCTAAAGGAGTGGCGGCGGCAAGGAAGGATTTCTAGGTAAGGAAATCAAAACTTGAAATAGGGTAGATTGTGAGGATATTTATAGAGTTAGAGGAGAGGTTAGGGTTATTTGGGTCGGTGAGGGGATAATGTAGTAGGGTTCGGGCTTACCGGAGGCGAGGGTTGGCCGGGGGCAGCAAAATAGGGCAAGGGTTGCGCATGGAAAGGAGAGGGAAAAATCACGCGAGAAATGGAGATTTAGTTGGGTCAAGAGGGCCAGCAATTCAGGGGGAAGAGATAGGAATAAAAACGGCCGGTCAAAACTGCCGTAACCGGCGGCGATAATCTCGGCTGGGCGGCGGAGGTTGCAGGATGGCGTCGGGGCTGGCAGGTGCGAAGGAGGAAGAAGACGATGGGGCTAGGTCGGGGAAAGCCGGGCGGTTTGGGGAAAAGAAAAGAAAAGAAAAGGAGGCAGGCCGGGCGGTCAGGCGCGGCTAATTTTTATAATAAAATCTTATTTAATAATAAATAATAAAATTAGAATTTTTAGGGCATTTCAGTCTCGAGCATGATACTCCTCCCACCAAGAATCTGCTATGCCCCGGAGGAAGAAAGTTGTAATGCAGGGCCTTTTGTCTGGTGGGATCCACATCTCAGATCCACCCCTCAAAGAACACTGGATTCTCCTCACCGAAATATGTCGGAGGGTGGTGTCCGGTAACCCTCCGAAGCCAATCTTCCCTTGTGTTTTGAGATCGCTGGGTGAACTATAAGAAGGCTGTGACGGCTACCTCCAATTGGTTAATCCTTCAATTTTCTGCCATTTAGCTGCACAAAAAGTAAATTTTAGAAACAAACCCTTTTTCGAAATTATATTAGCAATATTCCCCCCTTTTGGGAAACCCTAATCTACCTTTGTACTCCTCATCGTGGCCAGGCTCCAAAATTTTAAAACGGAAAGAATTTCAGTTACAGTGGGAAATACATTTCAAAATCCAATAAAGATTTCATAAATCAAATTTATTTTCAAAAACGAGTGTGGTCAAAAAGACCAACTGCTCTGATACCAACTTATAACACCCTTAAATTTACTACTTGTTTTTTTACACAAAACCTTTAAATTTAAAACCTATAAATTCTAGGGATGCTACCGCCACACTTAGTACCAGACCAGTTCACTCCTACCATTCCAGTACCAAGTGCTAAGGCTAAGAAAAATATTGCCCTCAAAACATATTAATACATAAATCAAGGTTCACAAAAACAATAATCAGAGTACACATGAATTATTACATAATTGAAATACAAGAGAAACTTTCTTAAAGCACAAAGATGTCCATGAGGTTAACATTATTTATGGAGATCACAACATAGATAAAAGAGAAAAAGAAATAAAAATCCCATTAAGGAAAAACCGGCCATGCCACTCCAAAGACTTGATCCAGCCCAACTCAACACTCACCCGTGTCTGATGTCCCGTGGACATCAATGGCATCAACGATCATGTCTCCTACCTGCAACACGTCAAACATGCCTTTTGCTCATAGCAATGAGCAGCACCCATAAAAAGGGTGATCAGTATGCTATGTACTGAGTAATGTAACCGAGTACTAAGGCCAACACACAAGCACATAAAATCATGCAGGATAATATTCAACTTACACATATAAAATATAAAGTCATGCACGATAATATACAACTTATAAACGATCAAGCCCACACATAAAGGCCCAAATAGTCCAAAATAATTATTTAATTAATCTCCTATCGGAAGTCGATTCACACCATGCTTTTTATCAAATCCATGCAAGTACAGGAACCTCCCACTATTTTAGCCAGTAAGACGATCACTTGCGGGACATCATATCCACACTACTATTATCCGCTAGTGGATCGATCACTTATAGGGTAAAACCCTAACCATTATTACTTACCGGTAGATCAGTTTGGTTCCTACTCGCATAATGTTCCACTGTAAATAATTAATATCTTTTAAGTGCTTTAGCAAAACTCTAGTTTGTGTTTATTGAGCTCGGGATCCCTACTATTATTGCCAGTGGGTCGGTCACTTGCGGGACATCGCCGGTAGATCAGTCACTTATAGGGTAAAACCCTAACCACTATTCATAACCGGTGGATCGGCTGGACCTGGCTCAATAATCTTTCACTTTAAATAATTAGTGTCTTAAATATCTTATTCAAAAGCTTTTACCCAGACATGCATGACTGACTTCTACTATTCTTATCTTCCAAACCTTAGTTAACCACCACAACCATAGTTAACTATAGTATATCCTAACTCAGTCTCCTCCATACCCTTATAATATCCCATGTACTATTTTCCACCCCATGCAAATCTGCGGACTTTTTCATGCACAATCTTATACTCACCTGTAAAACCCTAAATTCACATACAAACCCTAACTCCATGCAAACCCTAACTCCCATGAAAACCCTAACTCCTTGCAAACCCTAACTCCATAAAAACCCTAGCTCCATGCAACCCCTAACTCCTATGCAAACCCTATCTCCCACGCAAACCCTAACTCCACACAAACCTTATCTCCCACATTATTGCACTCCCCATCATCAATTTACAAAATATATTATGCATGTCTTATAGGCCAGACCATACCACAATAATAACACAACCCATACACATAATACACATGCCTCAATTCAATGTAAGATATTACCTCAACTCCATATCATGCTGCATATATGACAGTTATACCATTACACATAAATACATTATAATTTCATATCAAATGGTATGCATGATATATAAAACACATAACAGACAAATGACCATAGTTACTCTTTACCTAAAACGTCACTGGTCTTGGAGCATGCTCCTATGCCTCTTTAGGGCTTTAACTGGTCTCACCTATATAAGGGAAAACTAGAATTATGTTCTCTGATACTAAAAATACTATTATTTACTAACGGATTCTAAGACTAGGTTTTTAAATAAAATAATACAATACTAATAATAAGAAAAATGCTAATAATAATATTAATATAATTCAAAATGGATGGTGGTATAAGGGCTTCTACCTTCCACCCGAAATAATGCTAATAACATCATTAAAACATTATTAATAAAAGTAGTACTAATAATAGTAATGAAATAATAAATGAATTATAAAATAATAATAATAATAATAATAATAATAGTAATAGTAATAGTAATAGTAATAGCAATAGAAATAATAGTAATCAAATTATTTAAGTAAAATAGGGCTTCAGCCCTCTAAATAAATAATATTAATAGTAAGAATAATAATAATAATAATAATAATAATAATAATAATAATGTTAGTATTATTGTTATTATTATTATTATTATTAATTTGAAACTAATAATTTAAATAATTCATATAAACTCTCGACTCTGATAAGAAATAATATTATTAATATTGAACCAAATAATAATAATAATAATAATCAAATAAAGGTTAAAATTGAAATAAAATAGAATAAGCTTAAATAAATAGGGGATACGGGCTTAGAGGGTCTAGGGTTTCACCTTGGGTCAGCGAAGATAGGTGGCACTAACGGTGGCCTAAAAAGATGATAGAAAAGGAAAAAGATGAGGTTTGAGAAGAAGAGGCGGAGAATGAAGGTGGTGGTGGAGGTGTTGGTGGTAGCCGAGACTAAGAGGAGTAAAGTGAGGGTGGTGGCACAGTAAGTGGAAGCGGCGCACAAGAACAGAGGTGGCGGACGAAATGAAGAGAAAGAGAAAAGGAGAGGAGGAGAAGGAGAAAGGAGAAAAGAAAGGTAGGGGAAGGTAGAGGAGGGTTGGTAGCTATTTTTAGGAGGTGCAGAAAACAATTATAGCGGCAGATATGGTGGCGAATGGTGGTGAGAAGGGCGGCAGGTGTAAAATTTTGGTTGGTTAAGCAAAGAAATTTTTACGGCTATGGTGGCTCGTGCAAGAAGAATCGAGGGAGATGGATGGCTTAGTAAGTTAGAGAGCAGTGTAGGAAAGGGTGTCTGAAGTTGTAGTGGTGCGCAGGGTAGGTTCTTAGGGTTTCAGGGAAAAAGTTTTGAAATCAACCAAAAAATGGGTATTTATAGAGTTTAGAGGGGAAAGTAGGGTTTTGAGGGTTGGCAGGAAGGTAATGTAGGTAGGGTTCGGGGTAGGTGGGACTGTCAATTGGCCGGTGCAATTTTAAGTCGTGGTCGACCTTTCGCATAGGAAAAGAAGGGTTTTGCAGGAAAGAAAAGGGAAGTGGTTTAGGTCAGGTTGAACTGCAATTCAAGGGAAAGAGAAAGAGGGGAGAAATAGCCAGTCAAGTCAAGCATAGCCAATGGCGCCATTTTCCAAGGCGATGAAGCTGTAGATCGATGATGGAGGAGGAAGAAGGAAAAAGAAGGTGAACCACCCGACTAATGAAAAAGAAATAAAGGAAAAAGAAGGAAGAACCAGGCCGATTGGTGACAGTTATAAAATTTTAAGTGGAACGCGGTGTTCCAGGGGGGAAAAGAAGCAATACGCAGAGCTCTCACTACCAAAGGAAGAAAAGAAAAGAAATAGGAGGATGGGCTGCAGAAGAGAAAGAAAAAATAAAAGAAGAGATCAGGCCAATAACAAGCCCAATCAGAAGAAAAAAAGGAAAATGGAAGAAAAGAAAGAAAAAGAAAGAAAAGAAAGAAAAAGGAAGAAGGAAAAAGAAAAAGGAAAAATGGAAAAGAAAAATTTAGGTAGGTTGGGGTCAATTAAATTAATTAGAATATTTTGGGTATTTGGAATAAAAATATTTAAATAAAATAATATTAAATTTTCTTTTTAGGCTAATTTAGGATTTTTAAAAGATTTTTCCTAGATTCCCTTTTAATTAGCAAAATGACCAAATTTTCCCTTATAAAAATAACTGTAAATTTCCTCTTAATTGACCCTAAATAAGTACTTCCTATTCCAATAAAAATAATTAATTAAATTGATTCCCTAATAAATTCTTATTTAATTACATTATTTAAAATAAATATTTTTGGGGCATTTCACATATGCCTCGATAACCATGAGTAGTCCCATGGCACACACCTTAGTAGCCACAAGTACTCCTATGGCCTTTGTCTCAATAGTCATGAGTCTTCCCATAGCCTATATCTTGGTAATCACGAGCTTTCCCATGGTGCATGCTTGACAGCCACAATTATTTTTGTGACGCACACCTATATAGCCATGAGTACTCCTACGGCCTATGTTATGGTAGTCACAAGTCTTCTTATGGCCTATGGCTTAGTAGTCAAAAATGGTCCTACGGCGCATCCCTCACTATCTTCTAGTATTCCCATGGCATACACCTTGATGGTCACATGTAGTCACATGGCGCATGCCTCAATAGCCATGAGCAATCCCATGTCATGCATCTATATAACCATAAGTAGTGTCATGACGCACGTTTTGATAGCCATGAGTAGTCTCATAGCACATGTATTAATATCCATAAGTATTTTTGTAACCAAAACCTTGATGACCACAAGTATTCCCAAGGTCAATATTCAATTAGCCATAAATTTTCATAGCTCATATCTTGATTTGGCCACTATCAATCTTGTGACCATATCTTACTTTACCAAAATAATAGTAAAACTATTATTGTTATTATTATTGCTATTAGCGATAATAACAACATAAACAATAATAATAAGAAGAAAGTTTCAACACCAAGGTAGCCTTCATTCAAAGAAGATATTATGTATGCCATCAAACATCAAATATCGTATATAAAATATCTAACATTGAAATAATAAAAGTTTCTACTTAATTTAATAATCAAAAAAATAATAATTACAAATTAACAAATTTATGTTCATCGTTGGGTTTCAAATATAATATAACTTGTAAATCCTTCTCTAGCACTTCAATTCTGTATAGTATATGAGAAATATGAATATATAAATAAAAAATGAAACATAACAAGTATATGAGTAAGTGCACATTCAATGCCCACTAATAAAATCACATGAGTGTTTTACAATATTAATTAGTAACTCACATGTATGTTGCGCATAATTTAATTAATATAAATTAGGAAGTAAATTTTTGGAAATATTGAAAATAATTTTCTTATTATAATAAAATTTATCTTTCTTTTGTTATTGTTGTTGCTACTGTTGTTGTCTAATAAATATATGATAAAAATATTATGAACAACATATATAAGCTCATGAGGGTAGCTGATCTCTAGATAGACTGTGTGCATATTAGTTGCGTCAACCAAATCAAGCCACACAGATCCATAAGAATTTTGCTAATAGTTAAGGATTTCATTACTATGAATAAGATAACAAACCTTGCACAAATAACTTATCAGTAGTTCCCTACTAATGCTTCTTTAAAAATCCTTAGCTCTTCATCAATTGCACAAATATCTAGCAAACAACTTCACATTTGTAAGGATGCAATAAATTTTCAAATTAATAAACCATAAATATGTATTTTTGTAGCAAAGAAAATTAAGCTGAGAAGAAATATGTTCTAAACTTGTAAAACAAAATCAAACTAAAATGACCAAATAAACCACGAATTGAATCAATGAATGAAAAATCATGGAAAAGAGAGAAGGCTTTACATAGCACATAATCAAAAATGAATATCATACTCACCTAATGCAATCCAAGTTTTTTGCATAATTTCAACCATCTTTCTTCCCACATTTTATTATTTTCTTCCAATTTCATTTCCCAATTTGTTTTTTTTTTCATTTTTGCTTCCCCCAGTTGATTATTGGCATCCAAATTTTCCTGAAAAATCTTTTCTAACATCATCCACTCATTTGTTAGCTGCCTCCATATTCTCTTTAGCTTCCACAACCTATTTTTCAAGATCCAATCAACTTGGTTTAACTCCAAAATATCCTGTTACACTTTTTCCAAGCCCATAAGCATGTAAATATCCATTTTTGCTAGAACCAATTGTTTCCCTCAAAATCTCATCATCATTCATGGCATTTTGACCTCCTTTCCTTTCACTTCTTAGTTCATTTATTTTATCCTAAAATTACAAATCAAAGTTATAATAGAACCTTGGCATGTTCTAATTGAAAACTAGACATATATATATATATATATATATATAGGTTATATATATATATATATATATATATATATATATATGTAGGCTAAAAATATTTACCGGTATAGGAAGAATGAAAAATTACAATAATAACATTATTTTTTGCAAGAGTTTCTATAGCAACTACATTGATTCTCTTTCTCTTCCTAGCTTCAATTAATACATCAACTCATGAAGCATCTCGTTAATGAAAATTTTTCTATTATGAATCACTCAAAACATCACTAAAATATATCAATAATATGATATTAAAATACATTCAAAAGAATTAATTAATTAAATATGCATACAAAATCTTCTTTAATTTGATCATGGCTTTTTTTTCCAGCATAATGAAGCATCTTCTAAAGAGCCCATTGGTTTTAGCATCGGCACTCTTATCCTAAAAATATGGAATAAACTACACACCATTGATAATATTCTAAAGCAACACTTATCATATACCAAGTTTATTTTTTATCGTACCTGAAACTTAGAGTTACTCCATAAATGACACAAATACTCTCAATCCTTTGGATGTGCCTTTTTAGGCCTATTGTTTTTGTGCTTTTGAAGAGTATTTAGAGGTTTCTTGTTTTCTTATCGTATTCATAATACTCATCCTTGAGATTGAATCTATACCCCTTATATAAATTCCCCATATGCCTCATTATATATGGATTTTTCATATCAGGTATATCAAGAGAGAACTTCTCCTAAAAGAAAATATAAGGATTGTCAAATATATATATATATATATATATATATATATATATATATATCTTAATAATTCAATCACATAAATAAGTATAAAACATAATTATAGACATCTATGGTGCTAAGAAAATAGAAAAATGCCTTATAGTTCCAAAAGAAGCACAAATCAAAGGACACATCTATGGTCAGAGACAAAAGTGACACAAGGTAGAAAATTTTGTGACTAAGCTAAGGATTTGAATTAGATCATATTATCCTTCAAAAAAAAATAGCATATAAGGATATTAAGAAAATGCATGATGCAAGTTAAAAGAGAGAATTATAACTAGGAAAAGTAGTTTCAAAAGCAGCAAAAAAGAGGAATACTCAAGAACAAATACAAGTAAAAAAAAAGGATTGCTCAAGAACAAAAAACAACAGCAAGGAACATTCACAATTCATAGATATAAATTTTACTCTTTACCATAGAAGGATAACAAACACTACAATAAAAAGGGGATAAGGATTTCAATGTCATAAAGTAATAAGCTATCTAGATTGTAAAATATTTATAAAAAGAAAGTACCTGAACAATTTCCCACCTAAAGTCTATAAAATGATCACTAAATTCTCCCCATAACTCGACTCACAAAGGGCAACATGTATGGTTTCTAATTTTTTGACCCAGAAACAATTATATGAAGAAGAATTTATACTAAGTGGTTGGCAGTTAGTGTTGAACTCAATTTTCAAGTTGTTTCCCAGTGTTAAATTAATAATATCTCTACAAGATACCGGTCCTCTAGTATTCCTTTCCTTAGTACCTATGAAAATAAAATTATAAAGCCTATTACAAATGTGGCTACTGGTTATAGAACCCTATTAGTCAACATCTATAAAATAAATGAAAGGATAATATTTTCCAATTCATACCTACTTTTGATCTAATGATATGAATCTAGCATATGAATCTAGCATGGCTAGCCCATTATTCACAAAATGCAATTTACAAAGTCATGTATATGCCTAATAACTCTATTATTTTTTAATAGATAAATGTAAGTATACTCTATGTTGTCAAACTTAGAATGCAATTTCTTTTAATTATAAAAAATAATGAGCAGAAGGCTATATAACAAAAAAAATCTCTGTTAACAGATATTGTGTTACCTAATTTGGAAGTCTCTCTATGATTGTTTGTTGAGATTGGTCCTTCATTTCTTATCTCGAGTCTCCTATTCTGAGTAATCTAAATTGGCATCAAAATCGGCTTCTATCTGCTTAATAATACCTTTGACTATTGAGGTGTATTGCCTTTGAGTATGAATGGCATTGATACATTTAGATTTCCTATGTTTAGATGTAAGCACACGTGGCATAATTCCTATAAAATAGATCACCAACCATGCTTTAAGTATAAGGTTCAACTCTAAATAAAAAAAATTAATTAGCATTTTCTAATAATATAATTCTGACTAGAAAGTTAAATAGCAACTATTGAGTTTCATCTATGTTAGTAAACTCACTATGCACGAGTCTATAGATTCAACAAATAACAAGCAAGTAAGTGTTTGTGTGTGTGTGTGTGTATATAACATCCCTATTAACAAAGATTGTGTTTCCTAATTTAGAAGGGTCTTCATGATTGTTTGTTGGAATTGGTACTTCATTTCTTATCTCATGAGTTTCCTTTATTAAGTGATCCAAATTATCATTGAAATCAGGTTCTATTAGCTCAATAATACCTTTAACCATTAAGATGTTATTTTTGTATTCCTTTTGAGTACAAATGTCGCTGATACCTTTAAATGTAAGCATAGTTTGCATAATTCCTATAAAATAAATCATCGAGTAGTAATACCAATAAAAAAGAAATAAAATCAACCATGCTTTACTCATAAGGTTCAACCCCATAATAATAATAAAAAATTAGCTTTTTCAAATACTAGAACTTTTATCATTAAGTTAACTTTATAGAGCATCTATGTTGCAAAGCCTTAAAAGTAGTTGATCTAAGCTTCGGTGATGATCAGCATGGGTCAAAGGAGTTGTGAAGTGGCCTAGTAAAAACTAAGATGAAATACTATTGCAAAATCATTATCCTATTTAGTTAATTACCTTTCATATTTTGATTTTTATCTCCTGAAGCTTCTAAAAGATCATGAAACCCAGTGTCCATATGTTCATTCACATTATAATCACTAACGGTATCCTTCCTATGTACATGAATGTCCACCACTTTTCCAGATACCTTTGTCACTTCATAACTATCATATAAATATAAAGCATAAATTTACCCATTCACAATATGAGTATCAAATGAAATATATAATAATCTAAACACTTATAAAAACCACTATCATCAAATAGTAAGGTCAACATCACTAACATCACAATGTAAGCATCAACCTAAATATATAATAATCCAAACATATAAAAACACTAGAATCGTCAAATAGTGAGGTCTACTTCACTAAAAGCATCAGTTTCATCCTTATATTATCTTTATCGACATCACTATTAATATCACTTTTGAAATCACCATCACTAACAATAATGTCTTCATTCTCAAAGCTATAATCCTCTTGCGTCTTATTTTCACTTTCCTCCTCATCGGTCATCTTAGGTTTACTGCTATTATTGACATGTAAGATAGTTTCATCAATATCACATCTTCTTGTAAACATGTCACTATCTAAATCAAGAATAAATGAGCTATTATTTGAGGTCCTTGATTCTTCTTACCAGAAAGCTTCTATATCTTCTGGTGAGTTTCCTATTTTTGATTCTTTTTCCATTAGCATATCATAATGATATCAAGGTTGGGTCTTAACAATAACAAGCCATTTAGGATCATATCCATCTCTCACATAAAACACTTCTTGTGCTTAAGAAGAAAGAATATATAGCTCATGAGTGCATAACTTGAGACCACTGTTAACACTAAAAAATCCATGTTTGTCTATCTTTAAGCCCCTACCTTGTTTATGAACATGCCACCAATCACACTTTAATAAAATTACTCATCTCCCCACTAAGTATTGCAAAGAAATAATTTCCTTCAAAACTCAATAATAATTAATAGGGCTAATATTTGTTTTTGCTATAACCACAACCTTACTATTTTGGTTTTTACACCTTTTCTCAATCTCCTTAATATGAAATCTGAAGCCATTAGCTATATAACCCTTAAATCATTGAGCACTTGCTAAAGGTCGTAACACTAAAGACCTGAAATTTTATGCCACTTGTTGACCACTTTCTTCAGACACCCTGGATAACTATTACAAGAAAAAAAATTAGAATCATGTTATGAAGGTAGTGAATTATACCATATATGTGAATTGAAATTAACATACTTGGCCAAGAAACCATTGTGAAAAATTATGATCATGATCATGTCTTCTTGCTTCATATTTACTATAATAAAATTCAAATAAGTACCGTAATATATTATTTTTAAAATAAATAATAAAATTTATGCTTACTAAGTAAATTTTCATACTTTATATACAGTAAAATTTCATAACAATTTCTCAATATATAATCCCTAGCTTGTGTCCACTCTTCATCGGTTAGACATTTAGGCTTAACCTTGCCTAAATGTATACCACATGGTTGGAATATTGATATCTCTTTATAATCATCACGTAGACCATCTAAATTCCTTTCAGGTTGGTTAAACTTAATCTCAATGTCATCTAAGTACTTTCAGTAGAATAGCATACATTTTTTTAACTATATACCCCTATGCTATTGAACCTTTTGGTCTACTTTTATTTAACACAAAAAACATGAACTTACCTAAATTCCTATTAATAATTGTTTGGTAGTAGGTGTTAGGCAATAAGTGTTGGAGAATAAATAAATATAAATGATAATATACATGAAGTGTTAAATATGCTTAAAAGATTTGTACTACCTGTTAGTAGAATATCAATTGGTATTGGACTGGTCCACCAAACTTTGACTCCTCAACAAGGTGAATGCATAAATGCACCATAATATCAAAAAATGAGAGAATAAAATTCTTCTCCAACCTAAACAAAGTGAAAAAAATTTTATGCTCAAGATGTTCCAAGTCCTCTAATCGAAGTGACCAAGAACATAACTCCTTGAAAAAAAGACTAAATTCAATGATTGTGTCATAAGCATTTAGGCATACAATTCCACGAATAGCAAGAGGTAATGTTTGCTCCAAAAGGGCATGGCAATCATGGGTTTTAAATTCTGATATATGATGTATTTTAACATTTATGCATCTTGAAAAGTTAGACGAATACCCATCAAGAACCTTGAGCTCCTCTAAGAAGTTACATAATCTTATCTTCTCATCTAACAACAATGTGTAAGGTGAAGATGGAATATGCCATTTTCCATCTAGTAAATTAGGGTGGAGGTCTATCCTTATCTTTAAAAGCACCAGATCATATCTATCCTTTATGTTATCCTTTGTCTTCCTTCAATATCTAGAAAAGTACCAAGAATGCTATCACAAACATTTTTTTCTATATGCATGATATCAAGGTTATGATGTAGTAAAAGGCTGCTCCATTATAGAAGCTTAAAAAATATTCTTTTCTTCCTCCAATTATCATCTCTCCTAGGTTTTTGTATCTTTTTTCCAAACTTCATATTTTCCAAGTCATTTACTTAGTCTAACACATCTTCTCCAAATAATGGCTTTAGGGAAGTCCTTTTTTCTATATTTCTATCAAAATACTTACTATATCTCCACTTGTGACCAAGAGATAAAAAATGACAATGTCCCATATAGAATAATTTCAGAAAAAATTTCAACCTAATGGAGCAAGTGTCCTTCTAATAAGAAGGACATGCCATATAACCCTTCATAGACCATCCTGATAAGTTCGCAAAAGCTGGAAAGTCATTCACAGTCCATAAAAAAGGAACATGCATTTAAAAGTTTTCTTTCTTTAAAGCATCATATATGCTCACCCTAGTCAAACAATCAATTAAAGGCTGGAGGTACACATCAATGTTATTTCTAGGAGCCTTTGGCCCAAGAATTAGCAAAGATAATGTAATATATTTTTGTTTCATGCACATCTAAGGAGGAAAGTTATAAGGTATAAGCACCACTGGCCATGTGCTATGTTCACTCCTAAGGCTCCATAAGGGTTGAGTCCATCATTTGCTAATCCTATCCTCACATTATAATGTTCAAAAGCAAACACTAAATAATTCTCATAAAAAAACTTCCAAGCCTTAGCATCAGTCGGGTGTCTCACACTCTATCTTTAATTCACTCCTCAGAGTGCCATCTCTTGTTAGAAGCAGTTTTTCTTGACATAAAAAGCCTTTATAACCTTGTTATGGAGAGGAAATAATGTAGCACCTTATTTGGAATCTTGCTAATCTTTGAGTCTGACAGGTCACTTGCATCCCCTCCATTATTCTTTAAAATAGATGCTTGCCATCTAGACTCATGACATATAGCACACTTTTCAAGGCTTGTATTTTCTTTCCAAAAAAGCATACAATCATTTTGGAAAGCATCTATCTTTATACAATCAAAACCCAAATCATGAATAATATTCCTTGCTTTATAATAAGTCGATGGCACGAACTCACATGTAGGAAAACACTCCTTAAAAAACTTTAATAGGTTTGTGGATGCTTTATTAATCATCCCATCAACACACTTAATCTAGAACAACCTCAAAATAAATGACAACTTTGACATATTCCCACATCTAGGATACAACTCTTGATTAGCATATCTCATCAAGTCCTCATTCTTTTCATGTAAAATACTCTCACTGGTGTGATATATAGATGGAAAAGTTTCATGTTGATAACCAAATATCTCATTTGCTAATATATCCATGCCTTGTGTCCCAAGGGCGTAATAAATCATTCCTACCATATCATCACAACCATGCAATTTTGGACTATTCTTAGCTTCTTTTTTTTCTTATAGGTTCATACTCCCTGTGGTATAACCAAAGTACATATACTTTTACTATACCATTTACTATCAAATCATCCCAAATACCACCCCTACTTTTATGTTCATTATTATTGCATTTTTTTTCCAAGGAAAGAACTTCTTCTTCCTCTGTATAGGAAAAACCGAAGTTAAGGAACTCCTCAACCCCTTTCAAGAATACTTCACTAAGTCTATAGAGGCATTACATCCACTCTAAACTCCTCTTCATTCTTTCAAAATCCATCTGCTGACAAAAATATTTTTAACACACATTAATCAAGAACCTTATAAGCCAGAATAATTTCTTCATAATGCTTCAAAAAAAAATCAAAAACATTAACACAAAAAGATTTAACAACAATCTTTATGGCTCCTACTCTAGTAACAAAACATAAAAGTCACAATCCGGTAACCATAAGGTTTGAAAGTAATGCTTATTGATATAGAAAAAATCACAAACCAAATGATGTAGTGAACAAATACTCAACTAATTCAAAATTACACAATAGTTAGCTAGGTCATATAACCAAACTAATTCAAGCACCACAAACAATTAAAAATTACACTCATTCTAAGTTAACATAACCTAATTAAAAATACAAAACAATCAACCAATTCACATAACCCTAATTCAAGATTATTTTACAATTGGCATAAAAACAACAATAAATATACAATATCACAAATTCATAATGAGATCAGAAATAAAAAAGCATAACAAATTCAACCAACAAAAAAAACTTATGTTAGATTTAAATTAATTCAAAAATAAATAAATAAAACTCACTGTAGATGAAGGCAAGGCATTGGTTGGGTGTCGGCTAGGCATCAAAAATGGTGCAGCATTAGATGGTGGTGATGGAGTGAATGATCTATTGTGATACGGCTCTCTCTCACTATCTTACATCAAAATCAAACAGAAGGAAATGACACTTATATACGACGGTGCCTGGTGAGGCAAGCATCGTAGCAGGGCAGCAGTGTTAGCGGAAATCAAAGTTGAGTAACTCTAGCATCGAAGGGTCAAAGACTTGAGGAGATGCAGCAGAATTTATAAGGACTCAGGATGCACAAGTAGTGATGGTGGGAAAAAATGCGTTAAAAAAATAGATGAAAAAAATAAAAGAGGGAAAAAACATAACTGAAAATTTATAAGAGGGAAAAAAGGTTAATATCGAGCTTCAAACTCAGACCTTAATCACTTCATCAAAAAGAGATCGATTTAGGTCTCATTAAACCATATTTATCACCACTTTTTAATTGAAGAATATATATCCATAGGTAATAAGCTTCATTGTATATTAAACTTAACCATTTTGAAATTATAATATTAAATTTTGAAATTTTACTTGCTCAAATAATTTTTACATAAATAACAAAAGCTTATTGTAGTATAACTTTTATTTATTTATTTTAGTAAATTATTTGTTAAAAAGCACACATTCATATATAGTGTAATGTATAGATCATCATCATAGTTGTAATATACATATATCAATCTCAATTTTATTTGTTAATTGATCTATATACATGTGGGATTTAGATTAATAATTATTTAATTCTTTTCATTCAATATGATTGAAATATAATAGTGAAAGGATATTTAGAATTGACAACCATATATAGTAACAATTTACTATATATAGAAATGAGTACGAATTATCCTATATCTGACATAAAGTTTACAGGATTCAAATCTACAAACGACCCTCTAGAGTCATAATCTCCATGAAATGATGGTGAACAATGATAGCTAAGGTGATTAGAGAAATCTAATGTGACCACGCAGGAGGAGGAAGAGGAGAGGAATCAATGAGGCAATGACAACATTGATGGTCGTTCACTTAGTTCTTGGAGCCCCATTTTAAGGATGTGAGAGGAAACTTATGAAGCTTTATAAGTGTCATCCCCATGATAGATAGAATAGTTAGTTTTTTCACTTAGAGGGAGAAGGAGAAAAAATCTCACCCATAAACCCTATAGTTTACTACTCAACAAAAATAGAGGAAAAAAATAGGGGAATGATGAAATAAAAAAGTTAAGAATTTTATTGGATGTTTTTTATTGCACATATAGGAAGGGAAGACTTGAATATTTGTGTAAAATTTAAAATTAGCAAGCTTTGCAACTAACGGTATGATTAAAATCTATAAATGTTGTTTAGAATAACTCATCTCTAACTCAAAACATCACATTCTTTTTAATAGAAACATATAGCAAAAAAACTTATTATCGTTCCATTTTTTTTTAGAATACTATAAAAATAAAGAGGTTTCAGGCATTAATTAGAATAAAAATGTGCAAAAAATTCTTTAGTATAGAAATAGATAGAAATTAAGTTTTTGAGATACATATGTATATAGTTGTTTATAATCAGGCATTAGACCCATATTTAATAAAAGTAACACTCTTTTGTAACTACATAATTTTATTTATTTAATTATTTTAAATGAAAGTATTGGTTCAAAGATCCAATTATGTTATTTACTGCTTAAGCAATATATATAACAAATGAGTGATCATATAAACAAATTAATTACATGTTATTTTGTTATCAAATCAAGACATATAGATTATCATGTTATACAATTCATACTATATATATGTATGAATATGAATTTTTTAGGTAATTATATGATCATACATTTGATCCATAGTTAGTAAAATAATTTTATATAACTATAATATATTTTTATTTATTTTTTTAATGAAAAATTGGTAATAAGGAAAAATTATATATATTCTTTAGATTTTAGCTCTAGCTTGCAATAAAAATGGATAATTATTAATGATGTAAATAAATAAAGAAATAAATATACAGACACACATACACATATAGGACTTAAATTAATAATTAGTTAATTTTACTATTTTTTTTTTCAAAATAACCAAAATGCAAGGATGAAAAGGTTGTTAATGCACAAACAAAACATGATGTGATTAATTCATAATATGGTCATAATTTTATTTTATTTTTGCGCTATAGCTAAATGTGCAAATCCATGATAAGCTAACCCCAAAATATCTTTTTATAGAAAAATTGTTGACAAATTCATAGCTCTTACTACAAAAATATCTTTATGTGGAAAAGTTATGGTGAACTTAAAAAAAATATATCTTTCCATGGCAAATTAATGACAAGTTGCCTACAAAAATATCTTTTCATGGGAAATTAATGGCGTGTTGGCCATGAAAACTCTTTCCCATAGGGAGTCAGGCATGAAAATATTTTTCTCTAGCAAATTAGTGACTAGTTGGCCATAGAAATATATTTCACATGGCAAATGTATGGAAAATAGGGGCTAGAATATCTTTTCATGGAAAATGTATGACAAATCGGCCACAAAAATTTATTTCAGTGGCAAATGTGTGATGAATTGGCCATTAGAACTTATTTTTGTGGCAAATACATGGCAAATCAACCATGGAAATTTATTTACACGGAAAACACATGGAAAATCGGTGAAGGAAATTTATTTCTATGGCAAATGCATGGCGAATCAATAATGAAAATTTATTTTCGTGGCAAACGCATGGTAAATTGTCCAGGCGAATATCTTTCCTTAGCAATTTAGTGGTGATTCGGGCACGAAAATTTTTTCTGTGGAAAATTTATTGTGATTAGGGAAACAAAAAGTATTTTACCATAGGAAATTCATGGTCACTTCGTCACAAAAAATATTTTTACCATATTAAATTAGTCACTGATTTATTTTCCATTGCAAAATGTCAAACATGGTCACTAAAATTCTTCTTCTCGTGACCATTTTTACTTAAACCACAATATTATATTATATATAAAATATTTGGCCACAAATTTTTGCCTCCCATGGCCAGTTTTGTGGCCTACGCCAACTTTTATTGTACTATATACTTGTAAAATTAGTCTTTGCACACCATGGGAATAATAACTCTTGAAATAGAGTTATTATTACATGTGCTAGACCCCTAGAGTTAGGCCTCTAAATTTGAGTATAATAATAATAATATTTGAGGAAGAGGTAATAATTTTGGTGGATGAAAGAGTAATAGAAGAGGATTTATGACCTAAATGCAAAATTAAGGTTTCGAGCCAATATAAGGGTCTTAACCATAGAAAATAACCTTATGATCTAGTGATGCGACTGGTCTGTTTTGAATATGTTTTGTATTTATCAAATCAATCATGAATAAGACATTAATTATTTAAAGTGAAATATCACATGAGTTAGACTAAGGTATTTTATGGGTCTATTCCACCTAACGATCATAGCATCTAAGTTATGTTGTCCCTAAGAGGTACATCAGTCTATTCCTCAGGATTAAGAATAGTGTGACCCCAAGCTTAATGTAAAAGATAATACAACTTGAGATAGGTGAATTAATATATAAGATATCAATGATTTAAAGTGAAAGAATACATGATATAGGATCAAGGCGTTAGGTTTGTTCCACCGGATGATGATAGTTGCTTAGGTGTGTTGCCCTTAAGAGGTGTTGCAAACTATTTCAATAATTTAAGAATACTAGATTAGGAGCATTTTTTTCCTAATAGGTGTTGGGTCTGTTCCATAAAATAATAATAGTGACTCAAGTGTATTGTTCCTAAGAAGTGCTTCAAACTATTCCACTGGTTTATAAATAGTGGGGTTCCTAAAATCAATGTAAATAAAAGAATGAAATTGTTATATCTAATAAAGAGGTCTGGGTTAGTACTTACCTTGTGATATTTTTGTTTTACATGTGTTATTATTCTCTACTCTAAATTCATGTATTTAATTGTATCCTTGACTCTACATTATTATCACCTAGCTCAATATGTAACATACTAACCATTCTTTTCATAAGTATTGCTCATTCCCATGAGTAGACGACCTCAATGCTTTTACGTAGATCATTGAGGAACAACTGGATGAATTTTTGCATATGATGCATTCTATGGGGTGGAGTTATTATTTCTATACTAGGGTTTGGGGGAAGAGTCATGTTATTTGGATGATGGTTTATTCAAATACTTTTTTAGACTCTAAGATCTATGGTGTCATTTTTTTTTATATTTTCCATTGCATTTAGACTAAGCCTCCAAACTCATATTTGTAATTTTAAAGTTTATATTGTTTTATATAAATCTTTTTTCACATTTTTATGGTGTTAGCCTTGTGATTGATGTTAGGATGGTATGGTAAGCCAGACTTACATTGATTACGACGGTAAAACCTTGTATTTTGATTATAAGCTTCCACTGTAAAATAAATTTTATTTTAGTAATAAAATTTGGGGTATTACAAGTTAGTATCAAATTTTAGTTTTGATTAGCATGTTTTGTTTTAAAATTTTGGTTTTAAAATGATCCCTTATGTAATTTCATCCATCTATTTCATACTTTGTGAAACCTCAATTCTTTAAAAACCCAATTAAATTGTGAGGAATTAAGAATGGGTAACCTAAGTGAAATTTAAATGTGATTGTGTGTATTATATGTTAGTAAGATAGGAACATTTTTCTTAATGCTTTTCCTATTTTGTAGCCAAATCAACATGACACTTAATGATTGTTTTGGTCTTTAAGAGGAAACCTTCGAGGCCTTCATGGAGTTTATATGATGTCTACCACTACATCTGCATTACTTACAAGAAGGTATCGAAGAAGAATGGCTTTAGAGGGCTATGGAACATATCATCCCCCATCCTACACCAGTGGTGAGGTCCCTGACATCCTAGAAAAATGAATCTGTGACATGGATTGGACATATAAGGTAGTTAATTGCCTACCTACTTGGAAGGCGAGCTATGCACCTTTCTTCTTATAAAGAGTTTTTTGACACCTAATGGGCAGTTCGTCATGACTAGGAAGACTTCAAAGTAGTGATTCGTACTTAGTTTTACCCAAGAGTCTTAAGAAAGACAATCTAAAGGAGTTCATGCAGCTGACATAGGGAAGAATGACTGTAAGGCAATACCATGCTCCATTGACCAAGTTATTAATGTTTGTGTCATGGATAGAAATCAATGAGTCGATAATAGCCTATCAATTCAAGTAGAGGCTCCACTTTAGTATATGAAGGATTATGGGTGTCATGACTTTCCTAAAATTAGCTATATTATATGAGGAGGCTTGTGTTGTAGCCACTCTATTATAGGAGCAGGCTTCCATATTGGGTAAAAGGAAGCCAGATACATTAGGTTTTATAGGCATAATCTAGTTTCAATGAGGGAAACCTCCAAGGTTTTACTAGCTGCATTAGATCTAAACTTAGGGAGGTCAGTTCTAATACTAGGGTCAAATGGGAGATTAGAGTAGATTTTTGGGTCAGCCGAGGTGCTTCATGTGTTGTTTCTGTGGTTGAGATCATCTAAAACAAGAATGTTGGGGCACTCCTATTTAGTATAGAGTGTTTGATTAGCTGGATCACTAATCATTTGCATTCTAGTGTTAGTAGGGTCAATTCCTATAGTAGTAACCCTTGATACCTCTATAGCAGGCATACCCATAACGGTCCTACTAGACATAGCAACAGCAATAAAGGGAACCTACCTCAATTGATGGTCAACCTAAGGAGACTAAGGGGAGTTTGTAGGGGCCTTACCCATTTTTTCAAGGGGGAGGATAAGCAGGCGGGCACCTGAATGTCATTAGCTAGGCAAACACTAATCGATAGATGGATGTGATCACTAATACTTTTTCCATCCTTTCATTATCAACTTATGTGTTTTTTTTTTAATTTAGGAGCATCTTTATTATTTCTATCTTCAATGTTTATCACTAGAGTTGCTTTATCTCCATCTTCTATTGTATCTATTTCTATGATGTTGCCTTCTAGATATAGATTGAGTTGTACAAGGATCTAGTCAGATGTAGCCTTAGAGATATACTAGGTAGAGTTCCTAGTATACTAGGTTGAAATGGATCTTTAGGACTTTGATGCTATCCTTGGGATGGATATGTTGGGGAGGTACAAGGTAGTGATATATTGTTCACATGAGCGAGTCATGTTGCAAGGACCTCAGGGGGGCTAGGGTCTCTTATCAGAGATACAAGCCTAGGTTTAAAACAAAGGTCGTATCTACTAATACACCATATTCATTTGTGTATTACCCTATGTATTTATGTGCAGTTCATGAGCTGAACAAGGATGAATTAGCCTTGGAGGATATTTTAGTTTCCCGGGAGTTTCCTAACATGTTTTTAGAGGAAATCCTATGTATGTTGTTGTTATATGAGATAGAATTCACTATTAAATTGGTACTATGGGCCAATCTTATTTCAAAGGCAGCTTACCAAATCACACTAGTAGAGCTGACGAAGCTAAAGACTTAACTGGAGGAGTTAGTGAAGCATAGATGCATTCATCCTTGTGTGTCTCCAAGGGGAGCACTAGTTCTGTTTGAAAAGAAGAAGAGTGGGAGCCTTCGTGTTTGTATAGATTATCAGGGTCTGAACTAGTTAACGGTGAAAAACCACTATCCATTTCTGAGGATTGATGACTTGTTCAATCAACTTCATGTTGCTTCGATCTTCTCAAAGATTGACTTGGGGTTAAGATACCATCAGTTACGCATCACCAAGGCAAACATCATAAAGACTGCCTTTAGGACATGGTACACGCACTACGAGTTTATGATGATGCCTTTTAGGCCCCCCAATGTATCTTCATCTTTATGAATTTGATGACAAGGATTTTTAGACTATTCCTCAATTAGTTTATGGTGGTTTTCATCGATGATATTTTGGTATACTCTCAAAGTGGAGAGGAGTATAAGAATTACCTTTGTATGATATTGTCCCTACTTAAAGAGCATAAGTTGCATGTCAAACTCTCTAAGTGTGAGTTTTGGCTTCAAGAGGTTGCATTTTTAGGTTACATGATGTGAGCAGGAGGAGTCATCATAGATCCGACAAAAATTTTGGCGATTACTGAGTGGAAGATACCCACTAGCGCCCTCAAGGTTTATAGTTTTCTAGGTTTGGTTAGGTATTACAGATGCTTTTTTAAGGACTTTTCAAAGGTAGATCATCCTTTGATGAACCTTCTAAAGAATACAACTAGATTTCAATGGGATGATACATGTAAGGGAGCATTCAGGTGTTGAAGTGGCGATTAACTATAGCACTGATTTTGACTCTGCCATCAAGATCAAATGGGTTTGAGGTCTATAATGATGTGTTAAAGAACCAAGTGGGTTGTGTATTGATGCGGTATGGTAAGGTAATGGTGTACGCTTCTTGTTAGTTGAGGTAGCATGAGTAGAATTATCTGATGCATAATTTAGAGTTAGCAACAGTTGTCCTTGCATTGAAGATCTAGAGGCATTATCTGTATGGGATACAGTGCAAATTCTTTTTCGACCATAAGAACCTCAAATATATATTCACTTAGAAGGATTCAGCTATGAGGCAGAGGAGATAGTTAGAGTAGGTAAAGGACTTTGATATCGAGTTAACCTACCATAAGGGTAAGCCCAACATTGTTGCAAATGCCTTAAGTAGGAAGACATCAAGCTCTTTGAGTGCTTTTGTGATGGCTAATCAACTTCTGGGGGAGTTTTGTGAAATGGGAATAAAGGTGATCTAGCATGGTAACCTCAAGGTTAGGATGTGTGCTTTGACAATTACAATGACATTTTTTGATTAGATCCAAAAGGGACAACCCAGAGATGTCAAGTGTGAATAGATTTGGTAGAAGCTTTAGGATGGTCGAGTTGAGGGCTTTCAGATACATGAGGATGGCAATATTCGATATAGAGGTTGTTGGTGTATACCTTAGAGTTGGGTTGATCTATATCAATAGATATTAGAGAAAGGTCATTATACTCTATGATCTATCCACCTAGGAGGGGAAAAAATATATAAGGACCTTAAGAGGATCAATGGGTGGCCTCACATCAAGCAAGAGGTTGCAGAGTTTATGTCAAGATTTATAACATGCTAAAAGGTCAAGATCGAGTATCGGAGACCTATAGGGTTATTTTAGCCCTTAAACATTCCAAGATGGAATTAAGACTCCATCTTGATAGATTTTGTGAGTGGGTTGCCAATAACTTGCAATAAGTGCAATACGATCTAGGTGATCATTGATAGGTTGACTAAATCAATAATGTTTGTGCTGATGAAGTTGACTTGGAGTATAGATCAACTGGTAAATGCTTATATGAGGTTTATGGTAAGTAAGCATGGTACACCTACTGATATAGTCTTTAATCATAATTCAAGATTCCTTTTGCACTTTTGGAGAAATTTATAGGAGGCTAAGAGAATGAGGATAAGAGATAGGGACATTAGCCAGACTTTGGTACTTGGACCAAAGATGATTTAGGAGATGACTTAGCAGGTTCGACAAATCTAGGATAGGATAAGAACAGCTTAGAGTTGCCATAAGAGCTACATGGATCAGAGGCATTGTAGTTAAGGTTTTGAGTCGGGGGACAGAGTTTTATTTAGGGTCTTACCCACCAAAGGGGTATAGAGGCTTGGTAGGAAAGTTAAGTTGAGCCCTAGATATATTGGCCCTTACGAGATTCTTAATAAGGTTAGTGAAGTTGCATACTTCATAGAACTTCAACTAGAGTTGGCCCGAGTTCATAATGTCTTCCACATCTCTCATGTGAGGAAGTACATCATATATCCATCACACATGATCAAACTAGATGATGTTGAGCTCAACGACTCTTTATCCTATGAGGAGAAGTCTTTGCAAATTCTCGACACTAAGATTTGAAAAAACCCAAACAAGCGCAATTCCACTTGCGAAGATTCTATAGAGCCTTCATGGAGTAGAGGAGGTAACTTGGGATACCGAGAAGGATATGCGCGAGTTGAAACCTGAGCTCTTCATCTCAGATGAGTTAGGTTTTAGGTTCTCTCTCTTTTAAGGGGATAGCCCCTAATAGTATAGTAGCAACTTCAGTAGAGTTAACCATTGAGATCACCTTCCTTCATCCTTTTTATATTTTGACCCACCCTTGAATATTGACATTGGGGATGAAGTTTCTTGTAAGTGGATAGCAATTTAATATACTAAAATTTAGCTAAACCTAATCCCAAGTGATTTACCTCATAACCTAATCTTAATCTCAGGAAATTAATATTTCTACCTTACTCAAACTCACTAACCCTAGAATTTTGGCCAAATCCTAATTGATTGATAAATAAACTATTATAATATCCTTACCTAAAATATATTAACCTAATTTAAATCAAAAAACAAAACCTATTATCTCCTCTATTTTTCTTTTCTTTTCCTTTTTTGTCTTCCTTCTCAATTTTCTCACTTTGGCTAATCCTTCTCTTTTCTTCCTTTTTTTCCTTCTTCTTATGTGAAACATTATCCTTAGATAATTCCTTCCATCGTCCCATCACTTTCCCATCACCTCCTAAGCCATTCCCTAGTTCCTATGGAGGCGAGGTTTAGGTTGTAAAATATCACTTGATTGCAGCTTTTGCTCCATTTATGTGCATGCACATATATACCTAACAATAAATTCCCCCAACCATCTCTTTTATCTCCCTTTGTTTTATGAAGAAACTCCACCACCAAAGAATCATTATTTTCCTCATTCTTCTTCTCCTCACTGTCACCATAACAAACCCAAACATCACCAATAGTAGCCCTCACCAAAGCACCCTCAACCCCTTCAGTCACTTTTTCCATTACTACCTCCAACCAATGTCTATTTCCACTTTTGCATCACCCCACCTTTTGGCCAAATACCCCAATCTCCCTCCTTCATTTCCTTTACTTGGCTACAACCACAACCAATGAACACTACCCCTACCATTCGACAACTTTCACTACAGCCTACACCCCCTTGATTCAGCCAAACCAACCAGTGTACACCACCCTATTTTAGCCTTTTCTATCATTTCTTCCCTCCAAAATTTAGTCCCTTTATCTCTTGATCACCCCAAGCAATAGAATCTTGTGTCATTACTCCATCCTCCTTCATGACATAAATCTCCATTCCTCCCCTTTTGGTTGCGTAAAGTTTTCCCAAACACTCACCTTATATGGTTTAATTGTATTTCATTATTTCACCCTTTCATTTCCTTAATTATATGGTTTAATCCTAAAGGTGTTTTATGATAATTTTTAGGTGATTTTGTCAAGGTTTTGGAAAAGGTGGAATAGTATTTGTGTGCATAGAGAACATAGTTGTTTTTGTAAAGATACTTGTCATAGTCTAAGATTTTTGTTTCTAAGTGTTATGCATGTGTTTTATACTATGTTATTGTTATAATTTAATTTAATTTATGAATGTTAATGCTATGATATAAGATTTGATATTGTATGATGGAAAAAATACATAAGTTAAGATTTTGCGATATCGTAGGATAATATTATATGTGGAAATCCAAGATTTGATATAAGGTTGTAATCCAGGTTTATTAGAATATGATGAGTGTGAAATAATTATAATAAGGTATATGGAGATAAATAGAGGATTTGGAAATAATGTTACCAAGCATATAAGATTTGCATAATATAAGGGTTTTGTTATCGGTAAAAGTATTTTGATCGATATGGGTTTAATATGAGAATAATGGTATTTTAAGATGTTATATAATCTAAAATATGATAAGGAATTTTACGTGAAGTGTTTAGAGTATTTGTGAATGACCTAAGTTTAATAAAGGATGAAAATGTTTTGATTTGGAACTAGTAACCCTAAAATGAGAAAGTTATTATTACATGTGTGAAACGGTAAAGTTAGCACACAAAATTTAAATATTTTGTTAAAAATAGTGTTTTGGGAATGTATATAGAATCTGGTATTTTTTAAGTCTTGCAAGAAAATTTATGACTTACTTAGGCTTTATATGTATCAGAAATTATAACTTTTGAAATAGAGTTATTATTGCATCTACAAGACCCTTAGAGTTACGCCTTTATAATAATAATAATAATAATAATAATAATAATAATAATAATAATAATAATAATAATAATAATAATAATAATAATAATAATAATAATAATAATAATAATTGAGGAAGATGTACTAAGTTTGGTGGATGAAAAAGTAACATAAGAGGAGTTATGACCTAAATGCAAAATTAGGGTTTTGGGGAAATATAAGGGTCTTAACCCTAGAAAATGACCTTATGATCTTGTGATGTGCTTGACCTAATTTGAATATGTTATTTATCAAATCAATCATGAATAATAAATTAATCATTTAAAGGGAAAGATAACATGAGTATGGCCAAGGTATTCTATAGGTTCGTTCCACCAAATAATAATAATGGCTTAGATGTGTTATCCCTGAGAGATGTATCAGTATGTTCCACCAAATTAAGAATAGCGGGGCCATAAAATCAATATGAAAGATAATATAATTTGAGATAAGTAATCCAATGGATAAGATATTAATAATTTATCATGAAAGAGTAAGCGAGTCAAGACTGAGGTGTCAGTTTCGTTCTACCGAAATATAATAGTGACTTAGGTGTGTTGTCCGCGAGAGGTACTTCAAACCATTCCACCATTTTAAGAATAGTGTCTAAGGAGTATTTGTTTTTCTTGAGAGGTGTTAGGTCCATTACACCAGATGATAATAATAGCTTAGGTGTGTTATCCCTAAGAGGTGATTCAGAATATTCTACTGGTTTAAGAATAGTGGAACCCCTAAATTCAATGTAAATAAAAGAATGTAATGGCCATATCTAATAAATAGGCCCAGTTCAGTACTTACCTTATGATATTTTATTTGTTTGCATATGTACTTATTCTCCATTGTGAATGCATGTATTTATCTATATCCCTGACTCTACTTAGTATGTAGGGTGCTGACCATCTTTTCCATAGGTGCTAGTCATTTTAAGAAGAGGATAACCCTAATTATTTTATGTAGGTTAATAAAGACTAAGTGAATAATTTTTCTGCCTATGATGCATTATATGGGGTGGAGTGATTATTTCGGTACTAGATTTTTGGGCGAAGAGTCGTGTTATCCAAATAGTGGTATACCTAAATACTTTTTTGGATCCTTAGATCCATGGTATCCCTTTTATTTGTATTCTTCATTATACTCAAAGTAAATCTCAAAATTCATATTTGTATTTATAAAGCTTATCTCCAAACTCGAAGTAAACCAAACTTACATATACTACGACGATGACAGTTGGTATTTTTATTATAAACTTCCTCTATATAAAAAAATTTCTCAATAGTAAAATTTGGGGTGTTACAAATATACAATAGTTAATACTATATTTCTTGCATGTTTTACTAAAAGTATAATTTTTTTCCAATCTCAAAGTTAAAGAAGATCCATGCATGAGGAGAAACAAACAGAAATAGCAGAAGATGATGATCTTATCAATAATTTACCAATTGAAATCCTTCAACGATTCCTCTCATTCATTCCTAAAAGGTCCAAACTCCTAATATCAACTTTATCAAGATCATGGACGTACTTATCAAAGCACCATCTTCTCCACATAAGAAACTTCAATTTTTGTGAAGATTTTGCCAAGGGACATATTAATCCAACCATATTTGTTCAAACCTTGACCAAAATCCTTTCTCTTAATGTATCTAAAAATATTGATAAGTTTTGGTTGTTCTTCAACCCATACAACAATCAACATAATGCTAAGGCCATAGAGGGGATCATATTTTCTACTTTAAGAGATGTCAAAGAGCTTGATTTTAATTTCCTTAGGCATATTAACATTAATTTCTTGTCTAGAGGTGAATATGTTCTTGGTAGAAATGAAGCATTTGAGCTGCATTTGTTTCTTTCGAGTCTCAATCATTGGTGACACTAAATCTAAGAAGGTGCATTCTAGCCCTTTTGAAGAAAATTTATGGGCCTGGTTACCTCCACACTCTATGTCTTAGAGAATTTCATATGTATAGATAGTATGTGAGAATCCTTGATTGGTTTTTAACCAATTATTGAAGTGCATTTTTTTAAGGGAATGAAGTTCTTTTACAAGGATTAAAGTTTCATAACTCAAAGCTTAAGAGGTTAACATTATATGAATGTTATAATGCTTCAGTGGTTGAGATCTTGGCACCAAATATTAAGTCATCGTTGAGTGCAAGTCATTTGAATTCATGTACCTTTGCAAATATGTCTGTTCTGGAGGAAGCATTTGTTGGAATTTGAGGTGATGAATTTGGTGGTATTTTGTATATTTTTATGAAGATATTTTATATACTTGAGGTGATGCCTTAACTTTATACATCGGATACCTTATGGTAAGCAATAATGAAGCACCTATTCTTCTGTTAATTATTTATTTCATGAAGGGACTTCATAAAGGTATTTAATTCTTTCCTCTGTTTACCCCTTTAAACTGAGTTGTTTTGTAGCCAAATTTGATCAAAGACTTTCAGGCCTTTTTTGGTAATTATGAGAATTGAAGTTGTTGCAGAATTAGCATAGATTTAAAGAGATCCAAACAAAATTAAAACTAACAAGATTATGCACAAGTAAGGATTTAATCACAAAACATAACAATTGATGAAAAAGTAGAGATCTTTATTCGTGTTTTTGTGTAATTAAAGGATGATTAAACTAATCAATCAATCAATTAAATAAATCTACAATTCTCTTTAAGAATTCTATGGAGAAGAAGAAGAAGAAGTTAGGACGCATGACTCTCAATGGTTAGGGTTTCAACATGTCTTATTTTATTGAAGAAAAAACCTTACGGGGTAAAACAGTGTTGTGAAAATAAAGTAAAAATATGATTCGTGTTTAGGAAAAACAATACCCTTGTATTTATTTCCTTACTCTTGACATTTGTCCAAAGCACATCAAAGATTTCATAAAGAGACATGATCCGTGTTAATTAACAAGTGACCCTTGTGCTTCTCATATATCGCACATTCTACACTTCTGCAACACTTGCATGAACCAACACAATATTATATTATGCTTAAATACCCAATTAAAACTTATAGAAGCAACTCAATAGCTCATTGCTTGGATTTTTCAACACTAATGTCTGATGTTTCTTCAAGCATTGCACTTATCCTCTCATGGAGAAGGTCTGCATAGAAGTAATTAATCTCATTTTGCCTTAGCTTCTACCCTGTCATATAATTCTTCTATCTCTGTCATTTTCATTTATTCTCTGTAACATCTATAGATTATGCACGGTGTATATGGTTGTGTTGTGATAATAGAAACCAATATCTAGCTTTTTGCAATTCTAGAAGAAGAAGAAGGCTTCAATTGGGAATTCTGAAAGCTAAAAATGGATCTCATCAGATGTGTTTATGAGAACTTAAGGATGATCAAGTTGAGCAATTTCTGAAGGATCAATGAAGGCTTAGAGACAATCAACTACTTCCTACAAAGAGCTCCTAATTTGAAGTCGCTCATTCTTGTCGGCCCTTGAAGTTCTAGCCATTTTCAAAAGCTTAGGAGAGAAGATGCATTGCATAACATTGAGAGGTTTTTGAAGCTACTTATATCATCACCAGACGTGAATATTGTGTTAAATGATAATTATGAAAATGCTTTACTATCATTTTTCAAGAAGCGTCATGTTTTGTGATAGAGTATAGATCCTGACATCCTGTTAGATGAGTGTGCTTCATAATCATTCTCTATCAATTTTTAGAGCCGGGTCAAAGGTCTACCCAGTGTCGCACAATGCGAATCAAGAGTCAATCAGGATTAATGTCAATGACTATGCGTCCAAGTTGAGACGCAAATGGTGGAAAGGGCAACCAGCAGAAAAGGAAAGCCTCTTTCTACTCTTAGTACCCGTCATTGAATAAATCTGGAGCAGCATCTTATATGAACAAATTGAGTTAGTATCATTGATAGATGCCAAGCTACAGTGCAAAGCTTTATAGTTTGATCTCATCCAAAAGACAGAATACAAAATTTGTAAGATGAAGGTAATAGGCTACCCTCAAGATAGTGTCTTTTGACCTGAGTGCACGCGCTAGAGATCTTACAGCGGCTAACACCATGCGCCAATGTCATCAGATACTATTATTTGCAAAGTCACGGAGGAAATGCACTTTCTCGAATTGATCATCTGACAGAATCACTGCTGCCAGTTTAGTATCCATACTGGAAAAGACGGAGACCGGTCAGAGCAGTGCTATAGGTGCAGCCAAATAACAGAGTAGTTTCCTGCAGCAAATGATTATAGGCATATAATAACATAACTTTCCTGTTGCTGGAAACTCTGGGAAGAGCATTGAGGCAGGCAAAGTCATGCATATCATAAGCCTGATCCATCTTTATTATACACCTTAATTATGTATCATCCAACTCAACAACGTGCGCACGTCTTTCAGCAGCTCTCTTTCTAACAAATATGCCCCATCTAAGGGCTGCCTTGAGTTTTAGCCATCCCACCACAGCTTTGCCTGATGAGCGCGTCCTAACTTCCTCAAAACCATAGCTTATAGATGGAGGAGGGGCATAATCAGCTGAATACGTGTACTCATCTTCAACCCTTCCAACTGGGGCATGATCATTTCCATCCATGTTAAAGAGACGGAGAAGGTGGTGTTGCATGTCCTCATGCTCAAGCATCTCAAGACTTCTCATCCGAATCTCCTCCTCCGTCAGCATGTCCTCTATACCCCTGTAAGAACTAAGATTTGGGGTAGCAATAGGCTGGAATATATTCAATGAAGATTGTGAAGGCCCAAGAGACGATGAATCTTTGTTTCTGGAAAACTGGGTTTGGTCTGAAGTGCCAATCAACTGATTCTGAGCAACTGAACTGCAATTGAACTGAACGGACCCATTGAAGCTCATATTCTGTGCTTGTATAGAGTATTTACCAACAACGTTGCCATTGTAACCTAATAGGAGAAAAGGAAGCTTCATCAACACTGCTGAGACAAGAATATCATTAATGTTCTGTGCTTGGCGATTGGGCTATCACACTTCATTTTTAGAAAAAGAACGAGAAAAAGATAAAGGAGCATGCATACGAAACATGAGACCAGATAAATATGGAAACACAATGTATACTCGAGCAGCAAGAAGCAACGAAGATGACATACATCAATCCACTGCATGCATACAGATGCAATAATTTTTGTATGGTAGTCTTTACCTTCAAATTTTCGACTAGAATCCATGGAAGGCTGCATCATGGCAGCTGAGACAGGCGCACTTGGCAGAGAGAGTTGATTGCTGAAGGAATTGGGATTCTGTGGGCTAATTATAGATCCAGAATTAGAAACATCTCCAACCTTATTTTTCTTTAAGCGTAAAAGAGATTTCGCATCATACTCCTCAACATGCAACCAATTGTCATACGCTTTCTTAACCCAGGTATCCGCGCATACCTGCAGGAAAAAATTATAGATTTTCATATATTAGCAAAATACAATTCTTCATTACACAGTAGATAATGTTTTAGACTCGTCAAAAAGTATCTACTTAAAAATTTCCCTAAGAATCAGAGAATATTACTCACCTTCTGGTTGTCAGAAAGAGCATCAGCTGCGCAGTATTGTCCACTAGCAATCAAGCCGCTGAATTCGCAGATGTTATTGAAAACCACACCAACACCCCCTGCGCCGTCGGGGTAGTAAAGATAAAGCTTCCCACTCAAGACGCACGTCTTTGCATGCTCTATAAGTGCATCCCACATCTTATTTGACATGCCACTTCCCAGTATCTACACATATCATAAAATTAGAATTATCTTGTATGTTTTGGCTAGAAATACAATCAAACAGCAATATATCACTCACGTTACGTAATCTTTGCGAGTCTTTGACAACATAACGCAAGAAATCTTCAACTGTATATATTTCAGCTTTATTCAACCTCTTATGGAATGACCCATCTTTGCCAATCTTCTCCAATCGCCAGACTTTATCATTTAGTGCAGGTGGATAATGCTTCTTGTATACTACGAAGTGACGTGCCACAACCACATACACATTCTAAGCATCACCATTTACAAAGATGCATAAACATAGAATGAAAAGTAACATTTGAAAAATAACTCACATTCCCCTCTGTGATCCTTCACAGTGAAAGCTTCTGTCTTTGCCTCACGAATACGAACACCTTCACAATGGCCGGAAGCAACCTTTAGACCAAGTCTAAACTTTCTGCTTCTTACCCAGCTTGAGTTATCAGTAAATGTGAACTCCCCAAGTGTTCCAATCCCTTCTTTAAGTGTCATCTGCACATCCCCAGTCAGAAGTGGCCTCTTTCCCTCACGCTCCTTCACCACATGACTTTCAAACTCCTCTGCTGTCCAATTATCATCTTCGTTGCTAAAATCACCTTCAAGAACTACAACATCAAGCTTGACAGAGGATTCTGGAGCTGACGTAACAACTTGGCCACTGTTAGCATCGAAAAGGGCAATGTGGACCGCAGCACCTTGCTCCCCTTCTACTTTTCCACCAGTAAAAAGCGGCAGGGATAACCTAGTCCTGAAGCGCAACTGCAAATTTCTTCCATCAGGACCTTCAATCATTTTGGGAGAAGACCTACATTTTTTATTTTTTTTCCCACAAAATCAATGACCTTAAGTAATGTGGATAAGATGGTGAATGACTAGTGTCTTCTTGTAACTAATGCAAGGGAAACAAAGTATGAAATGAGACTTAATTACAAGGTAACAAAACAAAATGAAGGGCCCGCAATCCAAAATGAATGAAAGATGATGAATATCAGCATCAGCAAAGTAGTGAGGAGCTATTATTCCAGTTACGGTTATTAAACCCTGGTTGAACTGCCCGTTGGCGTTTCCTACTAGAGAAGCCCGTCGCCCGGCAAAGGCTTGTCGGCCAGGAAAGGGCCCATCAGTTAAAGGATGTCAGCCAAGTGCGTCAGCTAAATGCCGTAAGCCACGAACGTCAGCCAAATAGCATAAACAAAAGGCAGCTTCCAAAGACTAACTAGTGGGTTTTGTTGGCAAGGACAACTTAGTGATCAAGACTGAGAAAGGAGAGATGAGGGAAGAAATGATGCCAGAGAATGATTAGGAAATCCCCTAATATAAAGAATTTAGTACTCATCAGCATAACAGTGACAGGAGTCGATTATTAAGTTATAACTTGTACGTTTTTCTAACTATAATTGGGTAAAAACATATATAAATCAAATAATTAATGATAATTGAATGTTGTGGTCAAAGATTAAGGAGGGTATAAGAGGTCATCTCCTGACCTTTCATAAAAATTGTACACGAAATTCTGAATTTTCTCCAAAACTTTGTAATAGATAAAAGTCTCCGATTCTTTTCCCTATAAATTCTCATTTTCTTTAAGCTTAGCTATCTACTTCTACATTTTCTAATAACTGCGTAGTTGGCCGAGGGAATTATTGTCTACCTGGCCGTGGGGGAATATTTTATTTTTTTCCATCACTGCCCATATAACATGCAACAAATAAAATAATGTATCTAATGAGTTTGTAGAACACCATACCTCCCTGCGACTTTGGCAGGCCCCAGCTTTGCCAAAGCACGTTCCACTTCTTCACTGACCTGAATATCGTTGAAGGAAAGAACTTTAGGTCGGAAAGCTTCATGTGAACTGCTCAAAATAAATTTTCAGTACATTTCAACTAAATAATACAGTGGCTAGTTTTAAGCAAGTTTGTCTCAGCCTTATCATTCAAAGAAAAGAAGGTTGTGCATGGCAATTTAGACTGAGAATGATTCTTTCCTTCACTTTTCCCTATGCTCCCGTTCATGTACCGCAAGACCCTTTAGCTTCAAAGTTCAAACTGGATGCTAGAGGATGGTTCCACCCAGCCAGATAAGCCTACCCTACCCAGCCCCACATCAGTGGACTAGGATTTAGAGATTCTTATCCATCAATACAGTCAAGACAAATACGATAGTAGCCGAAAAAAACAGGGAAAATTACTCTATCGCTTTTGCTACTAAAACTTTGGGTCGGGGAGCCAGAATTAAGCATAGGTAGCATACAGAGACAGCTTGTACTTATTATCAGATGAAGCTGACATCTGCAAGGAGAATCCACTTAAGTTCTCCATTAAGAAGAAAGGACTACACATAAGAGGGATAATCTTACAACTCTCCGCAGGATAGGTTCCAGTGACGAGCACAGCTTCTGCAAACTGTCCACTTTGAGAGCTTCGACAATAACACTGAAAATAAGATATAATTTTCAGTACATGAGAAACGAAGATAGCTGACAAACAAATGATGTATCAATACCGATCATGATGAAACACTATTCAACTACCAAAAGGCCCAAATAAGGAAGCATACTTAGATTGCATTGTTCTGATCTTTTCAAGAAAAAATAATGAACTTCATTTCAGCAAAGGGTCCCAAAAGCACATGTTGACCGCTTATCCGAAGCGATTAAAGAAGTTCTCAAATATTAATACCATTTGCACTAGAACCTCGATTTCTTCAGGACTCGTCGTAATGAATTTTACATCTAAGAAAAAAAAAATGAATCCTTTGATGACATAACCTCGATTAGAGACATTATTTCTGACAATTATCTCCAAAATTACAGAGCAGCATCTTTACTAGCTCGTTTAAGATCTAGAGTCAACCCCACCCTGATTTTATGGCAATATTTTCTTTCCTTTTATTAAGCTAAAATATACGCCAAACCAAAGTAAATCAAATACCTTCACTACAATCCAGCTCCGACTCCCAAATTCATACAAAATCCAATACTAAAAAATTACATTAAAATCTCACCACAGAGTTTTACAAGCAAATTACTATCTAATCAGCTTAGTCACACGGGCAGAGTTATACTGAATCACAAAAATCCAGATCAATCACCGAAGCAAAATGAGAGATGGATAAACAAACCTAGCTAAAGCGGGTCGTTTGCGCTCAGGCTGACCATCATCATCTCCGTCAGCAACGGAACCAGATTCAAGAGCACGCTTCTCCCTCGCCATGCTATTCGATCGCTCCATATACCTTGTCTGCATCTCTTTACTTTGTGGAAGCTCAAGCAATCAAAATTTCTGCGAATCAAATAGATCTGCGAAAATTTGACTAGTAAGTGATGATTGACTAAAACAGAGAAAAAGGAAACTTATCCAAACATTCAACTAGACAAGTTGGTTTCAAAGATTCAATTAGTGCAACGAACGCAACACCTGAAATTAACCGTAAGCTGGAGATTCTTATATATTTTATGTTTGTTATCGAAATATATATAATGTATTAATCTCGTGGGAGGCAGAGCAAGAGCGGGAAAAAGCAAGAGAAAAAAGAGTTAGTGGGAGGAGGGGAGGAAGAGGGGTAGAAATATCAACGAAAAGTCTGAGAATTTTCGTTTCAGGAAACGAGGGACCAAAAGAGAATATATTACAATTACAAATGAAAAACAGTGTAGCCGCGGGCTCCGGAGACCCAAAAGGGACAGGACGCGTTTAATTTGGAGTTATCGTGTTCGTATGAAATATATGCAAAATGCATCTGCCTTTTTGTTACTACGTTGACTGGCTTCCAATACTACCCCTGTCTGTGTATGAAATTAGGAATATATGTATTTTATATATATATATTCTTCCCTTTTGAATGCTACCCGTTCCTCGCTTTCGGATTCATTAGTTTTTATGTATGATTTTTGGTTGATTGACGAGTTGTGGCTGATTGAAGAACATTTAAAATGGGAACTGAATCCAAAAGATATTGAAACTACAAGCTCCAAAAGTACAGGAAATCCCATACATTATCGAAGAAGACCTCAAGCTCATAAAACGGAAACCAAAAATTGAAGGTACTTTTGTTGAGCGGTTGCTAGTGTTACAATGTGTTCTGAGGGATTGATGGTTGAACTTTTGTTGAATTTCAACAACCAATTATGTTATCACGGTTTTGAATAAATTTTGGGAGAATTGTTGAAACAAAGATCACAATAAGAACCATAACCAATAAGAATAAGAATATAAATTGGAATATTACTCTCTAGCTTAATGTTAAGCTACTTAAAGCTCTTTTATAGAGAGTATTCACACGTGTACAATGTTTTTTCCTTCTTATATTTGCATTACTACATGTATTAGAGTATTTATAGGCAGCTAAAGAACTAACTAGTTAAAAATTAATTAACTAAGTCTGCTAACATAACTAGTATGTTAATAAAACATGATAGTTAGTTTAATAATAACCTACTACTACTCCTAATACATGTGCATAACACTTAAAAGGCAATACAACAGTCATCTTCAGCCTTATCATTCTCTTCCTTAACTACTACTATTGTACACATTCAAAATCTTCAAACCATGCTAGATCTTGGCTTGTAGGAGGTGCTTTAGTCATTAGGTATGCAGCATTGTCTATAGTATGAACTTTCTCAAGCTAAAATTTACCTCCTGTCACAGCCTTTCTGATAAAATACAACCTCACATCAAGGTGTTTTGTTATTTCATGAAAAACTGGATTTTTGCTCAGATAAATTGCACTTTAGTTATCATACCACTTAGTAACCAACCTCTGAGGCTCTTTGAGCTCCTGCAACAATCCTTTAAACCACAATGATTCCTTAATAACTTCAGCGCTAGTAATATCGAAAGAGCTACTACCTTTTACAAAGTAGCCTTCCATCTTTCTATACAACCATTAACTAGAAACACATATGTTGATTGAGATCTCCTAATATCCTTGTCTCTAGTAAAATAAGAGTATGTATATCCTTTCAACTGTAAAGAAGTTGAACCATCAGCATCATACACCAGTCCCAAGTCTCTAGTGCCTTTGATATATCTCATTACCCACTTTATAGCCTTTCAATGCTCTTGTCCTCGATTACTCATAAAATGGCTCACCAAACTTGCTACATAGCACAATTCAAGTCTTGCGGCAATCATTAGATACATAAGACTACCTACAGAATTTGAGCATGGAACTACTCATCTATTTCTTTTCTAAATCAATCACTGGACAACACTCCTTTGACAGTTGGAAATGTGAAGCTAGAGGTGTTCCGGCCTCTATTGCATTAGTAACACCAAACCTAACTAATACCTTGTCAATGTATGCAGCTTGTGACAATACCAGCCTTCTGTTGATTCTATCCCTCTAGATTAAAATACCTAGAATTTTCTTTGCATTTCCTAGGTATTTCATGTCAAATTTTACCTTCAAAAAATCTTTAACCCTTTTAATCACTTTACTCTTACTTACAACCAGCATATCATCCACATAAAGCAACAGAAACACAGTTTCTCTTTTACCACATTTCCTACATATACACATGTATGAAATTTACTTCTTTTAAAATCGATGTCTCTTACTACTATATCAAATCTTAGGTTCCACTTCCACTCTCTAGGATACTATTTCAACCCATAGAGTGACATGTTTAACAAACACACCCAATCTGGTTTTTTGTTCATACTATAGCTAAGTGGTTACACCATGTAAATTGTTTCGTTTGACCTACCATGAAGAAATATTATCCTCACATCCAATTATTCTAGTTCCAAATCCTTAACTACAACCAAAACAAGTAACACCCTATTGGAAGAGTATTTGAACATAAGAGGAAAAAAATCTTTATAATCTATTCCTTCCTTATACGTGAACCCTTTTTCCACCAACCAAAACAAGAACCTTGTTACCTCACCTTCACTTCTACCTTCCTTAAGTTTTTAGACCCATTTGCTGCATATAAGCTTATGGTTGTTAGGCTTTGAAACATAATCCAAGTCTCATTCTTCATGAGGAGCTCCATTTCTTCATCCACGGCTCTTAGCCAATGTTCTCTTATAGGACTATAAATGGATTCTTTTAAATTCATAGGTTCATGTTCTACCATACTGGCAGTGTTTAATGTAAAAGCCACTATGTCAGCATAACCAAACCTTTGTCGATCCCTAATATATCTTCTCACCATATGTCTAGCTATTTGATACTCTGCTAGATCTTATGAAAATCTTGGAGATTGAAATGATCTTTTAGTTTCTTCAATATCATCCTCTAAATGATGTTCAACCTGAAAAACACCCAACTCCATAGGGATGTAAATAGGGCGGGTTCAAGGCAGGTATACCCATACCCGTATCTGTACCCAATAAGGAAATTCATACTTGAATATGTATCTATACCCGAATCCGTATTCGCTAACACATCCATATCCGTTAGATATCCGTTTCCTGATGGACTTTCCATTTACCCGTTAGTAGATATTATCCAGTGGATAAATTCATTACCTGATGGATAAATCCATTTAGAGTTAAGACAAATGATAATTTTAATATTAATTTATACTATATTTATTTTTAAATTAAGGTTAAAAAGGTAATTATATATCAAATAAATGGGTGCAGATATGGTTACGGGTATAGGCATGGATATCCTATACCCGAACCCAACAGGTAGTTTTTTTCCATTAGCCATATCCATTTAAACATCCGTCAAATAAAATCCATTAGATTTCGGATAAAATCCGCCCTGTTTACATCCCTACTACTCTATCTCAAACCTAAACTAATTATGACTTCTATCTTATGCCTTATCTACCCTAGAAAAATGATCTTTATATAGGTCATTCTCTCTAAACTTTATATCCCTCGAAATGAAGGTTTGTCTATCATTTTCTTCAATGCACATGACCTTATAACCCTTCACCCCTTCTAGATAACCCAGAAAAACACATTTTTTTGGCTCTTGAATCCAAATTTCCATCTATTACATGAGCACAAAAATCCTTAGAGACATATAATTTCCCCATGCTCCATTCCACTTCTCAATGGATATATCAAACTCTATAGTAGATTAGGGACATCTATTAATCAAGAAACATGTAGTTTTAGCAGCCTCTGGCTAAAACCTTTTAGGTAATCCAAATGTGAATAACATATATCTAACCTTTATAATGCCACTTTCTTTACAAAAAAACATCAAATTCGTCACTATAGAATTACAAGCCATTATCGGTTCTCAATCTTCACCTTTCTTTCCTTTTTTGTTTCAACCGTGACCTTCCACTCTCTAAAACACTTGAATGCTTCTTCTTCGTTTTTTTTTAGAAAATATATCCAAACATATCTTGTGAAATCATCAATAAGGATAAGGAAATACATTGCACTAACTCTAGATTCAGTCCTTCCAGGCCCCTAGGGATTAACATGCACAAAATCCTACATTGCCTTTATTTTGTGTGTGCTACAATGAAATCACACCCTGTAAAACTTCCCCAACGTGCATTATTCATATAATTGTAAATCATCCAACTTCTCCATTCTAGGAGCTCCATTCTTGTGAAGGATTTGCATCCCCTTCTCACTAACATGGCCTAATCATAAATGCCACAATCTTCCATTTCTTGTTACTCTTTATTCATTCATCTCTACATCATTTATAGAGTCTTGCCCTTCTTATAAGAAATAAAGTCCATTTATAAGGCTTCCCTTTAATGCTAACATGGAATCCTTGATGAATTCCAAAGTTCCACGCTCCACCTTAATGGAATAACCATCTATATCCAAAGTTCTAATGGATACTAAATTCCTTTTCAACTCTAGAATGTGTCTTACATCCTGTGGTACAAATTTAGCCCCATAATTAGTCTTAACTGTCACTTGACCAATTCCTATGATAGCACAAGCATTGTTATTTTACATTACTCCACTTATCTTGGAATAATTTTGGAACTGACTCTTGTGTGGACACATATGAAATGTACATCTAGATTCTAGTACCTAAGATTTTTTCAACTCCTCAAGTATCCACCATAAGTACTTTAGAACTCTCATACCTATTTGAAACTATATCTGCATCTTCTTGTTCTTGCACCTTGGGTTAAAAGACTTGTTTTTCTACCCAATCTCATTTCTTTGAGAGCAATCTTTTGTGAAGTGTCCCTTCTTATGGCAATGGAAATGCTTTAGAGTTTTTCTTGATTAAAAATTTTGGACGCTTCTCTTATTTTTCTTTTCTTTCTTCTCTATCCTTCCTCGAACATTTAAACTCTCAAAAATTGTTCCATCCTTCTATAGTTATCTTCTCTTGAGTTCCTTGGATGTCAGAGCTATAATAACTTCATATAGTGTTAATTCCTTATGGTTGTATATCATAGTGTCCATAAAATGCTTAGACTTATCTTAGGGAAGAGAGTTTAATAGAATTATTACTTAATCGTAATATTCTATCTTCATATCTATATTTTCTAGGTCTAAGATGATTTTATTGAAATCATCAAGATAATCTTCTACTAAATTTTCCAGATGCATCTTAAACGAGTACATTCTTTACTTCAAAATGACATGATTATTAAGAGATTTAGTCATATACAATGACTCCAATTTGGAGCAAAGCCTACTGTAGTGGTTTCCTTTGAAACCTCATACAGAACCTTATCTCCTAAGGATAGAAGTATTGTGCTATATGCCTTTTCCAACAAATCCACCTTCTCTTTTTCACCTACAGAATCAGTGAGCTTATCTTCTCCTAGCCATGCACTTTGCAACCCTTATTGCACCAGTAATGCCCTCATTTTAACCCTCCAAACTCCAAAGTCATTTCTCTCATCAAACTTATCAACATCAAAGCATATGGATCCCACCTTTCAGAGGTAATGCTTGGATACCACTTATTGAATTTCAGCTACTAATTATGTTATCACAACTTTAAATAAGTTCTGAGATAATTCTTGAAAGAAAGATTACAATAACAAATTTAACCAATAAGAGCAAGAAAATGAATTGGAACGTTTCTCTCTAGCAGAATGCTAAGCAACTTAAGGCTCTTTTATAGAGAGTATTCTCACATTTATAAGTTGAGGTTTTTTCTCTTATATCTGCATAACTACATGTATTATAGTAATTATAGGTACCTAAGAAAATAAATAGTTAAAAACTAATTAACTAAGTCGCCTAACATAACTAGCCTGTTAATAAACATAATAGCTAGTTTAATAATAACCTACTACTACTACTACTACTAATGCCCATTCATAACACTTAAGATAATATAGTAGTGATCTTCGGCCTTATCAACTATCCATGAATAAATAGCTCTAATTGAATCAACATGTAAAGTATAAAATCATTGAAGTAAAGAATTTTCAATTTATTGTTGCCTTAATATTTACTGGCTTGCCATAAAAAACTATCTTGCTTTTGTGATTCCATTAAATGCAAAAGATGTAACAACCCCCAAGTGACTAGTTTTTATCTTCTAAGGGTGCAAAAAATTACTGTTGAAACACAAATTAGATGGAAGAGTTATTGTTATTGGTTTTCATATGGTGGTCTATAAGAGATGATATTATAGATATTCTCCAAACTAACTATTGCACATCAAGAAACTAACCCAGGAGATCAAAATCAACTTAAAAAGAAGCCTCAGCCTTGGTCCCTCAAGTTTAGAAGCAAGCCAGTTTCATCAATCTCATAGCCGACCCCAAGCTACTGACTTAAAGGCCCTAGACTTCCTCAAGCCTGAGTTGCTTAGTCCACACAACCTTTTAAACAACATTTCCCTATACCACATATAAAATCCTAAAATTTATTGCTGAATTTTTTTATTTTTTTGATATCAATAATACTAAAATAATGGGTGTTACTTCACACTCAACATAGAAAATATATTTCTTCTACCCAATTTATGCTAGGTGAAAAAATAAAAGTAATTTGTATATGTATATAGATAAGATGTGGGAATGACTTCATCATATAATGATATAAGATTATGAAATATAGAAAAGAAAACATGGGATATATCACTAAAAGTCCAAAGAGAGATAGATCCAAATAACCATACACTAACACCAACCCGAATAATTAATCACCACATGAAATCACTTTAAGAGCATTACTTCATCAATTAACTTGAAAATATGGCAGCATCTGTTCATGGGATTGAGCAAAACCTGTAAAAAGGAAAATAAATACAATATGTAATGAATAAAGTGACAACTCATCAATAGAATAATGTATGCATAACACATAGGTATCATATGATAAGATAGATATTATGTTTACATATATTTCCACATATGAGATAAATAAAAATAAATCCATATTTTATTTCAACATTAGGTGATCTTAATATTTTATTTACTTATTCACATTAATACCGCAAAACTACTTGTATCATATACTCTCCTCTTTCTACCGTAAATAAGAGAAAGATAGGCAACATTATTGATATTCTCACATTCAAGAGAAAATACACCTAAGTCACTAGTAAATTGTTAATCCATGAGTTTACTTACCACTATAAGTTTATGGATGACTAGAATAGATTATATTAGGGACCTTTTGATCCATTAAATACAAGACATTTTCATTGAACATTTACAACAATTAGAGTCACTTTGATCCTCCCTCATGTAATCCTCCACTTTAAGTATTAATATCTTATTAAATTATAAATAAACACTTATCATATAGTAATGCATCACTTGATTTACTTTAGAACATAATAATTTTACTTATATTACACTTGTCTTATCATATGGGATGTTGTTTATCATTGTTATATGAAATATCAATTATCATTGAATTCATACAAACAATTGTTAATATTTAAAAATGCTTAGAAATGCATTGTAGCAAAACAAATAAACATTATATAATTATGTGAAGCAATGATAAGGCATAAAGAAGGATAAAAGGCACAAAAAGAAACTTGAGTCCTTTTATGAGCTCATAATATTGGTTCTTGTAGGATTTTGTGAAATGTTGGATGGTTCTCGAGTTTAATGATACTTGAGTCCTTTTACAAGTTTTGTGGGAAAATGAATATGGCATGATAAATATTTATAATTAATTTCATGTTATAAAATGTTATATATTTGGTTGAGTATGGCTCAAGTTAAATAATAAGAGGTTTTCAAGCATTTAAGCAAGATAGGGGTATTTGGGTTTGTTTAGGTTAAGTATGAAATTTTGGAATTTCTAAAGAGATATTTGGCTATAATGTGCTGATTGTTTTATGTGGAATATATATGTACTTGATAAGGAGCTCTATTTTTGGTTTTCTCGTGAGTCGTCTCATGTAGTAAATAATTTATGTGTATAGTTTTTCCATGTGACATTATATGTTATGCAAGTCCTTTTTCTTTTTATGTGAAGTATTACCATACTCAATCCACAAGTATTAATCATCCTTTTAATGAGTGTTTCTTATTTATATGATTAGATGACCTAGATGTTGTTGTGCAAGTTGTTGATGACTACTATGATGATTTTGATGCGCTTCCTATAGCGGAGTGAATTATCTATTTGACTTAGGTGTAGAGTTTATATTATATAGTGTCTATCATTTTTGTTTAGATACCTTCTGGACTCTTAGTTCTATAGGATCCCTTTTGTTGCATTTTGATTTATATTATAGCCAAGGATTCATATCCAAACTCTTATTTAACTTTTATGAAATTTCTCTCATTCTTTTTGTTATATTGTTAATGTTTTACCTTGTATTTCATATGAGAATGCTATGGAGAAACAAATTCATAGTAGCTATGGTAGTAACACTATCTATTTTATATTTAGTTTCTACAAAAATTGAAAAATTTTAGTTATAAATTTTGGGGGGTTACAAAGAATAACTAATAAAGATTAAGGAATCTCATTCACGAGTTGGTAATATAAAGATGTATTCATTTTGAATTGCAAGACATACATCTAGATAGTTATTGCCCATTAATCTAAGTTTGTAAGATTTTTTATCTTGTAATATGTAGATGATCAACATAATCTCATTCACACTATTCTTTCTTTCTATCAACTTCCTTGAATTAGTGGGATAGTTGGTCATACCTGAATTGGACCAAGATAAATCTTACTTTAGGTTTTCAATATTGAAAGTGAAACATTGCTAGCCACACCCATGTCATCACGTGCTCAACTAACATTATCACCCACTAGCCTCCATTACACCACCATCGATGGATTTAATAATGAAAAAGTAACAAGGAAAAGGAGTCCAAAAGAGAAACAAGGAGTGACTGATAGTGAGAGAATAGGAGGGTAGTCTGGGAGCTCAAAATTGAAAAATGTTGCTCCTCTTACTTTAATATGTGGATAGATCGAAATTTTAACAGGCTTCATCAAGTAACTTTAGTAAATTTTAGCCAATGGTTTTATTAAAAACCTATTATCAAAGACCCTCCTTGAACATTTGAGAAGTTTTTCATGATGTTTTTTTTTCTTGAAATCATTATAAAAAAGTTTTATTGCCTAATTTTTAATAACATTTTTTTTACCAAAAACCATTATCTAAATCTTTTCTCCACATGAACACTAAAACTTCTATACTTTTGATTTCATTTTTATTGTACCCCATTAGTTTTTGGGTGTTATTAAATCAATGTATTATAGTAGTGATAGTTATTAAAATCTTAGTCCAAATCTTACAATTTTATGATTCTAAGTTTTAAAATTAATTAAATGTTCCACAATCTTAAGTAGAATTTGAAAGTGGTACAATCATGGTTGGATCTTATAATCATATATTAGAGTAGCACAATCTTATGATCCTATATCAGATTAGAAGAATCTTATAATCCTATTTCAGATTAGCAGAATCTTATAGTTCTATATGATGACTAATGATGGTCATTTTTTTGTCTCGAAATCTATTTTCCCTCTTATTCTTAATAGATTTCTTTCCTAAATGTCTAATTTTGGATCCCTTATTATTCCCATCATATTTAGAGCACATGATAAATTATGTGTTTCTTATTCCTATGACTACGCCTTTGACTCTATGATGAACTATGTATGTAATTAATTTTCATTATTTCATTGTAAATTTTACTTTTTATTTGCACTTTTATTTATGATGTTGTTGACTTAGTTTATAATATGTAAAACGATTTCAATGATTTATATTGCTTGTAAGTTGCTGACATTTAGTGACGACATGAGAGTATAACCATGTGATTTTAGTAATATTCCAACTTCAAATATTGTACTATAAGTGACATACTAGTATTAATGGTTCATATTTTTGTAGTTTTTTTTTCTAGAATCTTACAATCTCTTTACAATTTAATAATATGCACCCCTAATCAATCCTAGACAACATTCTTTATTATAACAACTATATACAAAAGGCTTCATAAGGAGGAAATCAATGATGAATAAGTTCAATTTTCGGTTTGTTGAATTTGGTAGAGTAAATTAATGACTCTAGTCACCAAAGATTGAGTATGCGAGTAACTCATCACTTTGAAGATGTGAATCTCTTCAATACATGGATCATGCCAAATACGTATGAGTTCTCTTATACCTACACACCATCAAATAGAAGGCTTTATTACATCTTTCTATTTCAGCATTGACCTTTGGGTTGGTGAAATGGCTTATCTAGTTTTGATATATTACAAATTAGTGCAATTATATTTAGCTCGTAAAAGTTCGGTCCATGCTGAATATGGTTGAGTTACTCTCCAAACCAACATTACAGTGCAAGACTTAATGATAATTTTTTGAATTTTCGGGACCGAAACCTCTTTGATGCCTGGTTTACATATTTTTGCACCCTACAATGTAAATGATATCCCGTTTCTTTATCTTGATCATAAATTTGAATAGTAAATAAGAAAATATATATATACAGTATACAGGTATAGAGGATAAAGAAGTTTATATATATATATATACATATAATTAATACGCCAGTATATGAGATAATGAAAATCAGACATCACTCTTGACAGGTTGATGGCTACGCAACGTCTGTTTTTAGCTCATCATGCATGAGTATATGAAATTCAAAGTCAATAATTGACTAGAAACTTCCTCCCTCAAAATTGAGCAACTGACCTTTAACTATTGCAGTCAAGCCCTGCCACATGATTATGTTTTCACTGTTCATAATCTAATTACATTTTGACGAAAGGGCAGAAATGGGCAGGGATATTATGGCATTCATGACGGTGGTGTCCATCGTTGGAGTTGAGGGCGGATGCCTGGGTGGGTGGGGCGGCTGTCATTTGTCATCTTGGCAGTTGGTGATTGGATCAGAACCGTTAATTATCATGGCCATCTGACATGATTCTCTGATATCTAGGGATACCCCACGTGCAAACTGGCTATTAATTAGGTGTTCTGGCGGAGATCGGGAGTGCCACGATGGAATGTGGGCCGTTAGATTAAAAGTGTCGGCTTGATCCATTCTCATCTACGGTAAGTGATATTGAATGCGAATAAGGTTGCAATGCCAAAACGAATGAATGATTGCAATATTTTTGTTGGCATACGTTTTGTGGATTTGTTAAATTAGGGCCGGAATAGGTCATTAATTGACTAATGATTAGTCCGAGGGGTTAATATTGATTAGTCATAAATTGGACAATACAGGATCAACATTCAGTACTCAATTGCACATGCTTCCTCGTTTATCTAACATGAACTAATATAGGGCCACGCAACGCATTTTGGATCGTGCTTAAATCTTTCAACTTCGTGATCCCAATATCATCGTTGTTTACGAGAATTGTGAATTAATTACTCGCTAAATCAAGTTTGACCACGGTTGCATTTAAAGCATTTTCTCTCAAGTAAACTCACGGAAAGAAAATAGGAAGCGAACGGTATATTTGGCACAACTAAAGGGTACACAAGTTGATTAATTATAGTTTGACACCTTAATAAATAACAAATCGTACTTTTATGGTGCAGCACTCTTAAATTTATAATTTTTTTTACTTTAAGCAAAAACTAAATATAAATATACAGATGTCACCGCCACATCTAATATAGAAGAAGTACAACTAATAACTAAATTATACTAGGTGCAAGGTTAGAGAGTAATTCATTTTATCATGTTCTTAAGGAAGCAATATTTTTCACTTATAACGTGGAACACATTTGTTCCCTATGTCCTATGAGCATCAAATAACTTATATAAAGAAAACACTTATTTCCTATATTTTATGTACATCAGGTAACTATCTTCTAAACTATAAGGCATCAGATAACTATCTCTTGTGCTATGTGGGCTTTAGGTATCTATTCTAAAGTATATATGGCATATAGATCCTCCTACTATTTTAGTTTTTCTATCCTTAAGTATCGATACCCCCATATAGTTTCTTTATGTCATCTATAGAGTAGGGAGGGGCCTTGCTAATATTCACAACATTAGCATTATCTAAATAAACACTCGATGACCAACTTGAGGCTAATTATATAGCTTATGCCACATGGGTGATATGTGTGATCCTTGCTACAAGGATAAATGATCCTACTAATTTCAAATACAATACTTCACTTCGAAATTTACTAATTTATCAGATTTATTATTAATCACCGCCCAAATAAAAGCCCTCACACCAAATTTGGGAAAAATTAATATTCATAAAATACTATTCATGTACAGCTAAAAATATAAAAATATACTAAGAGATTTATATTAAAAAACAAAAAATGATTAACTAAGGGAATTCACTATTCAAATCAATTCATTATTCATATGAATTTACTATTACTATCAAATCACTATTTTTAAGATCAAGTCAAAGATTAATGTCAACTATAGATACTAAATATCTAACTAAAAACCGTTAGATATAAAATTAATATTTTAATCCTCATATGCCTTAAACTTAATAATTAATAATAAATTTTAAGTAAACTCCTAAAACCGTGAAATTAAGTATTAAGCATCCCTAATCAATGATTATCATACTATAATAATAATATTTACTTAAAAAATTTAGATTAATGCAAAATATCAGTTATGCCCCTAAAATCTAAAACCAAAGAATTTAGCATAATTCTTAACACACAATAATTTCAGATCATCAAAATTTACATAATATTCATTGAATATCTAAATAACACATTAGAACACTTAGAACATCAACAAATCACAACTCATATGTAAAGTGTGTAAACCCCCCTTATGCTAAAATATAATTAAATCATAACTTTTATTATACAAATCTAAAACAAGGATTTTAATGAATGAAATTACAACTAAATAACCTAATTAATCCATTGAAAACGTAAAAGTACAAAAAGATCACCACACTATAGAAAACAGCCAAGAGGTTGAATAGCCTCAAAAATGCCAAATTGGTTATTTTCACCACTTTAAGTAATTTAAGCATGCTAGCATGCTGGTTTCAATCTACTCATATTATAATTTAGTTTAACAATACTCTAGATCCAATTTTTCACAAAAATTAATTCAAGATTGTAACACCCCCATTTGGATTTAAAATTTTTATTTAGAAAGTTAAATGTGGAAGATAAAATAATAAAAACACAAGGTGTTACCGCCACACTTAGTAAACTTCGATCTCCTCTACCATTCTTATACCAAATGCTAAGGCTAAAGCATTACTCCATTTAAATTAATAATAAAATTATAAGATATGGAATAGAGATTAAAATACAGGTTAAGATCACTCCATTAATACAAAAACAGTCAATGGCTACAAAAAAATCAAATAAAAGGAATTATAGGAAGTCATAAAAGCCTAGGAATATCCAAATCAACAGATACTGAATATGGCACTAGATAGTCCTAACTCTCAACTATTAAATATTTATCTTCCAAGATGATCTCACAAGCTAACCTTGAAAAGTCACCACTACCCATTAAATAAGGAAAGGAGTATGAAATGGAACCTATGAATATAAAATTACTGAATAACCCACTATGTAAGGTTAACATAAAGAGATCACATGGAACATATAGAAGGTATCACCAGAGAACATGGTATAAAATTACTAAATTATACATGTGATAACCACAATAAGATAATTGGGTTAGATAAACATATATCACTAAGGCCACTTGTTCATCATACCAATTCTTTTAGATCATAAACAAAAACTTACCGACCATACATCCAAGGGGCACTTTTTGAAGTAATGATTAAAACCAATCTCAACCCAATTCCATAACATTCACAATATATTCAATAACTCAATATCCATACTAATAAATTCCATAATACCACAAAGAGGGATAAAAGGCAACTACAGTACCATAGGTAGGGCACGAAGGGTACTATCAAATCAATCCAGTAATCATTTCAAACAACCAATAACCATTTCCATTTTTAATTTGCTTAAGGGGATATCATATCAACTCAAAGTTAATCGTATCATACTAGTACACCAAGGTAACACAATATCCTACCATCAATCAAAGCAAGGACATTAAGGTACCCTATTCATACTAGCACACAAAGAAAACATATTACCCTACCAACAAGGACAAGTAATCCATAAGTATGTATGCCCTCTACAAAGTCTATAGAGCTTAAAATTCTGCATACCCAAACAGGGGCACTAAGGCACACCAGCATAAATCCAACCAAATAGTGGGCTAAACTACATCTTTAGAGTAGCTACCCCTAAAGATCCACCGTTTTTTTATTTTAAGGTCATTCACTTTAAATATTATTTTATTAAGGTGACCAAAAGACCACATAATAGAACACACATACCCAATTTCCACACTTTATTTTTACCCAAATCCAATTATTTAAGACAACCAAAATTAAAGTCAAACCTATGGTCAACCTAATGATCTACTAAGGCTATCCTAGGTTCAATTACTTATATTTAGGCACAATGGGTCAAAAATAACCAAAATTTTCTTGAGACCATAATTACAACATTATTTTCCATTTTAACTATTATTCATTTTATGCAATAATTTATCATGAAATAGCTAAAATACAAAAAATTAAACATTTAGCATACAAAAAAATTACAAGTAATAACAAATGACCATTTTTCCATTACACGTGATTTAGCATGTAAAACCCTTACATGTCTTTTTAAAATATCAATTTACATAATTATATGCTCAACATTAAATAATACATATTAGGTATACTTATTTAAATAAATTAAACATGTTACATGCAAAAGAACAAAATACCTATAGGGCATCTAATGATAATAATTATAACAAGAATATACCTAATTGTGATCAAGCTAACATATGACATGTATATATCATATATAATTTATTCTCAACATTGAACCAAATTAACATGATTTCGTACGCATATTATTTTACACAACTTAACATGCTCCATTTTACCAAATTTTGTACTAGTTTTATTAGTTAAATAATTAAAATGTAACAAACATGCTTAACAAAATTTATACATTAAAATTCTAATATGCTATTATGTGATATTTAACATTTTTAGTAAGTCATATAGATTACCTGATCTTCACCAAAAGCACAAATCATGAGTAACCTACTAAATTTTATTAGGTTCCACTAATCATCCTCTTATAACTAAGAATAAATAATAATAATAATAATAATAATAATAATAATAATAATAATAATAAATTAGTCACAACCTAAAATGTAGTACTTAAACTAAATATAAAATTAATCCAATTAATTGTGTGGACTCACATAGCCAAGGGTAGTCAATATGAGTTACACACCAGATGTTGGGTTACATTAGTTAGCTACTAACCAAAGGGGAACCAACATAGGGAGGCTATGCAATATAGTTAGGGGAGGGTGGGGGAGGGCATGAGTGGTTATGCGTGAGAGAGGAAGAGAGGCAGGATGGTGACTATTAGTGTTGGTCGAGGTAGAGGTAGAGGGTGGATATAAGGTTGGTGGTTTGGTAGAGGTCAATCAAAAAGGCAGGCTGAAGTGGGAGTTAGGCAATGTGGAGACAGACAGTTGGTGATGGAGAAGGACATGTGTGGGCGCTCGATGTAGTAGGGTGCAAGGCTATGTGAAAGATGGAAATCACATGGGAGGGACAACGCAGAGAAAAGAGGTAGAGAAGGTGAGGTAGCTGGAGGATGGTGTGTTGGTGGCGAGGATGGTGGCAATTGGTGGTGATGCTGGTGATATGGTGGCAAAGACGATAGAGGTGGCTCAAAAGCTGGCAAGGCAAACAATAAGGGTTGAATAGAATGATGGGGTTGGTAGAAGGTAAGGAACATAACACAGGGAAAGGGAAACCAAGCATTAGGCATGATGGTAGAAAAATGAAGAAGGGCTTAAGATGCCATAAAAATAGAGGAAGAGAATCAGGAATTATGGTTGAGAATGTGGGTTGCTAGATGAAGTGGTCGAGTGTGGATAGAAACAAATAAAAGGAAGACGGCTAGGCAAATTGGACATGACTAGATGGGTTGTAGGAGGAGGAAGAAGAAAAAAGAAAAGAAAGAGAAAGGAAGGAGGTCAAGGTGTTGGGATAGTTAACACAAAAACCAAAATCAAGGGCTAGGAGAAGAAAAGGGGTTTGCTAGGTAAAAATCGAACAAAAAATGGAGAGGGAGTAGGAGTATTATGTAGTCGGTTGGGGTGGAATGATGGTGCGAACAGGGGGTTGTGTAACATGAAAAAATGGAGGGAAACAAGTAGAGTGTTTGGTGGAGGAAAAATGGGTCAGTATAGGTTATGTTAAAGAGGGAGATGGTAGAGGTTACATGAGGGATGAAATGTATAGGCTTAGATTTATTTTATTTTAGGCTTAATTTGGTTCGGTTAGGGTATCTATTCAGTAAAATTAAATTGAAAAAATAACTAGTTAGAGATGGGGTTTAAAAAAGAAGGAAAATGATAAAAATAATTAGGATAAGTTATTTAATAATTCATTGTGGTTAAGAATCAAAGGTTAATAAATATAATTAAGCCAAGGTCTTAGGGTGAGGTTTCTAATAAAAGGCTAAACACCCATAAATAAGGGATATAAAATTTTAGGCTATTATATCACTACCCTCTTAAAAATAAACTTCTTCCCTAAAGTCCTTGCCGCACTACTCAAAATGAGCACAACAACCCCCACACCCGAGGGAGCAGCTATCTCATTAAAAACTATAGCCCTACTAATAGGAGAATGCACAAAAACACACAAAAAGAAAACATGAAAACCAATAAACTCAAATTGACCAAGGAAGAGGCCTTAACATATTAGAAGGAGAAACATTGGGGTAGAGGACCTACTCATCTACTTCTACTGGAGTGGCTAGTTGGATCGCACATAACATCGTATCCTCTTGAATCGGCTATTGTTGGTCAACTAGTTTTGAAGGTTGCACTTGAGACCTTAGAAATTGTCACAAGGTTGTAGCAATCAAAGCTTGTTTGCCTAAGCTGACCATAGTTGTGTCACTAAATCAAATTCCTCATACAATCCTTGATTAGATGGCCTCATCTAGAATGATGATAGTGGTATTGTCAGATTTGTCTCTAACTACTTGTGATATAGGAACCACTCTAACTACCCTTGTGTTAACTAGTAGTTCAATTCTAAACACTTGAAGCTTCATTACCAATATACTGAAACTTTCCTCTTGAATCCTACATTCCGGGCTTCCTCTTACCCAAAATCGAATTATGCTTTTGAACAAAAGTGGAATCCATACACGCCCACTCATACAAAGTAGTTAAGTCATAAAAAATGATTGCATCCATCGTCTTTTGGATACTAAAGTAAATTCCTTGCTTGAATTGGAAGACAACAATAGCCTTTTGGATACTAAAGTAAAGTCCTTGTTTGAATTGGAAGACAACAGTAGCCTCACTAGTGACTATACCCATATCAAAATTAGCAATTTTATAAAATGCATAGGATACTATAACATCCATACTTTTCACTACCAATATTTTTTATTTTTAAAACATCAATAGAAACAAAAATATGAAAATACTCCTAAAGAAAATGAGGTTTTACTACTACACCTAAAATTAGATAGTCATTCTACCATCTGTCCCATGTTAGATATAAGGTTAAGTATCCAACCAATTAAAATATAATAAATAGATTACACATAAATAGATAACATAATATATCATAAGTGTTTTTGTTTACAAAACATGACCATGTCAAGTTTAAATAGTTTAAAATACATAAACAAAATGAGGGTGTGTCGGGAACATGGCAATAATAAAAATCCAGGTCGGTCACAGACCAACAAAAGAATACAACTAAAAGTACACACTTTATTACTCATACTCAAACATATAAGTAGGCTAACTACTGGTCACCCTTAAATACTTACAGAGGGTCCTTTGCTTATGAGATTGAGTAGGTGACTGAACAAACTAACACATTAGTATGCTAAGTATTGAGTAAGCCAAGTCATATACTTATGGGAGTTTATGATGCACATATGGTCAAGGAAAGGAATATAGGTCATGCTAGCACACATGCTCATGTTCATGTAGTGACATAACAACTTATGTGCTCTACTAATATAGAGTTCTCATCGTAGTAAACTAGTAATGCACATGGAAGAAGATAGTATCACAATCATTAATAGACATTTAATTCATGGAATATCATGCTTCATTCCACATATAGGGAATTAATAGATCATCATGCTTGTCACAACATTCATGAGTAATAGATAAGAACATATGATGATGCAAAATAGCAAACCAATGGTGTAAACTAATAGATAAGTCTAAGGTCCATTTGACTTCACCATGATATCTAAATCACAAAATTAGATAATTGTTAACTTAATTACTTATGTTCCTCTTCAGTTTGAGTAGTGGGTTAGATTATCCTTAAAAGTCTCTCAATAGCCATGGAAGTTAAACCAATAACCAAAGTACATAAAGTTTGGTAGAAGCTGAAAGAACCACTAATGGGCATAAACTCCAACTAAAGCTAAATAAACTACCTAAGTAACTAATCCCTTTAATATTGATACCCCTAGTACATAATCAATGTGTATAGTAGGAAAGGAACCAATATCGACTCAAACCCAGCCCAAAGGAAAATATCATATACACTCAAGGGTAGACTAACCCTCAGTAGCTAATCAAGGATCAAATAATATATACACATATAATGCTCACTAATATTGTATATTCAATTAATATCGACACATAAATCATAGTTTGTTGAAAACCATTGATAAATAAGTAAAATTTTATAGGTAGGAAAGTGAAGCATCATTGAATAACAATTCTATATAGAAAAAAATTATGCCACCCATGTTTTGATAAATGTTATAAATATAATTATTATTAAAAAAAATTGTGTAAAGTTTTAATAATGGTTATAACCGTTATTAAAATGAGTTTTATTAACGGTCATAAATATAATTGTTATTAAAACATCAACTTTAAATTCACCATTCATTTCCTTTTCTCTTATTATGTCTATTTTAGATTTTAGATTTTATTTCTTGCCCTCACTAGTCCTCCTACTCTTGCCTATAAATGACCACTTTTTTCCTCCTTTTTTTGGTTAACGACTACCATTATATTCCTTTTTCCTCTCAATGACCACCTTGATCCTCCTCTCACTTATTTTTGTTTTCTCTCTCTTGATCTCAACCAAGTGCACCAATGTCAGCTTATGCTCCCTCTCTTCTACCCATATGTTATGTTGACATTTGTTGTTGTGCCATCGCTAATCGTGTCCTGTGTATGGAAGTTGGTTCTTGCTCTGTTGCTGATGGTCATTCTTATTTTTTGCACCTTGTGTCGTTATCAAATTTAGCTAGGTAGTCATTTTTTCTTTCTTCTTTCATTATAAATATAAGCATGCATGGTATTTAACTTGTTATAATGTGTATTCTTACTTGTATGATATGGGTTCAACTTTGGTGTTATGTTGTTATGCTTTTTGGCTGCATGTTGGGTATTTTTCTCTATGAATATATGCATGCCTAGTTATAGATTGATGCCTTTGATTATAAAAAAAAGTACTATAAATATAAGCATGCATGTTGGTATAAGTTGCTACTGAAAAATATTGTGTAATTTATTTAATTTCTTGCTAATTAAATGCTACTAATTATATGGTATGAATATGCCTCTAAAAAAATGTTACTAATAGAATTTAATTTTATAGTAAACATCTTATATATACATGTGGTTATGTTTTTCACTTGACATAATTTGTTAGTAAATGATTTAATATATTTACAATTAAATCGCCTATAGAATTTATGATTTAGAAGAGGTAGGCAACAAACTTAATGACATGATTTAGTGGATTTTTTCTTTTATAGGTATTGAGATGTCGCACTTACCTATTATTTACTCACATCCACTATATTTATGCATGCTACCTGATGTGGATCTTCGGGGTCATATGATATGTCTATACAAGGAGCTAAGTCACTTGTTTGTGAGCGGGTTGTACTTTAATCCATTCCATTTCAAATTGTATCACTTGATGTTGACCCTGTCTTAGATGGAACCATGGTTAGGGGCTTTAGCTAGTTATTTGCAGTTGTTTTCCCTATATATTAATGCACCACACTTGAGGTTTGTTGAGAGTGAGGTATTTGTAAGGGATTATGATTGGATAGTAAGAAAACTAATGGTGATAGATGATGAGTAGAGGTTTTTGTAACACCCCCAAATTTACTATTGAAAAATTTCGTTTAAATCAAAAGGTTTAGCGGAAATGAAAGAATTAAAACCACAACTTGGGGGTATTACCGCCACAGAACATTAATACCACCATACAAACCATAACACCACCATGCAAACCCTAATACCACCATAAGCCATTAATACCACCATGAAATCACTAATACCACCATACAAACCCTAATACCACCATGCGAACCCTAATACCACCATTCCAACCATAATACCACCATGCAAACCCTAATATCATCATGCAGCCATTAATACCACCATGCAACCATTAATACCGCCATAGAACATTAATACCACCATACAAACTTCAAGACTCCCATGCATGGTTCCCAAATCTCATTTATTTTGGACATTCCTCCCACTTAAATCTTCTCTCATGGATCATGAGGTACTTAGGTCAACCTCATATCCCCCTTAGTGGTCTCACTTCCCATTTATTTCCGGTCATCCTTATATTCCCAACTCATATTACCATTTATCCTAACATGCATGTCCTAGAGGGCCATAACATAATACATCATAAACATCATACATATACATGTCATGCTCATGTCATGGAAGCACATACAACATACCTCAATCTCCAAGCTGCGCTACACATAAGACAAGTTATCCACAAATCATATAATACATGGCATAGCATGGCATACACAACATTCAACACATCCATGTCACACATAGCACAAGGCCATTAGCTTCGTCCTTACCTAGGCAGACACCGAGCTTGGAGCATGCTCCTCTAGCTCCTTAGGGCTCGGATCGGGGTCACCTATGAAAAGGGGAAAAATGCTAAGTACTAGTTTCCCTTATAAATACTATCAACCCTTATTCTAGTTTAGGATTAGGGTTCTTATCCTTAATAGGGGTGTTATACAAAACTAGGGTTTTTTACTCTAAAATTATTATGCTAAGTATTACTAATCGATATATCTTTATTTTTAATACTTATCGTTACACTTATATTATTAGACCCGTTAGTTCCATTCTTATAATACTAGTGTTCGCTAGTCATAGTAATATAGTGATAATAATAATAATAATAATAATAATAATAATAATAATAATAATAATAATAATAATAAGACTACTAATAGTGACACTTACGTTTCAAGTAATAGAACCCTAGAACCCTAGCGTTTTAAGATTAAGTCTAATAATGGTGTTAGTGTTAAAATACTAATACAATGGTTGTAATATCAACAAGTTAAAACACTCCTAGAGGTAGTAATGATAAAAGTCATATTTTGAATAAATAGTATAAGGGCTCCCATATTTTGCCACCCTAATAGAGATAGAATAATGGTAATAGTAATAATAGTAATGACAATAATGATAAAGGTGTTAGGTATAGTAAAACAATATTAACATAAGTACAATACTCACATAAGGTTGGATTAAGTAGTAATAACACTAATAGTGGTAATAACCATAATGATAGTAATAATAATAATAATACCAACACTAATGGTTAAGTATAATGAAAGCTCGGGTTTTGGAGGGATGATGGCCTTGTAAGAAAATAACACATTTATGATAGAGAAATTAATAATGATAATAATAATAGTAATAACAATAATAGTAATAATAATAATAACAAAAATAATAATAATAATAATAGTAGTAGTAGTAGAAATGTTAATAATAAGGTTAATGACATTAACTCTAAGTTAAGTATAATAGAGGTTAGGGTTGGAAGGGGTGATAGTATGATAACATTAAGGATAATAAAGGATAATAATTAAAATGGTATTAATTAATAATGATAATAATAATAATAATAATAATAATAATGATGATAATAAGTATAATAATACTAATATTAGTTAAAAATTACTATAGGTGGCATAAAGAAAGGTTTTAGGGTTCAGGTGAGTGGAAGACCACCTAAGGACGGTGGTGGTCCGCCGGCGGCGGGTGGCGGCGGCGGCGAGAGAGGTAAAGAGGGGGAAAGATGGAGGTGGAGGTTAGATGGGAGGAGGAAAATAAAATTCTGAGGTGGGGGAAGAGTCAGCAGAGGAAGGGGGTGAAATGAGGGGTCTGGTGAGACAAAGGAGGCGGCGCGCGGTGGTTGATGCGGTGGTCGAAAGAGGAGGTAGGTGGTGGAAGAAGGTGGAGGTTGGTGGAAGAGGAGGCAGGGAGCAAGGGGGTATGGGCAGGTAGGGAGGAACCTGCTGGTTGTATTGGGGGGTGGTAGGGTGGCTGGTTGTGGCGGAGGAGGCGGCAGAAGGTGGCGCAAGGCGGCGGTGGCGGTTTTTTTTGGGTAAGGGCCTTCGCACGATTATGGTGGCTCGTGCGGGGCAGGAAAGGCAGCGGCAGTTGGTTGATTGCATGGGGGTGGTGCAAGGAGGATTTTGGTGGGTAGCGGTGATCTTGGCGGTGGCTGGCGGCGGCGGAAACGTCGTCTGTTCTAGCGGTAGCGAGGCAGGGTTTCAGCAAGGTCCAGAGGGAAGAACTTGCTGTGGCCGTTCGGGAGGGGGTATTTATAGGCCATGAGGGGAAGGAAAATAAGGAAGGGAAGGGGTGGCACGCGGGGCAGGCGCGGCAGGTGGCCGACCGGCGGTGGCAGCGTCACGTGCCCTGCGGTTTGCAAGGTACATTTGGCCATTTTCTGGAAAAAGGAAGGGGCGGCAGGACGCGTGAGGGAGTGCTGGGTCGAATTGGGGAAGAAAGGGACGGAAATGGAAGGGGGAGGACGGGCGGACGGCAGGTGGCTGGCTGCAGGTTGCAGGCCTGCGCGGGGGAAGAAGACGACCTCTGGACCGGCGGTCCAGGAGGAAAGGAAAACAGGGGGAAACCGGCCGGTTTGGCAATGGTTATAAAGTCTGTAATCCAAATGTGGCGTTTTGGGGGTTATGGGAGGAAAACGCAGCGTTGCATAGTTGGCTGGCAACGGTCATTAGGGCACTTAACGCGGCGCGACATTTCGACGGCTTCGGGGGTTCAAACGCCGCGTTGCAGCAGCGGGACGGCCAGCGGACGACGCTGGGCCGTGGGGGAGGAGAAGGAAGGAAGGGATTGGGCCGGGCGAGGCCCAACTTCGGTGGAGGAGGAAGAAAAAGGAAAAAGAAGGAAAAGAAAAAGGGAAAAAGGAAAAGAAAGGATTTATTTAGGGTTTTGAATTTTGCATAAATTATTTAGAATATTTTTGGGCTATTTAGAATATTAATATTTATAAAATATTAAATAAATTCCTTTTTTTGCTTAGTTTAGACTATTTTAGATAAATTTCCTTAACCTCCATGCTAATTAGGAAAATACCCAAATTTTCTTCCAATTAAATTCTTTATTATTTTCCTCTTAATTTACCTTAATTAATTCTCTACATTTTAATAAATGAATTTATATAATTGATTTTTCTAATAATTCCTTATTTGGCCGTAATTTCGGAAATTAGGATTTTGGGGTATTTCAGTTTTGACATAGCTTACCACCAAGTATCCACCCTAGATACCCTAGGGTATATGTCACTATACTCTCTGTTGATGATGTGAGGGAGTAGATTACATATCAATACAAGTAGGAATCTAAGAGTGAAGGTTTCTAATCAGCCTAGGCAAGGCTATCAATGGATTTCATAGGATGGTTAGGGGTTGTTCATAGTTAGGTGTTTGAGTTGTAGCAACCTTTTGATGTATATATTATTGCTATTGTCTTAGGTTTCTTCTTAGTTTTTGCATATTTTTTTAAACATGTAGTATGTATATATTTTGAAATTACAATCATTGTTAAATATTTGCTATGTATATACATATGAACTCTTTCTAAGCAAGTGCGATTTGTATATTAGTATATTTTTAGAAACATCTTAGATTGGTATATATATATAGCTACATAATAGCAAGATATATTATAGAAACATGAATTCTTTTCAAGAATGAGTGATTTGTGAATTGGTAAGGGACATGGAAACCTGTTGGAATTGTTTATATATATAGCAACAAAATAGCATGATACATTATAAAAATGTGAATTTCTTCTTAGTATGAGTGATCTATGAATTAGTTTGTAGAAGTGAATTGATTTATAGTAATTATTTTTTGTGGGATACATATAGATTGGAAAACTATGGATTAGAAAGGGATGTTTGCAAATCGGTTATCTAGAGAATATGAAAAAGGAGTTAAAATATTTTTTTTATCAAGTTTGTAGTAGAAAATGCTCGAAATCCTAGTACCATAGTCTATCCTTATTTTAACTATGTTTATATTCAACATGCCAATGATAACTATTTGAGAGATCATTTATTTGTGTATATAAATGATACAAGTTACACTCATTGGATATGACATGGTAAGATAAAGTTTGGATATGATAATGGGGAAGGTAGGAGGGAAAATAGTGGATCATTTGAGAATAATAAGGGTGATTCGTTAGAAGAGATGATTTGAAAGGTTGAGAAAATTGTTTAGGATTATCGAAAAATATTTGAAAAGTTATTGAGTGACCTGAAAAAACTTTATACGGTGATTATAAGAAGTTTACTATATTATTCGCCACTTTAAGGTCGTATACCTTAAAAGGATGTAATGGATAAAGTGATAAGAATTTCATGGAATTATTAACACTTGTGAAAGAAATGCTTCCTGATGACAATTTTCTACTTAATCGTACCTATGAAGCGAAGAAGATCATTTCACCTATGGTTATGAGTTATGAGAAGATACATTCATGTCCTAGTGATTGTATATTATTTAAAAATAAATATGCATCTTTAGATAATTATCCTAGTCATGAATGCATAGCACCACAATTCAAGAAGAACAAGGTGTCATCTAATGTGTTATGTTATTTTCCTATACTATCGTAATTTAGGCAATTGTTTAATGATGTCCGTTATGCAAAGAATTTGAGATGACATGCCAATGAAAAGAGAGATTGTGAGCTTGTGAGACATCCATTTCATTCTCCACAATAGATATTGAATGATGGCTTGTTTCCTAAATTTAGCAAAGAACTAATAAACTTGCGTCTTGCGCTTTCTAAAGATTGTATGAATCCACACAATCAAGGAATATATAGTGTATGTGTAATTCCTCAAATTTTTAGGTAAACCTAATCCCGTATAATTATTACTTTAATACAATTCTAATCTTGAGAAAATTTTTATTCTAGCCTTACGCTAATTTTTTAATCCTAAAATCTTAACTTAATCTTGATCTTTAACCCGAGAATTATACTAAGTATGGTATACTTAGTATGAAATATATGTTCCCTTTGAGACTCCTCATCAATGAACTCTCTTGTTTGTAAATCCTTCCTCACCATCAATGCTTCTCCTAAATCCGATAGAACCTCCTCAACCTTGGCCCCCCTTCCATGGTTGATTGGTCCTCATCTTCTTTCCTTTCTAACAATGCTTATTTTAGGTCAAGCAATGTCATAACCCTCTTATTTGGACATTCATTTTGATAATGTTCCAATCCCTAAGCAATTAAAACACTGAACCCCTTTGTTTCTACTAGAATAACCAAATTCTTGCCTTCCCTTAACCTTAACATCAAATGTCTTAGGTATAGGAGCCGGTTTTGGTGCTTCCTTGGGTGGGTGTGAATTTAGCCTTAGTCCTACACCCTTCAAACCCCTTTTCTCTTTTGTACGCTTCTATACCTTAATAGGTAGATGAAATGACTCATCTAGGGTGACATACTTGTAGAGCTCCACCTTCCTAGCAATGTCACTTCTTAAACTTCCTAATAATCAAGACATTATATGTTCCTCAATATCTTCCAAACCAAGTCTTATAATGAACCTTCCAAACTTCCTAATATAATATTCTACACTTAAGGAACATTTTATTAAAGAAGATATTTTGTTATATAGGTCTTGAGTATAACAAGATATCAAAAATCTCTCCCTCAACAATTTTTCATTTTTGTCCAACTCCTCTCCTTGGACTTGCCCTTCCTACCTCTATGATGCACCAAATTTTCCTACCATTAAGTAGCATGTCCTATAAACTTGAGGATATCAATCTTAAAATATTTCTAATCATCGAAAGAGCTAGATTCAAAAATCCTATTACATCTCAACTTCCAGTCTAAAAACTCCTTCGGATTATGAGCTCCATCAAATTATGGGATCTCCATCTTCCTATCATTAAAGGATTCCCTCCTAAAAAAAACCTTATCTTTCATGGTATTCTAGGAGAATTTCTAGAAGATGAGCTAAAATTAATAGATTCATCTCCTACACCATTCGGTTTTCTCCTTCATGTGGGGGTGGACTTCTTTCCCTTGAGGTGTTAGCATTTGGTACTAATGACTCCAAAATAGCCAACACTCTACTTATGTCTCCTTTCCAAGCCTCAATAGCATGATCACTCCTTAGATTGTGGGATTCTTCAAGACTTAAACCTTTGGAAACTAGTTGATTTTCCATGGTGGTTCGAAGATGCAGGATAAATGTGCAACCCAAAAAGGAAAATAAAGAGGCTAGAATCAGGTATGGTTGGAAAGAAAATTTTTTAATGGAGATTTGAATGGTTAGTGGCTAATGCTAGTTGGAAGATTGAATGGTGGCGGTGAAGGGATTAAAAGGACCTGAATTTACCGGCCTTGATCTTTGATACCAATTTGATGCATAATGCTAAACATATTGGTTTAAGATAAGTGTTAGTGATGGAAGTGGGTAAGGTCCCAACAAAACAAAATTTAGAAGGGACACAAAAATAGAATGAGAAGAACTTAATCTTGAAATCCCTTATAGATTAAGCACTTATACAAACCAAATAAGGTTTCAACACTTATTATAAATGGTGTAAGATTTGTAGGTGATAACATAAGACTATGGTCTAAGTCTTGAGTGTGTAACGGTTGTTGACAACCACAGATTATAACCAAAGAGAGTTGTTCATTCCTTCTACCATTTACTCCTATATAGAGAGTATTAGGCTTTATCAAACTTACAAACTACACCCCTAACTCATAGGAAGCTAATTTGGTTACATTCTAACCATAGGTTACACTAATACACATTAACTAAGGTTTATAAGCTACTACAATTAGTTATGGGTTGAACGTCAAGTCTTCTAGCCCCCTATCACAAGATAGCTAAGTCTTACAACCTATGACAAGTACTTAGGAAACATAAATTATAGTTTAGGAAAGTCTAACAATACTCTTTAACCATGTTTAACTAATAATGGTAAAAACCATGGATTGAAATCTCGGTAACTAGTTTTAAGGATCAAAAAGAAGGTTTCTTCTTCCACAAATTAAGCTTAATTTGAGGCCGTTAACTCCCCATCATAAACTTCCCAAAATTCCTTAAAATCAACTCACAAAATGGATGCTTGAATCACCCAAAAATTTGGGTTGATTCGGCCAGATTTGCTGCTTGTAGCTGATAAAGAACTTAGCTTGTCAAGCCATATTCAAGTCATAATGGAGCCATATAAAGTGAAGAGTTGTTGGATTTTTATCTTGGTATTGCATGGTTTCTAGTAACCTTGATCATTCATTAATTCAAGTAAGAAGAGTTTTGAATATTTCTACATTGGAAAATTTAACAAGCAAATTTTCATTATTATTATCACTTAAGAGGAATGCTCCTACATCATAACTCAACCCCGACCTGATCCATTATCATCCCTAGTTATGCCCTAAAAACCTAAAAACAAAGAAAATACAATAACTCTTAAAATATAATAATCTACATCAAGAAAATTTCCATACTATTCATTAAATACCCCAATATCACATTAGAACACTTAAAACATCAACAAATTGCAACTAATATGTAAAATGTCCAAAAGACCCCTTTTCGTGCCAAAACATCATTTAATCATAACTTTAAGTATAAAAATCCAAATAAAATACTTTTAATATATGAAATTACATCTAAACAACCTAATTAATCAATTTACAACATAAAAAATTACAGAAAATAGCACCACAACACAAAAAATAGCCAAGAGGTTGAATAGCCTTAAAAATTCCAAAATAGCCATTTTTGCAACATCAACTAATTTTAGCATGATAACACCTAGATTTCTATCTACTATTAGTATAATTTAGTTTTAAAATATTATATCTCCAAGATTTAAAAAATAATCAACCTGAGATCACCACTTTTCACCTTCTTGTAAACTTTGTACGCAAAATCAATAAAAAAACACATCAAATACACTTATAAAATGCAAAATAAAACCAAATAGAGCAAGAATCAACGATGGAATGACTTACTCCTTCTTGTAAAATGATATTTAAATTAAGGAGAAGATTAGAAGAGTTTTTCTTCAATTCCTCAATCCCTTAATCCTAAATTGCTTAATAAAAAACAATTAAGAGTCAAAATTTTAAGATTTGAGAAGAAAAAAATCAAGAAATGGTGCAAGAACAATGGAAAGAAGAATCAAAGGAGGTTGATGAAGATGGTTTTTGGGGACCTAGGGAGCGTGAAAATCACATGGGAGACCTTATAACACTCTCAAAATTCACTACTGAAAAAAAAAATTTGATTTAAAAAGATAGAATAAGCAAAGAGTAAGAACCGTAAATTCCAAGGATATAATCACCATACTTAGTACCAAACCGGTTTACTCCTACCATTCTAGTACCAAGTGCTAAGGCTAAAATAAACAAAATATGATTTATACAAATTCAATTTAAAACAAAGTAGCACACTAAATTCGTTACAAGAATAAAATCCATCAATAGTGGTTACAAGAATAAAGATCATTTTTAACAAAGGAATAAAAAAGGTAAAAGAGAAGACCCTAAATCATTCCCAGATGATCCTTACGCTCTTACCCGATGCCCACTTGAATAGCACCTAAAATAGTTCTGCAAGGGACACTGCCCGTTGAATAGGAAGGGGTCCACAAATGGAACCCTTCAGTACTATGGTACTGAGTAACGCTTTATACCAAACTGAAAGGTAAGGCCTGCATGCAACACATGATACATAACCCATAAAGAATGATAACATATGAACTAATACACAAGGCAACACCTCATATAATACGAAATGCCTAACACAAAATTCATGTACTTAAAAAATCCATCACATACCTAAGTAGGGATAAGCACTGAAAACAAACTCATGTCATATCAATAGGTCATAACGTGAAATCGATCCTTTTGATCTTAAGCCATTAATTAATCATTATTCAAATGTCGTCTTTCAATTATATCCATATGAGTATGGGAACTCCACTATTGTAGCCGGTGGACCAGAAACATACAGGGCAATACGCACCTGACCACTACTATTCGCCGATTAATCGGTCTCCAAAGATCCCTACACCTGGCCACTATTACTCATCGGTGGATCGGTTTGGCCCTGACTCACATGGTGTTCCACTATAAGTGATTAATGTCTTCCCATAATTTATTAATGTTCCATGCTTGGTTTATTGAGCTTGGGATCTCCTACTATTGTAGCTGGTGGACTAGAAACATTTAGGGCAGAACACACTTAACCACTATTATTCATCGGTTGACCGATCTCCAAGGCATCTTGCATCTGGCTAATATTATTTACCCGTGGATCGGTCTGAGCTCGGCTCATTAATATTCCACTTTAAGTAATTAGTACTTTATATGTGTCTTATTCAATAGGTCCATTTATTTAATTCAAGGGAAGGAAAAAGGTCATGAATCTAGAGACACAAAGATATACTGGCCATAGAATCAAGCATTCCATATTAAGGATCATGGTATACACAAAATCCCAACATGTATTTCAAACATATCTAACACACATTTCCATACATACTAATAAACTAGGCACCTCTTACATAATTATGAGATAAACACTACATTACACCCTTAATTATCCATCCAACCCTAGATTACGCCATGTTCTTGTAATACTCACTAACTTATCAAATACCCTTATCTTATTATTCAATGTTACTTGTGTCTTATTATGAAACTCATTCAATTCATTGACATGTTAGACACAAGTTACTAATTTACCCCCATCATCTTTCAAAATTACTGAAATACCCTTTGTCTGTAAAATTACCAAGTAATCCTTTTCTAATTGCCAAATTGCCAAATTACCATATTTTACCCTTAATATTACACAATTACCAAAATGCCCCTTGCATGTGTTCTATTACCAAAGTATCCTCCATACTTATTAAATTCATCAAATCGCTCTTTTGGTTGGCTAAATTACCTAATCACCCTTCTTCATTATTATAATTACCATTTTGCCCCTTTTACTTACAAAATTACGAATTTACCATTTCTTTTTACCAATTTACTAAAATACCCTTTCTCCTTTATTAAATTACCATTTTACCCCTTTACTTTATAAAATTACCAATATACCCTTCCTTGGACCAAATTACCATTTTACCATTTTACCTTACATAATTACCAAAATACCCTTCCTTTATAATAAATTAGCATTTTACCCTTTTACTTTACATAATTACCAGATTACCCTTCCTTTATACCAAATTACCATTTTACCCTTTTACTTTACTTAATTACCAAAATACCCTTCCTTTATACCAAATTACAATTTTACCCTTTTACTTTATTAAATTACTATTTTACCCATTTACTTTATAAAATTACCAAAATGCCCTTCCTTTTTATTAATTTACTAGTATACGTTCTTTGTAGCAAAAAAAATACCATGTTATCCCCTTTCCATGGTAAATTACTAAAATGCTCTCCTTACTTGTCCATTTACCATTTTAACCCTTTTACTTTTGTAATTTACCATTTTGCCCTTATTCTACCACTTTTACCAAAATATCATTACCATATAAATATTAATATACATAGTCCATATACATCATCTAACACCACCAACTATTATTATTTATCATAATACTCATTAGCACCTATCGTACCTACTTACTTAAGCCATAGCTTTATCACAAGCAAATTTTCCAAAATGCCCCTAGGGCTCATATTAACATCATTTATGCAACAAATGGCCACATTAGCATATCATATCATATATATGCATTTAGTATCATCATTAATAGCAAACATTACCCTAGAAAGGGGTTTTAATAACAGTTTTAAACCATTATTGAATCGTCCATTATTAAATCTTTAATAACGGTTCATAACCATTATAAAAAAATATATAAAAAACTATGAATATCAAACCTTAGGTGCCAAATAAAATTCCAAACTTCTATCCTATCTATCCATTTCTTTCTTATTTACTTTCTTTCTTTGCTTTCCTAACTATCTATCTATCCTCCCTTGCTTTCTGATTCATATTTTCAGGTTGCCCGTCTGTATCCCGAGATCCTTGGCGTGTATGGTATCAAAGCCTAGCGGGATTAGCTCTTGAGAGGGGTAAGTGTATCTGGTCAAACTTCTGTATTTTGTACGGGGGCTGTCTCCTTAATCTTGGTCTAAGGTAAGTCCTGTAAGTCCTGTATGTGTGGCAAGGCAGAGAGACATTTAGGAGTGGAAAACAGTGGACGGTCGTGCAAAATATAGATAAGGGACATGCATTTATTCCGATCTTCTAGTTCTTCTAGTTCTTCTGGTTCTAGACATGACATAGGACCTAGAGACTCAAACAGACAAACTGAAGAATATGAATTTGAAAACTTTGAAGGATCCATAGATACGTGGAAACTTCCCAAACTTCAAAAAGAAATGGTTTATAGTACTTCAAACTGGTCATTGTTACCAACAAACTATGTTATCAAAACAGAAGAAAGAGACCTTCAAATCTGCAAACCTCTAGAGACCATTCAACTTCTTAGTCAAAGGTCCCTAGCAAAACATATCAGGAAAGGCTTTCGTTATATCCACTTAGGATTAGTCCAAGTAGGATTCAAATCCCTAACAAGGGAAGGCTTAAACACATCTATCTTAGCAGTTCTTAGAGACGCTAGGATGTTAGAATTTACAGATTCTTTGATAGGAACTGTAGAGTCTAGTTTGTGTTCTGGTCCAATATTTTTTAATTGCTTTCCAAATTTCGCACCTTCATTAACTGATCCAAATATCCTGCATGCTTTAACTTTGCAAGTCAAAACGCATGGATATCATATGTTGCCTGGATCTATTCCTGTAGCTGTAATCTATAGGATTCATTATAAGGTTGCAAAAACGTCCTTTGGGACTCAAGCAATTAGAAAAATTGAAAACGGTGAAACTCTTGTCTTGCAAACTGATTTATCAAGATCAAACACTGTCATTCCCAAAACAATCAAATGGAATGAGATAGAACTCCCTGAGGAATGGACCTTAGATAAGGCACAACCAGCCCAGGAGGAAATCAAAGAACCGGAGATTCCAAAACCAAACTCGGATCTCAACAAAATAACCCAGTTCGAAGACGGAACTGTCAAACTTAGTTTTAGGAGGAACCCGAGCCTTAGAGTAAGGGATGATACCTCGACTTCTTCCACAATTAGTTTAGGAAACGTTTCGAACCTTCCTAGAAACATAAATTTGGAAGAAAAAATTCAAAAGAATAGGGATTCTGTAGATCAAACACCTAGAACTTCAATCTCAGGTGCAAACTACCAAACTAGAATTCCTAAGGCAAGTTATCAAAAACAGAAAGAAAAAGAATCGGAACAAACTAGTGATGATGATATAGAATCACCTCCGCATTCTCCCGGCCTTTCTGACATAACTGATAACCAATTAAACGTCCTAGAAAAGGAATTTGTGATCGATAAAGAATTCTTCAGAAAAGACTTTTATTCCGAAAAGAACACAGCAAAGAGAAACTGGTTCTTCAAAAAACACGGAAAAGATAGTCAATATTTCCAGGAAGAATTTTACAAATTTGTCGCTGATAACAAATGCAAAATAATGTTTTTTGATTGGTTAGAATTACATATGGCAAACCACAGAATTGATTTAAAGGACATAAAAAATTCACCTTTTAAATCAGCAAAACCCATAACTAACCGACCTAAAATGAAAACTTGGAAAACAGAGAAAGGAGTAGTAGAAACAGAACATCCGCCTCTGCAAAACATCCAAATATCTGCAGGAGAAAACACTGTAGAACTCAAACCACTTAGGATACCAAAAGATGATGAATTAGAAAACACCAAGAACATCGTGTTGCAAAATAATTTTGCTAATATTCATCTAAACACTATTGGTACCCAATTAACAAAACTGGACAAACAAATTCAAAAGACAATTTTACCGGCAATTCAAACAGTTTCAGAAAATAAAATATCTGAACCAAAAAAGATGCCCGTATTTAAGCCTTATGAATTATCAAAATCCAGCTGTCATGAAGTTCAAACTCAAAAGGATGAATTCTTAACGGCAATAAAACAAAAATTAAACTTAATTGCCACCTCGAGTTCGTCTAGTCAAAACCAAAATCAGGTTCCTGACACACCTGACCAAACAGCCCAAATTAATACGGTAAACCAAACGGAACAGACAGAGAGTGATGAGGCCCAAGAACCTGAAACTCCTGTAGTAGCCCGTTTAGATATACCATCGTCATCTAGGCAAATAGTTCCTAGACAAACTGCTCCAGACCTTAGTCTTGAAGTAAGGCCCAACAAACTAGTCCAGCCCAGTTATAAGGCCAACGCCCTGTACGAGTGGAACATAGATGGACTATCTGAATATCAAACCTTAGGCCTTCTACAGCAAATGACTATGGCAGCAAACGCGTATAAAGCCCAAATGAACACAACCGATAAAACTATAGCAGAACTCCTGATAGCAGGGTTCTCAGGACAGTTAAAAGGTTGGTGGGATTTTCATTTGACTTCAAACGAACAAATCGATATTCTAGATGCCATTAAGGTAGATGAAAACGACGAAATCATCTTAGATAATGGGGAACCCATATCTGATGCCGTAGCATCCCTTATACTGGCCATATCCTTACACTTTGTAGGAGACCCATCTCACCTTAAGGATAAAAACGGAGAATTATTATCCAACCTTAGGTGCAAAAGACTTAATGACTTCCAGTGGTACAAAAATACTTTCCTGACTAGAGTTATGCTTAGGGAAGATTCAAACCAGCCATTCTGGAAAGAAAAGTTTTTAGATGGATTACCGCCCGTGTTAGGAGGAAAAGTAAGGAACAAAATCAAAGAAACTCATAACAATCAAATTCCTTACAACAAATTCACCTATGGAGAATTAATAAGCTTGACACAAAAGGAAGCCTTAAAAATTTGTCAAGACTTAAAATTCCAAAGTCAACTCAAACGAGAAATGAGTCAAACCAAACAGGAACTAGGATCTTTCTGTAAACAATTCGACATTGCAGGAATAACAAACAAACAATGTTCGGGGAATTGTAGACCTAGTCACCACAAAAGAACAAAACAAAAATATTTACCTGCTCCGCAGAATCAAAAGCAAATACCCTATTACCAGAAATCAAAACCTAAAAATAGCAAAACTACAGTTTCATCTTCAAAAGACCCGAATTGGGGAAACAGATATAGAAACTATAGGTGCTACAAATGCGGTAAAATGGGACACACAAAACAATTCTGCAAAATAAACAAACAAATTCGTGAATTAGACTTAGATGATGAAACTAGGGAAAAAATTCAAAACCTCCTAGTATCTTCTGAGGATGATAACGAAAACCCAGAGTTAGATGAACTCCAAACAGAGTCATCTTCCTCTTCTAGCAGTTCTTCTGACCCGGAAGAAGAACCTATAGAAAATCAAATGAATGTTTTGACAAAACAGCAAAAAATGGTTTTAGATATAGTTCACCTAATTCCAGATCCATTAAAACAAGCTGAATACTTGGAAAAATTGATGGAATCAATTGAAAAGGATGAACCACCAAAACCGTTAATTCAAAACATTCCTTCAAAACCAGCAAATGCATATGACTTGACCAAGATTCTTAACAAACAGAAAAAATCAAAAGATTTAACTCCAACTACTTCTGAACTTCAAAAGGAAATCAAAGAAGTCAAAAAAGAATTGAAAGAGTTAAAACTAAAACAAGAATCCGACATGCAAACAGTCCAAATGATTTTATCCAAAAAAATCTCCAACTCTTCATCCGAAACTAGTGAAGATGAACGAAACACTGTTGAAGATTCAAACGAACCAATTCCAGGAGAATTTCTTAATGTTTTAAAAGAAATAACCTCCCGCAAATATATCATCAGTATAACCCTTAGGTTAGAAGATGGTTTCCAAATAAACACAGTCGCACTATTCGATACCGGTGCTGACTTAAACTGTATAAAAGAGGGAATAATTCCAAAAAAGTACCTCTCAAAATCAAACGAAAAATTATCTGCAGCCAACAGCTCCAGATTAAAAATCAAATATAAATGTGAAGCGGATTTAATTTGTAATAATTTACAAATCAAAACAACCTATCTGATAACTCCTGATATTAGTCAATCTGTTATCTTAGGTACTCCCTTCATTAATTTGATAACCCCTTACAAAGTAGGTTTGTCCGAAATTTCATTCAAAACAAAAGGGAAAAAGAATAATTTATCCTTTTTAGAAATCCCTAGGACGAGAAACCTGAATTTGTTAAAGGCAAACTTAATCTACGAAGACCAAATTAATCTTCTGATTAAAGGCAAACAGAATGATTTAGATTTCCTAAAACAAAATATCAATTTACACCGAATCCAACGACAGTTGCAAACAAAATCGGTAAAAGACAAAATTGACCAACTAAGGAGTCAAATCGAAAAAGAGATCTGCTCTGATCTCCCAAACGCATTCTGGTCTAGAAAACAGCACATGGTCGACCTTCCGTATGAAGACAAATTTGACGAAAGGAACATACCGACAAAAGCTAGACCCATACAAATGAATTCGGAATTAATAGAATTTTGCAAACAGGAAATAAAAGACTTAGAAACAAAGGGTTTAATCCAAAAATCTAGGTCACCTTGGTCCTGTGCGGCATTCTATGTTAACAAAAATTCCGAAATAGAGCGTGGAACACCTAGGTTAGTAATAAATTACAAACCTTTAAACGACGCTCTCAAATGGATTAGATATCCAATTCCAAACAAAAAAGATTTGCTTCAAAGATTGTTTTCAGCGCTTATCTTTTCAAAATTCGACTTAAAATCTGGATTTTGGCAAATACAAATTAACCCCAAAGACAGATACAAAACTGCATTCACGGTCCCCTTTGGACAATTTGAATGGAACGTGATGCCTTTCGGATTAAAAAATGCTCCGTCAGAATTTCAAAGAATAATGAACGACATATTTAATCCTTATTCAAATTTTGTCTAGTCTATATTGACGATGTCTTAGTATACTCAAACAGTCTAGATCAGCATTTTCGACATCTTAGGATTTTCCTTAGTGTCGCTAGGCGTAATGGACTTGTGGTATCTAAGCCCAAAATAGATTTGGCCCAAACTAAGATCAGATTCTTAGGTCATTACATCGAGTCGGGTAGAATAAGGCCCATCGAGAGATCCATAGAATTTGCATCTAAGTTCCCAGACCAAATCCTAGACAAAACCCAACTGCAAAGATTCTTAGGAAGCCTGAACTATGTTCTAGACTTCTGCCCCAATCTTAACCAGATTGCAAAACCATTACACGACAGGCTTAAAAAAACCCAAAACCTTGGTCTCAAGCCCACACCAATGTCGTCAAACACATCAAGGCCCAAGTCCAGTCCATTCCGTGTCTGACCTTGGCCAATCCAAACCTGTTCAAAATTGTCGAAACAGACGCCTCTGAAATTGGTTACGGAGGTATTCTCAAACAGTGTCAGGCCCAGACCCTTGAACAGTATCTGGCCCATATTAAAGCCAAAACCCAAAACGAAACAGTGATCCAATTTACATCCGGACACTGGACCCAAACACAGCAAAATTATTCGACGGTCAAAAAGGAAATATTCGCGATCGTCCAATCCATTACAAAATTCCAGTCTGACTTATTAAACCAAAAATTCCTGTTACGAGTCGACTGCAAATCAGCCAAACAGATCCTAAAGAAGGACGTACAGAACGTCGCAAGCAAACAGATCTTTGCCAGATGGCAAGCCCTACTTTCGGTGTTCGACTTCGACATCGAGTATATAAAAGGTGAAGACAATTCATTACCGGACTTCCTCACGCGTGAATTTCTTCAAGGACGCCCTCAAACTAACCATGCCTCCTCGACGAAAAGAAAAACAGAAGGAGAAGGTTCAAGAAATATTGGCTGCAAAGCCAATCAAATCCTGGTATGAAGCTACCATGGAAGATGAAGCAGCAGCAGCCGCTTCCTCAAACAAAGAAGCCTCGACTTCTACAACACCAAATCCAGACGTGCTCAAATGGGTGGAAACACTTTCCCACTCACCTCAAATGGTTAAAGCACTCCAAAATCTTTCAGAACAAGTTCAGAGTTCGCAACCTGAACGCAAAGGTATGAGTTCTGCAAACCCTGTTTACAAAACAGAAGGAGGTCTTTTAATTCCTATGACTCCTTCAAAATCGATTTCAAAAATCTCTTCTGACAAATCGATTTCAAACTTTCCAGCCTTGAGATCCAGGATTTCAAGACTTGAAAACGCTTTGGAAGTAAAACCAGCTTTCGAGAAAAAAGCTGAGTACTTCACAAAACCACACTTTCAAATGATTTCAAACCTCGAAGATGGATTTCATTATCAGGATCCCTTCGTCGCCCTTCGGAAAATGTTTTCTGGTTGGGATTTCAAACCATGGGACGTGACTGCACCCCATGCGTACTACAAGTCAATTTTAGAGTACACCGGTTCAGCTTCATTCAGAACATTCAAACTACCCCAAACCAAAAATGAAGCTGCCTACTCAACCTGTCAACTACACAGGGTTATCCTTCCCGCGGACTGGGGTCAAAGCCTCGAACTACCTCGAAGGCTCCCGGATTCGTACAAATTCAGCCCAAACTCCAAACTGAATTTCAACTACTGGGACTATCAGCAGGCTTGGTGGAATACCTTCTTTACGGAAAATTCCAAAAAGTCGCATTCCTGGTTATTGTTTTTCAAAAATTTTAACCAAACACATTACCCTGTCTGGTTTATCCGATGGTGGAAAGACTTCGGCGCCATCCCAGACATCCTACCGGAACAGGTTTCAAAACCTCTCGACCTGTTCAAAACCCTTTATAAACCCACAGAAGATGATAGGGTGTTGCCCCCTATCTTTGTCTTTTGTTCCAAACTTTTCTGCCCATGGGTATTCGCCTGGACAACGGAAATCCATGAGATAGAAGGAGTTTTAACTTTGGTCCGCCGATTCAAAGTCAAATGGTGGTCAAAGTATCAAACGTTCGAAAAAGTCTCGGAACAGGCCGTCCGCGAACTCGTCAATACTCAGCCGGCCTCTTCTACAACAAACAAGGTCCTAGCCAGATCAGATGACTCGAAGTTTCTGGCTCAAAAATCTGTAACGGCCGCAAAACTTGCAGCCGCCAAAACCGAAGATGAATACTTAGCCATTTTGGGTGAAGTATTCTCTCAAAGCAAAAAGGGAGATTCTGCATCCTCATCCATCTCTCCAGAGATCGACTATGGCGATGAGAATGAAGATGACTGTTACGGGATACTACCTCCTATCCGGTAGACAGAACAAATACGAAGTATTTTCGGTGGAGGGCTACGCATCCACATGCGTCAAAAGATCGTGGCAGACAAAGAATATTCCTGCCAACCAAAAGCAAATGTCAGAGTCAAAAGTGCCGTCCTCAAAAGAAGTAGGAATCTGCTTACGGCTACTTTCGGCGATTGACACTTCTACCCGGGTAAAAGCACGAGTAAAAGCAACCGCAAAAGCAAAAGAAGACGACAAAGGAATCTGCGGCAAAAGATATTCACGCAGATTACTATTGTATTTTCTGTCGGCTACTTTTACTGTTTTGAACTTTTTACCTTTTACTATTCAAACTTTAGGGTACACTATTACCGTAGGCAGTACACTTTTTACTGTTTACTTTTTACTGTGTACTTTCGGTGGATTCCCGAATCCACTTTTCAAACTTTGTTTAGTCTGACCCCCTCTTCTATATAAGGGGCCTTAGGACTTCATTGTTAGGGGTCGGCATTTGAAGAGGCAAATCCACCCTTAGCAAATATCCTCTGTACTCAGATTGAGTGTTATCAAATAAAATTCCAAACTTCTATCCTATCTATCCATTTCTTTCTTATTTACTTTCTTTCTTTGCTTTCCTAACTATCTATCTATCCTCCCTTGCTTTCTGATTCATATTTTCAGGTTGCCCGTCTGTATCCCGAGATCCTTGGCGTGTATGGTATCAGAGCCTAGCGGGATTAGCTCTTGAGAGGGGTAAGTGTATCTGGTCAAACTTCTGTATTTTGTACGGGGGGCTGTCTCCTTAATCTTGGTCTAAGGTAAGTCCTGTAAGTCCTGTATGTGTGGCAAGGCAGAGAGACATTTAGGAGTGGAAAACAGTGGACGGTCGTGCAAAATATAGATAAGGGACATGCATTTATTCCGATCTTCTAGTTCTTCTAGTTCTTCTGGTTCTAGACATGACATAGGACCTAGAGACTCAAACAGACAAACTGAAGAATATGAATTTGAAAACTTTGAAGGATCCATAGATACGTGGAAACTTCCCAAACTTCAAAAAGAAATGGTTTATAGTACTTCAAACTGGTCATTGTTACCAACAAACTATGTTATCAAAACAGAAGAAAGAGACCTTCAAATCTGCAAACCTCTAGAGACCATTCAACTTCTTAGTCAAAGGTCCCTAGCAAAACATATCAGGAAAGGCTTTCGTTATATCCACTTAGGATTAGTCCAAGTAGGATTCAAATCCCTAACAAGGGAAGGCTTAAACACATCTATCTTAGCAGTTCTTAGAGACGCTAGGATGTTAGAATTTACAGATTCTTTGATAGGAACTGTAGAGTCTAGTTTGTGTTCTGGTCCAATATTTTTTAATTGCTTTCCAAATTTCGCACCTTCATTAACTGATCCAAATATCCTGCATGCTTTAACTTTGCAAGTCAAAACGCATGGATATCATATGTTGCCTGGATCTATTCCTGTAGCTGTAATCTATAGGATTCATTATAAGGTTGCAAAAACGTCCTTTGGGACTCAAGCAATTAGAAAAATTGAAAACGGTGAAACTCTTGTCTTGCAAACTGATTTATCAAGATCAAACACTGTCATTCCCAAAACAATCAAATGGAATGAGATAGAACTCCCTGAGGAATGGACCTTAGATAAGGCACAACCAGCCCAGGAGGAAATCAAAGAACCGGAGATTCCAAAACCAAACTCGGATCTCAACAAAATAACCCAGTTCGAAGACGGAACTGTCAAACTTAGTTTTAGGAGGAACCCGAGCCTTAGAGTAAGGGATGATACCTCGACTTCTTCCACAATTAGTTTAGGAAACGTTTCGAACCTTCCTAGAAACATAAATTTGGAAGAAAAAATTCAAAAGAATAGGGATTCTGTAGATCAAACACCTAGAACTTCAATCTCAGGTGCAAACTACCAAACTAGAATTCCTAAGGCAAGTTATCAAAAACAGAAAGAAAAAGAATCGGAACAAACTAGTGATGATGATATAGAATCACCTCCGCATTCTCCCGGCCTTTCTGACATAACTGATAACCAATTAAACGTCCTAGAAAAGGAATTTGTGATCGATAAAGAATTCTTCAGAAAAGACTTTTATTCCGAAAAGAACACAGCAAAGAGAAACTGGTTCTTCAAAAAACACGAAAAGATAGTCAATATTTCCAGGAAGAATTTTACAAATTTGTCGCTGATAACAAATGCAAAATAATGTTTTTTGATTGGTTAGAATTACATATGGCAAACCACAGAATTGATTTAAAGGACATAAAAAATTCACCTTTTAAATCAGCAAAACCCATAACTAACCGACCTAAAATGAAAACTTGGAAAACAGAGAAAGGAGTAGTAGAAACAGAACATCCGCCTCTGCAAAACATCCAAATATCTGCAGGAGAAAACACTGTAGAACTCAAACCACTTAGGATACCAAAAATGATGAATTAGAAAACACCAAGAACATCGTGTTGCAAAATAATTTTGCTAATATTCATCTAAACACTATTGGTACCCAATTAACAAAACTGGACAAACAAATTCAAAAGACAATTTTACCGGCAATTCAAACAGTTTCAGAAAATAAAATATCTGAACCAAAAAAGATGCCCGTATTTAAGCCTTATGAATTATCAAAATCCAGCTGTCATGAAGTTCAAACTCAAAAGGATGAATTCTTAACGGCAATAAAACAAAAATTAAACTTAATTGCCACCTCGAGTTCGTCTAGTCAAAACCAAAATCAGGTTCCTGACACACCTGACCAAACAGCCCAAATTAATACGGTAAACCAAACGGAACAGACAGAGAGTGATGAGGCCCAAGAACCTGAAACTCCTGTAGTAGCCCGTTTAGATATACCATCGTCATCTAGGCAAATAGTTCCTAGACAAACTGCTCCAGACCTTAGTCTTGAAGTAAGGCCCAACAAACTAGTCCAGCCCAGTTATAAGGCCAACGCCCTGTACGAGTGGAACATAGATGGACTATCTGAATATCAAACCTTAGGCCTTCTACAGCAAATGACTATGGCAGCAAACGCGTATAAAGCCCAAATGAACACAACCGATAAAACTATAGCAGAACTCCTGATAGCAGGGTTCTCAGGACAGTTAAAAGGTTGGTGGGATTTTCATTTGACTTCAAACGAACAAATCGATATTCTAGATGCCATTAAGGTAGATGAAAACGACGAAATCATCTTAGATAATGGGGAACCCATATCTGATGCCGTAGCATCCCTTATACTGGCCATATCCTTACACTTTGTAGGAGACCCATCTCACCTTAAGGATAAAAACGGAGAATTATTATCCAACCTTAGGTGCAAAAGACTTAATGACTTCCAGTGGTACAAAAATACTTTCCTGACTAGAGTTATGCTTAGGGAAGATTCAAACCAGCCATTCTGGAAAGAAAAGTTTTTAGATGGATTACCGCCCGTGTTAGGAGGAAAAGTAAGGAACAAAATCAAAGAAACTCATAACAATCAAATTCCTTACAACAAATTCACCTATGGAGAATTAATAAGCTTGACACAAAAGGAAGCCTTAAAAATTTGTCAAGACTTAAAATTCCAAAGTCAACTCAAACGAGAAATGAGTCAAACCAAACAGGAACTAGGATCTTTCTGTAAACAATTCGACATTGCAGGAATAACAAACAAACAATGTTCGGGGAATTGTAGACCTAGTCACCACAAAAGAACAAAACAAAAATATTTACCTGCTCCGCAGAATCAAAAGCAAATACCCTATTACCAGAAATCAAAACCTAAAAATAGCAAAACTACAGTTTCATCTTCAAAAGACCCGAATTGGGGAAACAGATATAGAAACTATAGGTGCTACAAATGCGGTAAAATGGGACACACAAAACAATTCTGCAAAATAAACAAACAAATTCGTGAATTAGACTTAGATGATGAAACTAGGGAAAAAATTCAAAACCTCCTAGTATCTTCTGAGGATGATAACGAAAACCCAGAGTTAGATGAACTCCAAACAGAGTCATCTTCCTCTTCTAGCAGTTCTTCTGACCCGGAAGAAGAACCTATAGAAAATCAAATGAATGTTTTGACAAAACAGCAAAAAATGGTTTTAGATATAGTTCACCTAATTCCAGATCCATTAAAACAAGCTGAATACTTGGAAAAATTGATGGAATCAATTGAAAAGGATGAACCACCAAAACCGTTAATTCAAAACATTCCTTCAAAACCAGCAAATGCATATGACTTGACCAAGATTCTTAACAAACAGAAAAAATCAAAAGATTTAACTCCAACTACTTCTGAACTTCAAAGGAAATCAAAGAAGTCAAAAAAGAATTGAAAGAGTTAAAACTAAAACAAGAATCCGACATGCAAACAGTCCAAATGATTTTATCCAAAAAAATCTCCAACTCTTCATCCGAAACTAGTGAAGATGAACGAAACACTGTTGAAGATTCAAACGAACCAATTCCAGGAGAATTTCTTAATGTTTTAAAAGAAATAACCTCCCGCAAATATATCATCAGTATAACCCTTAGGTTAGAAGATGGTTTCCAAATAAACACAGTCGCACTATTCGATACCGGTGCTGACTTAAACTGTATAAAAGAGGGAATAATTCCAAAAAAGTACCTCTCAAAATCAAACGAAAAATTATCTGCAGCCAACAGCTCCAGATTAAAAATCAAATATAAATGTGAAGCGGATTTAATTTGTAATAATTTACAAATCAAAACAACCTATCTGATAACTCCTGATATTAGTCAATCTGTTATCTTAGGTACTCCCTTCATTAATTTGATAACCCCTTACAAAGTAGGTTTGTCCGAAATTTCATTCAAAACAAAAGGGAAAAAGAATAATTTATCCTTTTTAGAAATCCCTAGGACGAGAAACCTGAATTTGTTAAAGGCAAACTTAATCTACGAAGACCAAATTAATCTTCTGATTAAAGGCAAACAGAATGATTTAGATTTCCTAAAACAAAATATCAATTTACACCGAATCCAACGACAGTTGCAAACAAAATCGGTAAAAGACAAAATTGACCAACTAAGGAGTCAAATCGAAAAAGAGATCTGCTCTGATCTCCCAAACGCATTCTGGTCTAGAAAACAGCACATGGTCGACCTTCCGTATGAAGACAAATTTGACGAAAGGAACATACCGACAAAAGCTAGACCCATACAAATGAATTCGGAATTAATAGAATTTTGCAAACAGGAAATAAAAGACTTAGAAACAAAGGGTTTAATCCAAAAATCTAGGTCACCTTGGTCCTGTGCGGCATTCTATGTTAACAAAAATTCCGAAATAGAGCGTGGAACACCTAGGTTAGTAATAAATTACAAACCTTTAAACGACGCTCTCAAATGGATTAGATATCCAATTCCAAACAAAAAAGATTTGCTTCAAAGATTGTTTTCAGCGCTTATCTTTTCAAAATTCGACTTAAAATCTGGATTTTGGCAAATACAAATTAACCCCAAAGACAGATACAAAACTGCATTCACGGTCCCCTTTGGACAATTTGAATGGAACGTGATGCCTTTCGGATTAAAAAATGCTCCGTCAGAATTTCAAAGAATAATGAACGACATATTTAATCCTTATTCAAATTTTTGTCTAGTCTATATTGACGATGTCTTAGTATACTCAAACAGTCTAGATCAGCATTTTCGACATCTTAGGATTTTCCTTAGTGTCGCTAGGCGTAATGGACTTGTGGTATCTAAGCCCAAAATAGATTTGGCCCAAACTAAGATCAGATTCTTAGGTCATTACATCGAGTCGGGTAGAATAAGGCCCATCGAGAGATCCATAGAATTTGCATCTAAGTTCCCAGACCAAATCCTAGACAAAACCCAACTGCAAAGATTCTTAGGAAGCCTGAACTATGTTCTAGACTTCTGCCCCAATCTTAACCAGATTGCAAAACCATTACACGACAGGCTTAAGAAAAACCCAAAACCTTGGTCTCAAGCCCACACCAATGTCGTCAAACACATCAAGGCCCAAGTCCAGTCCATTCCGTGTCTGACCTTGGCCAATCCAAACCTGTTCAAAATTGTCGAAACAGACGCCTCTGAAATTGGTTACGGAGGTATTCTCAAACAGTGTCAGGCCCAGACCCTTGAACAGTATCTGGCCCATATTAAAGCCAAAACCCAAAACGAAACAGTGATCCAATTTACATCCGGACACTGGACCCAAACACAGCAAAATTATTCGACGGTCAAAAAGGAAATATTCGCGATCGTCCAATCCATTACAAAATTCCAGTCTGACTTATTAAACCAAAAATTCCTGTTACGAGTCGACTGCAAATCAGCCAAACAGATCCTAAAGAAGGACGTACAGAACGTCGCAAGCAAACAGATCTTTGCCAGATGGCAAGCCCTACTTTCGGTGTTCGACTTCGACATCGAGTATATAAAAGGTGAAGACAATTCATTACCGGACTTCCTCACGCGTGAATTTCTTCAAGGACGCCCTCAAACTAACCATGCCTCCTCGACGAAAAGAAAAACAGAAGGAGAAGGTTCAAGAAATATTGGCTGCAAAGCCAATCAAATCCTGGTATGAAGCTACCATGGAAGATGAAGCAGCAGCAGCCGCTTCCTCAAACAAAGAAGCCTCGACTTCTACAACACCAAATCCAGACGTGCTCAAATGGGTGGAAACACTTTCCCACTCACCTCAAATGGTTAAAGCACTCCAAAATCTTTCAGAACAAGTTCAGAGTTCGCAACCTGAACGCAAAGGTATGAGTTCTGCAAACCCTGTTTACAAAACAGAAGGAGGTCTTTTAATTCCTATGACTCCTTCAAAATCGATTTCAAAAATCTCTTCTGACAAATCGATTTCAAACTTTCCAGCCTTGAGATCCAGGATTTCAAGACTTGAAACGCTTTGGAAGTAAAACCAGCTTTCGAGAAAAAAGCTGAGTACTTCACAAAACCACACTTTCAAATGATTTCAAACCTCGAAGATGGATTTCATTATCAGGATCCCTTCGTCGCCCTTCGGAAAATGTTTTCTGGTTGGGATTTCAAACCATGGGACGTGACTGCACCCCATGCGTACTACAAGTCAATTTTAGAGTACACCGGTTCAGCTTCATTCAGAACATTCAAACTACCCCAAACCAAAAATGAAGCTGCCTACTCAACCTGTCAACTACACAGGGTTATCCTTCCCGCGGACTGGGGTCAAAGCCTCGAACTACCTCGAAGGCTCCCAGATTCGTACAAATTCAGCCCAAACTCCAAACTGAATTTCAACTACTGGGACTATCAGCAGGCTTGGTGGAATACCTTCTTTACGGAAAATTCCAAAAAGTCGCATTCCTGGTTATTGTTTTTCAAAAATTTTAACCAAACACATTACCCTGTCTGGTTTATCCGATGGTGGAAAGACTTCGGCGCCATCCCAGACATCCTACCGGAACAGGTTTCAAAACCTCTCGACCTGTTCAAAACCTTTATAAACCCACAGAAGATGATAGGGTGTTGCCCCTATCTTTGTCTTTTGTTCCAAACTTTTCTGCCCATGGGTATTCGCCTGGACAACGGAGATCCATGAGATAGAAGGAGTTTTAACTTTGGTCCGCCGATTCAAAGTCAAATGGTGGTCAAAGTATCAAACGTTCGAAAGTCTCGGAACAGGCCGTCCGCGAACTCGTCAATACTCAGCCGGCCTCTTCTACAACAAACAAGGTCCTAGCCAGATCAGATGACTCGAAGTTTCTGGCTCAAAAATCTGTAACGGCCGCAAAACTTGCAGCCGCCAAAACCGAAGATGAATACTTAGCCATTTTGGGTGAAGTATTCTCTCAAAGCAAAAAGGGAGATTCTGCATCCTCATCCATCTCTCCAGAGATCGACTATGGCGATGAGAATGAAGATGACTGTTACGGATACTACCTCCTATCCGGTAGACAGAACAAATACGAAGTATTTTCGGTGGAGGGCTACGCATCCACATGCGTCAAAAGATCGTGGCAGACAAAGAATATTCCTGCCAACCAAAAGCAAATGTCAGAGTCAAAAGTGCCGTCCTCAAAAGAAGTAGGAATCTGCTTACGGCTACTTTCGGCGATTGACACTTCTACCCGGGTAAAAGCACGAGTAAAAGCAACCGCAAAAGCAAAAGAAGACGACAAAGGAATCTGCGGCAAAAGATATTCACGCAGATTACTATTGTATTTTCTGTCGGCTACTTTTACTGTTTTGATAAAAACCGTTATTAAAACTTAGTTTTAATAACGGTTTGTAAGTCACATCCATTGTTAAAAACAACGTTTTAATAATGGTTAATACAAAAGTCGTTGTTAAAATATCATCTGATTAGGGTTTTAATCAATGATTATACATTTATTAATCTCTAATTGGTGTGTCTCATTACACGGGGCATACCCAAGAATCAAAATTAGTAGGCTTACCACAACAAGGTAGCTCTACACTCCAAAGTCAAAAGTTCATAGATCATAACCTAGATAATCAAAAGACATAGATGAAATACAAACATGAACATGCATGTAGAATGTAGATCCCTAGTACCAAATATATGAGTGCACGTGCTTGGCCCATTGGTCTCTAACTTCATCAATTTCATCAACATTGTATTTCTAGCCTCGTGCATAACACTGATAAAAAACTACAAACAAGTGTTGATTATTCAATTAGTACTTAGGTCAAGTACCAAATATATATATTATGATTCATTAATGGAAAAATATGGAAAAATAAACATATATGGCTTGGATCTATGTTGATCGATCAATTTTGGACTATTAGATCCATTACTTTACGTACATAGTATCCACAATTATCGTCGTTCTACTATTGTGAACACTGTCATATGAATTCAGTTAGCTCTCTAACTATTAGATATGAATTTAAATTAAAATAAAATACAAAATAATTTTCTTTATACTTACCATTCAGGATCATATTCAAGACTCTTTGAATCCTAAAAATTTATACTTGATAAATTTTGATAATTGCTGTGAATTATTTACTTACAATTGTTTGTCTTATTCATGTGGATAAATAGGAGATCGATGCAGCACATGGGCTCTGTGGATTTTTGGCTGCAATTGCTGGAGTATGCAGATTATGTAATTTTTTGTTAATTATGTGTAATCCCATGTGATGCATTCGCTGGTCGAATTGGCTAATGGAAATTAGGTCGGTTGTATAATCCGCCACCCGATCCATAATTATGGATTAGTTGGATTGTGGATTAATCAATCCTTAATAGCCATGATTAGCTAGAGTTAATTTAGATTATGGGAATTAATGTCTAAACATTATCTTGTAATTGGGGGAGTTTCTTTTGTTGCGTTTCTTGGGCTGGTCGAATATATATCTTCGGCCCAATTTTTATCGACCATTCCCATTTGTATCGCTGGGCTGTGATGGTGGTTGGGCTGTATGTGTGTGTATTTTTATACGGTCTATATGCTTATATAAATAGGCCATATACGTTGTAATACGCAGATGATTTTGGACGAAATATGATTCTTGATTTCTCTCGATCTTTCTCTCTCGCGACTTGTCTCTCTCGGCGAACCTCTCACTCGTTCTTCTCCTCTGTGTCTGCTCTCTGTCTTTGATCGATCTTGATCATTCTTTCTTTCGATTTCAGTTGCCGTTGTAAAACTGTGCCTCTGAATCTTTGGATCTTCCTTTGGGAGTTTTCCTTAGGCTAAATCCGACAAATCGAACCTTGCGCTCGATTAATTTCTCGATCCTTTCGTGAAACCCTAACAGGTTTCCATCATTTAGTATCAAAGCCTCGATTATTCGAGTGCTCGTAGTTTAATTGTTACTGCTAAGTTCTTTTTCAGTTTTTGGTTCGATATCTGTTGTTTTCGCTAACCCTACTTTGAGGTGTGAAATTTTAGGGTTTGCAAACGACGAAATCCGTATCGATTTTCGTCATTCTTAAACCGACGATTGAAGTATTTTTGTCTGCTATTTCGAAGTTCCCAAAAGAAACCCTAAGCGACCTAGGGCTTGGTCAAGAATTTGAATCTTGACTGACTTTCCGACAAATTGTTGTTGGTAACCTCGATTCGTAATTTTCTTGTTAGATACTACTGTCTACTATAATTAATTTCCAACTTCTTCGCAATATTACTTGTTCGTTGATAAGTATTCAGGTGAAATAACCGGTGAACCTTTTGGTTTCGAGAAAAGGGTAAGGCCTCCAAGAAGAGGGGTCCCTAAATAAGTGGATTACTTGCTTAAGCAGTCGCGGTAATATCATTCCCTTTCACTTATTCATCTTTGTCAAATTATTATTGGCTGGGACAAGTCTGAATAAGCTGTACTATTGCTATACCTGTTAATCATTGATACTGTGACACTTCTTGTAATTAGTCTGTGTGTTCTGTTTGTCTTTAGTTATTAAATAAATTGATTCTGTTTATTAATTGTTGTTGTGTTAGTTGTTTAAGTCAAAAGAAGTTCATTATGTCTAACAATGGACAGTCTGTTAACCAATCTGTTTCCAGTAATGACCTATTAGAAACTCTTAGGACTTTTCAAGAACAAATGACTGCTCAATTTGCTGTATTATCTGCTAATCTAGAACAAAGACTAGGAGAACAGGAAATAAGAATTAATGAATTACAACATAACAGAGTTGAAACTAACCAAGCAGGAGTATTAGGAAGGGCTCCTATGGACCCTAGGATTAGAATTCCACCCATAGCTAATCTAGAAGAGCTGGAAGATCAAGTATCTAATAATAGTGATAGGATGCCTAGGCAGAACAATAGGCAAGATAGGGAATTCGAGTTCATTGATAGGAATTTAAATAATCTTAAGCTTAGTATACCTGGGTTCAATGGCAGGAATGACCCTGATTATTATTTTGAGTGGGAAAGGAAAATAGAACTAGTGTTTGAGTGTCATAATTATTCTAAGGAAAAGAAAATTAAGGTAGCTGTAGTAGAATTTACTGAGTATGCTTCCTCTTGGTATGATAATTTGGTGTTAACTAGACGTAGGTGTGGGGAACCACCTATACAGACTTGGGAAAAATTTAAAACTTTAATGAGGAAAAGGTTTGTGCCAAGTTACTATTATAGGGAATTACATAAGAGATTACAAACAATTAGTTAAGGAGTGAGGACAGTGGATGATTACTATATGGAATTAGAGGTTTTGATTATTAAGACAGGAGTTATTGAGGATGACGATGCTACCATGGCTAGGTTCCTGAGTGGATTAAATTCAGAGATAGCTGATAAAGTAGAATTATATCCTTGTGGGACTTTAAATGAGATGGTAAATATAGCTACTAAGATAGAGATTCAATTAAGGAAGTCTAGACAATATAAACCCCCTAGGATTGGGTTTAAGAATACAGTAAGGAGAAACTTTGGGGGAACTACTTCTGGAAACTGGAAGAATACTAGCAAGGTTGAATCTAAAGGTAGGAATAATGAAGCTAAGGTAGGAAATAAGTTTGAAAAGGGTAAGAATGCGATGACAAACCCTGTGAATGGACCAAACAGAACTAGGGATATTAAATGTTTTAGATGTGGAGGATTGGGACATATAGCTTCTGAGTGTCCAAACAAGAGAAACATTTTAATTAGAGAATCTGGAGACATAGAATCTGAATCTGAAGAAGAAGATGAAGAGGTTAGTGTAGTCAGAGAAGATGATAGTGATCTAGAAGAAGAAATAGAATTGCCAGTGAGTAGGGATCTTTTTGTAGTACGTAGGGCTTTAAACAGTAATAAATTACCTGATTCTAATGCTATACAGAGAGAAATTATATTTCATACCAGGTGTTTACTTGATGATAAATGCTTTAACATGGCCATAGACAGTGGTAGTTGTATTAATGCTGCTGGTACTCTGCTAGTGTCTAAATTAGGTTTAACAACTACTAAACATCCAAAACCATATAGATTGCAATGGCTTAATGAGTTGGGAGATGTCAAAGTTAGTCAATAAGTTTTAGTAAATTTAAAATTAGGAAAATATGAAGATTCTTTTTTATGTGATATAGTTCCTATGCATGCTGCTCACTTGTTGTTAGGTAGGCCTTGGAAATATGATAGAAGGGTAATACATGATGGTTATAAGAATAGATATACAGTACAGAAGGATGATAGGAAGATTATCTTAGCACCTATGACTCCAAAAGAGATATTTGAGGATCAAATTAAAATTAAGTCTGATTATAAGGAGTTATCTAAACCTAGTTTGGAGAATGATATTAGTTCAAAGGACATAAAAGGAAAATCTGGGTTTTATGCTAAAAGTAAGGATGTAGGGAAGGCAATGAAAAGAAATGCCAATGTGTATTTAATGGTTTATAAGGAATGTTATGAGTGTCAGTTAGGAATAAGTGGAGAAATACCTAGTACAGTAAAACAATTATTGGAAGAATATAGTGAATTGTTTCCTAAGGACATTCTTAGTGGATTACCTCCATTAAGGGGAATAGAACATCAAATAGATTTTATTCCAGGAGCTGTTATACCAAACAGACCTGCTTATAGGGCTAATCCTAAGGAAGTTAAGGAATTAAAAAGACAGGTCTCTGAATTGTTAAGTAAGGGATACATTAAGGAATCTATGAGCCCTTGTGTAGTACCAGTGTTATTAGTGCCTAAAAAGGATGGTAGTTGGAGGATGTGTGTGGATAGCAGGGCAGTAAATAAGATAACTATAAAGTATAGATATCCTATACCTAAGCTTGATGAAATGTTGGATCAATTGCATGGTGCTGTTATATTTTCAAAAATAGATTTAAAAAGTGGATATCATCAAATTAGGATGAAACCAGGATATGCGTGGAAGACAACTTTTAAAACCAATTTTGGATTATATGAATGGTTAGTGATGCCTTTTGGGTTATCAAATGCTCCTAGTACTTTTATGAGACTTATGAACTATGTTCTGAGGGAGTTTATTGGAAAATTTGTGGTTGTTTATTTTGATGACATACTTATATATAGTAAATATTTAGAGGAACACTTGAAACACTTAAGGATTATTTTAAATGTGTTTAAGACAGAACAACTTTATGCTAATTTAACTAAGTCTAGATTTTGTCTGGAAAATGTGGTTTTCTTAGGATTTGTGGTAGGAAAAGATGGTATATCTGTGGATGAAGATAAGATTAAAGCTATTCAAGATTTGTTAGGAATTTTAGTACTATAGCTGCTCCCTTGACTGCCATAACAAAGAAGGATAATGGGTTTAGGTGGGGTTTAGAACAGCAAAAATCTTTTGAAACACTTAAGACTAAATTAACCCAAGCACCTGTGTTGAGCCTTCCTGACTTTGGAAAGATGTTTGAATTAGATTGTGATGCTTCAGGGTTAGGAATAGGGGTTGTACTTTCTCAAGAGGGCAAACCAATCGCTTATTTTAGTGAGAAGTTGAATGGTATTAATTTGAATTATTCTACTTATGAAAAGGAATTGTATGCTTTAGTAAGGGCTTTAGAAGTTTGGCAACATTACTTGTGGCATAGAGAATTTGTAATTAATACTGATCAGGAAGCTATTAAGTATTTAAAAAGTCAATCAAAGTTAAATAGAAGACAAGGTAGATGGATAGAGTTTATTGAAAGTTTTCCTTACATGATTAAGTATAAGAAAGGAAGTGATAATGTAGTTGTAGATGCCCTATCTAGGAGGTATGCCCTATTAAATGCTGCTGATACTACTTTGTTAGGTTTTTCCAGTATTAAACTGTTATACTTAGAAGATCTTGACTTTAAAGAAATTTATAAAAAGTGTGAAGTTTCTACACAAGGAAAGTATTTTATTAATGAAGGTTATTTGTTTAGGGAAAATAGGTTATGTATTCCTGCATGTTCTTACAGATGTTTATTAATTTAAGAAGCTCATAGTGGTGGGTTAATGGCACATCTAGGATCTCTGAAAACTTTAGATGTTTTAACTGATTATTTTTATTGGCCTCACATGAAAAAAGATGTTTTAAAATATTGTATCACTTGTATTGCTTGTAGGCAGGCTAAAACTACTTCAAAACCATTTGGTTTATATACTCCCTTACCTGTATCTAACCACCCTTGGGTTGATGTTTCTTTGGATTTTATTTTAGGATTACCTAGGACTAATAGAGCTAAGGATTCAATAATGGTTGTAGTAGATAGGTTTAGTAAAATGGATCATTTTATACCTTGTAATAAAACAAATGATGCTGTGGCTGTGGCTGAATTATTTTTTTCTAATGTAGTTAAATTGCATGGCATTCCTAAGACTATAGTTTCAGATAGAGATGTTAAATTTTTGAGTCATTTCTGGAAAGTTTTGTGGGGAAAATTAGGAACTAAGTTATTGTTTTCTACAACTTGTCACCCTCAAACTGATGGAAAAATTGAGGTAGTAAATAGAACATTAGGTAATATGTTAAGGGCTGTCCTTGGAAAGAATCTTAAACAATGGGAATATGTCTTACCTCAGGTAGAGTTTGCCTATAATAGGACTTTACATTCTACAACTAATAAAACTCCATTTGAAATTGTGTATGGTTTTAATCTTTTAACTCCTTTAGACTTAAGTCCTTTACCTCATGCTGAATTGCAAAATTTTGATGCTGAATCTAGAGCTAATAATATGAAAAAGTTACATGAGTCTGTAAGTCAACAAATCAATAAAAGAGTGCAGCAAATGGCTAAACATGCTAATAAAAGAAGGAGGAGAATGATTTTTAAACCAAGGGACTTAGTTTGGGTACACCATAGGAAGGAGAGATTTCCAAATTTTAGGAAGTCAAAATTAGATTCTAGAGGAGATGGACCATTTACTGTGTTAGAGAAAATGAATGATAATGCTTATAAGATTGATTTACCTGCTAAATTTGGGAATGTTAGCAATTCTTTTAATGTGGCTGATCTTAGTCCATTTTTGGGACTTATTCAGGTTTCAGAGGCGAAACCTTTCCAAGAAGAGGGGAATGATATGAATCCTAAAAATTTATACTTGATAAATTTTGATAATTGCTGTGAATTATTTACTTACAATTGTTTGTCTTATTCGTGTGGATAAATAGGAGATCGATGCAGCACATGGGCTCTGTGGATTTTTGGCTGCAATTGCTAGAGTATGCAAATTATGCAATTTTTTGTTAATTATGTGTAATCCCATGTGATGCATTCGCCGGTCGAATTGGCTAATGGAAATTAGGTCGGTTGTATAATCCGCCACCCGGTCCATAATTATGGATTAGTTGGATTGTGGATTAATCAATCCTTAATAGCCATGATTAGCTAGAATTAATTTAGCTGATGGGAATTAATGTCTAAACATTATCTTGTAATTGGGGGAGTTTCTTTGGTTGCGTTTCTTGGGATGGTCGAATATATATCTTCGGCCCAATTTTTATCGACCATTCCCGTTTGTATTGTTGGGCTGTGATGGTGGTTGGGCTGTATGTGTGTGTATTTTTATACGGTCTATATGCTTATATAAATAGGCCATATACGTTGTAATACGCAGATAATTTTGGACGAAATACGATTCTTGATTTCTCTCGATCTTTCTCTCTCGCGACTTGTCTCTCTCGGCGAACCTCTCACTCGCTCTTCTCCTCTGTGTCTGCTCTCTGTCTTTGATCGATCTTGATCATTCTTTCTTTCGATTTCAGTTGCCGTTGTAAAACTGTGCCTCTGAATCTTTGGATCTTCCTTTGGGAGTTTTCCTTAGGCTGAATCCGACGAATCGAACCTTGCGCTCGATTAATTTCTCGATCCTTTCGTGAAACCCTAACAGGTTTCCATCACCCTCCATCATAGCACAACTAACTACCAACCTATGGACGACAATAACAATGCATATTTGTCAATAAATAATAATTCATATAAAAGGTCATAACATTCCAATGCAACAAGAAGTACTAAAATCTAAAATATAAAATAATACTTACGTGACATAGACGACAACAGTCGTGGTTGACATCTATTCCTGATCATAAATGTCACTTATGTCAACCATCAACACCATATATATAGTGTCTTCCCTCCCAACATACTCAGGACAAGAATTAATGAAAATATAATTGTTCTTGCGGTAGTTTTAGGCATAGAAATACAATAAAGCCAGCGTTGGTGGAGGTTGACTCTTCTCTAAAGATGGAATATTTTGTGGCGCAACTAATTTTTCTAATTTAGCTCTCTTTCCTTTAGTAGCCCCCTCTTTTATGTTGCTCATTCTGCTAGTATCTCTCTTCATTTTACTAGTAGGAGCATTCTTCTTTTTTGAATCCTTAATTCATTATAATAAACGAAATATGTATTGAGCATATATATATGAAAAAGGTATAAACAAAGTAAATAACAAATAAGGTATAATAATGATGTCAAAAGTCATTACCTCTTCAGTAGTTAGATGTATCTAATCCGCAGGTCAAGGCACGAAGCTTCCATGAGCTTTTAGCGTTGTGGCTGCCTCATCGCCTTCTTTATAATAAGGCAATTGCATATTGCCAATGATTGGAGTGTCAATATTCACCGGCCTTGTATTTAGGGCTAGGTTATACCCATGGACTGTTTGTGTTTGGGTACTATAACTTATGCGTACCCTTCCTTTCGCCAAAAGAGCTAAAAGGTCATTCGCTAACAGTCACATTTATACAAACCCTAAAATAAAATATTACACATTCTTAAATATTTATGACACCAAATACATTTAATAACAATTCATAGTTTATAATGCTTACCTCGGGAAGTGAAGAAAGATGTGCATCGGCTTTGCAACTATCTCTAATGCTATTTACATTGGGTATGTGAAGCTAATCATTGTTAAATAAATTGGATGGCTTATACCCTTGAGATTTAATAAATGACAAATATTACTCCATTATTGCCATACGTTCAAATGTCATGTTTAATTTATGAGTAAGGATGGCCACTTGCTCATTAGTGCTACAAGAACCATGAGATCGACCATACACGCTCGTTCTTGTAACACCTAGTCCAAGACCCTCGTGTCTTTTGGGATGTTCTACAATTCCTGTAGCATGGGATACCATAATATATTGGCCCACCCCCTCCACAGAATCTGGTGCTTCAAGTTCGTCCTATAATGTACATAATGTATTTAAATATAGCTTATAGGAATAAGCATAATATAATAGTTTTCTAAAAGAAAACTAAGTAGGGTTCGGGATATCTACAAACTTACAATTTTTTTAGTAGCAACATCTACATCTTCATTAATATATCTATCTTGTGTTGCACTAGCTTTCTTTCATAATGTACCAATATTGATGGGCAAGGTACATGGATCTAAGTCTTGAACTATGAGCTATAAATCAAATATTGATCTTACATTAAGAATATAATTATAACATTAGTCATTTACATGTAAATAGATAAATCAAAATCTCATACCAACTCCTCTTCAAAGTCTATATAGCCTTTGCGAGCCATATTACCTTGGTATGTATTCTTCTTGGCAATCTCTTTATTTTTGGCACTTTTTTCCTATGTTAAAAGCCAAAATATAAGCACATGGTTATTTAAATATCAATAAAATATTATTAATCAAAAATTTTAATTTTTATCTAACAAATACTTTAAAATCCTCCAAAAGACCATATACAATTAATTAGTTCCAACTTTCTTGATCAATGAACCCATATCGTTTGAGTGGGTTCTACTGTAGAAAGCCATCCCTCTTTCTGTACATTTTTCTACTAGCCAAGTATGCCCTAAATGTTCTTAGAGGCTCACCACAATGTCTAAGAAGCCATTTCTTCCTAGTCTCCAGGACTTTGAAGACTCTATGCAAAATAAGACATATAGATGTATAATGATGTTAATGTATTAAAATTAATAACATTTGACATACAAAAATGATTAAATAAAATATCATAATTACCATGAATTCTTACCAAATATGCTCCCTGTGATCCTTAGGAACCTCCTTCCAATTATTATAAGAGATAGGAACACTGTTATGCATGACGAGTCAAATATACGTTAGAAACATGTCTGCGTAAGAGCTAATGGGAAGATTTTAAGTATTCCATCTCAAATCAACTTGTTCTCCTCTATTCCGCATGTCCGTGATGATTCTCATAATAGTTGGTTCTCTTTTCCCTTCTTAATCATTACTATCCCTACCAACTTTTTTATTCGCCATATCTCTATAAAAAATCAATAAATAAATTCTATTAGAATGGTATGTATTAACCATAATGTACCACTAAATTAATTTTCAATGCAATAAATATTCAATGAGGAAGGTTGAAATATGCATTTAAAAATACAAGCATACATATCATATGTTATAATATTATTAGCCTCATTGCCTTCTTTTCCTTATTTTTTTTTTCTTTATTTTAGGATTGGTATTATTTCTCTTTTTGGATATGAATTATAATTCTCTTATACGTACTCTGATTTCTAAGTTATGATATTTTTATCCTTAGCACTTGGTATTGGAATGGTCGGAGTGAACCGGTCTGGTACTAAGTGTGGCGGTAACATCCCAGAATTCACAAGTTTTTAATTTTAAATTCTTCTGCTCTTAAAAAAAAGTAGTGAATTTTGGGGTGCTACAAATATCTTCTCATGCATTACCTTCATCATAATCTCAACCACACGGTCTTATTTTTCCTTTAATACAACCATTTCCTCCTTTAGAGCCTTAACATCTTTCTTTGAAGGACAAAAGCTAGTGGTGCATCCAAACAAATTTGATAGGTTTGACCCATAACTTGCTCAAACTCAACCACCATGCTCTAGGATCCCTAATGTGTAAGGTAAAACATAACTTCAGCCTTTATGCTTAAAAACACTCATCAGAGATTCTTTATGCAAAGCCTCTTATAAGAAAATTGTTACAAAGGAGAAATGATATTTAGATATATAGGGTCCAATATTAACAAAACCTTTCATTTGTTACATTGGTTCATTAGTAGCCTACCCCTTCTCATTTTTCCTAGAATGGATTTAAATATTAGGTCGTGTAGAGGATACATGTGGAAGTTGACTCCAATCTACTCTTGTATGTCTCTCATTCTCCTTATGCATCAAATAAATATATCTAATTATTTACCAAGTTTTTTTTAAATTATTATAGCATAGCTATTAATTTCCTATCAACTCTTCTCAAATGGATTTCTTGCCTTTGTGGCCTAGCTTATAAGGATATGTTTTTTCCTTTAAATTTAGCTTTTATTTTGACATAAAGTGAAGAGTATGATAAAGCTTATTTTTAAAAACTATTACACACCACAAATTCTTTTGAAGTCCTCTACCTTACAAACTAGTTCCATAGATCAAGGTTTATCATATCAGAATATTCTGATGGGAGTATGGTATAATATGTGCCATAATCCATTTCCATGTGATTGTTATCCTGTAATACCCCGTATTTTTAAAATCCAAATTATTAAGTTTAATGATTTGATTAACGTAATTTGATGCAAACATTTAATTATTTTAATTTTGATTCGTTTTATGAATTTATCGACGATTTCGAATTCATATTTGAATTTAATTAATCATTGTCGTTGCGAACCATTCTAGATAAATTCGTTAACGACAATGATTTTATTATATTCTTATGAGTTCGAGTCTCGGTTAAAAATATATACTCTCGTTCTTTCTCGTATTTTAATTTTTAATATTTTAAATTCGTTTTCGATTATAACTTCGTCGTGTGATTACGGCTTTGTTTTGAAGTTATATTTCGTTAACGAAATATATTATTTAAGTTATAGAATTTATGTTTAAATAGTTAAATTTATTTTAATGATTTTACCTGTAGAAAATATTTTCGACTTTAAGTTTATTCATTTTCGGAAATCGTTAATATTTTTAGGAAGTTTTAAATTTAAAAGATTTATTTAAGAATTTATTTTTGAAATTAATTTTCTTCTGTTTTACGCTTTTCAGTTTACGGAAAATCGGTTTCAGAAATTATTTAAATTAGTCTCGGTTTATTAGAATTTGACTTAAATATTTCCTTATATATTTTTAAACATTATTTCGAGGTCTTATAATATATTTTCGTAATCAAAATAAATTTTTACGTTTGTTGATTAATTTTCCGAAAACAATCCCGAAATTCTTTATATAACTTATATATCAATTCTAAGCCTTCGGATCCGTTCAAAATAAATTTTCGTTAAATAAATAATAGGTAAAATTCTTCTAATAACAATTTTAAATATTTAGTATTTATTCTATACTTGTATTTGTAAAAAGAAAAAAAAAAAAGCCCAAACCCATACCGATGCCCCAACCCCCCTCTCTTCCTTTTCCTTTTCCTTTCTTCTTTTTCTCTTCTCTTCTTTTCCCAACTGCCCCGACCCCTGCTCCGTCGGTGCCCTGTGCGTGCTCCTGTTCGCAGCCCTAACCTCCCTCACCTCCTCCTCCCCCCTGCTCGCCGACCTCCAGCCGCCGTAGGTTGACCTCCAACCAGCTGCCACTGGCGACGCTGCAGCAGCAGCCGCAACAGCTAGCTCGACCTCAACAGAAGCAGCGGCCACCGAAGAAGCGCAGGAGCAGCAGCAGCAGCAACGAGCCACGCCAGTTCTGCCGTTGTCCGCCCACGACAAGCGTCGCCGACCACCGGCGAGCCATCCCTATTTCCTGACAAAGCTTCTCCGGCATTTTCTTGTCCCGATTGTGTTGATTTTATTCGGTATAAATTTCCGAAAAACCCTAACCCTTGTTTTGATTAATTAGGTATGAATTAGCTTATAAAAAGCTAAATTGATTGTTTGTTTATGTATATATGTGCTGTAAGATTGATTTGGATAGGTTAATGGTGTGGTTGTGTTGAGATTTTAGAAAAATTAGATTTTTGGCCGAGTTATGCCAAAATTTTCAGATTCGCCCGTTTTAGCTATTTTTAATAAATTGATTATACAATATATTTTAAAATGTATCCAATTTCATTTTAGAACCGTCAATTTGAGAAATGTATGCAGGTTTTATCGGAATTTGATTCTTAGGTCAAATTTTGGGTGTAATGAAATTGGATCGTATAATTGAGCCTTTTCGCTCAATTGATGTTATAATATCATTTAAAATGTATTTAATTTTATATTGGAAGTGTTGATTTGGGAAAATTGTGCGTAATTGATCGAAATTAGACTTTTAGGTCAAAACTCCCGCGGGTTTAAATTGGATTGTGTAATCGGGTTATTTTATTCAATTGGCTATATAAATTACATTAGAATATATTTAATTACATTTTCGAACTGTCAATTTATATGTTTTGGCAAGAATTGATCGGGTTTGAGTTCCGGACTTAAAAACCCTAATTGTGCTAAATTGGATATTTCTTTTATTGGTTCTGAGCAATTGACTATTTGATATGTTATAAAATGTGTTTAACTGCATTTCTAAACATTCAATTTGATTTAATTTATGGAATTTTACCGAATCGTATTTTCGGGCCTAAAACCCTAGATTTTAAGTGAGATTATGAAATTGGTTATTTGTATAGTTGTTTCGCAAAAAAATTAAATTTATAAAAGTAGTTGAAATGATCCTAATTGTATTCAAATACCTCTAATTAGAATTAATTGATTTGAATTACCTGAGTTTATGTCGGGGGTTTTAAAACCCTAATTTTAAAAATTAATCATCTAGAATTGATTTATCGGGAGATCGTTTTGTTGAAATTGATTGTCTAGCTTTATCTAAAATTAGTTTAATTGTGTTTTAAAACTATCAATTTGAGGTAATCAAAGTGATTTGGCCGATTTGTGGTTTAGGTATTAAAAACCCTAATTTTCGAGGATGATTTTATAAAATTGATTCTGCTATGTGTATTTTATCTAATCGATTTCTATCTTTAGGTTTTAAATCATTTAAATTATTTTTTAACCTAATCGGTTTGGATTTGATTCTATGTAAATTGGTTGGGTTACTTATTTAGTTGTAAAACCTAATAAATAAGTTATTTTCGATAAATTAACTTATGATCGATTATTCTTTCTCGGGCTTTCCAAATTAATTTGAAATGTCCTAAGTGCATTTGTATTAATCTGTTTTGATTTATATTTAATCTTAAATCTTAATAGAGCTATGCTTTTAAGTCCTAAGTTTTGGACACGTTTTCCAAGAAAATTAGTTTGTGTCTCTTTGTATCGAGTAAATTATAATAATTGAAATTATTGATTGATAGGACAGTTTCTAATTTAGTTTTCAATTTCTATCGGATCTAGGAAAGCCTTATCGTGGATCCACGAGTTAGTGATCTCTCTCTTCCTCTTATCTCGCTTAGCTAGCTTCGGATCCAGGTAAGTTCTCTACTTACCTCTACTTATGGGTATTTCGTAAGGATGTGGCTAAGGTCCCTATGTGTTATGTGACTTGCATGCCTTAGATGTTTTGTATATATACCATATCCGGTTGTGTATCGCATGGTTGTCCTTAATGTGTTTTATGCGTAGCGCAGCTTCGAGTTAAGGTATGTGGTATGCGTTTTCTTACGACATGAATGTGATATCCATATGTGGTGATTATGATGTGTTGTGATATGATGTAACCCTCTAGGACATGCATGCTAGGGTGGTTATTATTATTATTATTATGACATGGAGATAAAAGGGAAAAAGGAACGATTATGGGTTTGGTAGTAATCTGGAAAAGGAAAAAGTAAAAATGATTAACGGTGAGTGAGGTGCGGGTTGAGAGTGAGAGTTTATGTTATGAGGAACGATTATGGGTGTTATGGGAGAGAAGAAGTATTGGGTAAAAAGGAGAGGTTACTTGTGGGAGAAGAAAGGTAATAGGGTTGAAGTAGCCAACTAGGGTTCTAGGGTCACAGGTGGAATCGATGGGTAAAGAGATATGATTTGGGATTTGATCTAAATGAGATGAGGTGTGGGGTGATAAATGGAGTAATGTTAGTGTATGTGAGAGAAAGTTGGGCCACATAGGTTCAATTAGGGTTTCCAAGGGAAAACCCTAGAGGGAGATAGCGGGTGGAGTCTGATGCCACGAGGTGTTGGGTCTTAACCCACACCCTTAGGAGTTGGTTTTTATCATGTGTTATTATAGAGGGAAATGGATATCGAGGTGTGATAAGGGGTGCACGAGTTCCAAGATATGGGACGGGCCCTCTTGGGAGGATAAATGTGGATATAGTTAGTCATGCATGTCAAGGGTAAAACACTTTCAAATAAGATACGTTAAGATACAAATCACTTAAAGAGGAAGATGCTGAGCCGGGCCCAGACCGGTCCACCGGCGAATAATAGTGGCCAGGAGCCGGGGTGCCCTGGAGACCGTGCCACCGGCGAACAATAGTGGTCAGGAGTGTTTTGCCCTGTATGATTTCCGGTCCACCGGCTATAATAGTGGGGGTTACCGTGCTCAGCAAACCAAATGTAAAATTTATAAGACATGGGAAAGATACTAAATACTTACAGTGGAACACCGTGTGAGTCGGGGCCAGACCGGTCCACCGGCAAATAATAGTGGCCAGGAGCGTTCTGCCCTAGAGACCGGTCCACCGGCAAATAATAGTGGTCAGGAGCGTTCTGCCCTGAGTGTATACTTTCCGGTCCACCGGCTATAATAGTGGGGTTCCCGCACTCACATGGACTATTAAAGAATATGTGTGGAATGAATATATTATTGATAAGAATAAAGAATGAGTCACAAGCACTGACAGTGAAACACTATGCAAGTCGGGCCAGACCGGCCCACGGGCAAATAATAGTGGCCAGGAGCGTTCTGCCCTGGAGACCGGTCCACCGGCAAATAATAGTGGTCAGGAGCGTTCTGCCCTGAGTTTATATATTCCGGTCCACCGGCTATAATAGTGGGGTACCCGCACTCACGTGGATTAATAAAGACTGTGGTGTGAAATGACTACTTTTAATAAAGACTCAAAGCGAATAAGTCTAATTGGACTATGGTCAGCTTTTATTATTTGTATTACTACATGCTGATTTCGTGATTAGGTCACGCGTTGAGTTTCCAATAATATGGATTATTCCTACTTGAGGCGCATGAGTCACTTTATATTTCTATTATACTACACTTATATGTTTAAATGGGATGTTATATATGTTTCATATGTTACTATAGGTGTATGGCAAGATTGCTGCTGTGGTTTGTGAGTATGTATGATATTGTATCAACGTATTGTATCATAATTTAATATGTATTTGATGTTATCGTTTACGTCTCTCTCATAAGATAGGGTAGTGAAACTTACTCAGTATTGGACCCGTACTGATACTACACTGGTTGAATGGGTCTTGTGATGATCCACCGATGGTGGGGAGCAGACCTTTGATGCAAGTTTTAATCGGTTACTAAATTGGGGTGGAAGGCTTGACTTGAGTGAGTAGGCAGTCTGGATATTTATCCTTCGGGATTTGTTTTGTTTAATTGTATTCATCTTTGAAAGTTACAAGTGTTGTATTTAAATTTCCAAGGGTTTTGTAATTGACTTTTAAATTCTTGTAACGTTGTCATGCTTTTAAAGTTTGGATTTAATTGTTTAACAGGTTTTTAGCCTTGCATCTAACATGAGATAGATGGTTGACATTTATCTTGTGTTAGATGTGGCGGTAACATTTCCCAAATTCGCTCCTAGCTTCCGCTTTATTCTTTCAAATTTTTTTTTCAGGAGTGAAATTTGGGGGTGTTACATATCCATCCAAGACTTCTAATCTATCCAAGACTTAGAAACTCATTTAAGAAAAACCTTCTTGTGTTGTTTTGGTACATCAAATTTGGTATACAAAAAAGGTCACATATTAAGAATTAGTATGTGATATATTCATGTAATATATACTCATCACTGTATATAATATTCATATTATATAAAGTTTGAACCATACAAATACATAAACCCATACCTTATTCTTAAGTTCTTTAGGGTTCTAATTCCAATAATGAATGGTGATGACAGCGTATTGGTGAGCTCTAAAAATGTAGAGGCTAACACACTTATTCTCATTCTCTTCTATTAGCTCCCCACATATAGTAAATTTGGCATATAGCCTTATATTTTGATCTCTATTTTTTAAGAACTCCAACATTATAACTCTTCCTTTATTTCATTTCTTTTATGTATCATCTTGAGATGTCACACCTAAATCATCAAAGAAATAAATATGTCATTAACAATAATATACAACAAGGAATGATATACATAAATATGCATACATATAAAATTGAAGTGTAATATACAACATTACATACTTTAATTATTAACATCAATCTATGTCTCTTGTGGATACCATCCTTGCACAAACACTAGTTCAGGTACACAAAAGCCTTCTACATGATTATCACATACATAAACATCATTAGTAACACCATCGATGTTGGACAAGGAAGATATAATGCCCCATTTTCTAAAATCTTAATTTAGGTTTAATTAAAAGAAAGTATATTATTTTATGTTAATTAAATATTTATATTTTTCCTAAATCATTTTACTATTATTTCATTTATATGTTAGAAATCTAGCTAATTATTATTTTAAAGATTTACTATAGGGTTTCTAAATCCTTTATATATTTTTTTATATAGGTATATTTAAGTCACTTTTTGTTATCGAAAATTTTCAATCTTTTTTCTACCTTGGGTATATTTCACCCAAATTTTATTTTATGTTATATTTCCTAATCTACCATTCACACCCTCATGTCACTGTATTACTCTCTAATCAAGAATTCAAAAGTAATTAGCCATGTTTCTTCCTCATAATTAGGCTTAGGATCATGGGAATTGTTTGGATTATTAGCAAGTTCTCCCTTTTTCACTTTTAAATATCCAAAATTCCACTAAGTGAGAAAATTCCTTTCTTTCCTCACCTCCTCTTTTTCCATGTCTCTCCATCTCCATCTTCATCATTTTCTCTTCGCTTACAACCTTCTAAGTCATTTTCTTTAGTTCTTTATTACTTTTTTAAGTAATGGAGAATTAAAGTTTCTAGAAAGTTAAAGGAAAAATTCTTATTCAACATCTTTTTAATCTCGTCCATTCAAAGATAATGGTATATGCTTTTCTACCTATTTCTTACTTCTTATATACTCTTTTTTTCATGCTAAATTATAAAGAACTGATACTAGTATGTTATTTTTCTTGAGAAAGTGATCAAGGTGCTTAAGAGGAGACATTAGCTAGCTAGAGTTATATTATTTTATTTAATTTGATTTAGGACTCCAAGTAAAATATTCTAAATACTTAGTAGGCAAAACTTTTGTGTTAGCATGTTGTTCTTGTTGTTATAATTGGTTTATGAGCATGGTTTTTTAAATGGCCAATTTCTTAAACCCTAAAAACCTTATGTAATTAGGCTTGTAATTTAATTCTAAAAATTATATTATCAAATATCATATCATTCATATTAAATTCAAACTTTTCGTCATTCGTTATATTCATTTGCGAAAAGATGCATTATGTAATTCTTCAAATCTTGTCATTTTCGCTCATTTTGAGTAATTCAAAATTTGTAAGTCAATCCTAAGATATTTATGAACTCATTTATTTCATCAATTTACTCAAATTCATTTATTTCACCCAAATTATTAAATTAAATAAAAACTCATTTACAAATTAGAAGATTTTATCCTTTTTTATCTATCGGGTGTCAAAATATCTCCAAGACCAAAAAAACTCCATACTAAATTTTTATGAAATTATTATGCATTCATCTATATCAATTTGAACATTTCATTATTTTTTTTGTACATTGCAAACAAACACATTTGCACGATTTATCCACATTTGTTTATTTTCCATCCATCAAACATCAAATTAAATCCAAGTTTTTTTTATATATTTGCATTCCTAAAATTATTTCGCACCATCTTATTAATTTTTATGACTTTTGGGATCCATTTGTCATTTTTTCTAATAAATGTCTGTTATTATACTTTCTTGCAATTTAATTACTAAAAATTAAATGTAAATTAATCTCCTAACTATCCTTTGAATATCAACTAGACATATAACTAAACCAAATCAGATTTAACAATCTATTTACTTTCATTCAACCAAAAAATTGATAACAAGTACAATAATCAAGTGATTATGTCATAAATACTTACACACTCAACTATATTCAATGTCTCTCTTACATACCTATCATTCTATCTTTCATTCAAGTGTTAGCAGAGTTAAACTCACCCCACACTAATCCCCTATTAGATCCCATACTTATTTGTCACAAATTGTGGACTATTTGCATTAATGATTTTGGCCTATCTTCTTAGCTATCTATGACTTTGAGCCCTTTGTTCTACCTAGTCTTCATCTTCTCCCTCTCATTTTTACTTAGCTTTGATCCTTTCAGTGCATACTTCAATTATCCGATCTTTTTCCTGTGAAACTAGACTTTTTCTTCCTTCTTTTCCCCCTTTTGCCAAGTAGCCTACATGAGTTGTCGTTGTTTTTTTTTTCATTTTTGACCAATTGACATGTCTCAACCTTGCTTCAATTCTTCTTATTTTTGGTGGGATTTATTGGTTGCAACTTTTTCTTAATCTACCTTCCTTCTCCTTCAATTTTCCCTTAGCCCTAGGCTCTACTTGGAAGCCACAAAATATGCTCCTAATCATTTTTTCTAGTAGTTGTTTTGTTTTTGCTAAAGGTTTAATTCCCTCCTCATCTTTGCTCCACTGTCCATTATTCATTCCTTGAATAATTCTCCTTAGTTTCATTACTCAAAATTTCTATTAGTTCAATTCTAGATTTAATCCTTCTTCATTATCTTTTCTTTCATTTTTCCCATATTGTAGATTATTTTTGAAAACTTTTATTTGTTATTTTTGTAATTTTATTATATGTTTTCTTATATGATATTTATTTTCAAATGAAGTTAATTCATAGGGTTTTCATTTGGCCTTAGAGAAGGAATTTTTAATTCCTTTTTTCTTAAGCTTGTAATTATAGAAAAGCAATTATTCTCTTTGTATGCTAGATATTGGTGTGTGTTTTTGTGTATGTTTTTATGTCTATATATTATAAGCATGGGCTAAGTTTTCCTTATCATTTTATGTGAAACTTGTTAGGGTTATTTTATGCTAGATTATGTTTTGTGTAAAAGCATGAAAATATGTTGGTATAAGTAGTTTATGAATTTTGAATAATATATGGGCTGATGATAATATATTATTTTTAGGAGTTTAATTATTTGTGGCTAAGCATGTGATATTAGATAAAAGTATAAAGAATATGTTTTTATTTTACTTGTTGAACACCATTGGAGAATTTTTGTCCAACCAAGACATTTTTCATGTATTGATATATATTACATGAACTTCATTAGATGTTTTACTTAATGTTTGATATATAATATTTTAGAATTTGAGTATTTTTCGGCTTAGTTATGCATTATTAAAGTTTTGTGAATCCTAGGGACATTTATGCCATTTTACATGTCTTGTGTCATTTTTTCAACATGCATGTCAAATATGTACCATGTTATATTATGCATGATGAGCATACAAAACACTCATATAATATAACTACATTTGCACCTAGTAGCTCATGTGTTTCAAACTTTGACTTAGGCTTCCTTATCTTCATGAATTTCAATAAAAATGTGTTGGCATGTGGTTTAGTGCTTTCCAAAAGACTTATCATTCTTACTAATTCATTGTTGCATATGAGAGCCTCCAAAAGAGAGAGATGATCAAGGAAATGATCACATGGTTTTCTTCTTTTTATCTTGTTGGATTTTGATTTGTTACTTTGTGTGCTTTCTTTACTGAGAGAAGGGGTAAGAATGATCAAGTTTGATCTTTATAATGTTGTATTCAAGTGCTATAAACTCACTTTTCTAGGCACAAATAAAATCATTTTTTCATTATGGTTATTTTTTGTTTTAAATAAGTGAAATTCCACCTTTTTATGCAATAAATAATTGATTCTTTTGTTGTTATCATTGAGGTTTACCAATTGTTGTTTTTTTATAGGCTTATTCCAATGCCAAATAAGGTATTCAAAATTGCAATCAGAAACTTTAGTACAGTCGAATTAAAAATTATCATATATTAGATATTTTACTTGACAAGGATTGAACAAGTGGAAACTTAGTTACTGGTCCAAAAAAAGGCATATGCACCTATAGAGACGAGAACATGAGAAAACAACAATCGAGGATCAAGGCATTGAATAATAGCACCATAATGAATTAATATCTTCTTTTGCTAATGCATTTGGATCAAGAACCATAAAAAGGAGAAAAGTGAAATATTAAGTATTCAAAGATATGAAGGTTTTAAAACAAGAGATGGATGTAGTTGCAACAGCACTTGATAGATAAAATTTATGTAATTTTACTAAATTTGAATTGTACTCATAGTTTAAGAAGGTTGATGGGTTAAATAAAGTTTCTTTTGATAGAGGAAAATCTATACTAAGCTTGTAGTAAATTTTAGTGTCACTCGAGCACTTCGTGATCTGCCACCTAAGGACAGAGTTATATGATTGTGGGTAGATTTAAGGTCTTGTTAGTTGGTATAATTCTTAATCTCTAAATTTTTACATTAATATCCAGAGGTGTAGAGTAAAGTAGTTTTTATTTTAATTTTGTGTATTTTATTTTTCGTATACTAATATAATTTTAAATTTTTTTGAATTTTTATTGAACATACAAAATTACTCAACAACAACATAACCAAATATTAAAAATATTTTTTAAGAATTTAATTTTTATAAGACGTTCCTAATAACCAAACAAAGGAAAATGAATTCTTTTATTCTCTTTTCTTTTTTATTTTTCTTTTTGCACAACTTTCCACAAATTAAACGGACCATAAGTTAAAAATCTAAAAGTAAGTACATCAAATATTATTAAAAGAATACGAGCTAATGAAAAAATCTAAAATAAAGGTGCTTCCTTACAAGCGAACTAGAGGAATAGGAATTAGTGGAATCTTAAAAAAAAAAAGGTGCAGAAGGATTCTCCCTTTTACAAGAATTAAGAATCAACTCCTCAATTTTTATTTTTATTTTGCCTCATTAATAATATAAGTATTTAAATAATTATGGTAGACAAATTAGATGAGATATCAAATAAAAATATAAATAATTGATATAAACTCCAAATGCATTATTCTTTTAATGGGTTCCAAAATATATTTTCATAATAAAAAAAAGGAGAATGAGTCTTGTTTTCCTCATGTTAATTTGAGACTAGATCGATCAAATTTTACTCATAATAGTAGTAATAGTAATAATAATAATGAAGAAAAAATATATAAATTATGAAATTACTTATTATAAAATAATAATGATAACACATCATTTTTTTACAATATAATAAATGAACTTGCTCCTTGGTGAAATTATGCGAGTACATGATATAAAAAAAAATTCCAAGATTTTAAAATTTGTCTTATACATTACGATAGAAGAAAGTAAGGGTAAATTTTGAAGATAATTATTTACCCTACAATATAGATATCATCAGAAAGATTGTTAAATTAAGAGTCTAACGCATCTTTCGGATCTCAAATCCAAGTTTTCTACACAAAGTTATGACTGTTTTATCATATGTATGTCAAGCTGAATTTTTACACACTAATGGATAAAGGGTCATAATTAGCATTATGGACGCCGTTATCTTTTCATATTTATTATCTAGGTTATTATTAACTTATTTGATAATTATGTTAGGATATTAGTTAGTTAATTTATTTCCTTAATTATTAAGAAATTAGATAGGATTTATCTTTTATCTTATGATGTATCTTATCTTTTTAAGATTTTGTTAGGACTTAATTATTATTATCATAAGAGATTACTATTCCCATAAATAGTGATTTAATTAGTGTTTATGATATTTAGATTTAGTTTATCTTATTATTAAGGAGGTTATATGAGGAAGTGGATATTATTCTATAAATATCGCATGTAAACTCATTATTTAAGAATGATAGTTGAATTGAGTTATTAAATCAAGTTTTCTCTCATCAAAACCCTGTGTGAGTTTCTTTGTTCCATGTTTACATTATCTGTGTAATTCTTAAAATAGATTTATTTCTAAATTATCTTATCTATGTAAGTGATAATTTAGAAACCCTCTATACCTTTCTGGTGTGGGTTTATATAGAGTTATCTAGTAAAGTTTATTGTGTATTTCTTCATTAGAGATCCTTTGAAAGTTATTTGTATGAGGCTTTCAAAGCTAGTTTGAAGAATTACTTTGTGTGATCCTTCATCCATATACTCAATTAATAATTTATTATTAGTTTATCATTATAAAACTACATAAAAGTGGGAAATTTTAAATCCACTCGTTCCGCTACACATTAGTACATATACTTTATATATTGATTTAAACTATCTTCAGCCGCAAGTGTTTCCTGTGTTACAGCAGTTTCTAATAAAGTTATCATTCAATTCTTCATGTTAATGGCAGTAGTATCTAAGAAACCAAAGGCTGGTAAGAAAATAACTCGGAGGCTGTACTGGATGGGGCTTCAAGACCCTGCTCACCGAAGGATAAGGTAAGACTACAACCTACTCGGAATCATCCACACGATAAACCCCTGGATGCTCTTGCATCAAGTGCATTTAACAGCCAAGTGGTGAGCCCCAAAATGAGGAGGCTTTTGCACCTAATTTCTGGTCAACAATAAGGCGTTTCAAGACGCAGATTCTGCAGCCCTATCAGAGAAAAAGGGCTTAATCTGCACAAAAGAGGTAGCAGGAAACCAACATGACAGGCAATGATTGATGCCTTATGAAATATCAGCGTTGGATGCAGTGAACATGATCCAAAAGATGTACACATTGAAGTTGCTGATGATGAGCAGAGCAGAGCAGGAAATCCACCAGGTCACAGTTCAAAGGCCAAATTGATCTGGAGGAAGACCCACTATCTAGTAGCATGATGAGGCAGGGTAATTTAAGAGATTTATGTCAGGCAACAAATTTTGTGCAGCCCCTGGGGCAACTTGAACATGGATAACAATCAAGGAGGCCCTTGTGACGGTAGATTCCGCATTGAGAAACTACATTATTCTGTGACCCATGCTCAAAACGGCAGAGATCTTGCCCTTGACGATCCATCAACATAGTTCAAGGAAACTACATTTGCCTGTACAGGCGTGTGCAGTGAAGGCACAAGTCAATTTTCTTGTACAGCAAACAGTATCCCGTACGTCTCTACATAGAGAGCGGAAGTGCATGAGATATGTTCAAACAGATCAAGAAATATCATAGATGGTCTTGCTCTACAACCGTGACCCCAGAGAATTCCCATCACTCCTGCTTTGTGACTGAGTGATCCATCAGTTATTGAGCAAGAACTTATCATACTAGAGGCTACAGTTTCCCAAACACTTAATTTGTCGATCATGGCGCAGTAATGGAATGTACTTTTATCTCTATGGTGTATTGTCTTTCTGGAGCTGCCTTCCACATTAATGATATGTTAGCTGGGATATATATTAGAAGTTAAAAATGGTCTTCAATTTTCGGATTACGCCATCGTGGCTAAGATACTGCTTGGCCATTCAGAGCCACAAGAGGCAAGAGGTATCAGCTGGCTCTCTTTTAAAAAATTCCTAACACTCATTTGGAATGGATAAAAATTATGGAAATGGAATTTTATTTCCAACTTTATTAGAATGATATCATTTGGTATTTGAAAGCAAGTAAGATTTTCATTGAGTTAGACATCTTTTCCATTGAGTTCCAGGCAATAAAATTGGGATTCTGAATTTATGAAATTAGAAATGGATTTCTAATTTCATTTACATTTCCAATTGATTTACTACCAAATGGGTTGTAGATGCTTAGCATTATTGCAATAATTTAAACGTACTTTCATATCAATTATTTTCTTTAATTCTTTTAGTATACTTTCCAAGCCTACCAGACCAGTCAGTAACTACAACTGCGAACATTCTGCTCGATCATGGCAAGCTAAGCCAATGTTTTATCTCATTAATAAGACTACAATTTCTCCTATGATGATAAATTCAGGTTAATCGATCTCTAGTGACATTTGAGATGATGAAGAGTTACAAGTTATATGGAAAGTTAAAATTCTCGGGCACAGAACCAACAGTGTAATGCTAACTGCAGGTAAACACGGCTGCAAAATCATATAAAAATAGCATGAGTTACTTTATATGCCATCATTGATAAAAATCAGTGACTGTTTCAAGGCCTGGGGACAATACTAACAATCTGAATGAAGCATGGCGACAGGATACAACATTCCACAAAACTGTAGCGCCGGGAAGCAAAACCGAGAATATCAAGTCCAACAAAGGGCACTCAAGAGTAATTTTATAGATCCAATCATCAAATTAGTATCCACAAGGATTAACCAGGATATGGCCAATATACATACAATGGATCAATGCAAAAAAAATAATAATAATAAATAAATAAATAATGGGGAAGACCTCATTCAAACCATGAAAGACCATAATGGCCGACAAGAATAGCCAGGTCACATAGAAAGGAAACGCGCTTTGATTTTGTCTTCTTTTTTCCCCCATCAAGTACATATAATTTTGAGATAAAGTAAACAATACAAGATCAATCATACTCAAAAGGACATTAATTTAAAAAAGGATACTAAATTTCATTCACATTTCGCCAAAATACATGAAGACTACAACACATTTTCTGAGTCAGCCAAAAAAAAAAAAATCTGAGTTTATTTACAAGCTTAGCCCCAAATGCATCAAGTCCCAGCATTGGGCAAGGCAGCCATGAAAGAGTTGTATGAAGAATCAAGATCAAAGTGAAGCTGGCGAGCGTGCTGCTCAGTCAGCTCATCAGCTGCTCCCATCCTTGACAACCGTCCAAGCCATTCTTTCATCTTGGTATTCCCTTCAAAATCTGGAGGCAATATACTAAGTTTGCTCAACGAAATAGAAAGATCCAATAGCAATGGATACACCTGATCAACAGGAACCATATTCAACTTTAATGAGTCCATGGCTATAATGAAGTGCTGAACACACTCAGCAACAATGGCCGCTGCAGCAGTGGAATTAGTGGCTTCAGCTGCCCTGTGCTCAACCGTTGCAGGGATGTCTGAAACCACCAGCCTATTCAGTGCAGTTGGGCAGTCCATTTTATATGTTTCAATGAAGCGTTCAATGCTTGGAACTGTGTCTTTCAATGTGGAAGATAGGGTTTTGAAAAGGACAATTAGTTTCTGACACTCAACTTCATACTCCGAAGAGGAAATGATATCGCGTATATATGCTTTCTCCAGCTTTTCGGTAGCTTTGATAATGGCATAGAGCTCAGCAAAGTTCTCGTACATTTCTCTTTCGCGCTTGGCATTCCAGTGTTTCACTTCCATTGGCATATTTGAAATTCTCGCTAGGGTTTTCTTTCGGTTAAAAGGGTTAGAAATTTTAAGGGATTTGCAATAAATTGAGGTAAAAATTGGAGAAGGGAATGGGTCACGCGCAATGAATACTGACTCTGGACAACAATAACCGCAAAAAAAAAAGAGCAGATCAGGAACTGCGATCATATCAATAATTCAATATATTAATCTGAAATTCAAGCATAGAAAAGCCGAAAGATCAAAACCAGAACTATCTATAGATCAGCAATCACAATCAGTATACTCAAACCAAAGGAAACGAACCTAAACAAAAAAAAAATGTAAATTTATATTTAGGGAGAAAAGATAGAATCTTCGAAACAGCCAAAACTACCATGTGTTTTTCAGGCCTTTTTTTCCGGGATGGAGGGGAAACCGACTCCGTTAGCAAGAAAGTAAAAGGGCAACATCGATACAGAATCAGGACAACAAATGAAAAGGCTAAATCTGGCACAAATTGCCGTAAGTAATAGAAAAAAAAATAGATGATAGAAGCGCAAATCTAGCACTGAGGACATAATTACTTCAATTGATCTAACAGATCACACAGATATGAGCTTATAGAACTAAAGTCAAACTAAAAAGACGAGGGAGAAAGATAGAGCTCTAATGAGACTGGGAGAGAAGACTTACAGGGGGATGACGGATGCAAGCGGTTTTGGGATATGGGGCGAGAACACGGGGGAAGCGTTGCAGACGGAGGAGAAGATGTACGAGTAGGACGGATCAGCTGCGTGTGGAAGCGTGGCGGCCTGCGGGGTCTTGGGAGTTGAAGGTTGTGGGTTTGGGGTATGTATGACTCGGTTCGGACCAAACTAAGAAATTTGGGATTTGGTCTGAGTTGGATTTGGTCTTTTTTTCTTTTTCTTTTTTTCTTCTACTAGAATTGGACCTATTAGTTCGATCTTTCGATCGGGATCAAAAATTATTAGTTCCATAAGCTAAGGATGTTAATTTTTAACCTAACATAAGCTAAGCTAAGTTCTAAGATAAGTTATCAAATGGGGTGAACTAAAAATTTATCCTCCATTAACCTAAGCTAACCGCCATCCAAACAAGTCATGAGTTTTCAATAAAGCTACTCTATGTTTATAATGAAACTAGTTTAAAACTATCTATTTTATTATATGAAACTGCTCATCTCTATCTATAAAAATTCGCATCTATGTATACAAAACTACTCTAAGTTTATAAATAAACTACTCAATTTAGTCTATGAAGCTACTCATTCTAATGAAATGATCTTTTTAGTTTATGAAACCACCTCAAGCTTTTTAATGAAACTATCAAAAGTTTCATTTTAAGGAGAAAAATATAATAACCTATTATAATACGATATTGCAATGTATGAGTTCACTAACTAGCTAGTTCTCAACATACTTTTCTCGGTATAATTAATGTTATATATATATATATATATATATATATATATATATATATATGAGAAATCAATCTATGATACAAATGTGAGAAATCAGAGTTATAGACTTAAGAAATTAAAGACACAAAACATTGAAATGAAAGAAGTAAATAAAAATTATGGATTTGAGAAATCAAAGATAATAAAAATGAGATTGGCCTTCGGAAGATACCTAAAAATTAAATGTGTACAAAGGAAATAGCAAACCTTATATTTTAATTGAGAGCGGTGATGTGTTTGGTGGCTCCTACTAGGGCTGTGCAAAAAATTCGTAATCCGAAAATCCGATCCGATATTTAAAAAATCCGATCCGAGTTTTAGGATATCCGATCCGGGTTTTAAAAACCGGAGCGGATATCCGATCCGGTCAAAATTAAAAATTTTGGGAGCGGATATCCGATCCGATATTTTTTCGGATTATCCGATCCGATTAAAATATCCGGTATATAACAAAAATATTTTTTAAACATAAAATATATAAATATTTTTTGATTAAATAAATTATATATATAATTATTTAACCCGAAAATTATGAATTTATGGACTTTAGATTATTGTTGTATTTGCGTTATGGACTTTGGACTTTGGATTATTATTGATTTGTTGTATTTGTTATGGACTTTGAATTTTTAGAATTTATTTTAATTTAATTCTACGAGGTTAAAATATCCACATTTGGATATTTCAATGCAGATATTTGGATTATTATTGATTTGTTGTATTTGTTATGAAATTTGGATTTTTAGAATTTATTTTAATTTAATTCTAGTAGGTTAAAATATCCACATATGGATATTTCAATACGGATGTTTGGATATCGGATACCGGATATCCGAATTTAAATTATCAAATTTTCGGATATCCGGTCATAAACAAGTCTTTTTTGTTGAAAAATAAATATTTTTCGGATAATCGGATATACCGGATATATCCGATATCCGTATCCGACTATTTGGATATCCGCTATTAATGGATACGGATATGGATATAGGTTACTAAATATCCGATCGGATCGGATATCCGAAAAAAAAATCCGACCAGATACGGATATCCGGTTTTGCACAGCCCTAGCTCCTACTAGAGGTCATTAGCTAATCATCATTACACTTTCCTCCATTTTTTCTTATTTTCCTTGTGTCTTATTTTTAATCTTATGCATCTATGTACATGTAACCATTGAGAAATTTGGTTCTTAGTTTTCACCTTAAAAACTAGTTCTCACTGTGTGTGTGTGTGTGTTTGTGACATATCCAGTGAGTATTGTGCATATTAGTAAATTATTATAGTTTCATAGTAGTATTCTTGTAGTTTCATGACATTATTACTAGAGTTTCATGACATTATTAATGTAATTTCATTACACCATTACTGTAGTTTTATGATATTATTCTTGTAGTTTCATGACACTCTTAAAATAGTATTATATGGTTTCATAACACTATTGCTCTAGTGTCATGGTATTGTTATGATAGTTTCATGACATTGTAGTTTTATAACACTATTAATGTAGTTCATTACACTATTACGGTATATTCACAATACTATTATTATAGTTTCATAACGTTGTTATGATCATTAATCTCAATTTGATGTTTGAGAGGCTTCATTTTTGGTTCCCTCCATAACTACTGATTCTCATTGGACATCTTCCACAAACACACATGCAAATAGAGATGAACAAAACAAAAAGGTTTATGGTTTTATAAATTTTGTGGAGTATTACAAAATTTTTACAAAGGATAAGAAATTTTGTGTGAATACAACAGAGAATACAAAAGAGATTTGGAAAATTTTCTTTGTGCTTCTGAGAAGTTCTACCTTGGTCGATTATTCATCTTCACTTTTTATAAGTAGAGTCAACTGGGGTGCTGTGAGCTTTTGGTAAAAAAGATTCCACCAAAAGTGGAATTGTCTTTTCCTTTATAGTCAAAATTATGCTTTGAAAGGCATGTTCATCTGTATTTTTTTGTGGGGTCCACTGAGGCACCGAAAGGCGTGTCTGTCAATCTTTCTTTTTGTGGGGTCTACCGAGCTTATTTGTTTTTTTTGTTGTTTTATGTAATACCTCACTTTTTAGAGTCCTTAATATGTACTAATATAGGTGTTTAATAGTGATATAAGTATGTTTGATCATGTTTTAGAAGTGTGTTTAAGAATGGTATGGTTCTTGGATAAGTTTGATTTGGATTAGGAAAAATATTTGGTTTTGTCAAGAAACCAGACAACTGGTTTGAGGCACCAATCGATTGGTTTGTTCATTAAACTCAATTTTTGAAATGTGTTCAATTGATCGACTAGTTTATGGTACCAATAGATTAGTTTGACTGACCTAGTTGTTCTTTAAACACAATTTTTCTGAGAATAAGGATGGCAATTTTTGAAATGCCCCAAAATTTTCATATTTTAAAAATTTTATTTAAATGAGGTTTTATTATGAAAATTAATTAAATAAATTATCTTTATTATAATAAAAGGGAATTAATTAGGGCTATTCAAGAATAAAATAATAAATAATTTTTATTAGAAAATTTTTGGGTATTTTAGCTAATTAAGGATTTTATTTTAGAAATTAATTAAATAAATTATTTTATTTAAAATAAGAAGGAGAAAATAGTTTCAAATTAATATTAATTTTATAAATAATTTAATTGGAGAAAATTAAGGTGTTTTGCTAATTAAAATGGAATTTATGAAAAACCTTTTAAAAATCCTAATTTAGCCTAAAAAGATATTTAAATATTATTTTATTTAAATATTATTATTTTTAAATATCTAAAATATTTTAATTTATTTATTTAACTCAACCCTCCTATTTTTCTTTTTCCCTTTTTTCCTTTCTTCTTTCTCCTTTCTCCTTTTTCTTTCTTCATTTTCCTTTCTTTTCTTTTTCTTTTTCTTTTCCTCCCTAACTTGGGCCTGTCCCAGCTACCCAAGTTCCCCTCCCTCCTTCCTTTGGCGCGGCCTAGCCCACGCAACCGATTCTCCTTCCTTCTTACCCCTAACATCGCATTTTACTTAAACGTCCTCCCCTTCACCGTGCCAACCGGCCCGGTTCCCCTTTCTTTCATTTCTTTTCCCTCGAACCGCCGGTCCAGCCCACCTTTCTTCTTCTTCTTCTTCCTCCTTCCTCCCCTGATGCAGTTGTCGACCTGCAATTCTAAAGATTTTGCCAGCGACTACGCATGTTCACTGCCCACTTTCTCCCCCTCTCTTCCACGTTGACTCACCGACCACACCTGTCTGCCCACTTTCCCCCTTTCCCAACACATTTTCCCTCTCCCTTGGCCACTTGTAGACCACGATCGGTAAAGTGCACCAGCTGCCGTCGTCGGCCAGTGCCCACTCCTTCCTACCACTCCCCCACTCTCCCGTCAACCCTAACTTCCCCTTCAGTCTATAAATACCCCCAGATTGAGCCTTGTATCAAGTTTTGGTCACTTACCCAAAATTCCCCAACATTGTCGCCACCTCCCCTTTAGACACCATTTCCGCCGCCTTCGGCCAACATAGCCGCTTGTTCTAGCCACCCGTACACTCCGTGCACCGCCCCCTAACTAACTATGCCTTCCTCCTCCCTCGATTCTTCCTGCACGAGCCACCTCGGTTGTGCAAAGTTCTCTCCTCAATCAACCTATTTCTCCACCTCCGCCACCCTTCGCGCCACTCTTAGCCACCACTTCCGCCACTTCCGCTGCTTCTTTCACCTACCAAATTATTCTGTAGGCCACCCTCTACCTTCCCCTACCTTTATTTCCCTCTCCCTCCCTCTCCTCCTCTCTTTCTCTCCTTCTTCTCCATTTGGCCACCACCACCACCGCCGTGCACCGCCACCTTTGGCTGCACCACCACCCCTATTTTGTTCCTCTCCTCTGGACAACCATAATCACCCTTACTTCCACCCTCCTTCTTCTTATTTTGTTCCCAGCCTTCAACTTTTCCCCTTTTCTTCTCTTTTTCCGGCCGCCGCCGGTGCCGCCTATCGTCACCAGCTTAAGGTTGAACCTTAGACCCTCTCAACCATTTTCCCTATTTTTACAAGCCTTAAATTTTTTTATTTCATTTATTCTAATATAAATCCTATTATTATTATTATTTTCATTATTAATATGTATTATTATTTTTTACTATTTCAAATTACTGTTATTATTATTCCATTATTAATATTACAACTACTTTACCCTTTTTGTTGCTATTATTATTATTATTATTATTATTATTATTATTATTATTATTGTTAGGCGGTTATTATTATTATTATTATTATTATTAATGTTATTATTATTATTATTATTATTATTATTATTATTATTATTATTATTATTATTATTTTAGTAAAGGGGCTAAAGCCCTTATTTCAATTTGTTTTAAATAATGTGCTTGTTATTATTATTATTATTACTATTATTATTATTATTATTATTATTTATATTATCTTTGATATTATTATTTTAGTATCATCATTATTATTATTAGGGTAAAGTTTTCAACCTTATATTATCAACTTTTATAATATTTCTATTATTTCTATATCTTTAGCAAAGTTAGTAATTAATTAATGTTATTTTATTAATATATTATTATTTATTTAAAAACCTAATCTTATAATAAGTTAGTGATTAATAGTATTTTTGATAGGAGGGAATCTAATTTTAGCTTTTCCCTCATAATAGGTGAAACCAGTCAAAGCCCTAAGGAGGCGTAGGAGCATGCTCCAAGACCGGTGTCGTTTTAGGTAAGGGGTGCTAAGGCCTATTATGTGTTGATGTGTATTATATGCTATGTAAGTTATGCATCTTATGTTATCATTATAATTACTTCGTACATGGTATGGCATGGAGTTAAAGTGTGGTTATGTGTTGTTATATGACATGTGTACTATGTGTGTGTGATGAAATATTGTGATACGTGATGATATGTGTTGTGACCCTGTAAGACATGCATGTGAGGATGTTGATATGGTTTGTGTGGGGGAAAGAATGAAAAAGTAGAATGAGGAAAGAAGTTGACCAAGGGATGTGAGTTGACCTAAGTATTTTAATGATCTATGAGTGGATGAATAAAATAGGGAATTTAAGGTTTCATGTGGAAAAATCTAATTTATGGTTTCGTATAGGAGAATCTAAATTATTGTTTGTTTGGGAGAATTTAAATTATGGTGTTATATGGGAGAATATAATGTATGATGTTGTATGGGAGAATCTAATTTATGATTTTATGTGGGAGAATCTAATTTCTGGTTTTGCATGGTTTTGTGTGAAAGAAGTTAATTTATGGTGTTATATGGGAGAATCTAATCTATGGTGTAACATAAGAGAATTTAATCTATGGTATTATATGGGGGAATCTAAATTACGGTTTTGTATGGGAGAAGCTAATTTATGATGTTATAGGAGAATCTAATATATGTGTTATGTTATGAATTAATGTGGGAGAGGTCTAAGTATTATATGATTGCATGGTGGTATTAATGCTTGCATGGTGGTATTTATGGTTGTATGGTGGTATTAGGGTTTGCTTGGTGGTATTAGGGTTGCATGGATGGTTTTAGGGTTTGCATGGAGAGCTCGAAGGGTTGCATGGGATGTGTAAAGTCTGCATGGGAGTAAAATTTACATATGAAAAGTTGATTTGGGATGTAAGAAAGGTCATGTAAATGTTATCTAGGTGTTTGAACATTTTGGATGAAAAATAATACGTGGAGCTATATAAGAATCCATAGGAGACCGAGCTAGGATTTGTGTGGATAATTAGGGTTTGTTGTGGCTGCTTAAAGTTTTTGTGTTCTCATGTGTATTTGGTGATTTAAAGTGTAATTATGATGGTGGAATTTTATGATTTATGATGTGTGAAGTGTAAAGAGAATGATTCATGAATGTCCTCGGTGAATACTTTTGAATAAAATACTTAAGACATTAATCACTTAAAGTGGAAGATATTGAGACAGGACTAGCTGATCCACTGGTTAGGAATAGTGGTTAGGATTTTTACCCTATGTGCGACTGATCCACCGGTTATAATAGTGGTTAGGACACGATGTCCTATGCGTAAACGATCCACTGGTTATAATGCTGGGGGTTCCCAAGCTCAATAAACACAAACCAGAGTTTTGCTAAAGCACCTAAAAGATACTAATTACTTGTAGTGGAACACCATGTGAACCAGGGCCAACCGATCTACCGGTTAGGAATAGTGGTTAGGACACGTAGTCCTATGTGTCTTCGATCCACCAACTATAATAGTGGTTAGGGTATGATATCCTATGTGCCTCTAATCCACCGGCTATAATAGTGGGAGCTTCCGTAATAGCATGGATTTGATAAAAAGCATGGTGTGAAACGATTCCTGATCAAAGATAAATTAAGTGTTGAATCCGGATTATAAATGGGCCTTTATGTATCTACCTGAATAATTGTATGATATTATATTATCATGATAGATTATGCTCTTTTATTTCTTTTGCAGTATTTTTATGATTTTATGTGCTTATGTGTTGGCCTTAGTGTTCGGTTACCTTACTCAATACGTAGCGTACTGACCACCCCTTTACGGGTGCTGCTCATTTCTACGAGTAGTAGGCCCTTCTGACCTTGTGCAGGTGGGTGAGACACCAGTCGGGGCTGTGTGTTGGGCATGTCTTAGCTCGAATTTCGAGAATAGTGTAGCCAGATCCACTTTTCTTGTTATCGTATTTATTTCTATCATTCTTTTTTTTTATCATATTCTTCCTGTTATGAGTGACTACTTTGTACTAAGTTTTCTAGATGAAACTTTTATCTTATGAAAGTTTTATTTCTTCTTTTTGGAATTTTGACCGCGTACTTTAATTTTTAATGTATGAACTTTCTAATTCTTTACGAACTATTGGTTGAGTTAATGTCAATATTTTCTTAGCCTTAGCACTTGGTACTAGAACAATCGGATAGAACCGGTCTGGTATTAAGTGTGGCGATAACATCCCTAGAATTCATGAGTTTTTAATTTAAGAGTTTCTGTTTTAATTACTTTTATTGGAAAAAAAGTAGTGAATTTTGGAGTGTTACAATTTTCCCCGCAGGTTTGGGGCTTTGTCGGTGATTCCTCGTTCGGGGAGAAAATTTGGGGATAGGGTTTGGGTTCGAGAATTCTCAAAAGGGATTTTTAGGAGATGGGGCGAGGACGGGTTTGGGGTCCCCATCCCCTAACCCACCCCAAATAATTTTTTTTTATATATTTTTATATAATTATATATATGTAATATATAAATAATTTTTTTATAAAATATAAATTAAAAGTATAATATAAAAATAAGGTTTGAGGGTCGGAGATAGGTTCATGGATCTGGTATAGAGTCGGGTTTCGGGGATTGGGTTGGGTTTTAATGTCGGGGAATAAATTGGGGATAGGAAATAGATCGGGGATTGGATCGGATTTGGGGATTATTTTTCTTATCAGGTTTGGGGATGGGGATGGGATCCCCAACCCCGACCCGCCCCGTTGCCATCCCTATATGAGAATCTTACCCAAAACTTTTCCAACATCATAACTACTTTTTGAATAGTTTGTTTTCAATTTTAACGAAACTATAGTACCTAATTAGCCTGTTTCACTTATTTTCAACAAATTCATGAGGAGTCAATTTCATGTCCTCACCTCATTTGTCTTCTTCTTCTCTATTTTCTCTCTCTTCTACAAGATTCATGAATGAACTATCTGCATCTGCAACCTTAATAGATTTGCTGAACATCGATTATCATCCATTATTATCATCATTCACTTATTATGTTCGATATTCTTGAGGCACATTACCTAGAACCCTATATTCTCACCAAACTAGATCAAGGCAGGAATTTCAACTTTGAAACTTCAAAAACCTACACTTTAAATCTTTAATAAAGACTGGAGTTTGGGGGGTCTCGATTTATACACTCCCTCAACCTTCTCCTTTTAGCAGAACCCTAAGTGATTTGGACCTAAAGTCTTCATTTTTCTCTCTTCTTCCCTAATCTTGGAAATTCCCTTTTTTTCACACTTTCTCTACCATTCTCCCTTCCCTATGGTTGCATTCTGATCATCTCTTCCTCTTCTAATCCTCTTCCTAGATCTTTCTTGTTTTGATTTTCCCTGGTACTCTTTGTTTTTCCCATTTGGAAGGTGAGTTTTCTCTAATTTCCCCTCCTAGGTCTCTACTTTCATTAAAATTTTCTTGTGCAATTTTAGAAAGATTTTCACCAAGTCTAATTAAGCTTTTCTTAAAAGGTGTTTCAATGCAGGAAAAGGATTTGAGATTTCAAAGACTTGTGTTCTTTTGGTGTGTTACTCAACTTTTAAGGTAAATCATTGTATTCCCCTATTATTGTAGAAATGGTGTGGGTAAGTGCAATACATGTGTTATAAGTCTGTGATATTCTGAATAGTAAAGATGACAATATGCCTGCATTAGTTTGTATAGAATGAACAAATGGGTTAGTATGAGGCTTATTTTAGAGATTCATATGCTTTGATCTCATGTCTATAATTCTAGATTCGAAACCTCTTGATGTTTTGGTTGTCTAAGTGATGATGATATACGTGATATATGGAGTGGATTTGTTGCATAATGGCCTAGTAAGAAGATAATGTGATGCATGATTTTCTAAAATAAGTTTATAATATGCTAGCATGTCTTACTACTATTCCTAGTATGATTCTTGGTATCTCGTATATCAATTCATGAATATTATCTGTGAAGTACCTTGAATAACTTGAGTTTAATGTTTGGATCTGATTGAACAAAGTTATGGAATTTAATCACATTTAAATTGTGTTTTATGGGCTTCTTTCACCCCATACCAATCAACTAGTCTACAAGACCGATCGAATGGCTGGTATGCGATTTCGGTGGTTTCAGTCTTAGATTAAACCAATTAACTGGCACAACTAAACAGGTCGGTTGGTTCCTAGAACAATTGATTGGTTAGGTCAATCAATTGACTGGTTGGTCTGCAAATCTAGAAGTCTTAGCCTTGAGTTAGACCCATCAACCAGTATGGCCAAACCGATCGACTAGTTCTCGGATAATTGATTAGTGAGGTTGACCGACTGACTGGTTGACACCATTAGAAGGTTGGTATTTCCCTGACTCTGACCGTTCGACTGTTCTATGAAATTGATCGATTGATTAGTGAGACCCATCGACTGGTTTTGCTTTTCTTGCATGTTTTCTTCCCGAATGTGATGTGTTGAATTTTATTATGCTTGGATAATGATATAGTATGTTGATAGCTTTGAAATTATCTGGATTAATAAAGTTAAATAATATATTAAAGGCTATAAAAAGAATTTATTCAATTTTTGACCTTAGGGTAGCATTTGGCCCTCTTCTTGAACACAACATGAATAACTGATCAAATAACTAATGGATTCTCCTTATAGTTAGTACTAAGGTAATAGATAAAAATGATGGATGATAAGCCTCTAGTGACTTATATCATTGCTCTAAAATGTGGACGCTGTAAGTGAAATGACTTAGCAAAGATAAAAGAAAATAATATAATCATATAGGATAGCTTGAGTTAACCTTACCTATAATTAGTTAATCTCACTTGGCTAATGAAATAAATAAATAAATAGTTGTAAGGTAGGATTGGATTCTAATTGACCTATAATAGGACCTTCACCTTTGGCCTCACAAATTTAATTGGAACATCCTTTAAATAAATGGGTAAGTCTATGATTAAATAACAAACTATGACCTTGACCTTGGCATGAGCTAGAGTTGAATTGTGAACAAGGGAATAAATGGAAAGTTAATGGTTGGCTTGACCTATTGTAGGTGATATAAATATCAAATAATTCCACCCTTGGGCTTAATAGATTATGTACCAGAATAATCTCTTGAGGAGACCCTAATGGAAACATTAGATGATGTGAGAGCCCTATATGAGTGTGTTGAATTGAAAAGGCTTGTTGGTTGGTGTGATATTGTTGTGGGCCTTTATGTGAAATGACATTTTTAAGGTAATAAGACACTAATCACTTAAAGTGGAATGAGCACCATGAAAGGTCTAGATTATTCGATCCTCGATTAGCTACTAGAGGTTAGTCTGCCTTCGAGTACTTCTACCTTCGGGCCAAATCCTAGTTGATCCAGGGATCCTCATAGATCACGGTACCTTTCCTATTCTAGACACTAATGGTGTACTAGGAATTATCAATACTAAAGGGTTTGGTCATCACAAGATAGTTATTTGGCATGAGCCAGGACTTTTATCCATGTTACTTTGGCAGGAACTCAGATTTATATCCATCAGGTTTCCTTGACATGAGCTAGGACTTTTGTCCATGTTACTTTGGCAATAACTCAGACTTATATCCACCAGGTTTTTTTTTAGCATGAGACAGGACTTTATGCCCACTATTTTGGATGTCTTCCATGTTATTGAGAGACCATGAGGAATAATCCCACCTATTTCTCAAAGAAATTGGGGTATAATAATTATATACTCACTTGATTCTCAAGGAATTTGGTAAAAGAATTCTATTTTGACCTAAAGCAAAGATAATAACCAGAATGAGATCTAAGAAGGTGGTAACTGGACAGCTCTTGTTACATGATTATGGTTATTTAATATGGCATCTGCGTTACTTTATGAATAATTAAGAGCTCACAACTCGTTTAAGCTATAAGTATGTGGTATACTTTATGGTCACCTACTTGGGATCTGATGTTAATCATATGTTCCTCTAGAATATATATTATGGTACATGACTGTATTCTGGAATGGTTATGTGAGTTATCGTATGATCTATTATTATTATGCTCATGATCCATCCATGGTTAGAAGTTATACATGAAATCTTGTTTTCTCATCACCATGCTAGTTATACTCTACCTATTATTGAATGGATAATCTAAGTAATTCATGATCCATGAGAAGACTGTATGCAAGTTAAAAGTTTGTATAACCTGGTATGCTGACATGATCACAACTACGCATGATTAAATGGATCCACTCATATCTTGCATAAACTATGTGATTGTATGTGAATGACATAATAGAAAAGTCACATGCATATTTTGGTAAGATATACTATGAGTATGATGTGTGGGTCTTTCTTGTATCAAAATCTACATGATGGTAGTAGATTGGTTTACTTAGTATGCATGCATATTAATGGGGTTGTTGTTGCAATCGCCTGCTCAATCCCACGAGCAGGAGGTTGGTTGTAGGTTTCCTAAGGATAACCATTAATTGGTCCATCCTCCTCTTAGAAATCTTAGGTTGTTGAGCATGGGCTTTTCCAAAGACTTTTCTATGGCCCTCGAGTGACCACTGTGTATTTTTTTGAAATCGACTTGCTTCAATTAAGCATTTTCTTTATATGTATCTTGTATGGATTTAGGCCTCTGTAGCCCTAGGATGTAAACAATAATTTTTCTTATCTTACACACTCTAGATTTTCTTGTGTTTTGATTGGTTGGATACTTAGCCTTGTGTCTAGTGTGAGGTAGGCGGTGAGGGGCCCATCTTATGTTAGATATGGCGGTAGCACCCTATTTTTTATAGGTTGGATTTTTATTTCTCCTTCCACAATGTTTTCAAAATAAAAATTTTTTGTAGTAAAGAATAAGGGTATTACATGTTGTGGGATAGAAAGATATGTCTGTTTGTACTTTACGAGATCCAAAAGTGTCCACCGAAGGGCATTTCCACTAAAAGGCATGTCTAGCTTATCTTTTATAGGGTCCATCAAAGATTTGCTATTAAGATATCCACTAAAAGTTAGTTGTACCTTCTTGATTTTTTCCTTTATCTTTTTCCATATATTATTTATCTATTTTATGTAGCAATCCGTTAATAGTGGATTGGTTCTCAGTTTCATTTTTGATTATTACGAAAGATTTCCGTAAAATTCATCTTCATTATCATCACCATAGTTTATGAGAGGCAGAGATGATGATGATGATGCCGAGGATCTTGTTTGTGATGCAAATACCTATTCTAAAATGGACAGTTATTCATCTTGTGTTTTTGCCACGGCCAATTAGGTTGCAGTATGTGATTTTTGGGCCAAGAATTGGGATTGTGTGGGAACAATATAAATGGATGAAAGTGATAAGGTCTTGGTAGGATGGATGTATTTATGGGTTATTGCCCAATTTTGTATATATGGTTTTGAGATTTTTTCCATGTCCTGAAACTTGTTCCATTATTTAACTTTGAATCTTCAAACAAGGGTAGGAATGCCATCTATGTGATGGTCTTTGACATCCCATAAGAAAAACCAAGAAAGAAGAATTTTTAACAAAGGTGAAATAATGGAGGGAATTGTTTTTGTTTTGGGTAGGCTAGAAGAGGTTTTGAAAGTGTTTAGGGCCTCATCTACTAGAGAAGGTAAGATTTCTAGTACAGAACCAAAGTCTTTCCACCATTTTATGAACCAAATTGGAAGGTCTTTTGCGGTAAAATTTTGGAAAAACAATAACAATGAATGGTTTTTTCTAATATTTTGTGTGAAGAACTTATTATACCAGGCTTATTGATAATCCTAGTAGTTATATGAAAGGGAGAAGGATTGTGAGGTTTTGTATAGTTTTGAAAGCCAGTTTGGTGTTTCAAGGGGTTTTGCCCAATTTGAGGGATGGAGGATTTTGTGGATTTTGCATGTAGAATAGGTTGGTTCTTCTGGGGAATCTTTGTGGAATAATTGTTTGAATGATACTGAAGTAATATTTTTCAGAATTGCCATATAGTAATTCTGGGGGTTATGTAGGTCTCATGGTTTGTAATACCATCCATAAAACATTTTTTAAAGAGTGAGAAAACAATCGGGATTAAAATATGCTTCTTTAATATTTATAATAATTTGAAAGTGAGTTTTAGTAAAATATTTTATAGATTTTTGAAAGTCCTTTTCTTTCTTTCTGAACAATTTGTTTCGAAGAAGGTTTTGTCAAAATAAGAAAAGAAGGAGATTTTTAAATTAGATTTCAAGAATGGGATTTTTGAGCAGAAAGTCCCTCCTAGATTTTTAAAATAGGGTTAGGGATGCTACCTATTTTTTGGCATGTGTCTGACTATTTGTTGTATTGCTTTAAAAGCCTATGGAGCATTTTTAAGGTTCTCGATCCAATCTTGCACATTTTTTGATTCTAGGTTTTGAGAGGATGAAGTTTGTGGCTATTTTTTGTCTTCTATGGTTGCTCCATACCATGATTTTATGAGCTTCGTCTAAATGGGTTGTTTGCCTTTATCCTTCTTCTTGGGTGGCATCAGAAGGTTTTCCATGAAGAAATTATCTTGTTAGAAAATCAAGGATAGAATTATATTCTCCTTTGATATATTCAATATCAAAGTCGAATGCTAAACAAATGGCTTTTCATCTTACAAATATTTTTTTAGATATTATATTTTGGACAACTTTTTGGAGCACTTCTTTTTCCAATTTGCAAACGATCCTTGGCAAGAACTTTTAATTCAAGAGATCTAATTAGAATGTTTGTATGTAGAGCGCAATGGCTAGGATCTCCTTTTTCATTATTGAGTAATTTTTTTTATGTATTGTTCCAATGTGCGGAGGTGAATTGGACGAGCTTTTCCTATTATTTTTGTAGTTGTTTGAGGATTCCACTATAACCAATCTATGAGGCATCAATTTTGACAATTTTTTGTAGGGTTGGATCAGTATGGTAGAGACATGGCATATTTTGGACTTTGGTTTTGATATGCTTAACAATTTCCTTATATGTAGATGTCAAAGGAATGGGCTTTTTCTTCAACCTATCATGTAGAGGTTTTGCTAAGTGGTTTATATTGGGACAGAAATCTAGGACATAATTTATAATTCCTAGAAACAATTGTAGCTAGGTTTTGTCTAAGATTTTGTATGGGAATTTGGACATGAAGGTCAAGGATCTCTTAATTGGGGTTATGGTACCCCTAAGACAGGTAATAACCTAAGAATCTAATGCATGTTTGAAAAAGAGAAATCTTGGTTTTTAAAATAACAAGACCATTACTCTTTATGACCAAAATAAAAAAAATTAAGTGTTTAAAATGTTGATCTAAATTTTTTGAAAATATTAGTACATCATCAATATGAACGATGTAAAAATTTGAACATAGATTAAAAATGTCATTCATGATCATTTGAAATTTAGAATACATATTTTTTAATCCAAATGGCATCACATTCCAGTGATATTGTCCAAATAGGATAGTGAAAGTAGTTTTGTATCGATCTTTTGGCGTAATTTGTATTTGCCAAAATTTTAACTTCATATCAAAATTTTTAAAAAAAATGTTGCATGAAGTTTTTGCAAAAGATCCGTTTTGTTTAGAATTGGATATCTTATCCATTTTAAGGCTTTGTTTAAAGGTTTGTAATTTATTACAAGTGTTGGTGCCCCTCTTTTGATTTCTAAGGGTATGTTAACATACAATGTAGCACACGAATAAGAGGATTTCAACATTTTTATCCTTGAGATGAGGTGGATCGCCAACAAAATGGAGTGAGATGGCAAGAGTAAGCGATGCCACTACATCAGGATAAACATCTTTCCTTTCGATGATGATGAAAGTAATGATGTTTCCTTCATCATCCATTTGCACGACCTCTAGGATTTTTTTTTGTGTGTGTAGAGAGAGAGGGAGAGAGATGGAGTATTTGAGTGTTAAAAAAAAGCGGTGATATTTTTACAAACATTTATATTACAGTTTTGGAAACTACTTTCAATGTATTTGGAAATTTCTTTAAGTGATTGAAGAAAACCATTGAAAGTAGTTAAGGAAACTATAGATAGTTATATATATATATTATATATATATATATATATATATAGTTGATCCATTTTAAGTTGGGTCTAGTTCTGATGTTGGACCCAAACTTAGACCCACTATAAATATGACAAGTCTAGGGTGGGGCTAGTACTCTTTGTCATTCCTAATTTTAAATGTGAACTGATCCCATACAGAAATTCCCTATGTCTTTCCTAGTTGGAACTAATAGTTATATTCTAACCCTTTTGGTTAGGTTGTAACATAGTTCTTTTAGAACTATAATAAATATTATTTAATTAGAATCAAGTTAGGGTTGTAAATCTTATGTTAGCTCCTTATATTTATAAGAGACTAATAAATAGAATGAAGAAGATAATAATTCAAAAAAAACAAAAAAAAACCTTTCTTGCATATGCTGGTCTTGATGGAAATATACCCTAGAACCAATCATATGTTATGATTTGTATTTGCATATTTAGTGATTGTGCTTATTAATAAAAGCATCAATTGATGTTATTCATTCAAATGTTGTTATCCCTTTGAATAATTATTCTTTATGTCGATAATCAAGTATGTGACTGGATTGTGGAACTCTACTAATAGATATAAAGATTATTATTCAAGAACTCTCCCTAGTCTAATATCATCTAATTAAGGGATATTAGTGATTATAAGACTAGTATGTTGATTAGTTGATGATCATGCTCCACTGATCGTTGATATGAGATATCAAACTAATAACATAGATACATGTTATGGAACATGATATTGGACCGACCCAGTAGGAGAACACTGCATTAAATATTGTGTAAAGTGTCATCAGTGTTCTCCAAATAGTATATCGTCCTTTAACCTGAGATCTTCGTATTTGTTGGTATGATGATCATTCTATTTTAACTTTACCAATCGTTACCCTTATTAGGGGTGATCATAAAGGTATTGATTAGACATGTTGTGAAACATATAGAGGCACATAGTTGATCAATATGGAATTTGTCCCTCTCATGACATGAGAGATATATCTTTGGGCCCCTCGACAAGTATGACTAATGTTAGCATGGCCATGTGCAAACGAGGTGTCATTTGTTTAAGGTTAGTCTTACTTGGTGATCGAGAAAGAGTGTGATTGAACATAGCAAGGATGACACGACCAATGCCTTGTGTTCAATCTAAATATCGTGTGACAAAAGGACACATATATAGGTTATTAATAGGTTATGTCGAGCATAGGACATTTGCTTAGTTTGGGTAGTAATAACGTCTTGCTAGAGACCTCTTATGATTTGTGGGCCAGAAAGGAGTTTTGGTCCACTGCCAATAGTACGTGAACCTACAGGGTCGCACACGGAACTGAACTGGATCAAAAAGATAAGATGAGATCTTAATATGATTAATATCTTATCAAGTCCAAGTGGTTTTAATATGATTAAGGCCAAAGTCCAATGCCACTAGGTGGGCTAGAGTGTTAATATAAATACCCAAGCTAGGATTTTATTATATATACAACTTTTTGCTCTCTCTCTAAGTGTGAGAAAATAACATAGCCACCAACGTTGGTTATTCACGAAATTGAGAGAGTGTTCCACTGGCGCTAGCACGCTTCCTTAGTGATCCAGATTCAAAGTGTGTGGATACCGGTAGAGGTGTGACGCAATTCGCACTCGCTCGCTCAAAGGAAATTGAAATCCAGCAATTGAAATAAACTTAATTGGATCAAGAAATCAATCAAACCATTAACAACTTCAAGCCGATTATGATTCGTAACCTAGTTCGGGTGACTAGCAGGTTCGTCTTTAATCTAGCATATGTTCCCGGTAAATTTAGCCTTTGATTTTATTCTGCTGCGTTATGTTTCACTTGGCTAAATTCCTATAGTGGTATCAGAGCAAAGTGCTATGATTTCTTTCGGCTTGTTGAATTTGTTCTTTGTTTCGATAGGGGTTGATGTAATCTTTCCCTTATTCGTTCTAATATGTTTTTTATTTATTTATTTGGATTAATTGATTTGGTCTAATTTCATAGATCTAATCGATTGAATCTAATGATTCGGTTTTATTTTATCATCTTTATTTGATGATGAATTTGATTGATTTTATGGGATTTAGATGGTTAATCTCTTAAGTTTATGAATATGTTGTACATAACTTTTTATGTGGTAGTATATTTGATCTACTGGTTTCGGTTTTGGTTCTTGTTGGCGGCTAGGATTAGGGTAGATGCATATGCCTAATTTTGTAACATCTATTCAAAGGTTGTATGAATTTGACTAATTTATTCTGGCCTTTTGAATAAGATTTCATTAATTTGATGAGTTATGTAATGCCTATTCAATAAAGATAAATTAATGTGATTAATTTTTATTAGATAATTAAATATTATTTGATTAAAGCAATTAAATATGATTTAATTTATATTAGACAATGAGATTTCATTAATTTGATGAGTTATGTAACGCCTATTCAATAAAGGTAAATTAATGTGATCATTTCAATTGAGGTAAATTAATGTGATTAATTCATATTGGTCTATTAAATATGGTTTGATTAAGGTGTTTTAAGTCCAATAGGGATTGGACGATTTTTGGATTGATTGGATTAATCCGTTAAGGTTTTTTTCATTGAAATTAATTAATGTGATTAATTTAATAACCGCCACTTGGGGCACTTCCATTATCCCTACGTTATCTTATTTTGCACATGCTTGTATGTTACTTTATGTGATAAATGTATGAGTACAGGTATGGAGCAGTTGATCATAGTGATATAGCATGGCCCTGTTTAATACGACCTGCATGTCGTTATGTAACTTTGTAATGGTTTTACGGCCTGCGAGTCGTTAAGTATTTTGTAATTATTTTCTTCCATTCATAGATCTCTTATATTTTAGGACACCCTTTTGTATGTATCCCTAGTGCTATTAGCTAGATCATTAGGAAGTAGTGTACATCCTAAATGATAGGAGTTTGGCACTTGAAGCAAAGGAATTGCCTTGAAGAGTTCAAGACCGGTGGTGTTCGATGAAGAGTAGTGGCAATTGGTTGCCGGTCAATTTTGTTTTGGGGCCATGCTATATCACACACTTAGTATTTTGTTGTTTATTTACTTCGTATATTCTACGTAGCTATCATTTGTGAATGTTTTGCTTGCGTAGTTGTCCCTTTAATCTAAGTCTTAAATGCCTTCCCAATACCTCATGCTATTAACACCAGTATCGTCATTGAATGGGTTTGCCAAAGCAGAGCAATCGTGATTATCTTGGTATAATAGTTTGTGATGATTGTCATTTGTTAAAGGTATTGGTTGGACTTCACAAGGCTATCAAAATAGTTTTGGGCCTTGAGGCATAAGGTTGGGAATGTCGGGACATTGGATGTCACCCAACAACCAGGAGTTACATAGGATGTAATTAGTAAGGTGTTGCTTACCTAAATTACTAATATCTTAAGCGATAAGCCAAAGCTTACTTAAGTGTTAGTGAATTATGGGTCCTGGCCTGCAAAATTTCAAAGGGACAATGAGATTTAGTGGGAGATTCTTTTACTTTGGTGAGTATATAGAATCTAATTATTTAAGAAGCACAAATTTAAATCTTCGCATATCTTTTGTTGTAGATCAACATGGAAAATAATAACACCAACACCTTCTCATTGCAATCGGTCCTTGAGAAGGACAAACTAAATGGAAATAACTTCCTCGACTGGCATAAAAATTTGATAATAGTTCTCACTCAAGAAAGGAAACACTATGTCCTAGAACAGGCAGTCCCTTAGAAACCGATAGCTAATGCCCCACGTGCCGAGCAAGCTGCTTATCGTAAGCACAAAGATGAGTCATTGGATGTAGCTTATCTAATGTTATCTTGCATGCACTCAGACCTTCAAAAACAGTTTGAGCGCATGGTTGATGCCCATGCTCTCATCACTGAACTCAAGAACTTGTTTGAGAAACAAGCTCGAGTTGAAAGGTTTGAGACTACAAAAGCGTTGTTCTCATGCAAGCTTGCAGAAGGGAACCCAGTCAGTCCACATGTTCTTAAGATGATTGGCTATGTCGATTATCTTGAGAGATTGGATGTTCCCATTAACCAAGAGTTGGCTATGGATCTGATCCTGCAATCGTTACCTGAGTCATATGATCAGTTCGTCATGAACTACATCATGCATGATCTCAAGAAATCGCTAACTGAGTTGCATGGGATGCTTAAGACTGCTGAACAAAACATTAAGAAGCCAAATAATGTTTTAATGGTTCAAAAGGGCAAAGGTTTCAAGAAAGTTGGTAAAGGTAAAGGAAAGGCTGATCCCAAAGGCAAAGGTAAGGCTCCAGTTAAGAACTAGAACAGACTTAACAAGGCCAATCCTAAGCCTGGACCAACTGCTGACTAACAGTGCTTCTATTGTAAGAAGTCTGGCCACTGGAAGAGGAATTGTAAGAAATACTTGGAAGATAAGAAGAATGGCTTGGTTGAAGCCACAACTTCAGGTATTTGTGTTATAGAAGTACACGTTACTACTTCTACTTCTTCATGGGTATTAGATACCAGATGTGGATCTCACATTTGTACAAATGTGCAGGGTCTAAAGGAGAGTAGAAGAATGACAAAAGGAGAATTGGACCTACGCGTTGGAAATGGAGCAATAGTTGCTGCTCAAGCTGTAGGAACATTCAATTTAGCCTTGCCATCGGGATTGATTCTAGAACTTAATAATTGCTATTATGTACCTGCTATAAGTAGGAACATCATCTCTGTTTCTTGTTTGGATAAGGAAGGCTTTCATTTCATTATTAAGAACAATAGTTACTCCTTTTATTTGAATGAAGTGTTTTACGGATGTGCCCGAATGACTAATGGGATTTATGTTCTAGATCTTGATTTCCCTGTTTATAACATAAATACTAAAAGATTCAAGTCCAATGATTCAAATCCAACTTACCTTTGGCATTGTCGTTTAGGACATATAAATGAGAATCGCATTATGAAGCTCCATAGAGATGGACTTCTACAATCATTTGATTTTGAATCATTTGAAACGTGTGAGTCTTGTTTATTAGGGAAAATGGCTAAATCCCCATTTTCTAGTAACAGTCAAAGGGTTGATGACTTATTAGACCTCATACATACTGATGTTTGTGGACCAATAAGTTCAATTGCTAGAGGAGGGTTTCAATACTTCATCACATTTACTGATGACTTCAGTCAATATGGTTATGTTTATCTTATGAAACATAAACATGAGTCACTTGAAAAGTTCAAAGAATTTCAGAATGAAGTACAGAACCAACTTGGTAAAACTATTAAAGCTCTTCGATCCAATTGAGGAGGTGAATACTTGAGCCAAGCTTTTGATGACCATCTTAAAAGATGTGGAATAGTTTCACAACTCACTCCACCAGGAACTCCATAATGGAATGGTGTATCTGAACGGAGGAATCGAACTTTATTAGATATGGTTCGATCAATGATGAGTCACACCAATCTTTCGATCTCTTTCTGGGGCTATGCTCTTGAGACCGCAGCGTTCACACTAAATAGAACTCCATCAAAAGCAGTAGAAAATACTCCATATGAGATATGGGCTGGAAAAGTTCCAAGTATATCTTTTCTCAAGATTTACAGTTGTGAGGCATATGTAAAACGTTTGACCTCAAGCAAGCTTGAACCCAAATCAAACAAATGCTTCTTTGTGGGATATCCTAAAGAAACTAAAGGATATTACTTTTACACCCGCACTGAGAACAAAGTGTTTGTTGCTCGGCATGGTGTCTTCCTAGAAAGAGAATTTCTTTCTGGAGGAGCTAGTGGGAGTAAAGTACATCTTGAAGAAATTCAAGAACCATAGCATAATGATCCCAATGTAGTAGAGCCTGAGCAGCCTCTACAATTTGTTATAGGATCTGTAGAAGTGGAAAGTGTTCCACGTAGGTCTACAAAGGTGCGTCACGAGCCAGAGAGATACATGTTTCTCATGACTAAACATCGTGATGTGTTATTGTTAGACAATGATGAACCCTTAACATATGAAGAAGCAATGATGAGCTCTGACTCTGATAAATGGCTGGATGCCATAAAATCCGAGATGGAATCCATGGATAAAAACCAAGTATGAACTTTGGTTGATCCGCCTAATGGTTGTAGAACCATTGGATGCAAATGGATTTTCAAGAAGAAACTTGATAAGGATGGCAATGTGGATGTTTTTAAGGCACGTCTAGTGGCTAAAGGTTTCAAACAAATTTATGGTACTGACTATGATGAAACCTATTCACCTGTTGCTATGCTTAAATCCATTCAGATCCTTCTAGCAATTGCTGCATTCCATGATTATGAAATATGGCAAATGGATGTCAAAACTGCATTCCTTAATGGTTATTTACATGAGGATGTGTATATGACACAACCTGAAGGTTTTGGGCATCCTAGCATTGCTGGAAAGGTATGCAAGCTTAAGAGATCCATTTATGGTCTTAAGCAAGCATCTTGGAGTTGGAATCTTCGTTTTGATGAAGTAGTCAAAGAGTTTGGCTTCATCAGATGCGAAGAAGAGTCTTGTGTTTACAAGAAGTTTAGTGGGAGTGCACTTGTTTTCCTTGTTCTTTATGTGGATGACATACTCCTTATTGGAAATGATATTCCTATGCTACAGTCTATAAGGACATGGCTAGGTAATTCGTTTTCAATGAAGGATCTTGGCGAGGCAGCCTATATTTTGGGGATCAAGATCTATAGGGATAGATCAAGAAAGTTGATTGGATTAAGTCAGAGTACTTATATCGACAAGATCCTCTATAGGTACAATATGCAAGACTCTAAGAGAGGTTTCTTGCCTATGCAACATGGTCTGGCTCTTAGCAAGACTCAGTGTCCTCAGACACAGGATGAGAGAGACCGCATGAGTAGAATTCCATATGCTTTAGCCATTGGTTCTATTATGTATGCCATGTTGTGTACTCGCCCAAATATCTCATATGCCATTAGTATAGCAAGCAGGTTCCAATCTGACCCTGGTGAGAGTCACTAGACTGCAGTCAAGAACATTCTCAAGTACTTGAGAAGGACAAAGGGAATGTTCTTGGTATATGGAGGAGAACAGGATCTGTTGGTAACTAGTTACACAGATGCGAGTTTCCAAACACATAAATATGATTTTCGATCGGAGTCAGGTTATGTGTTTTGCCTTAATGGTGGCGCTGTGAGTTGGAAGAGTTCAAAACAAGAAACAGTTGCTGATTCTACAACAGAAGCTGAGTATATTGCTACTTTAGAAGCATCAAAGGAAGCAGTGTGGATTAGAAAATTCATCACTAAACTAGAAGTGGTTCCTAGCATTCTGAGTTCAATTTGTTTATACTGTGACAACAATGGAGCTATTGCACAGGCTAAGGAGCCAAGGTCTCATCAGAAGACCAATCATATACTCAGAAAATATCACATCATTCGAGAGATTGTCTAGAGGGGTGATGTGAATTTGTGCAAGGTTCATACAGATGCAAATACTGCTGATCCCTTAACCAAACCTCTTCCACAACCTAAGTATGAATGTCATACTAGTTCACAAGGCATTAGGCTTATACATGATTGGTCCTAGTGCAAGTGGGCGACTGATGGAAATATGCCCTAGAACCAATCATATGTTATGATTTGTATTTACATATTTAGTGATTGTGCTTATTAATAAAAGCATCAATTGATGTTATTCATTCAAATGTTGTTATCCCTTTGAATAATTATTCTTTATGTAGATAATCAAGTATGTGACTGGATTGTGGAACTCTACTAATAGATAGAAAGATTATTATTCAAGAACTGCCCCTAGTCTAATATCATCTAATTAAGGGATATTAGTGATTATAAGACTAGTATGTTGATTAGTTGATGATCATGTTCCACTGATCGTTGATATGAGATATCAAACTAATAACATAGATACATGTTATGGAACATGATATTGGACCGACCCAGTAGGAGGACACTGCATTAAATATTTTGCAAAGTGTCATCAGTGTTCTCCAAATAGTATATCGTCCTTTGACCTTAGATCTTCGTATTTGCGGTATGATGATCATTCTGTTTTAACTTTACCAATCGTTACCCTTATTAGGGGTGATCATAAAGGTATTGATTAGACATGTTGTGAATCATATAGAGGCACATAGTTGATCAAGATGGGATTTGTCCCTCTCATGACATAAGAGAGATATCTTTGAGCCCCTTGACAAGTATGACTAATGTTAGCATGGCCATGTGCAAACGAGGTGTCGTTTGTTTAAGGTTAGTCTTACTTGGTGATCGAGAAAGAGTGTGATTGAAAATAGCAAGGATGACACGACCAATGTCTTGTGTTCAATCTAAATATCGTGTGACAAAAGGACAAATATACGGGTTATTAATAGGTTATGTCGAGCATAGGACATTTGCGTAATTTGGGTAGTCATAACGTCTTACTAGAGACCTCTTATGATTTATGGGCCAGAAAGGAGTTTCGGTCCACTGCCAATATTACGTGAACCTACAGGGTCACACACCAAACTAAACTGGATCAAAAAGATAAGATGAGATCTTAATATGATTAATATCTCATCAAGTCCAAGTGGTTTTAATGTGATTAAGGCTCAAGTCCAATGCCACTAGGTGGGCTAGAGTGTTAATATAAATACCCAAGATAGGGTTTTATTTTATATAAAACTTTTTGCTCTCTCTCTAAGTGTGAGAAAATAACCTAGCCACCAATGCTGGTTATTCACGAAATTGAGAGAGTGTTCCATTGGCGCTAGCACGCTTCCTTAGTGATCCAAATTCAAAGTGTGTGAATACCAGTAGAGGTGTGACGCAATTCGCACTCACTCGCTCAAAGGAAATTGAAATCCAGCAATTGAAATAAACTCAATTGGATCAAGAAATCAATCAAATCATTAACAACTTCAAGACGATTCTGATTCAATCGTAACCTAGTCCGGGTGACTAGCAGGTTCGTCTTTAATCTAGCATATGTTCTTGGTAAATTTAGCCTTTGATTTTATTCCGCTACATTGTGTTTCACTTGGCTAAATTCCTATAGGTCTTTTACGCTAACCAATTACCAACAAATTTGTAAGGTTGAAAGTATTCATCAAAATCTCTCAAATATTCTCTTTAGTAGCTAATTGCCTTACCTTAAGATCAAAGAGTAAGTGAATCCTTAAGAGATGTCTAAGATAACTTATTTATTCTTTGTTTTCTTTTGATTTTCTCTAGTTTTTTTTTTCTCATTTGGTGAAAACTAACTCATCCATTATTCACTGAGTCTCAAACCCTTTTTATTTCTACCATGCATAAGGCACAACCACTCTTCAATTTTGATTTTGATGAGATTTTTTTGTATGGGTACACATTATCTTAATAACATAATTTTCAAGCGTATGAGAGTGGTGATGATATAATTAAGCTAGAGAAATAAAAGGAATACAATTGCTTAGCCTCTCTAATTATTTTTTGAAAATTGATTAACATAATAATTTCTCAAAGAAAATGATTTTCAAAGTGTTGGAATTAATTTATTTGAGAAATTAGTTGCGAAAGTGTAATGAAAATCTAACAATATTAATAGGATAGAGGATTTCATACCCATTGAGGGTCAATAAATGCACAATAGAGTGTGAATAATTGGCAAAAGTTTCAAACTAGATAATCATAGGTTTATTAATAACCCATTGGTTAGAGAATCATGCTTATTTTTGAAATTTATTTGGTGATTAACAAATTATCATTCATTGAAATTATAAATCATTTGGTCAATTATTTTTCCTATTAAATTCCTAGATTCAAATATTTAAAAACAATTGGCCAAAATAATAAAATAATTAATCCATAGAGATAATCAATTGACTAAATAATTATATCAATTGATTTTTTTAAAAGCTTCAAAAATTGAGTGTGGACACTTATTTTAAAATTCATACTCATTGATCATTGGTATAAATTGGTCAGCCAACACAACATATCATTCAAATGGTTTTCTAAATTATCTTATGACTAATTATAATTAAAAAGTGTTGAAGACCAAAAATTCCCATTGATCATTGACCATTTTTATAGTACTTTATTTTTGGACACTTAGTTCTTGGGCATTTGAAATAATCTTATAGCTTTCCAATAGGATTACCAACATCTTTTCAGTGAAAATTCAAGTATTCATCACTTATCACATTTTACAGTGATATGCATTAGACCTAGAGTGAAATACCATAAGATCTTGAGTCTTGATAAGATTCATTGTTGATCCTTAATTTGTGCTTGACATTCCACAATGATCAAGATATTCATGCACATCAACTAATAAAGTTAAAACTTAAATGATGATTTTTATCATCAAACCACATGAATGAAGGTTGATCAACCTATTGTGTTAACAGTCTCCCATTTTTTTTTTATGATTACAAACAAGAAGACACAAGCATAAGAAAAATGTGATAAATGAGGTACAAATCAAAGTATTGGATCATATTATTAAGGAACACTCTTGATGTATAATAACAATCAAATTACCAATAGATAGATTTACTTATATAAAAATAAAAAATAAAATAAAATAAAAAACCTTTTCCACTCAAGGGAGAGATTTCTTAAGAAGAGTACTTATTGCATTCCAAATGAGGCATATTTCTTGTAAATTTCAATGAGTTCAATTTATCAAACTTAACTAAAAAAATGGCAGTATAACTAAAGAGAAAATCACTAGGAGTGGTAGAGTCAATGTTGAATCCTAAGGAGAGGTCAGACCTAAAGCCACTACAAAAATAGAAGAACTCAAACTCAAAGAAGAAGAAGAAGAAGAAGAAGAATGATGTGAAATTTATTAAAAGGATCATCCTTTCATGATATTTGGAGGACTGCCAAAGAAAATACAAGAGAAGGAAAATGGGTATAATTTAAGGTGATATAAAAGAGAAACACAACAATGGTCCACTCAAGTCTTTGTAATGAATAAAGAGGATGATAAGGCATTTTAAAGAACCCAAAAACTATTTACACTTTTTTAAGGACCATAAATAGGGCTAAATAACTATTTCTACTTATCCTCACATGAGTTTCCTTAAATTTCTTTCCTTCCTCATCTCATCATGTCTTCACTTACACCATGTCCTTTACACACCACCCCTATAGTTAACTCCCTTCTCTCTATCTTTTTTTTGTTAACTATAATGCATGGGGAGGACCTAAATATATTATTTCATTGTAAAGGACACACAATTAAACTCTCACATTATATATTAGCAAACATCTATAAGTCTTGGAAGTGTGTCCCTCTATCCTTGCATTTCTCTTTTAATCGAGCTCCCTCATCTTATTGTCCTTCATCTTCTAGTTCATTTTACTCTTTTAACCCTCTTCCTAATCCTTATGTTGGCTCTTTTTTATTTTCTCTAAACAAACATGAGTTAATGTGTAATACCCTAAAATTGTAAAACCTAGAATTTAATGATTAACTCTTATTTGGAATAATTTAATTTTAAATTATTAATTTAATTATTTTATGGACTTTTGATTTATAAAAATGGACATGATTATTTAATAAAATAAAATAAATATTTTATTATTTTATCATACTCTTTTTATTTAAATAATTTCTTAAATCCATATTTTACTAAAATTATCCTCTTAAATTAATATCTTAAATTTTAAATAAATTAATTTATTATAGTAATTTATCCATTTAAATAATTTCTAACCCTAATTCCAAAAATTATTTTATTTTTCTTTTCCCCTTTTTCTTTTTCCTTCATTTTTCCATTTCCTTCTTTTCTTCCTTTCGTGGGTCGCCTGATCCTGTTTTGCTCCTTTCTTCCCCCCATTAGGCTGCTGGCCTCTCCCCCTCCTCACCGTCTAGCACTGCCCCCTTCCTTATTTCTTTTCTTCTTTCTTTCCCCTAGTTGGGCCAGCCCAACCTCCTTCTTTCTTTTCTCCTCCTCCTACGTGCACGAGCCGGCCTACCTCATCTTTCTACCCTGCTCGACCGGCTCGCCTCCCCTCTATTCTTCTTCTTCCTTTACTCCCCCTGCACGTTGAGCCCCTATGCCTGCAGCTACCTTTTGCAACTCTTCCCCCTGCACCTACCATTACAGCCCTGCCCTCTCCTCCTCTCTCCCATCCCTTTCCTTTCCATTTTGAACCAAATCCCCTACATAGTCCCCTCACGTGACACCCCTTCCTTTTCTTCTCCCTCTTCTTGCCACCCTACACACTCCAACCTACAACCCTACACCCCCACCTAACCCAACCTCTACTTTCCCTTATCTTCCTCTTCTTTTTCTACTTCTCCTCTGCCCATTTCTTTCCCCTCGATCTCCTCTCTTCCCCCTTGCAGAGCCTCTTTTCTCCTTTCTTTCCTTCTTCTTCTCTTTTCACCTATTTTTTCTTCGCCACCCTTAACCACCGTCTCTGTTTCCCAACCAACCACCACACAAACTCCTTTGCCTTCCCTACTTCCTCCCTAGATCACCAGCAGCTGCCACATGCCCCCTAAAACCACCTTTCTCTTCCTTTTTCTTTTCTTCTCCTCTCAGCCCTCCACCATACACCACCACCTTGCGCCACTGTCTCCCCTCTTCCACTACCGCTGAAGTCACCCCTTGGCCACTTAACACCTCCCCTACCGCCTCCCTACCTCAGCCTGCCAAGATTCCTCCTACTGCCCCTCATTTCTTCTCTTCCTTTTTCTTCTTCCTTCCTTTACACCTCTTTTCCAACCATGTCGTGGCCACCTCCACCACCCTAAGCCACCAATCTTCCCTTGACCCCTATCTACACCATGCCACCCTTCCTAGACCCATCCACTACCCAAGCCTCCCCACCCTCATCCTTCCCCTTTTATGCATGCAGCTCATGCTGCCATGCAGCTTGAGTTTTGCTGCACCTTATAAGTTTAATTAACCAAGTTTTGAGGTAAAATATAGTCATTATTAATGTGTATTTAATAATAATTTTTGATAAAAATCTATTCTTATAATTTTCTACTACTAATATGCTAGTTTTGATATTATTCCTAGGTACAAATTTTTACTAATCAAAGCTTAAACTTTTAACCAGGGTATCAGTAATGTTTGATTATTGTTGGAAATAAGGCAACCATTATATCCTACTAAAATATGTGGATATACATATGCTAGCACAATAGGGTTTTGGGAATATGTTTATGCCTATATTATGTGACGTTAAGCCTATCATGATTTGTAATGTATATTGGAAGTTGGAATGAAAAGCATGCTATATTATGAGATGTGTCATGTGTAGAAATGATGGTTATGAAAGGAGCCTTGTTGTTAATAATGATATCAGATACATGTATATGTCATGATAAGTAAATATGTCCCATTGTGGTAGAGTTAACGCCAATATGAGCCCTAGGGGCATTTTAGTAAATTTTCTTGCACATAGGGTGTGGCCTAAATAAGTGTATATGGTAGGTGATAATGGGTATTAATAATGAATAATAATGGTTGCTGATGTTAGATAATGCATGTAGACCATGAGTGTAAACATTTTATGTGTTAAGGGTATTTTAGTAATTTTGAGATAAAAAGGGATAACTTGGTAATTTTATGAGTAAAAAGGGTAATTTGGTAAATTAATAAGTAAGAAGGGTATTTTAGTAATTTTACATAAGAAAGATGTATATTGGCAAATTAATAAGTAAGAAGGGCTGTTTAGTAATTTTTCATGAGAAAATAGTACTTTGGTAATTTTATAGGTATGAAGGGTATTTTGGTAATTTAACAACTAAAAAGGGTATTTTGGTAATTTAACAACTAAAAAGGGTATGTTGGTAATTATACAAGGATGAAGGGTATTTTGGTAATTATACAAATATGAAGGGTATTTTGGTAATTTAACAAGTATGGTAATTTAACAAGTATGAGGGGTATTTTGGTAATTATATAAGGATGAAGTATAATTTAGTAATTTAATAGGTATGAATGGTGTTTTGGTTATTATATAAGTATAAAGGGTAATTTGGTAATTTGGCAAGTAAAATGGGTATTTTAGTAAATAGGCAAGCATGAAGAGTAATTTAGTAATTTTTTAAGTGAGAAGGGGTAAATTGGTAATTAGTATATAACATGGCAATTGATCCAACAAACCTTCATAATAAGTCATAAAGGATATTAAATTATAGCATAAGGGTTTATAGTCTTAGTATCACTTGTCTAAGTATAGTCATGTATATTATACGGATAAAGGGTATTTCAGTAAATTGGTGAGTATTATAAGGATAATGTATGGTATAGGGTTGAATGGATAATTGAGGGTGTGTTATGATTCCAAATTCATAATCATGCAATAGGTGCCTTAATTGCTAATTATGCATGGAAATGTGTGTTGGATGTAATAGAAGTACATGTTAGGGTTTATGTGTTCAATGAGCCTTGGTGTATAGAGTATTTGATTCCATGACCAGTAATATAATTATGATACAATAACCTATTATGGCATGTGAATAAATGAAAATGAATTCCGTGATGAAAATAGATGAAAAAGAGAAGCCTTAGCCTCAGGGACATTTTGGTCATTTTGACCTAAGGCGCAGAGGTATAAGAATTAGAACCTAGGATGGCCTTAGTGGACTGTTTAAGTTAGCATGGATAATGATACTAATAAAGAATGCTTAATAATAATGGAAGCAAATAAAAATGAATAATTATGCGATTGATGTGCTTCCCATGGTCACTTTAATTAAGACACTAATAATTAAAGTGGAAGACCTTGAGATGGGAAATGGTGGCTCTTTAGGGGTTGCTACCCTAAAGACGTGGTTTAGCTCATGATTATTTTGAATTTTGCTGGTGTGCCTTAGTGCTCCAGCCAGGCCCTACATCTTATTCTATTTAGCTCTACGGACCTACTTAGGGGGTATGCATATTATAGATTAGATGTCCGGATTAGATTTCCTTGTTAGTAGGTACACTAGTGCGACCAGGGTATCTTTACATTCTTGGGTTGATGGATGGAGGGTATAGTACTACTTGTATGCACCAATATGACCAGTGTACCTTTGTATCTCCGGGTTCGTGATCTCCCCTTTGAGATAAATAAATGAAATTGGTGTGCTAATTAAATGGAAAAATACTAATCACTTATAGTGGAATACAACGTAGGTCGGGCCCAGATGGATTATATCATTTATACCCGTCCACCGGTTATAATAGTGGTCAAGAGCGTTTTACCTTGGAGGTTGTATATGTGTACCGGTCCACCAGTTATAATAGTGGCCAGGTCTGTATTACCCTAGAGATTGTATATGTGTACTAGTCCACCAGTTATAATAATGGCCAGGTGTGTTTTGCCCTAGAGTTGAATATCTTGTGTGCGGTCCATTGGTTATAATAGTGGGGTCCCCAAACTGACGTGGATATAATTTGACATATGATATTGAATAATATTTAATTAATGGCTTAAGACTAGATAATGTTGGTTTCACCAATATGATATATTGTTATGGTATAAATGTAGTCTTGGTGTCCATTTCTCTTGGTAAGTGTTGGAAATGCTAAGTAAAGGGATTGGATGATATATGATTCTTGTGGTACGAGCCCATCCTATATTGTTGTGATTATTTCTATGCTTGTGTATGTTATTGTTCTATATTTGAATTTGTATGATGTGTTGCATGCAGACCCTACCTTTTAGTTTTATATAAAGGATTACTCAGTACTGTAGTACCGAATGGTTCCGTTTTTGGGCCCCTGCCTATTTAAAGGACAATGCCCCTTGCAAGTTAGCCCCTAGGTGCTATTCAAGTTCTTTTTGGGTAAAAGCGTAAGGGATTTTTGAGAAGTTTCTAAATTTATCTTTTATATTTTCGTATTTCCTTGTATAATGTCTTTAATGCACAACTCTGATTTAGTTTTATAACTTGGTTTGGTGTAAAAAGTGTTCTCTTTCTTTTTAAGCCTTAGCACTTGGTATTGGAATAGTAGAAGGAAACCGGTCTGGTACTAAGTGTGATAATAGCATCCCCAAAATTTACTATTTTTGCCTCTGCTCAGTTTTAATTAAATAAAATTTTTCAGTAATGAATTTTGGGGGTGTTACATAATGTTTGGAAGGATTAAAGCTTTCCTCGATTTCCTCTTTTTGGCTTTTCAAATTTTAGGTTGAGGTTGAGAAATGTTTCCTTTTGTTTTTCTTAATGTTTTTGGTCAATTTTTTAAAAAATTTTTGTTGATTTGAGTTATTGAATTTACCTAGGAAATCAAGAAGTATTGGTAGAGGAGCCATCAAGCTAGTTTTTTTTTTAAAAGGTTGTGCTTCCTTAGGTATATCAAACTTATCTTAATATATGGATTGGTGTTGTATGATAATATGTTGTTTTTCATTTTCTATGCATGATTGTTCTAAATTCCAAGCATAAAGTTTTGAAAGTATGTTAGAATTTTGTTTATGTATTGTGGTTGAGAATATGTAAGTATGTGAAGCTATGCCTCTTAGAATGATTTATGATTTAAGTTAAGTTCAAGCATGATAAGATTTCCTCTCTATATATTGGCATGATTAGCATGAGAATGTTGTGTTTTATAATATGTGAGAAACGTATGGACATTATTGATCTCTTTGATGAATTTGGGTGAATTGACATGTATGTTGTTCTATTTGGATTCCAAGTATGATTTCATGTGTTAAAGGTGTTGAGCATGATTGTATATAAGTTTTGATACTATGGATGCATGCCAAAAGTGTTTATATTAATTTAGGATTTTATGGATTTCATTCACATGAATATATGTGTTTTCAATAGAAACTAGTTAGCTAGTAATAGTTAAAAGTAATCAACTGATTCAACTAGTTAGATGGTTTTAACCAACCGGTCAATTGGTTAGGTTGGTTTTTGAATTTTTGTTCTCAATCTTGTACAGATCAACTAGTTTGACTAGTCAACTAATTTTTTTAATGTGTTTGATATGAATATTTCCAAACGAGTCCACTATTTTGTGAGGTTAACCAATTGGTCCCTAAGGACTATTTTGATGTTTTTAAGGTTTGACCTTTGTGACTTAATCATGTATTTAACCTTGTTCCTTGACCTTGGATTATGTGTTTAACATTAGTCTTCACCTTTATTTATGTATTTGGTCTTGAATAATTTGACTTAATGAATTAGTTGAGAATTGATTTTAGGTCTCTTCGCTGAGTATGCATATTTAGGTTTAGATTACCATGGTTGCTTTATGCCCTCATAATCTATAAGTCCAAGCATGTTGGATGTTAAAGATTTTGGTATAAACTCCTTGGCAATAGTGACATGTATAGTGGTGTTTTAGACCTAAAATTGAGTTTATACCTCCTAAAATGAGAGTTGAAGTGTGGTGAATATTGAAGATCCTAGTGTAAACCCTTTAGCGCTAATGTCTAGTGAGTAGTGGGAGCTATAATCGTACATTAGTCTTTATCATAGATAATGACAACTTTTCTAGAAATAGTTAATAGAGATTCCTCTATGTGACGTTGTTGTTATTCTTGAGATGTTGGTTAGATATGTGTTATTGTAATGAAATGTTGTGTGTGATAAACATGTTACTATGTGTTATATGTTAGCATATTCTCTATGTGTAGCATGAGCCATGTCTTTAATTAGAGTAGGTTTGTTTTATTGGTACTTAACGATACTGATACTACTTTGTTATGGTTATTGTGTTGATCCAGACTTTTATTCTTGGGATAAGGGGATAACCTGTAGAGTTATAATTCTCACTTACAGTATGATGATGATGATGATGGGGTCTAGTAGCCGGCTATTGCTTAGAGAGTTACATTGCTCTGAGAGTTAGATTAAGTGGTTTAGATGCTACCCATTGTTTAGGGCATTATATATATATTTTTTTGTTAAACTTGTAGCTATCTTCCCTATATTTTTGAGTTTAATTGTAAAATATTATCATATCATCCATAATATTATGTAGTTATTTGAGTTATCTCATATCATTGTGTGTGTTTGGTTGAATATTTTACCTTTTATTAAATATGAGTTAGTTAAATGATCATACCTCTCTTATATTATTGTGGTAGCAACATGAGTTCAGTGCATTGTCTCTAAACTTTTTCAATAATAAAAATTGGAAGGGGGGGACTACAGTAGAGAACACCACATTATTTGACTATTATTTACACTTCTATACTAATGAAGTCATTACATGGTGAGGATGCAAGCTAGGATGTGGTGTTTATGGTTACACATGTGCCGATTGTGGTTTTAGAGGAATAAAAGTATCTTTTTTGTGGAAATAGAGTACATTTTTGATATGCTAGTGTTTAATATTACATGCTCGGAATTGTGGTTTTGGATGAAAAGAAAAGAAAAAGAACAATAATGTTTTATGATGAAGATATATGTCCTATTAAAGCTACACAAAATGTCAGAAAGGCTTTGCGCAAAATGAGAGTGCTACTTGGGGTATAATTTAGTCCATCAGTACTCTAACTAGATCCAAACAATTGCAACTCCTAGGTTGGACATCACCATCTTCAAACATTATCAAACTTAATGCTAATGGTAGTGCACAATCCCATCTAGGTAAATTCTCAAAAAGGTGCATTGTAAGGGATCACACCAAATGATAATTTTTTGGTTTTGAGCATACTTGTTGCTGAACTTTGAAGTATGTATGTATATATATGTATATATATATATATATATATATATATATATATATAAAAGTTGGCTAATGTGCGAACCTGTTTTTTGGTACAAACGTAGGAATGGTTTTCAACCGTTGGATCTGAAATATTTGACGGTTGAAAACTCATCCCTATTTTTTTACTATTCCCCCCGTGCCCCGTCCCTCTATCCTGCCCCGCCACTCTCCTTTTCTGCTTTTCTATCCTGACCCAGAGCCCCCTTCGCGTTCCCTCTCTCAATCGCAAGTTCGTAACTCCCGTCTCCCTCTCTCTGCAACGTCCGTCTCCCTCTCTCTGCACCTCCCGTCTCCCCCTCTCTCCATCACATCTCTCCATCGCCATTTCTGCACCTGTTCACTTTGACCATACCTCACCTCCTCCATTCTTCAACACAAGCCACTACACTATTCCGCCTCACAGGGGACGCGGAAAAGCACCACCATTGGCGTAGTATAACGGTAGCAGTCCAGCGCACAACCTCCACACCGTCGGTATAATTCCGAACTCTATCCTCCAATTCGTAAGTTTGTTTGCGTGATTTGGCTTTTGTTAAGCCAAATTAGTTGATAGGGTTTGTTATGTGATTTCATCTCTGTCGTGCTCTTAGTTCCTGGAGGGTGGCCGGAGGAAAATTGGCTTGAGCACAACCGCCCGAGGATGGATTAGCACTGGAGAATTCGCCGGAGGGGCTAAGTCTACCTAGCTATTTATCATCCCCACTGGGGTTAAGGGATGAAGTGAAATCGGCAGCTCGGGGGAGGTGGTCGAGTAATTACTTTGCTCGGTTGCTGATTTCTATAGGAAGCTTATTGTATCTATCGGTATGAGATGAGATTTTATTATTAGTTCTTATATGTTTTTTTAATCAATTTTTTGATGGCAATGTTGATGCTTTAATTATCAATGTTGATTGTGTGTCGGGGATGTTATATTCTGTTGTAGATGGATTAATTATCAATGCTGATTGTTTGGTGGCTGTAGGTTAGTCTGATTAATCATGTGGATGGATTAATGCTACTATGATTAGTAATAATGATTGTAATGTTACTGAAATTAGTCTGTAATTAATGAAATTTTAGGCTTTGAATCTGGCCTGGAGGATAAGAAAATTACATGCAAAAACACTGAAGATTTGTTGTGGTGGTATTGCAGGGCATGGCAGGGTAGGGCAGGGGTGTCCTATATTGGGAGAGAGGGTTAGGGAGGTTAGTTTGAGGTAGGCAAATTTTGCAGGTTAGTTTGAGAAGGCTGGAACCATTTTTTTTTTTTGAATTCCTTACATCAAATTGTAACTAATCTCAATTTTTTATATTTGAATGACAGATTTTGGAATAAAAGATCGGAGTTGGATGCAATTTTTTTTCCAACTTCATTAAGGTATTGGTTAATGATGATTTTTATTGTAGTTTAAATGATAGGGGAATGTTTATTTTCAAACTTGTGTAAGGTTCAATTTAAGGAATTGTCAAATTTCAAATCTTTTTTTTTTTTCATTCTCATATTGTATAATTAAATGAATGTATATTTGATTAATATGTTTTTTCTTTTGTTGAAACATGCATGCCTTTAGATGGAAATTAGATGGTTTAGGGTTTAGTGGGTTTGAGTTTGTAGGGTTTGGGGTTTAGGGTTAGGGTTCATGGATTAGGATTTAGAGGGTTTGGGGTTTAGGGTTTAGGGTTTGGGGGTTAGGGTTTAGGGTTTAGGGTGTTTAGGGTTTAGGGTTTGGGTTTAGGGTTTGGGTTTAGGGTTTAGAATTTAGAGGGTTTAGGGTTTGGGGTTTAGGGTTTAGAGGGTTTAGGGTTTAAGGTTTAGAGGGGTTAGGGTTTAGGGTTTAGAGGGTTTAGGGTTTAGGGTGTAGGTTTTATATGGTTTAGGGTTTAGGATTTAAAGGGTTTGGGGGGTTTAGGGTTTAGAGGGTTTAGGGTTTAGGGTGTAGGGTTTAGGGTTTATGATTTAGAGGTTTTAGGGTTTGGGGTTTGAGGTTTAGGGTTTAGAGGGTTTAGGGTTTGAGGTTTAGGGTTTAGAGGATTTAGGGTTTAGAGGTTTATAGGGTTTAGGGTTTAGGGTTTAGGCTTTAGAGGGTTTAGGGTTTAGGGTTTATGGGGTTTAGGGTTTAGGGTTTAGAGGGTTTAGGGTTTAGGGTTTAGAGTTTAGAGGGTTTAGGGTTTTGGGTTTAGGGGGTTTTGGGTTTAGGGTTTAGAGGGGTTTAGGGTTTAGAGGTTTGGATATAGGTTTGGGTTAGTTTTTTGGTTTGGTATTAATAAAATCTTGAATGTTAATTTATTTTTGATCTAATGGTTAAGATTGATTCTTATGTTTATATATTAATAAAAGTTTGCATGTGAACCTCACCCTATATATATCTCACTAGACTTAGTAGTGGATGCCAAGCTTCTTAAAAGTTCAAAGGCAAACAATAACATGCACCTCCGCTTTAATCAAAGCATATAGCATTTTAATGGTCAAGTTTTCTTTTTGTAGAGCCATTTATAGATAGTGTGCCGAACTAAGTGGCACATGGTATGGTTCATTAAGGCTAGGGTATTTGCTTCGAACATAAATTTTTTAGGAGCTTTAAGATACTGTCTATTTCTTAACTTGATAGGTGGAGAAAATATCATATTTTTTGTTTCTCTTAGCTAACCTGTACAAGGTATTATCATTCTAATATATGTAAAAATAATAATGAAAGGAAAAAAAATACTTATGGTCGAAGTTTTTGATAAGGTTCGAATTTGCTTTATCAATGCTTGTACAATTTTATGTTAGTATTACGTTGTCCATTCAATTTGATATTTGGATCTTACTTTTCTATTATTTGATGGTCATTATCATTTTAACCGCTTTCACATTATTGATTTTTTGTTTGTTAGTATTTTGTTGTCATCAACTCAATTCCTAAAACGCCACTTGGTGATCTTCTGGTTCTAGCAAGTTCAAAAGTTTGAAAATTCACTAATACAACAATATAATTACTTTATCGAAAGTGCTACTTGTTTTGGAGGCTTTACTAACGTACCGCGACAGAACTCCAACCGAAATTGATTACGACGCGTGATTTCCCACAGGAACGAAACACGAAACCTTTTCCATCCCCCCTCTCCGTCGGTCATTCAGCACCGACCGAACTTCCGCAATTCAACTGCATACGGTACGGACATGAAGTGCTGCAATCCAATTGCTAAAAGCAGTGGATATTAGGGCACCGTATAGAGCTAGGAACTAGGTAGTGTGGTGGTAGCATTAAGGACAAAGGTAAGGAGACCTGAAATTAGGCGAATCATCACGAGTGGGTTCTCGTCCCCGGTGGCTAACATTTATTGATACAACTGTATTCTGGTATTTCCTGAGCCAAAACTTTAACCGACCTTTTTCCAACGAAATTATCCAATAGTTGCCTGATTCAAATGGGTAGTGGATTATGTAATCGGATGGATTGCCATAATCAATATTGTTCAGATATTTGATCCCCGTTAAACATATATACAACACGGTAAGACTATATATGTTGGGAAATGAAGCGTTCGTATCATCTTTATAACTCGCTGCCGTGGAGAGCGTTGGTTCCTCCTCTCTCTGTTTTTCCTTCTCAGAAACCGAAAAAAAAAAAGAAAAATGAAGGAAAAAGAAAATGGGGTCGTTGAAGAGTACGTACCAAACAAGGCACCGATAATTGATAGTTACTTTCCGTTTGAAAGGACAAGCGTCGGACCACAGGAATTGGGACGCATTCATCTTGAAAACAAAGTTTGTGCATCCCGTCTTTTCGAATACAATACCCTACAGAACAGCGGGGATTCGTCCATGACCTCTCAAATTGGGTACAGCGATGCCGAAAAACCACGTTAGGCGCAACCACTATACTGGTATCTGTTTGGTTTCTTCCTTCTTTCCTTTGCGACTTTGTCCCCGTCGATCCCCACAGCGAACACGACGCATCCCCTTTGTTTAGTCAGTTTTAGCGGCATAACTGTGTCATTTTCGCCTGGATTATTTATTTATTTTTTTGTCTAAAGTTTTTGGTTGGGCCATCCATTTTCTCCGAGTGGTTGAGAACTTTTTTATTTCACTTTTATCGCTTTCCTACTGATTCATATCACACACACACACACATATATATATATATATTTAATTCATAAAAAGGTCATGAAAACAAGTGCACTGCACCTTATATCCTATGCGGTATTTTGACAATGAGACCTTTTTTTCTTTAAGAATGTGCGTAAATAAATAAAAATATAGATACAGAAAAAAATTTAATAAATTTAGGTATATGTATTAATAAGGGATCTTAAAATTTATATTTTTTTTATATTTGTATCTGTATCTATATTTATTTACCCAGTATATAATTTTTATTATTATTTATTTAAATAACCTATCAATATATTTTTTAAGATTAAAAGTAAGAATATAATTAAATCCTAACACTTTAAATATCTAATTCTATTATTGGATGAGTTTTATCCAAAATTTAAAGAATTTCGAATGGATATTTTAATGAGTATAAATATAAATATAAATATGAAGGAGAAAAAAAGATATCCATTAAGTTTGGATATAAATATAAGTATTAGTTTTTTTATCAGATAGAGAATATACTTTCCATTGATCTCTAACTATTACACACACACACAGAATTCTAAAAGAAAAAAGTCGGTTACCAATTTATTAATTATGTCAAATTTCACTACACAATTTCTATATGTTACCTTGTTGTATCAAATTTACGTAGTAAATTAATAAGGTTCAATATTGTCCCGTGAATACATGAAAATGATAGTATTATTAATATAAATGTTTTTTGAAGTTCAAAACAAGCTAACCAAGCATATCCATGCCATTTTTTTTAATGCGAAGCCAAAATGTAAACAATATTTTTCTTTAAAAAAATCATTCAAGATTATTATTATTATTATTGAAACTTTTAGCCTATATTTTTTTTTATATAATCACTCTTTTTTAAGTAGCTCAAAACAAGCTAGCCAAAATGTATCCATATCACTATTTATTGTTACCTTATAAACAAAATATATATCTTCATCAATTGATTTCACCCAAATGTCAAAAGCAGAACAAAACATGATTATGCAAAGTCGTCCTTGACCTATATATGAAGAGTGAAATTGCAAACAAATTACAAATGCTCCTAACATGGATTATCTATGAAAACAATTTCCAACCTAATCCTACAAAAAAATATGTAACAGATACCTGACAAATGAAAAAACTACAAATTTTGTAATTCTACATTTGCCCTAACGTAATCAAGCAGAAATACTAGTATAAGTAGATATATACATAAATCCTTTTTTTTTTGTTCTTTTTTTTTTTTTTTGGTTTTTGGTTTTTGGTTTTTTTTTTTTTTTTTTTTTTTTGTGTTGAGTGTATGAAGGGAAAATCAAACTTTACTACATGGCACGGTTAATCCTCTCCAAAAATTGCTGAATGGATTGTTGCCTTTGCAATCTCATATCCTCATTGAACTTCTTGATAAACGCCTCAACTCGACGATTCAACTCATCCTGGCTAAGCGACGGCTCTTTCTTCAGCTTCCCTAAATAACCTCCACCGCCCCCTTCCGTTGCCGTGGGGGAAGTGTAGTTTGTTCGGTCCTGGGAGGTCTCAGATTTCTTCACCGCCCGCGTTTCTGGTGATGCTGATGAGTTGAGGTGGTTCTCCCTCAAATGCCTGGTCAACGGCATGTGACGGCCTTCCGTTATAGCTTTCCATGTGCTTTCTAGCGTCTCTTGCTTCTTCGGTTTTACTACTCGCAGTGTCTTCCCTCCTGATATATAATTAGGGCCACCCACCACATTATTGGTTAATTAATGACAATATGTATTTGGCAATCCACTTAATATATTACATTCTATTCTAATACTTATCCTGGATAGGAAAAAAACAAAAAAAAAACATTCTATCACTAATTATAAAAAAAATTATTTTAAAAAACTAAAATATAATTTTTATTTTTTCCTACACTTTTTTTATTTATATATTAAATATTTTATTATTTTTTAATAAATAAATATAAGTATAATTTTAAGACTAATTTTATTAATTTTTTATAAAAATATATATACATTAATAGAATGATTTTTTTTCTTTGATATGGAGAGAGTAATTGTTATTTCAAAGTTTTACAAAATTATTAAGAAGTATGCAAATTATCAATTAAATCCATATTAATTATACATTATTAAATGATGTTTACAATCGAAATTAATTTTTACATTACAAATTTTAACCACACTTAATTTGAATAAAAAGAACTTTGATAAAATAATACTTAATAAAAATCAAGCGTAGTATTAATTAAATATACTCTAACATACTATTACCTTTTAAAAAAAATAATCATTCCCATTTTTTTTATCATAAATTATTCTCAAGTAATTTTTAACAAATAAATTAATATTAAAATTATACCTAAAAAATCAACATATAGATATTAATTTGCCAAACAAACATCAATGAAGTTACATAATAGATAGTTAACAATATTACTCACTACATTATTAATTTATAGCTATATTTTTATTTTCCATAATTATATATAAAAAAATCTTTATGATATTGCACCATTTATACTAGTATTTTCGTAAAATCATACCAAACACCTCTATCTTCTTTTGTTAGAATACCAAATTCAAATGCTTGTAAATATAAGGCATATGACTCTAACAAAATAAAGAAGAAGGATAGATAGTATAATTTTACTACAATATAATGGTATATGGTATTATATCTCAAAAACTTTTACAAATTTGCATTAATTAACCATAACCATAAATTTAAATATTTTTATCAATTAAATACATCTTTCATTTCTAAAAGAAAATCCTCACAAATTCCGAGCACAATTTTTTTTTCAATAATAATTTCAAATACATAAATATATTTATAGAAATTATATAAAATATTATAAATATATTTTTTCATACAAATATAACAATTATATATTTTATATTATAGTATACTATATTTTGATAAATAAATAGCAAAATTTTATCCATAAAAACAATAAAAACTTTGTTTTAGAAGCAACTAAGCATAAAATAACATTTCATTGAACTCAAATATTTATTTAGATTCTTATAGCATTAATTAATTAACACAATTAAAAGATTATTAAGCCAAACTTTGCTTAGAATCTTGAATTACCTCCGAATAAATGAATATGTACATTTTTTAATTACTATAACAAGGTCTCAATGATCACTTTTGCAAACTAAAAAATTAGTCAATTGGAAAATGATTGGGAATAAAAGTAGTTAGGAACAAAAATAAATAATTAGTTAGCATTAGACAAACAGACAAATGCGTAACAAAAACGTCTAAAAGTTAAATTTGGTAACTCGCTATGTTTAGCTAGATTGTTCGCGCGACATCATATTCACGTTTATACAACGCCAAAGTCATTACTCACCAAATCCAACCTCAACTATAGTAAACACGAACAGATTCTAGCACTCTTGGTCAAATTGCCAATACCACTTAACTTTAGCGGCGTTACCTAAACATTAATTAATTATATTATATTATTAAATCAAATTAATTATTATTCAATGAATTTAATCAAGGTCATCTTAAACAAAAGACAAGTACCAGCACTAGTTAGCTAGTTTTGTTTCCTTACCTTCTGGAACAGCTCTAGCCGGTCTACGGTGATGTCCAAACCTCGCCGACGCAGACAACGGTGGTCTCTCCGCCACCTTCGCAAGCAACTCCGCTATGGAATCCTGCCTTTCCGGCGGCGCAATCATTGATTTCTTCTTCTCCTCTTCCTTCTCCACCACCACCGCAGCCTTGCCAGCAGCAAAATCACCTCCACCTCGTCTCACCTCATAACCATAATTTCCGACGAAATCGCTCCTCGCCATCTCAAAGCTCACCTTATTAGCATCATCTACTTCCTTAACTACCAATTCATCACCAATCTTCTGATCTCCATGAGTAGCACCAGACGTCATCGTTTCTTGAATCACATAATCGACCACATCCTTAACCTGAGCTGCACCGTACGTATGATCGCCATACTGCTGCACTTCGAAATTCATAACCGCCCCCTCAGACATCAAGATAGGTGGCGCGTGATCGTGAGGACGATCGTGATGAAGATGCTGAGTAGCAGATGAGGAATCCTTAACGAATGTTTCCAGATGGTGTAGATCGTGTGTAGAGGAGTGATCTACGTGTTTATAGTGAAGGCGAGAGGAAGCAGCGATGGTGATGATAATGCAGTTGATGATGATGTACAGGTAAGGCGGTTTAAGCCACGAGCAGAAGGAAGACCAGATATTAGGGGCGGAGGAGTAGAGGTTCGGGAGTGAAAGAGAAATGAGTAGAGCGATGAAGAGAACTCCAGTTGATATGAGTGTGAATTTTAGTGAGAGTATTAGGGTGCTGCTTTTATTCGCCATTGTTGTGGAGTGAGGCAGAGAACGGGAACGGGGGTGAGGGGTGAGACACAGAGAAAAGCGGGAGGGGTGGTGGGTATTATATAGGACCGAGGTGGTGTGGCGTAGGATGGACGCGGTTCTCAGCAGGTGATGCCGCGAGGGAATTCTGTGGAGCGTCGGTTTCAATATTGAGGTCGATTGAGATTTGAAAGTTTTATTTTTGGGGTGGGGCTTAGACCCGGTGGAGACGTGGAGTTGGGGCCTTGCCCTTGGGGGGCTGTTTTTGGTCTTTTTGCGAGGACTTCGGCTGTGGCGTCCCACCCCTATGGAGGCTGTATTGCAAATTAAGAAAACTTTTGGATATAATTTCACGCCGGACGGGAAGCAACGGTGGAGCGGATCTTCGTGCAAATTCTATGAAGTACCCTATAGTTAATATGTGTGCAGAAAAATTTATTCTATTAATTTATATATTTTTTAAAGAAATTAATAAACATAGTTTTCAAATTATACTTATATTATTTATTAAAAATGATAAAATATTTAATATATATAATTAAAAAACCTAATCCATTCGACCCAACCCGACTCAAACAACACAAAACCCGATCCATCATAATCCGTCACAATCTGATAAATTCATCAACTCAACCTAATCCAAAGCTAACTCAATATGATACTGACTAAAATATAAGTGACCATACTTGATCCTAACATGTAACCCACCATCAACCTGACCCACCATTAACCCGGCTTGCTATACCCAACTCGACAAAATAAAATTTAATTTTAACCAGTTATGATATTAAAAAATAAACATGTCTTACTATTTATTTAAAGCTTTTAAAAATATATTCTTATTCAAATTTTACTTAGTTTTCTTAATTTTATTATGAATTTACTTCTTCACTAACAATATTCTAATTTTATCATTTTTTTGGCCACTACAGGAAATACGGCATATATAGACATTTAATTAGGGACGGTTTATGGTACCGTCGCTTGCGAAAAAAAAACCCTTCAAATTAGCGACGGTTTTAAACCGTCGATATGTTAGCGACGGTTGTAAACCGTCGGTATGTTAGCGACGGTTTTAAACCGTCGATAAATTAGTGACCGTTTGTATTTTAGCGACGGTTTTAAACCGTCGGTATAATTTTAACCCAAAACCTAATCCGCCCGATTGAAAATTTCAGCTACCCTCCCCCGTCTACGTTATTCCCTCCCCATTCTTCTCGGCTGCTGTGTATCTTCCCACACCTATCTTCTTCCACCCCTGTTCCCATTTTCCTTCTTCCTTGCTCTGGTGAATAGTGAGACGCACGATGCCGTCCTTCTTCAGTTGCCATCGCGCATTGGCGTTCCTTCTTCCGTTGCCGCCGCGTGTTCGCCCTTCCTTCTCCTGTCGCTGCTCTGCTTCATCCGTTCTTCTCCCGTGTAAGGTAAGCTCGAGGACCTACATTCTACTTTCCTGCTGTAGTTAATTATTTAACAATTGCTGTTAATTATTTAACGATTGTTATTACTATCGTTATAAGTGGATACATTCTCTAGAACTGTCATGACATCCAGGAGCAATTGATGACTCTAAAAGCATTCTATCATTTCTGCTCAGTTCTCTATTTTAGTGCCTTTTGCTGTATGTATGGTTGTCAATGCATCCTCTAGTGTTTATATAATTTGGAGGAAGCAGTAGCTTTTTGGGCAGTGCTGTCTTCAAATCTTAAATCTCTTTTTAATCTATGGAGGGAGCACCAGTTTCCCTGGTAAATAGGTAGTCATGTGGAAGTACTATGGTATTTCATCATTCTTTTCTGTTTCGTATTTAATATTTATCTGAAGCCAAGAGAACCACAGAGTGTATGATACCCTCTACTACAAATGGCACTTTATGATTCTTGCTCTTCATTTCCTTGTTTCAGTGCCTAGTCCCAGGATTAATGAATATCTTTGTAAGCATGCACATGCTCAAACCAGACACCTGCTTCTTTTGTATTTATGCAGACTTGTTAATCATTCACCTACCATGCTTGTTGAAATTTAATGCTATCCTTTTATCTGTAGCTCCTATGATAGCCTGACTGACGGAAGCTTTCTTATGTGGATGCAGTTTTCTTCTGCCACAGCTTCCTATTATTAACCAGCTGTTTATCTGCCTTCAATGATGTAGTAGCCTTATAGGTGCTTACAGGACATGTCTTTCTTTCTTCTAAGCTTGAGCCTGTGGAGTCGCCTACTACTGGGCATTTTGAGCCCATAGAGATATCCCCTGATGTCATTCCTCATTATCCAGTTCCTTGGGAGCCCGTGTCTCCAATGTATCCCACCTTTCCCACTACTTATCACCCTGTATTAACTGGAAGATGCCTTGTAAATTTCTCTGCCATTTCAAGTATCATGGACAAGACAACTTCCGACTGTTCCCAAATCTTTACAGCTTTTGTAGGAAATACTATATGCTGTCCCCAGATTAGTAGCTTACTCCATATCTTACAGGGTTACTATAGCATGGATTATGGTAAATTAGCTTTGCAAAATGCAACAGCTAGTGACTGTTTTGCAGACATTATCAGCATACTGGACAATAGAGGGGCAAATAGTTCAATACCAATGCTCTATATAGTAAAATCATTAAATCTTACTGAGGGCTCCTGTCCTGTTAAGGATGTGGCCACCTTTGAGAAAACAGTTAATACTAGCCGATTGTTGGAGTCTTGCAGTGCTATAGACCTGCTTAAAGAATGCTACAATCCTGTTTGTCAGCCAGCTGTCACAAATGCTACACTGTAACTGATGGCAGGAGAACTCAATATTGTTGGCAGTGAAAACATGGAGGGACGGGCTGTCAATGTGGATGCAATTAATGACTGCAAAGGGGTGGTGTATTTATGGCTTGCCCAAAATCTGTCTCTAGATGCTGCCAATAATGCCTTCCGGATACTATCTTCTTGTAAAGTTAACAAAGGTATGGATTGCTATTATATTTCTATAAATAACATGAAGTGGCAAATTATGTGGTCCCTCATCTTTGTATTATGTGCTCTATGTGCAATGCATCCCTTGATCCAGCATTTTAGTGAAGATGAACACTATTTAGTATGGGCTAAAATTGAGACGACTGGTGTCTCTATTTTGTCTAATCCATTAATTTGACCGATTGTCCCATTCTCTTGCTGCAAGACTCATTTAAATTGCCAGGTATGATTTGTTTTCATTTGTATATAACCTATTAGTGACCCATTTGTGTGACAAACATCAAAGCTACGCTATTATGCGATATGTAGCTTGATGGATCTATCAGTTATTCAGGTATGTAAAGTAGCAGAGCGGTAGTTGTGAGATCATTTATTTTCATGGCTTCTGCGGTTCCTTATGGATGGGTTATTATCCTAAAATGGAATGGAAACTACCATTTGATGATCTCTTAATGTCATGATCAGTTCTAATGATTGAATGGGGTGACTTGCATCACATGATTGCCTGTTTGAATTTGTATGGCCTACAGTCTTGAGGCCTATTTTGTACTATATTGCAGCTGTGTGTTTGCGGACTATTTCATAAATCAACTTATTTTATTCTTTGCCAATTGATAAACAACTGAATTATCCAAATAGGATTTTGAGAATTTTTTTACTTTTATTTGGGACTCTGAAGTATGGCTACTGGATCGGGTTGCAATTACTTTCGGCTCTGTTTCAAATGTAATGCAATAAGCTTAAACTTTTGGGTTGATTTCCAGTTCTGTTGGAGTACAGATATGAAGCATTCATGTGCCCTCATCATTAACTTGCTGTAAAGAATGCTTTCAGAGCTAGCTCACAGGAAGAAACAGCTCTACAATCTACATTAATGACCATTAAAAGGTATATCAGAAAGGTAAGTAAAGTTGGATATTGGAAGGCAATGAGATACCACCAAACATACCTAATACCTGCGCTAAGTCTGGATGTAAAATAAAAATGATGTGGACATGGGGCCAATCATGTGAACAAAACATTATATTCTGGTTTTCAGAAGCCATTGGCCTCTGATGATAGATAAGAAATGGCAAAACTGCTAATCATTTGCTAACCAGTGGGAATATGGAAACTTTTTCATTTTAGGATTAAATATTTTCCCAAGTATCAACATATAGCAAACTAATGCTTCTATTGACAAGACCCTACAGGTGCAGAAGGATGAATTTGTGTTAGGATGCTGTCCTTCAAGATGATATCAGGTATGCCATTCAAATTTTAGGAAATCCTCATAACTAGTTGAATTACCCACGAAGGTTTAATGTTCCATGCACCTGGATTAATTAATCTCCTATACACATAATGGGCTTTGCATTTATTTGGAGGACAGCTGAGCCTCCATTCTTGTATGTGACAAGCCATCAGCTAAAATCATAGTTTTGTTGTTGGTGAAGATGTCTGTATGTTGCACACTCTTAGTATAAGCTTTCTTGTATGTGACTTACCCATATAAGCTGCATGTCTATGTGAATTTATTTCAATCTTATCCTGCTTCATTGCTTTTGTTGACTTACCCATAAAATCTTTTGAAGATTATGAGCCCCCCTGTGCTTCCTATTGTAATTACTTTTGTGAATGCATATAAATGTGTCCTTTACAAGATCAGAGATTAAACGCTTAGGAAGAATAGTTTTTGTTAAAAAGTAGTAAGGTTTCTGCCTCACCAAATTCTATAGATCAGATCACAAGCTGCCACACGCATGACTCCCCTTAAGCTATTCTTTCTCCTTGCACCTTTCAATATCCAGTGAAGAATATGATGCCAACACTGGGGCCTGTAAAGACAGACATTGCACAGGTTATCTTCAACAACATCCCACCTGTATAGCATTTCCTTGGTCAATCAAGAAATGACTTGGACTTGCTAAATGACAGTCTGAGGTAATGATATCTAAACCAGAAACCATGACACCCCCCAAACAAGAAATGACTGTATTAACTGGATTCTTACAGCATAATCTTGCCTATGTTAGGTGGTGCATCATGTTACCACTCAACCTGTCCATCCATGATTCAAATCCGTTTACTGTTGCTATAGTAAAATGCATATAAAAATTGAAAAAAAATAGTTTAGGTGATGGAGAGGTACCTCCTATTTGGAATGAAATCCATTAGAAATGGAACTAGGATTGGAAATCCATTTCTCACTTCAAAAGATCTGAATTCTATTTCTATTGTTTGGAGCTCTACGGAAAAGAAAATAAAGGATAAATGATTTGTATGAAATTTGTATCTTCTAAATTTTTTGGACATAGAATTACCAAATAATGTAAGTCACTATCACCATGTCTAAAAAAATCAATGTGATTTCTATTGGTAATAGACCTATTTAGTTTTTTGGACATTTTTACACTTGTAGGAATAAAATTATAATTAATATCATTCTAGGAATGCATATGACTTTGTAACATTTCTGCTTCACTTTCTCAATTAATTTTAATTAATTAGAAAGTTAGATTATATTCATTTATAATGTTGTTTAACTATTGATATATATTTTTGTGCTACAGTGAAGTATTTGAAGATACTACATGGGACACCAACATATATACACATCAACCTAGGTGTATATATACAACGGAGGCAAACACTGACTTTTTTGAATTCGGGTGGCTATATTTTGTATTCGACATTTTGTAATGGATGACCTTAGGTGTTAAATTGATGTATATGTACATTTCGAACAAATGTAGTCTAGACATTGATGTAGCTATGCTGTCATTTTGGACATTGTTGAACATATATTAGTATATATAACTTTCAATGAAATATTATTAATGCAGGTTTATGAATTATATATACCAAATGTGTATTATTAGAAAAAAGTCCGATATAAATCATTACATGTTAATATTAATATATTTTTTCACAGGTTATCTCATAGGAAGAGTTAAATATGGATGGATGATATTAACTTATATTTACTACTGACGGTTTTTAAAATTGTCGGTAAGACGGTTTTAGAGACGGTTTGTAACCTTTAGTAAAGCTTAATAAAGACGTTTCAGAACCGTCAATAATAATTTTTAGAGACGGTTATTAACTGTCGGTAATACATATTAGAGACGGTTAAAAACCGTCGGTAATATAGATTAGTGACGGTTTATAACCGTCGCTAAAATATTTTACCGACGGTTTTGAAAACCGTCGCTAATACATTAGCGATGGTGCGAATAGCGACGGTTTATGTAACCGTCGGTAAATGTTTAGTGACGGTTTTTAACCGTCTCTAATATTTATTTAACCGTCGCTACTAAACGTATTTCCTGTAGTGGGCATAAAAACACAACATTAAAAAGTCATAATAATAAATAAATATCAATTAATAACACATTATTAATTGCATGCTTACATGAAGTTGAACTTAATTTTTACCTACGAGGTTAATAAATTAGATTAATTTTGAAGGTGAATGTTTGATTTAACCTAAATCCAAAGTGATTTGATCTAGGATTAGCTTGGCCTAAACCCAACCCGACCCATCAAAACCTAAAAAGACCCAATTCATTAAGTTAATCCAAACATGACTGGTCAAATTAACTAAAATAAATCATCCGAATATAAGCTTACTCGGCCCAAACTAGATCCTATAGGGATGTAAATGGAGTTAGTTCAAGGTGGGTACCCCCATACTCGTATCTATACCCTTACCTATTGGATATTTGTCACTCAACTGATAATTCATTTATCCATTAACAGATTTTATCCGATGGATATATCTATTACTCTATGGATAAACACATTTAAAGTTAAACCAAATGACAAATTTAACCTTAATTTATACTATATTTGTTCTAAAATTAAGGGTAAAAGTATTATTATATATCTGATAAATGGGTATGGATATAGATATAGGTATGGGTATTGATACAGATATAGATATCCCATACTCATATCTATACCCAAAACTGGCAGGTATCTTTTATATCATCCATATCTATTTATCTATATTTGTTTAAGTATCTGACAGAGACTTTTGGATAAAATCTACCTCGTTTATATTCCTAGACCCGACCCGACACGTTAACCCGAAATAACCCAAACTTAACCTGACTCGAAACTGAACTATCCCAACCAAAATCCGACGTGACCCAATAAATTAACCTAATATAAATCGAATTTGCAGCGACCTGAACCCGATCTGACCCAACCTAAACAATAAGGCGACTCAAAATGGCTTGACCCAAGACATAAAAAACATTACCCATAAATAACCCGACCCGAGAATGACCCACCCCAAACTCGACCCGCTTGAGCTGATTGCCATCTATACTATTATGGAAGCATTTTTCATGAAAATAAAGCACTAGAGGATGAAATACCATGACTGGAGTTACTATGCAAACATTTGTGCAGAAGTGACTATCCATGAAAAAGCATGAGCGCCTATATTTATAAACACACTTCGTGTTTTTTCTAACTTCTTTTTATTCTTGTACATTTGGTTCTACATGTGAGCATACAAAATAAACATGGGGACCCACATAAATTTGCACGATCTATGTGTAATATCTTATCTTAAAATCCTTCAAAATGTATTTAAAATTATGATGGTATAAAATAAATTAGTTTTGGTTTTCAAATGAGCTTAAAATCCTAAGAAAAATATGAATTTCAAGCATATCGATTGACTAGTTTATCTAACCAATTGACTGGTATGCTCAGAAATTGACAGTTTTGTTCTCGACAAACCAATCGACTGGTTTGCCTAAACCAATTAACTGATTATCCTAAAATTTTAGATCCATTTATGATTTGATTCAAATTCCTTTCTAATGTTTATGAAAACTTCTAATTAGAATCCATTTGTGCTAATAAGCATATTTTCTTGCTTTGGGATTATTTTTCACATTATTAAGATCATTCTATGATTTTGATTAGTTATTTTTTTTCCCAAAAAATACTTTTGAGTCTTGCCTCACCTTCTTTCTTCTCTCTCACCTATCCCCCTCTCTTCTGGTAGCCAAGGTGTGTGGCTGACTTCGTGCAACCATTCCCTAACTCACTAACCCACTTATATGTCCCTTCCTAACTGCACTCAACCCATTATCACTTCATTAAGTTCATCCTTACCTCTTGATTACCCACACTCAACTTGACCAATCTCATCTCCCTCTCTCCTATAAATCTTGACAAACCCTCACCTCTATACCCTTCATTTTGATCCATTTTCATTTCTCACTGATTTTTTTTATTTCTTCTCCCTTTTCTTGGTAGAAATTTTTTTCAAGTGTTGAGAATTCCTTCATTCTTTTCCTTTCTCCTCTCTGCGGAGAAAAATAGAGGATTGCTCTGGTTTTCTCCCTTCTTTGGTCGAGCATTGTCTCCCTTCTTCTTCTTCTTCTTCTTCTTCTTCTTCTTCTTCTTCTTCTTCTTCTTCTTCTTCTTCTTCTTCTTCTTCTTCTTCTTCTTCTTCTTCTTCTTCTTCTTCTTCTTCTTCTTCTAATCTTGGCTTCAGTTATCCCTTATTTCTCTTAATTAATAAAGAATTAAGGTTTAAGAAAGGTTGAAGATTTTAGTTATTTTCCTTTGGCATCCTATTTCTAAGAAAAGGTTGAGTTGTGTTTTGTTCTTCTTCTTCTCTTCTGATTTTTCTTTAATTTTTAATGGAGTTTTGAAAGGGTATTTTAATAGTTTTGAATTTGGTTCTTTTAGCAATTGAGGTCATGCTAGATAGTCATCAAGTAGGAGTTTTTGTGCTAGAAGAATTGCTTTAAGGTAAGACATTATTATCTTTAATATAAATAGAGTTTTGTTACTTATTGAGGTTCCATGTGTTTGGTGTGTTTTATGTGAGCATGTTATGATTTTATTCTAGAAGTTGAGCATGTGATAGAATTTCTTCCTAAAGTCAGCATTTTTGGGCTTATTTGATTTTTATACATGACTGGCCATTTGAACATGATTCATTTACATGCCTACATTATTATGTGTCCATATGATTCTGTATGTGCATCATGTATTTTTATGTGCTTTATGACATAGAGGTATGTTAGGATTAATATGGTAAAGTTTGGTAAATTTTGGTCATGGGCATCGCAAGTCTGGGTAATTTTTTATCTAGAATAGTTGATTGGTTCATCAAACTCATTGAATGGTTTGGAAATTTAGATTGGTTGGTTATGAGATCGATCGATTGGTTTGATAACGATTGGTGACCTTAAAACCAAAAGTGGTATGGTCTTTGCTTAGACCCATCAACCCGTTAGACCATACCAATCTGCTAGTTCCTATGAACAATCGATCAATTTGTCAAAGCCATCAACTAGTGACCCTACAAACCAAAGTGGTTTGCTATCTACTTAGACTCGTTGACTAGTTGGACCAAACCCATCAAATGGATCCTATGAACAGTGGTTTGGTGATACCAATCAGTCGACTGGTCCTCTGGTATTATTTTAGTTCAGGTTTAGTATGATCAGACTAGTCGATTGGTCCTACAGACCGATCGATTGGTCTAATTGAATGTTTCTTGTTCAGTTGTTAATTATTGTTATTCTCTTGGGCCTTTTGTATTAATAACTCCATATAATTAAAAAATTTAAATCATGTTTTGGACTATGATTTATTTGGGTTTAATAAGAATTATAATGGTGATATTTGGGACTTATTGGTTAAGTTTGGTGCCGTCTCTAAACAACCAATTGGTGGATTTTATGCCTTGTAATGTATTTAGTGTTATAAATGGTAAACACTCATTTTTTTTAATAATGGAATTTAATTGTGTATGGTTTTATAACTTGGAAACAACCAATTGGATTTTTGTGGATTTAAGTTGTGATATGTGATATCACTTGAAAATATATAATGATAGAATATGATTTCATTTGAGACTTTTTCTTTGACTCTCTGGGTAGCTAACCGGGAGCTAGTGGGTAGGTTGCCTTATGGTTTATATCTTTCACTCAGTACCTATTTCCTTCTCTATCAAGTTGCGGTTGGTAGGGGTATGCACATATCTTTGAGTTATAGGATTATACTATAGTAGGTTGCCATAGCATCTGTGTATAGTATGGGTGGGTGAGGTATCCCATGTATAAGCTCCCCTAGCAATTCGTATTGTCTAATGCTTAGGTGGATGTAGTATCCCAACTTTTTAACCCTCATGGTAGAGGCATTCAAAATGTGGTGGGTGAGGTATCATAGTACAAGCCCCTTTGGTGTGCTTCAACCATGTGTGGTAGGTGTGGTATCCCAATTTTTGTTAACCCTCATAGAAGGTGTACTTGATGTATGGTGGGTGTGGTATCCCCGGAGAAAACCCCCTTTAATGTATCTTGACCCCATATGGTGGGTGTGATATCCCATTGTCATTATTTTTGCTGCCATAACTTTTGTTCATGGTGGAGAATTGGGTGTGGTCGAACAAACTATCTTATTAAATGAAAAGTGTGTGATCACTAAAGGGAGAATTCTAATATGATTTATATTGTATCGATTGTGATGCATTTACTGCATTGTTATTCTTCCATGATGTTCATGCAATCATGTATGGTTGTATTGCTACCATGAGACTAAGTATTAAATTGAATTGGTATACTTATTACCATATTTTTATATGATTTCAATGTGCTGCATGACCCTTTTCATATTTTAGGTAGTAAGTTTTACTAGCACTTTACTATACTAATACTGCACTTGTGTGGTTACTATGATGATCTGAATTTTAGTACGAGGAGTAGAGGACGATTTATAGGGCTACAACTCTCAGTTATAATATGTTGAGGGTGATGACGTGCGTCACTAGTGGGCCATTTCTTGGGGTTGGAGATTTATGTTTACACTAAGAGTTAAGCTAACCAGTTATAGGTATTTTGCCCACTACTTTAAGAAGTTTTTTCTTCGAGTTATTTAAACTCTTGACTTAGTTTCTTGTATTTGGATTTGTAAACTATCATACTCTTTTTGCCTATATTATTGTTCTTGCCTTTATTATCTTACACTGTTATATTAATATTATGAGCATGTATCTTTTCATTCGTTGTTCCATTTTTTCTTATATCAGGCATGGGCTAGGTGATGATGACACCTCTCTTATTGTTGATGTGATTATAAAAACCCTCTATTTTGCTTTTAAAACACCTCTGCATTATCTTCAAAATGAAATTTTTAGTTCAAAAATTGGGGGTGTTACATTATGTTTTTGGTCTATAAGAATTTTTGGCTTGTTGATTGGGTAAATTTTTACCATCTTTCTATGCACATTTTACTTCCTCACTAGTTCAAAATAGAGCAAGAGAGAAACTAGTACACACTCTTATATAAAGGTGATTTGAGATTTGAGAGCAAATTTAATTGTAATTTTATAATTTTTTGCAATCCCTAATATGTAATTAAAACTTGTCCAATACTTCTCACCCCATGGATGTAGGTCAATTGGGCAAATTATGTAAACCCTTATTCTTGATTTCTCATACACAATTTCCAACCGTGTTTGTGCTTTATTTGGCTTTAATAGATCAATTCCAACATAATTTGATATCATAACCGAGATTTTGGTGTTTGATTTTGTTTTGATTATGATTTTACAATGGCAAGCAAATTTGACATTAGGAAATCCAATCAATTTGTTCATTTCAACCATTGAAAATTAAAGATGACAACAGTTCTTATCCAGAACGGATACACAAGGTATTAGATGGAAATGATAAGAATCCTATCATAATGATAGATAATTAGTGGGGTAAGATAGATCTAAAGGTGATGCTTGCATTCCAATAATGTCTCAATAGTGATATTTTGTTGAAAGGTGTAGACCATTATAGCAGGTTTATAGATGAATTTAGAGTTATCGTATATGACAAAGAGTATTACCAACCATGTACTCTTGAAAAGTAGACTTCATGATCTTCATCTCACCAAAGTTTTCATCTAAAACTGCATTTGGATGAACTTTCTAAGATTATATCATGGAACTATATAATATTGATGCAGTTGTTGATGATAACGATTTAGCGATTACACTGATTTGTTCATTACAACCTTCATATAAGTACTTTCATGAAACATTATTGTAATAACATGATGAACGAAGCTTAGATGATGTGAGGGGTGAATTGTTGTAAAGAGACTTGAATGATGACCAATTGGCTTCTAAATCTATCAATTTAATACCTCACTTTTAGAACACTTTGTCTTTTTAGAATAATCATTATTTAAAATAAATTTATCTTATTTTTAATATTTTATTACATCCTTTAAAAGGTTATAACACCTTGTCACATTTTTGAAACATTTTGTTCTTATTTTCTTATCATTTTTTTTATGTTTTAAACTCCTGTGAGACTTTTTGATACACTTTTGGCTTTCAAAAAATTTTTAGACTCTTAGGTGGATATTTGAGTTACTCATATTTTTTTAAAGGCTCCTAAGTTTTTCTAAATTCAAAAATAGATCGTTGACAAAAGAATAATATTCATAGTACTAGTTTGCCTTAATAATATTTTTAAGTTCTGAAAAGCCTTTTATAATCATCTAAAATTTATGAAAATTTAGGAATCACAATATTTTAGTGCTATTGAGTTATAAATGACTTTAAAAATGTCATGACAATATTTATATAAATTTTGAATTTAATTAGATATCTTTAGGCATAATAAGTTACCAAAATTAACTTTTCTTAGCCCCCCCATTTTAGATGAGGATGGATGTAATCCTTCCCTTTTTCTTTTCACTTGATCAACACACCCTATTTTTTTCACAAGTAATAATAATAAAATAATGGGTTTTATACACCATTTAACATATAAAAGGTATTCTTTATACCCTATCACTATTGGGTGCAAGGTTAAAAAGTAAACTCACATTTAGAGATCAAGCGTTGGAACCACTTGATCCCATGATGATACAAGAATACAAAAAGGAGAGAAAAGAACAAAGATAACAAAAAAATAAAAATAAAGAACGAAAATTCTAGAGAGATATAGAGAAGTTTGGGTGAATAAACACTTTTACCAACAAGACAAAAACATTGAATCAACATACACTTGCAACAAGGTGGTACCTACTTATGGAAATGAAAAAAAACCTATAAAAATAATGGTCAATACATATGAATTGAGTAAAATAACAATACACATCAATATAGTAAGGCATGTATATCACAAGAAACCTAATGAAAAGGAAAATACTATACATGCATATACACACATAATATGAGATGACTTAATAGAAAACCAAATTAAAGTTAATACTTGGGCGATCACGCAAATCGATTTACTTAGTCAAGTTGTGATCAAGGAGCCCTCACTTCATAATCTATGGAATGGTATCAAAGCATGAAACAACTTACAAGGTATAAATATCCTAGCTACTATTATCGTTCGGTATAACTTTCAACGCATAAATCTCTCATCCACTATTCTATAATAAGTGGATTTATATCATAACATATCACACCACTAGAGCAAAAAACACCTAAGGACTATAAATCTAGGATCCTAATATTTAAGTATTCATAGCACTTACAAGTTTGTGAAACACTCAATATAGTGTAGATTTAGGGCCATCCTAATCATTACAAATATCAAGAATCATGAGTACCACATCAGTGCAAATATAACTATAAATCACTTATTTATCGCAACAACCATGCCACTTGGATAGTGTAGCAACTTGACAAAAATCATGTAACTAGTCCAACTCAGTTCTAACTCACACGATCTTTGAATTTAAGTATTAATGTCTTATTAACCATTTATTCAAAATTTATCACAATAATTCATCTCTTGGTTTACTATCAACATAATGCTTCTAATTGCAATACCATAAACTTATCTCGTGGGATATCACTTATTATTCGTACAAGAAATACCAATTTTCATGAAATTCATACTAAATTTTGATATATGTAATAACATTGAGAAAAGAAATATGGTTAATCAATTTAATATGCTATAGTTGTATGGAGTAATGATAGGCATAAGGAAAGACAATACATAAGGGAAAAACTATGAACCCTTTTCTAAAACCCTAATTGACAAACCACTCACAATTTCACCTATAAAGCTCCACTAAACACCAACTTTAGTACAAAAACAATCCCAATATATCATTATAAACATCATATCCAAAAATGAATACTCAACTCCAAAATTTTACACATATAATACCACTCATACCCTTAACGCTTCTAATATTATTTTAAGTCATTTTTACATAATATTAATACTTGTGTTAACCATATTAACCCCAAAATAATAACATATTACACTTATCATATTTTGGCCCAAATAACACTTGCATGATCTCAAAATGACCATATTGTCCTTATTCTTAACATTTCAAACTGCTTATTAACATAACTTAATCTACACATAACCAAATACTAACACTTTATATGAATTTTTTATTATGTAAAAACCTTAATGAAAATAATGACATACTTATTTCCTACAAAAACTCACAAATTGTGCCAAAAGTATTAAAACCAAGATCCAACACTACAACTCTTGTATTCAATTATTCTCCATACTCAACCAAATTTATAAACAAACTCTCTTGCCTTATTTTCATCCCAAATATGTAATTAGCCAAATTAATACAAGCTAAGGGACCAATCACAGTATAGGGACACACCACTTTAATCTTAAAACATCAAATAATAAATCACAACCTATTTCCTCAAGACACTTAATTAAAAATTAATACTTTTAACCCCATTATTATTAAGAATAAATAATTACATCAACATACTTTAGAGTAAAGCTTATTATGGCACAATATAATATCTTACATAAAATCACATGTTATCTATAGTATCAAAAAATGAGATATAATTATAAGATCAAATATTATAATCATGATTTACAAGTAAGGCATGCTAATAAGGTAATTTTCATAAAAATACCATATAAGATCAAATCCATAACTAGAGATGTATATCCATACCAATATACATAAGTATCTTAGCAAATGCTAATCCTATTGACCTTATTCCAAAAACTTGATTATCTAAACAAAAATAAAGGATTATCTAAAAGAATTTCAATAAGGGTTAGAATATTATTAGAAATTAAGGGAATAAATATAGGCCGTCAGGCTTGAAAAGGCTAAGAAAGTGATTTCATGGTGTTTGCGTACGTGTTAGATGCTTGAAGGGGATGCAATGTGATGATTTAATGTAACAAAGGGAAATTTTACATGTGATGTGTACATTAGAAGGTGTGGGTTGCATCAATGTTTTACATTAGTTGGTATGTGGTGGCGTTAGGCTTTGATATAGCTAAGGGTTATCAATTCTAGATGGATACATTAGTGGTAGGGAGTTTTGTTAAGTTCTATCATTTAGGGAGGCTACCAGTTTGAGGTTTCTAGGCATAAGAGGGGTGTTGGTGTGAGGTGGTGACATATAAGGAAGGTAGTAACATAAGGTGGGTATGATGGTGGACTATAGGGAGCATATGGGATAATGGTTGTGGTTGGCAGTTGTGAAAGGTGAGGTTGGAAAGCATAAGTTTAGCACGAAGAAAAAAGAAAGAAAGGCGAACTAGAGGAGTAAGAATAGGAGAGAGTGAGGATTGGTTTTTTAAGGAATTTAAAGGGATAATGAGAGAAGGAGAATAGTTTGGAGATTGAATTAGTTGTAGAAAAGGGAGAGGAGGGAGGAGTTAAGCACCTCATAGGGGGTTGAGTAAAAATAAAGCATGAGAGAGATTTGGATAAGGTTGGGTTACGGGTATGTTATGGTAGAGAGGGGTGAAATGTAATAGAGGATTCATACATGATTAAGTGTACAACACTTGAATGAATGTGATGATGATGAGAGGTTAGGGGTTATAGTGAGGGATTTGACTCAGTTAGGATTTTTAATTTAGGAAACCAAACTAGGGAAATAAGATTTGGTTGGAAAGTGGGAAAAAGTTAAGATATGATAATTAAATGAAGATAAAGGGTTATAGAAGGATTATAAAGCTAAACACCTAAAGATTAAGGTTAGGAAATTTTGGGTGTTACAATCTCTTTGGCATGGATTTGATAATCGTGGTGAATATCTAATATTCTTAACCTTTAAGTATTTACCCTTAACCTAATCCCTATGCCTTCCAAACCTTATCCAACTTACTGTATTTTTCTTCTCCTTTTCCCCGTTGGCTAAACCATTATCTCTCCCTTCTCCCTTCATTATTGGCCAAATTGCTCTCGCTTTATCCTCCATTGTTGAATTTTAGCTCCTTCCACACTTTGAGGAAATATTTAGTGTTCTTCCACATTTAATCATGTCTTCTCTTTTTGGTTCTAATTAAGTGATTTGTAAAGATTTTTCTCTTGATATATTGGGTTTTTAAATAAGAGTTTGGAAGAGTGGTGAATTAATCTTCTTTCTTATATTGTTTTTTTAATTAGGGAGCTTAGCCTTCAAACAATTTTTTTCGTTCCACTTACTAAAATGTTTTTAGGATTATGTGATTAATTGATGGAAAGATGAGTTCTTGGTTGTTATGTTTTCATTAGATTCAAGCTCTTGGTCTTAAGTTGTGATTTCCATCTTTTTAGTTAAATTTAAGTGTATGATGGTAATCTTTAATATTTATAAGTAAATATTGATATATAATATGTTATGATTTGGGTATATTTAACATATTTTTTGTAAAATTAAAGTTTAATAGGACTTAGGCTTTTTGCCTAATTTCTTCATATTATTCATATTTCTTGATGATCTTCAAAGTGTTAATAACTAATCACTCACTAATTATGGCTTATGGGGTTAAAAATAATTAAGAGCATTTAGGTATAATTAAGGAATAAATGGGAATATTGTTATTATTGGCCTTAAATAAGGTATTATTGGTTAATAGTTGATAAATTGACTATTGACTTTGACCCTTAGAATAGTAACAAATTGTAAATATTAAATTGATGGTAAATAATGAATCCCAAGAATAGGTAATTAACAGTTTTTTTTACAGTTAAGCATCTTAGTATACATTAATGTTTCTCATCCACTATAAATAGTAAATTTTCTTAGTTTTTGTGTGATGCCCCTAAATATACTAATTAAAAATTTTATTTTTTGAAAGTGTAAATTAAAAAAATAATGAATGTTACCACTATACTTGGCATAAGTTTAGATTTTTTATATTTTTTATACCAAGTGCTAAGGTTAAAAACTAGTTAGATCGAAAACAAAGTTGCAGAAATAAGAGAGACATTATCATAAATAAAGGTTACATATAAATGTACTTTTTGCAACAACAATAATCAAAATATAATAAGGGATATAAGAGTCCAAAAGAAAACCAAGTACAAAAAAAGTTAGCACCCGAAGGTACAACATTGGTTTGCCCTAACTCTTAGACTTAAAAGGACATTCTGAGAATAGAATCTCCTCCCACTGATCCTTTCCATGCTTATATGTCTCCTGACACTACATAACAAACACATACTTATCTACAAATGTAGTATCAACATAAATTTATCGTACTGATTAAATCAGAATACCTTATAAGAGGTAGCATGCTCACATTGTACATAATCATGCAATAATCTAGAAACATGCTCAAAGAACAAAATACATGAAATTACAATATGAAAATAATCATGTGATAATATATATGACATCAAAACCTCATGCTCAACAACCAACATACTTAACCATTTCGCATCATCTCACAATTCATAATAACCATATCATAACTCATGGCTAAAAAAGTAGTGCACTAAGGTTTTACCTACTAACCAACCAAATTAATTCCAATACCAAAGGTAGGGCACAAAGGCAACTACAAAACTAAAAATCTAATGTATACCAAGGTCATCAGACAAATAATTCCTTTTTATTTATTTTACTATAGGGGAGATAATCAATCTGGGGACACATACGTACACCCAGTCATACTGGTGCCTGAAGGTAGCATAATATCCTTAGACCATAACCGAGGAACACTAACATACATGAGGAACACTAACATACATTTGATTATATTGGCACAACAAGACAACACAATACCCTTATTTCTCTCAAGTCACTTAATCCTTAAGTATCGATACCCCCCAAGAAGTCTAAAGAATTAATTAGAGTAGATTTAAGGCCATAGTGAGGAAATGAGGCACACTAGTGAAACAAATAAAATTGAAGGTTATACCTCATCCTTAAGGTAGATACCCCTAAAGTTCCACAAATACCAAAATTAAGGGCTTCCACTTTAAATATGAGGTGATTACAAATACTACATATTGCATAATAACTTTAATTCCAAACTTAACCATTTTCCCTTTATTTCAATTATTTGAGGCAACCTTAAGGTCAACGGACCAACCCAAAGTCAAAGGTAACAAAAAACGATAAACCTATCAGTACATTAAGGCCATCCTATATACAATTATTCACATTAGGCGCATTAGTCAGAAATGACCAAAATGCCCTTAAAACTCTAATTACACCATATTATCCAATTCCGTGCCAAAATTTATTATTATGATATTTTTTCATATAAAGGATAAAAAATAATAATTTAAATCACTCTAGCATTTAGGTAATTTATAAAGCTTAACGATTGGCCTTTTTTTTTATGCATGTATTTCATAACTTACATGTAAAAAATCCTAAGCATGCATTTTCCAAGATGTCATATATTTTGTGCAACACATACTTATAGATGATAGCATGACTCAATCTTTACTATAAAATTTAATATTAAGGTACATGCAAGAAGGAATTTCTATTTCTAAAGCATGTAAATCGTGGTTAACACAAACTATCCCTAATCATTCTTAAGTATTATCATGTTATATATATATACCCTAGCTACATCTTGCAACTACAATCAAGGAAACCTTATTATAGCATAAAAATAATTATTTGAAAATTCTACTTACCCCAACAAACCCTATTCATACACATGTAAACCCTTTATAAATATCACATGCATGTAACCCATATTTAATAACAAAACATATATGCTAACTATAATACCCCACACTTTTGTGTAATGGATAGATGATAATTTTTTTTTGAATTTTGGGTCTTTGATTTTAATTCAAATTTATGATTTGATTTGAAATCATGTTGGAAAATGAAGTTTATTGACTTTTTAAAGGCAAACCCATAGACTTGTTCCATGAACCAATCAAATAGTTTGTTATTTTAGCTAGATTGAGTTCCTTGACCAAACCAATCGATTGGTTGGGGGAAACTGATCGACTACTGAATGAACAGTCGACTAGTAGACCTAAATTGATTGACTGGTATGTCAAGCTGGTCACATTTTCAAAATTAATTTTTCTAAAAAAATCCCTAATACTAAAATAAAACCTTACCAATTTATGCCGATTGTCCCTAGAAGATTCCTAACCATTTTTATGATGAATTTAACCCAAAATATTGCCTTGATTTTTTCTCAAGGCTGATTGAGACATATGGGAGAAAGGTGACCTCAGCCATTTTCTTCTTCCTCCTCTCTCTCCTCTGCCCAATTCTGAGATCTATTGCATCGACTTAGGTGTGCTTCTAAGTAGATGGAAGATTCCTTCCACTTTGACGTTCCATTTATTCCTTCATTTATGATGATTTTGGACTCTTTAACTTGAGTTCCCTAGATTCATAGAGTGAGCTTAGGAGACTAGGTTAGCAAATCCCAAACAAATCCATCTATTTTGGTCAAATTTAAATGGTCACAAGTAGGGTTTTGAGTTTCCTCCTTTGATTGGTTGGCTATAAATAACTCCAATCCTCCTTGCATTTCACTTTCTTTCAACCACTAAAATTCCTCTTCTGTCCACACTTCAAACACTTGCCAATTTATTTACACATTCTCTTGATCCTACCTCTAGCTCTATCTTGTTTCAATTGTTAAGAAAGGAAGTGTTAGATTTTGGAAAAATATCGAGTGGTCTAGTTGAGTTTTCTCAATTTTATTTCAGTGGTATGTTCTCACTTCTTTCTATTTTCTTTTTAAAATTTGATCGAATTTTGGTATAATATCCGAGTTAAGAGCTACTGTTTTAAGGTTTTAAGAGTTGAATTTTTCACAAATTTAGAAATTATATTTTTTTTAGTAAATTTAGCCTGCATCTAGCAAGTAATTCTTGCTCTTAAAATGTTAGCATGTGTTCCTGCATGAAAGGTGATACCTTTTGTTGGTTGATACATGTTGGTATAAAGAAACATAGTTTTATGCATGAATTGTATGTTTTAATGACATAAATTGAGAAAAGAGCATGAAAATGGATAAAATAGGCTATGATGATGTTATGGTAAGAAATGCATGATAATCCGATTAGAAATAGGTTAACTGATGTTGATACATGTTCTAATGTGGTTAGAAATGATTTTTATGTAAGAATCTGCATGTAATTTGTGAATTGGTGCTATGATAAGGCAAACCAATCAACCTGGTTAGGTCAAACTGATCAATTATTTCCTAGAATAGTCAACTAGTTTACCCAACCCTTTGATTGGTGTGCTTGCAAAGAGCTTGGTCTTACCCTCTACTTAAACCCATAAACTAATTTAGAAAAACTGATCAACTGGTCTATGAACAAGATATTGGTTTGCCCAACATATTGACCAGTTTGAAGGAAGCATAGTCTGGTTATGTTAAACCGATTGATTGGTCGACCAAAACTGATTAACTGGTTGGTGCAACCAATTGATTGGTTAGGCCATACTAATCGACTGGTTTAGCTGGTTTGCATGATTTGTTTCTTTATGATTTGATTATGCTTTGAGGTTGTGTTTGGGAATATATCATGATTATTAATGTGATAAAATGAAGATTTTAACATGGCTTATTAGCCTAATTAAGGGAATAAAATGGATTATAACATATGTCATACATTATGAGTAATGTAAAGGCGAAATGTACACTTCACTTAAGATAAGTCATAATATGGAAATAAGAGTGATGAAAATTAGTAAGGGTATGGCTCAAACCATATGATGGATATGAATTTCATTAGCCAAGGATAAATGGTAAACCCACATGGTGGAACAAATGGAAAATAAAATGATTAATATGGTTTAATATGGAGATTTACCTTACTTGTTTGCATAGGCCTTGTATGATCACCCATCCTTACGAATAAAATACTTATAAGTTAAAGTGAAAGAAATTTGAGTTGAGTATGGGTTTGGGTTACCCGATCCTTAACTAGCTATTAATGGTTAGTCATCCTTTGGGTGTTTTTGGTGCCTTTGAGCTTTGCCTTCGAGCGAGATCTTGAGAGGTCCCAGTATCTTACCTACTCTAGACACTAATGATGTACTAGGGGGTATCGAGACTAAATGGTCTATTTACCTAGGTGGTTGGCTTCAATCTTGACTTATGTCTATATTGGTTGGCTTTAACCTATACTTATGTCTATTTTAGTAGTTGGCTTCAGCTTGGTCTTATGTCCACTTAGTAGTTGGCTTCAGCTTGGTATTATGTCCATTAAATGAGTAATGGTATGATTGGTAAAAAATGATTTAAGTTATTATTAAACTCCATTAATGGTTGATCTGACTACTCGGTTATATTTGAAGATTGATGATTTGACTCACCTATCTCTTATATGGATGAAGTGTGTAAATTAAAGAATTAGTTAATTAGGATCAACCATAGAGGTTGCTTGCTTCTCCTTGCCATTAAGTATGTACAAGCCTACATGAGAAGGTGAGTCTATACATGAAATATTCTATATGTTGGAATTATGCATGACAATATGACTTCATGTACTTTTATATTTATACATATGATCTTTTCAAGATTTATGATAATTTGTTATACTTGTGCATATTGAGGGAGAAACTTAGCTTACTCAGTATATAGCGTACTGATATGCTCTTTTGCTTGATCTCCTACTCATTCCCATGACTAGAGGACTATGTGTAGGTTTTTGGGGATGTCTAGTAAGGGGCCTAACGTAGTTGAGTCGAGACTTGTGAGTGAGGACATCTAGAATGTCTTGATGGGGTTCGTAGAGGACCAAAACATTTATTTTAGGCCTCGTGCCCCAATTCATATTTTATAATTCTGCATTTTTAATATATTCTATAACGATTTGATTAGAACCCATTAGGGTTGCTTGTTGTAAATATTTCGTAATCATTTCAATTAAATTAGTATTTGGGAACTTTATTGTTTTAGCATTTTATTGGTTTAGCCTTGTATCTTATATGGAGTAGGTGATGGAATTTTAAGCTATATTAGGTATAGCAGTAACACCCTGTCTTTCTAAGTGTTTTATGCTTCCGCAATATATTTTTAATGAAATTTTTTGGTAGTGAAAAAAAGGGGTGTTACACTAACTATTTAATATCATGCTTTCATCTTATCACACATTTTCATAACATTTGCATAAAATAAAACCATACCATGATTCTAGCTCTAAAAATCTATCATGACCACACATAAATTCTACCATCTTATGGGTGGTTGAATTTACCTAGATGTAAGGTACAAAAAAGCACAAAAGTTTATCTTTTATAATACCTCAAGGATTACTTAAGTAAGCAACACACAACAACATATATTAGCATTTAATGCAATGCAACAATCAATAAAATTAACCAAAACCAAATCAACTAAGGAATAAAAGACAACCAAGGAAAAGGAAATCTATATGAGGTAACAATGATGTAAGGGAGAAACAACAAGTGAAGCTCACACTACAAGCCCTTAGCAACATGAGATTTTCATGCCAAAAGCGGTGGAGCAACATCACTCACTCATGCAAAGATTAGGGAAAAAATTGAATATGTCATATAACAAAGAGGAGGGTAATGTTGGAGGTTCCCAAAAAAAAGGAGGTGGTGAATTCTCAAGGAACAAATGTGAGATGATCACACAACAAAGGGGTGAATGATGTGAGCCTTGGAAGTTAGGGGATGACAAAAACATAAGATGCTTATGTTGTTCTAGGGGTGCAACATGAGTTTCTCACATAGGGGAGGAGTAGGAGCGTGAGGTTATAGAGTTTCAACATAGGCGACTTTGATGAAAGATGAAGGTTGGGGAAGGCTAAGAATGAGAGCTCAAGAGAAAGGAGAGAATTGTAAAGACTAAAGGGGATAGGATTTAGACCATATAAAACACAAAAAGAAGAGATAAATGAGATATTATATGGGTATGGGTGGCATAAGAATGACTGTAGCTTGATGAGTTGGTGAAGGTTGGAAGACACCTAAGGCAAAGGTAAGAGGCATGGAGTGTCTAAAGGGGTGTCATAAAAATAGCAACGGCAAGCATGGGTATAGTGGATAAGGATAAATTTGCAACAAGGTTGAGATTATCTAATTAGAGTAACTGAACCAAGGGAAAACATCTAGTTAACCTAGGTAGGGTTCCATAGTTAAAAAAACATAGATTAAGGTCCATGATAGGGTTAACACTGATCACCCAAATTCTATTAAAATTTAACCTACTAAAGATTATATTTATTTTTTCATAATAATACATATAATAATAAATTTAATATATATCATCCTACATTAATTATCATAATTAATTACATATAATTATTAATGTTATAATTATGCCTTCTCATTAATATTTCTATAAATAGGGTATTACAATTTGCATATGGCCCTATTTTTTGGTGATTAAGATTAAATATATATGATATCTTCATTTATTGACCCTTAAGCAATATCTTGAACCAAAAGTGCATTTTTAGGTAATGTGTTTTATCAACCATGTTTACTTATGTTGTGTGTTATCTATAAAAACTCATGTTATGTTATGTTTTATTTTACCTAAAAATACTGATGTTATGTTATGTTTGGTGTTATCTATAAACACTAATGTTATGTTATGTTTGGTGCTATTTGTAAACATTTTTACATGTGTTCGGTGTCAACAGTTAAATATCAATATAAGATATTAATTATGTGGGTGGATGGCTTTTATGCCTTGGTTTTATCAATCTAAACATCCAATTTGGATTAATATTTGAAATTAGAATGTGATCGCATTAAACTTAAAAATGATAATAAGATTTCGTTCAAGATTATTTCTTCAACTCTTAGGTTAGCTAGTCGAGCATTAGTGAATAAGTCACCCTTGTGATTTATCTTTACTTAGTACATTTCTTGCTCTACAAGGTCTATAAATGGTATGTGCATATTATAAAAGCTAGGAATAATATTATAGCAAATTGGTATAGCATTGGTACCCAAGTTGGATGGGTAGGAATGTTAGTACAATCCCTTTGGAGCCTTATTCTATCCATTATTAGGTTGGAATGACATCCCAACAGTGTTTGGTGTAACCAACTTTAAACAATGTCGTGGAAAGCATGGATTCCTTATTTATGCTTCCACAACTTTAATTCATAGGGGAAAAATTAGGTGTATTTGCTTAAATATTTTAATAATTTGAATTATATGGTCATGTAATAAGTTGATAATAATATAGTTTATTCTCAATTGAGATGCATGAGTTTACCTTACAGTGTAAATATACTATACGTATATGATTAAATATGATTCTTACACCATGGGGTCACATAATCCATGCTATGCATGTTTCTTTGAGAACTATGCTTATGTGTGTGGCCAATTCTTACTTAGTACTCATCGTGCTGACATTATCATTTTATGGTGGTTGTTGTCCATTTAATAGAAAAATGGAATTGTGTTTGCATGTAATTGATGCCTCATGTTTAGGTGTTGTTTATGATGGGGAAGTGATTATAGCCTAAGGTTAGACTAACATTCATATGTTTTGCCAGTTGTCCGGGCTCTCTTGTGTTGTTCAATGTCTTCAAACTTTTGTTACTAACCCTTGCTCTAGAAGTTCTTTGTTCTATAAAATTGTATCATCAACAAATATAGTGGTTTTAAAATAGCCATGATGAAGGTGAATATAAGGAAAAGACTATGATAAACAATTAAAATTTAGGCTACAATTGTATATTGGTGTTTGGCTACTTGAATGGATTAGTGAAGATTTTATGATAATAATGTAACACTTACCGAGTCAAATTTATTTTGAACATAAATTTATTTTTAATCATGTTGGACTCTTTTTTCTATGTAATAATACAATGTAGTGTTATGATCTTAGTTTGTTTTCTTTAGCCTTGCTAGTTAAATGATTTCCTCATGTAATTAGAGACAGGTAACGCTTTCCTCCTAGGCTATGGGTAAGGGGTGTTACATCAACTATTATTTTCCTTTACCCTCCAAAATTATAATATAATGGGTAAGGTTATTATAAATACTATTATGGTCACTACCAATGAAGAAGTAGGTGTATAGTTTCACAATCATGTGATTAGTGAAATTCACTCAAAGCCATCTTTACTATTTAAGAAAATATATTAAATATTGATAAAATTAAATTTTAAAACACTAAATTGTAGTAATTAAGATTGCATAAACAAAAATTACAAAATTAAAATAAGCGCTTGGGAGAATGGACCACTAAATAGTTTCATCTTATAGATTGAACTACACTTTGAGTTATTTAATGCCATCTGATATTCTTAATTGATTTTTCTCAAGTCTTACAGGACATAATTGTTTGATCTTCTTAATTGGTATTACATAAGTCTTACAATATTTTCAATTATTTCATAACATGTTATAATATTATACTAAGAGAATATATAAGAATAAATATAAGATAAAGAAAAATAGAGATAATTCTCATTCATATCGATCCCCTCAATCAAGTTGCACATAAAGTATTTATCATTATTTGATCATTCAATATTCAAGATCAAATTGTACTTTAGGTTTTTAGGACCATTAAATTATTAGATGAATCATTTAGTTTCCACCTCAATTGTGTAATATCCTTCTATACCTTAGGTGTGTACTAGTAAATAACAAAGTTGATCAAGAGCTTCATGGTTTTATTGATAAATGTGTAATGGCCCATCTGTACTTCACCTATTGGGGGGGATTTAACTTCAGATGGTCCTCTATTAACTTTAGATAATGGATATTTGCACTATGTTCTTCCATCAACTTCATGTGAGGAAATATGTATATAGTAATGGGTGAAAAGACTACGATCTTTAGCTTTTATGTACATGAAAATGGGCAATGAGACCACCAATATATCACTTTTAAATTTACATAATTTTATTATAAGTTGCCACTTTAGATAGCTTTCCATTACTTTGAGGTGATGTAGATCTAAATAAGGTTGTAGGCAATGCAACTACCAATCCATTACTTTTAATATTTGAATTGATCATATTAGATATATTTGAGTTTATAGTCTTTTACCTTTATTTACCACTTCCCTCTCTTTCATAGTTGGAAGGTAGGTTATCAATCAATATAGATATAATCAACTAGAGACATACTTAGTATCATTCATTGATATTTAATAGAATATATCAATAACTAACTATATAGCATATACAAAAACTAAAGGTAAGACCACATCATATAATAAGTCATTAATCAATCAAAATAAATCATACCATTTTGATTTTACTCTATCTTAAAACATATGTCTAAACACACAACACCTTTCATTATCTAACTATTAGCCTTTCTCCATAATAGCTATGAAATTTTGAACTTATCCTGAATTTTAGATAGTGCTTATCAAGAATGAGTGCACAACTTATGCCAAGTATATAAATATTACTAACCAAGAAAGTATTATATAGTTAGAGCAAAATTCATGCCGATAATGAGTTATAATATTAGACTAAGAGAATAAACAAGATGAAAGACATGATAGAGAATAAGAGAGATACTTTTCATTCTTATTGATATCCATGGGTCTTGTGTCCATCCATTATGTTCATATATAGATATCAATGAATTTGCAATGGTAATGGAGATTACAACAAACAATAACTATATACACATAAATAAGGGAGCTACGAACAATACTAATGGGGTATAATGAGGTAGATAAATTAGTATGCCAATAGGAGAAGATGTAACATCCACATTTTCAATAGGGTAATTACAACACGTTAATCATAAGAATTTTTTATACTTTATTAATATTAATAAAAAAAATTAATGCTTTTTAAATATACAAAATATAAAAATACAAAAGACAAATAAAATACCTTGGAGACTTCTAGTTATTCTAGAAAGCAAGATATTTTATCTAATAAAGATGTGAATCAGGTTAAGGGACAACAAGGCACACCTAAAAACACACGTGCTACTGTAGATAAAAAGGTAAGGGACAAGAGGGGCTGGGAGTGGGACTGCCAAGTAAGATGACTAAATTTTTTGGTTCACATTTACTATAGACACCAATTATCCTTAATACATCTCTAGTGATAAGAGGGAACCACGTGCATGCTACTACTCTTGAAACCCCCTACCTCCTTTCTATGGGAAGTGCACACATCATCTAGGAGGTGGGGAAATGGAATAAGGCACCCAAAAATTATTCTAGAACATGATCACCTTATTAATATATTTTAGTTCTATAAAATTATTGTTATTATTTTATATATAAAGTGTTTTATATTTTATATGTATATTAACTCTTGGTGTGTCCCATATTAAATTATATATAAATACCTTGGATATAAATTTTATATTACATGGTTATATATTAGTAATTAAGCATAAACTTAATCTCTCTATCTAATTCTTGATGATAGTATTAGAATTAAGTAATTTTGAATGGATACAAGCATGTGTGTTATGTGATGAGGAAATAAAGTAGATAATTAAATTAATTATTTGATTAATTATCTCAAGTTCATCCTTTTTCAAATTAATATAGAAATTAAATAGTTTGTTAAAATAACCAACTCTACACTTTTTTTCTTTATAGAAAATATCACCACAAAGTGCTATGTAAGTTTCTAGAGAAAATTTGTAGTTCCATACATGCACACATATACTTGATAGAAAGAGAGAAATAGGGTGGATTTTCTTCTTCCATTTTTATGATATTTCTTTGAGAAATCAAAGAATAATAATAAAAACAAATTAAGCTCCTTTTCTCGTTCCTTTTAAGAAACGCACACCATTGGGTATAAGGAAAAAAGGAGTAGAATTGGCAAAACATGTTCCATTTCATTATCAATTGTATTTTTTGTGAAATAAATTTCATCAATAGTTGGAGGTATATCTCTAAAATTATTTAAAGAGTTATATAGTTAAAATATACATATTTAATGCTTATATTATGCATTAGTGTTTTGCACATTTGCCATTATATTGTGTGTGAATTGTATGTATTAATTGTTGGTTATAATTTATGCCATTAAATTTTATCTAACACTTGTAGTTTGAATAAAGTAAAAAAAAAAAATTTAAAAATGAAAGGAATATCCCTAGACACTATGATGGAGAAGGTTACTAAAGAGAAGAAGAGTCATAGTTGTTACCTATTGAATGCTAAGAATCATCTTAATAGAGAACAAACGGAGATAGAGCATGAGGCTTCCTGTTGAGGTGTATAGGATGTTAATGCTTTGTTAGAATTTCAAGGAATTAGGAAATCTTCCTGCAATTCTATATCTCCAAGATTTGAGTCATAGAACTTGTTTTTTTGTTCTTTTTTCTAGAAACAAAACTCTCCACTTTTGAATAAAAAAAATAAAGATAAATCTTGGCAATTTTTATAGCCTGTGTGTTGATCACGTTAGGATGAGCAAGGGTCTTGCATTATTATGGAAAAAAAATTTAGATGTTAACCTCCTCTTCCTGTCTATTCACCATATAGACGTATAGGTAATCAATAGCAATAACAACTAATAATGGTGTTTTACTAGTGTGTATGGATGGCATAAAATAAAGAATAGGAACCTTACCTACAAACTTTTCTAGCTTCTAGATGAGCAATCCTCGCTACCTTGGCTCATGGGTGGTGATATTAATAAGGTGCTCTACCACCAATAGAAGCTAAATATAGCAAAAGGTGATAAGTTGATTAAGAATTTCTATGACACTATGGATATAATCTTATCGTTAATGAGTTGTTTTCCAAACCCTATCATCGAGCGCCTCATGCAATCAAATGCCAACCTCTTTTTGTTAACTAGAGCTAACTAATTTTTATTAATTTTGATTTTCTTAATTTCCTTTGAGTCAAATAAAATATTATTCTCAATAAATTAATATATTTGGTTTTTTAAATTAATTCCTCACATTTCCCTAATTTTTCACATTTTTTGGAAATTATGTGATTATATGTTCAATGGTAACCATCTATTTGACTTTTTATTTTATCTAAATCATTTTGAATAATTTTTAACATTTGGACACGAGGGATTAAAAATTCTGACCTTTTAACACTTTGTGGTCAAATCATATATTGTCCTTGCCTCTTCAACAAAAAATCTAGCCTTAATCATCTCAACCATCTTTTACCAACTCTCTTACACTCTTTTACCCATGCTAATAACTACCATAACCTTTCTTTTTTTTCAAGCAACCTCCCATATAGCTTATATCCCTATTTTCTGATGATTTTCAATAGTTATAAAGGGTTCATGTCCTTGGTTGTTCATTTCTAAACTTAGCTAATTTTCTATACTTCAACTTTGCGACCTGCTCTCCTGTTATCTTTAGTTGCATTTGTTCCTAGGTTTCATCTTGTGACCAATACCCTCTCTTCTTGTTCTTTAAATTTTATTTTATCTTTAATCTCTAGAATCTTGAACATTAATTACTGGTGCTTATTTTAAGAGAAAGATAGTTGATTTCATAAATTAGTGAAATATTGATCAATCTTGTTTCCAAGCCCATTTTTGATAACCTTAAGGTTTATTGTCACCTTATTTAAATGTTCCCTTCTCTTATCAACCTTGATATTTCTCCTTCCATAATTTTATTTATTTATTTATTTTAGGTTATTAAAAGGTGGAAGGAGTTTGAGAATATTTTGTGCATAGAAACCAGAGTTACTTTGGTAGAGAATATATATCTCTATATTTGGGATTGTTTTGTCTATATGTTAATTTTTATGATTCCCATTTTTTGTGCCAGAGATCATGTGTAGTTTTCGATTTTGTTTATATGAATTTATTACATGGTAATATGCATGATTTTATAAGTTTTGTAAGTTTATGAGATGTTGCTATATATTTTTCCATGTCTTAAAGTCCTAAGCATGATAGTATATTAGGTTATGTTTTTAAGTATATGGATGAGTATAGTAAATTATGTCTAAGTATGGTGATTGGTGTAAAATGTTCAAATCTCAAACTTTAGGGGTTTTATGCCTTGGGTTGGTCTTGGTATTATGGCCATTGAGGTATGGTGCGTTATTTTAATTTTAACAAGTTGTATTTTTAAGATGGTAATAATATAAGAGTGGTTGTGTCTCTAAGTTAGAGCACCTTTTTGCTAGACAAAGTAATCACTAACAATGTTCTAGTGGCCTATGAAATTTTAATAACATGAAATATAGGGTTTTAGGTGGTAAAGGGGGAATTTTTTGCTGAGTTAGACATGAGAAAAGCCAATGATCATTTGTAGTAGGCCTTCCTAGGAAAGACCATGTTGAAAATGGGTTTTGCTAAGAGATGGGTAAAGGATGTAATGAAGTACATTTCTTCAGTTACCTTATTTGTGATCCTTAATGACATCCTATGAAGTGTCATCTTTTTGTAGTATGGGATAAGACAAGGGTATCCTCTTTCCCTCTATCTATTAATATTATACACTTAGGATTTTTATTAGTTAATTTGACAAGCGTCCAAAGTTGAGACCCTTTATAGACATAGAGTTTTTTAGGTCATGACATATGTGACTCACCTTTTTTTTATAGATGACAATGTCTTATTTTCTTGAGGAAGCTAGGTGTTACTCCAATATCCTCCATCTCAATGAGGATGCATCAGGTTAGGCTATGAACAAGAATAAATTGGAGCTCATGTTTATACCAAATGTTGAGTTGGATAGGTTTATGAAACCCAAGGAGATTATATGAGTGGTTGAATTCAATATCCCTACTCTTATTGGTAGGTATAAGAACAAGATATTCAACATCATAAAGGAAAATTTCAAGGCAACCTAAATGTTTAGAAGGAGAAATCACTTTGAAGGCATGGAAAGACGTATTTGTTAATGAAGTTGCCCAAGCTATTCCAACCTATAAAATGAGTGTCTTCAAGATTCTATTAACTTTCTATGATGAAATCCAATAGATTTTAACTAAGTTGTGGTGCTGGGGGAAAGGAGATAAACAAAAGATACACTAGATCTATTGTGAAAAGTTGAGAAGCCAGCATTTTGAGATTTATAAATCTCACCTTTTTCATTTTAGCTATGTTAGGTAAGCAGGTTTGGGCAAATTCTACACTTTAACCACTATCTTTTATCCCTCACATGGAAGGTGAGATACAACCCCAATTGTGCCATCCTTGATGCTGTCATTAGCTTTAGGTTGAGTTGTACTTAGCATAATGTGTGGGAGACAAGATAGTTAGTTAAGTAGGGGCTTGTTTGGTTGATTGGTGATGTGTGAAATATCATAGTTTGGGATGACAAATGACTCCCTTACTCTACTCTTTCAAACTGATCACTAGGGATCTATTTAAGATCAAGATTCTTTTGTTTGTGATCTCTTATATAATGAGAAGATTGATTGGATTGTTAACAAGCTTAGGTCATTGTTTAGTACATATAATGTGTAATATATAAAGGTAATCCCTTTACATGATTATATGCCAATAGATGTGAAGATTTAGTACTACTCCGTAGATGGTAATTACATTATCAAAATTGCCCACCAATGCTTATCTTGTATAGGGAGAAAAAAAGAGGCTGGAACATCTACTCCGAACCTGCAACCACTTGGAGTCAAATCAAGCATGCCTGAAACTTACTTTAGGTGGTCTTATTTCGATGGAGGTGCTACAATGCAATCTTACCTATCAACCTAAACCTAATTCATAAGGGGGTTGAGGTGGATCCTAGATGTGTTGAAATGCCCCAAAACCTAATTTTTAAGAATTTTAATTAAATAATGATTTATTAAGGAAATTAATTTAATTAATTAATTTTATTAAAATATTATATAGAATAATATTTTCTCATCGTCCTACAGACCTTACCCTCTCATTTAAGCCTTATAAATACCCCATCCTCAACTTGGAATCGAACCTTTCTTCGAAACCTAAACTTTCTCCTCTCGTACACTACTGCCACTTCTGACGTTATTTCCGTCTCCTTCGGCCAACTTCGCTGCCCACTCTGCCCACCTAATTACTCTCTACACCGTCCTTCTCCCTCGATTTTCCCTACACGAGCTACCCTAGCTGTGCAAAGTAGTCCCCTCAACCAACGCTTTCTTCCTCATCCATCGCCCTTCGCACCACCATTAACCACCATTTTTTCTACAACCACTACCTTTTATACCTCCCAAAAATGTCCGCAGACCCTCCTCTGTCTCCCCCTACTCTTCTTTTCCTCTTCCTCCCTCTCTTCCTCTCTTTCTCTTCTTCTTCCACTTTCGGCCACCACTACCACTGCCCTGCACCGCCATAATTGGCTACGCAGCCACCCTCATTCTACTCCTCTCTATCTAGGCAGTCACAAACACCCCTACTTCCACCCTTATTCTCCCTCTCCTTTTCCCGGCCCTCAACTTTTCCTCTTTTCTTCTATTTTTTTGGCCACCGCCGCCACCACCCTGCACCACAATCGGTGCCACCTATCCCCACCAACCTAAGGTGGAACCCTAAACCCTCACAACCCTTTTTTACTATTTATACAAGCCTTATTTATTATATTATATTATATTTCAATTTATTTCAAAGATTATTATTATTATGTGTTATTATTATTATTACTATCATTATCATTATTATTAATAGTATTATTATTATTATTATTTCAAAGTAGGGTCGAAACCCTACTTTACTTTACTTTCGGTTTATGCTATTATTAGTGTTATTATTATTATTATTTTGTAAATACTACTATTATTTCATTATTATTATAATTACTATTTTTATTATTAATGTTACTAGTGTTATTATTAGTATTATTTTGGTGAAGGGTCAAAGCCCTTATTCCACCATTTATTTCAAACCATATTATTATTATTACTAGTATTATTAGTATTAGTATTATCGTTATTATTATTATTTTTGCTATTGTTATTATTATTATCATTATTTTTGTTTTAGTATCATTATTATTATTATTAGGGTAAAGTCTTCAAACCTTATATTATCAACTTTTACAATATTACTATTATTTCTTATATCTTTAGCAAATTTAGTAACTAGTTAATGTCATTATTATTAATATGTTATTATTTTATCAAAAACCTAGTCTGAGAATAAATTAGTAAATAATATTTTTTTTGGTAGGAGGGAATCTAATCTTTAGCTTTTCCCTTATATAGGTGAGACCAGTCAAAGCCCTAAGGAGGCGTAGGAGCATGCTCCAAGACCGGTGTCGTTTTAGGTAAGGGTGTAGCAAAAGCCATTTGTATGTAATGTGCTATACATGCCTTATATGCTATGTGCCATGAAATATGATGTATTTTATGTGTATTGTTATAACTAATATATGTGCAATATGACTTGGAGTTGATGTATGTTCATGTGATATTTTATGACATGTGTATAATATGTATAAGTTGTGTTTTTGATGTGATATGATGTGGCCCATAAGACATGCATGCTAGGTTATGTAATATGATGTTATGGAGTGAATGATGTGGAGTTGACCTAAGTGTTGTATGTCCATAAGTGGTTAGGGTATCTTACCCTATATGTGACCGATCCACCGGCGAATAATAGTGGTTAGGAGCTTTATGTCCTGTGTGTTTCTAGCCCACTGGCTATAATAGTGTGGGATCTCGAGCTCAATAAACCAAACCTGAGTTTGCTAAGACACATAAAAGACACTAAGTACTTACAGTAGAATACCATGCGAGCATGAACTAAACCGATCCACCAGTAAGAAATAGTAGTTAGGGTGTTTCACCTTATACGTGACTGATCCACCGGCTATAACAGTGGTTAGGGCATGATGCCCTATATGTGATCGAGCCGCTGGCTAAAATAGTGGAAGGTTCTTGGACTCACATGGATTGATAAAAAAGGTATGGCGTGAAATGAGTTCAGATAAGAGATTAATTAATTAATTAATTTGGATTATGGTTGGCATTTATTTGTTTGTTTATTCATTTATCTAAGGTGATCATATGTTGTTTTACTATCCTGCATAGTTTTATGTACTCTCATGTGTTGGTCTTAGTGCACGATTACCTTACTCAGTATATAACGTACTGATCACCATTTTTATGGGTGTTGCTCATTCTTATGAGTAGGAGGCCGTTCTGACTTTGTGCAGGTGGGCGATGCCTATTTTGATGCCATTGATGTCCATAAGGCACCAGGTGAGGCTGAGTGTTGATCATGGGCTAGTTTGATAATCAGAGTGGCGTGGCCGATCTCTCTTCCTATAATATTTTATTCCTTTATGTCATTTATTCTATGTATTGAATTTTCCAGATTCAAACTTCAATGTATGTAGACATTATTTCCTTTCCAGAAACTTTAATTTTATTCTTCGGATTATGTAAACTTTTATGCGTACTCTGATTTCTGTGTTATGAACTTTTGGTTTAAGTATTAATTTGAGTTGATGATAATATTTTCTTAGCCTTAGTACTTGGTACTAGAACAGTCTAATTAAACCAGTCTAGTACTAAGTGTGGCGGTAACATCCCCAAAATCCACAGGTTTTAATTTAAGTGCTTCCGTTTTTTAAAAAAAAAATAGTAAATTTTGGGGTGTTACAAGTGTTATTTATGGTGCTTGTAAAATGAACTTTCATGCCATAAGAGATTGTCCATAGGGTAAGGAGACATGGAAATTGTTCCTAATTCGTCTCAACATATGTAAACAAATGCAAACCTTTTAGGATTGTTTTGACTAACATTACTCAGGCAACCATAAAGACATTGCTTGGTTTTTTACTTTTGGTTGGGCAATTTGGTGGCATTGTAATGATGTGATTTTCTAATAGGCTAGCCATTCATGCTATGACACCCAAGTTTATATTGAAAAACTATCGAAGGCTCTTTATATTGCGGAGGTAATCTCCCAAAATTAGCCACAACAATTTGCGTACTAGACATTGCCACTACATAGCACACTGAAGATCAACATGGATGTTGTTGAAGTTACCTTGGGTAACTGGGTGATGGGGTCTATCTATAGGGACTATGATGGAAAGGCCTTGTGTGCTTGCAATAAAGTTCATATCCATAGGATTTCACCTAAAGAGACATAAACTTATGTTGTGTTATTAGGTCTCATGAAGGCTAAGGAAGAGGAGCCGAAGAACCTTATAGTTGAGTTAGACTACCTTCCCATACTAGAGTTGGTTTTACTGTTTAGCATATCTAAGAGCTAGAAACTCGAGTCAAGGTATAGAAATGGAGGTTTGTTCGGCGTGATGACAACCTCATTGCACACTCGGTTACAAAGTTTCAAACTAATGCCTCTTTTGTATTGTGGTTTTTTAAGTTTCCTATTTCTTCTTTGGATGTTATTGTAACTTACCTTGAATTTGTAAAATAAAATTCATGTTTTATTTCGATTAAAAAAATACCAAATACAATGTTATTTTTTCAGTTGAGAATTAGCTAGCTTATTTATTCAACAACACGGTTCATTAATATTATGATTTGGTTAATTCTATGGATCAATTTATATTATTGTAATCATACATATTAACAGGCCAAGAATCTTATACGTGGTGTCATTTTTTAAAGTCAAATACGAGATATAAAATAAGTCCATAATTATTTAGTTTGTCGCTTAATGCTTAATTATGCATCTTGATTCATGGTATATAAAGCAATAGGACTAAATTAACCGTTGATATATACTCCCTGCTATATTTTCCTGCTCCCTCTCCCCAAATTAGGAGTTTCCTTTCAGCCCGCCTTTCTTTTTTGTAATTACAGTACGCACGGTATGTGTTTGTTTGACTAGTTGGTGATGATGGCGACCAACGACGATGCACATGGCTTATTATCATGATGGAGGCTGACATAGCAGATTTTTTTTCTTATTTGTATTTAATAAATAAATCAACTCCTTGGCATTATTAATTTAACTATTAATTATCATTAGTGTGTTTTAGTAAATTACATGTATTCATTATGATTTTTTTAATACAATTTTGATGTAGGGAGTTTCAATTTTATATAAGCCTCTTTAAATAAAGGTTTATATAAAATAATTTCTATAGCTATTTTTGCCTTTGCAAATTATTTGTTATTTTAAAATGGTCTACCTTGATCATCAAATCAAGTTAAATTTATATTTCTCTAATTTCTTATTAGTATTTGTTTGGTATGACCCTTATTATTTATATTATCACTTTATAGAATTATCAGGTATGTTTTATATATTATTTTTATAACCTTATTATATTTATTATCTACTATATAATATTACTTTATAAGTAGGTTCCACTATTTTAAACTAAATACTTAAAATATTCTATAATATTACCATTATACCCTTATAAATTATCTACTCACCACCCCCTACTTTAAAATATCACATGTCAAAAGTTATCATTATACATCAATTTATTTTATAATAGATAAGTGGTCAAATATCATTATTGGTTTAGTAACTTTCATACATAAATAAGATGTTTCTATAAAACAAAATTATTATTTTATATTAGATTAGATTTAGAGTTACCAAATAGACACTTAGGCATTCCCTTCTTTCCTAATCACATTTTCTAAAAAGAGGAATGAAAGTTATACGTATTTTACTTGCAAGAGCAATTTTATGTTAAAAAAAGTTAGTTAAAAGAGAAATAAAGTAACAAAGGAGATAAAGATATGATTAAGAAAAATGTGAGTAAATTTAACTTAATTTGGTTGAGTAAAGGAACTATTTTAGAAAAAAAAATCAATTTATAAGGAATAATAGAAATAAAAAATTTAATAGGAACCAATTTAGATAAATCTCTATCCTAGAAGGAGCAACATAATATTGTACTTTTTTATGTGTGAATTTGATGGTTATAATATATAATGGTGTAGGAAAATATTAGATAGTGAAAGTAAGAACAAGAAAGGAGCAAGATGAATAATGGAATAATATTCCATAGCATTGGTAGGAATACTATACCATGCGCTTGGTAGTATAGTGCAAAAACTTGTAACCATCACTGAAATACTACAAAACCCTAATTTAGGGAATCATAGCCAAATAAAAAATTATTAGGAAAATAAATTAAATAAAATACTTTTATTAAATAAGAGGAAATTAATTAAGGTAAATCTAGGAGAAATTATAAATAATTTTTAAATAGGAAAAATTTGAGTATTTGGCTAATTAAAATAGAATTTAAGGAAATTCTTTCAAAATCCCTAAATTAGCCTAAAAAGATAATTTAATCATTATTTTAATAATTATATTTTATTACATATCCCAAATTACCCAAAATATATTTGATTGAGCTAATCCACTTTTTCCCTTCTTTTTCCTTTTTCTTTTTTTTTCCTTTTCCCTCTCTTTTTCCTTTTCTTTCATTTCCTTCTCTTCCTTTTTCTCCTTCTTCCCTGACTTGGGTCGGCCCGCTGGCCCAACTCATCCCTTACCCTCGCGGCCCAGCATCCCCCGCGCCACTCCTTCCCTCTCCCGGCCGGTTCGACCTTCTTTTTTTCTTTCTTTCTTCTTTTTCCTTGGACCGTCGGTCCAGCCTTCTCCTCTCCTACCCGTGTCGTCTTCTTCCCCCCAACACGCCTAAAACTCCCAAATCGGCGCCGAATTTTCTGCCTCCGATCATGCTGTTTGACCTGTCGTTCTCCTCCTCTCTTTCCTGTCGTCTTCCCTATCATTTCTTCTCAGTTGACCATTCCCTCCCCTACTCGTTCCATTCCCCTTCCTAACAAAGCATGGTCTACACACGTAGACCTACGCTAGCCCATCCTCGCTGGTCGGAGCACCATACCCTTTGCCCCTACTCTCCCACCCTCCTTTGTCATTTTGTTCAGCCTTCTGTTCCACCGTCGACCGCCTTTGCTGCTCACTCCAGCCACCAAAACGCTCCCTGCACCGCCCTCTACACAACCAAACCACCAGCCTTCCTTGCTTTGCCCTGCACGAGCCACCCCGGCCGTGCAAAAGTACCTTCCCGAACAACACCCTTCGACCCGTGCAAAAGTACCTCTACCTCCCAAAACATCCAGTGTAATCCCCCAAAAATTTCAAAAACCCATATTTTAATAAATAACTTTATTTGAAATAAAATTAGCTTGTAAAATTATTATTTTAATTATCTTATGGATTTTAGAGTATGTAAATTTGGATAAGAGTATTTAATAAATTAAAAATAAATATTTTGCTATTTATCATATTGTTTTATTTAAATAATTTTCCAAACTAATATTTTACCAACTTTATCCTTTTTAAAATAAAATATTAGATTATAATAAATTAAATTATTAAATTAAATAATTTACCAAGAATATTATATTTTATGATTTTATAAATTTAATTAAATTACTTTTCCTATTTTTTTCCATTCCCCTTTTTCCCTTTTTCCTCTTTCTTTTTTTCCCTTTTCCCTCGGGCTACCTCGCCAGGCCATCCCTCCTTGTGCGTTGGGCCAGGCCCGCTCCTTCCTCCCTTCTCTCCCTCGCGCACCACCTAGCACACTCAATGCCTCTCTCCCGCGTGCCTGACCTAGCCGGTCCCCCCCTTTTCTTTTCCTTCTTTCCCCAACTGGCCGGCCTATTTTCTCTCCTTTCCCTGACCGGCCGCCCGCAGCCTCCCTTCTTCCTCCTTCTTCCCAGGCGTCGACAGCCGCCGACCTGTCCACTGCTACCCGACCACCTGCAGCCACCGCCCTGCCACCCTGCCTCTCCTTCTCCCTCTTCTCCCTCTTCTCCCTCTTCTTTTTCTCACCTTTCCCTGCCCCATTATCTTCGAAGCCCTTCTTCCCCGACCCTCTTCCCTCCATTTTCTCCCCCCACTTTCTCCCCTTCGTTTCGTGCGCCGCCGCCCTCCGCCGCTTCGACCGCCTTACCCAGCCCCTACACCGCCTCCTTCACCCTTCTACTACAACCCTGCACTGCCCCAACACCATCCAACCCATCCCGCAACCCTCTTTCTCCCTTCTTCTATTTTTCTCCCTGTTTTCACCCTTCTCGACAGCCGCCTGTAACGCTACCGTTCTCCGCCGTCCGGTCGTCTCTACTGCCGCCCAGACCACCAATCTCCTCCCTGCAACCTCCTCTACCACCCCCATACTTTACTTTCCCGAAACCAGCCCCTTCACCCCTTCGTTTTCCCTCTTTCTTTTCCTTCCTCGCCAGCCTTCACCTTGACACCCCACTTCGACCGCCACCTTCACTGCCTTGTTGCCACCGCCTCCGCCACCATTATCCACCATCAACACGTCCTCGACCACCTCTTACACCCCCTCTCCACCTCTGCATCCTTCCCTTGCCTTGAATCCACCCCACATGCCTCTTTTCCTAGCCTAAACATCCTAACCTGAAATTATATTTATTTCTTTCTATTACCCTCCTTCGAGCCCTCCTCTCCATAAATTTTTATGGAGCTCATGTTGCATTAGCAGCATGAGTTTCTGGACTTCTTAATCTATTTGTTTATTAATTTTAAGGTATAATTATATTTTAAGTTAATTATTCTATTAATTGTTATAAAGCCTTATGTCTTGATATTTTTATGAGTTCTAACATAATAAACCTTGATATTATTTTTAGGTGTTGGTTTTGATAATTGAATCTTAAACCTTAAACCGGAATACCGGTGAGGTCTGCTTTGGCGAGAATCGAGGTAATCGTTAAATCTCCCTTAAATGCATGGAAACGTATTCTAGCACATTAGGAATTTATTATGATTTTATGTATGTTTCGTGAGCCAAGCATGATATATAAATGGTTGTTTACATTTATTGAAAGAAAAAGGAAAATGCATGATAGCTTTGTGCCATGTGTAGGTATGATAATTAGGGAAAAGGTTGATTATTGATGGAAATGTTAAATTCTTGTTTATGATGTATTAGGTGGCTAAGGCATGAATGATATTATTGTCTAAGGGTATTATAGTAATTATGGTTATGAAGTATGTGATCTAATGTATGTAGTTGCTAATGAGTATTATGTTGATTAATGACACGTTGGTGGACTTAGATGATAAGAATAATATCATTATTTTATGTAGTGATGGTAAGTTCATAAAAATGGTGAATAAAGGGGGTTGAGCGGAAATTTTATAAGTGAAAAGGGTGTTTCGGTAAATTTTATAAGTGAAAGGGGCATTTTGGTAATTTGTGAGCAAAGGGGTATTTTGGTAATTTCAAAGGAAAGGGCTTGAATGATAATTCATAAGTAGGAGGATAAAATTGTAAGTTGTGAGAAAGAAGGGTAAGAATGGTAATTTTGGAAATATGGGTAAAATAGTAATTTTGGATGAAGGAGGGCAATATGGTAATTTTTCAAGTGAAAGGGCAATATGATAATTTTGAAAGTAAAGGGGCAAAATAGTAATTTCATAAGTAAGTGGTAATATGGTAAATTTTATAAGTGAATGGCAACACGGTAATTTTGTAAGTGAGGGGTATTATGGTAATTTTATGAGTAAAATGTTAATATGGTAATTTTGGAAAAGAAGGGCAAAATGGTAATTTGGTAAGGAAAGATAAAAATGATAATTTTGGATGTAAAAGGGTAAGATAGTAATTTGGAAAGAAAAAGGGGTGTTATGGTAATTTTACAAGTAAAAGGAGTATGGTGGTAATTTTCATAAATAAAATGATATTATGGTAATTTGAAAGTAAGGGGTAGAAGGGTAATTTTATAAATAAAAGGATATTATGGTAAACTTGGGAGTAAGGGGGTAACTTGGTAATTATGATAAATACAAAAGATAATTTAGTAATTAAATTATGATTGTAGAAGGGCAATTGGATAAGTATGATACTAGAGACGGGTAATTTGGTAAATTAACCAATTAAAGGGCATTATGGTAGTTTTAATAAAGGAGAAGGGAAATTTAGTAATTATAACAAAGGAGAAGGGCGATTTGGTAATATAACCAACCAAAAGGGAAATATGTTAAGTGTAGCAATTATGAGGGGTGAATGGTAATCTAAAAAGGGTAGGAGATAATTTGGTAACCTAAATTGGACAAGGGGTAATTTGGTAATTACGTAACCTAAGGGGTAATATAGTAAATTGTCAAGTAAATAAGGAATAATTAGCAATTATCTAAGTAAAGAGCAAATGAATAATTTGTACCTAAAATGTCTTTGGAATTGTGGACCTTTATAATATGATTAAATAATGCTGATTAGCCAAGTAAGAGTATCTAATGATTAGTATGGCCTTGATGGTTTCTCTGTGACATCCGGGATAATCCTCTGAATAAGAGACGATTAATGATATCGAAACGATTGAAAGTGAATAAGTATCGGATTACAGTGCTTTTCGTGATCACCTTAATTAAGACACTATTACTTAAAGTGGAAGACCTCGAGATCGGGTATGGTGACTCCTTAGGGGTCGCTACCCTAAGGACGTGGTTTAGTCCACGATTATTCTAGTATTTGCTGGTGTGCCTTTGTGCCCCAGCCAGGCCCTATATCTTACTCTTTCTAGCTCTACGGACCTAGTTAAGGGGTATGCATACTTATGGATTAGGTATCCTTGTCGATAGGGTACTGAGTTAGCTTTATGCACAGTACGACCAGGGTACCTTTGTGTCCTTGGGTTTGTGGTTGAAGGGTACTGAGTAGCTGATATGCATTGGTACGACCGGTGTACCTTTGTGTCTTGGGTTATTGATCTCCCGTTCGAGGCAAATAAATATGTTTGATGTGTTGATTAAAGAAAGGAAAGATACTATTATTGAAAGTGGAATATTAATGAGTTGGGCCCAGATGATTAAGATATTGAATACCGGTCCATCGATTATAATAGTGGCCAGGAGCGTTGTGCCCTGGATGATGATTCTTTATATATCCCGGTCCACCGGTTATAATAGTGGCCAGGAGCATTGTGCCCTGGATGATGATTCTTTATATATCCCGGTCCACCGGTTATAATAGTGGCCAGGAGCGTTGTGCCCTGGATGATGATTTTTATATATTCCGGTCCACCGGCAATAATAGTGAGGGTCCCGAGCTCAATAAAACCAGTTATGTATGTGAATAAAATTATGGGAAAATACTAATCACTTATAGTGGAACAATGGCTTAAGGCCTGATTGTTTTGAGTTTGCATTATGACATGGCTTAAGATCGTAAGTACCGATTGTTTGTAACGATATATTGATATGCTATGTGAATGTTAATTATGTGAATTTTATATATGTATGTAGCTTATTTCATGTGTTGTATTGCGGGCCTGATTTTAAGTGGGACTTTAAAGGGTTACTCAATAGCGTAGTACTGAAGGGTTCCATTCGTGGGCCCCCTGCCTATTCAACGGGCAGTGTCCCTTGCAGGTCTTTTCAGGTGCTACTCAAGTAGGCAACGGGAAAGAGAGTAAGGTCTCATCCGGAACTACTAGGGTTTTTGTTTCTCTCTCTTTGAAATTTCTGGTTTTAAATATATATGTTGATACTGTAACCACCATTGGTGGATTTCATCCTTGTAAACATTTGATATGCTACTCTGATTTAAGTGTGTTGAAATTCTTGCAAATTGTATTTCATTTTCCTTTAGCCTTAGCACTTAGTACTGGAACGGTATGAGTGAACCAGTCTGGTACTAAGTGTGGCGGTAATACTCCCAAAATTCACGGTTTATTAATTTGCTTCCGCTAATTTCCTTTTAATTAATGAAATTTTTCAGTAGTGAATTTTGGGGGTGTTACATCCACGGAATCCTGCCCTACCACCCCACACCTTCATTTTCCCCTACTTCCCTCTCCCCTAGCCTCCACATCCACCTCTCCACTTCTTCTTACCTCCACCGCCGCTGCCACCGGCACAACCACCTAGCCTAGGTTGTTCCCCAACTCTTTAATCTCTAAACCCCGTATATTAATTGTGTTAATGATTTTAATATTATAAATATTATTATTAGTGTTATTATGATTATTAATATTATTATTATTATTATTATTATTATTATTATTATTATTACTATTGTTATTATTATTATCACTATTATTATTACTATCATTATCATTATTATTGCTATTGGTATTATTATAATTATTAGTATTATCATTACTATATTTACTACTCTAACTATTATTGTCATTGTTATTATCTCTCTTATTATTATTATTATTATTTTAGTATTCTTATTATTATTATTAGTATTATTACTACTATTATTATTATTATCATTACCATTAGTATTATTATTATCATGGTTAAGGTTGTTGTTAATATTATTATTATCATTATTATTATTACTACTACTACTACTACTATGATTTCGCTTAATATTATCATCATTATTATCACTATTACCATTATTGTTATTATTAGTATTCTTATTATTATTATTAGTAATATTGCTATTAGTAATACTGAAACCCTTACTTTAATACTATGAGTATTAATAAGACTTACTTGATTAGTAGTGATTCGATTAACTATCTTGAGAATAATAATAATCCTACCTTTTGATTATAAACTAATATTATTAATATTAGCCTTAGTATTAGGCCATGATAGGGGTAAGATAGGAATGTTGGTAATTTCGGTAGGGGGCGATTAATCCATAGTATTTCCCTCTTATAGGTGAATCGAGTCAAAACCCCCAGGAAGCGTAGGAGCGTGCTCCAAGCCCGACGACGATTTAGGTAAGGGTATAGCTAAGACCGCTTATATGTTACATGTCTTACTTTCCTTGTATGTCTCGGGTGATTATATGTCGTGTTCTATATGCTGTTACCTTGTTTTATGTAGCACAGCTTGAAATCCGAGGTACGTTCATGTGATCTCTTCTATTATGTATTAATATGGATATGCTACAAGTTGTGATATAATGTGGCCCTTAGGACATGCATGCTAGGGTAATGTTGTGATGATGTGGGTTGGGGCATGAAAAAGAAAATTGGGAAAGAAACATAACCAAGGGGAAGTAAGTTGGCTAATGGAGGTATAGGAGGAACTAGGGTTGCATGGGGTGGTTAAGGTTCGCATAGGGGTGAACCTTACATATGGAAAGTTGCCTCGGGGCATGAGGAAGGTAATAGAAGTATCGTTTGGGTGTCTGGGGGCTTTGGGGGGAAAATAGTACTTGGACTAGAATAAGGGTGCGCAAGAGTCTTGGTTAGAGTTTAAAGGGAACTCTAATTTAAGTAGGGGAAAGAAGAGAAAGAGAATAATAAAAAAATAAGTGGGAATGAGTGGGACATGAAGTGAGGGTTGAACCGAAGGGTCCTGATGTGTAGGGGTGCTAGAATAAGTCTGGGTTGTATGAGGCAGAAAAGGATGGGCCACATAGGCCCAAGTTAGGGTTTTTGGAGAAAACCATAAGGGAAGGTGGCGAGTGGACTTTGGAGTATAAGGTGGTGGGCCTAGACCCACACACGTAGGAGACGGGTTCTCGGTGTGAGCAAGCGGATTAAAGGAAGGATGTTGGGGCGAGTTAGGAGGTGTAGAGGTCTCAAGATATGAGATGGGCCCTCTTAGGAGGATAAGTTTAGTTGAAGTTAGCCATGCATGTCTAGGGATGAATCTGTTGAATAAGATACGATAAAATACTAATCATGTAAAGTGGAAGAGTATTGAGCCGAGTCTAGCCAATCCACCGGTTAGGAATAGCGGTTAAGGTTTTTACCCTATAAGTGACCGATCCACCGGTGGATAATAGTGGTGTGGACTTCGTCCCGCAAGTGATCGGCCCACCAACTATAATAGCGAGGGATCCTGAGCTCAATAAACCAAACCCTAATGTGATAATTCATGTAAAAGATACTAAGTACTTACAGTGGAACACCATGAGAGTCGGGGCCAGACCGATCCACTGGCATAATAGTGGCTAGGAGCGTTTTGCCCTGGAGACCGATCCACCGGCTTATAATAGTGGTGAGGTGCGTTTTGCCCTATAAGTGACTGATCCACCGGTTATAATAGTGGGGTTCCCGTACTTACATGGATTGATAAGAATTATGGTGTGAAACAAGTATTATCCAGAGAATAAATAAACAATGTGGGCCTTTATTTACCTGAGAAATTGTGTTCTATCATGTGATTGTGATTATGTTATGTGTTCATATGTGTTGGCCTTAGTTATATGGTTACCTTGCTCAATACGTAGCGTACTAACCACCCGTTTCATGGGTGTTGCTCATTCTCATGAGCAGAAGGCCCCTCTGACTTAGTGCAGGTTGGTGACGCTATCTTCGATGCCTACCACGCTTACGAGGTATAGGGCGGGGCTGAGAGTTGAGCCCAGACCTAGCTTGGGAGACAAGAGAGACGTGGATGGAGTCCATAATCTATTTTGTTCTCCCTGTATTTTTGTACTTTGTCTTGTTTTGTTGTATGGCATACTCTGCCATTTGGTACTTTAAAACTATACTTTGGGTTGTACCCTTTTGATTTCCGCACTCTGATTCTGTATGAGTTGTGTTTTGCTAATGACCGGTGTTTCATTAACGATTTGTACTTGATGATCAATCTTGCTTAGCCTTTGCACTTAGTATTGGGAAGGTAGGAGTGAACCGATCTGGTACTAAGTGTGGCGGTAATGCCCTTGAGTTTATAGTTTTATCCTTTCGTTTTTATTAAACCCTTTTTTATTAAACGAAATTTTTCAGTAGTAAATTTGAGGGTATTACAATCATACATCGCACAAGATTAGAGTATAATTCTTCATCATCTTCCTCACGCCTCTTTGCTTGTCACTATAATAGTCCTAATTTTCTCAATGTAAAATTTTCATTTTACAAGAAAGAGGAAGCATGTGAAAAACATAACTAGGGAGTGCGAAAACTATATCAAATATAGGAAAAGTGTAGTCATCACCTAACACATGCATGATGTAAAATAAAGCAAAGTGAGACCAACAAACAAATGCATTTACTAACAAGATAATAGTAATATAAATAAATATGATAGTATGATAGAAAAAAAAGAGAGGGACAATATCCAAAATGCAAGAATCAAATCCAAGTCTCAATAACTAGACATAACTAAAAATATCCTTACACATTGGGAAGAAAGTATTTATACTAGTTAGTTGAATTCTCAACTATAATAAAATCACAAAAATATCCCCTAAGCAATGAACGTCTAAATTCCCATATCATCATTCGCAGCATGCTCTAGTGAAAATTCATAACCCTACAAAATGTCATTTGCTCCCTAAAAAAAAGCTAAATCAACACATTAAGCACACAAGGTTGTATTACTAAGGTAAAGTACTGGTAAAATAAACTATCTATAACACTACAAGAGTGTATGTTACATATTGAGGAACATGCTTATTCAGTATCTTATTAAAACATGTTGATATATATTAAAATGTAACATACTAATAAATACTTTTGGAAATATGTGTTTCATCTAAACATGATACTGAAGCCAAGCATAGCCATTCACCATCAGAAGCAAAACAAATAAATATCTAACTATTTCATTATCCATGACAAAGATGAATATGCAAATACTGACCCCATTTCACATTAGAACATGCTAATGGGGACATACACTCAATTTTGGGTCTACTACACTGCCCAAAAATTATAGTTGTATCTAATGGTTACTTGGTTATTGGGTACAAGTAACAGGTAATTGATGCAGGAGTATCCCCCTAAGAAATAAACATAAGGATAATCTACTTATTAATTTTTCCAAAGCTGAAGACTTTAAAACTATTCTTACTTAGATTAATGAATGGTAAGATTATTAGAGAGCCTTGCAAAGCCATGCAATACCAAATCAAATCATCGACCCCCACATGGGGTTGGTTCTATTTATGGCTCCACAAAGACACTTATGATCGACTCCATTACGGCTTCAATATAACTCACCAAAGCCACAATTTTCTCCATCTTTACACTCAACCATTTCAGTTGAGGACTCTACTCTTTACATCCCTATTTCATGTGTAGAATTAAGGGACTTTGTGAAGATAATCTTAGGGAGATAAAGGCCTTCAAACCAAGCTTAATTTAGGGAGAACCAACCACAAGACTTTTAGCCAAATTCTATCCTACTGTGGAGACTACACCCATCATCTTTCAATCAAATAAAATTTTTCTTTCTTAGTTAATCAAAAGTAAATGTTCTTAAAGTGTAACTTATGTTTTCTTAGAACTTGTCATAGGTTGTAATAACATCCATCATGTGATGGAAGGCTAGGAAGGATCGACAATCAACAATAGCTGATTGTAGAGACTAGCTACAACATCCCCAAAATTCACTACTAAAAAATTTTATTTTATTTAAAAATTAGCAGAAGTAAAAAGAAAAAACCCTACACTGGGCTGATAAAGAGGAATTTTTGCCCTTAGTTCAGGAGGTGTGGACAAAACCCTACACTGGTTCAGCCATGTTCAGGATTGTCTCCAAACTAAAAGAGCTCAAGGGAAAACTTAAGGAGCTGAACAATCTACACTGGGGTCATGTGTCTGCTAAAGTTAAGAAATCCCACTCTGAATGGCTTGAGGCCCACAGAAACCTCATGCTTGACCCTTTTAACCAGCACTCGATTCAGATTGAAAGAAAATCTTCTATCAAATGGCATTCCCATGCTGCAGAAGAAGAACAATTCTTTCAACAAAAGGCTCACATTCAATCTGTGAAACTGGGTGATGGGAATAACAGTTACTTTCATGCTATTGCCCAAGGTAGGAGAACTCATAATAGGCTTAACAAACTTTATGATGATAATAATCATTGTATAATGGGGGATGATAATATTGCTGCTGAGGTTCATCATTTCTATGCCAATCTTTTGGGGAAATCAGTTCCTACTCTACATATTGACCCTGATGTGTGCAAAAATGGAGGAATTCTGTCTCAAAGTTCCAGAACACATCTCATCTCTGAACCTTCCAGCCTTGAAGTAAAGAATGTTGTTTTCTCAATGGGTGACACAACTGCTCCTGGCCCTGATGGATTTAACCCTTATTTCTTCAAGAGAGCCTGGGCCAATATTGAGAAAGATATGGTTGATGCTGTTACACAATTTTGGAGATCAGAGAAAGTTCTTAATCAGGTTAACAACACTGCTGTGACCCTGATCCAAAAGACAGCTGGAGCCTGCAGAGTTAAAGATTTTCGACCTATAGCCTGCTGCAATGTGATCTACAAAATTCTTTCCAAAGTTATTTCCAACAGGCTGCAAAGTATCTTGCATGAGGTTATTGACAGTTCCCAAGCAGCTTTTGTTAAGGGTAGACATTTGGAAAATAATATTTTGCTTACTGCAGAGCTTCTTAAACACTACAACAGGAAGAATATTTCACCCCGCATGGTTTTTAAGGTGGATATTCAGAAGGCTTATGATTCCATTGAGTGGACCTTTATCCTCCAAATCTTAAAACAATTTGGATTTCCCTCAAAAATTATCAACCTCATCTCACAATGTATTTCTTCTATTAGAATTTCTTTTAATATTAATGGCTCTCTGACTAAGCCTCTTCCTTGTAAGAGGGGTTTAAGACAAGGAGATCCCTTATCTCCTTATCTCTTTGTTCTTGGTATGGAATACCTACATAGAAGCTTAAAGGGTCTTTGGTTGGAGGAAGGTTTTCAGTTTCACCCTGGTTGTCAGAAGTTAAATTTGATTGATCTTTGCTTTGCTAATGATCTATTGCTGTTTTCCAAGGCTACCCCTAAGTCTGCTCACCTCATCAGAAAATATTTGGATGATTTTAGTCAAAGGTCTGGTTTAACTATCAACCCCTCCAAAAGTTCTGTATATATGGGGGGGATCCCTGATGATAAAAGGAGGCAAATCCTCCAGGAGCTTGGATGTGTAGAAGGTTCTTTCCCTTTCAGATACTTGGGTATTCCTTTGGAATCAACTAGCCTTAGCACTCATCATTACTCTCCTTTAATTGAGAAAATTCTAGCTAAGGTCAAGCACTGGTCTACTAGATTTCTCAGCTATGTAGGGAGAGTCCAGCTTATTAATTCTGTTCAGAATTTTTGGGCACAAATTTTCTTACTCCCTAAAGCTGTTGTTCAAAAAATAGATTCTATTTGCAGAACTTACCTCTGGACAGGTTCTACTAATAATGGTAGAAAGGCCTTGGTGGCTTGGAGGCATATTTGTCTACCAAAGAAGGAAGGTGGCTTAGGAATCAAAGATCTTCATAGCTGGAACAAGGCAGCAATTGCAAAATTCCTTTGGCAACTGATCCACAACAAAGACAACCTTTGGATCAAATGGGTGCATGAATATTACATCAAGGATCAGGACATATGGTCCTTTGATTGTAAAAATCACCATTCCTGGATTTTTAAGAAAGTTCTGAATTTGAGATCAAATATTGGCCCTATCCTCAAAACAGAAGCAAGCTCTCCAGCTGCCACTTTCTCCACCAGGGATATCTATGAAAAAATTAGACCTCGAGGACAGGATGTGGATTGGTTTTACCTTGTGTGGAAACAGGAGGGAGCCCCAAGACACAAATTTATCAGTTGGCTCACTTGTAGAAATGCCCTTCTTACAAAGGAAAAACTTCATGAATGGAAGGTTATTAATAATGCAATCTGTGAGGCATGTGGCAAGTCTATTGAAAATATTGACCATGTTATGGTTCAATGCCAAATTGCTAATGAATGCTGGAGACAAATCCTGAACTGGCTTGGATGGTGTCACTGGAGCACTAATTGGATACAGATGTTAACATGGCTTATCAAACATACCAAGAGAAGACAAGGGAGAGCTGGATTATTGAGATTGTCAGCTTCTGCAGTAATCTATGAATTATGGGCGTACAGAAACCAAGTTATCTTCCAAGATAGAAAACTGCAGATCTAGGATATTGTGAGGAAAATTATGACTCATGTATATATTAGAATTTATCATTGCAGTAGATTTAATAAGTATAGGACTAGTTTAGAGAAACTAGATAGCTAAGTCTATCTCCTACCTTATCTTCCCATTTTGGTTATTAATGAAATTTTCTTTAATTACCAAAAAAAAGAAAAAACCCTAAATTTCAAGGATGTTACTACTACACTTAGTAGCAGACCACTTTCCTCCTACCGTTCTAGTACCAAGTGCTAAGGCTAAAAAATAAAAATACAATTTCCTCAAAATTAGACTTTATTGAAATCATAGTAGAGCAGTAAACACTTTACAAGAATAAAACCCACTATTAGTGGTTATAGGAGTAAAATAATGTAAACAAGGAAATAAAAAGTGCAAAGAGAAACCCTAAAATATTTTTAGATAATCCTTATGCTCTTACCCCATAGTGGCATAAATAGCACTTGCAATAGTCCTACATGGGACATTGCCCATTGAATAGGCAGGGGCCCATAAATGGAACCCTTCAGTACTATGGTACTAAGTAACCCCTTTATAGCAAACCGAAAGGTAGGGTTCGTATGTAACACATAATACACAATGACATAAAACGATAACATATGTAGGCATAGGGATAACCATGAGCATCTTAAGGAATAATAAACAGTGTAACACCTCATATAAGAAGAAATACATAGTGCAAGGCCCATTCACTTAGCAATATTGTAACATACCAAGAGAGAGATAGGTATCAAGACTGAACTTATATTATAACTGTAGATCATGAGGATGAAAGTAACTCTTTTGCTCTTAAACCATTAATTAATCATTATTGAATCATCATCTTTCGAATTATATCCATGTGAGTGCGGGAACCCCACTATTATAACCGGTGGACCATAATATACTTCAGGATAGAACACACCTAACTACTATTATTCGTTGGTGAACTGGCCTCCAGGGAACCCTGCACTTGGCCACTATTATTTTCCGGTAGACTGGTTTGGCCCCAACTCACATGGTGTTTTACTATAAGTGATTTGTATTTTTTCATGATTTATTCACATCCAAGATTTGGTTTATTGAGCTTGGGATCCCCCATTATTATAGTCGGTGGGCTGGTTCACATGTACATCTTCCAAGACAAAGTGTTCTTGGGCCACTATTATAACCGGTGGACTGGTACACATATACATCTTCTAGGGCAAGGCACTCCTAGGCCACTATGATAACCGGTGGACATGTACACATGATATAATCCATCAGGGTCTGGCTCAATAATCTTTTACTTTGCATGATTAGTGTTTTTTCCTTTTGATTAGCATAACAGTTCCATTTATTTAACTCGAGGGGGAGATCAAGAACTCAAAGATGCAAAGGTATACCAATCATACTAGCGCATGCAAGCAACATAGTACCCTTCAACCATCAACCTAGGGACGCAAAGGTACCCTGGTCACATTAGTGCACAAGGACACATAATACCATACAAACAAGGACACCTAGTCCATAAGTATGCATACCCCCTACATAGGTCCGTACAACTAGATAAAGTAAGATGTATGTCCTGGCTGGGGTACTAAGGCACACCAACAAATACCAGAATAATCATGGGCTAAACCATGTCTTTAGGGTAGCGATCCCTAAAGAGCCACCATTCCCGATCTCGAGGTCTTCCACTTTAATTATTAATGTCTTAATTAAGTTGACCACGAGAAATATAACAACCACATACTTATTCATACAGTTATCCATGTTAACCTAAAGAAACCACTAAGGCCATCCATACATTATCTAATTCTAATTTAGGATTCATTTCCATCTATTCATATGCCATAAGGGTTATCATATCATAATTATAATATGGTCTTAGAGTTTGGATAGTCTGTATCGAAGGATCATGGAACACTTAACCCTAGAATGCCCTTGTATCATATCCAACACACATTACCATGCACGATTAATGATTAAGACACCCTTTTATGAATATGAGACAAACACCATATCACACCCTTATATTATTAATTAATGTCACTTAGGTCTGATTATGGAGACTAATTTAATCCATTAACAGGCCATATGCAAGTTATTGATTTACCCCATCATCCTTACAAAATTACTAAAATACCTCTTGTTCGTAAAATTACCAAGTCATCCCTATTTATTTGCCAAATTACCATATTACTCTTCATGTTTGCATAATTACCAAATTAGCCCTTAAATTACCTTCCATACTTATTAAATCACCACTGTACCCCTCATACTTGTTACATTTACCAACTTACCCTTTTGGTTAGTTAAATCACTAAATTGCCCTTCATACTTAATAAATTTACCAAGTTACCCTTTTAGTTGATCATATTACCAAATTGCCCTTCTTATTTATTAAAATTACCAAATTGCCCTTTTGGTTGGTTAAATTACCAAATTGTTCCTCTTACTTATTTAAATTACTAGATTGCCCTTTTGGTTGGTTACTTTACCAAATTACCCTTCTTACTTATTAAAATTACTAAATTGCCCTTTTAGTGGATTAAATTACCAAAGTAAACTTCTTAATTGTTATAATTATCATTTTGCCCCTTTTACCTACAAAATTACCAAATTACCCTTCCTTTTATGCCAATTTACCAAATTACCCTTTCTTTAATCCAAATTACCAAAATACCCTTCTTTATGAAACCACCATTTTACCCCTTTACTTTACAAAATTACTAAAATACCCTTCCTTTTTACAAAATTACTAAAATGCCCTTCTCCTTTATTAAATCACTATTATACCCCCTTTATAAAATTACCAAAATTCCCTTCATCTATTCCAAATTACCAAAATACCCTTCTTCTTTATTAAATCACCATTTTACCCCATTTACTTATAATTTACCATGTTATCCCCTCTTCCGTGTAAAATTACTAAAATACCCTCCTTACTTTGCCATTTACCATTTTACCTCCTTTACAATTATAATTTACCATTTTGCCCTTATTATACCAATTTTACTAAAATATCCTCACCACATAAATATTAATATACATGGTCCATATATATCATCTAACATCACCAGCTATTATTATTTATCATTAATACTCATTAGCACCTACCATACACACATATTTAGACAACACCTTTTGCACAAGAAAAACTTACCAAAATTCCCTTAGGGCTCATATTAACATTATCTATGCAACAAATGACCACATTAGATTATCAAATCATGCATATGTATTAAACCTTATCATTAACAACAAGGCTCTTTCCTTAAGCATTATTTCTACACATGACACATAAATTAAATGCTTTTCTTTTCATCAACCAACATATGCCACTAAATAAATTGTACTTTTCAACATATATCATGCATATAAACATATTAAAAATCCTAATGTGCTAACATACGTATATCCACACATTTTAGTAGGGTATAATAATTACTTTATTTTTAGGAAAAATTAACCTTACCAGTACCCTAGTTAATGGTTTGAGCTTTGATTAGTAAAATCAATACTTAAAAATAATATCAATATTTATCATATTAGAAGTAGAAAAATATAAAGAACTAACCTTTATCAAAAACTTAATTAAATACATACTAATGTTAACTATTATTATACCTCAAGGCTTAGCCAAATATTACCAAAGGAAAGGAAAAGAAGAGGGGAAGCGAGGAAGTGTTGAAATACCCCAAAACCTAATTTTAAGAATTTTAGTTAAATAAGGATTTATTTTAAAAATTAATTAAATAAATTATTTTTTATTAAAATAAAAGATAATTAATTAGGGAAATTCAAGAAGAAAATAATAAATATTTTTATTAGAAAAATTTGTGTATTTTGTTAATTAAAATGGAATTTATGAAAAATCTTCTAAAAATCCTAACTAAGCCTAACAAAGGGATTAAAATATAATTTTAATTAATTATTATTATTTTTAAATTTTCCAAATATTCAAATTAATTTAATCAACCCAAATCACCTATTTTTCTTTTTTCCTTTTCTTTCCTTTTTCTTTCTTTTTCTTTTCTTTTTCTTACCTTTCCCTCCCCCGACCTGGGCCAGCCCAGCGGCCCAAGCCCTTCTTCCCTTTTCTTTCCTTTAGTGATGCCTACTTCCCTGCTTCCTTTTTCTCCCTCCCGTGGCTTGCTTCTCTCCTTTCTTTTTTCTCCTACCGTGGCCCAGTTCCTTTCTTTTTCTTCCTTCGGCGCAGCCCAAGACCGAAACACCGTGTTTTGTTAAGTCTTTCTCCCGTCGCCCGGCCAGTCTCCCTTTCTTTTCTTTTCTTTCTTTTCTTCCCCAGACCGCTGGTCCATCCCCCCTTCTTCTTCTTCCTCCTCAGCTGTTCGCACCTGCAACTTTTCGAGAATCACGTCGTCTGCCACGCCCGCTTGACTAATCATTTCTCCCTTCTTTTCCTTGTCATTTCACCGGCCATGCTGATCTAACCCACTTCCCCCTCTTCTCATGCAGTTCCTCCTTTTCCTATGCAACACCCTGCCACGTTCTTGTATTCGTCGGCCTTCGTTACCGCCAGTAAACCCTAACCAACCAGCCTTAAATTTCTATCACTCCCTTCTAACCATAGCCCTCCCTTTTACTCTATAAATACCCCATAATCTACCCTGTATCAAGCTTTTGGTTGCTTACCAGAAAACATTCCTTGTGCCCCGCCGCTACTTCAAACGTCATTGTCGCCGCCCTCTCTGCCCACCCAACTAATCCTTGCACCACCCTCTAACTAACTACACCTCTCTTGCCCCTCGATTTGCCCTACTTGAGCCACCCCGGCTGTGTAAAGTAGCCCCCTTGACCAACCCATTCTTCCTCATCTGCCACCATTCGTGCCACCATCCACCACCACTTCCGCCACTGCCACTACCCCTTTCACCTTCCAAAAACCCCTGTAGACCCTCCTCTATCTCTCCTACCTTTCTTTTCCTCTTTCTCCCCCTCCTCCTCTCTTTCTCTCCTTCTTTCATATTCGGCCACCACCACCGCTGCTGTCCGCTGCCACCTTTGGCTGCACCGCCACCCTCATTTTGTTCCTCTCCTTTTAAGCAACCCTAGACACCCCAACTCCCACCTTCATTCTACCTCTCCTTTTCCCAGCATCCAACTTTTCCCCTTTTCTTCTTTTTTTTTTGGACCACAGCCTCCACCGCCGTGCACCACCACCAGCACTGCTTGTCACCACCAGCCTAAGGTGGAACCCTAACCCTCTCAACCATCTTACCCTATTTTTACAAGCTTTATTTTATTTTATTTCCATTAATTTTAGTATATTATTATTATTATTATTATTATTATTATTATTATTATTATTTTCAATATTAGTATTATTATTCTATATAGAGCTGAAACCCTATTATGCCTATTTTGAATTTTAGCAGTAGTATTATAAATATCATGTCTTATTATTATTAATATTATTAATATTTTGTCATTAGCATTTATTATTATTATTATTTTTATTTTTATTTTTATTGTTATTATTATTATTATTATTATTTATTAAGTTTATTATTATTCAATGTAGGGTCGAAACCCTACTTCATTTTATCTTCGATTATTATCATTACTATTGTTATTATTATTATTATTATTATTATTATTATTATTATTATTATTATTAATGTTATAATTGTTATTATTTTTAGTATCTTTATTATTATTATTATTATTTTTTTTATTTTTAGTATCACTATTATTATTATTAGGGTAAAGTCTTCAAACCCTATATTATTAAGTTTTACAATATTACTATTATTTCTTATATCTTTAACAAAATTAGTAATTAGTTAATGTCATTTTTATTAAGATGTTATTATTTTATCAAAAATCTAGTCTTAAAATAAATTAGTAAATAATAGTATTTTACCAAAGGGGAATAAGTTTACTAAGGGATGTGAGTTGACCTAAGTATTTTAATGATCAATGAGTGGAAGAATAAAAGGGGGATTTTAAATAAAATACAAGAGTGGCAGAATGTAAGGTTTCATATGGGAGAATCTGTGATTCTGTATGGGAGAATCTAATCTATGGTGTTGTATAGGAGAATCTAATCTATGGTTGGTATGGGAGGATCAAATCTAGGGTTTTGTATGGATTGAACCTAGGGTTTGGTATGGATGAATCTAGGGTTTTGTATGGAGGAATCTAGGGTTTTGCATGAAGGAATCTAGGGTTTTACATGGAGGAATATAGGGTTTTGCATGGAGGAATCTAGGATATTGTATGGAGGAATTTAGGGTTTTGTATGGATGGATCTAGGGTTTGCATGGTTGAATCTACGGTTTCACGTGGGAGTTTTAGGGTTTTGCATGAAAAGTTTGAAAGGCTGCATGGGATACGTAAAGAGTTCATAGGAGTGAAATTTATATAGGAAAAGTTTAATTGGGGTGTGAGGAAGGTAATGGAAGTGTTGTTTGGGGGTTTGAACACTTGAGTGAAAATAGTATGTGGAATAATATAATGGTACGTAGGAGATCAAACTAGGGTTTGGTGTGGCTAATTAGGGTTTGGTGGTAGTACGGGTACTTGGTGATTAAAGTGTGATGATGAAGGTGGAATCTATGGGTTGTAATGTGTGGAGTGTTAAAATGATTTGGGTTGTATGAGGTAGAGTAGGATGGGCCACTTAGGCCTAAATTAGGGTTTCTAGGGAAAAACCCTAGAGTAAGGAAATAAGTGGACTTGGAGATGTGTATTAGTGGGCCTTGACCCACATATATTGCAGATGGAGTTCTAGTGTGAGTTAGAGTATAGAGGAAATGTTGATGGGGCAAGTTTAGGAGGTACAAGGTTCTCATGATATGGTACGTGTCATTTGGAGGATAAGCGTAGAGGGGTTGAGTCATGCATGTATAGGGTAAAGTTTCTAAATAAGACACAGTAATATATTAATCATTAAAAGTGGAAGATTGTTGAGCCGGGTCTAGACCAATCCATCGACGAATAATAGTAGTTAATATATGATGCCCTATATATGACTCATCCATTGGCAAATAATAGTGGTCAGGCTTTATATCTGTGCGTTTCCGATCCACCGGCTATAATAGTAGTGGATTTCGTGCACAACAAAGCAAATGTAATTGTGCTAAGACATGGGAAAGGCACTAAGTACTTATAGTGAAACAGCATAAGAGTTGGGGCCAGACCAGTCCACCGGCGAATAATAGTGGTCAGAAGCTTTATGTTGTGTATGTTTCTGGTCCACCGGCAATAATAGTGGTCAGAAGCTTTATGCCCTGTATATTTTCGGTCCACCGACAATAATAGTGGGGTTCCTGTACTCGCATGGATTTGATAAAAAGCATGGTGTGAAATGAGTTCTGATAAGAGATTAATTAAGTAATTAATCTAGACTGTAAATGAGCCTTTATGTAATTACCCGAATGGTTATATGATATTATGTTATCATGATGGGCTATATGCTCTTTTTATTTTTCTACATGGTTTATGTGGTTTTATGTGTCAGCCTTAGTGCATCGGTTACGTTACTCAGTACGTAGCGTATTGATCACCCTTTTCATGGGTGCTGCTCATTCCCACGAGTAGTAGGCTCTTCTGACTTTGTGCAAGTGGGCGAGGCATCGAGAGGGGCTGAGTATTGAGCATTTGCTTGACTTAATGATCCGAAGTGACGTGGCTGACTTTTCTCTCCATGTTATTTTATTGCCTTCTATTATTTCTTTCTGCATTAGATTTCCCCTTTTATAACTTATTACTTTGTATTGAGTATTTAAGACGAAACCTTTATCGGTTGTAAACTTTATTTCTCTTTTTCAAATTTTTATAATACGCTCTGGGTTATGATTCTCTTTACGCATACTCTGATTTCTGTGTTATGATCTTTATAGTTCTTTTTATGAACTCTCAGTTTAAGTTTGAAAATAATCCTTTTTAGCCTTACCTCTAGGTACTGGAACGGTTGGAGTGAATCGGTCTAGTACTAAGTGTAGCAGTAACATCCCTAGAATTCACAGGTTTTAATTTAAGTGCTTCTGTTTTTAAAATAAATAAAAAAGTAGTGAATTTTGGGGTGTTATAGCTGTAGGGAGGCAAGGTGGCGGTAAGGGAGGTTCCATGGAGTAAATTAGTGGCTATGGAGGTGGTATAAGAGGAAGGAGGGTAGAGGAAAATGGTGGTGTAGAGTGGAGGCCAAGAAGGAGAGGAATGAAAAGGAAGGAAGGGAAGGGGGCTACAAGGGTGAGTGGGGGTGATGAGGTGGGGCAAGGAGGTTGATGGGGGTGTTAGGGAGGTGTTTATGGTAGTTAGCTAGGCAGTAGAGGCATCGACTGAGGGTGGCAGAGCAAAAATAGGGGATGAGAAGAAGAGGGAAGAAGGGATAAAAAGATGGCTCAGAACGTAGGGAAGGATGGATCTCAAGGGAAGACAATGGGAAAGGGGTAAAGAAGAAAAAGAAGAAGGAGAGGAAATACGGTAAGGGTGGTCATCTAGGACGATGTGGTTGCAGGTGGTAGGGTTGCAGGTTACAGGAAGAAGGAAGGAAGGACATGCAAGGCCTACAGTGTAGGGGCATGTATGGCCCAAAAATGGAAGGAAAGGGACATGGCAAGAGAGGGAGAGAGAGGGCAGAGTTGTAGGGGAAGGCAGGTGGTGTTGGTGTGCGGTGGTCTAAGGAGAAGGAAGAAGGAAAGAATAAGAAGAAGAAAATGAAGGAAAGGCAATCCGGTCGGGCAGAGGAGAAAAAAGGAGAAGGGAGAAAAAAAAAGAGGCTGGGTTGGCACAATCGGGGGAGGAAGAAAGGAAACGAAAATGAAAGGGGGGAGATGGGCTGGGCAACGACACGAGAAAGGCAGGAGAAATGGAAGGAAGTGAGTCATGGCCCAACGTGAGGGGGAGGAAGGAAGGCCATAGGTTGACTGCCGAAGGGGAAAGAAAAAGGAAAATAAAAAAAGGTAAGAAAAAGGAAAAATTAAGAAAAGAAAAAATAAAATAAAATAATTTTTAGAATAATGGCATTTAATATTTTTTATAGATAAATTAATTTAATAATTTAAATTATTAGAAGTGAATATATTGGTTTAAAAAGGGTAATTTTAGTAAAATATTTGTTTAGAAAACTGTTTAAATAAAATGAGTATGATAAAATAACTAAATATTTATTTAATTTATTAAATATTCATATCCATTTTTGCACACTCAAAAATCCACAAAATTATTAAATTAAATAAATTTAAATTTTAAATATCCCAAAAAAGGGTTATTTATTAAATTCTAGATTTTAAAATTTTGAGGTATTACACTAGCAACCTTAGTCAGCTTGTATTAGTATAAACTATGGTTTGTGGTGTAACCAAAGGCCTGAGTACAATCTTTATAGAGGTAAGATGGTTGAAGGGAGAAGGCAACTTTTGACTAAAATTTATCCAGCTTGTTGTCAACATAATATTTCTTCTCAAGGCTAAGAGTTAGTCTTGTAATTTCTCAAAATCTTTCACCATTTAAGCTAAGATTTAAAACCTTAGTTGGTTAGTTTAAGCGCTTAATCTTGAAGGTATTTCAAGCTTATGTTCACATATCATCTTTTTTACCTTTTCTCTACATTTTCTATTTTGTTGAAATCTATCCAATTATATCTCTAGCACTTGACTTAATCCAATATGTTTAGCTTTATGCATCAATAATTATAAAAATTATTATCAGCATCCATGATTCGAATGAATTTAGGACTGCTACTCCCACCAATATTATACACTATGGCCAAGGGGCTTATATCAGTATCTTTAATATCCACCACATTTGCAAAGCCATGCAAAGATATATAAGCACAATTTTGGATCTACTACACCCGCTACAATAACTAGTGCTGAAAGGCTCGCACCAAGAATCTTCAACATCCACCACACATGGACTCTTAGTTCCAAGGGCACTTAATAATAATGGCAATATAACACTAATTATGAATATGGGAAAAGGTACCTAAGAATCATCCATTACTAAATTTCATTTATTGATCCAAAATTGGTGTTTTAAGTGGTGACACCAAACACAAGCAAAACTATCTAAGCTACCATATTAGGGTTTAGGAGACAACACCAAACTCAAACCAAGCAAAAACATTTATGCCACAACCACATCTTTAACCATATTTAATTTTTTTTTAGGTTCAATTGTTTAAGATAATAACATAATTATAATGTCAAAGTCTATCATTCAAGGCTAGGTCAACCCACAAGGTTAAAACTATAAAATATCATATAATCATTTAGGGGGCTAATTGATTAGTTTCACATGCCATTGGAATATTTCAAGACCCATAATAGTAATTAGATCACCAAAAACCACTTATCAGTCAATTGGAAAGAAGGAATAGTTAGCTAGTGTCAAGGTAGAGAGTAAATAAATCTAATATTTGACAAATTGATTAGTTAACCAACACAAATGATGGCTATAATTGAGTATACAATGAATATAGCTTTTGATTAATCATGCATAATTTTCTCATATAACTAGATCATCCTAATGTACTTCTATACTATTAAAACACATATAACATGTTGAGAACTTTAAAGCACATAAATTTATGCTCTTTAATCAAATACACAATAATTCTCATGCTTATCTCATTAACATCATCATAAGGATAAATTTGTTAAAGCAAATTCATGATAACCACAATTTACAATCCAATACTTAATCATATTAGAGGTAAGATTGACTTACCTTTAAACAGTATCTTCTAGTAACTATTGCCCTAAAAATGTTGTCTACACCAAATACTCTTAATTATTCTAAGAACATAATAAAACTTTATTTAAAACCAAAATAGATGAGGGAAAAAATGAAGCTCAAATCCTCAATCCTCCCAAAACTATGTTTGCCATGGGGAGAAAAGTATAGATTTAGAAGGAGGAGGAGGAGGAGAAGAAGAAGAAGAAGAAAGTAACAAAATATAGACTTTTTCCTTGATCACCAAATTCAAGCAATGTGTTATCAATCATCATCCATTTTTGGAGTGTTATTTGTATGTATAAGAAGCGCATAAACTATATTACAATTGATATTCTATGTTAAATGCTTATTATCTTAATCATCATTAAACATCTTTCTAAAACTTGGTATTTTAAGAATAATACCTTGGTCAAAACCTTATACTTATTATATCTTAGTTCTTTGATTTTGGGATTCAAAAAAATTATCCAAGGACACATATCTATTCTCATAATCCGTGCCCATGAATGAAATACTCTTCTTCTTTTTCATAGGTGCAACAACTAGACCATTATTATCAAGAAGCACATATTTCAAAAGTGCTTATAATTCCATAAAACTATTATCATACCATTCTTGACATGCTTTTAATTTATACAACCTTAAAATAATGGGTAATATAGTAAACATCTTGCAACCACCATATTGAGCCACTCACCAACTTCTCAAACATTTTACCATAATTTCAAAACCTTTGCTCAATATTCTAAGTCATCTCCACTAACAAATCTCCCTCATAGTTCTCAAATGTTTCATTTTCTTCCCTAATATCTTCCTCATTATTATATTGAGATAATGTCTCATCATCTCATATCCAATGCTTAAAACTTCTATCAATTTTGTACACAGAAAAATGATTTAATTAGTTCATCACTATAATACCCCCTCTTTTTGTGAATTTTGTGGAATGAGAAGTTATAGTATTTACTAACATTTGATAGAGTTTGATTTTTATTTTGAACTATATTTGAGTTTGAGGAAAAATTAGATTTGAATAAGTTCTAAAAATTTAGTAAAATAAGTGTTTAGGTGGACTGCTCAACTAGTTCCATGAACCAATTTACTAGTTCATTATTTCAGCTAAAGAGTTTCTCTTGATCTAATTGATCAAATAGTTAGTAGAGAAATCGACTGATTTATTGAGCTAAGTACATTTTTAAAACTTGATTTTTTAGAAAAGCCTTATTATAAAAAATAGAACCTGGGTAATCCCATTCCAAGTTATTCTTTAAAGATTCTTAACCTTTCTTACTATGCTTTCAACCTAAACTTCTACTATTAACTGATTTGAGGAAAATCTAGATAATTGAGGGGGAGGGTGACATTGGATTTTTCTTCTTCCACCTCTATCCTCTACATGATATAGAATCATTTATTTGATTCCTAAATATGTCTCCACTTAGCTGGGAGATTTCATCCACATTGATAGTTCATTTTCTCTTATGTATTTGATATTTTTGGGCAAATTTAACCTGTAATTTTTCAAAAATCATCATTTCAGCTTTGGAAGGGATTTCAACCTATCTTTGACAAAATCTGCCCATTCAACTCAAATTTGAATGGTAAAAATTAGGGTTTTTTGATCTGTTCCTAACCACAGTCATTCTTGTTAGTAAAATCAATCTACTGGTTAGGCTAAAACAATGGATCGGCTCTGTCAAAGTGTGTGCTTTTGGATCTTGACTTGGATATACCTTGATACCATGCCTAATGATTTTATATGATTGTTTAATGAGTGAAATACCTCTTTTATCATAACTGGATAACTAGTAATGGATCACAATTTATGGAATACTCAATGGGTGTTATGAAGGCCATAATGGGTAAACCTGAATAAGTATTAGATGGATTTAAAGGGGTAATGTAATATGGACTTTGGCCTAAAATGAATAAATCTAATGGATTTGGTTAATATTGAGTAACCATTAATGGAAATCCCTCATATGGTTGGGTAATGATAATCGTTAAGATGGAATAAGTATGCGAATGTCTTGTTTGCATAATATATAAGCTTTATGTGATCACAAAACCTTAAGAATCATGTACTTATCTTATAAAGTAAAAGATGGTTTAGTTATGTATGAGTCTAGGTTATCCGATCCTCGATTAGCTACCGAGGTTAATCTGTCTTTGAGCATTTATTGGTGCCTTCGGGTGGGATCCTAGTAGATGCTGATATCTTACCTACTCTAGATACTAATGATGTACTAGGGGTATCAATACTAAAGGGTCTAGTTACCTAGTTAGTTTTGGCTTTAGCCTGGACATATGTCCATTAGTGGTTACTTGGCTTTGGATTAGACTTATATACATTGGTGATTAATTGAGTTTGAGAAAAGTTAGATTTGAATAAGTTTTAGAAGTGGAATAAAAAGAGTTTTCAGGTAGACTGATTGACTTATTTTTTGTTCTAGTTAAAGGGTTTTTCTCGACCAAACAGATCAATTGTTTGGTAGAACAATCAATTGGAAGGCCAAACCGATTAATTGGTTTGTCATTTTCTAGAAAACCTTATTATACCAAATTAGAACCTTGATAACCCCATTCAAAGTTGTTCTTTAAATATTCTTAACCTTTCTTATCATGCATTATGCCCGAGCCACTACCATGAATTCATTTAAGGGTTCTATTTGGACAATTGAGGGGGAGGGTGACCTTAACTTTATCTTCTTTCACCTCTCTCCTCTGCATGCTCTAAAATTGCTACTTTGATTCCCAGACAAGTCTCTACTTAGCTAGGAGATTCCTTCCATGCTAATTATTTATTTTCTCTTTTGTATTTGACATATGTGGGCAAATTTAGCTTGCATTTTTTTTTCGAAATCACCATTTTAGCTTTAAAAGGAAGGTCATCTTATCTTTGAAAAAAATTGTATATTCAACTCAAATTTAAATAGTTAAAATTAAGGGTTTTCATTCTATGCTTTTCTTGTACACTCGTTCTTGTACCAATTTGTTGGCTATAAGTAGCCTAACCACCCATTCCATGTGCTTTTCTTTCACCACCAAAACATTTTGGTTCTCTCTAACCTTGTGTTCTTTTATCTCCAATTTGATCTTAGTTTCATTTCCTTTCCACTCCTCTGATCTTTTCTCTTGCTTGTTCTTATTTATCTTGAAATAAGGGAGGCTTAGATTTAGAAGGAAGTTAAGTCTTTCTTTCAGCACAAATTCTCTCTATTTTTCTCTTAAGTTTTGTAAGTCATTTTTCTCCTAATTTAAATTATAATTTATGAAATTATTTATTTAATTTTTAAAGATTTAACATTTGTTTTTAAAATTTTTGGAAATTGAAAATCTTCCATGTTAAGTTTTCAGATTGGTGGAAGAGTTTTGCTTGCACCAAGTAAGTCATTCCTACTTTTAAAATGTGACTTAGTTATACATGTGTTGTGGTGAATTCTTTAAAATCGTGATTTTATAAGTTTGTGTGAGAATTTGGTTTCAAATTGATGCATGTTGATTACCTTTTGAATTTTGAGAAAAGTGCCTAATTTTAGGGAAGTTAGGTTGATTTGATTAATTTTGAAGCATGTCTTTGTTTATGAGCTGAAATAGTGTTGGTATGATGCTAGGATATGTTTTAGCTTAGATATGGTAGCAATTATGCTGATGATTTGTTTGAAAATTTTCTGTGCTATGCTATTTAAGGGTAAATTGATCAATTGGTTAGATCAAACTGATCGACTAGTCCTTAGAATAGTTGGTCTATGATGACCTTGGTTTGCGGTTTACTTAAACTCATTGATTGGTTTGGCAAAATCGATCGACTGGTCCTATATCAATCAAATGATTTGGCCAAACTAATCAATCAGTTTGAGGGAACCTTAGGATTAGTCTAGCCAAACCAATCGACTAGTCAGCCCAAACTAATTGACTGGTTTGCCCAACTAATTGACTGGTTGGTAAACTAGATCGATTAGTTAGGCTAAACCGATTGAATGGTTTGGTTAGATTGTGTAATTTTGATATTTTAACTTGGATATGCCTTGAGACCATACCTAATGATACTATATGATTGTTTAACGAGTGAAATACCTCTATTGACATAAATGGATAACCTACTAGATGGATTAAATGTATCATAATTTATGTTATACTCAATGGGTGTTGTGAAGGCCTTAATGGGTGAACCTACATAAGTATTAGATGGCTTTAAAGGGGGTAATGTAATATCAACTTTAACCTAAAATGGATTAATCTAATGGATCTGATTAGCATTGAGTAAAAATTACTAGAAATCTCACACATGATTGGAGAATGGTAATGGTTAAGATGGAATAAGTATGTGAATGTCTTACTTGCATAATGTATGGGTCTTATGTGATCATGCAACCTCAAGAATAATGTACTAATCACTTAAAGAAAAAGATGGTTGAAATGTGTATGGGTTTAGGTTACCTTATCCTCGATTAGCTACCATAGATTAGTCTACCTTTGGGCATTTATTGGTGCCCTTAAGCTTTACCTTCAAGTGGGATCCTAGTAGATCCTAGTGCAATACCTAATCTAGACACTAATGATGTAATAGAAGGTATCGATACTGAAAGGTCTAGTTACCTAGGTAGTTTTGGCTATGATCTGGACTTATGTCCCTTGGTGGTTACTTGAATTTGGTCCAAAATTATGTCCATTGGTGGTTACTTGTATTTGGACTTACGTTCATTAGTAGTTACTTGGCTTCGGTCTATACTTTATGTCCTTTAGTTTGGATAGACTTCAATAGTATGTGAGACTAGGTGGCTGGACACAATTTATTGCTTGTTAATAACTTAGACAAGTATTTGTATAATAATTTGAATGAGTATTTAGATAAGAATTTGGAATAGTAATGTGACTAAAGAGAAAGGTAAAAGGAAAAGGAAAAGTATGGTAAAGAAGATAATGGCCTATGGTGAAATTATGTTTCTAGATGAATGAAGCCTCACAATTAGATGGACATTCTACTTGTAGCTTGTATATTGTCATCTATGATTGAGTGCTATGATGTCAAGCATGATGAGTCATATATGGTACGAGCTTCCTATACCTTATGTGACCATGATAGAGCATGTTTATTAGAATATAGTGAAATATACATTGTAAATATAAGAGAAAGTTCTACAAATTTCATTTTTTATTACTTTTTCATAATTGAATTTGAGAAAGGTTAAAATCTCATCAAAAATTAAACCTATCAATTACATGTTGTTTAATATGGCCAAGGGATTGGTGGTCTTCTAGGGCATTTGAAACTACTATGGTGGTATGAAGTCACCAAGTGACCTTGAATTTTAAGGGTTATACATAAGGAAACCCTCTATTAAATTTGAACATCCAATCTTTGTTACCTTTGAAATAAATACAAAAACCTACCTATGAAAATGATCATTATACCTTTGACTAGGTATTTAGTGAACAACGTAACATGTTTTTGGTTCATACATGTTGTGGAGAAAATTAAGGTGAATTGGAGGTTTAAATGATAAATATGGGTGGGGTGTATTAAGCAATATGGAGTATATTTTTCACCTTTTCCAGCAAACTAGGTTGGATCATACATTCTAGAAAAAAATACGGGGCGCCATATTTTTTTAATACAATCTATATTTTCAGGGTTTTGATCCACAATACTCTTTTTCTTATGGGATTTGTTTTATCGATGTATAACCATACAATATGAACCTCATCCATCAGTGGAGCTCAATCTAATCCTGTCTAATTATTCTCCTCTTTTTCTCTTGTGTAATTCTTAGTGAATTACTGAATTATGTGATCTTGTTAAGATATTTTGGTAATTCCTCTTGCAATCAGGCAGTTTCATGAATAAATATCTTTAGTTTTCCCTTAGTGTTGCTTTCAATTTTCTTGTTGGTTTATGATTATTATTTAGATCCAATCCTATTTTATTCTGATCAGTATCTTTTGCTACATCATGGTATCAGAGCTTGGTTTCTTAGATTGATCTATTACTTGGGATGGATTCCACAAAATTTAATATTGAGAAGTTTGATTGTTTTATCAAGTTTAGGTTGTGAAAATTGAATATGTGATTGATCTTAATTCAAAATGGGTTGGAGAAAGCCTTATCCATAAAATTAAATAAGTCAGATTCGATGATAGATAAAAGATTCAAGGACATAAATCTCAAATCTCTCTCTACCATACATGTGTGCTTGTGAAATGAGGTTTTATAGGAAGTTGCAAAGGAATCAATGGTTGTTGTCTTAAGGTTAAAGCTTAAATATCTGTATGAGATAAAGTCTATAGTAAATCATCTATTATTAAATAGTGGACTTTATAACCTACAATTAGTTGAGGGTCAATCTTTCAAATTCCATTTAAATGAGTTTGATTCTATTGTGATGGATTTACAAAACACAGATTTCAAGCTTGATAGTGAGAATTTGGCTATAAAGTTATTATGTTCTTTGTTCATAAGTTATGAGTATTTTTTTTAATATAGTGTTATATGGGAAAGATGAGTTGGTTGTGAGGATGTAAAATTTTCCTTACTATAATTAGATTTAATTGAACATTGGTTAGATGGTAGTAGTACTTCAAGGGACTCACATAGTGAGGAACTTATAGCTAGGGGAGGGCTTAAGAATAGAAGTATGGTAATCATAAAAATTTAAGATCTAAGTCAAAGAATTGGTTTAAGTATGTTGTGTACCATGGTTTTCACAAAAATGGGCATATTACAAAGTTGCTAGGATTAGGACAGTAAAGGTGAAAACGCATGATAGTGTATTCAAGACACTATCCAATGTTATTCATTTCCTAGAGATGACCAAGAACATCATCTCGTTAAGTTCATGAGATTGTAATGGACACCAATGTGTGATTGAGAATTGAACCTTAAAGGTCAAAAAAAGGGATCTTGTGGCGATGAATGGGAAATAAGTCGGGATACAATATGAGTTGAGGCTTCCACCGTTATGGTGCAAGTGCTATGACATCAACGAGTTTGATAAGCAGAGAATTTTTGAGACTTTGGCGCTTAAGATTATGGCACATGAGTGTTAGGAGATTTATAAAGCTCTCCAAGAGAGGGCTACTAGATGGAAAAAGTACAAATACTATGAACATCTATGAGCACTATGTGTTTGGAAAGTAGAAGTAGGTTGGCTTTTTGATATATTAGCATAGAAATTCATATTTGTAGGGTTCCGCAACAATGGTTTCCAAATGAGGTTCCCGATACTTGTTAACATTTATTGATAAAGAACAATGTGTTTCGTGCTTTCAAATATTAGAATATCATAATAATGAAATAGATTAGAAGGCAAGTTAAGTGCCATCAGTCCAAAAATGGTATTTAGTTTGTTGAATAGAGTTTCAATGAGTTTTGTCATGACTATATGATGGTGAGACATCACACTTGTGTTGGGATAACAAAACAAAATGAGGTTTCTATGTGGATGAACTTGACCTTATTGAAGAAGGCTTATTCTCTTTTATCATAGGTTAGGTAAGGTAGAGAGTTTAGCGCCAAGGTGGTTCACATGGTACACTACCTCAGAAATTTAAATCTTTCAATTGAATATTTCAGTTATCATTGTTTAATTTTTTTTATGAGGTTTTCATACTTCATATTTGGAAATTAATTTTTTTTTCATATGTGTACTAATTTTCATTTTAATGTTACAGAAAACTCTTTTATCAATTTTAGAAGTTTTAAGGGGAAAATGTGTTATTTTTAGAATATTTTTTATAATAGAATAGTAACTATTTTTCAAAAATAATTATTTTCATAGGATAATGTGTTGAAAATATTATTATTATTATTATTATTTTAGTGGTTGTAATTTTTCTAAAATTTCAAAAGTAACTTTAAATAATTATTTTGATTGAAATGGTAAAAGGGAAAAAATGAGAATTTCTTAAACAAACATTTTTTTAGTAAAAAAGATATTAATTAATAAAAATAATAAGGTGCCTCATTTATGGGTAGTGAAGGGTGTGGTATATTATTTTTATTTAAATTAATATTGTTGATTAGATAGTTAATGAGATTAAATTTTTTATTTGAAATTTTATTTATATATTCATATGATTTAATCTTACATCATTTTTTATAGTTGATTAAGATATATTAAAGAGAGACACATTTTTATCGTATATGATAAAATTTAATATTTTCCTATTTTATAATATTTGTAATAGTATCTACTAAATATCTTAAATGATATTATATGAAAAAAATTTCGTTATCTTATTTTTCCAAATTCATAGATAAATAGACCATCATTCATTAATTTGGTCATAACTTTTTCATGCAAGAACAAAATTGGATAATTATTTTTTATTTAGAGAGGCAAATTCAATATACCTAGTTTTTGTCTTTTGAGTTTTTCCAATATATGAATAGAACATAGTGAATAATATCAATCAATGTTGGTGATATCTTATTTGTGTACTTTTATTATATCTTTCAGTTTTAGAAGACCATATAAGCCTCTACTAAATCCTAATTGCCAAACCTGGATATTTCTTCTTCTACTACTACTGCTCCTCTTCCTCCTCCTCATCCGTTTGAATTCAAGAAATAATTTATCTCTCAAGATCATCAAATTGTGAAGTTATTTTAGTGCTATAGGATCATTCTTAATACTTGAAGACCTTATATTTTATATATAATGATTTTACAGTCAATGACCTTATATACATATATGTATGTATGTATGTATGTATGTATGTATGTATGTATGTATGTATGGAATATGATGTTTATAAAGTATGGATTTGTGTTTATGATATAATTTTATACATTCTCATGACTATATTTTATACATATTGATGTATAATATGATTAGCCTAAGAATATATGATTTTATGTTAAATTTGTGGTAGTTTAGATTTCACAACAACTTTATACTATTTTACAAAAAAACACTGAAGTTAATTATGAAAGCTTTCCAATCTTATTACATATCAAATAAAAGATCCAAAAATCTATTTTTCATAAAAACTAACAGTTTTTCATTTTTAAGTTTCATACTAGAAATAGATTGGGTTATAGTAAGAATTGATCAAATTTGAAAAATTAGTATAACTTACTAAATTATTTTTTTTATGGTTATTTTGACACTAAGTGTTAATGTTTGACCAAGCATGATCTTTTAATATTCGTGTGGTTTTGATATTTTGGTTAAATATTTGAGTTGGATTTGGAATGTTTGTTATTCTAGTTGGACATTTCTATTTTTAGAAAGTTACCTTTTTTGGAGATTTTCCTATTAAAAAAAGTTTCTATGTTTATAAAGTGGATAGTAAAAGAAAGAGAGTTAATGAATAATAGTTGCTTGTGTGTATTATGTGATAAAATTAATAAGATATTAATACTTTATGTAAAAAAATGACATTTAGATCCTTTAGGATAGGCTTTTAGAAATTGGGCATCAATAGCAAACTTTCCTTTTCTATTATGTGCCTTTATTTATTTGCTATTTGTATCTAATTAAAGCTCCCCATCTACTCTCTATATTCTCCAAACCCGATTAAGGGTTGTGCACACTAAGGGCGAGATGACCGAGGAGGTAGGTCTTCAAACATTTATTATCCCCTTTGGACTATATCCACTAAGATGACCATGTTGTGATTTCTAATCCTCCTATGGTTGGTGTTATGTCTTCGAACTTTGATTTTGCAGGTAACCCTTTAATTTTTTTACCCACATAAATAGTTGGATGTTGTTATGACCTAAAGTAAAGATTAATAATCAAATGTTTGATTTATTCCCAATTGGTATTCTTATATGATTTAGGGTGTGGGTGTGCATACATCTATATTATATTCCATTGTACTTGAGTATTATTTATCCATTCCCCTATCTAACTTGTTACATGTTTTAAAAAAGGCTACAATGATCCATGATGTACATGGAGAGTAGATAACCTAATGCACATTGAGTATGAACATGTTCAAAGTGTGGATGTATGCATGGTGGGAAAGAATGAGAGTGGTGGTGATTTTCAAAGCCCTATTTATTTCTAATATACTTGGGTTGTATTAACAAATTTATTTATATTTTACATTCTGTTAGTTTTATTGAGTTTATTAGACATTGTTATTTACTTTCATTTGTGTTCAAAATAATGTTTGGTGTGTTTCCTTATTTTAACTAGCCTTGGCAATTAGTGTAAGCATAATAATGGTGCCTACTTACCCTAGTTATGGTGGTAATACCCTCATCATATTTATCTTTCGCATATTTTTTTTCCTTATTTTTTTTGGTGGATTCATTTTGAGAAATGGAGGTATTACATATGGTGGTGGAACAGTGTCCTAGTGTAACCAGCCGAACCGAATGTCGGCTAATAAACGAGCCTGGTCTATTTTTAACGAGCCGAACCGAGCCGAGCTTTTTCTTGAAGACACCTGAGAAGTTTGGGTATTGTGAGCAAAATAATTACTCTAATTTGTATGTTTTTGGTTTTCCTTCTTATGCTTATGTAAATAATGGAAAAATTATCCAAAGAGTCTAAAAGTATGTCTTTCTAAGCTATACATTCATAGTGAAAGGGATAGGTTATAGGAAATAACTACATCTAAGTTTTTGACCAGTAGGGATGTTACTATTAATGAATTTGTGTTTCGAAAGACTAAGTTAACTAATGTGTGGATCAAGATATGGTATAATAGAGTGCTTCGGGTTAGGTGGAGCTTAAGGTTGGCTTAGATTACTAAGATCCTTTTGATAAACCCACTATCACTGAAGTGGGTGATTCCACATAGTTTGTGGAGAAAAGTAGCATTGCTCTAGGAATAACATGGAGGATTATTAAGCCCACTATTAGGTATGGTTTTAAAGAGTTGGTTAGCTATGCCTTGTCTAGTGTAGAGACACTTATTGATTTACATGAGCAAACATCATACTCAAAGGTTATTGTGAGTTCTAACTCTACTAAGTAGTGTACTACCATGAAGGAGGAGATGTAGTCTTTATTATATAATCTGATGTGGAAACTTACGAAGAAACCTAGGAGAAAGAATATAGTTGACTAAAAATGAGTGTGCAAGTTTAAAAAGGGATCCCTAGGAGTCATAGAACCGAGGTACAAGGCCCTTTTAGTTGCACACAGGTTTAGTCAGCTCCTAGACATGGACTATAATGAGGTAATTTCTCTTGTTGTTAGACATACTTCCATTAGTACCTTTATTGCATTTGTGTCTATGCATGACTTGAATTTGGAGCAATAGGAATTTAAAACTACATTTTATCATGGTGAGCTCAAGGAAGAGATTTATAGGTGTCATCCTCATAAGTTTTTGTTGAGGGATATGAAATACCCTAAAACCCTAATTTAGGAAATCATGGCCAAATAAAGGATTATTAGGAAATTAATTAAATAAACTAATTTTATTCAATAAAAGGAAATTAATTAGGGCGAATCAAGAAGAAATTTATAAGTGTTTTAAATAGGAGGAATTTTGGTACTTTAAGCTAATTAAGGATTTTTTTTAGGGATTAATCAAATAAATTATTTTATTTAAAATAAGAAGGATAAAATAGTTTCAAATTAATATAAACTTTATAAATAAACTAATTGGAGAAAATTGGAGTGTTTTGTTAATTAAAATGGAATTTAAAGAAATTCTTCCAAAAATCCCTAAATTAACCTAAAAATAGAATTTAATTATTATTTTAATATTTATGTTTTATTAAAACACCCCAAATTACCCAAATTATACTAATTAATCCAACCACCATTTTCCCCTTCTTTTTCCTTTTTCTTTTTTCTCCTTTTTCCCCTCTTTTTCCTTTTCTTTCCTTTACTTCTCTTCTTTATTTTCTTCCTCCCCGACTTGGGCCGACTGCTGACCCAGCCTCCCTCCCTTGCGCGGCCCAGCCTCTCACACTACTCCCCTTTTCTCCCGGCCTATTCGGCCTCCTTTCTCTCTTTTTTTTCAATCTCCAGCTCGAAGCCTCTACCACCAAAAATCTCGCCGGAAAAAGCCTACAGCTGCCACGCACACTGCACCGGCCATTCCTCCCCTCTCCTCCTCGTTGTCTCCCCTGCAAATTTGACCAAGCCATTACTCCCCCTCTTGCACGCAATTTCTCTCCCTTCTCGACAAATCACACCTACCCTGCCCCGACCATTCTCACCGGACAGGAGCTCCCATAACTCTGCCCCCTACCTTGCCACGTGTCCTTATCGTTTTCCTTCCCGATTGGCCTATAAATAGCCCCAAGAGCCGCCATAATCGAGTTCAAAATTTTGGAACATAGAAAGCTCCGTCGCGCGCCACCTCCATTTCAGTCAGCCCTTCCCCCGCCGTCGGCCGCCTCTGCTGCCTGCCCCGGCCACCAAAACTCTCCTTGCACCACCCTCTATACAACCAAACCACCAGCTGTCCCTACCTCTCCCTGCACGAGCTGCCCCGGCCGTGCGAAACTGCCTCCCCGAACAGCCCATTCGATCTTCCACGCCACCTTCGCGCCGCCAGCGCCGCTCGAACCGCCGCCTGAGGCACCACCCCTACCCCCCCAAAACAACCAGGGGATCCTGCCCTACCACTCTACATCTCCATTTTCCTCTATTTCCCTCTCCCCTAGCCTCCACATCCACCTCTCCCATTTCTCCCTTCCTCCACCACCGTCGCCGCCAGCAACACCACCCGGCCAGGTTGCCCCCAACTTCTTGAACCCCTAAACCCTAAATAATAAAAGTGTTAATGATTTTTAATATTATTAACTATTATTATTAGTGTTATTATGATTATTATTAACATTATTATTATTATTACTATCATTATAATTACTAATTATTACTACCACTATTATTACTATTAGGTCCTAACATTTATCCCTAAGAACCTCTAATTAATGGTATTCATTAATACTAAAACCTTGTTATGTTATTGTTGTTGTTATTATTATTATTATTATTATTATTATTATTATTATTATTATTATTATTATTATTATTATTATTATTATTAGCATTATCATGATTATTACTCTAACTATGACTAACACCGTTATTATCTTTATTATTGTCATTATTTTAGTATTCCTACTACTATTAGTATTATTACTATTATTATTATTATCATTATCGTTATTATTATTATTATCATGGTTATGGTGGTTATTGTTATTATTATTATTGTTCTTACTCTTATTATTATTATTATTATTATTATTATTATTATTATTATTATCAACATTATTATTATTATTATTACTATTATCGTTATGTTTACTATATTTATTACTTTAACCATTATTACCATCGTTATTATTCTTATTATTATTATTATTATTTAGCATTATTATTTTAGTATTCTTATTTTGATTGGTATTGTCACAATTTATTATTATTATTATTATTATTATTATTATTATTATTATTATTATTATTATTATTATTATTATTATTATTATTATTATTATCACTATTTTCACTACTACCATTATTAGTATTATTAATCTTATTATCGTTGTTAATATTAGCATTATTATTATTATTGTTACTACTACCACTACTATGACTTTGATTACTATTATCATCATTATTATCATTACTACTATCATTATTATTAGTATTCTTATTATTATTAGTATTATTAATAACACTATTACTGGTAATATTGGAACCCTTACCATAATACTGTGAATATACCAAGACTTACTTCGATTAGTGGGGAATCGATTAACTATCTTGAGAATAATAATAACCCAACCCCTTTTTTATTATAAACTACTAATTATTAATATTAGCCTTAGTGTTAGGCCATGATAGGGGTAAGATAGGAATTTTGGTAATTTCGATAGAGGGAGATTAACCTATAGTATTTCCCTATTATAGGTGAATCGAGTGAAAACTTTCGGGAGGCGTAGGAGCGTACTCCAAGCCCGGCGCCGATTTAGGTAAGGGTCTAACTAAGGCCTCTTGTGTGATATGTGATCTACTTGCCTTGGATGCCTCGTATAATTATATGTCGTGGTTTAGATGTTATTATCTTACCTGTTTTACGTGTAGCGCAGCTTGGATTCGAGGTACATCTATGTGATCGCTTTTGTTATATATTAATGTGGATGTGCTGCAAGTTTGTGATATGATGTGGCCTTAGGACATGCATGCTAAGGTATTTGATGTGGTGATGTGGTTGGGGGCATGAAAAAGAAAAATTGGAAAGAAAGATAACCAAGGGGAAGTAAGTTGGCTAATGAGGGGAATAGGAGGAACTAGGGTTTGCATGGGGTGGTTAAGGTCCGCAAGGGGGCGAACCTTACGTACGGAAAGATGCCTCGGGGCGTGTGGAAGGTAAGAGAAGTGTCATTTGGGTGTTAAGGGGCTTTGAGCAAAAAATAGTACGTGGACCAAAATAAGGGTGCGCTGGAAACTAAGCTAGAGTTTAGAAGGAACCCTAATTTGGGTAGGGGACAAAAGAAAAAAAAGATAATAATAATAAAAATAAGTGAAAATGAGTGAGACATGAAGTGAGGGTGGAATCGAAGGGTTGTGATGTGTAGGGGTGTTAGAATAAGTCTGGGTTGTACGAGGCAGAAAAGGGTGGGCCACATAGGCCCAAGTTAGGGTTTCTGGATAAAACCCTAAGGGAAGGTGTTGAGTGGACTTTGCGTTATAAGGTGGTGGGCCTAGACCCATTCACTTAGGAGACGGGTTCCCGGAGTGAATAAGCTGGTTAAGGGAAGGATGTGGGGCGAGTTTGGAGGCGCAGAGGTCTCAAGATATGAGACGGGCCCTCTTGGGAGGATAAGTATAGCTGAAGTTAGCCATGCATGTCTAGGGAAGAATCTGTTGGAAAAGATATAATAAAATACTAATCACTTAAAGAGAAAGATTGTTGAGCCGGGCCCAGACCGATCCACCGGCAAATAATAGTGGCTAGGAGCCGGGGTGCCCTAGAGACCGATCCACCGGTGAATAATAGTGGCCAGGAGCGTGTTGCCCTGTATGATTCCGGTCCACCGGCTATAATAGTGGGGGACTCCGTACTCAACAAACCAAACGTAATAAAACTAAGACATGGGAAATGCACTAATACTTACAGTGGAATACCATGTGAGTCGGGGCCAAACCGGTCCACCGGCAAATAATAGTGGCCAGGAGCGTTTTGCCCTGGAGAGAGATCCACCGGCAAATAATAGTGGTCAGGAGCGTTCTGCCCTGTTCGTATCTCCGGTCCACCGGCTATAATAGTGGGACTTCCGCACTCACGTGGATTAATAATGAGTATGTGTGAAATTGAGTACGTTATTAAGAGATTAAAAGGATAAGTCTAATTGGAGTATAATCGACCTCACTATCTGTATTGTTTTATGTGCCTATATGATCATGCATGTATTGTGTACCTTGTATGTTTGGCCTTAGTTATTCGGTTACCTTGCTTAGTACGAAGCGTACTGACCAACCATTTCATGGGTGCAGCTCATTCCCACGAGCAGAAGGCCCCTCTGACTTCGTGTAGGTAGGTGACTCTATATTCGATGCCTACGACGCTTATGAGGCATCGGGCGGGACCGAGAGTTGAGTCCAGACCTAGCTTGGGGGTCAAGAGTGACATGGACGGAGTCTATCGTTCACTTTATCTTTCTTATGCCTTTACAGTTAGTCTTTTTGATGTATGATGTTTCAAACTTTTGGAATCATGAAACTGTACCTTTTGATTGTACTTTTGACTTTCCGCACTCTGAATTTGTATGACTCGTGTTTTTACTTATAACTGTGTTTTATTATTAACTCATACTTGATGGTTAATCTGGTTTAGCCTTAGTACTTAGTACCGAGGCGGTAGGAGTGAACCGATCTGGTACTAAGTGTGGCGGTAATGCCCCCGAATTTACATTTTTATCTTTTCGTTTCCGTTAATCTCTTTGAAATTAAACGAAATTTTTCAGTAGTAAATTTGGGGGTGTTACAGGATATGTGAACATGTGTGCATATTAAAGAGATCAATGTATAATCTTAATCAATCTTCTTAATGGTGGAATAAATAGTTTGATCAGTTTATTTTTTAGCATGGATTTTCTAGGATTTAGTATGATGGGTGTGTGTACATGAAGGAGATGGCTTGTGGATCTTTTGTTATATGTCGATTTCATGCTTGTAACATATGATGTAGCAAATGATGATAGGGTAAAGACTATAATACCCCAAATCTTTACTACTTAAAATTTCATTTTGCAGAAGCATTAATTACTAAATTACTAGATGTTACTGCAATACTTAACATAAGTTTAATTCCTTCACCTTTCTTATGTCAAGTGATGAGGCTTAAAACAAATCATAACAAAATAAAAATAGCGGAAATGAGTGACAATATATAAATAAAAGTTATAGATAATTTACTCCATACATCAACTGAAATAAAAAAATTGGAAGGAAAAGCAATTACATCAAAACAGGTACCTAAAGGCACAACACTAGTTTATATTAGGTCTTAAACCTAAAACTCCACTAAAAAAAATGGGATCTATTCCCAAGGAATATCTTCCTTACTAATATAATATGGTTGGAGCTACTCTATACCCTTAACTTAGGCATGTGCAAAAGTAGTATCGGTAAAAATTATTCGTAGTGAGTAAATCACAACTCTTTATAAGAGGTGGCATATCCACATTGCACATAGTCACACAAAAATCCAAAAATTATACTTGATCATAAAGCACATTGCATAACCACATGTAATAAATATGGGATAATGTATATAAAATTGACTCTTAAGCTCAGCAATAAAACATACTTAACCATTTTTCCTTTTATTTCTAATTATTAAGGTAAACCTTAAGATCATCAATATATGCCAAGCCAAGTCAACACTAAGGTCACCTATTAAAAGTCTAAGATCATCCTAATATCCAATTATTTACAAACGATACATTAGGTTAAAATTTACAAAATTTCCCTTGAAACCCTAATTCCATCATTTTATTCATTTTCATATAAAAAATTATTATTACAAGAAAGTTGACATGAAAAGGCTAAAAGAAAATAATTCACATTATTTTAGCAAAAAGATAATCTATGTGATCTAGCAATTAACTGTATTTTTCATTTTTCCATGTATTTATTAAGTTGCCTAAAACCCCTAATCATGTGTTCCTCATGTGTCACATACTCCATGTAGTATGTATGTACATATTTAAAGCATAGTGCGACATTTATTAGGGTAATTATCATCATAGTATATATAAGAAAATGTCTCTAACTCTATAACATGCAAATATCAAATTTCCTATTATAACCCTAATCATGCTTGAATGTTCCATACTATTTATAGAAACCCTGTCTACCATGCAATATTAATCACTAGATATTTATCATGGAATTTAAATCATAATTTGATAAGAATGAAAATCCTAAAGAAGCCCTAGACATTTGTATGTAAATCTTATAACATATTATTCATCCATATAATTAACTTACAACACTTGTACGAACCATTATTTAAACATGTTATCATTTTATCATGAATACCTTATTACTTGTATAATATAAAACACTAGAATAATTCTAAATATAAACAACCCTAACATACTCACACATAGTTTCTACCCTCTTATGAGTGATTAGATTTAACTAAATTCAAGCTTTCACAAAAAAATTACAAAACCCTCTTTTCCAATATCCTCAAAGATTACTTAAGAAAATTACACCCAAAAACAGATGTATTAGAATTTAATATAACACAAAAATAACCTAAAATTACTAAACTAAATAAAAAATAACTAATTGGTTGAATAAAATCAGTAAGCAAACTAAGAAACTCTTGAGAAAAGGAAAGAGGAAAATGGTGGAAATTATTGAGAAGAGGGGAAGGAAAAATAGTGAATTTTTGTGTTACTATGGAATAGGAAAGTAGGATGGGTGTAGGAGGGGTAGATTCAATGGAGAAAGGTGCAACAAGGGGAGGAGGATTGGAACAAATGGAAGAAGAAAAGGGGGAAGGATTTGGTGTTTTTTGAAGAAAGAAGGGAAGAGGTATTGGTGAGGTTGACCATAGGTTTTTGGGGTGTTTTTGGTGACTTTGTATGAAGCTTGGTCAAGGGCTTTGGTGGTGGAGGATGTAGCAAGGAGGGGAGGTTTGGTGGAAGTGGCCAAAGCTAAGGGGAGGGGACCGGTGCTTTTAGCCAAAGGTGGTGGTGAGGGATCGATGAGTTTGGGCGAGGGAGTTGGGGTATTTTTTTGTAAGGTTGTGTATTGGTTGTGGGGTGTTTTTGGTAGGATTTATCAGAGGTGACATTGAGAGACCGGTGGAAGTGGATGAAGCTATGGGAAAGATGGTGAAAAATGCAGCAAAGTAACATAGAGAGGAATAAAGATTTATGGAGTTTTTCTACTTATGGAAGCTCAAGAGAAGGAACTGAGAATGCAGGCTTGCTTGGGAGTTAATGCACAACACAAAATAGGGAGGTTGTGATGTAGGAGCATCCCAACATACCCAAACCAAAGATAATGTACTTATTAATTTTTCCACAGTTGAGGAGTTCAAAACTCTTCTCATTTTGGTTAATAATTAATAAGACTATTAATAACCATACAAGCCAAACAACTCACACCCTTTCACATGTGCATGGATCACTTCCACCTGCAACATGGCTTGCATAAATAGTCCAAAAATATGGCTCCAATATGGCTCCATATTTTCACACATCTCCACCACTTTTCACCACCTCCACATGCCACCATCTCAACTGATTCTCACCTACAGGAACTCCAACATTTGTGTAGGATTTGTGGAATTTGGGAATAACATTATGATGTGATCAAGAGCCCTTAAATTTGGCTTAAAATTAGAAGCAAGCAACTAGCTACATCAGTAGCAACAACCAACATGATTGTCTATTGGATTAGCTAGAAGTTTTACTTTATTTAGCCTGGATTTGTTAAAGTTAGTTGTTTTACGTTCCTATTCTGTAATCTATGTGTCCTAAACCTTGTAATAGGGTGTAATATCAATCAAAGGATGATGGGGGATGAGTTTCATTTTTTACGCTCAATCTACTAGCTAACTAGTGTCCAAGAAAGTAGCTAATCTAGTAGTCTCAACCATGAACGGAGGTGTAACTAGCTAACCTACATGGTTAGCACTTGTAATATGGGTTGATGACCACCCTCTTTGATTGAAAAAAAAAAACTCTTTGCATTTGACTACTTCTAAATGAAGAGTTGAGTTTTACAAAATCTTGCAACATTTATGTTGAGGGTGGTAATCTTAGTTAGTTAATGCAAGTACTTGAATTTATAGTGCACAAATTCATGTTTGTTAGTCCAGAATTATCCTCATCCCACCTTCTTCTTTTCAGTTTTTTTGAAGCTCAACCCCAACTTTAACACTAATTACTTAGCTTAATGCCATTTGTTTAGCATTATGCATCAGGTTGAAGAGTTTATATGGGTAATGGCATGAGGAAAAATGTGGAGAAAAACAAGGGGAGGGAAACATGGAAGAGAAGGAGGTGTAGTCCAAGGTATGTGGTGGAGTAAAATGTGTTGGGAAGGGGATGGGGGATGTGACCCATAAATCTAGCATAGGTTAGGGTAATTGCTTAGGTGAAGAATCGGGGTAGAATATTTAGTTATCAGAATTAGGATTACCCAATACAACGGATATCGATTAAGGTCTAACTCAGAATTTAAATTTAATAGCCACTCCCTAATAAATATTAACCTAATTAAATTTTATAGCTATTATATCATAGTAATAATGCTTATATAAATAACATATGTAATACAAAACACCCTACAATAATTATTATGGCTAATACACAAAATTATTTATTTTTTATTAGGGTTTTTTTTAAATGGGGTATTATAAATATAATGCTAAAGAGTGAGTATGAGATGAAGGATCTTGGAGATGTGAAGAGGATCCTTAGCATGGAGATCATATGACACTAACACTATGAACAGAAGCATTTGTACTTGTCATAAGAGTCCTATGTGAAAATGGTGCTTAAAAATTTTTATATGATGGATGCCAAGCCGATGAGCACTAGTCTATTACTCACTTTAGGTTTTTGGCTTTTGGATAGCCCCAAATCCAAAAAGGAAGATGAGTTCATGGCCATTATTTCCTATTCAATGCTATTAGTTGTATCATGTGCATGATGTTGTGCACCATGCTTTATATCGCTCAAGTTATTAGTGGTGTGAGTCAATATATGGTGAACTCGAGAGAAGCTGCAATGGTAAGTAGGCAATATTGAGGTACTTGAAGGCTGTGAAATAAGTTTGTTTGGAGTATGGGAAATCAAGTGATATATTGGTAGGGTTTAGGGACTCTTATTATGGTAGATAACTTAATAATAGAAGCGCCACTCATAGATATGGTTTATTTTATCTTAGTGGTTCAATTATTAGCTAATGGTCTTCTTTGTAGGAGGTGATTGCCTTGTCCTCTACCGAGCTGGAGGACAAGGCTATGACTGAGGATTTATAGGAATTTGTGTGGCTTGGTGGTTTAGTGTGTGATTTAGAGTTTGTTCATCGTCCTTTAGTCATTCAAAGTGATAACCAAAGTGTTATTTGTGTGGTAAGGAATCAAAATTCTTTCAACCATTGAATGAAGCACAACGAAATCAGGTATCACTTTATATAATGTATTGTCGCTACTAATAAAACCTCACTATATGAACCCTAGTCATCAATAAAGCTCAATATTATCTTATCAAACTCTTTTATTCTCTTTCTCTTGTGTAATTTTGAGTGAATTACTAAATTGTGTGATCTTGTTGAGAGAGTTTGCCAATTTATCATGTAATCACACAATTACATAAAAACAGATAGCTGATTTTCCCTTATTGTTGTATTTTGGTTGATTTCTCAATTGCTTTCAATTGTATTGTTGGTTTCTAATTATTATTCAAATCCAACATTATTTGATTGTGATCGGCATTTTCCACTACACTTACTATAATACTTATCATTTGCTCCATTTTCTCACCTCTTTCCCCATTATTGTTTAGTATGAAATAGTTAAAATACTTCCGATTATTTTTGTGCTAATGTTTATTCTTTTTCTTTATTCATTAGGTCATGAGTTTCTAAAAATGTCCAAAACTAATTAGAAAAATTCCTAAAATGTTCTCTTTTTCTAAAAGATCAACTTACACACTCTAACCATCTATCCTAACTTTCCCTCTCATTCCTATCCATAATGGTTAGGTGATTCCTTTTATTCATTTACAACACCTACATTATAGCACCCATGAATCAAATAGCTCAACATAACCTCATTTGGTTCTACACCATCAAATTTCAATTGCATGTATAATTCAAGAAAATTACTCCACAAACTTAGTTTTCAACAACCTCACAAAACTAAATTCCAAACACTAGTATTTTTAATTGGCATTTCTTTGAACACTTTCACTCCATTGTCAACATGCCCCATCTGCATGTAAATATCAACAAATAAGCTCCCAATATATGAGCTCCTACAAAACCCAAACTCAAGAACTTTACAATGCACTTCTAATCCCTCAAAGTAAAAAGCCCGAGTTGCTATAGGTGCTTGACATAGAGGAAAATGTAGAGGGACTTTCTATGATTCCACGAAGATTTATAATACCCCAAAATTTTATAAAATTTTAATCTCCCTTTATCAACATATTTAAAATGATATAAATCTTAAATTTTTTAGCCTCTTTATTTTATTTTAGCCTAACCCCAACTCCATAAAATTTATAGATAAAATTTCAGATTTATTTTCCAAAAATTTAAACCTAAACCTAAAATCAAATTCTAAACCCAAACTTTTTTCCTTTTTCTTTTTTTTTCTCTTCTTCTTTTCCTTTTTTTCCTTCTCCCCCAAGCTACGCCCTGTCTAGCCCAATTTTTTTTTTCTTCTTTCCCCACTCTTCCCCTGAGCTACATTGGTTTAGCCCAACTTCCCTAATCTTCTTTTTTTCCTTTTCTCTTTTCTTTCTCTCCCTCCCTTGTATTCTTCTTCCTCTTCCTTTCCCTTTTCCTCTTCTACCTAAATATAACCTTACCAATGCACCATTCCCTTCCCTTCCCTTCTAAAATATGCAGCTCGCCATGCAGCCAACAACCTAACCCACCCCTTAGTCTTCACCTTGCCACTCTACATACCTGCCCCAACACCCCGCAACCCCTAAACACTACTTATCTACCCTACATGTCAAAGCCTTGTCACCTTCCCTTCCCCGACCATGCATGCCTATACATACACACATATAGGCCCATTTTTCCTTCTCCCTCTTCTTCCCTTTTCCTGTCTTTTCTTCATTTTTATTAGAGAGAACTTAGATAGCTCTTTTTTATTATCTTCCCAATGCCATCCATTATCTTTGGCACCACCCCCTTGCCGTCACCCATCAGCTCTAACTTAGCCTCTTTCCTTTATTCTACCTCATCCTTCTTTCCTTTTTCCCTTCCTCTCCCATTTGACCCTTACTGATCCCTCCCACCTTCCTATTCTCTTTTCTTTCTCCTCCATGCCCTACCATCGTCACTATCATTTTTTTCCTAGAACAACCACCTCCCTGCTCTCGCTTCCTCTTCTACTCCTGTTCAACCCAACACCACACTCATCCATGCCAAACCCCTCCCTTTTTCCTCCTTCTACCTCTCTTGGTAGCCACCTATCTTTTACCATACAACGCCATAAGCGACACCACTACTAGGCTCGGTTGCCACCTATAGGCCCCCACCATTATCGAATCATCATCAAAAAACACCAACACCATCTCCTCCCATAAGGAGAACCACTCTAATCCACACCATCCTTTGTCATCTTTTTTCCTTTCTGCCATTGGCCACATCACCCTATGTCACCGATCGCCGACTGCCACCACTACTCCATGCAACCAACTCCCGCCAATCCTAGCACCACCATCACCTTGACCTTTGCTACCAACCATAACCCCACCCTTAACTACCTTAGCCACTACACCACTAATATCACTTCCATCTCAATGTCATTGTGCACTACCCTACCTGAGACTACCACTTTCGGTTATCTATATTTTTAGTCTCTCTCCCTTACCTTAGTTTCTCTTAGAATAAATATTTAAGTTTAATTTTTACACATTTTTATTTCTAGATGATACCTTGGTGGTGGTAGTCAAGGTCGATCCCACAAGGATTGGTGAATGACCACTAGGACAATGATAGAACTTAACTATGTCTAAACTACGAGATGATATGAAATAATAAATTGTAAGCTAAAATAACTAAATAAGCTAAAAAAAAAGGAAAATAGCACTCAAGTCACTCAAATAAATAGAAGAGCTAAGGTTCCGGTTCATCGCCCCCGATCCTCACATGTAATCGAAGATCACATCACAAAATAATTCAACAATCATAATCAATCATGCCAACAAGGATAGAAAGTGTTGTGCTTTCTCAAGCCACAACCACCCTATTACATATCTATGGCCCTAACTATCTCTAGCTTAGAGTCTAATAGAATGTAATGCATTAAAGTCTATAAAGTTTCCTCCTTTATTGTTGAAGAGGTCAAATCGATCGTCTCTCGACCTACAATTTAATCTTCCGTTGTGCTATTGGGTCTAATACTGGATTATCTCTCGATCTCACCGGTATTTCCCACACCGAAAATCAGAACCCGGCCGTGGTTCAAGAATCCGTCAATCAATCAATAACACAACACATACATTATGAATTGAATAAAAAAGGATGCAATAATTCAACACATTAGGATCGGGAAAAATTACCCTTCACCTTAGCACAAGATCTAGCCCATCAAATTCATAGAAAGAATATTAAAAACAATAAGATATTCCATAGATAAAGAAAATATCATTAGATAATATCCTTGATGTTCACAAATTCTTGCAAAAATTTAACTTCTTGAACCTCCGTCTCTAATTTACACGGGAAGAGGATAGAGAAGAGAGAAAAGAGAGGGAGTGGAGGCTGCCTCGAGATATTAGAATAAGAGTTTTTACACTACCGCCTCGTGGATCGCTAGGGTTTCGGTAACGATGGGCTTCCCGTGTCAGCTTTGAAAATGATTCGTATTTTGACCATAACTTTTTCATCATAACTCTGATTAAGCTGATTTTGGATGCGTTGGAAAGCTATTAAAAATATATAAAACTTTGATGTTGAAAGATTCTCCAAATTCAGACCTTTTCTTGGTTTAAATTTCACTTCTTTCAGGCCCATATACTTTAAATATGCATTCTTTCTTTTTCCACTTTAACTTTTGCTCCTCTTTGCTCCTTTTTTCTCCTTTCTTCTCCCTTTAAGGTTATTCTTTTTCTTCATCCTTCATGATTATTTTTGTTGCTTGAGACCCTACAAATTTTCACAACACAAAGGCAATAACAAGAACAAAAAGGGAGAATTCTGACTGAAATTAAAGGTAAAAACTCTTATAAACCTTAGGAATAAGATGTAAAAGTCACACTTATCACACCCTACCTGAGCCTACCACTTTTGGTTATCTATATTTTTAGTCTCTCTCCCTTACCTTATTTTCTCTTAGAATAAATATTTAAGTTTAATTTTTACACATTTTTATTTCTAGATGATACCTTGGTGATAGTGGAGGAGGAAGTGAAGGTCTTACGTGCTTAGAGATTAGAGTCGCTTCAGTAAGGATACATGTTATAATTAGGACTTTTTATTTGCAAAATTTGTATTTTTTTTGTGTATCATACTTAGAATTGTTGGAGGGAAATTATTATTATGGTAATAGTACTACATGATATGTGATGTTATAAAAGCATAAGTTTGTGTATCTTGTTGGTTGAGATCAATTTTGGATATGAAATATCTATACATAAATGTAGTTATGCATTTTTATGATGATATTATCCATGGGAGGTTGAAAGATAATTCATGTTGGGAATCATGGGACTTTAATAATAAAAAAATGGTATTCTAGTTGTCTTAGGGGTATTTTGGTCAATATAATTTAAAAATGAAATATTAGGTAATTTAATGTGTTAAATGGTTTAAAATAGATTTATTATATTATATGATGTGCTTGGAGTAAAAAGTGAATGTTTTAAGTCTAATAAATGAGGGAAATGGATTTATGCATGAATAGTAAATCCTAGGGGTAGAATCATTATCATATGTATGAAATGTTGGAATTTGACCATAAAATCTAGGTATGTTGTTGATGTTAGCATCTTAAGCATACATATACAATTTGTAAGTCACATGAATCTCAAAGGAAGAGTTATGATTGGGTTGTGAAATCAAGATTTTAGGGGAAACTTTTAAATAGTAACCCCAAGGGTAGGCTATTATACCATGTGTGAAACTTTAAATTTAGGCCATCATATTTGGGTATGTTATTAATAATAGTATTTTAAGGATGAGTATTGAAAATGGTGATAGAATTAATACCAAGAAGGAACTTATGGTTGTCTTATGAAAAATAGGGTTTCTTAGGAGGAGTGAGGCATTTTCCTTATAGAGGAGTACTAATATTCATATGGTTGTTCTTTATGTGGTTATAATGATTATGCTAAGATATATTATGTACCTTGCATGTCTACTTATGCGTATGTATGAGGACCTTGAGAAATAGCACCTTAGATAATATATAAATCATTTAAAGTGAAAAGTTATGTGAGTCAGGACCTAGATTCATTCCATTGGATGATAATATTGCCTCATGTGTGCTTTTTCTCTAAGAGATGTTTCACACCGTTCCACTGGTTTAAGAAAAGTGGTTTAGATGTGTTGTCCCTAAGAGGTATTTTAGATCATTCCACTAGTTTAAGAATAATGAGGTCCTTGAACTCAACTTATTAAAAATATGGCTTTACAATTGTAATTAATAATGGATCTATATAATTATTATTACTTTACCTTATATAACATGTTTCTTATGCACCTATATGCTTTATGTTATATGTACATGGTTATGACTATATTTTTACCTTACTCAGTACATAGTGTATTAATCGCTTTTTTTTATGGGTATTGCTCATTCTCAAGAGTAGAAGACCCAATTAAGTTTGTGTAGTTTGTTGAGGAACCACTAGACGATTATATTTCTTATGATGCTCTGATTGAGGCAGAGTGATATATATAATGTATGGAGTTTGGAAATCGAAGAGTTATGTTATCCGATTCTATTTTTAATCTGAATACCCTTTTAGGAATTTTTCCAGATGCTTCCTTTATATACTTGAACCTTATATTAGGAGTTAGCCCCCAAAAATTATACTTAATTTTTATGAAAGTTTCCTCGACTTATGTTTATTATGTTTTTTGTTCTAAATTAGTTTGCCTTTTTATTGATATGAGGATGGTTTGTGAGCCAGAATATGTGAATTACGGCAATAATAGCCATGTATGATTGTTTTACGCTTCTATTTAAATAAAAAGTTGTAGTTCTAAATTTTCGGGTATTATAGAAACCGTCGGGTTGTACAGTTCAAAAGTTTATTTTGCTATACCCAATCGTTTGTAACCCAGTATTAATAAATTCTATGAAATCTCATCTTTGATGTGTATTTCATCTAACATTTGGAGTTAAGAAGCCAAACATTCTAATTTAATGTGGCTATAAGACTAAACCAAGAATCATCAATCTTGCAAAACAAATATAGATGCAAAACATAGGAACATAGAAAATCAAAATCTAGTCCCCTTAAAGTAGACTATGGCTTTGATTTTGGTTGATAGAGCTTCCCATATCTATTTTTTGTCAATCAAATTCATTGCAAATCAACATCAAGGAAGGAATGGTAAAGCTTCATCAATGGTAGTCATTGACACATATTGCCTCATCATTTATCAGAGGTCAATTGTTGCTGAAGTCGCTAGTGGTTTTGATGTGGTATTGTTTTGTACTAGCTTGTGGTGACCAAATTGGGTAGATGGATAATAGAATGAAGTATGGTGTCATTCCTAGTCCGATCACTTCTTCTTTCCTCTAGTTCTAATGCCTTTTTTTTATGACTTCGTAGTGTTAGGGTAGGGTGGAGTGGGGTGGGGGTTGGGGAGGAGTAGGAGGATGAGGGAGTGTGAATCAGTTGAGGACATTTTATACATTTTATCTTTGAAAGAATAAGATGTACTACCGATATCGCATAATGGTTATTTTATGGGCAAATTTTTAAATTTTATAACATTAATAAAGATTTGATGGTCAATACTATCAGACGATTACTTAGTGTGTAATCCTTAAAAGTCATGGTTGTTTGGTGAGTTCTTAAGTAATTCAAGTTAACTTACATATTTCTTTAATATTTAGTATTTTTTTAATGTATATTTGAGTTAACACTAATGTCATAAATTTTAATTAAAAGTTAGATGAAGGGATATATGGTAATACTTCTCCTAAATATTAAGGTATATGACTACACGAGTGTAACAATATAGGCATAAGAGTATACAGCATTTTTCCTAAAATATAAAATTACAAAGTAGCCAAATCGAACTTTCCCGTGCTATGGAGTATGGACGGCGGAGTGGAGGGATAAGATCCACTGAATTTGCACCTTAGCAGGCGCACGGTCCGGCAAGACATGATTAACGTATGTAGTAGTCAAAGAATCGTACCGTCATTATCTTGCCGTCTAATATAAGCTTCGTTTGTGGAAAGGAGAGGATAGAGAATGATAAAAATTGATTAGCCAGCACTTCATTTATTTCAGAGATAGATCGAGTAGGGTACAAAAGTCAACGTCAACTTTTTATTCAACTGTTCCCACCGTCGACTCGCCTTATTAGGAAGGATTTATAAAATTATATTACTATTAATATATTTTTTAAACTAACATTCGCTTAGTTGTATTTTTATTTTTATTTTTTTATAACTTTCTTTGTTGAAATAATTTTTTTTTAAAAATCTTAGTGAAGAAGGATGTATAAAGTAGGTAAAAATATTTGATGCATATAAATCGAAAGTTTTGCAAATAATTTAAGGACGACTTAAAAATAAATAATCTCCAAATGGATGAAGTAAACAATATTGTCCGACCATAGCCGTATATGTGCATTGTTCGATTTAGGTGGATAGTAATTGGGGAGGATGGATGAGAAACACTTAACTAGCAATTTATTGCAATTATCATAAGTCATGACTTGCTTGCCGGTTGGGAACATGAAACTGAAGTAGATCATCAATAAAGGCCATAATTAAGAACTTGTCTATATCGAGGCAAATTAATGTCACAATTGATAGCAGTATTTTCCAAAAAATAATATAAATATGTTATTATCCATTTTGTCCTTTTACTTTATCGGCAATTACTCATTAAGTTTGCATATTAATTAAAAAACACAATTAATATGAGGACATCTTTGTGAATTTGGTTGTTGAAGTTTGTAAATTATATTTCAATTTTTTAGAGTATATTTTTTTGTCCAACAATTATTTTTCAACCACATATTTTCAAAATATATATTACTTTTAGTAAATTAACTTTCTAAATATAGTAAAATAACCGATAGCAATAGCCAACAACTACCCCTCACCAAATATACACTTAGAAAGTAAATTTAGTGAATATTTGGGAAGTGTTAGTTGACTATTAGTTATTGATGTAAGGTATTTGACTATATTTAAAAAATAAATTTAGTAAAGATAGCGTAAATTTTAAAGAATTGTTGTTGAAAAACGACTAATAGAGTATAAAATATTCAACCAAATATACTCATAATCATTTTATCTAACATGTTATGATGTAGGAGTAGCCTAAGACTTTATAGATTAGCTTATGAATCATGTTAGAAAAAAGCAAGAGTCAAACTTTGAAAAAGAATATTTACCTAAGAATATAGATGTCATTAAAAAGCTTACTAAATTAGGAGTTCTACACATATTTTGGATCTTAAATTTGAATTTTATAACAAAAGTTATGCATGTTTTTACTATACAATCAAGCGGAAGCTTTATTAACAAGTGGATGAGATAAGTGCTTTTAGCTTTAATTCATTTCTTAGTTATTAAGATTTGTTTGTTAACATATTATTTAGTTAATAAGTTTACTTAATCATTAAGAAGTTAAATAAGACTTATCTCTTATTGTATTAAGATTTTGTTAGGATTTTATTATTAATATCTAAGGGTTTAGTTAGTATTATACATGATCTACTATTCATGTAAACGATATCATTAATAATAGTCAGTTAATTAGGAGTTTTACTCTTATTGAGATTTAGTTTATCTTATTAGTGATGATGTTACATGAAGAAATAGATGTTAGCATATAAATATTAAAATATGCCATGTAAACGCATATTATTTTCTCATGATGGAATTTAAGTTTTAATAAAGCATAATTCTCTATGTGAGTTCTTTATTATGTAAATTATGTGTGAGTGGAAATTTCTAAGATCACTTATTCTGCTATGTATCATATGCCCTTATGTACATGTTAAGGCATTAATTCATTTCATAAAACAACATAATTTGGAAATTTTAATTGCATGTGTACATAGTTATTAGTGTTATTAAATAGTAGTTTATTTCTATTTTTAGTAATTTTTACATGTGCCAAAGGGCACATTTTAGACAAAACTGTTTCTTAATCTATGTATTAGTAGAATATTATATGCCCTCTTTTGTGAGGCAGGGAAGTGATAGGTAATGTGGATGGAAGTTATTTTATGCAAATGGTGTTGTGACTCTTGTCTATATGTATATAGTTTCAATACTCCATTCATACATGAGTGATTGTCACTTTGAAAAATTTTAATTTTTTTCAAAAGTATTAAATAAAATTTAATTTTCCTATTTTGTCTTTTATTTTTCTATCTTCTCGGGTAGAAAAAATGAGTAAAAATATATATTGATTCTTGAAACAATGAAAGGTATAATAATAAAGATGAAAATTAATCATCTTTGAGTTTTTTAAAATGACATTATTTTGTTATATAAAAAATCCTAAATCAACATTCACTCACAAATGGAAGGAGTATAAGGAAACACTAAAGATCATCCTAAGAGTTATCCTTAAAATACAAAAGATAATAATGTTACTATTTATATTACACATGTATTAAAATTGAAAATTCTTTAAAATTTTGAACACTTTTTAGGATTTAATAAAATTAACCTTAGTATTCTAATTATACCCTTAATTTTAAAAAATAAGTAATTAACATATAGAAGATTAAAGGAAATTTATTATGGTAATAATAGATGTCAAATTTAACTTTTTTTGAAACACTTTCTTTGTATAATAACTTATTCCTAGAAAGACTTTCTTATCTATATGGTGAAAAAAAGGTCAAATGTGTATCAACCATATATTTTCAAATTAATATTATTTTCATTGTTAAAAGCAAATTTAGTTTTAAGTTATTTGGGTTAGCAAGTTCACTTATGAACTTACTAAGGTATAATCCAAAGAACTTATTGTAGTAGTAACAACTTTTATAATGAGACTCAAATTTCTCTTTTGATTCTATAAAATAATAAATTAATGACAAAGTCCTATAGTATGAGGTTTTTTGTTTAGAAGTAAGTGAGTTGGGGAAGTAACACTTGCTTGCAAGGGGTTAAAACTAAAAGTGGTGTCTTTGGTGGGTAGAGTAAGTAGAAATCAAAAGCAAGTCTTACTTTGCTTCGACTTAATTATCTATATTTTTTTCTAACTAAAAAATTTACTTACCTAATTAAACCTAATTAATCCCAACTTATTTAATTCTTAATTACACATTAGACCTCAAGAATTAAATATAAATAAAATATAACTTCATTTAGTATTTAGTGGTTGTATTGTTATATAAGCACTACGTACCTGATAGTAGTAGAGTGTTATTAAATGAAACAAGAGAATTCATGTAATGAACAAAAAAAAAATTAAGCCCATTTCCAAAATACATTTCCTTTTGTCTCGCACGCTTTTTTTTCATAGGTAATGTTCTCTCTTCTCTCTTTCTCTCAAAAACCTTGATGTCAATTGTCAAGTAGCGATGGCATGACATATCCAAGTGATATTGATAATGCTAATATTAATACCAACAATTATGAATCTAATAATAACGAGACATATACTATATATCTAGGTTATGAATGAATGATTAGCTTGGAAACTACGGTAATTTCTACAAATTTAGGATGTACACACAATATATACATTCACACAACATATATTCACATTTAATTTATCTATATGTATATGTGTACGCATGCGCACACCATAGAATTATACAATTATAATATTTTATTTTTTTACTTTTGTAGTTCTGTATTGAATTTCCTAAATTATATATGCATGACATATGTACACACATGTGATTAATTGACTATGCACACAAGAGGTCCCAATATTACATACACATGAGTATCACACATACATGTGTACAATCTTGCATAAGAACATAGATTATTTATAAAAATTAATAAATGCGCATAATGATACATGCACACAGGAATTGTATTTGCTTATATGGTTCAATACATGTGTAGAATAATATATGCGCTTAGGGATTATTACTTGCGGAAACTAGCCATCCCTTGCATACATGCCACACTTAGGTAGTTTGAAGTGCAAGCACAACACCATATATATACACATCATGCACATATTGTTCTTATTATTCTTTGTTGTTTCAATATTCTTTCATTAAATTTATGGCATGCATTTTGTAAGTTATGATGTGTTTTGTTTGATAATCTTCTATTTCCTACATATTTGCATATTATACCATCTATTATTTGTATACTTTATTATTAATATATTTATTTTTCAGTATAATGTAATATGATATATCAAGAATGGGACAAGTTTTTGATAATACAAACTATGATGTATATTACACATATTATTGTTAACATGAGTCGCATATTTTTCAAATCATGATGAACTTTTAGATTCGACATGAGCTATTTATAGAATAATAAGAATAGTTATTATTATAAGGTATTAATCAAAGCTAATGGTAAGGGAGTAGGTAGGGTTTGGCTAAAATTCGGAAGGAGTGATGAACATAAACAAACTAAGTCAATGAAAGTTGAGGATCCTCAATTTACAAGCATAAAAAAGAATCACTGTCATTTTGAGCTTATTAGAACTAGAAATACTAAAGTCATTTGTCCTTTCCTTGTTCACCACGAGTGGCATAATCATAACTTGGTGAATCATAAGGAAAGAGATTCATTCTTAGGTAGGCTAACTAAAGATGAGTGAAGATATTTAATTAATTAAAAATAAGTGATATAAAGCCAAAAAAAATATTGAGATATACCTAAAAAGGCATTTTAATACCAAGACAACTAGTAGGAGTTAGATATATATGCATAACAAAAGCTAAGGTGGAATAAATGAAAGGTTTAATGGTATTGAAATACTTATGCAATATATTGCTGATAATGGTTATATTTAGTGGCATAGAAGAGATGTGGATGCAAACACTTTAATAGATTGATTCTTTGTATACCCTACATCGACTCTATTTATATGATCACTTCCATATGTTCTATAAATGGATTATAGGTATAAGACAAACAATTACAATATGCCATTGTTAGATATTGTTGGGGTTAGTATTATGAAGAATAATTATAATGTTTCATGTGATTTTTTTATAGTGTAATTTGGATAATTATGTGTAGGTGGTGGATAAGACAAAATGCTTGACTGATCCATTTATGGCCATCACTATACTTATAGTTAGGGAGCTTGGACTAATACATGTAATTGATCATATTTTTTCTATTTCAAAGCAATTTTTGTGTAATTTTCATATTGATAAAAACATGGAGGAAAGATGCATATAGAATTCAAAAAACAAACCATTTTCTGCTACTTTTTGTTAAGTGATGAAATAAAGTCATAGATTTCACTTATGAGGAAGAATATGAGGATTGAATAACATTACTTGCTAATTCTTATAAAAACATACATGACACTTTCTTCTATTAGAAGTAGTACTTAGTGAATTTGTACAAAGAGATATTTCTTTCATAATGGTTTGATCAATTCTTTCATATCATTGAGGGTACAACAAAAAAGTATTGTAATATAGAAAATAATTAAGTGTTTATTTGCATACTCATTAAGTTCTTTAATATTCGTGAGACAACTTACAAAAATTATGTATGTATATCTTTTTATTTATATATATATTGTTATTTTTATTTTGTAGTTGATTAATAGGGTTGAAAGTGTTTTTTATTTGTTAAAAAAATTCATAAGATCATCGATTGGTGGCCTTAATAATATTGGAATAAGATTGAATCCATGATAACTTTACAACATAAAAAGATTGAAGCAAATTTGGAGAAGTCTCAGTTAAAGATGTCTCATTATGCTAGGTCTTTATTGTGTTTTAATATGAGAGATCGTGTTTTTGTTGATTTAGGTTTGATAAGGCAAGAGTGCACATAGGTAAAACCTAATATTGAATTTCATGATGAAAAATCATGTGAATGTTACCTACTATGCAAACATGAGCTACCTTATTGTTATGATCTTAGTTTGTATGTTCATATATCTGTTACAATTCATCTTTCACATATACATTACTTTTGGTGGAAACTTTATATCGATGCATCAATCAATCCACCAGAAGGACGTAATGTGTTGGATAATTTACTACATAGTAATTTACTACATAGTAATTTACTACAAGGTAATAATGAAATCAAGAGGAGAAGAACTTATTTAAGGATTTTTAAACATTCTTCATCTAGTGCATGTTGAAATGGAAGAGCCACAAGTACAGAGGTAAGGTTCATCCAAATAGAAGCTCCATAAAGAGAGATCTATCAAGTTGGGAGTTCATTGAAAAATTCTATTCATTGAGGGGGCATGAGCATGGTCATAGTCAAGAAGAAGAAAATTCATCCAATGCATCTAGTGTCACATCTAGTATTCCTCATTTTGCATTTGTGGTTGATTTCAATTCCCCTAGCTTACCATTCATTATGAGTTGTCATATTGTGAAATGAGATAAGAATTACAAGTTCCAAGTGGTGTCCTATTTTATATTAGGAGATAAGGAAAATGGATGTATATTTATAATGATTTATATCATGAGATATAATATCGACATAGGATATATGAATGTGTCCTTGTATGGAAAATTGTGGATGATATGCTTTTCAATGTTGCATAGTAGTTGTGCCCTACTATATAATAACATTGTTCTCTAAACATATGGTGGGATTTTCACTAGTTCTTAACAAGTTTAAGTAAACCCATCAAGATAATTCATTTAGGCTAAGAATTTGGGTTACATTATCCTTTTGAAGTTATAGCATACTCATTTCGGTTTTTCCATTAAGACCTTCCAAATACTGAGTGAAAATACCATGAATTATGAACCATTTAATCCACCTAATATGTAAGTTAACTTATACCAAGATGTGTGTTCTCATCATTAAAGAATTATATTATAGCATTATGGATAGTCTCAAAACATATCAATAACACAAATAACACATTTTAGCTGAATCGATCAATTGGTTTAGCTTAGCTAAACCCCAAAGTTCTCTCAAATCAGTTGATTATTATGGTTAAACCAATTGAATATTCTATGATCAATCAATTAGTTTTGACAAAATGGTCGATGGATTTAAGTAGAGAGAAAGCAAAGTCACCACAAATAATCTAGTTGATCGGTTTGGGTAAATCAGTTGATTGTTCTAAGGACTAGTCGATTGATTTGACTTAACCAGTCTATCAGTTTGCCTCTAGACAAAACATAATAGAAAATTTTAACACAATTCACACTCTAAAATCTTAACACATTCAAAACACAACATGGCATATCATAATATACTAAGATTTAAAATACTCCTAAATTGAATCATGCTTTATTTTCAAGCAACCCTATTCCTCATAATTCAATCCCTTTTTCACATAAATATTAATTAATTCAACAAGCTTCACTAAAATTTCAAATTCTCATGTAGGAAAATAAAGATAAAAAATATGATAGAGCACACAAACTCACATGCTTATTCATGCCATATTTCAAAGGTAAAAATGACTTATTTGAAGCTTAGCAAAAATTCCCACCAAAGAGAAAAACCCAAGTTGAAAGATTTTAACTTCCAAAACCTTAAAAAAACACATGTTTATCATTAAATAACATTTACAAATAAAGAAATTCAAATTAAGGAAGAAAACATACTTACCACCTTCGAGAGAAAAGCAAGGGAAGAGTTATTTGAAAGAAAATTCAACTTATTCCAAAATCTAACTCTTTCTTACTTAAGAATAAAATAAGAGGGAGCTAGAAAAAGGATCAGAAGAGTGAATCAAATTAGAATGACAACTCAAAGTGGAGAAGAATTAGCACAATTATTTGAGAGCTCAAGTATTTTGGAGGTTAAAAGAAAGGTAAGAAAAGAGTGAGGATATGGTACAAATCAAAAACCCTAATTTTACCATTTGAATTTGAGCTAAATGGACAAAGTTTTCAAGAATATATTGACTTTCATTAAAGAGCTCGAATGGTATTTTTTGGAGAATGCAGGTCGGAATCATCCATACAATATCAAACATAAGAAGGAAAATGAAAGATTGGTATGAGAATAAAATCACCTAGCCGTGTAGAGATAGTGTGCAATAAAATCATTCATCCTAAAGTTGTGTAGATGAGAGAGGGAAGAAGATAAGTGTGAGGCCATCATTCCCTTCATTTGTTGAAATCAAACCCTTGACTTTGTTCAAGGAAACAATTAACGCTGGATTAATGATCAAAAAGGTTAAGAATTACTTAGGAATAGTTTGGGGTTGGATTATCAAAGTCCCATCTTAATGCAAGAACTTTTTCAAAAATTAAGTTTTAAAAATACTCAGCCCAACAAACCATTCAATCAGTTTGGCTAGATAAATTGACTATTCTATAGACTGGTTAATCGACTTCACCAAACTAGTTGATTAGTTCACAAGAAAAACTCACTTTATGTAATTTTTCATTTTTTCCAAATTTTTTATTACATTAAACCCAAACTATAGTTATGGTAATCATTCAAAATTTATTAATCACAATACTTTTTTATTTTATAAATCTCACAAAAATATAAGGTATTACATGAATTTACCTTTATCATTCCATATCATCAATGCAACATGACCATCAAAACTAAGGATTAGTGAGGGATATATTAGCCCTTCAAGACATGAGCTAACTAACCACCAATATTTTTCCCTAGGGAAAGCTTCAAATGATGCACTAATTTCTAGAGTAGCATTTGCCACATTGTCATTATCAACATGAGGATTACAAGGTTGTACATTATCAATGCTAAATGGATATTGTACATTAGTCTTGTGAAAGTAATGTTGGTCATATAAATGAACTCAAGCAAAGGGTGAACCACCTCTTATATATTCACTAAATGATGGTAATCAACTTAATAATTACGATGCATATATTGAAGCTACCACTAATTTAGAAGGTTTTTCATTTTTTCAAGGACTCCTCCCATCTTGATTTTTTTTACCTAGAATTTGATTGGACATGTTCTCAACCACTCATCCAGAGTAAATAAAATTCAAGTATAAATATTTCAAGCTAGATCTTAAGGATAAATGGTTTAATGTATATCATTTTGAATAAATATGCAAAATAAATAATTTACAATATTATTAAATTAAATTATTTAAACATAAAATATTTAATTTAAAATAAATGTTAAAATATTAATCGTTCATATTTGAAACATTCCATATAAATATATAATAATAATAATAATAATAATAATAATAATTAATTGAGGAAAATTAAAGAGCAAGACTTGTAAGTCATGGTGTACAACACTAGTGCAGGCAAGGGTGCACACACAATCAGTGTCTAAGGCACTAGATCTATGCGCAACCATGGGCATCACATGAAACAATAAATAGAGGATATAGTAGCTCAGCAGTGCAAGCAACCAACTAAGCATGAGCAATGTGTGGAAGCCACTAAGAACACTTTCAATCTAAAATTCTTTCAAATTTTCAATGGGTTAGCAACCAATTAAAGACTAAAATGCATAAAACTTACATTCTTAGCAGAAGAAGAAGAAGAAGCAGAAGAAGAAGAAGGTTGGAGGATAGAGAAAAGGGTGCCTTTGACAAAGAAAGGGGAATAGAATGTTAGGTTTAATAAAAAAGGTATAATGGAAAATATGTTTTATTTTTATTACATACATAACAATATATATTTCACTTAGTAGATGTATAGTATAATAGTGAACCAAACATAAAATACTATTACTTCTAGTGAAGTAAAGATGAGTATCAAATATATATTTTTACTTTGAATAAATCATCTCCTTCCAACTTACTTTTTTAAAAGTACAACTTACTAAAGAAGTTACTTTTTCAGCACGAGACTAGCTCTAATAATCTGTTTAGATTTAGATAAATCTAGTTTAAATTAGATGAAGTATATGATCCTACATTAGGTGAACAAATGTGAATATTTTAAAATATTGTTTGAGTATTTGTTAGGTTAATCTAACCAAATAAATTATAATCTTATTTATTTTGAGGTAAACTGACATGAATGAGTTTTATTAACAAATTAACATTAACGTTATTTAACCTCCGATTCAGAAGTTAATATTTTAGAAGTAAATAAGTGATAATTTTTAACTCAACTTAACTTAGGTTAAGCGCAAAAAAAAGTTGCCAAATAAGGATAATTTAAAATTTGTACCTCCACTAATCTATATTTAACCTCGGTTCAAACACACCGTAAATGAAAACTAATGTTCTTACAATAGAATATAACGAGTTAAGAGAACAAAATGAATAAAAGAATTTACCACCACTTGTAGTTTTTTGAAATATGGAAGGGGGAAGAAACTATATACAGTAACATTAGAGCAGAGATAACTTATTTATGTGATACTCAAATTGATTAATTATTGTCCTTTAAGATCATTCCTTTCAGATTAATAACTTTTTTTGAGAGAGAGAGAAAACAAACACACGCACACACACAACTAGATCGTGCTACACTAACAAACCTGTTTCCAACCGGACAATCAATACCTAAGGCCTATCATCTTCACCGCAAATTGACTGTTTCATTATTTGATCATTTATCTGTGGATCCCTCTCCCTACAAAAGAACACAAGCCCGGGCCGTGCACCCGAAGCGATAGACGCCAAACTCCACTTTAACTAATCCTCGAATTCCAATTCTGACTTCAACAGTCCCATTGGTTGGACGCTTATGGGCATATTCCACCGCCCATAACTGAAAGTCGGACGTCTTTACCTGCCAATTGGAGATGGTGTCCGTGGACCGACCATATACAAAAAGTAAAGTGAGACGCGTAGATGATCCTGAAAGGGCTCTGTAGATATTCAGATAATCAGAGACCTTCGTATCGTAACTGCAAGCTGTAAAAGTCAAGATAGACATGTATCTTAGTTGATGAAAGGAACTTTACTCATCTTTGACTGAGAAAAACTGACTACAAGACTGATCTTCGAGATCCATGTAATGTTATCCAAATACCTAGCTAATGTGCACTCCTGTGTTTAAAATGAGGCATTGTGGGCAATATATAATTTTTATACGAGTTAATAAATTTATCTTTAATATTTGAACTATATTATATATTGAAAAATAAAATAACAATAAAAGTATTAAAAAAAACTTAGAGTAAAAATAAAAATCAGACTTCAGAAAAAATAAATTAAAAAGATTTTGTTTTGTTTTTTTCCTTCAAAAAACCAAAATTACACCTTAAAAAAATTATTTTGAAAATAGAAAGAGTAGGTAAGAGTGACAATTTCAATTTTTTTTTTTATGATTGATGTTACAGATGAACATATTGCTTAAACATAAGAATAAAACACTTAATCTATCAGCGCATGTATATTATGGATCACCTCTTCCGCCCGATAAGAAAAGTCTTTCCTTCCGTTCCTGATCCAAAACCCGATACGCATCTTAATGAGCATGAGCATCCACCTTGTACAAACTTTGACCTTTTCAAAGACTTTCCTATTCCTAAATTCCCAAATTGTACCCAAGATTGCAAAGAACGCCGCTTGCCATATCTCCCCTCTCAAACCTTTTTTGGCCACTCCGAACCAAGCTTTAGCGTTTTCTTCCACAGATTTGTGTGTCACCCAATAATACCCTATCCATTCACAAATCTCATACTATGCCTTGCCTGTCACAGCACAATGTAGGAAAAGATGATTAATCGTCTCCTGCTCAGTGTTACACATAGGGCATAGGGAATCTTCAGAGTTCCTGATGTTCAATCTAGCAAGTCTTTCCTTCGTGTTGAGTTTCTGTTGGACCACGAACCACGCTATTAGTTTAAATCTCTCCGGTACTAGACTTCTCCGCATGGTATTCTCCATTTCCGTGAGCCTCTCATTTCCTGTATATCTCTGATAGTGTGTCTGACAGGCCGATTTCACTGAAAACAACCCAGAGACCTCATGCTCCCATATCACTAAATCATTCTCTTCCTTCTGTATGGCATTCTGATGGAGCATCTCCTGCATTTGTCTTATCCGAACTTCTTCCCATCCAAAGAACTGTCTCCGCCACCTCAAATGTCAGACCCATGTCGATCCCTCCCATTCTCCCATCTCTGCCACCTTGTTATGTTGTTGCTCTGAAATCGAGAATAGTCTAGGAAAGATTCTCTGCAAGGGGTCGTTCCCCGTCCAATCATCCTGCCAGAACCTGACTCTTCTGCCGTTCCCGATGATGATCCTCAACCCTGAGCTCAATATCGGACTTCGCTTTCCAGTTGCAACAATATCAACCCAAGGAGACCGCCTTCTTCTTGAGGAGTCAATCTCGAAGGACGCTGCATTTGCCCCGGAATGAATAGAGGAGATAACTCTCTTCCATGACACACCTTCCACTGTGTAGTACCTCCACCACCATTTAAACAGGAGAGCATTGTTTTTTAGCACTATATCTCCCACCCCTAATCCTCCACTATTTTTAGGTTTTTGGATCACACTCCATTTGACTAGCGGTATCCCCTTCCTGTCCCCTTGCCCACTCCAGAAGAACCTTCTCTGAATTCCTATGATCTCCTTCACAATCCCCTTTGGTACTCTAAAAAGACTCATATAGTACATTGGTAAACTGTTCAGCACGCTTTTGATGAGTACTAGTCTTCCCGCTCTTGAGAGAACTCTTGCCTTCCACCCAGCTAACTTCTGCCTTATCCTTTCAATCACTGGTTTCCAAGCTTCTTGCTTTTTTGTGTTAGCTCCTAATGGAAATCCGAGATAGCTAAGAGGGAGAGCCCCGCCTTTGCACCCCATGATATCTGCCGCCTCCTACTCGACATCTTTGTCGACCCCCAACCCAATAAGCACTGACTTGTTGAAATTAACTTGAAGACCAGATAATAAGTAGAAACAATCAATCATACGTTTCCAATTTCTGATGTTTTCTGTCAATGCTCCACAGAATATCATCGTGTCATCTGCGAACTGGAGGTGTGTGACTTCCACCTTATCTCTTCCCACCTTGATCCCTTGCAAAAGCCCTTCTTTGACGCCTCTCTTTATGAGTTGATTGAACGCCTCTACCGCTAAAACAAATAGGAACGGTGAGATGGGGTCTCCTTGTCGCAATCCCCTAACCATTTTAAACGGGGTTGAGGGAACCCCATTTACAAGGATCGAGACTCTCGCCGTAGATATGCACTCCTTCACCCATCCTCTAAATGTGGGGCCAAATCCCATAATATCCAGTACCCTATCCACAAACTCCCATTTCATACTATCGTATGCCTTCTGGAAATCCAACTTAACCATATGTCCCTTGGACCTATTCTGACCCTTAACCCACTAAACTACCTCATTTGCAACTAGAGCCCCATCAACTATATCCCTCCCTCCTATGAATGCTGACTGTGAATCACCCACTAGTTTATCTACCACCTGTTTCAACCTGAGAGCAATAATCTTTGCTATCACTTTGTATATGCACCCTACCAAACTGATGGGCTTATACTGACTGACTTCCTCTGCTTCATCCACTTTAGGGATCAAAGTGATCAACGTCGTATTTAGAGTCACCGGTAACCTGCCTGAATGAAAGAACCCCAGCATGGATCTGGTAAAGTCCTCCCCAATAACGCCCCACATTTTCCTTATGAACCCCAAATGGTAACCGTCATACCCAGGTGCTTTCGAGGGCTCACAAGACCATACTGCTCTTCTAACATCCTCCCTACTAGGCATCACTTCCAGCTCCAAACCTTCCTCCCTTTTTAGCTTCTGGAACCCATCCTCTGAAAGGGTCACTTTTGGTAACTCTTCTTTTCGATACATCTCTTTGAAGTAATCTGTAATGACCTTTGTCAGCTCCGTCAGCTCCACAACTACCTGCCCTTTGTCCACAAGCCTACTTATGATCACTTTCTTCTTTCTAATTGATGCTACTGTATGAAAGTATTTTGTGTTTTTGTCTCCCTCTTTGAAGCCCCTAACCCTAGCCACCTGCATCCAATAAGCTTCTTTCCTTTTATGCCACTTCCACAATTGGATTGCAATGCCGCTTTTCTTGCTATTCTCACTTCATTATTCATAGCATCCAACTCAGGCCCATCGATCTTTTTTACTTCTTCTTCGAGCTGACTAATCCTCAATTCAAAATCTCCAAAGACCTCTTTATTCCACTTCCTAAGTAAGCCCTTCATTTCTTTCAGTCTACTCTGGCAAGACCTCCCTTCTAGTTTCGACCAACATTCTCCAACGAAGCCTCGGAACTGTGGATGTGTTAGCCACATATCCCAAGTCCTAAACGGTCTCGGCCCAGTACTTATAGATTTGACACTCAACCTAATCGGATTATGATCCGAAAGCGATCGTCCCAACCCACTGCAATGTATATCCGGCATCACTGTGATCCACGATGGACTAACCAAAAACCGATCCAGAAGACTAGATGACCTTGCTCGTTGCCAAGAGAACTTCAAATTTGATGGCTTCAAATCCACGAGGCCCAGTTTATCAATCCACTCGTTAAAATTACTAACACTGCTTTGGTCCACCCACCCTCCTTTGCGTTCACTTTGGCTTCTAACCTCATTAAAATCCCCCATTACTATTAGGGGTCTATGACATTGTTGCACCACCTCCCCCAGCTCCTCCCACAATGCTCTCCTTTCTCGTGAGTCTGTTGGCCCATATACAAGGATGATCCCGCATTCCACTCTCTTGGGCCCTAGTTTGCCTTCCACTAGGAACCACCTACTACCGCTCATGGATTTACTAACGTCAAACCACTGAGAATCCCATCCTAGGATTAGGCCTCCACTTCTGCCCACCGCTGCTGTATCTCGCCATTCAACTGACCCATTTTTCCAAACCCTATTTTTCCATGACTCCTTCAAAGCTCCATGTTTCGTTTCAACCAATCCACAAACCCAGGGCCTCTCCTTTGTGATCAAGTTTTGGATGCTAGAGATTTTCCCTAACGCTCCAATCCCCCTTACGTTCCAGCTGATTATAATCATTAATCAACCCTCTTTCTCCCCTATCGGTCTCCCTCCTTTAATTCTGCCTTCTCGTAATCTTCCTCTGACTTCTCCTCAACCCTACCAATTTCTCCACACACAATCCTTCCTCCGAGGACGATAAGCCAATCTTCTTTCCCAACTGCCACGTCTGTCTTGCCTCTTCTAAATCTTCCTCCCCCAATCTTCGTGTTTCTACGCCCCGTACTCTTTCCTCTTGAGTCTTCGTGTATCTAGTATTTGTGCCTGCGCTTTCCACCTCCTCGAACCCTGGAGGGCATAACCCTTCATTTTCTGTCTCTCCTCGTCCCTTGTCTCTCCATCTCTTAATTAACCGCCTTTCTTCCTCTATATCATGAGCCACCGAAACAACCACGGTTTTTGATGACTCGTTATCGTTCTCCTCCTTTTCTCTTGCATGGACACCAAAACTATTTTGTGGCCATCCCTTTATCACTTCCCCACTCAAATTTATAACGAAAAGCATCTCCTCCATACTCAACTCTACCCCTTCTCCACTCATTCCCGGCCTTCTACTACTTTGCGTATCATTTGTTCCTTTATCTTCCTTCCCTTTTCCATTAGCTAAGTCCGGTATAAACAGCATCCTTAATCCTCCCTGGTCTTGGTCCAATTCGGTGGCCGTATGATCCCTCATAGTCTCTATTAGTGGATCCTCTCCCCATGCACTTTTTTTTCTCGATACTTCCCCTATTTTTCCTGCCTTTTCCGTGTAAATTCTGCCGTGTCCAGGTGAGGTAACACTATCCTTCCCTGTCTTCCCCGATTCTACGTTTTCCATATTTAACCCAACATTCAGCAGCTTCCTCCCTTCCACCTCCTCTCCATCGTATCCATCATCCCCCGACGCACTGAAGTTATGCGTGTCTCCCAATCTTCTATCCCCTAGTTCACATTTCTGCCCATTCTCCTCACTGTTCCCACTCTCGACCACCCCGTGTTCTATAGTGTCATTCTTTTGTGGCCATTCTCGAGTAACGCCTTTGTCTGTCACCCTATCTCCCTCCTTCTCTGCCTTTCTTTCTTTCGTCCCCATCCAATCTGACCTCTCGTACCCTGCGCCTTGCATGCCTGCAACACCAGACTTGCATGCATCCTCTCCCTCTCGCTTTGATGTCGTACTTGACCGCCAGCCGTCTACTTCGCCTGTGGATGAGGATTCCGACCACCCTTCTCTACTTACTTTCCTTCTATTCTGCCAAGGTATGTACCCTTGGCCTATCTCCGTCGCCACTACCACCACCACATCATCACCCACCTTCAGCTCCATTACCTCCTTCACCTGTTCCTGCCGATCTGTATCAACAAGAACCCTGGTCACCTCCATGGACAGACCAAAATCCCCTAATTCCTCCCAACATACCCACCTTCCCCACGGCTCTGCAATCAGCCTCATCACTTCCTCTTTCCACGCCACCATGGGTAGACCTCTTACCTCTATCCATGTTCTCCTTTTGACACAAGCATCGATCTCCTTCCCCCTCCTCACTATCGGGAAAGCCTCTCTCAGCAGAATTCTCTTCTCCAGCGCCTCCACACAATCCTCAACAGTTTCAAAAGTAATTAATAGTTTAAATCTACCTAAGTCACGCACCTTTGATATGCTCCTCCACTCCTGCATGAGTTTTGGGATGGCTATGTCGAGAACCAGCGGTTGGAAGGCTTCGACCACTACACTCCTGTTAATCCATTGTTTCGTTGCTTCCTCCACCTGAACTCATATCTCCCTTCGCTTCTCCTTCTATGAACTTTTTTCCCCGCCTCTGACCACCGCAACAAAGGTTCGTTCATCCCGTCCAGTGCTGGCCCATCCACCTTGCTGGTTACCTCGCCTCCTCAACTCTAGTCTCTTATCTTTTCTCTGCTCTCCCTTACGTTTCCCTTCACCTGTTCTCTGAAACAAGGCTCTGCGGACGTACATCCTTATGCCATGCATCTTCATATTGCTGAAATGCCTCACCGCCGCCTCTGCTTCTGCCGCACTTCCATACCTTATGAAGACAAAGTGCAAGTTCGACGCCCTTCTCTCCTTCCTGCTGATAAACATGTCCCTCACAGTGCCAACTTCCTCAAATAATTGTTTCACCTCTGCCGCCTGTATCCCTTTCGCAAGATTATCCACAAAAATAGTGAATACTCGGTTGTGTTTTGTCTGTCCTTCTACGCGGGGATCTATGGATGACTCCCCTTGTATTAGTGTTCTAGGCTTGTGGTAATCGACGCGGGTTAGCTTAGTTGGATGTTTGCCTGTGGCTATGGTAAGGATGGGGGTTTTGGACGTCTGCATGCTGCTTCTAGATATGCAGTTGTTATTTGGAAAAAGGATGAGTGAAAATTTCAATTACTTCATATGATGATATCATTGCTCCAAAAATATATGCAGCTGTTATTTGGAAAAAGAAATAAAATACTCTATAGAAAATATTTTTTTTCCCCTAAACTACTCCCACCCCTCTATTTCTTTCTCTCTCTCTCTCTTCTCTATCTTCTCTGTCTCGTCTCTCAAACTCTCCTTCAACTTCACTTCCTCACCTCCCTTCCTCTCCCTCTCCTTGACCGTTCTAAGGTAAGTTTTTTTTTCTTTTTTTATGTTACAAATTATCTGATCTATACATGGATATTATTAATAATAAAAATTCAAGTATAGTGGATAGACAAGTAATTTTTATCTGTGGAGATGGGGGAAACGACTATTTTAGCCTATGATGGGTGAAGAAGAACGACAAAAATGCCATAGGAGGGTAGGGGAATGGTAGAAAACGCCACTGAGGGTGGGGTAATGGTGGAAATAGTCGGTGGATGGTCGCTGGGAACGGTGTAAATCACTGGTGGGTGGTGGCAGGGAATGGCGAAAATTGCCGGTAGGTAATGGCGTGGGTGCAAGGTGCATATAAATTATATTAGTATTAATTAATAATATTAAATATTAATTGATAATTAATATTGTGATTTATGGTTTTTTAATTAGGTTTATCAATTATTTATCACTAATTAGTGCAAAGGCTAATAAAATTTTGTCTTAGATTTATGTTTATTGTGTTTTGCTAAATATGTATGTAGTAATTATTGTGTTAGTATTAATTAATAATATATTTTTATTATTGATTTTTATTATGTGTATATGATTTATGATTTACTAATTAGTAATTATGGTTTGTGTTGTAGAATATAGTTTTGGTTGGATAGATTGGGTTTGTTAATTATGTCTCATATTAGTGTAAAACCTAATAAAATTTTGTCCTTAGTTTGCGATTATTGTGTTTATTAATTATTATGGTTTGTTTAATATGTGTATAATAATTATGTTAGTATTAATTAATAATATTTATTTATAGATAAATTTTATTATGTGCATATTATTTATGTTTTATTAATTAGTAATTATGGTTTGTGATGTGGAATATATTTTTAGTTGGATAGATCGTTTTGTTTTTAATTCTGTCTGATCTATTAGTACAAAACCTAATAAAATTTACTCCTAGGTTTGCAATTATTGTGTTTATTAATTATTGTGTTTTGTTAAATATGTGTGTAATAATTGTGTTTGTAGTTGAATGAAAATTTAATAATGACTAACTCGATTAAATTTATTCATTATGTTTTTAGATCTATTATATGCTATTAATTATGCTCTATTATTGTAATTAAATATGAGTTTATCAAAATCTGTCTAGTTTCTAGGGCTTCCGATTTTTGTTTGGAAGGGTAGTTATGTTTATTAATTTTTGTTTGTTAATTTTATTTTTTAATTAGTGTTAATTTGGTTAACTTTTTATTGATTTCTAGATCTATTAAACTCTGTTAATTGCACTTTTGTATTATTTATATATGATTTGATATGTTTTAGATTTTTTTATATTTTTATTAAATATGTTAAATATTGTTATGTGGTGGTGGTTATTGGTGAATGTTTTTTTTAATTATATTAATTGGATAATAGATTTATTTTATTATTGAAATTCAGATGAGTTGCCGACAACATAAGTAGAGATAGAACCGAAGGTTGTCCTATGATAGCATCTTAACAACGTAATAGAACGTGTACATAATAACCTGCTCCTATGTCTCGTCTAAAAACTTTGAAAAAGGGTCTTATCAAAGAATGAAGCAGAGGTTAAAAAAAAGAGTAGCCAACAAGAACCAAAAGAAGCATTAGAATAACAAGAATATGTAGAAGCTCAGGAACAACTAAGGTCTAGTCATGTAGCTTCTAGCATTCCAATATTTGCTAACTATGCAGGTCATCCATTGTTTGTAGCCGATGTTGGCATTTTGGGGTACAGAGGTTCAAGTTTTGGAGAGTTAGGATACGAAGGTTCGGGAGTAGGCTGTTTGGAGTTTAGAGGTTTAGGGTATTAAGGTTCGGGATATGGAGGTTTGGGGGTAGGGGTTCGGTTTGGAGGTGTAGGGTATAGAGGTTTAGGATACGATGGTTCTGAGGGTGGAGGTTTGGGGTATGAAGGATCATAGGACCGAGGTTCTGAGTACGGAAGTTTTCCATTATCTATAGAATATGTATATTTTCTTAATTCGGCTACACAACCTGATATGGGAGTATCATCATCCTTAGCTCACCCATCTGCTGTTGGTGGTTCTATATCATAATTGGATTTGGTATCATCATTACCGCATATTACAGAGCGACCATCGACATCGACATTGACATATGTGCGCGATGATGATGTTGTACATCATGATAATGATGATGCTAACAACAACGACGATGACTATTATAAACATGATAACTATGATGATGGTGGTGGTGGTGGTGGTGATAGGAATGCTGGTAAAGCCAGTGAAGATGAACATGGTATACATTTGAAGGATGAATGGTATTTGCTCAAGCCATATCCTAGAGGTCCAATCATCCCTAATTTGATTTCAAGCTTCAGGGGTCACTCTGCTTTAGATTTATGATTAAGAAAGGTATGTCTATCATATGCATTATTAAATATTTGGCATTTTATTTTTACAGATATCATATATAGTCATCAAATATGTTGATTTTTTTTAAGATCATGGTTGTCCTAGGATCCACACCAGATAGGAGATTCTAAAAATTTTTTATTGAAAGTATAAATGAAAGGATGTTCACTCTAATATGCCAGGGTTGTCACACCTCCCACCTTGCATATTTGAGCATGAGAATGTGCCACTTATTTTAGTATTTATTGAGAGATGAAAACTAGATATCAATAGCTTTCATATCTTATGGGGTGATATGACAATCACCCTTTTGGACGTACATCACATTAGAACTACAAGTTAATGGCAATCCGTTATATTTGGAGATGAATGCTAACACGCATGAGAAATTGATTGGTGCAATTGGTGCCTTGTTTAGGATAGAAGAAATGCAGGTGAATGAAGTCACTTGAAAGGGTGAGCTTCTATTTAAATTGATCGGCCTATCATTGTTTGTCAATAATTCGGTTGATAAAGTAAATCTGTACTATAGCCTTTTGCCTCAAGATCTAAGCTCGGTTAAAGGTTATGCATGGGGAAAAGCCATACTTACTTTTCTTTATCGACAACTTGGGAAGACTTCTAGAGTTGACGCTACTAAAATGTCAGGATGTGTCATTCTATTGCAGATAATTTTACAATTACCATATAGATATATATATATATATACATATATATATATATATATATATATATATATATATATACATATATATTACATACTCAGATACATTTAATGGTAATTAACATAATCAATATTATAACAGAATTGGATTTATAAATACTTGTTGGGGTTTGGAGTGGAATGATCCGGGTATGATCTAGATCATCCTTGTTGTATGAGGTGGTTTTGTGGACATAAATTTAATACTAAATTGGAAATGCTCAAGTACTTTCGAGAAAATATTGATCTTATACTTGCATCGAAGGTATGCTATATGGATTCATATTCTCGCTATATTATGTTAGCGAAATCCATATTTAGTTTAATTTTTCTACGACGGATCATTTGGGATCCATGCGGAGTAGCAAATCTATATATGGATTGTCCAATAGCATTATATCACAGTTGTCTACAGTATTCGGAGAAAGTAGAACTGTATACGTCTGATAGAGTCACACGCCAATTTGGATATACACAATTAATCCCTGAGGAACCTATTAAGCCCACCAGTTACACTTATAGAGATTCTTCCCTCAAGAAGCATAAGGTTTTTTTACGCACACATGTTTAGCCAATGGTTCTTGAGGCATGAATACATATTGGGACAAGATATTTTTGGACCACAATATCACAGCCTACTCATTTTTTTCACATTTTTTTATGGAAGGTTCTAGAATATTCTAGAGTTCTGTAGACTCTAATAGAATTGTGTGGATCCTTGTGTAAATATCTAAAGACCTCCTAGAATGGTGTTGAGCTCTCTAGAATTTCAAAGGCTAGAAGGATCGTGAAGGGATCTAGAAGAGTCTTCTAAAGTATCTTGTAATCTAGAGGGTCTCTAGAATTATCCAAAGTTTGCGGAAGATCTAGAACTTTCCACTAAAGGGGGAAAATGGAGGGGGATCTCAACTATAAATAGAGGACCACCCCATTTGCTCCTACCATCTCCAAAGTTGTAAGTTATCTCCTCTCTCATCGATAAAGTATTCTCTTCTTACACATAAAATCTCTCATTCTCTCTATAAGTCTCACAAAGATCTCTAAATGTTCTTACTTATCCTTAAAGGCTTGGTAATAGCCTTAGTGTGGGAAATGCTGACTTAGTGAGCACTAAAGGAGTTGTGCCACATGGGAAAGACTTAGGTAAAAGAAGTCACCTGTGACAATCGGCTCAATACCCATAGGACATGGATCATCACTATATGGCTTGGTACGTTCCTAGAACCCACGGGTATGTATTGGCAATAATGAAAGAATATTTAGCTTAACATTCGAATGATGAGCATCAACTCCTATCCTAAAGGCATAATGAAACACGTAAAAATATCCATCAAATCTATTAGAGGGGAGAGCCAGCTTTAAATTATTAGTAGCTAGTTATACGTAGTGAAAATCATGTACATGATTTAGGAGTTATTCTACCTAGGCGAGGGCATAGCCATAGCCGTGGACGTGGACATGGACATGGGAGTTTGTAATGACCTTGATGTGCATTTGTTTGATTATATACTTTGATTAAAATATGTTTGTTATTTTTATTTTATATGTATACGTTTAAAGTATAACTCAATCCTCCTTAATTATGTTGAACTCTAAGACCCCATTGAATTAAATAAAGTAAAAATATATCGGATTACCATAGATCAGGTACTTAAACTTAATAAAGTACATATATATAGTTCGATGGCATTACCACAACTCAATTAAGGAAAAAATTACAAATATTCTATATATAACTCTCGTCTGAAGATAGAGGATGTGGCTCTTGACTTCCATCATTAACCAATAAGCTCCATTGATGCAATCTTGTAGAATATAGTGTATTCCATGTCAAAACGGTGTTGTCACAGTATCTACTCCAATTTTCATACAGCGGTGGGAGTGGAGAATTCTCCAGAAGATATACATAATAGACACACAAAAAAAAAGGTAAAACAATTAAAGTAAGTCATAAAATTGTAACGGAAAACAATTCATAAAACACCCACATATCCCTATGTAATGACTCATGTCTTGCAAAAAAAATATATAGTCACTTCATTTTTAGGACCTTGGATTCCATATTGTTCCACTAAAGGTAGGAATGAACTGCAAACATTAAAGGAGTAATATGGAAACAAAATACAATAACAAGTTGCAATAACATGACCAATATTAAGAATTTTCATCTAGTGTGTCATCGGCGCTGACCCTTCCTAATGGGAAATAGTATTTAGAACTTGATCAACGTTGTCATATATGAACATATTCTCATACAATTGTCGTCTTGCCAATATCTCGTGATATAAGTTGATACAAATATGAACCCACTGTTCCTCATCTCCTAGTATAATATATGCCAATGCTCTAAAATTGCAATTTCTATCTCCTAACACATTATACTAGGTACTAATATAAGGAACTATATGTCGATTCATCTGAGTTACATACAGAAATCATAATTAGCCTAAGGACATAAATGCCAACTAACGTCCTCAACTCCTACCTTGACCTTGTGTTGATCTTGAATGACCACAAAATTATTATTTAGTGTACTCCCAACTAGATTATTCCCTTCTAGTGGAATTTATTAGACGACCCCTACGCTATCATAAGGGTGGCTCATGGAGAGGTATTTTTTTGTGGAACAATAATATTAAATAACTCTCTTGATAAATAATTTTGAATTTTTGGTGGTTGGCTCATAATACCTTCCTTGAAAATATGGAGTAAATGAGATGGAACACCTATTGGTTCTTATAGGGTATATGGATTTATCGGTCGATCTATGTCTAGATTCTTCCAGAACGGATGAATGGCCGAGAAGAGGATTGTCATGTAGTTGTCAGTGTATGTATTAATCTCATGCATATATGGTATTTCGTGCATACACCACATGTAACACTCGCATAAGTGATCATCTGTACCTACGTAATTACTTATTTTTCACTCTTTGTTTACCAACTCCATTACGTATACGGCAACAAGACCACTCAAATTGGCAGAAAAATACGGCATATTGAATCAAGATCTCTCAAGCGATGTTTTAATCTCATCGTATTGCAATTTAAGGTACATGTGTATTTGTTTAAACATAGTGTTGAAGCTTCCTCTTAATGTCTCCGGATATCTCTTCAAAGATCCGTGTGCACCTCCAACCATGTTGTAAAAAAAATAAGTATATTATATTATCACTAGAAATATTTAAAAGTAACTACTATAGGAGATAATATAACTTTCATACCTATTTGTTGTAATATTATGAGTATAAAACATGTCACTGAAGAAAGTATAAATAATTTTTTGTTTATATGGTTGTATCCAATTCGTCTTTAGATACGAAATTATGTTAGACATGTTTATATAATCTTCCTCTAATGACAACAGTCGTTCCTCATATGTTTGTTCATCCGTAACACCTTTCACATTTTTTCATTAGGACATAAGACCACATGCGAATGATGAACAGACAGAGACTTTCTTGTACCTTTCCTCCACATTTTTATTAACATGAAACCTACATAATAAATATCTTGAAGCGGAAAAAATATGTTCCACAGCTGAAATTAGAGTCAGCTTTCAGTTAGTAATAATGATGGTTGGAAGCATAGATGAATCCATCAAGATCTTCAACCTCTCAAGTATCCACAAATAATTTTCCTTCTTTTAAGATGACATGTATACACATGCAACGTTGAAATTCAATTGTGTTAGTATTAATCCAACAATTTCAAGTAACGATATTCCATATCTATGTGTCTTATACGTGCAATCCATTTGTAAAACACAAGAAAATGAACATAAAATATTAATAGATATAGGATTTGCAAATAAATGTTTACTTATTACATTTGATTCTGGTTTATTTCGATGCCACTGAAAATAATGTCTCTCAACTAACATACTCATAATATGCTGTAACATTATTTGACTGTTCATTTCTTATGACCTAAGCTTCTGTCAGGCATTATAAATATGCCCTCTCATACTTATATTTCCTTTAAATTATTTTTGAAAAAGCAGTATGATTAATCATGGCTTTATATTAGCTATAATAAGCTCATCAATAAATTAAACTTTATTTTCAGTTAACTTACCAGAACAGCATGCCCTTATTCATAATTTGTCAATTTATGATTATATGTCTCATTTCTAACTGCCACCTGCCATTCACCATTATTATTTTCAACATCAATAATAATAAAAAAGATAATCATGTTTTTAGAACTTATACGACGTGCACCTTCGGTATTTGTAGGTCTAGTACAAACGTATGTTCCACTTTTTTCACATCTTATTGAGACTCTACTTGCCCCTACACCATTTCCTTTTCTAGAACATTTGATGATCAAAATCATCTTATGAGTTCAACCCATTTGTTTGACCCATGTTACCAATTCTTCATAATTACAAAATATTTGCTCTGTTATGAAAAATCTTTGATAATTTTTTACCATAAAATATAAATTATCCATACACTGAAAAAAATAATTTACCATACTAATATAATAAATAAATTATTAATTTCATCAAAATAAATTTATCGGTACAATTTACAATAAAAAATATACCTCTTCATACAAGTGGTAGTTATAACTTGGAGATTTCATTTGTTATATTTTTGTATATCCACAGCTCGTCGGTATTGTGAATCTATTATCGTAGTATGTTAGAGTTATGAATCTATCTTCATAACTCATCAAAGTTTCGAACTCATTGTAGCTTGTCGGATTTTCAAATTAATCTTAATTTGAAGGGCTTTCAAATTGATTATTCATTAAAAGTATTTAAAAATATACATATATATTGTTATATCGAAAGATTTAACAAAAAATTCTTCCTTTTGATGAAAATTTTATACTGAAACGTATACTTAATTATGAAGAATGAAAATGTTGAAGTTGTTATTTTATATATACACAGTCAAACTCTACAAATTAAAGCAACCATATCAACTATTCTGACAAAAAAAAATCCTTAAACAACGGACGACCATTTCTTATAATACGTCAAACCATACATTTTCGTCGATAGGAGACAAGTTGCGAATAACTCAAAATATTGGGAGGAAACAGAAAAAATTTCGGTGCAAGGGGGAGGGGATTAGCACAAACTGCCATAACTAGAGGGAATGACACACTCTTCCAAAGCTGGGGGAAATGGCACAAACTAGCAAAACTAGGGGGAACGGCACGGTCTACCATTACCAATGGTGGGGAACAAAAATAATTATCGTTGGAGGGAAGAAACCGACAAAACTTTCTGATGCATGTGGTGTTGTTGTTTTCCATCGAGTAATTTGTGTTTGCTAAATAAGAACATCCAAAATATATACACTACTAATATTTATATAAAAATGTATACATCCATTAGCTAAGGTCAGAAAAGTTAAAAGTTGTTTTGGTACTTTATAAAAGTTCTTTAAGGTTTAAGTACTATTTTCATATTGATCCTTCTAGAGCATTATTTTTTTCTTTTTCAATTTGTCTCTCCAACCTGTCCAATCAAATTTTTTAAAGGAAAAAAAATTAAGTGGCTTTGATTAGACAATATCATTCAAGACTACAGGTAAAATAGCAAGGGCAAGTCTTGGATCCACGCATCCTCAGGATTACTTGTTGCAAGCTTAGCTAAGGTGTGAGCCACACTCTTACATGCTCAGTTAGTGTGGCGCCACACTAAATTAGGGAATAGTTATGCCTGAATGAGGACATCCTGAAGGATAAAACTAGCCTTGAATGACCAATTAATCTTTCTTGTAGCTTATGGATAACTATATAACAATCTGATTCCAAAATAATACTACACCAGCCACTGGTTGTGGAAGCCAGTTACCAACTAACACCTAGCGTCCCATCATTCACACCACCCCTTGTCCCTTGATGGTACCTGCAAATAAAGCTCATCCCCCAGGCCTCATTACCCTTCTTCCCTGCATCCGTGTTAATTTTGATTACTCCCGACAGTGGCTTAGACTAGTGCTCATCTCCATTTTCCACTTTTGCTACTATCTGCCTCTTTCCATGTACCTGGCGAATAATTTGCTCATACAAGTATAGTTACAAACCCATGCAATGTTGAATTCATCACCTTCATAAGCCCTCACAAACTAAACCCCAATGGACCGAAATTCAAATGGGATGCCCACCGCCATCGGGCACCACCTCTAATAAATCCTTACTTTTAGATAATGAATTAGCACATGTAGATCTATCTCATCCTCCCCACGGACATGATTGTCTTTATAGATCTACATCTTTCTTTTTTAATCGTTCCAGCATGGGCAAGATGTTCCAACAACCCCATGCAAAACAGCTTACTCGAGGCATTAAATTTAATTTGCCAAATTTTTAACCATACCTCATCTTCATAGCTGTCAGAGGTGCTCAAGTTAACTTGGTTCTCCAAGGACAGGAGCAAATAGTAGGTGTTGTGCAATGTGTTGAGCAATATAGATTGCCAATTGATTATCACAATTGAGAGGTATAGGTGTGATATTAGGAACACAAAATTCATATAGGAAACGATTAGGCCAAGAAAGCTCAGCAGTAATGCAGCAAATGGATCTATATTCAGCTTTAGCAGAAGATGAGGAGATTGTTTGTTGCTTATTAGACTTCCAACTTACAAGACTACCACCAAATGAAATAAGAAATCCACTTACAGATCCACAAGAATATGGGCAAGAAGCCCAATCAGAATAGCAGTATGCTATGACCTTGAAGTTGGGAGAAGAATTAAGTAGTATTTCTTGTGATGGTTTCCCCTTGAGATATCTGAGAACGTGTTGAGCTGCTGTCTAGTGAGACTTGCAAGGATGTTTCATGAACCAAATGTCACGTGGTATGATACCATGTTAGATGATATAGAATAATAAGTTGCAAAGAATGAAGTTGAGGGATGAAGATTAAAGAAAATGAGAGAAAGATATTGAATTGGACAATTATGCGATATTGCTTATTTCATTACAGTCGTGTATATATACAAGATGTCATATGTATTAACAAGAAAAGAAATAACATGGTGTTTATTACAACAAAGTTTATCCAAATAGGACTTAAACAAAAATAATCCTAAGTAATCCTTATTTATCTTTCTTTAATTCTAACAAAGTACCCATCGGACATCATGAACATTATGCCACACATAACTCGATCAGTATTCAATCCCTAATTCCAAAAAGCTTGTTTTAGGATGGTATCGTGCCCGCCATATCTTAGCTATCAAATACTTCTCGTTCATGGTTATCCTTTATGCCTACTTACCGAACATAGCCATGCAAAACAAGTGCATATTCCAAAATATCATTTCCCCTTCTCCTTAGGCTCACATAGTTTTTTCCAGCTGAGCTAGTGTATACCATTGAGCAGTACTAAGAAAGAGGTAATAGTGACACATTTCATAGTTAGTCTAACCCATTTATCTTTGAGTCACATCCGTCTCATGACCATATCCAGGAATTTACACTCAATTATATCATAGGCTTTGCTCATGTCGATTTTCAAAGCTATATTTCTTTTTTTGCCCTTTCTTTTGAATTTTCATGGTGTGGAGGACTTCAAATGTTACCAATAAACTATCTGCAATAAGTCACCCTACAATGAAAGAGCTTTGACTTTCAGTAATAATGTTCGGCATGAGCAATTGCGGCCTATTTGTCATAGCCCTAGAGACCCTCTTGTACAAGACAATGCATAAACTAATAAGGCATAGGTCTAACATGCTTCCCATATATGAAAGTGTGGTTCCATTCCTTAATGCTCCATTTAGTTTTTGGAAAGTTCTAAAAAAAAAGAAAAAAATGAAGGGGGAAATAAATTTAATTTTTTTATGTGTGGTTTACATAGGTTAGTGAGATAAAAAAAATAGTGAATAAAATTTTTAAATATAGTTATTTGATTTTTTTAGAAAAGTTTAAAAAAATATTTTAATTTTAATTTTCTTAGCTTAAAATTTTATTAGAATCAAAGGGATATATTGATTATTGAGAATAATAAGCACCTGTTGACAAATATCCCTGCCAACGATATGCTAGCATTTTTAAAAGAAAGGAATACATACTATTTGGTCTCAGAGCTTCAATGGGGCACATCTAATCTGGAGCGGCTTTTACCTCGGCTCTTGTGAAGGTTTGTTCAAGTAATATGTTCATCTATTCGTCCAAGCATAGCTTAATGTGCTCCACAATGCTCTGGATGCTAGTCGAATTGCAGGATGAAAATAAAATACAGATACACCTATGGGCCCCTACTGTCATATCTTTATAATCCATGACCCATCTATCATGTGCATCCAACAGTCCACACAACCTATTCCTTTTCCACCAAGCACTAGCTCGCCAATGAAAGAAAGAATTGTTGCAGTCCCCTATACAAACATTAAGCACTCGAGCTCGTTGCTTCTATATTACTTCTTCAAGTCTTAGTAGCTTGTCCGAATGTTTCATAAGAGCCTAATGTTCTTCCACTTGCTGGGGGAAGGTCTAGTGACATTAAGCTGACTTATTTGGTCTTTAGCTTCTTTTAGCTGACGTCTGATGTTGCCAAATTCGCTTCTATCCCACTTCTACAAGGCTAGCGCACAGGTTTTGATTTTATCATGTATGCCCACACTCTTATGCCCATGTGTCCCAACCCAATTGTTTGTTATGATTGTCTCACAGGAGTTGGAAGTTATCCAAATCTTGAATATAAAGACCTTCCTTCCATGATGGTGGCCTTGTCGAATATCTCATAATTTCACTGGGAGGTGGTCTGACCAAGAAGCTTTAAGATGTAACACCTCCAGTCTACGGAAAAGAGAAATCCAAGCCATATTAGGCTATATTAGCTATATCTTTATCCAACTAGCATTATGTGTTATCGTCAAGGCTTAATTTGTTCTCGAAGGTAAAAGGGTAACCTTGATAGCCCAAACTCATAAGATTGGTCGAATTAAGTTATATACTGTAATATATATTATGTCGTAATCATTCATTCTGTCTTGCGAATCATTCTTCTACTCTCTCCCTCCCTCCCTCCCCCTCCCCCATCTTTAAGCAAATGAATATTCCATTTATTTATGGGCGCAATTAAGGATAACAAGATAGTATATAATTGAACAAAAAAGATATTCCATTCATTTTATTATACAAGTTACATTATCTTTTAAATTTGTTTCAAGGTACAAATCTCATTATGAAAACTTATAGAAATTAATTACAATAATTTTGTTATTATATCCTTATATTTTCTCTTTTATTTATTTATTTGTGATCAAGTTTCTAAACAATATTATGTATGAGTATATTAGTTATTTTAAGACATTCTATTTCCCCAATTTTTATCATTTATTAATCTGTGGCTAACACAAATATGGCGTACATTGTGAAACATATATATTAATTATGGAGACCGAGATATGATTAAGGGGCTTGAGAAGTGGTGGCAGTGGTAGATATAAGGAAGGATATATAATTTAAGCGAACAATTTTTAAGTAGTTAACGGTTATTTTTACTTCAGAATAATAAACTTCAATTGCTGATGTAGCAACAACATGGTGCGACTGGATGCATAATAGGTAAATTGGTATTTATGACGTTGTATGATAGTATTGGCTCTTTGTTGACTAAATAACATCTTTTTTACCAGCAAAAAAATTAACTTCACTCTTTGTTGAGATTTGATTGCCTATATGTGAATCCAGGATTGTTAACGAATAAAGTTGGATGGCGAGTTTTTTTTATACGGGTCGTTTATTTATCTAAACGAGCCTAAAAATAAGGCTCGAGCTCGCCTAGTTTAATGAATGAGTCGAGCTTGAGTATAAAAAAATTTAGGCTCAAACTCATTTACAATACAAAAGCTTGTGGACTTGGCTCGTTTACTAATAAACCTCATAAATTGGCTCAACTCGGCTCATTTATAAATGAGTTAAGTTTGAGCTTTATTTTTAAGCTCATTTATTATAAGAGCTAAGCCCAAGTCTACCCAACTTAGATCGGCTCAATTTATTAACAACCCTGTATGCACCATCTTTATGTGTTACTGATCTTAATATTTTAAACAATATAAAGGGAAAGGGAGGGATTGAAGAAAGAACGGTGCACCGTGGACTCATGGTAAGCTCCTTATCACCAATGCTACTTAAGTGGGCATTTGGTAAGCAATAATAAGGGGAAACGATATCTTTATATTTCATATTCATTGTATAAGGTATTTATTATAATAAAATTTTAGGAAAACATTCCTTTTTATGTTTGTTCGGAGAAAATGGGTTTTCTATCATTTTTTTTCTATTCCAAATATATTATACAACAAACATAAAATGAGATTGTTTTTATTTTTTACTTCCATTAGGCCAACACCAAACAATCCCCGGTAGCATTTGGCAACAAACTTCTATGAATCTATCTTGTAAGTACCAGAGAGGACAATCAAATCAAGTTAGGCTTAGGACATTTCAAGCTCAGATAGTATCGTGTCATAGCCTGCGACTTATCTCAAGCATATTACAAGTAAACCACGCAAATATGGATGTTCTTTGATTGTCTGATGATTGCTAATGTCAATATTATATCTCAGGCACAACTAGGTACCCCTTCTATACATCTTTTTGTGCTATTACTGTAGGATATTGTGCATATTCAACATGGTATTCAACTATATTGGGCTTTGGATGCTAGTCTTACTGATGGTGTTGGGCCAAAACTTCTGAGCATATGACAAGTGATATCAAAGCAAATCATTGCTCATGCCATTCAACAAGTATTTTGTTGTATTGTTGGATGTACCTCAAGGGACTATGGGTACCCTGCTAGTTTGAAGCACATTATGGATGATTAGCTTCACATAGGTGAAGCCACAAAGTCGTGAGTGCCACACGAATCCATTAACAATGAATATTAGCGAACATGATTTCGTGTGGAATCAAAACCATTGAAATGAGTTGTTAGGGGTCATGTGATGAGCAATCTTGAGTGTGTAGGGTTAAAGTCATTGCAAGGAGGTAGATAGGTTGCAATAAACTATGTTTGAGACCAGATTTTAGTTGGAATACAAGCTTTATAGGACAAAGTATGGTATTTACTTGGTATTTTTCTAACATTGAGCAACATTAAATAACAATTATGGGAACAATGTCTGAAACACAAAGAAGCGACATTAGAACCCTCTGTGGTGCTACAAAGGAGTTTATAATTAGTGGGGGAGATTATCACGGTCCATAATTTATCACAACCATCTTGTGAATTAACTATACAAATATAAATGTTCTCTAATTGTCTGATGATCGTTAATATCGATATTGTGTATCAAATGTAGCTCAATGTCTCTTATATATATCTTTTTGTGCTATTAAATTATGAGATATTACACATATACAATACGAAGTTCAATTGAATTAGACATTAGATGTTGAAATCGCCATAGATTCTAGAACCAAAACATCTGAGCATGTAACAATCAATCATTTTCCCTTTATATATCTTATTTGGGTTTGGTAATTTTGCTTCAAGTTTCAAATTCCTTTTGTACTTGAGTTCTTCAAGGGTTCGGGATTATATCATTCCAAACTTGAGTCATTTCATGTCAATTTACAAAGTTGGGTCTGATTATTTTAGAATTCGGATTACTCCAGTTTCAACTTAACTTGGGTCAACACATCCTCGCCTTTAGCAGATGCATAATTTTCAAAATAAACACCGCAAGGAAGATTTAGTCAACCACATAATTACCGACCTATCCAATCATTTCTGATGAATAAATGAAGGTATAAACTAGGTATTAATTACATAGCACTAAGCTTCCCTATAAAAACAATAGAGTTCCCAGGTGTTCTGTTCGGTACACAGATCACATATAGAGAATTTACAAGCAATCCAAACTACGGCACTATCATTAAAACAGAAGCTATGAATCCGATGAATCATATAAAAACCATGACTGATACGCAGTGCTTTACACTATATACACAAAGGAATCGAGAAAATGTCGCGTAAGGCGAAGGGAATCGGAGAACGAAAGCCTAAAGCTTCTTTCTTCAAGCACAGCAACTACTGTTTCGTAAACAATCCTTGTGTCAGTATTGAAAAATCATAATCATGTGGTGATACTGGCAATCTTGGGTTTTGCTTTTTTACTGCACCATTTGCTGTTCCATTAATTGGATTTGCAGGTTTGTACATGCTGTCGAATAGATGATTAACATCAGATAAAACAATGAAAATGACTTCTTCACTTCGCGGGTTTAATGTGTTTAACTATTATATTTATCTTCTTTTTCTTTTCCTTTGTCCCTGGGGGAGGGGGCAAGGGTTAAGTAAGAAATTCAATGCAGATTGTGATCAATATTAGCTACTGTTCGGAGTAAACATGATTTCTAGCAAGTACTAAATTATTAAAACCAGGGATAGGGAATCACAAGGTATTTTACCTGGGAGCGTAAGGATGACTGTTTGCAGCAACACCTGACATAGTTCTGGCAATACTTGAAGGTCGGGTGCTTTGTATCTGCAACAGCCAAGGTGGCACCAAAATATGATAAAAATGGGCGAGCCAGGATATATAATCAGGCCTATATAGACAGAGAATGATGCAAACCTTAGGATGATTGCTTTGCTCTATTTGGGCTCTTAAAGCTCCTCTTTTAAGGTCCTCTCCATGTGTATATGGGGCATGAATACCATTGGCATGAGATTGATGTTGCTTAAGCCATATCTGAGGAGCAGGAAGAGGTTTAGCTGGAGGGCCATTAAGAACAGATTCATCTTGAACAAGCAAGGCAAGTCGCTGATGGTGAATCGACTCATTAGATGCCATATTAGACTGCACCATTAAGGAAAAACAGAAACCATCCATCACTTAAACAGCAGTTTGGTCAAAAAGATACATGTAGGGACACATGCTATTACTGAACTATATCCTTCGATATTTTTCTGTAACCTTAAAGCTCTATTTGGTTTTAAGAAAGCTTACAGAAAAGAAAATTAAAATCAAAATACTTTCTTTCAAACTTTCCTCAATGAAAATTAAATAGTTAATCTAAAGCAATTTTATTCCTTTATCATTTTCTATTTCACTATGGTATGTAAACTAAATACAAAAAAAAATATTTTTTCTTTCTTTTTTTTTAAAACTTTCCATGACCCAAATATAGCATAAGTGTTTAGACTACAAAGCATGACGTACTGAACTTTTTGTTTTCAGTGTTCACCGAAATAAAATATTATTTACAGACATAACTAACATATTATTTTCACGTGAAGAGAGGGCCTCTAGTCAGCTCTTCGTGAGTAATGAATCCTTGAACAACTGACTAAAGAAGTTACCTGCACATCAGTTTTCTGATTATTTGTCTTTTGATCTTTCTGTGGTTCTTCAGTATAATACTTTGGATATGAGACTAAATCTTTCCTTGCATCTTTCTGACTATCCTGAGGCTCGCCGCTCATGTCTTTCTGGGGGTCCTGATTATTGTCTTGCATCGACAAATGATCTCTTTTCATATCTTTAGGATGCAAGTGAGATGGCTCTTGAACAGATAACACTAAAGCCTTTGGATTCTGTTGCACACTAGTTTCAAATGGTGTCTTGCTTTTCACAGGCTCTAATAGAAACTTTTCCTCCATTGATGGTATAGCTTCATCAGCTGCAAGTTATTGACAATCAACAATAAGACAAAAGATTGACATGGTAAAGCCATCATGAGATTCATGACAAAAATGAATGCATAGGTGAACTATTTAAAAAGGGTTTTAAGATGCATACACTCAAACTTAACCCATGCATTGTTTTCAGATGGGGGTTCATTGGTGTCATTTGCTGCAAAATTATTACTGGAGAGCATCATGAAAAGTTCAGTTCCATAATCAACCTCTAAGGGACGACTAATGGGCATAGGCTCTGCAACTTCTGTTTTGACCTTTGGTTTTCTTGGCTCTGCAGTCTTCATGGCATCAACAGCTGTACCAGGAGTGGTAGCCTGTGATGAAGCATATAAAGACAAGTTATGTTTACAATGGTTGTATTAGATAAAAGAGCAAGTGACATGTATTAAGGCTCAGCACTTGGAGCCTTGGGCTTGACTTGAGCTTGCCTTGGGGCACAAGCTAATTTGTCATCTTTCGCCTAAAATTATTAGCAGGAAAATATTTAGGATATATGTGTTTAGTTATCCTCAAGAGATATGAGACATAGATATTATTTAGTGTATGAATATATGATTCTTAATAAGGGCTTCGCCCTTAGTTTGTATCAAGAATACAGGCTAAGACCTTATTAACAAGACAGGTTGGGAGCTAATTCCTCAGCTCTCTCATCTCTCCATTGTCTCTCTCTCTCTCTCTCTCTCTCTCTCTGCTTTCTAGTTCTCATAAATCTTAATTCTAATTCCCTCACAGGCCCAATTAATTCAATTCAATTAAGCTTGTACTCCCTGAACTTCATCTAATTACATGGGAACGACGACTGCAGCTAGATCCTCAGATTAGGGCCCTAACAGATTGCTGTCTGAGCCTGATGCCCCCGTAAAGGAATCACTAATTTTGTGAAGAAGTTGGACAAAGGATTGACAATCAGCCAAAGAAAATAACAACAAAGTGAAGGAAGAAAAGCAGAAACTTAAGGAAATATAGTTCTATCTAAATGTCTACTCTACAGGAAATGCAAAATAACACTTCTGAGGATAACAAGAATTGACGAGGAAATGAAAAGCAAAATGGTATTACATCACAGCTAATGCTATTGTTTTCTAGGAATTGAAAGAAACAGGAATTGTCATGTCTCAAAAAAAGGCTTTTGGTAGAAGAACATGTATAACTATGAGTCAATAGGCATGAGCCAAAAGTATACCAGAATGAGAAAATGAAAACAGTGTACAGTAAGAGACCAAGTGGCCAAGTGGCAGCAAATGTATCAGCACATTAAACAAGAGAAAGATAGCACAAAGCAGAGAAGAAGAATGAAAGAAAGGCAAACAGAGCTATAGTACCAGCCTTGATACTTTAGGAAGATCAGGAACAATACTTCTAGGAGAATTGGAACTGCCAAGCCTAGATGGTGAGTGGTTATACTTTTTTTCCTGATGTTGATTTTGGCAGCCACTGCTATTTCTCTGTGAATGACTACTCCCAGGTCTTGATGTAGAAGCTAAAACCACTTCTTCTGTAGGCAGTGAATGGAAGTCCTTTGTTTCCTGGTGCGAATGTTGACTTGCATTATGATGTCCATGCCCATCAAGGCTCCTAGATCTCGATTTATATGCTGAAGTCACCTCTTCTTTGGCCATAGCTGAAGCGTAACTTTTTCCATCCCTTGAAACCCATCTCTTCTCTATATACCTACACACAATTAAATAATTAGACATTCCTATCAAAAAGAAAAGCAAAGATTATGAGAAATTGTGATAGCCAAACCAAGCTAGTTACAGTATCTCATCAATTCCCCTATGGAGCCATACTTTGCACGGACGAAATTTTCAATTCCAATTCTATCATAATTTGGAGGTAACTCTGCTTCCCAGTATGCATTGGACTTCAAATTGCCCATTGCTGTAAAAAAAAAAGCATCAGATTTCTGCTAAGAATGGCATGAGCTAGAAAATGCAATGGCATAATTTTACTCTTACGAAATAATTGTTGTTAAAAGAAACATCACTCACCCTGCATTTTTGCAACCTGATCTGGAAGCCATGTGTCCAGGGTCGTGGATCTCACCTGCAGTAGTGCCAATGCCAACAGAATCAGGTGTGCAACATGGAAGAAGTAGTACACTAGATAACCAAAATACAAAAAAGTTGTGGCGAAGAAAAAACCTGAAACCTATCCTCTCTAGGCTAAGATGAAATTAAACATCAGTCCACAGAAAGACAGGAGTTAGGAAAATACAATCCCAACACAATTAAAATGTAAAATAGGACGGAACAGCATGTAATTATTCAGTCGAGAGCAATCTCTTGGACAGAGAACTAATGACCAAATGGTCATACATTACAGACCCTAATAATAGCTTAACGAATTACCAAAAAGGGTGGGATTAATTTATAAGGATTGGTGTGGTGCTCATAGAAAAATATTATCCAGGTAGTATCCCTTACAGAATTAGAATAGCTAAAATCCATTGAATTTACAGGTTGCCAAGTTGGAACAGCAAATTTAAACTCTGAGAGTATAGCTTTGCCAAAGGCTTCCCTACCTCCCTACCCATAGGAAAGGAAGACTAAACAGAATTCAAGACAATTATCAATCGAATAGGACCTTCCTTTCTCAATGGCCACAGAGTAGAAGAAACTTCTGGCCAGGACGTAGCTACGATTCAAGACATAAAAGGACTTATTCACCAGGATAATGTTCACACAGAAACAGGGGCATAGATCCTCTGCCTTCATCCAGAAAGTAAGTCAGTGAGAGATTAAAATACATCTAATTGGTGAGTAGTGGCCATACTTATGGTTATATATTCAGAATTTCTCATCATTTCAAGTATCAACAGAGGCAGGCATAAGCATTTCCATAACACATACAAAAAAAAAAGAAAAAGGACATAACAAGGGTGTGATTCAATCCTTTGAACAAGCAAGAAATAGCGTGCAAAGGTAAGCTGAGTGTCAGAAAGAAAGAGCACCTTCGATATGTGCACTCCAAGACTTCGATGAATCCCTGAGCACTGCATGCAGATAAATACACCAAGATTGACACTTGCCCATCTTGGAGCTCTGTGCAGGGCACCAAAACAAAGCACGAGGAGACAAAGATGACCAAGAATTCAATCCAACATAAATTCAAAAGAACGCCATCATTCCATCTCACGAGTTACAAAGTACAGATTGACATACCTGGTTTTGCAGTCCGCACACTCCCTATTTTCCGGCGACTTAAGAAGCCCCTCTAAAATCTGCAGAAATCACACAACACACAGAAATCATAAGATAAAGAAGGGCAAAGTTTGAGCAAAAAAGAACTAAATCATCAGGGAATTGAATATCATTATCTGCTGTGTCGATTTTGAGAACAATAAACAAACACCAAAAAGGATGAAAATTTGAAGTTTAGTCCATTCAACTAAAGAAATATATGAGACTTTTCATTCAAAACAAATTGTTTTTTATGGGCTCGAGATTTCGAGTTGACCAAGTTCACGAGGAAGAGAGAACCAAATTTTTTTATGAGGATCAACAGAAACAGATGGCAAACTATTTAACCCCAATTCTCAAACCAAAAGGGAAATAAGACTAATAAAAGCAATAGGCCACTAGATATTAAGGGTCACAATAACTTCGCAAGTACACCGACACCAGAAACCAATCGATGGCCCCCACCTCTTATGCTAATCAATGGCAGTCAAGTTTGCATGACAAACCATTCGTCGATGAACTATCCAAAAAATTACCTACCTTTCACATCAAAACTGGATCCTTTTGTGGCCTATAAAAAAGATATTATGACAACTGAAATCAACTACTACTCCGATCAATAAAATACCGAACATAACAATACCCAGCAACAAACTCGTAATACAGAGCTAAAATTCAATCGATTTACAAACCAACAACGTCCAGGGACAGTGTATCATCAAACACAGAAGAAAAGGAATGGCTATCAGAGTAAGAAAAAAGAAGGGACCTTTATATGTTTTTCGTTAAGTTGCTTACTAACCGTCGCCTTCCCGTTCATAGCGAACCCAAAATTAAGACAGACAGAGAGAGGGAGAGAGGGAGAGGGAGAGGGAGAGAGAAATTGAGAATGGTGAATGAGCGCGGGAGAATCAGATGACGCGGAAATCCTATTTCTATGTTTTCCCTTCTCTGCTGTCTTTCTCTTCGAAGAATCTTCTGACCATTAATATTGGGCCACAGAGAGAGGAGAAAAAAAGTGGGGTGGGAGGGGGAATAAAGATGGTAAGATGGGCAAATTGATGGAACAAGCTCTTAGACTTTTTTCTGTATTTATTTATTTATTTATTTATTCCTTACCAATGAGTCATGAGTTATGAGGTTTTCTTCTGAGGCGCGTTTGGTGGTTCAGCGACAGAAGTGATCAAGGGACAATTAAACCCCAATTTTCTTATCCATTCTCCTAATCATCCTTTGATTTTGTCCTTCCCCGAACTAACTTAACATTATCTTGGGGTACCTTATCTTATGTGGATACATATATGCAGCATAATAGTATTTTTTATATACACGTCTCTCTCTCCTATTCATTTTTATTGACGATTGGTTATGTCAGCTCTTACCAGATGCATTATTTCGTCCTTGTTGTCGGTTGTCTCAAAGAGTGTTAGTAGCTGATTAGTTTAACTTATCAGTCAAATACGTTTAGTAGGTTTGGGTTGGTTGTTTTTGACATGTTGTGAAACCGCCAAAAGTTATACCTTAAATTTTTGATAGAAGCCACATTAATATATCATACTTATTGAGAAGTGGAAGATTACAACCAAAAGAGGGTAGAGGGTATCAACCATGGACTTGTGAGTTCTAAGATAGGAGTTTGGTTTGTATATAGACTTAGTGTGGTGGGGAAGTAAGATACTTTTTTAGGGTGGTACTATAATAACACGAAAAATTTTTATATGCTATATAATTTATGGTTTTTTTTTTGTTAACTTATCTGACTCTTTAAAATTATTTATGGTCGGCCTAATAACTTTTAAATTTTTTACCTTTAAACCTTTTGAATAAAATAATCTAAAAAAGTTGTATCATATTTATATAAATAAAATAGTTTTGTCTAATGAATTTCATTGAATCCTTATGTATAAAATTATAGAATTCTATAGATGTAATAATATATTTTTTAGAGAAATAAAATACATATCTATGTAAAGCATGAAATATTTAATCTACAAAATTTATTTAACTTATATCATATAATATAAAGTATTTAAAATCCTCTCCTCTAAAGGAGTGTGTTTTTGAATCTTTTTTTTCATCAGTAGAGAACGATAATTAGATAGATTTTATATAAATGAAAAAAAATATGAGATTTGGGTTGAATGTAGAAAAAAAATTGTATATTTTTTTATATCTGTATTTATATTTGCATCTATTTATCTAATATAAAATTATTTTTTTACCTTTTATTTACAAAAAATTTAATATACCATTTAATATAATTAAATTTTAATAATCTTAATAGGTAATTCTAATATTTATTTTAAATATGATAAAATTTATTCAATAAATATATAAAAAAATATAAATATTAAATATCCGTCCAATTCAAATATAAATATAGATATAATTTTTTTATCTAATTTAATAACACATAAAAATTATCCCACCCTCAACCATTCCTGCATGCCGAGGGACATATTTATTCTATTCATGCTCCTGCCCTTTATTTTAAGTGTTTGCTCACATCACAGTTTACCTTTTCTGGTGCGTGCTTCAGCTCGAGATTGACAATGACTGCATTGACAATATGACACTGACATGATGGACAAGATAAAATGCACTACGCCTCTTGATTTTAATGATCCGGCTGTTTGCGAGTTGGATTGTTCAATGGGAATAAATATCACTGATTATGGAAAAGCCCGAATTCGACAGCTCGATTGGTAAAACAGTGCTCGACGAACGATATCGCGATTCACGGCACCTATCGATCAAACCATAATCTACAGTTCAAATGATTAATTTCTGAAGTGGTATTTCCAAAAATGACTTGATTTTGGTCAAAATAAATTTTATTTATATATATAAATTTAAATAAAAAATATTTCCATGTAATAATTTATAACTTATAAATTGTAGCTTATAAATTTAAACTTCATCTTTTTCTTCTCATATAATTATACACTTGGAATAACTTTTGTTTCTCCCTTATTTTCTAAAGTCTTATGTAATAAATTTAATACTAATTTTGAGCTAGGTATTATATTTTTTAATTTTAATTAGTTGTAAATTTATAAATGTCGTAAATGATTTTAAATTGTATAATATAATTTTTCATCTATAAAATAAGTACTATAATAAATATTAAAATCTGAAGTTTATAAACTACAAATTGAGTCTAGCCTTATATATTGTAAAATTGTGGCTTCATTTGGTTTAGGGTAGTTATAAAATAGTTTCGTTTGGTTTGAATTTTTTTTTAAAAAAGATAAAATTATTGTTTAGTTTGCTCTGTATGAAAAGGAGCATAGAAACAAAAATATAAGAATTGAAAAAACAATAATTTTTAAAAAAAATATAAAGGATTTTTTGTATGCTTTGAAGAAAAAAACAACAGAAAAATATTTTCCAAAAGGATAACTTAATGGAAATTTAGTGAAGCAATGCTAATGATTCATTTGGTAAATGTCATTTTGATGGGGAAAAAATTGTGAACATTTGTGGATTACGGAAAACATTGGTCATGGTAATAAGGCAGTATGATTTTTAATTATAAAAACTTTATTTTAATAGTATAATAATAGTAATAATAACTTTATTATTTTTTTCTATTTAAAGCTAATTGTAATTATTTGAAATTATAGTTAATAATATTTTAACTATAAATGCTATACTAAATAACATTTTTATTAAAATATTAAAAATACGCAAAAAGCTTTAAAAAATGTGCTTAATTACTTCCTCTATTTCACAATAGATGACATGTATTTTTTTTATCATGCATATTAAAAAAATATTAAATTTTACAAATAATATTGAAATTAACTAAAATGCCTATATTTAAACTTGAGTAAAATTATTATTATGAGATACATTAATAAAGAGATAAGAGAACAAATTTAAAAATATTACATTCAAGTCTTATCGATTTCATAAAAATTATTATATTAGAAAATAAAATTAATAAGGATAAAGGTCATCTATTGAAATGCCCCAAAAATATTTATTTTGAGAAGGGTAATTAAATATGGATTCATGAGGGAATTAACTAAATTAATTATTTTTATTGAAATAGGAAGAATTTATTTAGGGAAAATTAAGAAGGAATTTATAAATATTTTTTAAAGGAAAATTTTGGTATTTTTGCTAATTTAAAAGGAATTTAGGAAAAATCTTTTAAAACCCTAAATTAGCCAAAAAGGAAATTTAATATTATTTTATTTAAATATTTTTATTTTAAATGCCCAAAATATTCTAATTAATTTATTTGACCCCAATCCACTTAAAATTTCCTTTTCCCTTTTTCTTTTTTCTATTTCCTTCTTCCTTTTTTTTTCTTTTCTTTTCTTTCTTTTCCTTATTCTCGTTGATTGAGCCTGGCGCGGCCCAATGACCCCTTTTTTTTTCCTTCCTCTCTTCCGCAGCCCATCACAGTGCATTTCTTTCTTTCCTTCAGCAGTCGATATGCTGCGCATTATGCTTTTCCCCCTTGGAACGCTGTGTTCCATTTAAGAACCTTATAACCGTTGCCGACCGGCCTAGTTCTTCTTCTTTTCCTTTTATTTCTTTTTCCCCTAGCCGCCCGATTCATCTCCTTCTTCCCCCTTCCTCCTCCGCTGTCAACCTACACCTTCAAAGCTTCGAAAATGGCGCCGCCGACCACGCTTGACTTGACCGGTCATTTTCTCTCCCTTTCTCTTCCCCTTAACTCTTATTTCAGCATGATCTAACTCATTTTCCTTTTCTCCCTCTCGAAGTCTCCCTTTTCCTTCGTGAAAGGTCGAACACGACCTAAAATTGTGTCGACTGATTAACGTCGCCGGCTATCCCAAACCCTACATGCATTGTCCTCTTGCTGACCTCCAGAACCCTACCATTCCCTCTAAAATCTATGAATACCGTTTGGTTGTGTGTTTTCAAAACCTATTTCCCTAAAACCCTAAGATCCTACCCTATGCACCACTGCGACTTTAGATGATCTTTCCTCCACCGTCAGCCAACTACGCTGCCACCTCTGCCTACCAAAGTCTTCCCTGTACCGCCCTTTAACTAACTGAACCACCCATCTCCCTCGATTCTTCTCGTACGAGCCACCACAACCATGCAAAGTTCCCTACCCATCAAACCAAAATCTTACACCCGCAACCCCTTGAGCCATCATTCGCCACCATATCTGCCACTTCTACTGCCCTCTACACCACCCCAAAAGTTTCTACTAATGTTCCTCCACCTAGCCATACCCTTCTTTTCTCCTTTCTCCTCCTCCTCCCCTCTCTTTCTTCTTCTCTTCCTTTTGACCGCCACCTCTGCCACCGTGTGCCGCCGCCGTTTGCTACGCCACCATTCTCACTTTACTCCTCTCAGCCTAGGCTACCACCAGCACCTCAACTACCATCCTTATTCTCCACCCTTTCTTCTCAAACCTCAACTTTTCCCCTTTAATTTAACCCTCTTTTCCGGCCACCGCCGCAGCCGTCGTGCACCATTGCTGGTGCCACCCATCCCCACTGACTCAAGGTGCTAGACCCTCTTAGCTCTTTTCCCCTGTTTATTTAAGTTTATTCTAATTTATTCCATTTTTTATCATTTATTCGATTATAATATTATTATTATTATCATCATTATTGTTATTATTATTGGATGTAATATTAATGTCATATTTTCTTGGCAGAGTCGAGAGTAGGAATAAAATATTTAAGTTGTTAGTTTTGAATTATAGGCATTAATTGTATTATTATAAGTTTTATTATTATTATTATTATTATAATATTTTATTATTATTATTATTTTTATCTAAGGAGGGTCGAAGCCCTATTTTAGGTTAATGATTCGCATATTCACATTTTATTATTATTATTATTATTATTATTATTATTTCTACTATTATTATTAATAATATTATTATCTTTATTATTTTTAATATTAATATTAATATTAATATTATTATTATTATCATCATCATTATCATTATTAGCATTATTTTGGTGGAGGGTAGAAACCCTTATATCACCATTCATTTTAAATTACATTAATATTGTTATTAGTATTTTTAGTAGTATTTCGTATAGTTATTATTAGTATAGTATTGTTTTATTTAGAAACCAAGTCTTAGGATTAGTTAGTAAATAATAGCATTTTTAGGAGGAAACCTAATTCTAGTTTTTCCCCCATAATAGGTGAGACCAGTCAAAGCCCTAGAGAGACATAGGAGTGTGCTCCAAGACCGGTAACGTTTTAGGTAAGGGAGTACTAAGGTTGTTGGTGTATTATGTGTTTTATATGTCATGCATGACCAGTGATGTGAATTATAATGTATTTTATGTGGATTTGTATAACTGTTATATATGAAGCATTATATGGAGTTGAGGTAAGATCATACATTAAATTGTGGCATGTGTATTATGTGTATGGGTGTGTTATTATTATGGTATGATGTGGCCCATAAGATGTACATGATAGGGTTGTAAAATAATGATGGGGAGCATAATAATGTGGTGTTAGGGTTTGCATGGTGGTATTAGGGTTTGCATGGTGGTGTTAGGGTTTTGCATGGTATTATTAGGGTTTGCATGATGGAGTTATGGTTTGTATGGTGGTATTAGGGTTTGCATGGTGGTGTTAGGGTTTCACATGGTGGTATTAGAGTTTGCATGGTGGAGTTATGGTTTTCATGGTGGTGTTAGGGTTTCACATGGTGGTATTAGGGTTTGCATGGTGGGGTCATGGTTTGCATAGTGGTATTAGGGTTTGCATGGTGTTAGGTTTTGTATGGGAGATAATGATTGCATAGGAGTTAGGGTTTTGCATGGGAGGTAATGATTACATGGGAGTTAGGGTTTGCATGGGACTTAATGGTTGCATGGCATCTAGGGTTTGTTATAGTTACCATGGTTTGGTGTGGCCAACTAGGGTTGGAGGATGAGAATAGTAGAAGTCAGTCATGCATGTCTGGGTGAAAGTTTTGAATAAATACTTAAAACATTAATTATGTAAAGTGGAAGAGTATTGAGTTGGGTCCCACCGATCCACCGGTTAGAAATAGTGGTTAGGATGCGTAGTCCTATGTGTCTCCGATCCACTGGCTATAATAGTGGTTAGGGTATGATACCCTATGTGCCTCCGATCTACCGGATATAATAGTGGCAGACTCCGAGCTCAATAAACCAAACACCTAAGTTGCTAAGACACTTAAAAGACACTAAGTACTTACAGCAGAATACTATATGAGCCGGGGCCAACCGATCCACCGGTAATAAAATAGTGGTTAGGGTATGATACCCTATGTGTGACTGATCCACCGGCTAATAATAGTGGACAGGAGCATTGTGCCCTGCTTGTCTCCGATCCACTAGCTATAATAGTGGGGGCTTCCGTACTTGCATGGATTTGATAAAAAGCATGGTGTGAATTGATTTCTGATAAAAGATTAATTAAATAATAAATCTAGACTACTTGGGCCTTTATGTGTGAGCTTGATCATTATAAGTTGTTTAATACTCTGTACGTTTTTATGTATTGTATGTGTGGGCTTGAATTTGTAAGTTGAATATTATCCTACATGATTTTATGTGCTTGTGTGTTGGCCTTAGTGCTTGGTTACCTTACTCAGTACGTAGCGTACTAATCACCCCTTTTATGGGTGCTGCTCATTCCCACGAGTAGAAGGCCCGTTTGATATGTTGCAAATAGGAGATGCCTATTTTGATGCCATTGATGTCTATGGGACATCAAATGGGGCCGTGTGATTTTGGGCTGAATCGGGTCTTGGAGTGGCGTGGCCGTTTTCCATAATGGGATTACTAACCCTATTCTCTTTTAATTATGTTTGATACTTCAGAAACAATTTTATTATTGTCGCTATTTTTCTTCTCTGAAAAACTATCATTAGTATTTCAAATTATGTAAAAACTTATGCGTACTCTGATTTTCGTATTTATGAACTTTGGATTATTTAATAATGTTTTGACTAGTTTTCTTAGCCTTAGCACTTGGTAATGGAACGGTAGGAGTGAACTAATCCGATACTAAGTGTGGCGGTAGCATCCCCAGAATTTACGATTTTAAATTTAAAGGAAAAAATATGTAAATTTTGGGGTGTTACATCTATTATGAAATGAAAAAAAATTAATATAATTAATATAATTTATTTAATGGTTCTTCATCAATGTTTGTGATCATCATTGTCATCATTGTGATTCATCCTCATTAGTAAACCTCTTAATAAAAATTGAAAAGGATAAGTATTGTTCGAAGGTACAATTTGTTGCTCTCACTTTATAGATGACTATTCTACAGACTTATCATCTTTAATTGTGATTAAGGAAAGTTTCTATTATTATTTAAAAATAAAATAAATATACTATTCTACTCTTTTAAGAAGGTATTTTTAGCCCAGTTAATATAGAAGAAGAATGATAGTTTGAAGGTTATGACCCATTCAGTTTCTACCTATACAATAAGTGTTTCCGAGCTTCCTAGTATTCATTCATTCTTCTAAATCATTAAATCACAGAAAATTTATTTACTCAATCAGACAATTTTATCGATTTTTATTGATTTTAATTCATTTAGATTTTAAATAAACTCCAATACCAAATATTTATATATATATATATGAGTTTCCAAAAGTGTTCCATACCTTTACTGAATTTTTCATAATTTTTGGGACTAATTTATCCTGTTTCCTAACAATCCTTATTTATTTCCATTTCTACACAATTAATTATCTAAAATATATATAATTTAACCTTTTCAACTCTCCTATGGGTGACGTTATCCCCTTAACATGGACAAAAGATTTTGGTTTTTCTCCTCGCTCATTTAACCACAACCATAGCTATAATCTCCTTTCTTACACATTTCCAAAATATCCCACCAACTATCTTACACACTTTGCCTACTTTTAGTCAAGTGTGTTGAAAGGAAAATATCTCCCATCCTTTTAGCATATGCATGCCAAAAATGGGTAGGTAAGAAGATATTTTTTTGTCCTTTTAGCCTCCCAAACACTCTTTAAGCCATAAGTCTTCATTTGCAAGGTTTACCTAAGTGGTCTATCCTTAGTTTCTCTTCTTGTGGCTCTTAGTTCCCTGCTAAATAGAATCCTTCTCTTAAGGTTATCCCCTCTTTTGCTTTGCATTAAATCCCATACACACTAACCTCACTATAGCCTTCATTTACTTTGGTTTTCCGTGGTGTTCTTAATTACTTCCCTATTCTTCTAGTTTCCTTGGTGATGCAAGGGCATTTCCTAAAAATTCTACAAATTTCCAATTGGCATATTTCATATTAGAGCCATTATTTTAGTATTGGTTGAAGATTTAGTCAAATTAACATAATTAGGCCTAATAAAGAGATTATTTAAATATAGATTATGAGAGAACTTAATGGCTGTTATTGAAATATAAATGAAATCACATGTGAAGCACATAAGGTGGATGCCCACTGAGGGGGAATACTAACCATATATTAGTTAGATATTAGATTTAGTTAGTTAGAAAATTAATCATGTTAGTCTAAAGCTTTATGTTTTATTGTTTTAGTGTGTATCAATTTTTATGGAGTTTTTGCTTATCTTTTCTTAGAAAATTCAAATTTGAGGAGGTATAATTCACACATTAAATCATGAATAATTGTAACATTGAATATCATCGAATACATTGAATCAAATTTATTTCAATTAAATCTCTTTGTGAGCTTTTCTTTAATTTGTGATTTATGTATGGTTCATAATTCAAGTTTCTCTTTTTAATTTATATGTGATGTAATTAGAGAGATTATATTTTTAATTTAGCATAATTATATCTCCATAAAATCATCCTCATAATCTTCCATACACACCCACATATTCAACCCCAAATTCATCTTCTTCAAATTTAAACCCTAACCCTAACCCTAACCTCTTCTATAACCACATTTTTCTCTACCATTCAATACACTACATAAATGATTTCATCTATATTAATTACTCCATTAATAACATTATTAATCCAACCATTAATACCCCATAAAATGAGCATCAAAACCCTAATCCAATTGCTAATTCCTAACCCGCCACATCTACCCTAATTACTGTGATGCAACCCAAAGTTCTATCTTTTTGTATTTGGTTCTTGCAAAATTGATTTCAATTATGTTGTTTTTGGCATTTTGTGTTTCCAACAAGCATTTAAAGTCATATTAAAGCTACGGTTTAGTAACTATAATCATACGACAAAGGCAAATCATTCAAAGTATACATTTTTTCTTCAAGAATTCAAACGTTCTACCAATAATTCATCAAGACTCTTCCGAGAATCCTTAAAGTTTGACAATTATCATCCCATATCAAAGGAGAGGCACATTTTTTGTCTTATAAATCCCATCCATGTTGAAAACTAACCCAAATATGGAGAAGGATGAGAATTATAAAGCATTGGTGGCTCAACTTCAACTACTTCTCAAATTTATAGACAAGATGAAAGGCAACAAGAGAGATTGTCTAGAATTGAAGAAGGACAATTAACCAAATGGAAATATGAAACAAAGGATAAGAATGCATCATAAGAAATCTACATTAGAGAAGAAGCCACACATCATACTACCATCCAAATTGAAGTGAACATGATGTTGAAGAAACTGTTGGCAACAATTAAAGAGGTAATTCAACATCAACAAGACCGTATGATGATGTAGAAAAAGGTCTCAAATTTTATTTCTCTAAATTTGAAGGCAACATGGATCCTAAAGTATATCTAAAATAGCAACAAACCATAGAGGCAATTTTTGAGTTTTAAGAGCTAGATGATGAAAGAATATGTAAGTTGGAAATATTGAAACTTAAGAAATTTCCTAGAGTATGGTTTGAAAATTTTATAAAATTTGAAGAAGGGGAGAGAGGAAAAAGGTAAGGCCGAGATCAACTCATGGGTGAATTCGAAGAAAAATAAAATTAGAAGGAAGTTTGTGGCATGATATTATGAAAAAGACAACTTCATCAAATTAACCACAATTAAGAAATAATCTATGAGTGTAGAGGAGTATGTTAGATAATTCAAGAAGTTGATGTTGGTTTATGACATTCAAGAGAAGAAGAGACAAACTTGTGCAAGGTTCCTTTCAATCTTTTTGAACAATATCATCAAGTACATTAGATTATCCTTTCAATCTTGCTATAAACGAGTATTTCATCTAAGTGAATCACCACAAAATCCCCTACAAATAGTATTAGCACCTCATTCATCAATCTCATAAAAGAAATAGGTGTGCTGCATAACCTAAATAACCTCACAAACCACTCATAAATACCATATTTAGTCTTGAAAATTGTCTTCCACTCATCTCCTTCTCTAATTATTATTTAAAGGTATCCACTCTTCAAAATGGTTTTAGAGAAGATCCTTGTTCTATGAAACTTATCTAGCATATCATCCAATCTTAATATAGGAAATATATACTTGATTGTGATGTTATTGACCACCTTTGAATCAATACACATCCTCCATGTCCCATATTTCTTTGGTACCAACAAAGACAAAACATAACTTGAGCTTATGCTTTCTCTCATATAGCCTTTATCCAACAACTCTTAAATTTACATCTAAAGCTCCTTTGCCTCTTTAGGATTACATCAATAATCCCCTTGTTTGGAAGAAAAATCTTGGCATGAGATCAATAACATATTATATCTCTCTCAATGGTGGTAATTCAAGTGATAAGTATTTAAGAAAACATCTCTAAATTCTTTTAATAACTCAGTGAGGCTCAAATTAGACTTGGGTAACCCCCCTTGGTTTTCTTCTTCCTTCATCCCCAGAACATAGCAAACTCCCTCCTCTTTGATGGCCTCCGCCATATCTTTATATTATAAGAACACACTTTTAAATTTAGACTTCTATTGGGCCTCATTGAGATATGACATTAATCCATTTGTAATATGTCACATAACACAACATCAACATAATTATCAATTTTAAAATTTAAAATCACTTGTTTAAAGACTCTTACCCTTTATCTTTGTTGAGCCATTATAGATAATAAGATACCATGATCTTTTTTATCTTCAATAAAATCTTCTTCACGATCAATCTTCTTACTACATTAGTGCATGAGCCGCTATCAATAATGAGTTTACACACTTTAGCTCCCATCTTACACTTGGTATTGAAAGTTTTATCTCGTTGAGTTGAAGATGAACATAGATGTACTTGTAAAACTCTTTGATTAATGCAACACTCTTAGCCCTCACCATAAGCACTTCTACACCATCATTTTCTTCGTCATCATATGGCTCCATACTTGAAATTTCTTACAATGTCAAATGCATTTTGGTTGAGACAATCTCATACAAAGTGTCCATATCTTATACACTTTAAGCATTATTTTCTAGCAATTTCTCCTACTTTATTCTTACCCTTCTCCATTGGGTCTCCACCTCCCTTCTTTTCTACATTTGAGACAACACCAACATAGGGTTTGGAAGGTGTTGAAGATGAGGGTTTGGATATTATCTTGGTATTCTTCAATAACTTCTTGAATTTCAAATATAATTCCCTCAACTCCTCTAAACTATTATGGATGCATGCTTCAACCTTCTCTTTTACATTTAAATTGAGATTTTCAAGGAACCTTGCACAAGTTTGTCTCTTCTTATCTTTAACGTCATAAGCCCACACCAAATTATTCAATTCTCTAACATAATCCTCTACACTCATAAACCTTTGCCTGACTGTAGTTAATTTGATGAAGTCCTCTTATTCATAATCTCATGCCACAAACTTCCTTCTAAGATTTTTTTTAACTTCACCCATGAATTGATCTTGGCCTTACTTTTTCTCCCTTACCTTCTTCAAATTTTGAAACCATAATCTAGAAAAATTCTTAACTTTCAATATTACCAACTTACGTATTCTTTTATCATCCAGGTCTTAAAACTTAAAAATTGCCTCTATGGTTTGTTTCAATTTTATATAGACTTCGGGATCCATATTTCCTTCAAATTTAGAGAGATCAAATCTATGACCTTTTTAAACATCATCATAGGTTCTTCTTGATGTCGAATCACCTCTTTAAGTGTGGCCAACACTTTCTTCAACACCATCTTCAATTCAACTTGGATGGTATTATGGTGTGTGTCTTCTTCTCCAATGTAACCTTCTTCTCATGCCTCCTTATTTTTCTCATGTTTCCATTTGCTTAGATAGTACTCTTTCAATTATAAACAATTTCTATTGTTGCCTTTCATCTTGTCTAGAAATTTGAGAGGTAGTTGAATTTGATCCATCAATACTTCATACTTTTCATCCATCTCCATATTTGGGTTAGTTTTCAAAATGGATGGGATTGATAAGAAAAAAAAGGTGCCTCGCTTTTTATATGAGATGACATTTGTCAACCTGTGATGAGAAGACTAACACCCTACGATAACGGTCTTAAAATTTACAATACCACCATCATCACAACACTTCAAGCATTGGGTGATCATCTTATAATGCTTCAAACAAGAATGTAAAATGTATGCAATATATCCCACATAACACTCTTGTATACGAATAAACTCGTTACTAAAATATTTATTTTCCTTTTTATAGGCCTTGGAATTTTGGTAAAAGTGTAACCTTAACTTATCAATCTCGTAATTTTTTTTATACCATATGACTTGTTGATGTAATCTAAATTTCGTAAGTAATTTAATAATTTTAGACCCATTTAGATTCACACCACAATTATAACATATATAGAGTTAGATTCATGAAACTCATACTTGATAATCAAAGAAGTAGGCTCAAGTTCTACAAGGTGAGACTTTGCTTCCTTAAAATGGAAGTTCTCAATACCATACTCCAAACTTCTCTTCTTTTAGAGGCTAAGGTGAAAACATTATTACTCCACATGGTTCTCTCAGATAATGCATTAGAGGTCTTCCTCCTCTTGAGTTTTTGCTATTGAATTAGCTTGATCCTCACTTACCTTCTCCTTATCATTCTTCTCCAAGCTCATGGATGGTGAATATGGAATGTCCTTGCTATTGCTCAAGGTATTTGTCATAATATCCTCTTTTGTATTTGTCTTTGTATTCTTAGGCAATGTTCCTCAATCCTCTTAAGCTAATATGTTGGAAAACTTCCTTATTTGTAGCCCTAAGTTCTCTAATGATGTCTATAGGTCCTTTCTCCATGATACCTGCTTCTGAATAATGGCATCAGTTTCATCAACGAACTTTGACATAATATCCTCCAAACTAAGCTTTATCTCTTAAATTGAAGCTTGGACTTCAAACTCTTAAAGTGTTTGCCACACTGGATACTAGTTTGGAATAGGATTTTAATTCCACCATGAATAGTTAAGATAATCACACCATTCCAAGTAGTAGGAATTATTGTGTTTATTAAGATAACACACATAATTAGCTTGTTCATATTGTTGGCAAAATGGATTACCAACTTGACAATCAATACTAGCATATGCTCCCCCACAATAATAACATCTAATGGCCTGGACCTACATATTAGCAATGCTCAAATTATCAATTTTCCAAGATAAAGTATATAAATGTGAATCTAACTGAGCTAAAAGAGAATTCGTGATTGTTTGCTTCCAATTACTTAAGGAAATCACACTTAGAATATGTTATAGAGCTAGTAGAGAGATTATTAGACGAGTACAAATTAAATAAAAAAAGAAACAATAAAATTATAGCCTATCTAAACAATAAAGGGTTCAATATCAACTAGACAAAGTCCCTAGTAATGGTACTAAAAACTTGATGAGACAAATTTTCAAGTGCAAGAACTCATTGTAGCATATCAACGTCGTATCCTATAGGGACTTCGCTGTCGATACCAACTTCCATTATTTCAAATATCTAGATTGAGTAATTAGCAAAGATATGGTTATGAAATATGAAAATACATACAAAGACTAGCAAAATATAATCTCTAAATCGATAGTAATCAAGCTTAGAATTGGATTGTCATCATAAATCAGTAATTAACAAATAATCAATTTAATTGCCAAACAACTACTTAAATCTAAGAGGGTGAAATAGCCTAAATTAACTAATAACCTCTTTTAATGTCTAATAATATTATCTAATCCAATTTAATAGCCTATTTTCATGATATTAAGTCAAATTAAATTCATTACATTCAATGCTAAATAGGTAAAATCCTGAAGAGAATATATCCTACTTTTATGGTTTAGTTCTCCCATTCAGTTGTTATATTTTTGGTTATTAGTCTTCACCTTTTAGTTCTTCGATTAAATACCTATGTATATTCAAAGTTGTGATCAAGGAACTCAACCATAAATAAAGAACTAACAAGTAAATTCAAGCAATTGGAACATAAATAAACTAATTTATCATTAATTAACAATATATACTATATCCAACCCTAGAAAAGAAATCTACCTACTCATAATTAAAGTAAAACGCTAAAAAATAAAATACAAGAATAGAAATAACATTAGACATAATAAATAGCAAGAGAGGGATATCAAGGTGAAACTGTAGATAAACGCCGAAATATAATGTCAAGAGTGTGTAAACAATCTAAAACTAGCACTAAATCTAAGAAATAGTAAGAAAGTTTAGAGTTACATCAATGAATTTTCAATCTAGAAATGTAATACCCCATCCCAGAAACCTTCAAATTGTATTTATAATTATGTTGATATAAAATAAATGAGTTTTGGTTTTGAAATGGGCTTAAAATTCTAATAAAAATGTGAATTTCATACATACCGATCGATTGGTTTATATAATCGATCGACTAGTGTGTTAGAAAAATTTATATTCTTATCCTCGATAAACTAGTTGATTGGTTTACCCAAATTGATTAAGTAGTTTACCTGCAATTTCATATCCTTTTATAATTTTGATTCAAATTTTCCTCTAATGATTATGAAATTTTTTTATTTGAGTTCAAGTATACTAATAAGCATGTTTTAGTGATCTGATATTATTTTTACATTAATTAGATCACTTCATGATTTTAATTAGCAAAATTTTCTTAAAAGACCACTTTTGGAGGCCAGTATCCCTTTTCCTTCTCCCTCACCTCTCTATCTCTCTTGTAGCAGATGGGGTTGCTATTTTTGACTTTGTACACCCTTCCCTAACTTTCCAATCCATTACCATGCCCATATCCGACTACAATCAACCCCTACCACTCCATTAAGTCATCCCTCACTTCTTGACTTGCCTATACTCAATCTCACCAGTCTTATGCCTCTTTTCCCTGAGTATATCGACTAGCTAGCCCTTATACCTCTCATATTTTGATCCATTATCATTCCTCACTTTTGTTCTTTCTTTCTTCTCCCTTCTCCTTGTGAAAATTTACTAAATGTTGAGCAACCTTCAATTTTCCTCTCTTTTTCCTTTTGTTGAGAAAACACAAAGATCCTCTCTAATTTTCTCCTTTGAATTGTGTAAGTATTGTGTTCCTTCCTCTTTTTCTAATCTTGGTTTTTTTCTCTCTTGCTTTCCATAAGCAAGGAAGAATTAAGGTTGAGAAAAGTTGGAGGTTTCAGCTTCTCTTTCAACACCCTATTTTAAGCTAAACTTCTTCTTATTCTTCTTCTTCTTCTTCTTCTTCTTCTTCTTCTTCTTCTTCTTTCTTCTTCTTCTTCTTCTTCTTCTTCTTCTTCTTCTTCTTCTTCTTCTTCTTCTTAGTTTTAATGAAGCTTTGGAAGGTGGTATTAATGGTTTTTACTTTGATTCTCTTAGGAATTGAAGTTTTACTAGATAGGTCATCTAATAGAAGTTTTTTGCTAGAAGGATTGCTTCAATGTAAGACATTCGTATCTATAAAATAATTAGGTTTCGGTGGTATATTGGAGTTCCATGTTTCAATGTTATATGAGTATGATCTAATTTTGTTTCATATTATAAGCATGTGGAATAATTCTACTCAAGTAAGTATTGTTGAGATTCTCTAATGTTAAGCATAAGTTGTTGAAGTGTGTATATTACCATGTGTCCATGTGATTCTTTGTGTGCAACATGTATTTTTTATGTGTTTTTTGACAAAGAAGCATGCTAGGATTAATATGGTAAAGTTTGGTAACAATTTGGTGTGTGTTTCGTAAGTGTGGGATGTGTTTTACCCAAACCAGTCGATTAATTTCTCGAATGATTCGATTGGTTTTGCGAGTAGTCGAATGGTTTGCAGTTTAGATTAGTTGGTTGTGAGATCAATCGATTGGCTTCGTAGACCAGTTGACTAGTCTTAATGAACAATCGATTGGTGGGTCAAACCCATCGACTACCATCCCTCCAGATTAAGGTGATTTAGTCTCTACTTAGACCCATTGACCGGTTGCACCAAACCAATCGATTGGTTACTATAACCAATCGATTGGTTAGACAAACCCATTAATCAGTTTTTCTACAAGCCAAAATGGGTTGGTCTCTACTTAGACCCATCGACCAGCTGGATCAAACTAGTCAACTGCTTCAATGAACAGTTGATTGGTGAGGCCAATTGGCTTATTGGTGCTCTAATTTTATTTTGATTCTGGTGTGGTACGACTAAACCAGTTGGCTAGTCTAAAGGACCAATCAACTGGTCCGACCAAAAGATTCCTAGATTTGTGTTTCTTTAGGGCCTTTTGTATTGATACTTCCATGTATTTACAATAATTTCATCATGATTTCAATTATTGTTGACCTAATTTAATATAAACCATTATGATGGCATTTGATACTTGATTTTTTGTTAAGTTTGGTGTTATCTCTAAACATCTAGTTAGTTAAGTTTGGTGTTATCTCTAAGCACCCAGTTAGTTAAGTTTGGTGTTATCTCTAAATACCCAGTTGGTATGAGGTATTTGGTGTAAGCATTGTAAAACACCCAGTTGGAGGCTTTTATGCCTAATAAGGTGTTTGGTGTGAGCACTACAAAATACCCAATTAGTCTTATGGTGTGTTGTTATATTGCATATTTGGTTATGTGTGGATTTTGTTGTGAATTGTGGGGCCGTTAAAGGAAGGATTCTAATATGGATTATATTGCATGGATTGCGGTATATTTACTTTACCTTTTACACTTTTATGATTCCATGCAAGCATACTGATATATGAGATTTATATGTTATTTTGCTAAGTAAAAATATCATTTATTCCTCATTATTTTTATAACATTTAATATTTTCTCGAGTTTTTCTCTTTCGGATAGATTTTGCAGGAAAAGATAAAAATGAAGAAATTCAAAGGAGAAATCGATGGAAAGAGAAAAGGCAACAAAGAACACATCAAGAGATATCGAATCAATGGAAGAAAAGACTAGAAATGAAGAATATATATCAAAGGGAAGATTGTGTTGAAATTTCATGAAGAAATAATGAAGAAACAAGAAACACGACCCCCCCCCCCCCGTGTTTCCTAAACACGGCCCGTGTTTTTCTATCAGTGCACAAAATTTCGGCATTTAAAATTCAGCATTTGGCCGAGAGTTCAAGGAAAACACGGGGGTCCCATGTTTTCTAACACGGACCTTGTTTTTCTCAAATTCTGTAACCTTTCGCGCAACTTTTTCCCGATATATTTTTAAAGTTTAAACAATCTAAAGGGTGGTTCGGGGGAGTTCGAGAATGGGATTTTCTCTTTCTCTCTATACTCTCTAGATACCACATGTAATTTGTAATTCCAATTCTCTTTCTCTCCATTGTATTCAATTGAACAATCAACACTCTACAATTCAATTCGATAAGTTCTTCTCCATTCATCTTTTAATTGCAAGTTTTGATTTTTGATTGAATGCAAATAAATTCTCTTTGTTGCATTATTATTTTTCTTATGTTTGGTGTTTCATTGTTAATTTATTTGTAAGCATTGTTGTTAATTATAGATTATTACATTTAATTGTGCGTTATTGCAATTATGTAGATAGTATAAGATAGGAGGATTTGATGATGGAATTAGGGTTTTGGATATGATAACATAATTTTAATTCATGACTCTAAATGAAATTTAATTGAATTTATGGACGGAATTGAAATGATCTCGCATCATAGATTAAGAATTTAAACTAATTAGACTGATCACCTATCTAGTTTAGATCTTAATCTATGCTAGGATAACGGAATTAATACATAATTGTTAATTAACGTTGCCAGAGTAGCAAAAGATTAATTATTAACCTTGTCCATTAATTCGTATGATTGCATGATCCGAGCTTATGTGATTATGGTCGTAGTTGGCTGCTTTCCATTCATAATGCTGCCGTTAATTGAATCTAGCGTTCTTAACCTAGGTTATTAATTGGTTAGGTGATAAATTGAGAGCTTATTCAATTTATTAGAATTGAGAGAAAGTAAAGAAATGAATTAATATGAGTTTCTACAAGTCAGCATTAAATCATTTGGAATCATTCTTTTCTCCATGATTATTTGATATCCTAATTCCATAATCAATACCTTCCTATCCTTATTCCTTAATTAGTGAGTACAATGTTTTATTATTTATCCATAGTTTAGATATTGATGATAGAATTGTATGTTATTGCATAACCGGGGTTTTAACATCGATTATGGAATTATTGATTATATACCATTCCTTGTGGGTTCGACTCCTTCTTGCCATATACTACGTATTTGGGAATTAGGATTTATTTATTAAATTTGTTGTGCATACGACATTGCATAACATACCTTATCACACTTGATTTGTACTGTTATGATATCACTATGTTGTTATGTGACTTCAATGTAATATATGAGCCTTACCATGTTTTATATAGTATATTTTACCAGTACTTCACTATACTAATACTTTACTTGTGTAGTCACTGTGATGATTCGACTTCTGGTCTGGGGAGTAGAGGATGATTTGTAGGGTCATGACTCTCAGTTAGATTATACTGAGGGTGATTATGTGGGTCATTGCTTGGGGTTCAAGGTTTATGATTGTGCCTAAGAGTTAGGCTAACTAGTTATTAGTATTTTTCCCACTACGTTGGGATGTTTTTTGGTATTTTAAATTATTTGAACTCTCTACTTGGATTCCTTTGATTTTGTATACCATCAAGTTCATTATATCTATGATTTGGTTCTAGTATTTATTTCCTTGTATCGTCACAATATAATTATGATCATACATCCTTTTATTCCATGTTTTGTTTTTCTTTACATGGTATGGGTTAGGTGATGATCGCAATTCTTTCATGGTTGATGTAGCTAAAATACCCCGAAATTTTCTAATATTAAAGATTATCTTTAAATAAGGTTTTATTTGAAAATTTAATTTAATAAATTATTTTCATTAAAATAAAAAGGAAATTTATTAGGGAAAATTAATAAGAAATTTTATAAATAGGTTAAGTAAAGGAAATTTGGGTATATTATCTAATTAAAGATTTTAATTTGGGAATTTATTTAAATAAATTATTTAATTTAAATTAAGAAAGAGAAAATAGTTTCAAATTCATGTTAATTTTATAAATAATTTAATTAAATAAAATTAGAGTGATTTATTAATTTAAAATGAAAATTTTGGAAAATCTTTTAAAAATCCTAATTTAACCTAAAAAGGAATTTAAATATTATTTTATTTAAATATTATTATTTTCAAATACCCCAAATATTTTAATTAATTCATTCAACCCAACCTTCCTATTTTTCTCTTCTCCTTTTTCCTTTTTCCTTTTCTTTCTTCCTTTTCTTCTTTTTCTTTCTTTTCCTTCTTCTTCTTTTCTTTTTTCTTTTTCTTCCCCAAATTGGGCCTGTTGCGCTGGCCCAGTTCTCTTTTCTCCTTTCTTTCCTTCGGCGCGGCCCGGCCCACGCGTCGTCGTCCATCCCTCCCTCTCTAAGACGCATTTGACTCCTTATTCCTCTCTAACGCTGCATTTTATTTCATTCTTTTACCGTTGCGTTCGACAGCACCAGAACGTCGCTCTTCATTTGTTATTCTACCAAAATGTTGCGTCTCATTTATTCTGCCACCCCTCGCGCCGAACCGCCTGTTTCCTTCCTTTTTCTTTCTTTTCTTTCCCCCGAACCGCCCGGTCCAACCTCCCCCATCTTCTTCTTCCTCCTCCAGCCTGACGCCATAACCGCAACCTTCCTCCTTCCCTCGAAAATGGCACCGCCGCGCCCATTCTCTTCCTCTCGACCCACACTCTAATTTTAAATGCCCCACTTCCCTCTTCCTTCCCCACGTTGCTCCCAATTTCCCTCGTAATGGTTGGGAAAATTTTGAAATTTATGCCGCCTAACCAACCTCATAACCGTCCCATTTTCCCACTGAAATTGATCTTCTGGTAACCTCCACAACTCGAGCCTACCCTCCACTATTATAAATACCCCTCGTATGGCTTGAAATCGAGCTTTCTTTCCCGAAAACCCTAAGCACCCGTCTGTACACCACCGCACCTTTAGACGCCTCGTTCTCCACCGTTAGCCAACCTCGCCGCCTCTTCTTCCTCTCAAACTCTTCCCTGCAACACCCTCTAATTAACTAAACCATCTACATCCTTCGATTCTCCTTGCATGGGCCTCCATAACCGTGCAAAGTTTGCTAGTTCTCTCACCAGAAATTTTACCCCGAAACCTTAAACCACCGTCCACCACCACATCTGTCACTTCTGCCACCCTCTAAACCACCTAATATCTCCTTCTAAGTCTCCTCCACCGACCCATAAACTTATTTTATTTTTCTCCTTCCTCCTTACCGCTTTTTCTTCATTTTCACCCCTCTTAGATAACTTTTCCGGCCACCTCCGGGCACCACCGCCGGTGCCACCCATCCCCTCCAATTCAAGGTGAAACCCTAGACATTTTCAACACTTCCTTTCGATTTATTGATAATTATTCTGCTTTTATCCAAATTTTTAATGTTAATTCAATTTTAATTATTATTATAATTATTATTATGATTATTGTTATCAACTGAATCCTAATTGCTAAATTTTGTTGACAGGTTTGGGAGTATTCTTGAGTTAGATAAAATATTATTCTCGAATTTTGGTTATTTAATGGAATTATTACATGTTTACTATTAATAATAATAATATTATTATTATTATTATTATTAGTGTAATTATTTATTTAATATTGTAATTATTTAAGGAGGGTTAGAAACCTAAAATTTTAACTAAGTCTCGAACATTTGCTTTTTACAACTATTATTAACATTTTTAACAATATTTTTAACTATATTAGTATTATTATCTTTATTAACTTTTATATTATAAGTATATATATAATATTAATATCATTATTACATTTTCGAATAATATTATTATTAAATGGGGTGGTTTTGAAAGCCACCTTGTGATTTTAAGATTTATGGTAATATCAATATTAGTATTCTACTAATAAGAGTATTATTAATAATGTTTTACTTTTATTATTATTGTTGTTGTTGTTGTTGTTGTTATTATTATTAGTTAGTATTAGTATTAGTATTATTATTATTATTGTCATCATCACTATTACTAATACTATTTTGATGAAGGGTAGAAACCCTTATATCACCACCCTTTTTGAATGGAAATAGTAATTTATTTGTATTTTTATGTAATATTTTGTATAGTTAATTATTGTGTAATAGTATTTTAATTAAAAACCAAATCTTAGAATAAGTTAGAAAATAATAAAATTTTATAAGGAGCCTAATTCTAGTATATTTTTATATAATAGGTGAACACGGTCAAACCCCTCAAGTGGAATAGGAGTGTGCACCAAGACCGGTGTCGTTTTAGGTAAGGGTTTACTAAGGCCATTTGTGTGTTTATATGTATTATGTGCTTCATATGCCATGTATTCTATGTTTATTATTATTAATTATTTCGTATGTGGCATGATTATAGAGTTGAAATATGTTGGTATGAATAAATCATGGAATGAAGATTATGTGTATGTTTATGTTATTATCATTGTATGATATGGCCTTAAGACATGCATGTTAGGGTTGTAAAATCATGATGGGAAGTGTAACAATATGGTGTTAGGGTTTTACACGGAAGGGCATGGTGTTAGGGTTTTGCATGAAATGGCATGGTGTTAGGGTTTTACATGGAATAGTATGGTGTTAGGGTTTTGCGTGGAATTACATGGAGTTAGGGTTTACATGAAATGATATGATGTTAGGGTTTGCATGGAAGCATGTCTACGTGGAGTTAGGTTTGCATATGAATTAGGGTTGCATGGAAGTGTGGTCTACTTGAAGTTAGGGTTTGCATGGGAGCTAGGGTTTACATGGAAGTGTGGGTCATGTGTAGTTAGGGTTTGCATGGAGTTAGGGTTTGCATGGATTTAATCATGCATGTCTGGGCAAATGTTTGTGAATGAAAAATATTTTTGAATAAAATATTTGAGACACTAATATCTTAAAGTGGAAGATATTGATACGGGACCAGCCGATCCACCGGTAATAATAGTGGTTAGGACATGAGGTCCTACATGTATCCGGCCCACCGGTTATAATAGTGGGGGATCCCGAGCTCAATAAAGACGAACCAGATCATTAATGCTATTAAAAGATACTAATTACTTACAGTGGAACACCATACGAGCAGGAACTAAGCCGATCCACCGGTCAGGAATAGTGGTTAGGGTTTTACCCTATATGTGACCGATCCACAGGTAATAATAGTGGTTAGGGCATGCTGCTCTATGTGTAACCGGCCCACCGATTATAATAGTGGGGTGTTCTTATTTTTGCATGGATATGATAAAAAGGCATGGTGTACATCGACTTTTGATAAAAGAAAGATTAAATGATTAATCTGGACCTTTTTGGGCCTTATGTGTGGACTTGTTGATTTTGGACTATGGTCTTCACCTTATGCTTTTTATGTACCATATGTATGAGTCGTAATTGTATGTGATCCTTATCCTGCATGATTTAATGTGTTATATGCCGGCCTTAGTATTCAGTTACTTTACTCAGTACGTAGCGTACTGATCACCCGTTTCATGGGTGCTGCTCATTCCCACGAGCAGAAGGCCCGTCTGACCTATTATAGGTAGGAGACACCTACTTTGATGCTATCGATGTCTATGGGACATCAAAAGGGACAGAGTGATAGCTGGGCTGGATCGATTTCTAGAGAGACGTGTTTGTTTTCCTTTTTAACTTATGACTCATGTTATCTTTTATTATGTTTGAATTGTTGGAACAATTTTACTAACATTGTCTAGTTATTATCTGGAAAAACAATAGTTGGTATTTTGAATTATGTAAGATTTGCGCATACTCTGATTTCCATTTTTATAAATTTGTATTTTTTATGGTGTTATTAATAGTGTCTTCTTAGCCTTAGCACTTTCTATTGGAACGGTAGGAGTGAACTGGTCTGGTACTAAGTGTGGTGGTAACATCCCCAGAAATTTACGATTTTAATTTATGAGTATTACTTTTAAAAAAATGTGTAAATTTTGGGGGTGTTACAGTAGCGGTAACATTCCCTAGTTTTTGTTTTTCAATCACTTTCGCATTGTCTTGAAAAGAAAATTTTTTGTTCAAAAATTGGTGGTGTTATAGGAAAAGAGAGAAGAAGAAAGCCTAAGAGATGTCTCACTTTCGAATGAAAAACTCTCCATCAAAGAGAGTGTTGAATAGGGTTATAAAATGAGTAACTGCTCATTGCACAGTCATGCCTATCTTGCATGGGAAGATCATGCTACTAACTTTCTTTTGGGGTGAGAGCAATGTATTATGCACAGTTATGCCAATCTTCCACAACCACAAACAAGCATGAAGGTTTCTTTTTCTCTACTTTTTGGACAAGTTTTGAAAAAAATTCTTATAACTTCTTCACCTATAGTTAAAATAAAGTGATCTTGGGTGCATTGGAAATCTATGAAAAGATCTATAACTTTTATTCTGTTTCACTTCTCCTAATTCATATTAAATCTAAGGCAAAATTCTTTTCTTTTTCAATCAATTGCAATTATCTCCAAAATTAAAAAGACCATGTCCATGTTAGGTTCTTTAAAATGCCTACCCAAAGCCTTCATATTGCTTCATCTTAGCATTGTGTGCATCCACTGAGTGCACCTACAAAAAAAATACCAAAGGATTCAATATCCATGAATATAATAGAAAATATAACAATATGCATAGAGAATCCATAGAAACAAGCATATATCAAGAGTTACAATCATTTGAATATTATTCATTTTACCAATTTATCAAGCTTCGTGATGGAGAGTGTAGCATCTTTAGCTACATTTGTGAGTTGATATGTGATATATGTGGATACATCAAAGATGGGATCTATTCAAACTTGTTCACAACTAACCAATGTTCATGACATAAGGAGTTTTCATGGGTTGGCATCCTTTTGTAGAAGGTTCATTAAGGACTCCTCAACCATTGCAACTCATATTACCAAGATTATGAAGAAAGGAGAGTTCACATGGAATAAAGATGATACAAAAGCTTTTGAAAAATTAAATACCAAGCTCTCCAATGCATCATTACTTGCCTTACCTTATTTTGATAAATTATTTAAAGTAACTTGTGATGGTAATGGTATAGGCATTAGAGGCATTTTATCCCAATAGAGGGGGCTGATTGCATTCTTAAGTTAGAATTTGAATGATAAAATACTCAATTACTCAACTAATGATAAGGAGCTTTATGCTACTATAAGATGTTTAAAGAATTAGATTGACTAGTTGAAGCCAAAGTCATTTGTTCTTCACTCAACTAATAAGAGTTTGAAGTATTTACATGGACAAAATAGGTGAGTTTGAGACATTCCAAGTAGATAAAAAAAATTCAATCCCTTGTGTTATCTACTAAACACTTTTATGGTAATGATAATGTGGTTATTTATGGTCTCTCAAGGTCCATGGTACTCACGCTTATGGATGTTAAGTTGATAAGGTTTGAGATGTTAAAGGACCTCTATTCTTGAGATGAAGATTTCATGGAGCATTTTGAAGGTTATGGGAAGGATGAAAGCATTGAAGCTTATATGATCTAAGATGACTTTCTATTCAAGCACAACAAGATATGCATCCCAATATCTTCTATTTAATATTTTCTCATCAAGGAAGTACATGAAGGAGGTATTGTAGGACACTTTGTAGTGTATAAGACTTTGGAGATAAATTAAGAGCACATTCATTGGCCACATATGTTCAAAGGTGTACAAGTTATGGTTAGAAGATGTAATACATGATAAAGGAGCAAGAGTTTCTTCAACAAAGGGCTCTATGTACCACTACAGATTCTTAATGCACATTGGGAGAGTGTTAGTATAGATTTAATACTTGTTTTATGAAGGACTCAACAGGGCAAGGATTCTATCATGACAGTAGTGGGTCGTTTTTGTAAGATGGTTCACTTTATACCATATCACAAGTAGGATGATGCTACTCATATTATGTATCTCTAATTTTGAGAAGTGGTGAAGTTGCATGGAGTTCCAAGAAGCATTGTGAGTGATCAAAATGTGAAGTTCCTAAGCTAGTTTTGGAAGAAACTATGGCACTTGATAGGAACTAAGTTGTTATTTAGTACTTCTCATTACCCACAAACTGATGGTCTCCCCTATAGAGACAACATGCAACACATAGAGAATGGTGTAAAAGTAGTAGAAAATGTGATACACTTAAATACATGGAATAATGAAATATTCATACCCAATTTAAAGAGAAAACTCAATAATACTCATGCATCTCACAATCCCCTACTCAAATAAGTGGATTGTCTACCACTATCTAATCCAATATAGGAAATCAGCACACCTCGAAAAATTCACATAGATGAACTATCTATCACTAATTGACCTAATATATATGGCCACCATATTTCAAATAAAGGCGGATTATATACCATCAACTAACCCAATATCAATAGTTATCGCAACATAACAATAAAGTAAACTTAAATCACTAACTTACCAAATATATATAGTTAGCACAACATTAAAAAAAGGTGGAATAAGGCCATCAGTTGATCTAATATAGATAGCTAACACTACTCAAATAATAAGATGGACTAAAGCAACTAACTGGTCTAATATGGATAGCCAACACTACTTAAATAATAAGATAGATTAAAACCACAAACTGATCTCCTAGGGAAAGTCAACATATATTTCTACCGCCTTCCACTTTGATTATGAATATCTTATTATGGTCCACCACTTTACTCATGAAATACACCCTTACTTTAATCATTTATTCCCATTTTAATAGCTATTTCAAGGAGTCAAAATCTAAGTAATAAAGTCAAATCTAAAGGTCAACCCACCAAAAATACCTCAAAAGTCTCAAGCAAGCTAATTAATTGGTCCCATAAGCCAGTTGATTAGTTTAGAAAACAAACCATGAGAAAATAATGTCAAATAAACAAATTGGTAAATATGTCTCACTAGTATTTTGTTATAACTTAATTGATCGAACGTTCTCAGTCAAGGCTAAACATCTAAAATTTCTAATTAACTAGTTGTCTGTTATGATAGAACAACTAATTGGTTCCCTTAGAAAATATGCAAATGACGTTTTCATGCTCTTCAAAATCAACCAAAACATAATGATACTCCATGAAACCTTCGAAAATCACCTTATACTATACACACTTCATAAATAAAACCTAAAAAATCCATAGAAATCATGCCACATTCAAACCCATAATTTCTTCATAAAAATCAAATAAAACTTATCATGCTCATATCAACATATTCATGCTTCAAATACTCAAGCATGCTCTTATACAAAAAAGTAACCAATGATCCATGCTTGAAATAAACTTAACCCATAATGAATAACTCATCATTCTACATTTATAAGGCCTAGCCAAATTTACTTATAAAGCAAGATCTTCAAGTAAGGAAGACCACTCCACAATACACACTAACACATTGAATTATTGCTCACCTATCAAGAACCAAATAAAATCATTTATAAAAATTCATTTGAGATTAAAATCATAGCTAAATAGAGAGCAAAAGAGAATTAGAGAAAAATCTAAAGAGACAAAAAATGAAGGAGCACTTAGAGGATTCTCTTATAATGGAAGAGGACAATGCCTCCAATAGTTAGCTAATATTAGGAGAAGATAAGTCTTGATCAAGCTAAAGGAAGTAGGAATGGAAGGATCAAAACACAAGTGAGCATGGGAAAGGGAAGTGCAAAAAGGGAGGCTAGGATGTAGGACATTGACTAAGGGGTATGAGGATCTTGGACTAATAGACAAAAGGGAGCAAAAAGGTGGGCATAATGGATATCTAGTGCAACCACAGGGAGGAGAGACATGTAGGAGGAAATAAAGGGAAAATTAGAAAAAGGTATTAAAAAAAGGTGCTCTAAAGGTGTGAGAATCATGTCAGGAAAGTTATATATGAAAATTAGTTTGCAATGAGAGATTAAGACTCTTTAAAAATCATTTATAAATATAATATAGCAGATTTCCAAGGCTAGATAAATTATTAGTAGAGATTTAAGTTAAAACACACAATAGATATTATTTTTCCAACATGAGAAGTAGATAAATTTGGTCAACTAGTCATCTAGTTCATTAGAAAAAAAAAACATATACACAAATAACTAACCGATCAATTTTTCATACCATTCGAATGGTTCCTCCATTTGAAAAACATTTTCACATTTAATTTTTAAATTAATTTTTTTCTTTAAATATAGTACAAAATACTTTTTTATATATATGGTATTACAGAGGCATATAGGGATGGTGTGGACTAATGTGAATCAAGTATGGATGGATGATTGTGTTGTGGGGGATAGTGAGTGTGATGTTATAACATTATCTATGTGGATGTTGATATTGAAGTCAAATGCACACTCGATAGCATCTTGTCTTGTGTTCATACATGTTGTTCAAAGATGTCTCTTGGTTTGAATGATAGAGGCTTGATGATCTTTGAAACTTTATTAGTATCTTCAACAAGATTAAACTAACTCTAAGTAGAAATCACATGTTTTTCTATTTAGAACAACCTCAACTCTCAAGATAAAAAATATCAAACTTTTCTCAACCTTTTCATGCGTGTATAATGGATGATGGATATCAACATATGCAAGGATCTCATATGTTTCGACCTCTAATAACTAAATAATAAATTTTCTACTAATATATATGTTATCATCTATCTAATCTTGGATGTTTCCAACGAGTATTAATCGATTATAAGACCATATTAATGTAGGAAGCTTATTGACCTAATGTATTTAAGTTATCTAGGTTTAACTAGTTAGTAAACTAGTACAAAAAAAACCTATAAAATGCATACAAAACATCACTACTACCATACATAATCACAAGACAACAAATATTACAAATTGTACATAAAATTGCAAAGCTAAACAAAAACCCTATCCATGCAACGTATGAATCATGCAACCAACCTTTATCTTGTAGCTTCATCTTCTATGTCACTACATAAATCATTGCCTCTTTTGGGGTTTGTACACTAGGTATCTTTGATGAATTATTCTTATTGCAAACATATAAAAGACATGCAAGAACTACTTAATAAAGCATTAATAGAATTAAGGTTTTCAAGAATGATTGGCTCTATCTCCCAGTATGCCGACTATTGACATTCATTAGAAGAATAAGATACTCTTGAATCATTATCCCCTTGTAAAAGAGAATATTCCATCAAATTATCATCACTACATTAAGGAGATAAATCACCAATATTTAAAGTTCTTGAACCTCCTCTATAGAATTAAGGTAATTTCAATTCATAAGTGTTATCTCCAAATTTCCTTAAGATTTTAAATAGTCCATCAACTCTTGGTATTAGTTTTTCTTTCTTAAATTTTGAAATCTTTCTTTTCTTAAATATAACCAAACTAATTATCCCACAGAAAACACTTGTTGAATTAAATTCTTTTTAGCTTGAGCTTGATATTTAGCACGAGATATCTCAATGTAATTCTTAATTTGCTCATAAAGCTTCTTAAAGAATTCAACTCTTTTCTTGGCATTATAGTTCTTAATATCACCTTTCCTCAATGATAACATATCAATATACAATTAAGGATTAACTCCATATGCAACCTCAAATGGACTTGATTGAGTTGAACTAGATAGACTCCTATTACATGCAAATTCAACATATGCTAGTTTTATATCCCAATCTTTTGTACTCTTATTAACTAATCCTTATAGTAAAGTTTTTAAGGTTCTATTAGTAAATTTATCTATCTGTTTGAGGATGATGATATGTATTGGATAACAACTTAGTACCTAACATATTATAAAGTGTCTTTCAAAAGTAGCTCAAAAACTTAACATCTCTATCTACCACTATACTTTTAGGAATAACATGTAACCTTACCACTTCTTTGAAATATAAATCCACACAGGAGTTTCATAATTAGTTTTATTACAATGAATTAAATATGCCATTTTAGAAAACCTATCAACCACTACCATTATAGAATTATTTTCCCTTTGTATCCTTAGTAATCTTAGGATAAAGTCCATATTAACCCCTCCTATGGATGATTAGAAACAAGAGTATACAAACCCATATGGAAAAAACTCTTACTCTTTTAACAAGCCACACATCTTTTAATAATAGGTTGTACCAATTTTATCATTCATGGCCAATAGAAATGTTCTTGAAATAATTATATAGTTTTAAGCACATCAAAATGACCAGCTATACCCCCTCTTGTACTTCTTTGACAAGTAAATCACACACACTAGAATATGGTATATACAATTTATTAAGCTTGAAAAGAAAGTCATCTTGAAGTACATAATTACCATGACTATGATTCTTTTTATATGCATCATAAATCTCAAAGAACTCTTCATATTTCGTATATAATTCTTTCAACATTTCAAAACCTAATAACTCAACATCCAACCTAACAAGTGTTAAAGATCTTCTTAATAATGCATCTACTACCACATGTTCTTTATCATCAAAATATTTAACAAAAAACACTAGGGATTGTAAGAAACTAACCCAGTTTGCATGCCTAGGACTACTTTTCTTCTATCCATGCAAATATTTCAAACTTTCATGAACTGAATGCAAAACAAATGATTTAGATCTAAAATAAGTGCTCCATGTTTGTTGTCTTCTTTATGATGGCATATATATATATATATATTTTATCATACATGAAGTAATTCAATTTAACACCATTTAGTTTTTTTCAGTAAAGAATGCAATGTCCCATTTTTCTTGTGAGAGCGCACCTCCTATCTCTACCCCACTAGCATCACACATAACTTCAAACAATTTATCAAAGTTAGGTAAGGACAATACTGGTGTATTACATATATTTTCTTTCAAAGTCTCAAAGGCTTTAGTTGTATCCTAAACCCACTTGAATTCGCCTTTCTTCATGAGATGTATAATTGGCATGAAAATAGTTGATAAGGCCTTGATGAATATTCTATAAAAAGATTGCTAGTCCTTGGAAACTCTTCATTTCATGAACATCTTTAGGTATTGGTCAATCTTGAATGGCTCAAATCTTTGTAGGATCCGCTTTTATACCTTTAATACTTACAATATAACTAAGAAAAACAAAACTTAAAAGCATATAGTTACATTTTTTTTTCATAGACCTTAGCTTCCCTAATTTTATCAAAGAATCTCCTTAAATGAATAATATGATCATGATCATTTTTACTATACACAAGTATATCATCTAAGTATACCATAATGAATTTTCCTAGAAAAGGACAAATAACTTCATTCATTAATCTCATAAATGTAATATGTACATTACACAAACTGAAGGGCATCATAGTTCTTTCATAAAGGCCATACTTATTTTTTAAGGTATTTTTTCACTCATCCCCTTCCCTTATCCTCATTTGGTGATATCCACTCCTTAGATGAATTTTAGAGAATACTTATGCTCCACAAAATTGATCTAATCTAGGAATAGGAAACTAATATTTTATATTTATATTGTTTATAGCTCTAGATTCAATACACATAAGCCATGTATTATCCTTTTTTTAGAACAAGTAATGTAGGTACACAATATGGGCTCATACTTTCTCTCACATATCTTTTTCCTATGAGATCTTGTATTTGTTTCTATAACTCAGTATCCTCTTTTAGATTATATCAATATGTAGGTTGATTTGGTAAATACAAACCAAACATTAAGTTCATAAAATATTTTATTTCTCTTTTAGGTGATAATCGAGGTGGTAAGTCATCAGGAAATACGTCATTTTACTCATCAATAAGCTCATTTAATCAAGGGTTGTTATATGTCTTCCTTTGTTGGGATTTATTGATAATCAAAGCATAACTACTGCCTTCTTCTATAATATATTCTATCATTTAGGTGGTGTTGTATCTAATCCCAAATCCTTTAGAGTCCTCTCATTAGCCACATTTCTACACAAATCACTATCAGTGATTATTCAACAAAAATATATCTCCTACTCTTCCTTTGGTCTTGAATGTCTACTCTAGTTGGTTGAGTTTCTCATTATCTTGTATTTGAAGATCCCTTTTTGGCACATAACAAGCATTTCAATCATCCTCAGATTCACTTGAAATTACTTCACTTGGTTCAAACTCAAGGTCTTCTTCATAAGTATCCATAGCTTCAACCTCTTGTACGGATTTTAAAATGTCAAAGATAACTTAATCATATCATTAATAGAGTCATGTAGGCAAGCTTCAACTCTATCTCTAATCATCATATCAATGCCTCCTAGGAATCTAGGACATATTTGTTCTTTTTTCTCATGAATATCACATATAGGTGTTAAATTCTCAAACTCTATGATATATTCTTCAACACTTAGAAGTCCTTGCCTAAAAGTTGTTAATTTGATATAATTTTCTTGCTCATACTCCTTAGGTGCACATTTCTTTCTTATGTATTTCTTAATCTTATCCTAAGATATGATTTTCAATTTTCCATCTCTTTCTCTAGTGCTCTTCAAGTTATCACACCATAATCTAGAGAAATTCTCAAAATTAAGAGTATCTAGTTTACATTTTTGTTCGTCTTGATTATATTTGAACTCAAATATAATCTCTAATTCATGTAACCAATCAAATAATAATTTACCATTAAGTTTACCATCAAAATTAGGAAGATCATGTTTTATACCTTTATCTTCTCTATTATGATGTCTTAGTTGACGGTTATAGAAGGCTCAATGACTTCCAATTCCTTGTGATTCTCCTTCATAACCCACACATGATTTTAAATGTATTCTTATTTATGGATTAGTTTGCCTTGCTACACTCCTCATTTAGTCTCTATGAAACTCTCTTTGTTCTTACACAATGTAAACTAACTCTTGCTCAACAAATCAAGTTTACCATCAAAATCAGGAAGAAAAATTTCTTATACCCTTATCTTCTCTATTATGATCTCTTAGTTGATGGTCATAGACCACTCAGTGACTTCCACTTCCTTGTGATTCTTCTTCATAATCCACGCATGATTTTAAATGTATTCCTCTTTATTAATTAGTTTGTCTTGCTACACTCCTCATTCAGTCTCTATAAAACTATCTTTGTTCTTACATGTTGTAGAGTGACTATTGCTCAATAAATCAAGACTTCATCCTTTGCAATTGGTTTTCATGGAAGGAAGTTGCTTTGTTTGAGCATTAGTTGCATATCTATTTGTTAAGAGCTTCTAGATTGCCTCAAAAAGGGCTTGAAAATTCTATTCCTCCTCCATTGGTATTGAATGAAAACACAATCACAACTCAAACAAATAATTAGTGTCCTAAATGTTTTAGTTAAAAATAGAACCAAACACTTGTTAAACCCTCGGTTTTGAGCATGTTATTGCTATTTATTTTGACTCAAACAGTTAACCCCTATGTTACCAATCAATTATTACAAACATAAATTATATATCACATCTTATATTTTTCTTGTTACGTACTTGAGATAGAAATCAATAAAACCAAATATGTAATACTCAGTGTAAGACTTCAACAATCATGAGTGTTTTTGTAATACCCCATCATTTTGTAAGTTTTGTTGAATATCAAGTTATAATGTTTATTAAAAGTTTATAGTGTTTGATTTTAGTTTGGGACTATAATTAAATTTTAGGAAAAATTGGATTTGAATAAGCTTTAGAAATTTAATAAAATTATTTTTTAGGTGGACCAATCAACTAGTTCATCAGCTCAGCTAAAACATTTTGCTCGAACAAACTAATCGACTGTTTGATAGAATAATTGACTAATATGCCAAATCAATCGACTAGTTAGTTGAGCTAAGTACATTTTCAAAACTTAATTCTTGTAGGAGAACTTCTTATACTAAAATGGAACCTTGATAATTCCATTCCAAGATATTCTTTAGAGAAAATTTATTATCATGCATTCAACCTGAGCTTCTACCTTGAATTGCTTTAAGGGTTTAATTTGGACAATTGTGGGAGATGATGACCTCAGCTTTATCTTCTTTCACCGTTATCCTCTAGAACCTTCTAGAATCATTGATTTAATTCCAAGACTATATTTGCACGATTGGGAGATTCCTTCTTATACTAATCATTTATTTTCTCTTTTGTGCTTGATATTTTCTAGATGAATTTGACCTGCATTCTCCAAAAATCACCATTTCAGTTCTAGAAGGGTATCATACTATCTTTAATAAAATCTTCCTGTTCATCTCAAATTCGAACGATAAAAATTAGGGTTTTCAATTTATGCATAACCCCATTCGTTCTTATATCAATTTGTTGGCTATAAATAGCCCTAATCACCCCTTATACTCATTTTTCTTTTAGCCTTTGAGGTATCTCAACTCTCTAGCACTTGTGTTCTTTTCTCACCACTTTGAGATTAATTTTGATTCATTTCCATTCTTCTAATTCTTTCTATATATCCTTCTTGTTCATCTTTATGTAAGAGAGGGTTAGATTTAAGAGGAAGTCGAGTCTTTCTTTAAGCATAAATTTCCTTTATTTTTCTCTTACATTTGGAAAGCCTATTTTATCCTAATTTGAATTTTGATTTATGAAATTATTCATTGGATTTCTAAAGCTTTAAATTTTGACTTTTAAGGTTTGGAAGTTGAAAATCTTCAAGGTTGAGTTTTCCTATTTGTGAAAAATTCTTTCTTGCATGAAGTAAATCATTTTTACGTGTGAAATGTGACCTAGTTAGTCATATGATGTAGTGTATATTTTCATGTCCTAATTTTAATAATTTCGTTTTAGATTGATGCATGTTGATTAATTTTTGAATCTTCAGAAAAGGCATGATTTTAGGGAAATTAGGGTCGATTTGATTAATTATGAAGCATCTTTCAATTTATGAGTTAATAAAGTATGCTATGATATATTTTGGTTTGGACGTGGTAGGATTTGTTTTTTAGGATTATTTGCATGAAAAATGTATGTTATATGTTATTTGGGGGTAAAGTGAATGACTAATTAAGTTAAACTGATCTAATGGTTATTAAAATAGTTGACTAGTTGGCTTAAATGGTTGATTGGTAGGTCTGTGATAACCTTGGTTTGCTCTCTACTTAAACCCATCTACTCATTTGGTATAAATGATTGACCGATCTTAGAATAGTCAACTAGTTTGGTCAAACCAATTAATTGGTTCAAGGGAACCCTGGATTTAGCTGAGCTAAAATGATCTACAAGTCGGCTCAATTGATCGACTGTTTAGGCCAAACTAATTGACTGGTTTGGCTAGATTGTGTGATTTTTATCTTTTCACTTGAATATGATTTGAGACTATGTCTAATTTGGATATATAATTATTTAATGAGTGAAATACATCTATTAACATAGATTGACAACCTAATGGATGGATTAAATGGATCATAATTCATGGCATACACAATGGGTGTTATAAAGGCATTAATGGAAAATCCCAAATAAGTATTTTATGACTTTAAAGGGATAATATAATTTGAATTATTAGTTTGAAATGGAATAATATAAGGGATTGGTTAATATTTATTAAGCAATAGTAAAAATGCCACAAATGATTATGGGAATGGTAATGGTTCATATGGAATAAGATGCCTTGCTTACATATTATATGGGCCTTGTATGATCACGTAACCTTGATAAATAACGTACTAACCACTTAGAGTGAAAGATGATCAAGTTATGTATAGGTCTGGGTACCCAATCCTTAATTAGCTATCGTAGGTTAATATACCTTTGAGTGTTTATTAGTGCCTTTAGGTGGGATCCTAGTAGATCCCCGTGTCTTACCTACTGTAGACATTAATGATGTACTAGAAAATATTGATAATAAAGGGTATGGTTACCTAGGTGGTTTATGGCTTTCGCCTGGACTTATGTCCATTGGTGGTTACTTGACTTTGGTCGATACATATGTATAGTGGTGGTTACTTAGCTTCAATCAAACTTTTTATCATTTAGTTTAGATAGAATTCAATGGTATGTGAGACCATGGGATGGTGCACATTCCATCACTCAAAAATATTTTGAATATGTATTTATATAAGAATTTGGAATAATAATGTGGCTAAGGAGAAAAGTAAAAGTAAATGAAAAAGAACAATAAAAGAAATAATGGCTTACAAATAAATGGCCTAATGGATTAGGTAAGTAGAAAAAATGACCTATTGTGGAGTTATGTGCATAGATGAATAAAGTCTTAATAATAGCTAGAAAATCTGCTTAGTAAATTACATATTATCATCTACAATGTTGTGTTATGTTTTTAAACATGTTGAGTCATGTATGGTATGAGTTTTCTACACACGATATGACTATGATGGAGTATGTATTCTATTTATATGAAATAGGCATGAACTATGTTAGTATGATCTCCTTATATATTGGAGACTTGGTTGCTTGTGACTCCCATTGAGGAGGTAATTTAGCTTACTTAGTATTTGTGTACTGATGTGCCCGTTTGCTCGGTTACCTGTTCATTCCCACTAATAGAGGATCATATAGAGATTTTTGGGGATGGTTAATAATAGGTTAACCTCGTGTTGGTCAGGGGTTCTAAGAGCGTGGACATCTAGAGACTTTTGTACATCCTTGATGGACTAGATTTTAAGGCTACAACCTAGTTTTGTTTTTGTAATTTGAAATCTTGTACTTTACCTTAATTTTCCCTTGTGTATTTGAATATTTGTAGACTATCAAAGTCCTATACTTGAAAGCCATTCTTTTGATATTTATATAGTGTTTTTTTGGTGCACTCGACTTTGATTTTGGTTGGTTTGGTTCTTAGCCTTATATCTAATATGGGATAGGCGGTTGGCGGTGGTAATGCCCAATTTTTCCTAAGTGTTTAGTATTTTTTTGCTTTTGTAAGGTTTTTAAAATGAAAATTTTCAACAGTAAAAAATGATAGTGTTATAGTTTTCTATAACATATCATGTAATGTGTTAAAATCAACATTGACCCCTTAATTTGAATGCAGCTACGCGTAGTTACTTTGAAAAGTAAACCACCCAAATCTTGAACAAATCATTGTTTAAAGAGTAGCAAGTTTTGACACACAACTAGTACAAATGGTTTATGTCATAATAATGCTTATATCACAATGGTTAAGAAAGATATATCCAATTTCAACTCGTATATTTTTTTTACCATTAGTAAGTAACTATCATGTAATCATGATGCTTGACGGTGCACAGAGCCACACTAGGAAAATTTATCGAAAATTTCTTAAACAAACACAACCTTACATGTTTATACTCAGTTAGACATTTCCATGCACACAATCATATATCCATTTAGTTTTGATTGGTTTTCATGCAAACAATCTAGAGTATGAATGGTTTAAATTCCTTGACTCACATATTACTAACAAGACTTCAATGCGTGGATGAGATTACACACAAATGATCTCAATATATTCTATCAAGAACTCATTATAAAATCAACAAACCATCAAAAACCTGGTTGTGGTAGATGATTGGATGCGTGGGATGTCTTTGATGTGGAGAGCTTCAATGGTTGGCGATTTAAAGGTGAAAAGCCAATTTGTCTTTGATACCAAAAATAATGTGGATGTTTATATTGAAATCAAAGACACACTTAACAGAATCATGTCTTGTGTTCATACATGTTGTTTAAAGATATATATTGGTTTGAATGATAGGGTTGTGATGATATTTTATTATTGATTAGTATATTTGACAAGATTAAACTAATTCTAAGGATAAATCACAAAATTTTCTATCTAGAACAACCTCAACTTTTAAGATAAACTCACTCGAAGAGGAATAAAGAATTTTTTTAAAAAAATCCTCAAATTTTTCTCAACCTTTTCATTTGTGTGCAATAGATGATGGATGTTTATATATACAAGGATCTCATACATTTCGGACTCTACTAACTACTAAGCTTTCTACTAATATAGATGATATTATCTATCTAATCCTAGGCTTTTCTAACTAGGCTTATCCAATTATAACATCATATTAACGTAGGAAGCTTATTAACCTAAAATACTTAAGTTTGCTAGGTTTAACTAGTTAGTAAAGGAGAAAATAATATGAATAGCCCCTATAATGTACAAATAAAATATCACTATTACCTTCCAAAATTACAAGACAACAAATAATACAAAGTGTGCATAAAATAACAGAACTAAACAAAAACCCTAGCCATGTGCTTGTCTTGTTTAGCTTTGTCTTCTATGTCAATTCATAAATCATTACCTTATCCTTGTCTTGTACACTAGGTATCTTTGATAAATTCTCCTTCTTGTAATCATATAAAATACATGCAAGAATTACTTAAGAAACCATTAATAGAAGTGGAATTTTCAACAATAGTTGGTTTCATCTCCAAGTATACTGACTCTTGACATTCATTAGAAGAGTAGAATTCTCCTACATCAGCTATTCTATGGGGGATTTTGCATGAGGGTCTAACACTATAGGTGAGGTTATATGCATGTTACTCATGTTGGAGGGTGCTCCATACATTGCCATAATACATTTGTGAGGTAGTCATGTTACTAGTCAGACATTATAGTAGGGAATCACATTAATTCTACTCTATTGCATGAGGTCCTCACATTATTGTGCATAATTATATGTAATGAACAAGAAACTGCGAGAAAAATAAAATGAAGTATGCTTTCCTCTTTGTTCTATATTGATATATGATAAATTTGCTTCGTCCTCTTCGTACCTACCAACCTTGACTTCTCTCTCTCTCTCTCTCATAACTATGAGGCTCCATTTTTTCACACAAATTTAGATTTAGGGTTAGGAATAAATTAGAATCTAGAATTGGAAGAAGGACTTGTCGGAAGGATAGAATGAGAAGGGAGGGAAAGAAATAGGAGATGCACAAGGGTTTGGGGGTGGGATTAGAAATGAAAGGGTTGAAAGGTCGGTAGAAATAAATTAGTCAAACTAATACTATTTATTTTTTATATAGTAAGTTTTTATTTTTTAAATAACATGATCGTTTATAATTTGGTATTCAAATTATTCGGTTCCCTGCTCCGATTTGGATCGTCTTCGTAAAATTAGGTTACCCTGTTGGGCCTCCCCAATGAGCCCCAAACCCGTCGTCTTTGGTAACGCACAGACTATAGAGTCGCTGCTCTTCGCACCTCCATGCTCCATCTTTCATTTATCTCTGGTCCAGGAGGAAGTTCTTATTGGTGGCTGATAGATTGCTCTCTCCATATTTAGCTCTAAGGTAAACTTTCCTTAAAAACTTTAAATTTTCTCTGCCCTATAAAGAACATAAATTGACTTTTGGTCTGATTTTCGGGCATTGAAGATTTTTTTTTATTACTTAGTTTTACTCATTTGCTAAGTATTCGATTAGCCTTCCGATTTTAATTAGTGATTGGAATTAAAGTATGTGTGTTTGCGGTTGCACTATGAGAGTTCATTGCCGGGTCTCATTCGTTAGGCCAGTTTATAGGTAAATCGCCAAGTTTTTTCACGAATTTAGTCGAGCAACAGGCTTAGAGCCTTAAACGAATCAGTTAATTTAATGAGAATGCTGATAAAGACGGATTATGGTTTAGATGAAAAAAACTGGTAGTAGTTATGATCTTCGTATGCTTTGTATATAAATTTGCAGCCGATGTTGGCTTTTCTTCTTTTCGGGTTATGGTTTTCATTTATAAAGATCTACAGTACTCGATGATGATGCTTGCATAAGTTTGCTATTTATGACAAGCGAGGGTTACAACATATAAATTTCCACCGTAATAGAATTGAGATTGTGAAGCGAAGTCAATTGTCAGGTGAGAGCAGGAGCTATGAAACTCTTTGATGCTCATTGTCACCTTCAAGACCCTAGAATCTTGAATGTTGCTCCACAGCTCATCCGCACGTCTCTGGATTCTGGCGTGGTTCATTTTGCGGTTAATGGGGTTTCAGAGCAAGACTGGCATCTGGTCAAACAGATGGGCGATTCGTATCCTAGCGTGATTCCTTGCTTCGGTGTTCATCCCTGGTATGTGAACGAGAGGACACCGGGGTGGTTGGACACTTTGAAGCGATACTTTGAATCCACCCCATCAGCCGCCGTTGGAGAATCCGGTTTGGACAAAGGTTCAAAGGGAAAGCTGATTGATTTCGACGTTCAAGTTGATGTGTTTAGGCAGCAGCTTAAACTTGCCAAAGAAATAAAGCGACCTGCGTCTGTTCACTGTGTTCGGGCGTTTGGCGATCTCCTTGAGGTATTAAAGTCTCTACGTCCTTTCCCTGCTGGAATCATCCTTCACTCTTACTTGGGTTCAGCTGAGATGGTTCCCGAACTTGCTGAGCTCGGCGCCTACTTTTCATTCTCTGGTTTTCTCATGTCCGTGAAAGTGCAAAAGGCGAAGAGGATGGTTAGAGCGGTGCCTAGGGATAGAATTTTATTGGAGACCGACGCACCAGATGCTGTACCAATAGCAGATTTCGAATCGTTGTTTTTGGTTGAAGGAGATCGTTCCATTCCCCCTCCTGAGCCAGGGCGTAAAGATGGAAATCAAAATGCAGGTGGTGCCATCGATCCATCTGATACGGCAAAGGATAAATCGGTATTGCCAAAGGGCATGCTCAATCATCCCGCCAACATTCGTACCGTCCTAGCATATGTTGCTTCTCTGCTTGATATAACTAAAGAAGAACTTGCTGAAATTAGCTACGCGAATGCGGTGCGCTTGTTTTCTTATGAAGGCTCGAAAGTAGTCGATGGGGAAGCTCAGGTCAGTACCTAGTTTCGTTCCTGGTATGTAGTGAGGCAGCCTCTCGGATGTTATGTTGTACGCTCTGAATTGTCTATTGTTTTGGAAGTGTCGCAGCTATATTAGCTTCTCTATAAAAATGAAAGAAAAAAGGGGTGGGGGCGGGGCAGAGGTTTGAATTTAAGCAATGGATCAGTCCGTGTACTACTGCTGCTGCTGCATTTTTGTATGGCCATCCAACGGATACAAAACATTATCATCAAGTATTTGAAGTGCTCAGGTAATGATGCGAAGCTCATTTTCGGCGTTGCTCTGCAACTTTCATAGTCTTTTGCGGAACATGGGAAGTATCAACAGAAGCAGCAGTTCTGGAATGTCAGGTTTGCTGTTTGTAAGGTAAACTTGCTGGAAAGTTTTGGCCTTGTAGGCGATCTGTACCTACTGGGAGCACATAACAACAATAATGAATGAATAAAAGACGAGCCTTTACCTTCTTGATACAAGCCAGCATTTTCAATAAGTACGGGGAGGAAAATTAAGAGAACACAGTACATATTGATTGTGGACGACAAGCCCATGTATGGATTACGTTCCAGCAATTATCCTCTTTCATATAATGACTTCTAAAACGTGCCGACTCTCATATCACCAAATCTAATGCCTGCAACGCATTATCAAAGAAACCACCCCTGCCCCTTCAAACTAAACAAATTTTACAAAAAAAAAAATTGCGATTCTTTTTTAGTTTTTCAATTTTTTGCAATCTTTTCCAATTGTCTACGAATCTTACCAATGTTTTATAATCTTTTTAGATGTTTTTCTATATTTCAAGTAATAATTTTCAAAATATTGTTTATGACATATCTTATTTTATACTTTTTCATATCTCTTACAATCTAGTTTTTTTTTTGTCATTCTAGTTTTATAATATTTTAGTTTTCTTACAATATCATCAAATTTTTAAAACATCTTTTTCACGTTTTTTATATAAATTTTCAGATTTCTAACAATAATTTTGAATATTTTGTACTTTCTTTTATACTTTTTAGATTTTTTACTATGCAATTAGAATAATAGGTACCTAAATGATAGCAAATTACAACGTTGGGGTACTAGTAAGATTATTTTAAAAAAAAAAACATAGGATGCTAAATATCAAGGCACCAAAATTTAATTAATCATAATAAGATTCATGTGATATTTTTAAACTTATCCTTGTATTTTGTTTCTCACTCATCTCATCAATTACTCACGCAACCTACTATATTAATGCTTCTTATTGCAATAAAACTATTCTATTTCCAATAAGAGTAATTTAGCCAATTTAATATACTCTATTTTAATGTAGAAAGAGTGTCATTAATCTACTTTCTTTTCTTCTTCTTTTTGTCAACAAAGTTTTTATGATGACGTGTGACTTTTTTATAGGGCATCAAAGGCAAGAACCAAGACATTGGAAGAAAACCACAATGTACCCTATGAGGAACTCATTTTGACTCAGTAAAATGACTTATTTTTTTAGATTAAATATTTCTCATTAATGGAAAAGCAAGTAAAAGTTATGTGCAAGCAAAAGTAGCAAATTTATCAACTAAATGGACATGACCTCCAAACCTTATACTAACAATGGTCACAATGGACCTATCTAAATAGTCCTAAAGGTAGACTTGTGTTGGAAAACCTCACAATTTCTTGTATGCCAAATTTCATAAATCATTGTTGTTAGAAGGCATCTCAACAATTTTGACTTTGCCCTTGCTGGCCCATGGATAATAGTAGCAACATAGATAAGTTGTTACCAATTATGGGTGCCCTCCCTCCTCCGTACGGATAATAAGCTTCACCAACCATGTAGTACGCCCCACTTTTTTAACTTAAAGTTTTTATTTTAAAAGTACAATGCATGAGCTAAAATAAAAAATGAGGGATGTTACCGTCATATCTGTCATAAGGAGAGGTGCACACGTTCACCTAGCCTCATAATAGATGTAAGGATGGGTATGGAAAAATATTAAACAAAAAGAAACATAAAATACCATAAAATGTAAAACTCTTCACACTATAAAAAGCTTAATCTAAGGCTACAAAGCCAACTCACTCTTATTAGAGCCAAAAACATAAAAATTCAAGCACAGGACAAAACACTTAAATCTATACTCTCTGATTCCAACTCAAGCTCCAACAAAATTCAAGTCACCTACACCACAACCACTCAAAAAAATAAAATGTTCAGTATAAAAGTAGTGAGTAAATACACCTAACCCTAAGAACATAGCATGATCAAATAGACTAGTCACATGGAATAACATCAAGTTACGCACAAACTCAAAATGACACATGCAATACCAATAACCATCTCAATACACAAGGGTAGCACACATAGCATCTCCTACCAAAACAATAAGACACAATGGTAGTGTACATAATGTCTCCTACCAAAATAATAATATCTTAGACTAGTGATATAGATTCAAATTAAGAGGGATTACAATCTCATCTGTGACATGACTACCAAGGCTATATAAATCGTAAATCGTACTTCCAAGACACCTATCAAGAAAGCCATTGCGTCAGACTAGCCATTCACCAGATATGAATGTTCAATTCCTTAAGTACATGTACCCCCTATAGGGTTAGGGATTTTATCTGCGAAGGTAGAAATGAACATTGGACACTAAGGCCTTTAGCACTCGAGGCTATTCAAGTCTTGAGATGCCTAACCAACTCAAATCATCTTTCACTTTAACAATTAATGTTCTATTTCAACTCGGGATTCCAAGATTCAATAATAAAACTCACTTATAAGATCTCTTAGCAAGAAAGAAGTCAAAACAATCAACTTGCCTTGAGAGGCTAAGGTTAGGCAACAAGACATGACCTTCACTCCAACCCAACTCATTTTCCAACTTTGTCCTTTAATTCAAATTATTAAAGGTCAACATGTGGTCAACTAAAAGTTCTCTTAAGCATCCTAGACACATATTACTTAACCCTTAGATGATTTTAAATGACCAAAACATATCACAAAAGATCACATTTTTAAAACTTATCAACATAAAATAAGGCTCCATGCCAAAATTCAAATTGAAAGCAAGCCAAGCCTTAAGCCCAAATAAAAAACAAACCAACAAAACCATGGCCTTAAACCAATCCAAAAACAGTAACAAAAGGCATACTAGCCAAAGCAAAATTAAGGAACTCTCAACCAGGTAAAACCATTTTAATCTAAAATTCTGGAAATACTTTAAAGTCCAAGTAATCATATTAGGGGCCATAAAAGACCAAATTGATGGTGAAAAATAATTCAAAAATACTAAAATAGTTCCAATGAGAACTTTTTCCAAAAAAACACGATTCACATAAAATACTCTTCACAAATGACGATTGCTTTATACCAAAAGCTTAAATCTAAAAACAGAAAATATTTTATTACCAAGAATTACTACTTACCAAAAAAATTCACTATTTATGAAGTATTATTCTTGATAATACTAAACTTCTCAAAATATCTCAAATCCACCAAAATTTCCCAAGGATAGGATAAAATCTCATAAAATATATTAATCTGCTTAAAATATCATTTTCAAGCTCAATTAGCTAAAATAACTGTAATTCTAAATCTAACCTTGCTTAGGAAGATTAGGGTGTCAAAAGTAAAGAACGTGAAGGGCACCTCAACTTTCCAAAATTTCTTTCACAAATTTGAGTATCAAAGTATACATGAATCAAGGCATGTTTTATATCAAAAATCATCTACCAAATACAACTTATGACATGGTATAATCAAATAAATAAAACAATCAAGGATTAAGAATCACATATAAAGAAGCAAAATCCTCAAGAACACCAAACATGGAAAAATTCAATCATTAACACAAATACACTAAACTCATGATTTACATTCACTCAAAATTAGCACAACCTAAACATACTTAAATCTAAACATGTTCTATTACATAATTAACCTAAATAACCTCAAAAATCCACCACACAAAATCAGCAAACTTCGAACCAACAAAAACCACTAAAACTACCCTAAAAAACCGAACCATCAAAGGTGCTGAAACTGAAGCTAAACTTAACATAAGCATATAATCAAACATCAAATCTATTTGCTAAGGGTTTTGGAAGTTTAGCTTTAATATCCAAAATTTAACACTAAGAAATAAAAAATAAAAACCTAGAAATACCATGGAAAATATCATAGAAAATAAACTTGCAAAACCATGACAAAGGAGAAAATATTAGAGAGAAAAGAGGAAGGAACTTATCCTCATAGTTGGAAGAATGATTATCCTCTCATCCATGGTGGAAATAATGAAGGAGGTTCAAAAATGGAGGGAATAAAGGAGGTATAAGGTATCATGGGAGGGAGAGAAGGAAGAATAATGACTCTAAAAATGTTATAAGTTAAAATAACTAAAGGTTAAGTAAAAAAAAATCAAAGCTTAAAAACTAAGTCTTGATAGATATTTTAGAAAAATATCATAAGGATATAAAAATGGAGGCATGCCATATGTATCAACACCTAAAGGTAAGTTATACTTGTTCTTATCACAAGGGAGTGGATAAGAAAGAACGAAGTAATACATGCTAAGAGCAAAAGTGTAATATCATGGCTTAAGGAAGAAAATCCCAATTTTTCCACAACAACCAATAGAGCCACGAATTTAGGGAAATAAATGGAAGTTTCTCATCCATTATAAAAAATAATCAAGTTTTGGATCAATTCTCATAAATTGGGATAAGATTTGAGGAAAAAATATGTAATTTGTCTTTTACGGTTCAAAACCATTTGAAAATTAGAAAAATAATATAAATAATTATGGAATATTTTATGATATTATCCTTTTTATAGGTATTGGTCATTTCTATGAGTAAACAATATTGTTGTTAGCATATAGGTTTTCATAACCATCTTAGGGACTTTGCCAATTTGGATGCACTTCTAAGGGAGGAATGACTATATTTTTTGGTTTGGACATAAAGACTTAGTTATCTAGTAGTTAGTATTTTTGCTTGGCTACCTTATGGTTTCTTATACCTATGGTTCCCTTTTTGTTGCAGTTTAAATGGTTTTGTACTTGGAGTTTATCTCTAAAACTCTTATATATGTATATGAAATTTCTCTTATTCTCTTGTTATTTCACTTAAACTTGTTAATATGTTTTCCTTGTACTCAATATGAGAACGGTATAGATATTAGACTCATACAAAGTATGGTGGTAACTTGAATTTATCTTATGATTAGCTTTTGCAAAAATTGAAATTTTTTAATAGTAAATTTTTTGTTGTTACATGGCTCTGATGTGATGTTTTAGATACTCCAAATTAAACCCTAAACACACAAAACAATAGTAAGTAGTGAGTAGGGGTTGATCCCATGAAGAGTGTTATTTAATTCATAGATTTCTATTATCATATAAATTCCCTCTATTATCAAATTAGAAATAAAAAACAAATCACTAATAATGAAAATAATAAAAACTAAAATTAATAAGATAAATGAATAACAATAATGGGATAATAGGATTCAGATGACATATTCAATATATGGGTAACAACCAATCATCAAATAAAATGGTTATGTAGTATTTGTAATATTAATCTATAGAAGCTCACACACATCTACTTTGTAACATCCTCTTATGCAAATAAACCAACATCCATTTATGATTTATTGTCTAACCAATCAATAACCAAGGATGAGATCTTTATATTTAATTGATCATAGCATTAGCAATTAGATATTAGCTAACTAGAACCATAATTATTGTTAGCTTGAATTATATAGTCCTAAAGATTAATTAATATCTTTCTTTAGAAATTAACCAGCATATTTGCTACTTATTAATGTATAAGTTAAAAATTAAGAATTAACTATACTATCCTAGCATCCGATTAATACTCAAATTAAATAGGTTATCAAGCTAGATAATAAAATCCTAATATTGGATTGGTGATCATTAAGCTCGATTTATTAATCTAACTAAAAATACACATAAAAATTAAGTCAAATTCATATCTCACGATTAATTATCCTATAACCTTAAATTTTCCTCCTACCCTATACTAATCTACCCTAGCATATTGATAAAACCTGAAAACACATAATCTAAACATACAAAATTTATAACTTTAAGTAGAATAAATAAAAAAAATAACAAAGCTTGAATTAAACAACATACAATCACACACTCAATTAAATAAAGAAATAACGGGATACATAATAATAAGTATGAAGTGAATAAACAAAATAAAGGAAAAAAGGAGCTTAAGAGATTGTAGAGCTGCAAACATCGTATGATCTCCAATCATTCAATTATAGCAATTAACTAACTAAATTAACAACATAACCCTAATGATTTAGAAATAATAAAAATTAAGTCAAAGTTCTAATGGTGGCCTCTTCGTTGTTCTATTAACCTTATATATGTTATATATATAGACAGAAATCCATAAAACTTATATCTAAAATATGATGCAAATACAGTATGTGTTAGTAAATATGATGCACCGATATTTTTTCCCTAATACTATACATGTGGGATGAGTTAATGGAGGAGAACCAAGGAAATGCAGACTGGGTCTATTTCCTCTTTCTTCATTATCTTCTCTTGATTTTTCTTCAAATGAATTTTCTTTTAGGGTCTTGCATGATGTTATGCACAAATTTCAATGAATCTAAGCTTATTTTTCATATTATGCTGCTTTTCTTTAGTTATCAACCCAAATTACCTTACTTTGATCTTTTCCTTCAAATCTAGGCCAATAGAGAAAACTCTGAGAAATCGCCTTAAATTGTCATAACTAATATAGACATTTGGGTCAAGATATGTTAAATAATTCCATAGAATATGCACTTATCAAAGACCTCCATGCTTGAAGCAGTGCTTGCCCTTAGGCAACACTACCATATAAAGTATGAGAAGTGTAAAATGTCAAGTCACATATGATCCCCCCTTCCAATATTCAATAACAAATATCAATAATTAACATAAAAAATGCACATGTTTCATCGAGACTCAAAATAATGAAAGGTAAACATGTAAAAAATAATTTTCAAACTCATTTGAGGTTACATACATCATAACCAAGTTACCATCCCAATCTAATTTTTAAGTCATTAATTTGAACAAATATGAAGAAATAGGATGATATATTCTCACATTAGGTATATGGGAGCACTCTATTCTCATGTGTCTTGGGTTTATATTTACTTTAAAAAATTATACCATTGATAATGATCAACCATAAGCGTATTACTCTTATCTTTTTTCCACTCCCTATAAATCAAAGCATGCAAAAAAATCAAGAGGTCTTTTATTTATTTGTAATAGGGCTAGAGTTAAAGGAAGTACAAATTCTAGGATTGTGGTGTAATGCCTATTACTAGTGAAGCACACAACTTCTACAATTCCAACTCTTATGCTTTTCAACTTCAAATTTTCTTCAATGAATTTTCTACCTCCAATAATGAACTCCTAGCATTCTTCTTCTTCTTTTTCTTATAATTTTCTTATTATTATTATTATTATTATTATTATTATTATTATTATTATTATTATTATTATTATTATTATTATTATTTTAACTAGATCCATGTTTCATAGGGTATGTGTGCTTTATACTCCATCTTACTCAACCTAGCATAAATATTTAGTGATTGCACAATCCACCCCTTTTTTCCCATATCGATACCTCAATTGTTTGTTCTCTCTCTCTCTCTCTCCTCTCTCTCTCTCTCTAAATATATAATCATTTTTATTTTGGAATAATACAACTCACTACTCACTAAAAAATAATAAAACACCCCCATGCTTAAAGTTTCAACTACATTAATAGCTTAGTACAAACTTGTGCTCCACTAGCCATAGACTATGGAATGAGATATGATACAGAAAATAAGCTATGCATATAGGTTAAATATGGGAAAAAATAGGCTTAAAAGCTCAACAGGGTTATGCAAAGGAAAAATTATAGCAAATGGGCTATTTGGCTAAGTAATTAACAAGAAGAAAATTGGGCCTTTATCATCTTAATGTATGTTGTAGTTTCATGCAACTTTGAAGAGAATAATGACAAGTTCTAGTTTTACACACCATCAGAGAACAACACACATGAATAAAAATTATGATGGATAAAAATTATATCCATCATTAAGGCTAAAAAGCTTTTTTTTATCACTATTAGGACTAATATTTTTTTTCTAAGACGACTATAAAATTTTCATGTTCATGTTCTTCAGTAGTGAGATGTAATCAAAACATTAAAAATCATTTTTCTCTTTTCTAGAAGCATGTTGTAAAAAAAAATTAATCCCGACTACTCATCCACACTAAGGCTATCAATTAGATATTTCTTTCATTGGCTATTCTTAAGGTGTCATCTCTTAGATTTTTTATTCCTTCATTTTTTATTTCCTAATAAAAATAAAATAATTTCACTAAAAAAATAAAAAATTTAAAGTATGCCAAAAAATGAAAAATAAATACATAAACACTTAAAAAGAAATAAAAGAAAATAACGTAATAAAAGATAATAACATGATAAAAATAAATAAACAAAATAAAGATAGTACCTCCCTATGCTTAGAGTAGGTATTGTCATCAATAACTAGAACATAAAAATGTAAAGCAAGGAAAGGGTGGGGTCTAGCAGGTATGAGGATGAGGGGGACCCCAAGGGTTAAAGTCAAAATCATGCTTCAAAATCCTCCACTAGATGTTCTTCATCTAAAGATTCAAATTGATGCACATTGATTTTCCATGTTTGAAATGCCTTAACACTTTTAAGATAATAATATAATGATGTGGTGCAATTTTATACTCTTTAATATCTCTAATATGCTTCTCTTCTTGTAAAGATGTAAAGTCAATAGCAATTATGACAGGAAGAATTTGATTATCCTCTAAGAATGTATATTTCAAATTATTGGACAAGGGTTTCAACTCTGCTTCTAGAGCCTTTTCTATAGAGAGTAGGGGTATGTCTTTCATAATTAGTAATTAAATAAGGTCCCCTATGTTAGTAGAATTAGCTATGCAAGTATAAACACATTCCTCTATTTTCTTATCAAATTCAAAATTTTCTCTTAACTCTATGTATGATTATATTTCTATTAGCTATGTAATAACAACTTCTAGTTGATCATCACTTGTTAATTTGAAAAATTCTTCACACAAAGGGTCAATTACATCCACTATAGTAATAAAAGTCTCAATCACATCTCATGGAGTCATAAAAATTAAAATGAATCATTTCCCCATCAAATTCCATGTTAAGAATCACATTATACACATCAAATTTAGTTTGAGAGGTTTTTAAAAATGGTCTTCATAATAGAATAGGAGAAGGGTTAGGGAATATACCATCTTGCATTTCTAGAACATAAAAATTGTAGGGGAAATAGGGTAATTCACTTGAACTAGAACATCCTCTATCACCCCATCAAGATATCTAGTAGATCTATCAGCTAATTAGATCACAACATGGGTATTTTTAAGGGTCCTAAACTTAGGGTATTAAAGATAGATAAAGGCATGACATTTAAAGAGTCTCCTAAGTCTAGTATACATTTTTCATACCTCGTGTTTTCAATTTTACAATGAATTGTAAATATACCATGATCCTTGCACTTAGTTAGGAGTTTTCTTTATAAAGTAGCAAACACATTCTCCCCCATGTTTACTTTTTCATCCCCTCTCAATTTTTTCTTGTTGGTGGAAAAATCTTTTAAAAATGAGCATACCTAAACACTTGCTTTATTGAACTTATCGAGGGAATGTTCACCTTCATGTTCTTAAAAAATTATAATTTATCTTTTTCATGATCTTTCTTGTTACCCTTAGCTAATTGGCTAGGAAAAGGATCAATGTGTTTATTAGGGGTAGGAGACTTTATTTTAGTTACCTTAGGATATTTTTCTTTGATCTCTTCTTCTACGTTCATTGATTCTTTCTCTTTTTACTTTGTTCCTTAGTTATCCTTAAATTGCTTTGTACCACCTAATTATTTTCCACTCCTAGTGGTGATAACACTCATGATTTATCTTACATTTCTTTCTATATTACTGGGTAATTTTGAGGAAGTCTATGCTTGAAATTTACCTACTAAATTTTCCAAATGACTCACCTGACTTTATAAGTTCTTTATCCCATTTCTTGTTGAAATTAATGATTTTTAGTTGCTAAAGATTTAACTATATACACTAATGACTTTCCTCTAGATTTTTGTGGTGTCGATGGTTGAGGAGGTTGCACATATGACGAGTTTGGTTGGTTTTGAGAAATAGGATATAATCCTTGGGGTTGGCTATACCCTAGTTGATTTTGGTATGATGGTCTTTGATTTTTCCTATAACTTAGGTTGGGATAATTTCTCCATCAATGGTTATGATTTGCAGCATAGGGATCATAGTTAAGGTTTACCTGAGGTCCATATATCACATTAGCATGTTTCTCTTTTTACAAAGTGAGGCATGCATTTATAGAATGGCCCACATACAAAAAAATTTGACATACTTAAGCAGACACTCCTCCTTGAAATTATTAAAATTTTCATTTAAGTTCTATTATAGTTATCTCCCTTATATGGTGAGATGGAGCAGTAGCATTTCTAGTACCAAAATATTAGGAATTATGCAGCATATTAGATATTAGCCTTCTAGCCTTAATTAAGGTCTTATCTACTAATTCTCCACTATTAGAAACATCTAAATATTACAATCCTTGGGCATTAATCTTTCATATAAATACTATATTAACAATTGCTTACTAACTTGATGGTTAGGATAACTACCACATAGTTTCTTAAATCCCTCCCAATATTCATGTAAAGACTCTCCTCCATGTTACCTAATACCACATATTTATTTTCTAATATTCATGGCCCTAGATGATGGAAAGTATTTTTTTAGAAATTATTTTTACATATCAACCCAAGTATTAATATATTACCCAAAAAATTCATATAACATCTCCTTTGTAGCATCAATTAAAGAAAAAGGAAAATATTTTAATTTAAATTGATCTACATTTAATCCCATTGGTTTCATACCAAAATAAGCTATATGAAAGTAATTCAAAAATTTATTTGAATCAGTAATGCAACTTGATCCATAAGAACTAATATCTCAAAACCTATAAAAATAGAAAGCACATGTATCAATCCATGTATAATCTCACACTCATCATATTAATCAAGATAATAATTGCAAATAAGCTCAGGATTAAAATTAGGAGCTGCAAGCTCCTTCAAAGTTCAGTTCTCCATCAATTCTTTAATAAGTTTCTCAAATTTGTATTTGATGCTCTATTTAATTGATGATGAGCTATCACTTAGATAAAAAGGAATAATACAAATGCATTTTAGTAATGTTCTAGTTTGGTTCACCTTTAGGGAGGAAGAATTAGAATCCATCGATGGAATGAGTTGACGTCTATTTTTGCTAGCAAATGATTTCAAATGTGAATTCCTACTGAACATGCACAAGAAGAGAAACGTGAGTTATAATTATAAGAAGTGATAAGTAGTAGTAATAATATTATTATTATTAATTAAAGTTGTTAGCCCCTAGCAATGGCGCTAAAATTTGATATGTTGTCATAGATACTCCAAATTAAACCCTAAATACACAAACCAATAGCAATTAACGAGTAAGGTTCGATCCCACGAAGATTGTTATTTAATTCATAGGTTTTTATTATCATATAAATTCCCCTGCTTATCATATTAGAAAAAACTAATCACTAATAATGAAAAAAAATAAAAACTATAATGAATAAGATAGCTGAATAACAATAAGGGGATAATAGAACTTAGAGGACATATTTAACATAGAGATTACAACCAATCCTCAAATATGGTTATGTAGTATTTCTAATATTAACCTATAGAAGCTTGCAAGTGTTCGCTTCTTAGAATCCCTTTATGCAAATAAACCAAGATCCCATTATTATTTATTGCCTAACCAACTAATAACCTAAGATAAGATCTCTAGATTTAATTAATGTTAGCATTACCAATTAGGGAGAAGCTAAATACAACCATAATTACAGTTGATATTTAGTTTTAAATATTAATAAACTATATTAAATTAACATCTTTCTTTAGAAATTAACCAACCTATTTGTTATTTGTGGATGTATACGTTAACAATTATGGAGTAACTATGCTACTCTAGTATCTGATTACCAACTAGGCGATAAGTTAGATAATAAAGTTCTAATCTTGGATCGGTGATCATCAATCTTGGTTTAATAATCTAATTAAAAATACACATATCAATTAAATCCAAATCACATCTCACAATTAATTATCCCATAACCTTCAACTATCCTCCTATCTCATACTAATATAGCCTTACATATTGATAAAACATAAAATATAAACATATAAAAATCATAAATTTGGTTAGAATAAATAGAAAAATAAAAAATATTGAATTAAATAACACACAATCACAAACTCAATTAAATAAATGAATAACAAGAATTACATTAAATACAATAATTTTTATGGAATAAATAAATGAAGCAAAAAAAAAAGAAAAAAGAAAGAACTTATAAGATTGTAGAACTACAAACATTGTATGATCTCTAATCCTTCAATTATAGCAATTAACTAACGAAATCTAACAAAAGAGCTATAACAATTTATCAATAATGAAAACTAAGTTGAAGTTTTGACAGTGGTCTCTTTAATGTTCTATTCAACCTCATGTATGTTATATATATATATATATATAAAGAAGGTCGTTCAAATTATATCCAAAATATATCACAAAAATGATCAGTATTAGTAAATTTGGGTTCTCTAACCCTATACACATGAGATGAATTAGTGGATCATGTGGATGAAGAACTAGGGAAATACGAACCACATTTCCATAAATATGGGGGGCATATATTTTCTCTCTCTTTATTATATTCTCTTGATTTTAGTTCATACGATTTCTCTCTTAAGGTTTTTTATGATGATACATCAAAATTTCCATGACTCCGAGCTTGTTTTTCATACTGTGATTCTTTTCTTTAGTTATCAACCCAAATTATCTTGATTTCATATTTTCCTATAAAACTAGGCCAATAGAAACAAAATCATGGAAATGGGTTAAATTGTTATAACAAATATAGAAATTTGGGTTAAGATATGTCAAATAAGTCTATATCATATGCATCTATTAGGATTTAAGGGTCAAATTCCTTTTTAACCTTCTTGAATTATGATTAAAATATGAATAATCACCTTAAGTGTAGATTTATGATATGAGATTAATTATTGGCTTTTAATTAGATATTCTTGATTAAATTAGATGATAATAAAACTTACTGTTGGCATCCCTTTGTAGATCAGCTAGTGGTTTTAGTCCATCTTATTTTATGACCTGTGTTGGCAATCTATATTGGGTCATTTGGTGGTTTTAGTCCAATTTTTTTGGTGAGTTGTGTTGGCTATCTATATTGAGTCAACTGATAATTTTAGTCTACCTTTTTTTTATAGGTTGGGTTGGTTATCTATATTGGATCAGTTGGCGGTTTTAATCCACCTTATTTTGTGAGTTGTGATGGATATCTTTATTTTCTCAATTGATTATTTTAGCCCACCTTTTCTTAAATTGTTCTAGTTATCTATATTAGACCAACTAATGGTTTTAGTCCACCTTATATTAATCTTTGATAACTATCTATATTAGGTAAGTCAGTGGTTTTTGACTTATGATTTATACTAACTATCTATATTAAGTCAGCTGATAGTTTTAATATGCCTTTATTTAAATTTTATAAGTTGTGGTAATTATATATATTGTATTAAATTATGGTAGACAATCCATCAAATTTATTATGGAACATATTGCATTTAATATGAGTTGCGCATGAGACTATGATATGTTTGCTTTGAGGCTATGTTTAGGATTATACTTTGATCATTAATGGGATGAAATATAGATTTTATCATGAATTATTGATCTAATGAAAGGATTAAAATAGATTATGATTTATGATATACTCTATAAGTAATGTAAAGGCTAAATGGGTTTTTCACTTATGATAAGTGATTATGTTGAGAAAGAGTAATGAAACTCAACATGGGCTTGAATAAAATGATAAGGTGTGCATGATTAATATGGTACAAGGATAAATGGAAACCCATATGGTTGGGAATATGGAAAGGCAAATAAACATGGAAATTTCCTTTCTTGCTTTTGTATAGGCCTTGTGTGATCACCTATCCTTATGAATAATATACTAATCACTTAAAGAGAAAGACAATCGAGTTATGTAAGGGTTTAGGTTACCCAATCCTCGATTAGCAGCTAGGGGTTAGCCTGCCTTCGGGCATTTTTGGTGCTTTTGGGCTAGATCCTGAGAGATCCTAATGCCTTACCTACTCTAGACACTGATGATATATTTGAGGGTATCGATACTAAAGGGTGTAGTTACTTAAGTGGTTAACTTTAGCCTGGACTTATGTCCATATTGGTTGGCTTTGGCTAGGACTTATGTCCATTTTGGTGATTGGTTTCGGCCTATACTTATGGCCTCTTGGTGATTGGCTTTAACTTGGACTTTATGTCCCTTATTTTGATATGCTTCTATGGTATGTGAGACCATGGGGTGGCGCACAATTCATCACTTGATGATATTCAAATACGGATGATAAGTAAGTGGTTGATAGAATATGAGTGATGACCCAGTAATTGGTTAATAATTTGATAAGGATGCTATATTCTGCATTATTTGAGTTATGCATGATAACATGTCCTGATGTACTCTTACCTTTATATATATGGCTTTATCATGATGTATGTTGTATTTTATATCCATGTACAGTAGAACTTGTATACTTGTGTTTACATTGAGGGAGCAACTTGGCTTACTCAATATGTATCATACTAATGTGCCCATTTATTCGGCCACCTATTTATTCCCATGAGTAGAGGAATATGTGCAGGTCTTTAGGGATGACTAATAGAGGGCCTATCGCAGTTAGGTTGGGGATTGAGAGAGTGGACATATAAACATCTTATGGGGTTAGTAAGGGATTGTGGTTTTAATTTGGGTGTCACACCCTAATTCGTTTTAATGTAACCCCGTACTGTCATCTACATGTATTTTGTAATGATTTGGTTAGGGGTCATTAAGGTCCTTCAATGTAAACAATATTTCAATTTGTATATATAATCTTTTATTTGTACACTCTATTGTTTTTAAATGTTTCGGTTGGTTTTAGACTTGTTTCTGATATAGGGTAGGTGGTGGACGTCTAACCTATGTCAAGTATGGTGGTAATACCCTGTATTTCCTAGGTGTATTTTCATCTTTCGTAATGTTTTAAATGAAATTTTTCGATAGTAAAAATGGAGGTGTTACACTAGAATATGTATCTTTATGTAAGGAAATATAATTCTTATAGAAGTTACTTGAGCAACATAAGTCAAATTTTTTACTAAAATTTTTCATTTTTTTAGAAGAAACTCACTGTAAGTTTCATGTTAAGTTCTTTACAATAACAAATGTGTCTAAAAAAATAGGAAAGTATTTTCTAACATATTTAAAATTAGTTCATTAATATATTTTAGATAATATTTTGTACAAATATTTACTTTTTTTATTGCTTACACAGCTATTCACTAATTGATTTTGAAAAAAATCTATAGATTATATTGGGCACACTATTCTCTTAGAAAAAGATTTAGGTTTTTAATTGATTTGAGGAACTAATCTTAACTTTTATTTTTTTATTTGTAATACCCCTAAATTTATTACTTATAATGTTTTTAATCGAAGCAATTAAATAAAATATTGGGTTTTATGACCACATCTAATAAAAAGAGAGGTGTGACTAATACCCAACCCATGTCGGATGTCAAATCAAAACATTTCAGACACAAAATTTAAGTATGGTCAATAATTAACCCTAAAGTCGAAGCAAAACTAAGGACAAACCAAGATAGAGAAGGAAAGAGATTTAGATATATATTGAATAGTATATGAAATATTTATAATACTTGATGTCCCAAAAGGAAAAAAAATAAATAAAACAAAACTACAAGTGAAACAAGATACACTAGATAGCCTTAACACTTCAACTCAACCCAAAGTTGCAATAAGATCACCTAAAAATATAGTATTAATATGACTTCCTCATACCAAATAAATCGTAACACCTCCTAAGAGGTAGCATTCTCACATTACAATTAATAATATAGAAATGAGAATCATGCATAAATATACAATCATATACACCCACCACATTTAATAACAACATCGATAGCCAAATCACTCTAGTCAAGGCACATTCAGACAAATCTACTATGTATTCCTGAGTGACCAACATAATATTCATGAGGTGTTAACTTCATATTAATCTATGTTCCAACATACATAAAATGTGTTGAAATCATGAAAATAATTCTCTCATCTAATTTTCATACTTATACACATAATATAGAAGCATACATATGTCATAAAAGAATTTCCAATATATTATTTCATATTTATCTTCAAAATAAAACTAATCATGATTTTACAACTCAATATATAATGAAATATGACCATTCCTTGACAAGGGCCCAACATCAAAAGATGGCATCCAATACTATCTCAAACTCTTATCAATACAAACCTGATCCAATTATTCAGAAGGTACCAAGGTGGTTTTTTAGTCTGATTCACAAATCAAGGTGGATTCAAATCCTAAGAAGAATACAATTCCATAATCCAAGGCACAAACACCAAGGATAAATCAACGAATCAAATAACTAACTTCTAAGACAACAAATCAAGGAAGACACGTGATATAAGCCATATATATACAAGCTCGTCACTAAAGTCCTTAAGTACACATATCCCCTATATAATAAGTCCCTTTGAGAATAAATGGGCCATTTGACCCAAAGGTCTAACTATAAACCCAAAGGCCTTTTTTGAGGCACAAGATCCCTTTTCATACTCAAATCTTTTTCTTTAAGTGATTAATATCTTATTCGGTGTCAATTTATTATTCTACAAGGGACACTGAGGTCCTTGTCAATAATCAAACAAGTTAAAATATCCATTTGATCCAATAAGGACCACACTACTCACAACAATTCAAACATCTAAATCACATCCAAAGGAAATCAAGGGTTACTAGAACTTAAAGCCATCAAGGCCTGTGATCAGAAATCAATCTATAACTCAAACACTTAACCAAATAAAATCATTTCATTTCCATCCCTTTTATTCTAATTATCCAAAAAAAAACTATAAAAAGACAATATCTTATGGTCAAAATATAAGTCAATGCCCCAAGGTTAAACCATTATTCAACCAAATTAATTCAATTTCTTAAATCCAATTATTCATGCCCAAGATCACAACAAGGTCCATGGAGTAAGATAAGAAAAGTATCACAAAAGACCTAAGGTATCACCATGGTCGAATAACAAAATAATGTATCACAAGCGGACCAACTAATTGGTCCCTAAGACCAATCAACTAGTATGGGCATATGCAACACCATTTTTTTATTTTACAAGACATTTGCGGAAGTTAAATAAGAAATTAAGGGTTTTACTACCACATTTAACATAGGAGAGGTACAACCAATACCTAACTTATATTGGGTGCAAGGCTACAAAAATAGACACGTATTCTAGGAGACAAGAGTGGTTGTCACCTAACCCTAATCAAATACAAGATTTACAAAACTATAAAGAAAATAAATATAATATTAAAAGATCTAACAAAACTCAAGATGAGCCAATTAAAAGAGAATGTGGGATTCCAAGGATCCAAAAACCAAATCATTTATAGAAATGGACTAGGAACTCAACACTCTCAACCTAACACAAGCAAAGTATAAGATAGTTATACAAGAACTAAAATGGTGTGGTATCAATATGATAAGCATAATGAGTAAACACTACCCATTACAAGTCATATCATGCTCACATAATACATGTAATAAATGTTGATACTAAGAACATAATCATGGTACATGATATAAAATACCGAATACATATTTAAATGAAGAAACACTCATAATTCATGTTAATAAGAAAGCATTCATTATTCATAATTACACTTAACTACATAGGGCAGCTTAAAGCTAGAAACCTAAGGTAGAATTCAATATACAAAATGTTATACCACAACGATATACTAAGAAAAATATGGAATAATAAGAGATTTGGTAGGAATATATGAATCAAGCAAATCCTATAGGAATATCTCACATACATTTCAACAAGTGTCATAAAAGGACACATATTTTAAAGACCCAAATAAGGAAATCGCATAGGTTATAAACATATGAATCTAAACTATAAACCATAAGGTAGGACATCCAGTCATACCATTACTACATATAACTTGTGAAGTACAAACAATGTTAACAAGGCATACCAGCCCAAACATCTATGGATACCTATTCTACCATAATGAACAAAGTCATTGGTATAATAATAAAGCATAATCATCAATATAGCATCTTGGCAAAGAAATAAAATATACATATCCATCTTAGCAAGGAATCAACACATAGACATCACAACTAGGAATCTCAATCCATATGGGAAAAAATTCATAGAGCATCATAAATCAAATGAGCATTCCACTCTACCACAAATGGATAAAAACCATTGGGCATAGTAATCCATAAGAGCTCCTCGCTCCGCAACAAATAGACATCTAAGTCGAGGAGTGTGTACAAAGACTCCTACACCCACCTAACTCTAAAGCCTAGTATTCCATTGTATGTTAGGTATCCCATCCACTACTAATGGACTTCAACCAAGATATTTTCACCAAAGATAAACTAATTCTTGAGTATTCATACTCCTTATAGGGATCAAAGGAGGCCTAGATATTAGAGAAGGCACAAAGATACTAAATAGCTAGCAGGCTCTTCTATTCTACGAAAATAGGAAATGAAAGTTCACATGACTTTTGCTAGTTTCAATACTTAGCACATAAACTCTACCAATTTTAAAGGATAACTATAATATTTTACATCACAAAGATAATCATTAACACACATAAGTGTTTATGGTAACACTAAACCTCAAAGAGCATTCATAAAATCATTCAAAATCATGAAAACCATTTATCTAAAGGATCCTCATGGATCATAAGATTCCTCAAAACTCTTTAGCAAAACATCCCAAAACAAAGGTTAGAGGTCTCCCAAAACAAAGGTTAGAGGTCCCAAGAAATACTTTTCAGAAAGTAAAAGTGGTGCACCTCTTACCAAGTAAGAGTCCTAAAAATCAACTAGAAGTTAAATTTAGGTCATCAATGCCCTAAATTCCAACCTTTCATAATATTCATCTATGGAGTCATTCAACGACTAAAACACACCTTTAATACTTAAAACCTAATTCACAAATTCAAATAGCCCCAAGTAATGGCAAATATATGAAAACCCGCCTTTTGTCATTAGGACCAAAACTAGCAAAAATTGTATATAAAATTAGTTTAACCAAGTCAAAACAAGCTCTTATATAAAATTTTAAAAAATTACTATTTACAAAAATACTATTCACCATCCGAGAGATATGTCATTTTATACAAAAAAAAACTTTAAAAAATATCTAGAATTACTATTCACCTAGATTTACTATTTATCAAAGCTTATTATTGATGAGGTAAAATGGTAAAATTTCAAAGGTTAAGGTCAATCTTCAACTTTAAAAGTCCACTGTAGCCTTTTAAAGGTATTGTAGTCATATTCCAGTTAATTATATCAAAAACACAACTTTTAAAAAATTAAACCCTATTTAGGGTAATTAGGAAGTTATTAGCTATGAACATTTTGAATATAATGAAGAACACAAAAAAAACAAGAAGAACGTTAACTAAACTCTTATGAATTTCAGCCAAAATTTAGAACACCAAATAAAGAATGTTATATATGAAAAATAATCTACAAATTACAACCTATAATATAGTATAATCTATTTCATAAAATACATAAAAGGATCAATACCACCTATATCATCCAAATCCTCGAGTAAAAATAAAACATGCTTAATATCATCAAACCATTACATGTTGTACATCAAAGTTTATCTACTAATTAATAAGATTAATATGATATCATCAATTTAAAACACCAAAGGAATAGAAAAAGCTCCTAAATTTTGAAATCCTCAAGATTCAACCAAACATGGCATAATAAAAAATCAAACATGTTAAACACCAAAATTCTACTGATAGTAAATAATTGTTTACCTTTGCAAACCTTCAAAAAAAATTGAAGGAAAAGAAATCTTAAAGAAATGGTGGATTTGTCCTAATCCTCAAATATTAATACCCTTTTTTTTAGTTAAAATATTAAGGAATTAATCTAGGATTCAAAAGAGAATAAAAGAGGAGAAACAATGATGTTTGGTGGTGATTTGGTGGGGTGTACGGTGGTGAATGGTTTCAATAGTTCAAACTACCAAGGAGAGGTTGTAGGTAGGTAGAAGATGAAGATAATAATGCATTATAGGACCAAGTGGCGTAGGTTTCAAGTTGATAGATATTTTAGGTTAAATTAATAATAAATAAAATGTATTAAGGTTATAATGGTGATTTACAAGCTTTGATATTTTGTGGTTGGGTGTGGCTAGAATTTGACAGTCACTAGGCTAATATTAGCCCTTGATTGGATTGGGTTGACACATGGAATGTTAATATTAAATCTCATAATGTTTAGGATAGGATTGATGAAGAAAAATCAAATTTTATGACATATGCGTGTCTAAAAATATCTAATTGAGTTGAAAATTATAAAATAATTATAGATTTTTTTAAATAAAAAAATACAGTGATCCCCAAATTTTAAAAATTTTAGATAGCTAAAAGGTAATTTTGATTCTTAAAATGCTAGAATATGGCTAATCGAGACATGAATAATACTTTTCCTTAGAGATCTTCAAATAAAATTTTTAAATAGCATAGGAAACTCATAAAAAACTAAGGATTCCAAATATAATAGAATCATAATGATATGGAATAAGCTTGATATCCAAACGTGGTTCAGAAGTTCTCACATAAATGAACTTCTGATAAAGGATTACAAAATGGAAACAAAATATTTCAAAAACAAAACTAGAATTTTATTTTCATCAAAGGATGCAATAAATTTACAAAATAGGATAATTTTATTTTAATTTAAAGAAATTCCTAAATACCTTATTTTTTTGATAAACAGGATGTTAAAATACACTATAACTAACAAATGAATGCCACATAGAAACCAACTGATAGATTTGGTCAACACATCAATTGTTCTTACTAATCAGTTGATATGTTTAGCCAAACCAATCAACGTGTCTAGGTGGAAACAAAACAATCTGAGACATAAATTAACTAATTTATGAGTTTAGCCAAAAAATCTACTATTCTTATGAACTAGTCGATGCGTGACACCAACTGATCAATTAGACTAGGTGAAACAACCCAAACCACACATTAACCATACTTAACTAAAAATCACATGCTTCACCAAAATCCATAACACTACAAGATGCATAACAACCCATCAAAAACCATCCAAAAGCATAAATCAAACATGCCTTAATCGTGATTCATGCTCACACATAAAGGATATAAATCATGCTTATAATCACTATCATGGCAATAATATGAAAACATATGTATCTCATTAAATCATGTACGAACTCACATATTCCACTACAATATCCAAATGCATGATGGATATCTAAAAATCATGCTTCCACACACATTCTGAGGATATAAATACACATTCATACATATTCTCATCTCTTAAACATATTCACACCAAATCATAACTTAATAACAATAAAACCTAGCATGCTTCCATACCTAAAAAACCTAACATGCTCACATATAAATTTTACCATGTAAGGAGTTAAGTTGAATTAATCTAGATCTAAGCCCAAAAAAGGGGGAATGATCCTTAAAACTAAAGACCCCCTTCAAAGACCCCCAATCATTACAAAAATCATATGAGACAACATATAATCACACAATATATAAATTAATAAACAAAACCTTAGAATTCCAAATGAGAGATATAATATACCTTTTAAGTAAGGAAATAATAAAGAAAAAATTCATAATTAACCACAAATGTAACCTCCTTTATTCATATAAAAATAAATAGAGGCTAGATATTGGAAATATAGAAATGGAATAATGAAATTAAGAAGATAGGAGCAAGATGAAGGCATATAATTTCTGAGGTTAAGAACACTAACTAAAGATTAAAAAAAAGGTGGAGAGATGTGAGAGAAAAAATAAGACAAACAAAAGAGAATAAGACTAATGAAAAATCAAGCAAGGCAAAGACATAAAAAGGCACAAGGAGGGTTGAAATCTAAGGAGAGAGGGGAGGATGGCTAACTAGCTAGACACTTGAATGAAAACAATCAAATGGAGGGTGTAGGTGGGGGAAAGTCAACATAGCTAACTTTGGTAGGTCATGAGTGGTTAGGTAGAAAAGCAATTTTATTTGATTTTGGTGATTTAATTGGTATATGGTTCAAGAGGTTAGGAAAATAATCATATAAATCCTAAAAATGATTATTTGTTAGGATACAACATGACTAGCAGATTAGGAAATGGCTTAGAAAAGATTAAAACCAAAATGAAATCATGAAACCAAAAACCCAGACTAACCAATCAACTGTTGGATTAAGATCAAGACCCAAAAAATAAAACATGTAGAACCAGTTGACTAGTTACTTATGAAATAGTTGAATAGTCACCCTACAAAACCAATCTAATAAGGATCAAAACAACATATTCAACACAAAAACTAACATAACTAAAAGGGAATTAATTTCTCAACATAAGAATGTAATTTAAGATGTTAGGGTTCTAAAATATAAGGTATTACATCACTACCCTAATTAAAAAGAAACTTTATCTTTGGATTCAACCAAATAAAAACTAAATTGTTCATAACTAAGGGAGGTATACATATACAAAATTCCAAACAAGTTGGGGGTTACCATCCTCCTTAAAAGTAAAACCCTAGTCAATCATCAACAAAAACACAAACCACACAAGATATCACATACATCACACATGAATTCAACCATATAATAATCATGCAATAATTACATCTATGTTAACACACTAACATGATCATTCCTCCAAAACCATAGCCAAATATCGCACTTGAACACACTTAATGCTCATCAAACCCCAAGGTAAGAAAACTCTAAGAATATACCTCATAATCACATTATCCTCTAGGAAACCTTAATAACCATACAAATCATAATACTCCCTAAACCCTTCTCAATCATAAACAAACTCACACATCACATGCATCATAACTCATCAACCAAATCATCATGAACATAAAAATCATCCAAACATCAGACTCAACTATGCAAAACACTAAATACAAATAAGGATCAACTAAAGGCACTACTCCCTTAGGAACAATCTAGGGTTTCTTAAAGAATGAAAATTATCTAAAGCTAACCAACTCAAATGCAAGCACTAGCCAAAGACATGCTAAGCAATAGTAAATGACTAAATAAACAAACATTACCCATAAAATCAATACATCAAATGAAAGGACTAAGATCAAACCAAACAACTTCCAATCTTATATCCCTCAAAAGACTAATTCGAGTTTTCAAATCAAATAGAAGACTTTACAACATTAATGATAAAGAAAACCAAATTTTCAACATTGTTATAATGAATTTTCAATAATCTTTATACAACACTCTTAATAAATGTTTTCAACACTATTCTAAAAAAATTTCAACACTCTTTACATTAGTTTGCAATATTGTTCAATTAAAATTTCAACATTCTTTATATAAGTTTTCAACATTATTCTAATAAATTTGAAGCATTTTTTTTACAACACTCTTTATAAAGTTTTCAACACTATTTTAAAGAATGTTCAACACTTCTTTGATAATAATTCCCCCTATTTATAGTCTCAAAATGTAAGAATAATAAACACACTTGAATTTGTAATTTTCACCAACTTTGTAAGCCATTTTCAACAATCTTTATAGAAATTTTATATATCATTCAAATTAATTTTAAATACTCTTTCTATAAGTGTCTAACATCATCTAAATGAATTTTTAACATCTTTATATAAGTTTTCAACATTGTTTTACTGAAATTTCAACACCTTTGATATAGTTATTGAAAAACTAATCACATATCTATTAAAAATTATATAAGAATCAATCATCAATTACATTTTGATAGCCAGGATAGTATAAATATTATAGCTATAACTATGACCATCTTAAAGAGAGAAAAAAAAATCTAAAGAGACCCGTCTCTAGTTACTGTCCACAAAATAAACACAAACAATAAAAATATAAAGTTTTCTATCTTTAGGGTTAATAATGGAGAAAACATTAAGGCTACTGAATGAATAATACTCCACAATGGTAATTAAAGAACAAACATGTATGCTATGTGTTCTTATTTGAGGTGATACTTTGTTCCTATTATTTACTTTTCTAGTTCATTAATATAAATCCCTATTTGACAACATGAATATTTTTTAGGTGACCTAAAAACTCTTATTCATGTATGTGTTCTAAATTTTCTAATGCATCCAATTTACCACAATTTTTTCAGAACTAGATTTAACACAAAGCACGGTTGTGCCCATGTTTTGTGTCTAATGCTCTAAATTAGAATAATATTTACTCTACACTCAACTAAGTAGGTAATTTCTTATCTTAGACTTGTATATATATAGGAAAACATTTTAGAAGGGCAATGCCCTTTTTATCTTTAAACATACTTTCTAATTTTATAAATTCAATCATATTGTTTTTCTGTGATAGGATTTTACTTTCTCCTCAATGTTTATTTTAGGGTTTACATCGTATACTACGCTAGGTTGATATTTATGCTTGGAAGCACTTCAATCCAATTTTCAATCAACAATGATCTCAATGAGCCAATCTCCATTCATAAATTTCAATTACATTATCATCAATTTATTATCCCAAATGTATCTCTATTAATTATATTGTTACACTTGTTTTCTACTCAATTATGTGATTGATTTCAATCCTTATACTACCTAATTAACTAGATATGATTGATAGCATATTGTAATTTGGCTAATTTGCTTGATCACCATTTTTGCTTAGTCTAGGTAATCAAATAATGAACTGAAAGGTAGAAACTGTTACTAGACATAAATCAATTGGAAAAAAAATTAAATTATGAAAGTAGTTGAATCCCTTGAAGTATAGCTCAGAATTGCACAAAAACATAATTGGTTTAGTTGGATTTCGTCCCATGTGATTGAATTTGATTAGACATGATCATTCGATATCGAAAGTGTCTTTTAATTAATTTGGAAAATTCACCCCCTCATATTTGAGTAATCAAACTAGACTAGAATTAATGATACTTTTACATTAAAATTGATGATAATCCAATTATAGGATTTCTTATAATTGATTACATCACTAAAGTTATCCTTTTTATTAATTGATTCGTTTTCATTTTAACTTGATTGTCATTGTCCATAAAATATATTATTTTAGTTTGCATAATCATAATTGTAAAATATTAGTAATTAATACTAAGTATTTGTGGAATGACCTCAATAAACTACTACAAGCCTATATACTTGTAGATTTTGCCTATCAAAGTGGAAACCCAAAATTCTTGAATAAAGGATCCATAGGAAGAAAAATAATCTAATCCAAATTCTAAAATATTTGGGGGCGGGGATTTCTCTTAGTGAAACATGCCATACATTGGTATGAAGATGTAAGAGATTATGTCAGTTTGATAAAATTTAGTGCCTAAGTGCACGTGGTTTGAGAATTGATGGTGTTTGTTTGGTTTACTTATTATTAAGAGGAAGAAAAAGGAACTTAGTATTACTTGTGCAATTGTTTATGAACCAACAAAAAAAATCCATTAGTCCTCTAAACTGAGTCAATGGAATAAAAGGCCTTTATTTCTCACCCGTTTCTTTTGTGCAAATGTATTGGGGTGAGGAGGATAACATAGGTTGATTTTAGTGATAGTGTCTACCTATGTGGCAACATAAGTTTATATATATATTTGTTTATTGTATTACACATTATATTCTGGATGTGCAATTCATATGTTATGACCTTTTATACGAAATACAGTTTTTTTTAATTCTTTTCTAACCTCTAATTTCATTACACTCTCACTCATATTTGTTGAAGTTGTAGCAAAAGTAAAGCTTGTTAATTTGTACAAAAACATTTCAATTAAAGATAATGCGGTGATGTTGTGTTCTTCCTAGTTTATCATGTTAAAAGGAAGGTGCAACAATTGACTTAGTCAGCTATTAAATAGATGATCTCATCTAAAATTCATATGATGGATATAATTAACCTATTATATATCAAACACTTTCTCAAACCATTTAATCATATTTGTTGGTCGAACAAAATCTACTTCTCATTTTTAAGGTAACATACCATTATTAAAATGAATAAATTTATTTTTCATGACAACTCAAAACATTACTCAAACAAGTAATACCACGAAATAAGAAGTAATTATTGTTATGATATTACCAAAACTACTTTTATAACTATTTTTCATAACATGATATTACCAAAACTGCTGTAATATTCAAATCAAAAAGTCATTTAATGCATTAGAATCATGTAATCAAATGTCAACAAAATAAGAACTTAATAAGAGGTTTGTCTCCTGCTCTTTTAAAAATTGACATTCTAATTTTGTGCATAACTAGACCCTTTTTGCACAAACCGTCGATGATTTTGTGAGTTGCATAAGCGGTTTTGATATTGAAACTTTTGGAATACTAGCATTTTGATGTTCTCACATGATCAATTTTTGCTTAGATGAATACAACCAGTATATTTGTAGCGGTGTCTGGAAAGGTGGAGGCCAACGATGGCGGAGGAACCAATAGCGTTTTCTCAATAATTTGTATGATATAGCTGCATCGGCTGATTATACGTTCTCTCAAGAATATGTCTAATTAAATTATAAGTTTAGGCTTCGTCGATGGGTGATTAATAGGTGGCTTTTTTTTTTTTTTTTTTTTTTGCTTTTTCTTCTTACAAGTTCTTACATTCTAACGCTACACTGCCATATGATTGAACTTTCACATGCATCTTATTGTGTCTGGCTTCTTTTAAAATTTTCGCCTTCTCACGGGAGACCCGCTTAAGAAAAGGCCCCCCGTCCTTGATACTTTGTTATCATTCTTATCATCTCATTCATCTTCTACTTGTTCAGCTGCCCTGCAACGGAAATCTTAAACCATGGCTCAAGAAATTGATGTTCGCACAATAAGATCCCAATCTCAATTCCCACTCGACGCCGCAGCCTACCAACTCGTCTCAGAAATTGGAAATGGCGTGAGCGCAACTGTCTACAAAGCACTGTGTCTCCCTCTAAACCGCACCGTCGTCGCCATCAAATCAATCGACTTCGAGCAATCACGACTGGATTTTGACAACATTCGTCGTGAGGCGAAAATTATGTCGCTTCTTTCTCACCCCAACATTCTCAAAGCCCATTGTTCTTTCACAGTCGATCACCGTCTTTGGGTCGTCATGCCCTTCATGTCGGCTGGTTCTTTGCAATCCATAAACTCATCTTCTTTCCCAAACGGATTGCCCGAATCTACAATTTCTATTGTTCTCAGAGAAGTCCTCCGTGCTTTAGCGTACTTACACGATCAGGGTCATCTTCATAGGGATATTAAAGCAGGGAATATCCTCATTGATTCGAATGGGTCTGTAAAACTTTCTGATTTTGGAGTATCCGCTTCAATTTACGAGCCCAGTTGCTTGCTTGGTGCCGCTCCAATTTCTTCCTCTTCTCTGCTCACTGATTTCGCGGGTACCCCGTACTGGATGGCGCCCGAGGTCGTACATTCTCACAGTGGGTATAGCTTCAAAGCTGATATTTGGTCTTTTGGGATCACTTCTCTTGAATTGGCACATGGACGGCCACCTTTGTCCGATCTCCCGCCATCAAAGTCTTTGCTAATGAAGATCACGAAAAGGTTCCGGTTTTCAGATTATGAAAAGGGTAGCAATGAAATTAAGAATAAGAAGTTCTCGAAAGCTTTTAAAGATATGGTTTCTCTTTGTCTTCATCAAGATCCGGCGAAGCGGCCGACGGCTGAGAAATTGCTCAAGCATCCGTTTTTCAAGAACTGTAAGAGCGTCGATTTTCTTATCAAGAATCTGTTGGTTGGACTGCCCAGTGTTGAAGAGAGGTTTAAGATGTTGAAGCTTTCAAGGGCTCCATCAATCAATAAGAGAAGTGAAGGATGCGAAGAGAATGAGGTTGAGTTTTTTGCTGAAAAACAGAGAAGGATTAGTGGGTGGAATTTCAATGAAGATGGATTTCAGTTGGATCCTGTTTTCCCACGTGATTATAAGGAAGTTAGCAGTGGCGAAGATAAGGATCCACTCCGTAAAAGGGTTCAGTTTGGAGCAGAGGTGTTGGGGATTCCTGATAAAGGAGATGGGTCAAGCTCTTCAAATTTGAGCCCCTCTTTTCAAACAGGAACGGTGCGCGTGGACAGAGGATATTTGGTGAGTTCACCAAGGCAAGCTGAGGAGATTAGTCGTGATATAGTTTCGGTGGAAGAAGCCGTTAGTGGAATTGGCGAAAAGACTGTAGTGGTTGAACAAGGGCCGTTGACAACTTCTGAGAGAACAGGTCGGTCGGATGCTTCTTCAAATTTGAGCTCCCCTGTTGAAATAGGAATGGTGCGTCGAAATAGAGGATACGAGGTGAGTCCATCTAGCCAAGCTGCGGAGATGAGTAGAAAAGTTCCAGTGGAAGAACCGGGAGGTTTTGTGGTGTCTGAAGGAGGGCAGTTGGTGATTCATGAGATAAGAGGTGAGTCGGATGCTTACTCCAATTTGAGGTCCCCTGTTCTAAAAGGAAATGTATGTGGAGCCCGGGGATGTGAGATGAGTTCTCCAGGCAGTCGAGAAGTTTGGACAGAAGAAAGGGGTGGCCGAAGTAAGGAAGTGGATATGGTAGTTCCAGAAGCTGCTGGTGACAAGGATATGGGGATTGAAAGCCGCAGTTCTGTTGATGTTGGGATTGATAGGGAGGGTTTGGTGACTGGATTGATGAAGCTAAGGGAAAGTTTGGATGACCAGAGGAATGGTGTTAGTCGATTGATAGTTTTTCTGAGTGACGAGCAGGAAGTTGCTGATGGCAGCGGAGACGTAAAGAGCAAGAAGGAGCTGACACAAATGGTGGAAAAGCTAAAGAATGAGGTGGAGAGAGAGAAGAGGAAGAATAATGAGCTGCAAATGGAACTAGAGTTTCTCAAGGTGTTGATGTCTGGTGTCTGTCTTTGTGATTGAAAATTTTTCACATAGGCAAAACTCTTGAAACCTATTACCATCCAAAGAATCAGGGGGAAAAAACACAAAGATAGACTACATATGATCTAGAGTCCGGCATTGACTATGGCCTGTCAATAAGTTACGTACGTCTAGTTTTATGCCATGTAGAAAAGTAGAAAAGGGGGGAGGGGTGGATCTAGCCAATGTTGTTCCCTTGTGCAGCTAATTTGGGAAAGAGATTTATTTTACAGCTCGATGGGAGAGTGAGGTTTGTATCTATCAATAAGAATGGATAGGGGTGTTGATTAATAAAACAAATAATTTGATGTATAAAATAAAATAAAATTATATATTATGTCGAATATATTTTTATTATAATTTTATTACATCATCATTTTTTTAAGGTCCCATCTATTTTCTATGATCTAAATTTTTGTGTATCGTTTTAATTTTTTTTATTTTATGGTAGATTTTAATAATTTTAATAATAGTAATAAAGAAATGCACGAAAGTCAACCTAATGATATCAAAAATAATTTTTTTGTCCTCGTTCCAAATACACAATCAATATTTGGGAAGATATATAGCATGCGAAAATTAACATACATACCACATCCTATGAGCTTGATAATTTGATAGTTGATACACAAGCACTTCTTGGCTACCGACCCTCACACCCTCATGCTTTCTCCATCCCATATGCATCTTACCATGGGTGCAAAAGGTCGAGGCCTATTGCGCAACAAAGTAGATCTAATGGCAGCTATATTTGACCATGGAATTTTAATCTTACTAATTCACACCGTCATCTACTACTGCCCAAGCCAAATTTCATTTGCTTGCCTTGCCTTCCATCGCCGAAGCTGATATATTATACAAATCATGGCCCCTATGCATGGATCTTTAGCATTGTGCGCATGCCATCTTTTTACTTGTGTAGAGGGGTAATATTGGAAGGTGCATATATATATTATTCTACACATCTAAACATTTGTTTCAATACATATATTTAAAACATTGACTAGTGCATTACTCTATTGGGGCATGCCATGCATGGGTGTTTTTAGCATGGTGTGTGACAAGCTAATTTTTTAATTATGAAAAGAGGAATGATAATAAATAGCAATACCATAGGAAGAATGCATTTAAAAATATTTTTTAATATATCATATAAATCATAAGTCTAACAAATATCATATGAAAATAAGCATGATAAAGTTTAATATTTCATTTATGCTTGTTAATCCAAAAACTTGGATAATAGTCATCAATAATGATATTTTTGATGGGGCAAAGTGATAATGGGTCAACAACACCAACCACAAAAATAGAAACAATAAAAAAGAAATGACACACGACTTACGTGGAAAAACTCTTCTAATACGAAAAGGAAACAACCGTGGGACAATTCGGTCTACTTTGAAAAAAATTCACTATGATAAAACTGAGATACAAAGTCTAATATTCAATTGCTAAATTGATACTACACTCATCAATCCAAAATAGTACAACTAGACAACAATTATAATGTCTAAAGAGAAGAGCTTGCAAACTCAAAAAGGGTTGTTGCAAACAAATCCAAAGGTTGATCTAAAAGCCACAAAATAGAAAGCCCTTTTACAGTAATCAACAAAAGGATGTAAATAGAAACCTCACCAATTTTCAACCAAAACCAAGTATAATAGATACTTGCTTATGTGACTTAGCCTCCTATGCCACAACTCAGATACATCCTTGTTTGCCATTACATTCACATGATCACTAGAAATAGAAGCTTGTATAAAATACAAGTTAGCACATTTGTTACCTCAAGCCACAACTAGATTAACTTTGGAGAGCTTCCATTGGCCTAAACCAAAGCTATTATAGAAACCCTCATCATCAAGTTTGCCAGCTGAAATCAAATTTAGGCAAACATTTGGTGCATGTCGAATATCCTTGAGAACAATCTTTGTCCCAAGATTAGTCTCCAAGCATACATCTCCCATGCCAATCACCTTATTCAAGCCATCATTACCCATTTTTAGAACTCCAAAATCACCCGAAGTGTAAGAAGTGAATAATTCCTTCCTAGAGGTAATATGTTGTGAAGCGCCATTATCAATGACCCAACTAGTCTCATGACTTGCAAGATTCACAACATTTTCATCAACAACAATGAGATCATCAGATGCAATAATAGAAACACTATCATTATCATCATCATTCTTCTTGTCTTGCTTGGGATTCTTGTTATCTCTCCTCCACTTGTAATAGTACTTCTTGATGTGCCCCATTTTTCTATAATAATGGCATTCAAGACTCTTGTACTTGCCACTTGACTTACCATGACTCTTATCTCTACCCTTCTAAATTTTTCCCTTGATTCTCCCCTATTTTTGGTAAACAAAATATCTGACTGTAAGGATGACCCTTGATTCCTTATTCTCATCTCTTCATTCAGAACACCACTCTTGACAAGCCCCATGGTCACCTTACAATCTAGGGCGAAGTTAGCAAGTGAGATCTGAAATATCTCCTAAGAATCCGGTAGAGCATTGAGGAGCCATAGTGTTTGAACCGCATATTCAAACTTTACGCCCATATTTGACAACTGATCTAACATGCCTTGGTAGGCATTCAAATGATTAGAAATCAAAGAACCATCTTTGTATCTCAATTCATTAATTACTTCAAGCGATACAATTTATGAATCCCGGTCTTCAAGGTATACAAATTTTCTATTTTATCTCATCGTCTCTTGGCATTTGTCTCATTCACAATGTGTTTGTAAACATTGTCCTCTACCCATTTCCAAATAAAGCCACACACTTTTTCATGATCAAATTACCAATCTTCATTGGTTTTATCTATTGGTTTATCCTTAGCAAAAATTGGTAGATGAAAACTTTTCACATATAAGAGATTTTTCATTTTACCCTTCCATCTATGGTAATTAGACCCATTCAAAGAAGCCATCTTACTTGTATTAGCCTCCATATTATGCTCTAATACCACTTTGATGGGGTAAAGTGATAATGGGTCAATAACACCAACCAAAAATACAGTAATAGTAACAAAGCAATGACACATGATTTACATGGAAAAACCCTTCTAATAAGAAAGGGAAACAACTACGGGACACTTCGGTCCACTTTGAAAAAATTTACTATGAGAAAACTGAGATACAAAGTCTAGTATTCAAGTGCTAAATGTATACTATACTCATCAATCCAAAATAGCACAACTAGACAACAATTATAATGTCTAAAGATAAGAGCTTACAAACCCAAAAAGGGTTGCTGAAAACACATACAAAGGTCAATCTAAAAGCCACAAAACAACAATCACTTTTACAGTAATTGACAATAGGATGCAAACAGAAACCTCACCAATTTTCAGCCAAAACCAAGCACAATAGACCACTCAATCGAAGCCAAAACCGAAACAAATTTGAAACTGACCTACACAAAATTGTCCACTAAAATACCAATGAAAACCTAACCTAGAGAGCTTGAAATCAGATCTCCACCATTCAGAATCAAGATTGGTGTCCTAGGAATCTTGTGTCCAAAAATTAGTAAAATCTAATGGTGAACAACTTCAAATATTTGAATTTATCAAACCTATTCTGAAGGTAAAATTTGATAGAATTTTTTTGTGTTTCTCTCTCTCTTAATTACGGAGTTCAAGTAGAGCTGGAAATCCGGCGGGTCAGGTCACTATCGGATCAGGTTATATGATAATCGGGTCATATCTGTTTTAGATAATTTCGAATCATTTTGTCAGGTCGAGGTGGGTCGGGTTTGATTCGAATCAACTCAATATCTGATAATCTCATGCTATTCTAAGCTCTTGGATTGGGTTTGGTTGAAATCGGATGGACTCAGATTTGTAAAATTTGGGTTGTTTTAATTTCGGTTCGGGTTCGGATCGGGCTCGGGTAAGTTAGAATTATTATATTTTCGGGTTGAATTTGGATTGGCTTTGGGTCATTTCATATTTGAGTCATTTTATTTCTTTTTTTTTATTCCAAGATGTTATTAAAAGCTAATTATTTTGAGATCATTTATTTTAATTTATCTTATTCAATTAAAAGCGAATTATTATATTAATTATTTTGGGGCCTTAGAATTTTCAGTCATTATTTCATCTTTGGAGATGTATTTGACGTTTCAAATTTAAAAGTTTTCAAATCGTATCACTTTTCTTTTTATGTTAAGGTATAGCTTATAATTCAACTCCATTATTAGCTTGGTCAAATTGAGTTCGAGTATTATTTTAAGTTTATAATATATTTGTATCTTGTACGCTCCTTACATAATATTAACTTACAATAATCATTGATAATTGATAACAAATGAAGGCTTATAAGATTGTACTTCTCATATTATTTTTATAAGAGATTGATCAAAATTTTAATAAATATAATAATAATAATACAAATACAAAAATAATGATAACAATAACAATAGTAAGTAGTGAATATCAATTATGGCAAAAATAATAATAACACATTAGTTTTTTTATATATTTTTTGATTAGATCATATCAAGCTAAATAAGATAAAAATTAGATAAAATAAGTAATAATGACTATTATTGAGAAAAGACCAACTAATATTGACTTCTTACTATTTAAAATTGTTAATGTAATAAAAAAAATATTAATCTTCAATTTTCATAATGAATAACTAACATTCTCACTCTAGTTCAAAGCTGCATTGTTATTATCTTATGGTACTAGATGGAATCACGGAAGTGAACTAATATTTAGATAGCATAATAGAGTTTTTCCTTTTTTTTTCTCTAATTTTATTTCTATACTTTAATATTGGTATCAATGGATATTGTATTTGTATATACAAAAGTGATATAAATTTTAAGAAAGTATATTGTTTCTAGATTTTGATGTAAGTGCTAGTATGGATTAGTTGCACATCTATATTATTTCATATTTTATGAAGTTTTGGAAAATTTGAGTTATGGGTTAATGTTAATTTTTAAGTAGTACCAGGTTGAATCTTTATAGATTTATAATTTTTCGGATAATATCATATTTCGGATAAATAATGGATTGGGTTGGATCATTTCGGATTTATAGTTTTTCGGGTTATATCGGGATTCGGGTGAGTAGCAGGTCGGGTCAAGTTTATTTTGGACTTAAGATTTCTCTTGTTATATCATATATTAGATATATATCGGATTGGGTCGAATAGGTTTCGGGCTTTCAATCATTCGGATAAAATTAGATCTAATTTCAGACGGATTGAGTCGATATTCGTCGGATTTTTTGGATCGGGTCAACTTTTGTCAGCTCTCTCAATATATCTCATATCTTTCACACATTCCCACATCAACCTTATAGATAATGTTTAAACTTCCTAAAATTGTGTCATTAATTAAAATGACAAAAATAACCTTGGTTTAAAACATGGAATTTACCATATAGGAGGGAGCCCAAAAGTCACAATAACTTCAACTCTTCGAATAAAGCATCCTTTAAATATTTTGTCTACTTTATTTGTTACTAAATAATTTTTTATTCTTAAAAATATATAGAAATATGAAAAGCTTTAAGCAACCGTTGATATCAAAATTTTTAGATCAACACATTAAGAATATTACTATTCTCAAAGTTCATATTACCATTTTGATTGGTATTGTTTAGGTAGACACGAAAAATAGTTTAAATGTAAATTAAAAGAGTAAGAACTCAGAGTTAAATAACTATTTATTCTTCAACATAGTATTGTGAATTTTGAATCATATATCCTTATATAGAATTTGTTTGAAATTTCATAATAATAAATATTTTAAAACTTTTATTCAACTTACTTATCATTATTTTATATCAAAAAACTGAAAGCGTGAAAGTTTGAATCCATAAAAATTAAGAAAACATTTATAGTTTAAATAAATTAATGAAAAGTAAGTTAATGGCGAACCCCCACTTATTATTGAAGATAGTAAATAAAAAATAATTTATAGAAATAAACGCTAATAAAATTGCCGACCATTGATAGATTATATAATAAATAAATAAATGACTCCCAATTTGGAAAAAAAAAAAGGAAAAAGGAAAGGTTGCTTCGCAGCAACACCAGCCAATGAAGGTGATAAAATAGGGAAGCTTTGCAACAGACACCGGCTAGTAAGGCATTGCCAGGCACTGCATTCCAGATCTTTGAGAGTTCTCAGCTAATCCACAGATTGAGGGCAGCGATTGCCTAAAAGAGGGAACAAGGCAGCAAAAACAAATATACATCTATAAAACTAGCGATCAAAACGTAAACCGCCACGGCGCCACCCTCAACATCCCAGGTACATTCCTCTGAAATTCATGTGTATCGTTTCAAAGTCGGATAGATTGTTGCATCATTCTCGCTTCTTCAACTTCATCTTTTGCTCCGTTTCTGTGCTGTAAGGTGAAACATGATATGCATACTGTTGAAGGACAGAAAAGACTACCATCTCTACACAAACCAAAACATTTTGAATTGCTTCCTCAATGTGCTCTACATCCAACCAAAAATGATGAGAACGGATGACGCCTAGTGCAACCAGAATATCAAGCACAATTCCCTGCAAATCAACAACAGAGAATCATTTGAAACATGCCGAACAGGAGCTCAAATGCACAGAGGGAAAAACAACATGAAGTCCAGAGTAGAAATAAAAGGCGAGAACACATGTACTCAGAAAGCAGCCAGCACAGGACTTGCTTGTAAGCCCATGACCATATAGAAAAAACTATCAAGTAAACAGATTGAGTTAATTCACTTCATGTCTTAGCCTATGCAGCTATGCTTAAGAAGAACTTTTGGCATCACAGTGAAAATAACCAGCAAGATGCAAAAACACAAACAGAAGATTTAAGTCAAGATTCAAATGTTCCAACCTGCAACAACTTACATCCTTAATAAGATGGAAAAGTTAATAGTTGTTGAAAAGATGGAATCATGCTTATCTTTGCTAGCAAGTGAGCCATCAAAATTTATGCAGTATAAGAACGTATAACAATCTTTTAATCAATTCAAAGCCTCACAACTCAGCACATAAGTAAATAGAAGAATGGATGAAGATATTTACCTGCCAGAAGCAGAAAAAGACGATTCCTTTAATGCACAAGAACTTGGTAAGTGGCTTGTGAGGTTCCAACTCCTTTGCAAAGACATGGTAGAAAAGCACCAATGAATACAAGGCCAGGAACACTGATATGTTCAGGATGATGGTGAAAGCCCAACTGATCCATGTAGTATACATTCCAAGAAGTTGAAATGAAATCATTAAAATTGAGCATATAGGACGAATAACCACAAACTGCCACGTCCAGTACTTAAGAAGCTTCAAAGTATGGCGGTCCAGCCGGACAGTACGAGGCTGCAGATGAAAAATCAAACTATATCACATTCCATCAATAGACTATGGTTTAATGATATACTGGGACAGACAAATATTGATACATACACGCACAGTCAAACCAATGAATCACCGGCAAGACTTGTCTAATATACAAATTAGCATTAGTGTGAAATTGGAAGCAACTTTATACCACAAGGATATGTTGAGCATCAGCTAAATTTGAAAAAGAAACTAAAAGCATGACATTTGCATTTAATTAATAACTTCAACTTGAAGTCCTTTGGATCAAATACAACTAGTTTTCATAGATCTCAAAATGACACCTTTTCTTGAGTATACCGGCAACCCCAACATATAGAGGATGCAAGGAAAAGTAAGACCAAAATAATTAAAAGGTTTTGTAATGTTAGTATTGTATTAATTACTTGCTCACCTGAAAGAAATTCATTGGAAATGAATGATGAATTTCTCTTCCCTTGATTTCATCTGGGACCACATTTTTGCTAATGGATATGTTCAAGTAACTATACATTAGTGCCATAAATTTTGCTATCACCTGCACGTAAGTGATCAAATAAATAAAACGAAAATGAGGAAAAAGAAAAGAATCTTGACATGGAGTCAAATGACCAAGGACAATAGTGACAAAGGTGAAATTAGTTACCAGGGCCTCATAACATTCCTTAATAGAATCCAAAAACATGAAAAATGCCTTGCTTCCTCGATAATCTAATAGACCAACGAATGAGTCAACTGCATATATGGGTGCCATAAGGATAATGATAATGATGGCCTTCTGCTCCTTGGGGTTCTTCCAATAAAAAAGATGTTGTGATAGAAGTTGCATTGTAAAATACATAGTGAGCATGACACAAGCAGCAGATCCGAGCAATGTAATTTGTCCCCTATCCATTGTTGTTATATCCATTACTTCAACCTGCTGCAACAATCCTGCAGTTCAATGACACTAGAGCCTGATAACGGTAATTAGATGAAGACAAAGGAGTATAAAACATTTTCAAGGATCCTGCATAGTAAAATCACACAACCAGAAACAAACATAATGACACAAACAACAAGCCAGGTAACGAGAGAAATGCCATCAATAAGTGTCCCAGTATTACATAGATGCAATATTTTTTCTGCACAGCTCCTATCTGAGATTCACACACCTAGTTGAGATTCATCAAAAGTAACATGTGTGTATCGGAAATCATAGAAGTGACAATATCGTGCATTGACTATGAATGAAGCAAAGATTTTTTGTCGTGAATCTATCTGCAGACAAAATGATCATCCAATCTGGCAGGGGAATATCTATGTGCAGAGATACCCTCCTTATCCTTTCTTCAGACTATGGCCAAAGTGTTATGACCTCATTGAGAAAACTCACTGTTGAAAGCCGGCTCACAAGGGGAAGCACCCAAAGTTTCATATATCCACTAGGATGTTTAGTTTTAAGTAATGTGGGCTTTCGAATCATAATAGTCCACCAGGCTCCTCAAAAACTGTCCAGGACAGCCCATCTTACTTAGGTGGATGACTTTGTGGACCCCACCTAGGAGGTAACAACTTCCCAGGTCACCTTGTCTATAAAGGGAGTTGTAGAGCCCTAACATACTAACCACAGAACATAGCAAAGTGTCTCCCATAACATACTTGGCATGGGGTGTACTCTAATACCAACAGTTATGACTTTATTGGGTAGAAAACACCCTTGGAACATAACTTACAGGTGCCCAAGAGCTCATATATCCATTACGATGTTTATTTAAGCAATTCGGGATTCAGAATCATAATACAAAGGCATACAAGTAAGTCTTCCATAGAACTAGCCAAATATTAGAGTCTTCTTGAAAATCGACTAAACACCTCTTTGCTAGATCCAAGTATGGTATCACAAAGCCAACAAAAATCTGCCTGATAAATCACCAAACAAAAGACAAAATATAGAATTCACACCCTTAAGTGATAATATAGCTAAGCCAAAATTTCCACCTCTTTTCCATCTTTTGATGCAAGTTTAGACTTCAAGCATAACAAAAAAGCAATTATGCAAATAATAACAAGTTGATTCTGAAAGAATAATCCTCAAGCCAGCAATCTTACAACTGATATCATTACTATCAAATAACCCCCATGCCTTCGATCATATTGTCATTCACTATAATTAGATTTGTGCTACGAAATCTAAAACATGAACATTCAAATTCCAATAGCAAGGCTCACGCAGTACTAAATAATACTTACAAGGAGTAAGAAATTCTCACAGTACCACGAATAAAACTCACACATTAAGTGAAAAAAAAAATTAAATGCAAGATAAGTACTAGACTAGAACGAAAAGTAAATTACTTCACAATCGGAGCAGTAAAGCTAAATGCAAGACTCATCCTTATCAATATGCATGCTTTAACTCTTCAAATTTCGTAGCCTGCTATGAATTGTAACTCTCAGATAGGGGAAAAAAATACGAATTTGGAATGGAATAAAGTAGATTACTTACTTGAGTGGATAAGTTCGATCGGTATCCTGGGATCAGAAGAATTTGTAAATTGTTGTCGGCAGTGATGCGAGTAATAATCGATTTCTTGAACAGATTAGTTACGGGATAGATTAAAGGAGGAGAGACGAACAAAAGTTAGATATTGTTTTGGTCGGTCCTATGGCTACATTCCTCCATTTTGATTCCTCAATAAGAAAAAATATAGATTTTACGGCTTGTTTGATAGGAGGGAACGAAAATTTTAGGAGGGATTTAAATATTTTATTATTTAATTTAAGATAGTAAAAATTAAAATGGAATTGAGAATAAGATTTAGAAGTGTCAATTGCCATCAATTTATTTTTGGGAGAGGTGGTATTAAAAGGATGGGAATGAAAATAGAAGATAAAATTATCAAAATGACCTTATATTATTATATATAAAATTATATTAATTCTAATAATGATAATGATGATGATGATTATCTTTATAATAATTTTAATTTTCAAACTCTCATTTCTATTTACCAAACGGACAGTTATAACTGTATTATAATTATTATTATTATTATTATAATTATTATCTTTATTATAATTCTAATTATTATAATAATTAATTATAAATAATAATTATAATTATAATAAAGATAATCATAATTATAATAATAATTATTATTGTAAATATTATTTGATATAATAATAATAATAATTACTATTATCTAATCTGATCGGATAGGATCGAATCTAACCTGATCGGATCTGATCTGATGTTATATGATTTATTATGAGAAAAACAAGGTCGAATAATGGAAAAATATAATAATAATTGGTTATATATATATATACACACACACACACAAAACTATAAATATAAGAAGGATATTTTTGTAAATTTATAATTATATTTCCAATCTCATTCCCACGTACCAAACATAGGAAACTTTTATTCCCAAGTTAATCTCATCAAATACCAAACATAGAAATGGGACTAAATAAACAAATTCTCACTTCTTAATTCCCATTCCCATTCCCACTCTTTAATTCCCAAACTCTCATTCCCATTTACCAAACGGGCTGTTTGAAATGCCCTAAAAATTTTTAATTTAAAAAAATATATTTAAATGAGGTTTTATTATGAAAATTAATTAAATAAATTATTTTTATTAAAATAAAAGGAAATTGATTATGGCAAATTAAGAAGAAATTTACAAGTATTTTAAATTGGAGAAATTTTGGTATTTTAGCTAATTAAGGATTTTATTTTGGAAATTAATTAAATAAATTATTTTATTTAAAATAAGAAGGATAAAATAGTTTCAAATTAATATCAATTTTATAAATAATTTAATTGGAGAAAATTAGGTTGTTTTGCTAATTAAAATGGAATTTGTGGAAAATCTTTTAAAAATCCTAATTTAGCCTAAAAAGAGATTTAAATACTATTTATTTAAATATTTTTATTTTTAATTATCCCAAATATCCTAAATATTCAGATTAATTTTAATAACACAACCCATTGTTTTTCCTTTTTCTTTTTCTTTCTTTATTTTTCTTTCTTCTTCTTTTCTTTTTCTTTTCTCCTCCCCGACTTGGGTCAGTCCAGCAGGCAGCAGTCCAAGCCTTCTCCTCCTCCTTCCCACTGCCCATTCTTCCTTTCTTCTTTTCTTTTTTTTTCCTACGGCAATCAAAGCGCCGTGTTTTTGTCCTTTTTACCCAAAAACTCCACGTTTCATTTAATTAACCCTTCACCCAGCCAACCGGCCTGGTCTGCCTTCCCTTTCTTTTCTTTTCTTTTTCTCGAACCGCCCGACCCAACCCCCCTTCTTCTTCCCCCAGCCCCTCGCACCTGCCATCCCCGCCGACCTTCGACCTACAACATCGCCGTCGCCCGCCCTAGTTTTTCACCACCGATCGCGCCGTTAACCGACCGATACTCTTTTCCCTCTCCCCTTCTAACTCGCAACCCATTGACCCAACCAACTCTCCCCTTTTTCTCACGTGTTTTTCCTCCCCTGGCCTGCGCAACCCCCTCCCCCGAAAATTGCTGCCACCGGCCAACCTCGCCGCCGGTAACCCTAAACCTACCTTCCCTATTTCCTAGCCGACCCACAGAACCCTAATCTCTCTTCTAAAATCTATAAATACCCCCTTACGCTGCCTTGTATCAAACTTTGGTTGTTTTCTCCAGAATCCTGACCTTGCCGCCGCCACTCCTTTAGATGCCTCTTCCGCCGCCTCCGGCCAACTTCGCCGCCATCTATGGCCACAAAAACATTCCTTGCATCTTCCTCTAGCTAACCAAACGTCCTATATCTCTCGAATCTTCCTGCACAAGCCATCGAGGCTGTGCGAAGTAGCCCCCTCGACCAACCCATTTTCTGTCTCCGCCACCCTTTGTGCCACCATTAGCCACCTATTTCGCCGATGTCACCGCTCCTTTCACCTCCCATTCTCTTTTGCAGACCCTCCCCTATCTTCCCCTACCTTTCTTTTCCTATTTCTCCCTCTCCTCCTCTCTTTCTCTTCTTCTTCCCCATTCGGCCACCACCACCGCCGTCGTGCGCTGCCACCTTTGGCTGAGCCACCACCTCCATTTTGTCACCCTCCTTTTGGGAAACCCTAAACACCCGAACACCCACCTTAATTCTCCTTATCTTTTTCCCAGCATTTAACTTTTGCCCCTTTCTTTCCTTTTTCCGACCACCGCCGCCGCCTCTGTGCACCACCGCCTATGCCGCCCATCCCCCTCTGAACCCTTCTCTTTATTTTTATAAGCCTTAATTTATTTTATTTCATTTATTTGAATATAAATATTAGTATTATTATTATTATTTCAATTATTAATTTGTATTATTATTATTATTAATGATTTTATCATTATTTATGTTGAGGGTCGAAGCACTATTATATTTTTTAATTTGATTTTATTATTATTTTATTATTTTTTTTATTACCTTTATTATTAATATTAATATGTTATTAATATTATTATTATTATTATTATTTTACTATTTTGAATTACTATTATTATTATTATTCCATTATTAATATTACAGCTATTTTACCATTAGTTTTTCTATTATTAGTATTATTGTTATTATTATTATTATTATTATTTTACTATTTTGAATTACTATTATTATTATTATTCCATTATTAATAATACAACTATTTTACCATTAGTTTTTCTATTATTAGTATTATTGTTATTATTAGTATTATTATTATTTTGTAATATTATTATGATTTTTATCATCATCATTATTATTATTATTATTTCATCATTATTATTATTGTTACTAAATTTTTTTATCTATTTTACTAATATTATTATTAGTATTATTTTGGTAAAGGGGTCGAAGCCCTTATTTCACTTTGTTTTTGAATAATGTCCTTTTTATTATTATTTTTACTATTATTATTATTATTATTATTATTATTATTATTATTATTATTTATATTCTCATTGATATTATTTTTAGTATCTTTGCTATTATTATTTTAGTATCATCAGTATTATTATTAGGGTAAAGTCTTCAACCCTATATTATCAACTTTTATAATATTTCTATTATTTCTTATATCTTTAGTAAAGTTAGAAATTTGTTAATGTTATTTTTATTAATATGTTATTATTTTGTCAAAGCCCTAAGGAGGCGTAGGAGCGCGCTCCAAGACCGGTGTCGTTTTAGGTAAAGGTGTTATTAAGGCCTTTTGTGTGTTTATATGCATTATGTGCTTCATATGCTATGTATTCTATGTTTATCATTATTAATTATTTCGTATATGGTATGATGTGGAGTTGAAGTATGTTTTTGTGTGTTTATATGACATGTGTATTATGTATATGTGATTATATGTGTTGTGACCCTATAAGACATGCATGTGAGGATGTTAATGTGGTTTGTGTGGGAGAAAGGATGAAAAAGGAGAATGGGGAAATTATAGTTTTATGTGAGAGAATCTAATTTCTGGTTTTGCATGGTTTTGTATGAAAGAAGTTAATTTATGGTATTATATGGCAGTAACTAATTTATGGTTTTGTATGGAAGAATCTAATTTCTGGTTTTGCATGATTTTATGTGAAAGAAGTTAATTTATGGTTTTGTATGAGGGAATCTAATTTCTGATGTTGTATGGGATAATTTAATTTATGATGTTGTATGGGAGAATATAATTTATGATGTTATATGGGAGAATCTAATTTATGGTTTTATATGGGAGAATCTAATTTATGGTTTTATACGGGAGAATCTAAATTATGGTTTTGCATGGTTTTCTATGAGAGGAATTAATTTATGGTGTTATATGAGAGAATCTAATTTATGGTTTTGTATGGGAGGATTTAATGTAGGGATTTAGTGTAGGGTTTTGTATGGATGAATCTTTGGCTTTATATGGTTTGAATTTAGGGTTTGGTATGGATGAACTTGGGTTTGGTGTGGATTGAATTTAGCGTTTTGTATGAAGGAACCTTGGGTTTTGCATGAAAGAATTTAGGGTTTTGTATGGATGGATCTAGGTTTTTGCATGGCGGAGTTTATGATGTTGCATGGAAGAATCTAATTTAGAGTTTTGTATGGATGGATATGGGGTTTACATGGGTGAGACTAGGGTTGCATAGGAGCTTAGGGTTTTGCATGAGAAAGTTTGAAGGTTTGCATGGGAAGGTTAACGTATACATGAGAGTAAAATTTACATGTGAAAAGTTGTCTTGGGATGTAAGGAAGGTAATAGAAGAGTTATTTGGGTGTTTGGAAGTTTTGGGTGAAAAATAGTATGTAGGACATTATAAGGGTATGGAGGAGACTGAATTAGGATTTGGAATAATTAACTATGGGTTGTTGTGATTAACTAGGGTTGGAGTGGCTAGTTGTGGTTTGTTGTGGTTAACTAAGGTTTGGACTGGCTAATTATGGTTGTTGTAGTTAAATAGGGTTTGGAGTGGTTAACTATGGTTTGTTGTAGTTAATTAGGATTTGGTGTGGCTGCTTAGGGTTTTTGGTGTATCATGTGTATTTTGGTGATTAAAGTGTAATTATGATGGTAGAATTTATGATTTGTGATGTGTGATGATTCATGCATGTCTAGGACGAAAGCTTTTGAATAAGATACTTAAGACACTAATCATTTAAAGTGGAAGATTATTAAGCTGGGTCCAAATCGATCCACCGGTCAGAAATAGTGGTTAGGGTTTTTACCCTATAAATGACCGGTCCTCCGGCGAATAATAGTGGTGTGGACATTGTCCCGCAAGTGATCGGCCCACCAGCAATAATAGTGGGGTGACCTCGAGCTCAATAAACACAAAGTGAAGTTTGATAAAGTACTTAAAAGACACTAATTACTTACAATGGAACACCATGTGAGCAGGAACCAGACCGATCCACCGGTCAGGAATAGTGGTGTGGACTTTATCCCGCAAGTGATCGGTCCACCAGCGAATAATAGTGGTGTGGACTTTATCCCGCAAGTGACCGGCCCACCGACAATAATGTTCCTGTACTTACATGGATTTGATAAAAGGCATGGTGTGAATTGACTTCTGATCAAAGATTAATCAAGTAATTGAATTGGATTATATAGGGGCCTTGTACCTTTACCTGGATGGTCACATGCGTTTATGTTATCATGTTTATGCTCTTTGATTTCTTCTGCATTATTTATGTGATTTTATGTGTTGGCCTTAGTGCTCGGTTACCTTACTCAGTACGTAGCGTACTGATCACCATTTTCATGGGTGTTGCTCATTCCCATAAGTAGTATGCCCTTCTAACTTTGTGCAGGTGGGCGAGACATCAGTCGAGACTGAGTGTTGAGTATGTTTTGGCTCAAAGTTCGAGAGTGTCATGGCCGTATTTCCTCTTCATGTGATTTTATTTCATTATGTTATTTCTTTTATATTGCATTTGTTCTTTTATGATTTATTACCTTGTATTGAGTTTTTAAAATAAACCTTTTATCGATTGTAAGAATATTCCCTTCGAGGAATTTGGATTTCGCACTTTGATTTCTATCTTATTATTGATTATAAACCTTTATGCGTACTCTAATTTATTTGTTATGATCTCTTAATTCATTTTATGAACTCTTTGTTTGAGTTTAATATTAATCTCTTTTTTCTTTTTTCCTTAGCACTTGGTGCTGGAACGGTCGGAGTGAACCGGTCTACTACTAAGTGTGGCGGTAACATCCCCAGATTCACATGTTTTAATTTAAATATTTCTATTGTAGCTTCTTTCGCTTTCAAAAAAAATAGTGAATTTTGAGGTGGTACACCGTTAGTCCTCCAAAATTTTCCTTAAATTTAAATAAATGCTATAGACCTTTATTAATGGATTGTTACATATTAATCTCTATATTTGTTATCAATTTAATATAAAATTACTTTATATATTCTAATATAATTATATAATATCTATTAATATCAAAATCAACTGAAATAACATATTTTTATCTTTAAAAAAAATAATAAAAAAATCCTACTATCAAAAGAATCAATTATTTGAAATTTGTAGTTGTTCCCTCTTCTTCCTCCCCCTTCAATTTCTTTCTAATGAACCCTTTTTTACATTCAGTTTTGCCTATCTTAGTTCTTTCAACAATTTTTCCATAAAATTCTTTTTGATAAAAGCTAACTAATCAAACATATGAAAATAACAAAGGGAAAAAAATCATAGAGAATGAATATTACTTCAATATAGATAATGTTTGAGTTATATTCCACAATTCTTAGTTATAAATTTTTAGTTGGCACCCATTACTCAACTCCCATGACCATATGGATGTTTCCTATCATTAGAGTTGCTTGACCTAAGCATTTTTAACATGTGCTTTCCCTCCTAGTTTAGGTGATTTCCCCTAACCATATATTTTAAGCAATTCTCACACCTAGACAATTTCCACTCCAAGATTGTCCAAGTCAAGCAATATGCATACATCTGTCGTCTCCCACACACAATATAAGTTGATATTTTGTTATTTATTTGATATAGTTATGTGAATTACACAATCCATTCAACACTAACTCAAGTGTATTATTTGATAGGATTATATATATTTTTTTTTTTCACTCACATGATGTGTTGATTACAAGGGTTAGAGAAACTAATAGAGATTGTAATATAGTTATAGTCATTGAGTGGCCGAAGAGAACTCAAGGAATAAAGTATCAAAACAATTATTACAATATGAGAGAGGTGGTGTGTTAAAATTATTGCTATAATAGATCTTGAAAACCATAAAGTAATAATGACAACGACAAAAAAAGTGTGGTTGGCCTTTAGACACTGCATTACACTAGGTCGAATCTTTCTAAATACTCATTAGCCTTCAATTACCTCCATAAAAAATAAGTTTATAAGATATTTGCCTATGTTACCTAATAATTATATAAATAATATCATAAAATATTCATAACTTTGTTTAACCTATGTTCACTTAGCTACACTTAACCCATATTTTCCTCATTGTAAAAAAGTTGATAATGTATAATTTTTTAGCTAATAGACACTCATGTTTTTGTGTGAGAATTTTGTTTTTATTATAGGTACATGCGTGAATATTCACATCAACAAGTATCATATGTATTTAATGCATATATAAATGCTTACTCTTACTTTCAAATTTTCCGTTTTGTGTATTTGTCTTATATATCATACAATGTATATAAATAGCTAGTAGATAAATGTAAATTCCAACTCTCTCAAAAAATAAATCACTACTATATTTATCGATTCAAGAGTTTACAAAATATCACAAATTTACATATTTCTCATCATATTATCAACACAAAGATTCTAACAAAAACAAATCTCTTGAGTTTTTTAGTCCAAGAGTCTTCTAGCAAATATACCTTCAACCTAAAGACATGTAATAATTTTTTTCTCAGAAAAATATAACAAATTGCATATTTCATTTATTCTATCAAAAAAATTGTATTCTTGAAAGTATGCTCTATCGTTGCTAAATAAAATCTGAATCATCCATATCAAAATCAAGAATGAATTTTTAGGTTTATTTCTTCAAAATAGTTTTTTTTAACCTTGAGATTTTGATAGAAATAGGTTCTCTTTCTCCAAACTAAAAAAAATTGAAAAGATATGAAAAAACAAATAATTTTTTTAAAAAAATCCAAACATATCTAAAAACAAACAAACCAAATATGAAATATAATGGTAGATTTGGAAAACAAAAATGAATCAAAGAATTTGAAATAGATATATACTAAGCATATCAACATAAAACCAAACTAGATCCAAGAAAAAATAAATACTTTCTAAGCTAGATTGAAATAAATCAATGAAAAATGAGTATAGACATAGAATAAAATAGTTACCTTTCTTTTGCATAAGGTTCAACAAGACCGTAAACCTAATTTTTTTCTCTATCTATATACTAAACCCATCTTTTTTCTTCTTCATTTCTTTTGTGTGTTACTCAATCTGCATACTAGATTTTTTTCCCTCTATCTGTATACTAAATGAGTAATTGTTTTATGAAAAATAAAAAGAAGAAGAAAGAAGATATGAATTGCTCGACGCGAGAAAGGAAATAGATGATGATTTTTTTCTTTTTTTTTGTGTCGCCAAGCTACACATTACTTACTCTAAATATGTAAGTGCCGACAAGTTGTTGGTGCTCCTTTTCTTTTCTCTTATCTTCATGCTCGCAACTTGCCTTTGTTTTTATTCTTTTCCACTTTAATATACATGTGATGTGGTGCTTCTTTATTTTCAACATTGTAAGTTTTTTTTCTTGGCTCACATGCTTGTAGAGGCAAGTTGGGCTATAAGCCCATACATAGTAATTTGTGTTTAATTCCTTATTTCTTAAAAAAAAATATTAATAAATAAATAAATAAAAATTAGTTATACACACACACATGTATGTATAAATATGTATATCTACATTATAAAATACTTTACTTGTCATTGGTACACAATCCGTAAATATCGCATGGAAAGAAAAAAAGAACCACCGGCATTATAGCTATATACATCAATCTGAAAAACGTATCGGTCGGTCCAAAATATCTTAAGTCAAATATGAACAAGGCTATTAGAAGTAAAATAGAACCTAAAATTTAAGCATTTAGATTTGTCATGCTATATTTTCTTTTAAGAAAAAAAAAAGGAGAAAGAAGAAGATAAAAAATGGTTAGAGGAAGAAAATCAAGGAAATGGATGGGCACCGATGGGTCTCTTATAGACTAGTCTAATGAAAAAAAAGAAGAAGAAGAAAATGGATATGATTTTCCCAATTATTCATTTTTCTGTATTACTTTATCTAATTTAACTATGTTATGCTAAACTTTTGCATGATCTTTTTAAACTAACATTGCCCTATTTTTTTTATTTTTATAGTAGACTCTATAGCAACTATTGAGAATAAAGCGTTTGGTATCCTTACCCTATTGGTCAAAGATATTAAGAATGGAAAGTTATTGCACTAGCACATCTAAAGTCTAGAAGCCTTAATCATACAATTGCAACAAATAATAATGCAGGAGAGGAAGAAAAGGCATGGGCAACAATATTTATTCACCACTATCTACATGAAAGTATGATAACTGAGTACTTATTAAAAGAAGATCCCAAAGAATTATGGGATAGTTTAGTAAAGAGTTATGGATATCAAAATATGGTATTTATCCCAAAGGTTCAATATGACTAAATCCATTTAAGGTTTTAGAATTATAATATAAGCAATTATTACTCAACTATGCATTAAAATAATGTCCCAACTAAAAATGTGCGCAAAAGCAGTCACCAATGAACAAAGGCTAGAAAAGATACTCTCCACTTTTCACGCATCAAATGTCTTATTGCAAGAGAAATATAGATAAAGAAAAGTTAAGAAATATTCAAAATAATACAATTTTTTCTCATAGATGAACAAAACAATGAGTTGTTGAAGAAAAATTATAACTTAAGACCCATTGATTCCAGAGCATTACCTAAAGATGATGCTACACAAAAGGGTGGGCATGAGCATTATCACTAGTAGGGATGTGGTAATTATTATGGTCAAGGTCATAGTAGAAGCCGCCTTAATTACCATAATAATGAAGATATGGTTTTTGAAGAAAATACAACTTTAAAACCACATATATAAGGGGCAAAAGAGATTCCCTACAAAGATTAAAAAAATGATGTTATAAATGTGGTATGAATGGGCACTGGGCTCGCACTTGTAGAACTACCAAACACTTGGTAGATTTATACCAAAGATCCATCAAAGATAAAGGGAAGAATGTTGAAGTTAATTTCACCAATAATGTCACCACCTCTATGCCCACTTTAGAAATTGCTGATTATTTCATGGATAACATCGAGAACGGTGATAAATTTTCCATAATGGCGAATACTACCAATGAAGAGAATGCAACAAATTTATACCTCATTTTAAGTTTATGGTGCTTATTGATGTATTTACAAGCCGATCAAGTTTAAGTTTATTATCTAGTAAAAACTTGGCATTCGCTAGACTTCTGGCTCAAATCATTTGATTAATACGTCAGTTCCCGAATAATAAACTTTTTTTAAAAAAGATAAGGCTTGATAATGTATATGAATTTTTATCCCAAGTATTCAATGACTATTTTTTTCAATTTGAATTGATGAGGAGCACCTAGTGGCTCATATTTATACACAAAATGGTCTTGCTGAATCTTATATTAAGCGATTGTAATTGATTTCTCAACCATTACTGATGGGATCCAAATTATCATCATCATCAGCTTGGGGGCATGAAATATTACATGCAGCAGCATTAATTCAATTAAGACTGATTTCTTATCATAAATACTCCCCATCACAATTGGTATCTGGTAAAGAACCAAATATATCACACCTAATAATATTTGGTTGTGTCGTGCATATTCCTATTGTTCCACAAAAAAAGAACAAAAATGGGTCCACAAAGAAGGCTAGGAATTTATATTGGCTTTGAATCCCCATTAATTATTATGTATCTTGAACTGATGACTAGTGATATGTTCATAACATGGTTTGCTGATTGTCATTTTAATAAAAAAATATTCCCAACCTTAAGGGGAAATAACAACAAGTGGACCCATATATAAAAGAGATTACACGGAATGCAACAAATTTATCTTATCTTGGTCTATGATCAAACTTGTATGAACAACAAGTGAAAAATATTATACATTTACAAAGTGTAGCTAATCAATTGCCAGACGCATTCACTAAATCAAAAAAAGTGATAACGTCACACATTCTAGTGATGAATGCTCTTTCAAAAATTATATTTCCTACTAATATTTTAGATAAGACTCCTACAAATAAAACTACAATATGTTAAAAGAGTGGTAAACCATTTGGTTCAAAATATTTGAGACCAAGAAGGATGAGAAAGTAAGAAAATATGCCAAATGATATCAAAATTGTTCCCTCCATTAAAGAAAAAGATAGTCATACTTCAAAGGTTGAGGACAACACCTCAGAAGAGCTGCATGATGATAGAAATATCGATAATCATGAGGTATTAATAAATTATATTTTCATAGGAGAATAATTTTATTTAAATGACACCATAGTAGATGAAGGATTTGCATATTCAATTACATATGAAATGTTGTCAAATGAAAATGATCTTGAGCCAAGGATGATAAATGAATTTTGACAAAGATAAGATTAGCTAAAATGGAAAGAGGCAATCAATTAGAACTAAAATCCTTATAAAAACATGATGTATTTGGACACGTGGTCCTTACACCAAAGGGTCATAAAGCTAGTATGTTGTAAATGGGTGTTCATATGCAAATGAAATAAGAAAAATAAAATTGTCAAGTAAAAGGCAAGACTTATAGTCTAAGGTTTTTCTCAGATGCCTAGGAAAGATTATGAAGAGACATACTCTCCAGTTGTTGAAGCAACAACGTTGAGATTCTTAATTAGTTTAACTATCTTTCAAAGACTAAAGATGCGCCTTATGGATATTATGATGACCGTATATCTACATGAATCACTTGATACAGACATTTATATGAAAGTTCCAGAGAGACTTAAACTGTTTGAATCTCATAACTCGAAGCCTCGAGAAATGTTTTCCATAAAGTTAAGAAAATTATTATATGGATTAAAACAATCTAAACGTATGTGGTGTAACGCTCTTAGTGAATATCTTGTTAAAAGAGGATTTAAAAATGATCTAAATAGCCCATGTGTTTTCATCCAGTGATCTTATGCTATATTTAACATTATTGTAGTTTATGTTGATGACCTTGATATCTTTGGAAAACATGATGAACTCAAAAGTACTATAAGACATTTGATGAAAGAGTTTGAGATGAAAAATCTCAGAAATATAAAGTTTTTGTAATGGTTTATAAATTGAGCACATAAATAATGATGTCTTTGTCCACCAATCCAAAAATATTGTAAGGAGATTTCACATGGATAAAGCACACCCGCTCAACTCTCTAATGGTGGTTTGCTCGCCAAATATAAAGGATGATACATTCTACCCTCATAAGGATAATAAAAAAAATCATTGGCTCTTAAGTAACATATTTGAGCACTGTAACACCCCAAGTTGATACGACCATGCGGGGGCTACGCTAGAGTGCTTTTGGATTGATTAGTTGGTTTAACTATGGAGTTCTTAGGATGGAATCACCAAAAGGATAGTATATCATGTTGATGTAATTAGCCAAATTAATCCTTATAATACTTAGCTCAATTTGGGGTATTATATTCACCCCTAATTAAAAAACACAACGTCCTCATTATACCTCAACCACTAACTATCTCAATACAATTTATCCCAAGACTTGTTCCATTAGGTGGTTAGCTGACTCATCCAAGTTTAGCTCACGGTTGTGGTTTCACTCTAATACTATTTGTAATACCCCGAGTCAATATGACTATGTAGGGGCTACCCTAAAGGGTTTTTGGATTTATCAGTTGACCCCCACAGATCAACATGAGTCCTTTCAGCACGCTTGGCCTCACTCACGCACTTTTCAAGAAATTTTTAGAAAATTTCTAAAACTTCCTAGGAGGGTCACCCGTTCTAAAAATTGTTCCATAGCTATCATACTTAAGTGCGGAGTTCTTTGGACGGAATTACTAAAATGATAGTATACCATGTTGATATAAGTAGCTAGATCAATTATTATAATACTTCGCTCAATTTGAGGTATCACAAGCGCAATTGGGCATTAATGTATTCAGCCAAAATATGCGCCCTAACATTACCTTTTCTATTAACTTATTATTAAGACATAGCTCAAAACCATCAAGAAAGCATTAGAAGGAAGTTAAGCATTTATTTTGTTACCTCAAAGGTACCCACGATCTAGAACTATTCTACCAAAGATATACAAATGTCACTCTCATCGGATATACAGATGCAAGGTACTTATCATATCCACACAAGGAAAATTTTCAAATCAATTATGTGTGTACATTTGGACACACTTCAATATCATGGAGATCGAAAAAGAAAACTATAATTGCCACATCATCGAATCATACATAGTTAATTATCCTATATGAAGCCGGAAAAGAATGTGTATTGTTGAGATCAATGATTCAACAAATATAAAATGAATGTGGTATAAAAGCAACCACAAATTATCTCACTTTGATATATAAGGATAATATAGCTTGTATCACTCAAGTAAAGGAGTGATACATCAAAGGGGATATAACAAAGCATATAGAACCAAATTTTTTCTCCACTCATAATCTAGAGAAGGAAGGAACAATCAATGTCCAACAAATCAATCATCTGAGAATCTAGATGACTTATTCACAAAATCCTTAACTCCTAAAAAATTTGAAGAATTGGTACATAATTTGGGGATGTGTCATTTTATAAATGTATGTTAAATTGAGGGAGAGTGTTATATGTATTGCACTCCTTTTTCCTTTGTTCAGGTTTTTTCCAATTGGATTTTTCTATATAAGGTTTTTAATAAGGCAGTATATTAAAGCGTATAACAAAATATGATAGGTAAATATTCAAGGAAGAGTGTTATGGGTACATGGATGAATGTTCACCTCAATAAGTACCATATGCATTTAATGCATATATAGATACTTACTCTTCCTCCCAGATTTTTTGATTTATGTATTTGTCTTATATACCATACAAATATATAAATAGCTAATAGATAAATGCAAATCCCAACTCTCTCAGAAAAGAAATATGTAACACCCCAAAAATTTATAGTTGAAAATTTTCATTTGTTATGGAAAAGCATGCACTAAAAATGGGGGGGGGTGCTACCGCCATGCTCAGTACAAAATTGACCTTTGGCCAATCTCATACTAACAATAGGGCTAAAAGTAAAAAAAATCATTAACAAGGATGATAAAAAACCAAAACAAATCAACACTAATTAATAAAACCATAGTATGTAAATGTTAAGGTTAATACACAACTGAAATAAAGTACAAAACAATGCCTACTAGGGGAAAATAAAACGGTAGATTTAACATAAAATAACAAGTTTTTCGGGTCCCGCTCTAGGTACATCGGATCGTTACTCTACTCTAACCAAGTTATCATATGCATCAAAGTCAACAAGGGTATCATCTCCTAATTACACAAAGTCAAGAGGGGCAACTACTCGTAGGAATAAACATCTCCCATGATAGGGGCGATCAGTATGCTACGTACTATGTAAAGTAACCATATAGCTAAGACATGGCATATCATATAAAAGACAAGTAATGCAAGAACTAAGTTAATTAGATAAATCACCACTATCTAAATTTAAGCCATTAATTCCATCTTTACACATCTCTCGAATTATATCCATGTGAGTAAGGGAACTCCACTATTATAGCCGGTGGATCAAAAATACTACTCTAGGACGTAACGTACCTAATCACAATTATTTGTTGGTAGATCGATCTCTAGAGCAAAATGCTCTTGTCCACTATTCTAGCCGATGGATTAGTTTGGCCCCGACCCATGTGATGTTCCATTGTAAGTGATTACTGTCTTTCTCATGATTTTTTATCATCCAACATTTGGTTTATTGAGATTGGGATCCTCCACTATTATAGCAGGTGGATCAGGAATATAACTCTAGAGCAAAATGTACCTAGCCACTATTATTTTCCAGTGGATCGTTCTCTAAGGCAAAAATGCTCCTGGGCACTATTCTCGCGTGATGGATTGGTCTAAGCCTAGATCAATAATATTCCTCTTTAAATGATTAGTATTTTATTCATGTCCTATTCACCAAGTAACCCTTTAAACTAGATATACATACCCCTAATGGTATTCCCCAACTCATTATCACTCTTCCACCCCAGACTTCCCGAATAATCCTATCCCATAGCTTGGGATCTCTACACTCCCCAAGAATCTATGACCCATTCTTACCTTCCACTATGCCCACCCTAAAACCCAAAACCCCTGCACATGGGACAAGGCCCACTTTCCCATTTCTCTACCTAGGCTCACCATCACCCACTAGGGTTTCTCCTTGAAACCTTATGTAGCCCTAGCCTCTCCCTATCCTTCATAACCCAACAGCATCATTCTACTCAACCTTCTCCAAACATCACAACCCGACTCTCCAACTTCCCCATGTGATAATGAACCCTAGTTGGTCACCCCAAAAACCCTAATGCACTCCTTTTCTTTTACACCTTCCCTTCACACACAACTCTACCCTCCTTTTTACTAGACTCACACCCTTCATGTGACACACTCCTAATCACCACCTAAAATCCAACCAACATCTTTAACCTTCCTTATAATACCCCTATACTTAGGGTTTTTACCAAAAAAAAACCCTAGTTAGGCTCCCATGCATACTTCCATTAACCTACGAACTAACTCTTTCCCATGAACTCTAATCACCCAAAATACACCTTCCTCCCCATGGTCAACCGTCAATCTAACTTTCCCCACGTAAGATTTTCCCCCATGCAAAGACTATACATCCCATGTAAGACTCACACTTCCCATGCAAGATTTTACCCTAAACTTTCATTTTATTACTTTCTTCCTTTATTTTCTCATCCATATTTCATAATACACTTAGGCTTTTTCTCCACTTCTCCTTACTCACTCCACTCTCTTTATTTCTTTGAGTTCTCCACAACTACTCAAACCCACCTAAGTTCTCTAAGCATGCATGCCATACCATCTCAACCATAAATAAGAGCATGAAATACATAACAAGTCAAAGCACACATTTTACACATAATATAAATCAAACTCAACATACCTTAGCTCCTTACAAGCCAAGCTACACTACACACATATTTAGTTCACATTCACATATAAGTACACATCACATACCATTACACCCATAAGCACATAATTCATAACAAAAACCAAAGCCTTATATATATCCTTACCTAATAGGACTCCAGACTTGGAGCATGAATCCTACACCTCATCACGGGAAGGATTTTGCTCACAACCTATAAAAATAGTATGCTAGTCATTTAACCGTCTTCCTACTCCTTTTTTCTTTTTCTTTATTTCCCTAATTAAATATTAGTGATAATAATAATAATAATAATAATAATAATAATAATAATAATAATAATAATAATGTTGTTAATAAAATATTTAAAATACTAAGTAGGTAGGAGGGATAAGGGAACAACCAAAAGGGACAGCAGGCTAGGGGTAGTGGCGACGTTGGTGGTGATTGTAAAAGAAGCATTTTGGGGTTGTAAAAGAGGAGGGGAGTTAGGGTTTCTTAGGTGGTAGGGTTAACTAGGTCAGAGGGGGTTGTGGTGGTGGTGATGGTGGCACCTCACGGTAATGACCTAGGTGGCAACAGTGGAGGTGGTAAAGAGGAAAGAAGAGAAAAGAAGGAGGAAGGAGGGAAAAAAGGGGCAGTGGTGGTGTGGTAAGGTAGGAGAAGATTTTATAGGTAGGCAAGGAGAGTGGTGGTTGCTACGGTGATGGCAGCGCAGGTGGCAGTGGGAGGTGCAAAAAGGTAGCTTGACTTGTCCACTTTGCACAAGTGGGGAGAGAAAAGGAAGGGGAGTTAAGGGCAGAGGAGTGTTTCATTGGGTGGAGAGTGATGTAGGGAAGAAAAAGTAAGGGGGTATTTATAGGTCGAGGGAGGGAGAAGAGGATAAAGGGGTAAGAGTGGCAGGAGCTCGCTGCCTTACGGAGGCAGGTCAGTACGAGCTTGTAAAGGTTTAGGGTGCAAGAGGTAGGTGGGGGGAAAATGAAGGGGCATAGGTACGTGGGGGAGGCAGGTACAGGGCGGGTTTGGCTTGAATTGGAAAGGAAAAGGATGGGGGAGATAGAAGGAAGTAGGTTGTGGCATATAATGGCAGAGGGAGGGATGAAGGTGGTAGGTGGTAGGTTATAGGCGCGACCTATAATGCGAGAGAGGGAGAAGGGAGGAGGAAGAAGAAGGAGTTGGGCTGACCAGTCAGGGGAAAAGAAAGAAGAGAGAGAGAGAGAGAGAGAGAGAGAATAGGGTGGGCAAAGGAGGAAAAGAAGAAAGGAGAGGCAGGGTGGGCTTCGTGCAGGGGATAGAAGAGAGGAGCAGGGAGGTTGGGTCACACAAGCAAGGGAGGGTGCGGTGACGGTGGCGCGATGCAACAGTGATGATAGAGACAACTAAATTGGCTATGTGAGTAAGGTTGGGGGTATTTGATCAGTAGAAAAAGAGAGAAATGAGAGAGCAGAGGTATTTATAGGGAAAATGGATGGGGGAAGTGGATAAAGGAGAAAAGAAGACAAGGGGAGGGGTGGTTGGCTACCGACCGGCGTAGTTGCATGATAGGGGGACATGGCAGGTTTTGTAGGGGGTGTAGGGGTAAATGGGGGAGCTGGGGTTGTAGGAGGGAGGGGACCGTGTAGGGCAATGCCAGCTGCATGCCCTGTAGGTCTAAATGCGGAAAGAGGGAGGGGAGAGAGAGGGGTGGAGTTGCGAAGCATCCATACCCAGAAGGTCCGATCAAGGGAAAGGTTGAAGACAGGGATAGAAGGAGAAGAAGGGAGAAAAGGGGGGAAAAAAGGGAGTGGGGGTGCCCACCCAAGATGGGCCACGCGGAGGAAGAAAAGAAAATGAAGAAAGTTAGGCTAGGGGAAGAAAAGAAGGAAAGGAGGGGGAAGAGGGGAATGGGCCTATGCTAGGCATGGCCCAGTTGGCCAAGGGAGGGGGAAAGGAACAAAAAAAAGGAAAGGAATACAATAAGAAAGAAAAAGAAGAAACGATGGAAGAAAAAGGAAAAAGGAAAAATAAGGTTGTAGGATGGATTGGGATTTTTTTAAATTTTAGAAATAATAAAAATTAGTAATAATAATAAAATAATTATTTAATTAATTTAGAAATTATTATTATGATTTACTTATAATTTATTTTAGTTTAGAAAATAATTCTAGTCTCCACTAATTAGACCTCTACATCATTTTTCTTCTTTTATGGCCATTATTATTATTAGTATATTATTATTATTTTATTAGAAATAGTATATATAATTAAACCTTATCCAATAATCCTTATTTTATTTTTAATTCCTAAAATAGGATTTTAAAGTATTACAAAATCACTACTAAATTTATTAATTCAAAAGTTCATAAAACATCACAAAATTACATATTTCTCATCAGTTTTTTTCTATTTACTGCATTATGATTTTTTTTTCAATTTTTACTAAATATCATAGTGGAAACAAAATTTAAGGCTTTTCTCTATAATCTAAATTACACATTCCTCTCAACTATCATGATCTATTATTTTTGGTGAAACTTTATGAATATCCTTATTTTTTATTATCATTTACTATAATCTATTTTCAAACAAGGTTAATATATATAAAAAAATTAACATGTGTTATTTCATTGGATATTCATTCTAATATATCATTTAATAGTAGGACCTATTGAGGTCAAGTAAGTCTTTAATTTGGTGGGAGTTGTTGTTATGGTCTTTCGAACAATATATCAGTAGGCTTAAGGTAGCAATGACAACTCACTGTTAATGTCTAGATGGCCCTCATGGTACTTAGGTTGGACCTACTCGTGTACTTATTAACTTATCGCTTTTTAACTGGAAAGTGTACCCTAAGAAAAACAATAGGAATTTATTGGCTTATGAGTTAATGAAATACCCCAAAATCCTAAATTCCAAATTTTGGCCAAATAAGGAATTATTAGGAAAATTAATTATATAAATTTAGTTATTAAAATGTAGAGAGTTAATTAAGGTATATTAAGAGGAAAATAATAAAGAATTTAATTGGAAGAAATTTGGGTATTTTCCTAATTAGTATGGAGGATTAAGGAAATTTATCTAAAATAGTCTAGAATAGGTAAAAAGGGAATTTATTTAATATTTTATAAATGCTAATACTCTAATTAGCCCAAAAATATTCTAAATCATTCATGTAAAATCCAAAACCCTAAATATATCCTTTTCTTTCCCTTTTTCCCTTTTTCTTTTCCTTCTTTTTCTCCTTTTCCTACCTTCTCGCCGGAGTTGGGCCTCGCCGGCCCAAAATCCCTTCTTCTCCCTCCCACAGCCCAGCGCTGCGCGCTGGCCCTCACCCGCTGATGCCGCAACGACGCGTTTTAACCCCGAGGACGCCGAAGCGCCGCGTCGCGATTATGAACCTTATAGCTGTTGCCAACCAACGACTCGACGCTGCGTCTCGACCTTCGGAATGATGAAACAACGCGTCGAGTTTATGAAGGTTATAACCGTTGCCGACCGGCCGGTTTCTTCCCCTCTCTTTTCTTCCCTGGACCGCCGGTCCAACCTACCCCGCCCGTCGTCTTCTTCCTCGCGCAGGCCTGCAACTCGCGCCTGCCGCCGCTGACTTGGCCTGCCATCCGGCCGTCCTTCTTCTGCCATTTCCGTCCCTTTCGTTCCCGAATCAACCCAGCAAAATCCTCCTGGCCCTCACGCATCTTGATTTTCTTTCCTTTTTCCGCACACAGCCAAACAGGCCTGCCAAGCCACAGACCTGCGACCGGCTGCCACCGCCGAACGGCAGCCTGCCGCACCTGCCCCCGCGTGCCATTCCTCTCCCGTTCGTCGTTTTCCCCACCTCAATTGCCTATAAATACCCCTCCCCGAACGGCCCAGGGCAAGTCCTTCCCTTGGACCTTGCCGAAACCCTGCCTCCCCGCCGCCAGATCAGAAGCCCTTTCCGCCGCCTCTAGCAGCCGCCGCGACCACCTCCACGCACCAAAACCTTCCTTGCACCACCCTCCACGCAACCAAACTGTCGCTACCTCCGTTCCTACCCCGCACGAGCCACCACAATCGTGCGAAGGTGCCACCCTGAAAAACGCCACCGCCGCCTTGCGCCGCCCGCTGCCGCCACCTCCGCCGTAATTAACCCCTGCTCCACCTTCCAAAGTGACCAGCAGGTCCTCCCCTACCTGCCCATACCCTCCTTACCCCCTGCTCCCTTCTCCACCGGCCTCCACCATTTCCACCACCTTCCTCCTCCCTCGGCCACCGCGTCCACCACCGCGCGCCGCCTCCCTGCTCACGCCACCACCCTCATTCCACTCCCCTCTCCCTGCTGTCTCCTCCCCCACACTTAGCTTCCTTTTTCCTCCTCCCATCTAACCACTTTTCCCCACCTTTTCTCTCTTCTCCTCCTCCATCGCCGCCGCCGGACCACCACCGTCCTCAGGTGGTCTTCCACTCATCCCAAGCCTTAAAATTTATTTCCATATAAGTATTACTAAGTTAGCTAATATTAATACCATTATGCTTATTATTATTATTATTCTTTTATTATTATTATTGTTATTATTATTACTCTTATTATTATTATTATCATTTCTAATATTGTGACTTCTGATATTAAAGTTACCATTTTTACCATACTAACATACCTTGGAACCCTAACTTCTATTATACTCAACTTTAGTTTTATTATCATTAACAACCCTATTATTATTATTATTATTATTATTATTATTATTATCTCTATTACCTTACTAAAGTCATTACTAATACTTAACCATACTGGGTTGTTGTTATTGTTATTATTACTAATATTACCATCATCATTAGTATTACTACTATTATTGTTATTATTATTACTCTACTTAACACCTTATCCTTTAGGTTAAAAATAAAACTACTTTTGTCTTATCCATGTGACTTAACTCAAAGTTAGTAAATATCATGTGGTTGTTAACTAAGAAAGATACTTGAGCCTTATTACCATACCACTTAATGTTGCCCCAAATACTTTAACCCTAAACCTCATCACTAGGGTACTATTATTAGCTCTTACTATTATTACTACTATCACTATTTTCCTTTAGTTAGCATCAACCCTATTACTACAAGATTAGGACTAATGGGTTTAACAAATATGAGGGTAACAATTAGTATAAAAAAAATAAATACATTTTGACTAGTAATGGCTAATACACTAACTTTAAGATAAAAACCCTGGTTTTTGTATAATACCCACTTTAGTAATATAAACCCTAATCCTAAACTAGACTAAGGGATGACGGTACTTTGAAGGGAACTAATACTTAGCTTTTCCCCTTTTCATAGGTGACCCCGATCCGAACCCTAAGGAGCTAGAGGAGTGTGCTCCAAGCCCGGTGCCTAACTAGGTAAGGACGAAGCTATGGCCTTGTGCTATGTGTAATATAATGTGTTGATGAATGATGAGCATGCCATGTTGATGTATATTATGCATGTGTTATGAATAACCTGTTTCGTGTAGCGCAGCATGGATCATGAGGTACGTTGTGTGTGCCTTATATTATACGTGTATGACATGTTCCATGTTTGATGTGGATGTTGATGATGTGACTTGTTATGGCCCTCTAGGACATGCATGCTAGGGTTTGAGTAGCATGAACGATAATAAAAGAACAACGGGAAAGCGTATGTGGGGAAGTTTGCATGGGGGAACTAGACCTTGCATGGGTGTGATCCTTACGTGGGAAAAGTTGATTTGGGTTGTAAGTAAGAGTTTTGGAGAGTCTGAGAGTGATTGGATACTCGGTATAAAAATAGTACGTGAGTTGGTACTTAAGAGACCTTATTAGGGTTTTGCGAGTAAGCGTGTGTTGGGGAGTCTGCATGGAGTATTTAAATTATGCATGGGAATGAATCTTACGTAAGGAAAGTTAATTTAAGAAGCAAATAAGATAATGTTAAAGTTACTGGTCCATTGGAGATTTGGGGTGCAAAATTTCACGTGGGTCGATGTAAGGGTGTCTAAAGGACCAAATTAGGGTTTTTGGGAGGAAATGAGCGAATTTAAGGGTACAAGGGTAAATGTGATCAAGGAGGGATGGAGTATAGAGTTGAGAGTGGGAGTCCACTTGCATGAGGGATGAGTATGGGCTTCTAAATGAGAGAAGAGGTTTTGGGGCAAAGAGGGAGGTTACTTAGGGAGGAAGTAAGGTGCTAGGGTTTGGTGTGGCCAACTAGGGTTTGGCGCTCACATGTGGAGTTGGGGAATAAAGGGATATATTTTGGGAATTTCTCAGTGGAGACGGGATGCGAGACAAGGAACAAAGTAAAGCTAGGACGAGTAAGAAAGAGTTGAGCCATATAGGCCCAAATTAGGGTTTTCCGAGGAGGAGCCCTAGAGGGGTGAGGACCCGCGGGACCGATATCATCGTGTTAGGGTTAGACCACATTCTCGGGAGAGTGTGCCCTTACTACGTATCCCTTTGTATAAGAGTAAGAGGGGATGAGCATCGGGGTGTGATAAAGGGGCGCCGGAGTCCCAAGATACGGGACGGGCCCCTAGGGAGGAAAGTAGTCGAGGTTAGTTGATATACATGTCAAGGGTGGAATCTCATTTAATAAGATATTAATTACTTAAAGAGTAAGATTGTTGAGCCGGGCCCAGACCGATCCACCGGCATAATAGTGGCCAGGTGCCGGGTGCCCTGGAGACCGATCCACCGGCATATAATAGTGGTTAGGTGCGTTCTGCCCTATACGTGACCGATCCACCGGCTATAATAGTGGGGGATCCCGAGCTCAACAAACCAAACAGTATGTTGTAATTAAATCATGGGGAAGATACTATATACTTACAGTGGAACACCATGAGAGTCGGGACCAGACCGATCCACCGGCATAATAGTGGCCAGGAGCGTTGTGCCCTGGAGACCGATCCACCGGTATATAATAGTGGTTAGGAGCGTTCTGCCCTATAAGTGACCGATCCACCGGCTATAATAGTGGGGTTCCCGTACTCGCATGGGCTAATGAAGTTTGTAATGCGAAATGGCTAATTATAAAGTTATGAGAGAAGAGGTTCGAGTAGGCCATTGCTGACTTGCACCCTCCGTGTTATTTCATATCTCCTGTATGTTGTACCTTGCATATTATGTTGTACGTTATATTGGCCTTAGCTCGTCTGTTACCTTACTCAGTACGTAGCGTACTGATCACCCGTTTCATGGGTGCTGCTCATTCCCACGAGCAGAAGATTCATCTGACCTTGTGCAGGTAGGAGATCATGTCTTCGATGCCTACGATACCTACGAGGCATCGGATGGGGCCGAGTATTGAGCCTGTCCTGGTTGGGGCCGAGAGCGAGTTCGCCGGACTCTCTTACTATCCTAGTTTCTGTCTATCTTGAGTTTACCGTATTTGTATTATGTTCGTATTTTGGAGTGGAACTCCTAAGTTGTAATCTTAAACGATACACTGTCTGTGGTCGACTCTTGTTTCTTGAATGATTTATGATGGCTATGAACTTATGTTTTTGGATGGTTCTTATTAACGATGGTTTGATTTAGCCTTAGCACTTAGTATCGGGACGGTATGAGTGAACCGATCCGGTACTAAGTGTGGCGGTAATACCCCCAAGTTTACGGTTTTAAATCTTCCGCTTCTGTTAAACCTTTCGACTTAAACGAAATTTTTCAGTGGTAAATTTGGGGGTGTTACAGTTAATTTGATGCATCTGAAATAATTCACTTATTTGAAACGAATGTGCAAATTTAATTATGCATCAATGTTGCAAGATATACATTAATGAAATAAATCATTTACAACACATGTTTGAAAGACCTAAAAAGTGTATAATTCTTTTGTCAAAGATAATTACTTTTGTGTGTGTGAAATAATCACTTAAGTAGGCGAGATAATCATTACGTTACACGTAGCGCATAATTATTTTTTTTGGGTAGGATAATCACTTAGAGAACATGATACAGATGAGTTATTAAAGAAAAAAAACATTTATAACATGTAATCCAAAAGCCAATTATGAAACATATGATCACTTTTTTTTAAGGATAATTACTTGAGTGGATAAGATATTTACTTGAATGGATAAGATAATCAATTGTGTTGCGTGTAGTATACAATCACTTTGTTGGCCAAGATAATCACCTAATTTTTTTATGTATCTTGTTAGATATACTTAGGTATATATATTCTCTACTTTGTAGTAGAGTCACTCCAATTAATTTTAGTTCTTTTTTGAATTAAAAAACTAATTACTTAAATTATACTCCATCTGTTTCATAAAGAAAGTTCTTTTAGTAATTTGTATATTATTTTAGGAGGCAATAAATATACACCTAATATTATAATTACACCCTAATTGAAAAGAAACATATCAATTAGTGCGTGGAAGAAGAAAAATAAAATTTAAGGGTAGAAAAAGAAAATAAGCATGAACTAATCTACAAAAACTTTCTTTTTGAAATAATTTTTTTTATCTAAAATTATTTTCTTTATAAAATAGAGGGAGTAAATATATGATGGTTGAGATTAATAGATCAAAATCAATGGTCCATATTATCATATTATGATGGATGTGTTTATCTTTGCTAACCTCTATAGACCCTAAGATCAATTGCATTGGAGGAACTTAAAAACATTTAGAATCCTAAGAAATAATGTGGCATGAATATGGACGTTCCAAAATCTAAAATAAAATAGAATAAATCAATTTGTGAAGGAAATGAGTGTCTTTTGGAGAGGTTATGGGGAGAGAGATAGGTCAAACTTAGTAGGAAGTAAAAAAATTATTGTGAAAGAAATAGTTAATATAGTATTTGATAAATAAATAACTATTTTATATGAGTATATAAAGGATAGATTGAAAGTTTATAGAACTATTAATGTTGATATAAATTTAGATTGATTCTTTAGTCCATACTACTCGAGAGAATACATTGGTGGGCATGCATGGTGAGGTCACTAGTGGACATTGTTTGATTCCTAAGCCTAAAAGTGAGAAGAGTCAACTTAATTTGAGTAATAGAAAGAAGAAACCACCGAGAAAGGTTGACAAGAAAGAGCAGGTTAAGTATAAATATATGACAAGTATTGTAGGGATTGCCTTAGGTGGCGGCATTAAGTTACTTGATGGCACTCTAGTGAAATGAGTTTTCTTTTATTTTGGTTCCTTATATTCCTTACAATTATGACTATACTTGTTTGGAATATAAGATTTGTTGCAAGGGAGAGAAACCTCCTCCACTTAAAAGGATTTGATTATTGTCAATAAAGCCACTATTTTGGTCATGTTGGAGCAAAGAATTAGTTGGGACAAAGTGTGTTAAGTTATTTAGCCTTGTGGTTTTTCTCACTTGGCTACAGTTGAAGATTCCAGCTTTTTGGGAGATACATGGGTACTTTGGAATGCTAGGATGTTCACTCCTCGATTCATCTCAATAGGGTGTCAAGTCATCAACCTTCTTGTGGACCTAGACATGAGATATGAGTGGCTTTTGTCAACTATTTATGCTAGTTTTGATTATGGGGTCAGGAATAAGTTATAGGTAACACTTGAATGTGAAACTCACTTGTATAATTTCCCTTGGTTGGTTGTCGGTGACTATAACCAAGTTGATAGTTTGGATGATAATGAAATGCTCCGAAAATTTCTAATTTTAAATATTATATTTAAATGAGGTTTTATTATGAAAATTAATTCAATAAATTATTTTTATTAAAATAAAAGGGAATTAATTAGGGTTATTTAAGAAGAACATAATAAATAATTTTTATTAAAAAAGTTTTGGTATTTTAGCTAATTAAGGATTTTATTTTGGAAATTAATTAAATAAATTATTTTATTTAAAATAAGAAATATAAAATAGTTTCAAATTAATATAAAGTTTATAAATAATTTGATTGGAGAAATTTAGGGTGTTTTGCTAATTAAAATGGAATTTATAGAAAATCTTTTAAAAATCCTAAATTAGCCTAAAAAGAGATTTAAATATTATTTTATTTAAATATTATTATTTTTAAATATCCTAAATATTCTATTTAATTTAATTAACGCAACCCTCCTATTTTTATTTTTCTCTTTTTCCTTTTTCCTTCTTTTTCTTTCTTCTTCTTTTCTTTTTCTTTTTCTCCTCCCCGAACTAGGCCAGCCCAGCGGCCCAGTTCCCCTTCTTCCTTTCCTTCGGCCAGCCCAGTCCGCATGGTGCCTCCTTCCTTCTCCCTCTCCGCGCCGTGTTTTGCTTCTCTTGCCCCCAACACGCATCGTTTTATTTAAAAAAAATTCCCTGCGCCCGGTTCGCTCGTCTCCTCTTCTTTTCTTTCTTTTTCTTTCCCGGCCACCCGAACCAGCAGCCTTTCTTTCTTTTTCTTCTTCCTTTGCACCTGCCTAGCCCCGTCGATCGACCTGCAATGCAACCACCGTCTGAAGCTCCCGCCGCCGATCTCGCTCCTTTGACTGTGAAATACCCCAAAAATCCTAATTTAGAAATTATGACACAATAATGATTTATTAGGGAAATTAAGAAAATAAATTGCTTTATTAAATAAAGAGGAAATTAATTGAGGAAAGTAAAGAGAAAATAATAAATAAATTATATAGAAAATTTTGGACATTTTACTAATTAAAATGGAAGTTAATGAAAATTTATCTAAAATAGCCCAATTAATCTAAAAATAAATTTAATTATTATACTCAAAATAATTATTATTAAAATTAAATTATCTAACTTAAATATATAAATAAATAAAGACCAAATACCCCAACCTAACTATTTTATCCTTTTTCCTTTTTTCCTTTTTCCTTTTTCTCCTTTCTTTTCCTTTTTCTTTCTTTCTCCTTTCCTTATTTTTCCTTCCCCTCCCCGGTTTGGGCCAGCCCAAACTCTCCACCCTAGCCTGTCTCGCGCAGCCTAAGCTGCGTCGCCCTCCTCCTCGCCTGTTCTGCCCGACCAAACCACCTTTTTTTCTTTTCTTTCTTTCCCCTAGACCGGCCGGTCCATCCCACCCCTGTCTTCTTCTTCCTCACGTGGACTGCAACCCCCGACCTGCAATCCTGCGCCTGCAGATGGCCACCTACTCCGTCCAACTGTCCTCCCCTGCCACCCCCGTCGTTTTCTTTCCATTTTCGACCCAGCCTACTCGTCCTCCCTCCTCACGCGTGCTGCCATCCCTTTTTTTTCCTACCTCGAGCCAACGTACCCTACAATTTGCAGGGCATGCCCTGCCTGCCACCGCCGGTCGGCGACCTGCCTCACCTGCCCCCGATTTTCTTCTTCTCCCTTTGTCGTTTTCCCTCTCAATTAGCCTATAAATACACCCTAAGATCAGCCATAATCGAGCTCCCTTTTTCGCAAACCTAGAAATTCAGCCCTTCGTCGTCACCCAAATAGATCCTTACTCCACCGCCGCAAAATCCACCCACCGAAACCTTCCCCACACCTCCTTCTACAAAACCGAGCCACCATCATCCCCTATTTTGCCTTACATGATCCGCTCAAGCCGTGCAAAGTTGCCAACCCGATCAGCCCACTCCAGCCTCTCGCCGCCCCTCGCGCTGCCTTCCGCCGCCACTCCCGCCGGAACCAGCACCTCCTCCACCCTCCAAAACACCCAGGGAACCTTACCCTACCTTCCTATACCTTCATCTCCCCCTACCTTCCTCTCCTTCTACCTTATCTATCTTCCACCACCTTCAGCCATAGCACCAACCGTCGTGCGCTGCCACTCCCGACTGCAACACCACCTCCATTCCACCCCTCTCCACCTGCTTGCACCTTCCATGACCTCAAACACCCCTCCACTTCCTCTCCTTTAGCCTACATATCCATCTTCCCACCTCTCTTCCTCCTCCACCGCCGCCGCCGTCGCCGCCACGCGCCACCGCCGGTTCCGCCACCTACCTTAGGTGGTACTCCAACTCCCCCAGCCCTTAAACTATTTTCTATAAGTGTTAATAATTTTTAGTAATATTAATAATATTATCCTTAATATTACTATTATTAGTATTCTTATTATTCTTATTATTAGTGTTGTATTATTATTATTATTATTATTATTACTATTACCATTATTAATATTATTAGTATGTATCACCTTTATTACCTAACCTAATTTCAGAAATATTTATAACTATGGCATGTTATTTAAAAGGGTTACAACCTTAGTACTAATAAAGTGATCTTCATTATTATTAATATTACTACTACTATTATTATCACTATTATTATCATCATCATCATCATCATTATTATTATTATTATTGTTATTATTATTTTCTTACCAAATCTAACTTGGCCATTATCACTTTTATTATTATTGTAAATGTTGGGATTCTTATATTACTATTATCATTTTTCGATTGTTACCCTCTATTATACTTAACATTATTATTATTATTATTATTATTATTATTATTATTATTATTATTACTACTACTACTACTACTACTACTACTACTACTACTTAACCTAACTTTATGATTTTCCTAACCAATAATAATATTGTCATTATTAATGGCCTACAACTTTAATGTTATTATGATTAGGATTTTTCCACGTTTACTATTATTATTATTACTAACCTCACTATTATTCCTACTATTATTACTAATGCTAGCTATGGCCTACTATCATTATCTTTACTATTATGGTAAACATTTGAACCCCTATATTACTATTACCATTTTTATTATCATTACTATTAGTATTATTCTTTATTATTATTATTATTATTATTATTATTATTATTATTATTATTAATGCCATTATTATTATTAATACTACTACTTAACCCAACTTTATTATTATTATTATTATTGTTATTATTACTATTATTATTACCATTATCATTATCATTATTTCCTTACTAATATTGTTAATACTAACTTTGTCCATTATCACCTTTATTTATTAATATAAATATTTGGACCCTTATATTATTATTAGCATTTCAGTTACTATTATCATTGTTATTGTTATTATTATTATACTTAAAAATTTTATCATTACTACTACTACTACTACTACTTTTATTATTATTAAGGTTATTTAAACCGAAGTTAACGTATTATCATTTTGTCATTAAAGAAGAAGAATACTTAAGCCTTAGTATTTTACTATTTAATATTAGAATATCGTTAATATTATTCCTAATGCCTTTATCACTAACATTAGTACTATGGTATCATTAGTAGTTATTACTATTAGTATTGTTATTATTTTACTATTATTATGACAAAAGCGTTTGAACCCTTATATTATTATTATTCAAAATATAATTGTTATCATTATTATTTTTAGGAATATTAGTACTTTGTTGGTATTACAATTATTGTATTATTATTTTAACCCTAACACTATAAGCATTATTATTATTATTATTATTATTATTATTATTATTATTATCACTATTTTGCTATAATTAGTATTAGTGCTATTATTAGAAGAATAAAGCTATTAGGTTTAATAATATAAGTATAAAAACCCTAGTTTTCACGTGTAATGCTCCCTTTAATAATAATAACCCTAATCTTAGACTAAAATAAGGAGTAATGGTACTTTTGGTAGGAGGGAAACTAATCCTTAGTATTTTCCCTCTTATAGGTGAATCGAGCCAAAACACTAAAGAGTCATAGGAGTGTGTTCCAAGCCCGGCGTCACTTTAGGTAAGGATGTAGCTAAGGCCCATGTGTGTTGTGTGACTTGTATCCCTTGGATGCTTTATATCATGCTACGTCGTGTATTACATGATTGTCATTAAATTTTCTTATGTGTAGCGTAGCTTGGAGTTGAGGTATGTTTGTATATGTTTTCTTATGACATGTGTGTTATATGTATATATGGTGATTATGATGTGATATGTTATGGCCCTCTAGGACATGCATGATAGGACCATTAATAATATGATATGGAAATGAAAGGACAAAAAGAAAGAAAATGGGAAGTGAGTTCACTAAAGAGGGATATGAGGTTGACCTTTATACCTCAGGATCCATGAGAGGAGATTAAAGAGGAAGGAACGACCCAAAATGAATGAGAGATGGGAACCATGCATGTGAGTCTTAAAATTTGCATGGGGACTTTGAGAGTTGCATGGGGTGGATAAATATTGCATGGGGATGATCTTTACAAGAGAAAATTTGTATTAGGGTATAAATAAGCTAAGGGGAGAGGTGTGGAATGATTGGAGACTTGGGATGAAAAATAGTATGTAGGTTAGTGTAAGGGTGTACAAGGGACCCAATTAGGGTTTTGAGAGGAAGTAGTAATCTGGAAAATGTGGGAGTAAAAATAATTAAGGAAGAGTGGAGTACGAGTTCAGAGTGAGATTTTATTATATAAGGGGTGATTATGGGTGTCGTGGGAGAGAAGAGATATTAGGTGAAAAATAGAGAGGTTACTTGTGGGAGAAGAAAGGTACTAGGGTTTGAAGTGGCCGACTAAGGTTTTTTCGGTCACATGTGAAATCAGAAGGTAAGATGATATGAGTTGGGATTGGATCTAATGAGTTAAGGTATGGGGCGATAAATGAGGTAATGGTAGTGTAAGTGAGAGAGAGGGTTGGGCCACATCGGTCCAATTAGGGTTTTCAAGGGAAACCCCTAGGGGTAATAGTAGGTGGAGTTGATGTCATGAGGTGTTGGGCCCTAACCCACACCTGTAGGAGTTGGGTTGTCCATTAAAGGGGTAAGTGTAAAGGGGAATGGATGTCGGGGTGTGATAAGGGGCGTAGGAGTCTCAAGATATAGGGCGGACCCCCTTGGGAGAATAGAAGTAGAAGGTAGTTGACATGCATGTAAAGGGTGAAAAGCTTTATCTAATAAGACACAAATAAGATACTAATCACTTAAAGAGTAAGATCGTTGAGTCAGGCCCAGACTGATCCACCGGCATAATAGTGGCCAGGTGCTGGGGTGCCCTGGAGACCGATCCACCGGTATATAATAGTGGTTAGGTGTGTTCTGTCCTATAAGTGACCGATCCACCGGCTATAATGGTGGGGGATCCTGATCTCAACAAACCAAACAATAAGTTGCCAATGAAATAATGGGAAAGATACTTCGTAATTACAGTGAATCACCATGAGAGTCGGGGCCAGACCGATCCACCGGCATAATAGTGGCCAGGAGCGTTTGCCCTAAAGATCGATCCACCGGCATAAAATAGTGGTTAGGTGTGTTATGCCCTACAAGTGACCGATCCACCGGCTATAATAGTGGGGTTCTCGCACTCACATGGATTGATAAAGATTATGGTATGAAATGACTATATTTAACAGAGATCCAAAAGGAAAATAAGTCTGATCGAACCATAGCCGGCCTTCATCACCTGTAATATTACATGCTGCCTATGAGATCGTGCGATGTGTGCTATGTTGTATGTTCTTGTATGTTTGGCCTTAGCCCATCTGTTACCTCACTCAATACATAGCGTACTGATCACCCGTTTCATGGGTGTTGCTCATTCCTCGAGCAGAAGACCCATTTGAGCTTGTGCAGGTAGGGGATAACATATTCGATGCCTATGACACTTACAAGGCATCGGGTGGGGCTGAGCGTTGAGCCTAGACCTGACTTGGGGATCGAGAGCGACTCGGTCGGACTCTGTTTCTTTATTGGACCATGTATTATTTTATTTTAGTTATGTGGTGTCGAACAATCCTTTATGTTTTGAAAAACTCTAGTTACGTACTCTTTGGATTGTAATCCTAAATCGCACTCTGATTTCTGCATGACTTGTGTTTTATTAATGAATCGTATTGGATGTTAACCTTGTTTAGCCTTAGCACTTAGTACTGGAATGGTAGGAGTGAACCGATCTAGTACTAAGTGTGGCGGTAATGCCCCCAAGTTTACAGTTTTGTCATTTCGCTTTCGTGAAACCCTTTTATTAAAACGAAATTTTTCAGTAATAAATTTGGGAGTGTTACAGACTGGCCTTTTCCTTCCTTTCTCTTCCCCTTTGTTTCGGCAACCCATTGACCCAAACCACTTCTCCCATTTCTCTTGCGATTCCCTCCCTTTTCTTGCGCATTACCCTTGCCCCGATTTGAATTTCGCCGGTTTTGTTGCCGCCGGCGAGCCCTAACCCTACTTGCTTACCCCCTATCCGACCCACATAACCCTAACCTCTCTTCTAAAGTCTATAAATACCCCCATAATAGCCCTGTGTCAAACCTTTGATTTCTACCCAGAAATTCCTGACCTTGCCGCCGCCACCATTTCAGACGCCATCTCCGCCACCGTCGGCCAACTACGCCACCAAATCTGCCTATCAAACTCTTCCTTGCACCGCCCTCTAGCTAAACAAATGTCCCATATCCCTCGATTCTTCATGCACAAGCCACCCCCGCTGTGCGAAGTAGCCCCCTCGACCAACCTATTTTCTGTCTCTGCCACCCTTCGCGCCGCCATCCGCCGCTTTCGCCGCTTCTTTCACCTCCCAAATTGTGCTGCAGACCCTCCTCTTCCTTCCCCTACCTCTCTTTTCCTCTTTCTCCCTCTCCTCCTCTCTTTCTCTCCTTCTTCCCCATTCGACCACCACCTTCGCCGCTGTGCGCCGCCACCTTTGGCTGTGTCGCCACCCTCATTCAACTCCTATCCCTTTAGGCAGTCTTAAACACCCCAACTCCCACCTTAATTACCCCTATCTTTTTCCCAGCATTCAACTTTTACCCTCTTCTTCTCTTTTTCCGGCCACCACCGTCGCTGCCGTGCACCACCGCCGGTGTCGCCTATCACCTCCAGCCTAAGGTTAAACCCTAGACCCTCTCAACCCTTCTCCCTATTTTTATAAGCCTTAATTTATTTTATTTCATTTATTTGAATATAAATACTATTATTTATTATTATTTCTGTTTTTAATATGTATTATTATTATTATTAGTATTAATGTTTTTATTATTATTTCTATTGAGGGCTGAAGCCCTATTGTATTTTTATTTCGATTTTATTATTATTATTCTTATTATTTCTATTATTAATATTAATATGTTATTATTATTATTATTACTATTTCAAAATTATTATTATTATTATTCCATTATTATTATTAAAACTATTTTACCATTAGTGTTGCTATTATTATTATTATTATTGTTATTGTTATTATTACTATTATTATTGTTGTTGTTGGTATTATTATTCTATATATGGCTGAAACCCTATTGTGCCTATTTGAATTATAGTAGTAGTATTATAAATATTAAGTCTTATTATTATTAATATTATTATTTTTTTATCATTAGCATTTATTATTATTATTATAATTATTATTAGTTTTATTATTATTATTATTTAATAAGTTTATTATTATTCAATGTAGGGTAGAAACCCTACTTCTTTTTATCTTTAAATATTATCCTTACTATTATTACCATTATGGTTATTATTATTTTGTAATATTATTATGGTTTTTATCATCATCATTATTATTATTTATTATTATTATTATTATTATTATTATCATTATTATTATTACTAAATTTGGTTATTTATTTTACTAATATTATTATTAATATTATTTTAGTAAAGGGGTCGACGCCTTATTTCACTTTGTTTTGAATAATGTCCTCATTATTATTGTTGTTACTATTATTATTATTCTTATTTATATTCTCATTGATATTATTTTTAGTATCTTTGCTATTATTATTTTAGTATCATTATTATTATTAGGGTAAAGCCTTTAACCCTATATCATCAACTTTTATAATATTTCTATTATTTCTTATATAGTAAAGTTAGAAATTTGTTAATGTTATTTTTATTAATATGTTATTATTTTATCAAAGCCCTAAGGAGGAGTAGGAGCGTGCTCCAAGACCGGTATCGGTTTAGGTAAGGTGTTACTAAGGCCTTTTGTGTGTTGATGTGCCTTATATGCTTTGTGTGTGTTGTATCCTATATTTATCATTATAATTATTTCATGTGTGGTATGATGTGGAGTTGAAGTATATTTTTGTGTATTTGCCTGGCATGTGTATTATGTATATATGATGAATGTGTTGTGACCCTGTAAGACATGCATGTGAGGGTGTTGTTGTGGTTTGTGTGGGAGAAAGGATTAAAAAGGAGGATGGGGAAAGAAGTTGACCAAGGGATGTGAGTTGACCTAAGTATTTTAATGATTCATGAGTGGAAGAATAAAATGGAAAATTTAAGGTTTCGTGTAGGAGTATATAATTTATGGTTTTATATGGGAGAATTTAATTTATGGTTTTGTGTGGGAGAATATAGTTTATGGTTTTATATGGGGGAATCTAATTTATGGTTTTGTGTGGGAGAATATAATTTATGGTTTTTGTATGGAAGAATCTAATTTATGGTGTTATATGGGAGAATCCAATTTATGGTTTTACTTGGGAGAAACTAATTTATGGTTTTATATGGGAGAATCTAATATATGGTGTTGTATGGGAGAATCTAATTTAGGGTTTGGTATGAATGAATCTTTGGTTTTATATGGATTGGAATTTGGATGAATCTTTGGTTTTATATGGTTGGAATTTAGGGTTTGGTATGGATGAATCTTTGGTTTCATATGGGTTGAATTTATGGTTTGGTATGGATGAATCTTTAGTTTTATATGGGTTGAATTTAGGGTTTGGTATGGATGAATCTTTGGGTTTTGCATGAAAAGTTCGAGAGGTTGCATGGGATGTGTAAAGTCTGCATGGGAGTGGAATTTACGTATGGAACATTGACTTGGGGTGTAAGGAAGGTAATAAGAGAGTTATTTGGGTGTTTGGAAGTTTTGGGGTGAAAAATAGTACGTAGGACATTATAAGGGTATGGAGGAGACCGAATTAGGGTTTGGAGTGATTAACTATGGGTTGCTGTGATTAACTAGGGTTGTTGTGATTAACTAGGGTTGGAGTGGATAATTGTGGTTTGTTATGATTAACTAAGGTTTGGAATGGCTAATTATGGTTGTTATGGTTAAATAGGATTTGAAGTGGTTAACTATGGTTTGTTGTGGTTAATTAGGATTTGGTGTGGCTGCTTAGGGTTTTTGTGGTATCATGTGTATTTGGTGATTAAAGTGAAATTATGAGGTTGGAATTTATGAAGTGTGATGTGTGAAGTGTAAAGGGAATGATTCATGCATGTCCAGAGTGAAAGCTTTTGAATAAGATACTTAAAACATTAATCACGTAAAGTGGAAGATGTTGAGCCGGGCCCGGACCGATCCACCGGCATAATAGTGGCCAGGTACTGCGGTAGCCTGGAGACAGATCCACCGGCTAAAATAGTGGGGGATCCCGAGCTCAACAAACCAAACCATATATGTTGTTAAGATGTGGGAAGACACTAATGACTTACAGTGGAACACCATGCGAGAAAAGGGGCCAGACCGATCCACCGACATATAATAGTGGTAGGGCATGTACCCTAAGTGACCGATCCACCGGCTATAATAATGGCTAGGAGCCAAAAGTTCCTTGGAGACCGATCCACGGGCAAAAATAGTGGGGTTTCCATACTTGTATGGACTTTATTAAGAGCATGGTGTGAAAATAATTCGATAAACGATTAATTAAATAATTAATCTGGTATATAATTGGGCCTTTATGTATGTACCCGAATGATTGTTCGATATTATGTTATCATAATGATCTTTATGTTCTTTTATTCTTCTGCATTATTTATGTGATTTTATGTGTTGGACTTAGTGCTCGGTTACCTTACTCAATACGTAGCGTACTTATCACCCATTTCATGGGTGCTGCTCATTCCCACGAGTAGTATGCCCTTCTGACTGTGTGCAGGTGGGTGAGACATCCGACGGGGCTGAGTGTTGAGCACGTTTTGGCTCAAAGTTCGAGAGTGTTGTGGCCGTGTTTTCTCTTCATGTGACTTTATTTCACTATGTTATTTCTTTTGTATCCCATTTATTATTTTATGAATTAATACTTGTATTGAGTATTTCAGAAAAATTTGTTATCTATTACAAGAATATTCCCTCCGAGGAATTTCGATTTCACACTATGATTTCTATCTTATTATTGTTTATAAAATTTTAGGCGTACTCTGATTTTGATGTATGATTCTTTCTAGTTCTTTTATGAACTCTCGGTTTAAGTGTGAAAACAATCTTTTTAGCCTTAGCACTTGGTATTGGAACGGTCGGAGTGAACCGGTCTGGTACTAAGTGTGGCGGTAACATCTCCACAATTCATGGGTTTTAATTTAAAATTTGATTACTTACGCTTTTAAAAAAAAGTAGCGAATTTTGGGATGTTACAGATAAGGTTGGAGATTGTCGTCAACCCATTTTTCATGCATAAGAGAATTAGAAAAATGCATTGGAAGGTGTAATTTGATATATCTCAACTTTCAAGGTCCACGGTTTACATGGTCTAACTCATGGGATATAAGGTAGAGAATTTTACAACAGGTGGACAAAGCCTACACAAACCCAATAATGGAAAGGTAGATATTCTCATAATAGAGTGGTTCACCTTACCAAGAAATCATTATATCACCTTTTAATTTTTGTTCATATTAACAAAGATGCGGGTAATCAAAGAGGCATATAGAGGTCATTTAAGTTTGAAGTAGCTTGACGCACTCATCCCAATTTCATGTAATTCTTAAGGGACACCTAGCCACCTAATGATAGAAATCTAGCTCGATAGATTAATACCTTCACCTCCAAAGTTTCTTCTTAGGCTAAAGAGGTTTTTGTAACCATAACTTACAAGAAACAAAAGCTTCAACCAAACTAAAGGGCATTCGAGTTGCTATAGAAAGAGGGGGAATATAATGGGTATTTAAGGAAGTTGGATAAAATATTGAGGCAAGAGTATGAAGATATTCTAGTCCAAGAAGAAACTTATTAGGTTTAAAGATATAGAGGGAAACTATTCATGCAAGATAAAAGAAATACTCGGTTTTTTCACCTATCCATATTTGAGGGCAAGAATTCATTTGAATAACATGGATTTTTGAATGGAGATGATACTTGGATTAATGATAAAGATACTTTCCTTGTAGATGGTTAAAGGTTACTAAGTGGATTTTTTTACGAAACCACCTAATGTGTGCGCCAACCTTTTTACTCAAACCTACTTCCCATCCTTAAGTGACCACTGACTTCATGGCCTTATCATTGAGGTAGTTAAAGAAGAGGTGAGGAAAACATTCATGTATATAGGATCACTAAAAGCCTTGGGTAAAGATGGAATATTGTCGGTATTATACTACCATATCTGGGAGATTATGAAGGGAAGTACTTGTGGATGGCTAAGAACAATGACATGCATGGATGTAATCTCAAACGATGTAAACCAAACCATAATTAAATTGATTATGAAGAATCCAAACCTTGAGGTAGTTTCAAACTATATACTAATTAGCTTAATGAATGTCTCTTTGAAGATTATTTCAAAAATTTTGGTGAACAGATTATAACCTCTCCTGGGTGAGTTGATTAGCTAAGCTTACGTTAACATCTTGCTCGGAAGAAGCATAATTGATAAAATCCTTTTAATTAAGGAGCTTAGTATTCTCTATAGTGAAATAAGGGTTGTATAGGATATATTACAATTAAGATTGACCTCTTGAAAGCCTATGATTGACTTATTTGGGAGTTTATTTAGGATACCTTGGAGTCTTTTCACTTGCCATAGGTGTGCATATCTTTGATTATGCATATCATTACATCAATTTCAATGTAGTTCTCATGGAAGGGAAAATATTTTAAAGCACTCTTCCCCTCCCCCCTCAAGGTGTAAGGCAAGGTGATCCCTTAAGACTTTACATTTTGGCTTTATGTATGGAGAGGCTATCTCATTGGGTAACTAAAGAGGTTAAAAATATTGTTTATAGAGTGATCTCAACTTGTAGATATGGTCCCAAGATTTTATGTTCCTTTTTTTTAACTGATATGGTCTTTTTTGGCAAAAGATTTTAAGAATCAATTGGTGTGAGTAATGAACATCCTATGCTAATTTGGTGAGGAATCAAGTCAAGTGATTAACTAGAAGAAATCACTACTATTTTGTTTGCTTAACCCAATAGTTCCTCTGCATAAAAATATGCACAGACTTAGTAGCATGATAGTGGAAACAAAGTTGGGGAAGTATGTGGGTGCTTATATCATGCAATATTGACATTATAAAGGTTGTTACAAGTCTTTGTTGGATAACAAAAATACAAAAATTTCCCTATAAAAGAGCTTACTTATTTTTTTTGGGAGGGTAACCCTAGAAAAATTAGTCCTAAATGTTCTTCCTACTTATACTGAGTAATTTCACTTGATACTGGCAATATTTTGTGAGAAAATTGGCAAAATAGTTTAGAGGTTTTTTTTGTGGGTGGAACATCTCTCGATCAAAAGCTTTGTTGATTTTCATGGGAATAATTATGTCAATCTTTATCTTAGGAAAACTTGGCTTGTGCAAGATAAAGCTAGCAAATGACGCCCTTCTTGGTAAGCCAGGATGATGCCTCATGTTTGGTTTAAGCGGTACACTCCAAGTAGTTCCACAATATAAATCATCTACATGATGCTTCTAAAAAGACTTCATTCCCGTTCTACAAGGTTGTTCTTAGGGGTTTGAGTTTAATTAAGCAACACTCATTGTGGAGTCTAGGGAATGATTTGTTCTTTTTTTTTTTTGGTTGAACCCTTAGGTAGATGCAAATCCTCTCCTTGATATAGGGAATAAGATAATTGAGGATTCATTAAAGTACCTTACATTTGTGGACTGCTGGATGAGTATAGGCAAATGGGATTGGAGGTGGTTCACGATTCTTTTGTTAAATTCAATCCTTTAAGTAAAGGAGAAAAATGACAAGTTAGTGTGGTTGGAACTTGCCTTAGGTGTGTATATAGTAGCTTAAATTTACAAGATTCTCTTAGGCATCCTAGAAAATAGTTTAGTTTTGCATGGAGGGTCGTTTGACACTAAAAGATGAACAAAAGGATACAATCCTTTTTATGGAGATCGATGTTAGACTGTCTACTTATTAATGAGTAAAGGTTACAAAGGGGCTTGCAACAAATATCAATTTTCCCTTGTACGACATGTACCTAGAGGATGTTTACCATGCATTGAGGTGTATTTCTTAAACAGGGACTATAGAGCATGGATGAAGAGGAACCTATGGAATGTAGTGAATGCCCCCACACTAGGTGTCATGAAACATCCTTTTCAGGGTTACTTGTTGATGGCTATGGAAGTGGTGGTGTTAGACAGTTTTTGGTGATGGTTGGTATGGTTAACATATAATCGCTTTTCATGTCACAAGAACGAAGGAACTAGTGTATACTTGGGAACGTTTTCATGTATGTATGGGTACCCAGATCTATGGAATCATGACTCTATGCTTAACTTCACCACCAAGGAAAGTTGAGAAATTAAAGGTGGATAGTTGTGTGCATAATGGTAGGAGGCATTGGGGGTATTTTCCGTGATGACATGGTTGCATTAATTCAAGGGTTCATAACTAATTATGAAACAACTTCAACTCTTATTGTCGAGGTGTAGGATGTTTGGATTAGACGGAAGATAACAAGGGAATTGTAGTTGAATTTGGTGATAATAGAGTCAGACTCCAAAGTTGTAGTAGCCCTAATCATGGTGGATAGCGTTTTGTGTACCAATGAAGCTAGCATGATACATGATTGAAGAAATATCTTATGAGAGGAGTCAGGGATATGTCTTAAAGTCTAAGAAATACCCTCTAGGTACATATAGATTTGATTCTTCTCTGGTTGAGCTTAATTATTTTTTTTGTAATGACATTATAGGTATCTTGTGTAGACTATTTTAATTTATATGAAGGACTTTATCTTCTCCTTTAATTGGAAAAAATTAGGTCAATTCTTTAATTGGTTTTATAATAATTGTTATGGAACAAATTTTAGAGATCTCTAATGTAAATAATGTAACATTGTTACAAATGATGTACATAGGTTCATGTACAAACTCTGTTATATAAATAATATACATTCCCATTGTCAAAAAAAAATCCAAAATTGAGGTGACACCGAAGCTAATTATTATCCGAAAAATAAAAAGGGAGTCAAAATTAGGAGAGTAGCAGAAAAATTGGGGGAAAATGGGTTAGAGTTTCGACTTTAGGTTTGACAACTTTAATCGAGTCAAGTGTTGCTGTGTTGGTCTTTATCTACTCTCTTATTGGTCATTCGAGTGATGGATTAATAACATCGATCAGATCTATGCTTTTGCTGTTACTCAAAGATGCATAAATTATTTTGATAAGCGGTGACACTCTCAAAAGTTGCAGGTGTAGTATTTTTCTTTTGTGGTTTCAAAATCGTTACTACAAAGCTAAGATTGATTATGTTTTCGTTTCTTTTCCCATCAATTGAATCAGCTTCGTGCATCACCATCTTCTCCATACTCGACGATCACGTGTTTTGGCTTTCTCCGGCGACCGGGAGGAGGAATGATAATGGGTTCTTTGAAGCTGTTTAGGATTGGTGGAGCATTTTTCTTTCTGCAATTGATTCCTTCGATTCTAGGTTGGGGGAAACATGGACACTATGCTACATGCAAAATAACAGAGGTAATCCTTCACTATTTTGATTGGCGTAGTGGAGGGTGATGAGCGCAGGGAGTGTGGGTTATTCATTGATTGGTATAGGACAAGTTTTTTCTTCAGTTATGCTTGTTTTATGCAGAATAAGCTGCTGCTCGTCTGGCTAGTTTTGTTACCTTGTTTCAGGCTTATAACTCTATAATGTGATTGTATTCTAAGGTGTGGTGGTATGTTTCAGGAATTCCTGAGCGACGATGCCCGGGCTGCCGTGAAACAATTGCTTCCTGATTATGCTGAAGGTGAACTTGCTGCTGTCTGCTCTTGGGCTGATGAGATTCGCTTCCACTACCATTGGAGTAGTGCCTTGCACTTCGTTGATACACCGGATTTTAAATGTAACTATGGTTATTGCAGTAAGTTGAATTCGTTGGCCATCCTTGGGATGTTTGTGTGGTCTACCATCTATGATTTGTGTGGTCTATGCCTTGCACTTTTTGTCCTTGCTAAGCATTATGTAGTCTTCAATAGATGGCTTCGTGAGCATCAACTCTGATTGCAATCTGGTCTGGTGGCGTGTTAGACTTGCACCTTTGTATTTCTCTAGTCTAAATTGCTATCTAGTTGGGTTGTTTATTATCTGTTTATGGTATGATGAACATAGTGTGGATGTACAATGTAACATTCAGTCATTTATCAGCTATGCGTGAGAAAAGTATGATGATCCTCTCTAAAATCTGCTTATATGTAGCAAGGGACCCTTAGATGCCTTCATCTCTGTGTGTGATGTGTATATTTTGAGACATTATTGCTGAATACTGGAAAATTAGCCTAGAGATGCCGTTTTTAGTTTATCTATTTCAGTATAATATAGTTATTATTATGCAGGTCAAGACAGGTGTTGATTTACAAATAGAACAGCATAACTTTCACTATATGCTTTTGTCCTTTACACAGGAGACTGCCATGACTCTGCTGGGCATAAGAATAGATGTGCCACCGGAGCAATCTTCAACTACACACGCCAATTAATGTCATCTTATCATAGTTCTGAATGGAAATGTAAGTGGTGCTATCTTCTGCTTTTGAGGGGATCGTTGGCACCACTTGAGCTGCGGGGATTAATTCTTTTCACTATACAGATAACTTGACAGAGGCCCTGATGTTTTTGTCACATTTCATGGGTGATATTCATCAGGTCGGCATATCTTTCCTGTAACCTTTAGTATTTGCTCTGCACAGAAACTACATCTGGTTTCTGTACTAGAGAGAGGAGTGGAGTAGAGGGTGAGAAAGGGATTGGGACAAATAATAAAATTCCCCTAGATAGAGGATCCAAATCTGGTTAGAATGTTTGTGACCTTTTTATTTTATTTTTTAATTTATTTGTCGTTCTCTTAAATTTACAAAGAGTCAGTGATAGGGGTGTAAATAAGTCGAGCTAACTCATGAGCCAATCTAGCTCGGCTTGTTTAGCCATCTCGATAAAAACTCAGTTAAGCTTATTCGTTAAGTTAAAAGAGTCAAGCCAAACTTCATTTTTAGTTTTTTGTTTTATTTTATATTAAATGAATTGAGCCTGAGCCCGAAATATTTTAGCTCATCTCATTTATAGCCTAGTGTCAAGGCCTGACACTTCCCATAAATTCTTGTGCGGCACTTGCTTAGTCATAACCCTTGTATGAGGTTAAATCAACTCAGCCTACCCCATATTAGTAGCAAAATAAGAGGGAGAGTAGTATGGAGCATAAGAGAATTGTGAAGAAGGAAGCTTTGTATTACAAAAGAATGTATACAAAGGTAAAGAGCTTATAATTATTGGGACTTATTAGATGGGGGGAGCTAATGGGGTGCACCTATATTTATAGTTGAGGTTTCCTTAGCCCCTTCCGTAAAAGAAAATGTCCTAGAATTTATAAACAATATAAGATAAATTTAGATATTTCTCTTCTAAACTATTTTACCACCTTCTCAGTTCTCACACTTAGGAATCTCGAACCTTCTCTTGAAATATTTTTCATGTACAAGAGGATTCTAGAAAATTTTACTTTCTAGATTATTCTATATATATCTAGAAATTTCTAGGATATGCTATAAAATAATGAAGTGTACTAGATCTCTCTATTATTTTCCTATCAAATTGAGCATCCTAGACGCATTTAGTTTGACCTCGATCTATCCCATAGGGTCCATAGTTGTTACTCCGTGATATTAGGCTCATGAGCTTGACCTAACTTGTTAAAAGTTTATTTTAGCTTATTAAGAGCTCATTTTGGCTCGTTTGTTTAATTAAATAAGATGAGCCCGAACCTACCCAAGTACGAGGGAGTTCGATTCTGCTCATTTATATCCCTCATCACTGTAGATACAATCTATTATGAGTCAGCATCCTAACCATGTCTATTTCACCTTCATAGCAATTGTGGAGTACACTAGAGGGATGAAAGTGTGACAGACTTGTCTGATAATCCAATGAGAGGTTTGACTGAAAGGAAGGTGCTAATTAATATTTTCGAAAAGTTAAATCAGCTGAAGTATGAGAATACTTTGTGAGCAAACGCTGTTGTGTGACTCAGATAATTCCTCTTTTAAGATCAAAAGGCTATCTATCTAGCCAGCTAATTTTCAATTTTCTAGATCGCATTCTCTATCTTTACCCTCCCGCCTCCCCTTTTAGTGGTCGAGCTATATATTATAGAAAGCTTGCTTAAGTTGCAAATTGTTTCTCCTGTGTTAACAGCCTCTACATTGTGGTTTCATTGGAGATCTTGGAGGGAATACGATTCATGTCCACTGGTTCCGCCGGAAGGCTAATCTGCATCATGTATGTGTCTTTTCCCTTAAGCTATCTTGGTTAATATTAAAGCTGCTTAAAGGGAGGCATTGATTGAGCTAAGCAGAGACTATATGCACACGAACCTGAAGCCTGCGGGATGTTGTTTTCAGCCTAATCCTCCTTCCCAGACCGATTGGATAGATCAAAGTTATTGCATTTATTTATAATGAACTATGTGACTGATTGGACTTGGGTTTTGTTGCAGGTATGGGACACTGCAATAATCGACTCTGCTGTGGACAGATTCTATGGCTCAAATCTGACAAATATGATTGGAGCTATAAAAAGAAATATCACGGTATGCATGTTCAGAGTACCAGACGACTATTGTATGCTCAGTGACTGGCAGAAAATATATCATTTCATGGTGGAAATCATTTATAATTTTTCTGGGAGTAGATAGATCAATTCCTATACTATAAAACATGTTGCATGGTGCAACACTGTGTGACATGTGCCATATCAGCATTTTAACATAAAAAAAAAAGACTGAGAAATCATCTGTGTTTTATTTTTCCTCTCTTTCAAGTAACATTAAACTCTTATTTCATAGTTTTAATGACAATCTTTCACCAACCGTAACTTAATATTTCACAACTTTCACACTAACTCACTAATTTTTAACTGGTCTTTCACCACTAATGTATTATTTTTCACCGATAAGATGACCTTTTACCATCATTTTATTTAAAACTAATCATTTACTACAAATATACTATTTTTTCACTATTAATGTATGGAACTTTCATTACTAATATATCAATCTTTCACCGCTAATGTAATAATCTTTCATCTGTGAGTTGATCTTTTACCATTATTTTGCTTAAAATTAATATTTCACTACTAATGTACTAAACTTTCACTACTAATGTAACGATATTTCACTAGCGAGTTGATCATTTACTATTATTCTACAACTAAAATTTCACACTAATTTACTGATTTTTTACCACTAATGTATTAATCTTTCACCACTAATGTATTTTTTTTTTAACAGCAAGTTAATTTTTTACTATTGTTCTACTTAAAACTGATATTTTACAACTAATATACTAATCTTTTAGTATATTAGTATTTCTCTTTTACCACTAGTGTAATAATATTTCACTATTGAGTTGATATTTTATCATTATTATACTTAAAACTAATCTTTCACTACTAATGTAATGATTTTTCACCGGCGAGATTATTTTTTACCATTGTTCTACTTAAAACTAATCTTTTACCACCAATATACTTATTTTTTACAATTTTTTTTATAAAAATATATTAATATATATCTCTATTTATAAAACAAAATTTTAGAAATATTATGATTTTTTTTTATGAACCAAAATTAAAATAAATTAATTAGAAGAATTTTTTTTTAAAATAGTACTGTAGTACCGTCTGTTGCATTGTGCTAGACCATACAACATGTTGTACAATATAAATTTTCATAGATAGATTGGAAGTCTCCATGTTTTTTATGTTTCAAACTTGATTGTTAACAATTATGCAATTCACTATAGCTAGTAGCTCTTCATTTTTGTCTTAGAACTGCATGATCAGAACTTCCTATAATGTGAGGTTGCTTATGATTTCTTAAATTGAGCCTAAGCATTCTGTCAATTCTAATATTTGTGGTTTCACTATGTTCAACTGTAAGCGAATAGAATAGGCTCACAAGCTTTCTGGACTCGGTTTGACTTGATGATTTAGCTAAACAAGTTGCCTGCAAACAATAATTTTGGGCTTATTTAATAAATGAACCAAGTCTAAGCATAAAGAATTTAGGTTCAACCTCGTTTATACTACAAAAGCTCGATAGCTGGCTCGGCTCGGCTCGGCTCATTTTTAGATGTGTCGAGCTTGAACCTTATTTTTAGGCTCTTTTATTAAATAATCTCCAACCCACTCTGGCTTGGCCCATTTACTACCCTAATTCTCTTGTCAATTCATCTATACATTACTGTAGCCAAATTAACATTTTCTCTGTAACTTCCTTAATAGCCAACTTATCACCAACTTTTGCTCACTTATTATTCCCTGCCTTACCATGTTTTCATGGGTCATATTGCACAGACACGTATATTTATGCAATCATATAAGGGCTTGTTTGGTATGGTAGTAATAGGGGTGGAAAAAATTCTCCCATATTTTGTGTCTTTTATATTAAATATTAAATAATAATAAATATATTTTTAATAAAATGCCCATTTTAGATCAAATTAAGATCTAAAATGGGTATTCATTAGAATAAGAATATTTAATTTTAACTAAACTATACAAGATATATAAAATATGGGGGTAATTTTTCCACCCCTATTACCCCCTAACCAAACAAGCACTAAGTCTCATGAATCCTCACCTTGACCAAGCAATTGTTTCATCATTTCCTAACTTTTGACACTGCTGAAATTAAGTATCACAGACCGCCATTCTCTAGACCCTCGATGATGCTGCATAACAGCATAAGAGTAAGTTCCTTTTGCCCCTTTCATTTTAATATTATTTAAATATACCTATAAACCAAATCTACTGAGATGGAATATTTTTAAGATGCATAAGAAGTTAGGCACTGAAGTCATGGAACTATGCTCTGAAATTGATTTTCTGCATGGATAAAGGAATATGATGAAAATTGCCTATTTGCACGATGGTTTGATAAATTCAATGAATGACTTTTCTGTTATTCCCAGATGCTATTGATGATCTACCCCTTTTTTGAAACTACTTAAAGAAGTAATTATTATTATATTACTTTTTCCGAAAGTTTTAGCCTAATTTTTTTTTTTTTTCTAAAACTAGTTATTATGGCTAAAAAAGTTTTTTAAGTAGAGGAGTAGTTCCAAATAAGGGGCTAATGTATGAAATCAATTGAAGTAGGGACTTTTCATATGATATTCTATACCATGGACTTTATGATTTGAAGGGTTCCTTTCTTATGGCTTACATTGGATGCATGCATGAAAACTGTTCTTGTTTCTATTGATATCCCAAACGATGCTCAGGATAATTGGTCAAATGATGTCACGTCATGGGAAGCATGTGCGACCAATCACACAGTTTGTCCTAACCCGTAAGTACTCATTCCTTGTTTCCTTGAAGTCCTTCCTGTATGTTCTTATATGTTCACTTGAACATACGAAAGACCCTTTCAGAAGTTGATATAAGCTATCAAAATGTGAAGAGATTGATGATATAAAGAAGTTCTCAGCCTCGTAACTATCAACTTCGGTGTCAGTTGTTGCTTTCAAACAAAAGTCAAAGTGATTATGTTGCCTCTTGGGTTAATCTACAACTTTGAATAGAAGGTGACTATTGGAAAATGACTTTAAGGTAGGCAATTAAATCGTGTTCGCGGTGTCACAGTATCGGAACGTCACAAACGATAAATTATATGTCGCGGTCGTCACGGCATTAATTTTTATTTTTTATTTCACCATATACTCTAATTATTTTTTATTGATCATTTAAATATAAATATTCAATAAACTAGTGTTTTATATTATATTAGAAGTATTAAAGTGAGTCATTATATGCTAAATTTTCCTAATAACCCTAAATTTACTTTAGTATGAAAAAAGACATATTATTTAATAGTAAATGTGAAGATAATAAATAGTAATACTTTATTATAAATCAATAGTAAATTGGTCCAAGATATATATAATAAATGAATAATTTTTTTTTATCATGCATACTTTTTTCTGTAGATTTAAGGATTCGCAATAAATAGCCAATTTATTGGCGATTTATCCCATTTATCGGCCAATTTACCGGTGGTTTATCGGCTGATAAATGTGAAGTTTTAAAACCGTAGCGTATCGGTAATTTTGCATTGTGGTCGACCCAAAACGGCTAAATAGCGGCCGCTACACTATACACTATAGCGGGACCGCTATTTAATTGTATGCTGAAGGAAAAGATATATTTCATGACCATAGGTTGATATTCCTCTTCATTGATGCTGCAAAATTGCTTTGGATGCAGTTCATGTACCCTGCACCAGTAACAAAATGTATTTCATGGCTCTGTGTTACTATCCATGGTGATGTAACTGCTAGTGAGAAGTAGACTTAATGAAGGCAATGCATTAATTTAGAACTAGCAACATCATTTTGGAAAGATATTTAAGCTGCAATGTGTTATGTAACTAATGTTGCAAGTGGATGCAACTAATCCTGACAAGAACGGGCTGTTGCAGGTATGCTTCTGAGAGTGTTAGTCTGGCTTGTAAATACGCATACAAGAACGCAACACCAGGAAGTACATTGGAAGGTTAGTGGCTACCTCCGCTAGTTTCAACTTCATAATACTGAAAATTCATTCTCAAATATCAAATTCAAATTCAGGGTCTCATTTATTGTGTGGGGATGAATTTAAATTTTTAATAGTGGACGAGCTTATTTCCATATTTTTTCTTGGTTGAGTAACAGGATGAAGTGAATATCTTGGAATGTGAAACTCATAACGTATCAAAATACTCAATCTTGCTGGGAATTAGGCATTTGCTTATGTTTTTATATATATTTTTTTTCTTCCTCTCAATAAATAAATAATACTTTTTTCCTTGGGAGTAAGAGGCTCAATAGCCTGGCTAAACTTTAGCCCCCAGTGTACCTGGCTATTTGCTACGCACGGAATCATCAATTTCTTCAAGCAAGATGGAGCATAATTGTCCACATTGTTTGCGGCTTTTTTCCTTTTGGGGCAAACTCTATTTATTTATTTTTCCTGGGTTTGAAATACGAAATGTACGTCGGTCTGTGTTGTCTAATAAAATTAGTCACATTTTTGTTTCGACTTCCCACGTATCCTCTTCCTTCACCTAACATGATAATTTATGTGGCTATTGTGTCTTAGATGAATACTTCCTCTCTCGGTTGCCTATTGTGGAGAAAAGGATAGCACAAGGTGGAATACGCTTGGCCGCTACCCTGAACCGCATATTTGCCTCAAAACCATTGAAATCAGCTGATTGAAGATTTATTAGCTGCCGCTGGGATCTCAAAAAGCTTGGACAACACCTGAAAAGGATCATGTTTGGAATGACATTATTGTGTCAAATATTAGTATATTTAAAATAAACATCATCCTATTCGGACTAACTGAATGTATGTTAACTTTTCTTGTACATATGTATAACTATCTCTGTTATTTGTAGATAAAGTCTTGATGTCAGAAAGTAATACTTCTGTGGATTAAAAACTTCGAAGATGCTTGAAGTATCAGAATATGCTCCAAATTGCTTATCTTTTGGAGCACTCAACGTGGTTCAAAACTAATGTAATGCTTTCACACGATGGAAGCAGCGTGTTTCGTCTGAACTGTGAATCATATATATATATTCTTCAGCAACTGTCTATGTTGGTGATACAGGTTACTTGAAAACAGAGGAACATTTTCTTTTTTATTGCAAGTGAAACAGAGGGAGTATTATTAAGTTAATAGTGTTTGTTGTGATGACGAGGAAGATTGGAGATATCTCACTCTTGGGGTTTGCTAGTTTACTGCTGTTGTTTGTTCTGGTCTTCAATGGTCGGGTCCAAGCATGGAGCAAAGAAGGGCACACCATGACTTGCAGGATTGCACAGGTAAAACGGAAGGGTTTCTAAAGCTTCAGCGATTAATTTTTTATCCGAGCTAGTCAGACCAATAGGGGGGGGGGGGGGCGTGGATACGTTCCAAAGTAGCCATTACTAAAAATCTGAAAATTTTACAGTCTCTTCTGGAGCCGGAGGCTGCTCACGCAGTTAAGAATTTATTGCCGGATCATGTTCATGGCGACTTGTCAGCCCTCTGTGTATGGCCAGACCAGGTTAGGCATTGGTATAAATACCGGTGGACAAGCCCTCTTCACTTCATTGACACTCCGGATGGTGCTTGCAGTTTCGATTACGACCGTAAGAGACCTAATCAGTTACATATACATTGCTATTGTTATGGCTCGCAATATTTGTCATGTACCTTAGTCGTCCCAAATTCCCGCACTTAATGTTGAATAATTGTATGTGATGCATTTAATCTCGTAGGAGATTGTCATGATCAAAAACATGGAGTCAAGGACATGTGTGTTGCTGGTGCCGTTCAGAACTTCACTTCTCAGCTCAGACATTACAAGGAAGGAACTTCTGATCGGCGTTGTAAGAAATCTTTTTAAATTAATTGACCAATCATCTTGGGACATATATATAACCATTTTGTGAAATATTATGCTTACGAGCTCTTTTTTTTTTTTTTTTTCCAAATCGATATGTTGCAGACAACTTGACTGAGGCCTTAATATTCTTGGCTCACTTCATGGGTGATATCCATCAGGTTTGTGATCGATGGTCATGTCATAATTTAATCTTTTCATGCCTTGACGACTTGTAATTTTATGCTTTCTTTCTCCAACTTGTTCCGTGGCTCAACGGTCGCTTGATCTTCTTGCAGCCTTTGCATGTCGGATTTACGAGCGACGAAGGAGGGAACACGATAGATTTGCGTTGGTTTAGGCATAAATCTAATCTTCATCATGTGAGGAAACACTAATCTTCTTTTTTGTGTTCTCTTTGTATCATTCTTGCAGCCGTTGCATCCTGCATGCCGAAATAAAATCACATAATTCATGCCTCTCATAATTTTCTTGCAACGCTAGGTTTGGGATAGGGAGATAGTTCTGACAGCCATGAAGGACTACTACGACAAGGACATGGATCTTCTGCAACAAGACATACAGAGCAATTTTACTGATGTAAGATCAAAATCGCTTTTCCTGCGGGCTTACTTAAATTTGCCAGTGACAGGATTTTATTACTGAACCACCACAAAGGAATATGTGCTTAATATGACTACGATGAATCTTAACAGGGCATATGGTCCGACGATGTCTCGTCCTGGACAGATTGCAACGATCTCCATGCATGCGTAACCAAGTGAGTTTCCCGTTTTGTAAAAATGATCAGAAGGCTACCAATTTAAGGTCATCGATGTTCATCTTTGTACTGTATTTGCTTGTGTTTTACGAACAAACTGCAGGTACGCTCGTGAAAGCATTAACATAGCCTGCAAATGGGGCTACAAAGGTGTTGAGTCCGGTGATACTTTATCAGGTGATTAAACTTCTACAATTGGGTAGGTGGTGGATCAGTTTTGTTAGAATTTTCCTAACAGCTGATGTTATTTTTGCAGATGATTACTTCAACTCGAGGCTACCATTTGTGATGAAACGTATCGCTCAAGGAGGAGTCCGATTAGCCATGATTTTGAACAAGGTGTTCGATCACGGCCATGCAGCAATGGCCGCGCCAACCTGATTATCAATCATATTTTTTATCGTTTCTTTGGCTAACTGCTTATTTAAAACCCCTTCTAGTTCTAGGTGTGGTAGAGCTAGCCATGTTCCTTCAGTCAGCTGTTTGCCGATCCCGTAAAATTATTTGTATTTATAATTTGTAACACTGCCATCACGATTCCCACCGTGTACGATTTACAATCTTAATTGATAACAATAGTGGCTCGCACCGATAGATCATTGTTGTTCTCGAAAGGTATACCTCGCTTGTACCAAAATGGCAAATAATACTCGCAAGATATTGTATCTTATACCCGTCTTTGGTTCCTCAAACTGAGATGTAAGTTGTATCTAGACATGGACATGTAATCGGAGTTGGTCCAATCCGTCCATTTAAATTCGATCATAAGCTTAATAAAATCCAATTCAAAGAGTCCATAGATATGAGTTGATTTAAAAATAAAATAAAATAATACAATTAAATATGAATTGACTCTAAAAATTTTATGGGTACTCATAAATTTATATTGACCAGATCACTCTTCAATTTATTATTAACCTATCTATTAATAAAAATATAATAATCTTTATTTGACAATACTTATTTCCTTTTTGATAGCTCATATTTAAAATTTACACATTTTTTTTTTGAAACTGGCCATTTTTAGGTAATATTAATAATGATAAAGTTATAATAAATAATAGTAAAAAAACTTTTACTTTTTTTCCCCCTTGAAATATAGTTAAAGTGTTAAAAATAGATTAACATTAAATTCATCTTAAGCATAAAGTATTTTTATATAGATAAATAATGATAAATGTAAATATTAACTTTATAGATATTATCCACCCTGTAAAAACTAATTCTATAATAATATGTTATTTAGAAGTGAGAATTTGATCAATTAAGATATCAAATAAAATTATTTAATAAATATTTGCTACGGTGATATTAGAATTAGTATATATAGTTATTTTAATGATATATTTTTTTAGTTGTAAAAGATTTTAAAAATAATCAACTGATAAATAAATAAATAAGTATAAAATAAAATAAACTAAAGCCCATGGGTTGATCTGGCCTAATTTTAATCTAGGCCAATCAAAGTCCACTAATGAATGACCATACCAACCATACTCGATCCGCTTCTGACCCAGTCTAAATCCGTCCAATAACCATGTCTAGTTATATTTTTGTTATCACCCCTATCTAATAATCATGTCTAGTTATATTTTTTTGTCTCCCTAATAGATGTGTGTTGAATATGTAGAGTAATTAAGAATCAACAAAAAAAATTCCATGAAAATCAAGCAATAATAAGCATTACGTGGAGTATTCAATTTAGCTATGAAAAAAATTATATACATATAAATTTATTATTTATGTTAAAGAGTAAAAAAAAATCTTCAAGAACACGGTAAGGAAAAAGGAAAAAAAAAAAGAGAGATGAAGATACACTCCCTCAAAAAAAAAAAATTTATTGTGTTTAGCCATCTAGGTTTGACGAATGACGACCAACTTAGGAAGCATGAGAATGTACAGACACACAAAGAAATACCACAACACGAAGAAGAGGAAGCTTAGAAATATCTTAGAGGCTTGCCTGAAACAAGGGTTGTTAAGCGGTAAAGGTTACTCGTGGACAAAGCTAAAAATCAACTAAGAACAACGAAATACTCCGTACGAAGCATGGGAGATCACGCCTCATGCTCCAAACACGTGAATTTGAGGCCCCCTTCATGATTTTCAATATCCAATCATTTGATTTGAAAAAAAATAAATAAATTCTAGATCGCATAAATGATTTACCCAATGAATAATCAAATAGATCGAATATAAGTTATATACAGACAACATTATTTTAATACAACTTATTATTGGATGCTCACTTCATTCTATAAAGATAATCCTTTAATTTGTTCACATATTATGAAAAAGTCATTAATATTTATAGCAACTTTTCTTTTTGTAAGTTACTTAGATTTATTTGTTGATGGTCTAATAAAAGGGCACGTTAAACAAAGGAATATTGGTAAATATATATACTAACTTCAATATGAATAAGATAAGTGGGCCTTAAGATGGACAAAAAAAAAGAATATTTAACATTTTTGTGAAAGGATGAAGTACTATTTTTCTGTTCTAGAATAAGAGAAAGTAGATTCAATTCCTTCAAAGATGCAATTAAAAAAGCAAGAATTATAATTTGGCTAAGATGGATAATGCGCAAACATTATTTTATGCCTTCATAGAATGTTTTTTTTTATATATAAAAAAAAATTGTTGTTATTGGATTCTATCATTTTAAAGATATAACTATTGTTCTAAATTTAAAAGAATTAGTTAGATGTTATACAATTTAATACTCAAAATGGTTGGTACCTATCATATTAATTTTCTACTTTTATCACTTTGGCTTAAATCGTGTTAGTTTATCATCCATCAAATCGTATAGTGTATTGTCCGATATTACTTATTTAAGTTAGAAAATAATCATTGGATAGTTTAGGATTATTTATGTTAGATAATCGAAACTTTAACTTAAATCACAAATAAAGACTCGTAGATATACAAGGATAGGATATTTAACACACCATATATCCAATTCACGTACACCTCCACTAACTCCACATTCGCACGAATTATGCAACACTCGTCATTGCCGTAATCCCGGAAAGGCAGTCAAGTGTTGTAATTACCAACTAAATATAAGGAATGCTCAAACTTGGCAATATGAAATGGTTTTGTGAGCATTTTTGTAGGACTCTCTGATGCATGAACTTTCTTCACTCTAATTTCTCTGTCCGCAAGTATCTTTGATAACATGAACTATCTTGTAAGCATGGTTAGCCTTTGAATGGGAAGAATCATTCTTGATCAGACAAGTAACACATTAGGTATTTAAAAATACAATAGTAGTCCTTTATACAACACCAAGTTTGAAAATAAGGCCTTGCAGTCATGTAACCTCCTTCACACCTTTAGTAGATGTAATATCACTATAATAAAAATGAGTAACACCAATGATATTAATACCAACGATTATATAGTGTTAAAACTTAACACTGACGATCATTCATCAATATTATATCAGAGGATAAATTTATTTTTGTTTGGAAAATGATGGGAACTATGAAATATCATCGGTATTAAGTGGTGCCAAAATTTTCTCATACCATTTTTTAATTAAAAATTCTCAAGCAAATATATACCGATAAGTTATTTTTGATACCAACGATCATATAGTTGACAATAAAAAATATATTTGATCGAATTACCATAGAGGAAAGTTTGCTACCAAGGAACGATGAAAGAAAATTAAAAAGTTTAATACTGACGATTTGAGCCCTAAGAGTGACGATCCATCGTCTGCAATAAGAAATATATTTGGTTCAAATATTGTGGAGGAAACATTGCCACCAAGGACTGGCAAAAATGAAGAGTTAAATACCAACGATTTGGGCTTTAACACTGACGATCAATCATTGGTATTAAGTGATGGTGTATTTTATGAGCAAGACCAAAATGACATCATGTTAATTTATTTCCCTTAATACCAACTATCGGGATTGATAGAATTAAGGACCGTTTATAATCTACCTACAAAGCCTAGCTCCTCATTTGTCGTGCTTTGTCTTCGTCTTTCATATTCTCTCTTTTATCGCCAAATATTTTGACCATTTTTTCTTCTTCTCTTTCTACTTTCTCCTCAAATTTTTTTTTTTGTTTTAATCTAATTTCTATTTCTTATGAACTTTTTGTTATAAGATTATCTAATTATTACCAAGAACACCACCCTCCTGCGCCACCGTCTAAGCATCATATGCATTTTTAATTTGGTATAATTATTATGTATTTGTTTGTTTTATGTTGATTGTTGTCTTAAAATAAAATAATTTTCTAAATTAGATTATTATAGTTAGGTTTTGTATAATTGGTTAATTACATTTTGTATAATTAAGTTATTAGATTATTATAGTTAGGCTATGTGGATAATTAGATTATTATTTAGTTGTTACTATGCATGTTAGATAAGAACAAATATTAGTACGTTAGAGTATAACAAATATTTTAGTTAATTCTGTTATTAATATATATATATATATATAAGGCAGTATTTTAGTATGTGTATATGTTTCTAAGGTAACATGTTATTACACATTAAATTTGGTGATATGTAATTTTTATTTTTTTGATGAGCTTGTTGGAGTTTAATTAATATTTGTTAAATTATGTGTTTAATTCGTATCTTTGTATGTCATCATGTAATTAACATATTAATTTGGAAAGTGAATGATATAAATATATAATGTTGATTCACGTTGTATGAAAAGTAAATACTAAAAAATAAGATAAATAATTTTAAGATAAGATGTAAATAGTTATTTGTTATTGTATAGTAATAAAAATTAATGGTTCCAATACATAAAAAAAATGAAAGTATAGAAACGTTTAGCTTATAGAGTAATTAATTAAGATAAATGAAATTGTTTTTACTTTTTTTAATTTTAATTAATTTTATATAGTTATGCCCTTGTGAAATTATTCAACTAATATATTAGTGTTCATTGAATATAAAAAAAAAATTATTTAGGATGTCTTGACCATAGAAAACAATTAATAACTATGCATGAACCTATATATTAAAAATTGAAGGTAAAGCATTAAATATTAATGAATTTTTCAATGTATGAATTTGTTTAATGATTAATCTATAATATATACTTATTTTAGGTAAAAAAATTTATCTTGAACTTTATAGAGTAATTAATGAAGATGATATATATATATATATATATATATATATATATATATATATATATATAAAGAAGCTTAAGGTTTTATAAAGAATAACTACATTTGTCATACCCCTATTTTTTACTACCAAAAAATAATGTTTAAAACATTACAGAATCTGAAAATACACCTAGGAAAATGGGGTGTTACCATCGTACTTGACATAAGATAGACATCCGCTGCTTATCCTATATAAAAAATTAGGCTAAAAACGACCAATACATTTAAAAACAATAGAGTGTGCATATAACCAATTACATAAACAATTTGGAAGATTGTTCACATCGAATGACCTTAATGATACTTGACCAAATCATTACAAAAATACAAGTAGATAAAGTACGGGCTACATTTAAACGAAGTTAGGGTATAAATATGGAATGAAAACCACAGTTGCCATGGATCCCACAAAATCTCCGGATGTCCATGGTCTCAAGCCTCGAACCTAAATTGAGGTAGGACCTCTACTGGTCATCCCTAAAAACATGTGCATATCCCTCTACTAGTAGGAATAAACAAGAGATCGAGCAAACGGGCATATCAACATGCTACGTACCGAGTAAGCCAAGTTTCTCCCTCAATGGAAACACAAGTACGCAAATTCTATCTTACATAGATAAAATATATAACATGCATCATGCTAATGGCACATACGTAAGGATAAGAGTATATCAGGATATACTATCATGCATAACTTAGACAATGCTAAACATATCATGCTTGGTTTCACATTATAATCATGTATATACTCACACACACTACAAAATAATTGACTTTTACCAACAGAAACTTAGGGACATATACTTTTTCTGTTGGTAAAAGTAACTAATACCAACAGATAATTTTCTGTGGACAACAATGTAGTTTTTCCCACAGAATTTTTTTATCTGTTGGTATTAATATGTTATGCCAACAGATCTTTTACCATCACTTATATCTATGGTTATTAGTAGTATTATACCAACAGAACTAATACCCACTTTTACATCTGTTGGTATTAGTGTTTATAAAATTCAATAATAATATTTATTTTTATATAATTTTAATAATGATTAATTCTATTCTTTTTAATATAATATAATAATAATAATAATAAATCATTAGTCATTATTAGAAATAATATTTTACATATATTATTATTAATTATTATTTTATTTCTAATTTTTATATTAATATTTTTTATGATGGTGTCCTTTAACAATTATAATGAAATAATATATATTATATCTACTACCATTTACTATTAAATTAATTTATTATTAAATACTACCAATTATCATTCAAATCTATATTATCTTAACAATAATAAATATTATCAATAATCATTCACATTATTAATAATATATTAGTAATTATTAGATACTATTATTAATTTATTTAAAATAATGATTCATATTATTCTTATTAATATAATTATTTATTAATTATTACTAAGAATAATTATTTTAGGACATTATTATTATTATTATTATTTTAATAAAAAAATATTATTACTAATTGTTGGAAATTATGGTTAATATTTATATTATTCATATTTGTATTTATTTCCCATTATTAATTATTTTTAATAATAATTATTATTTTATTATAAATTATGATTAATATTATCTTAATAATACATTATAAAATATTAATTTCGATTAAATTTAATCTATTTAAAATTATATTTTTGACATAAATTCTTTTAAATATTTGAAAAAGAAAAAAGAAAGAAAGAAAAGAAAAAGAAAAAGAAGGGGTCGGTCGACCTAACACACGCACGCAGGTACCCGCCTACCCCCTGCCCCTTATGCCCTTTCTTGTTTGAGTCTCGAGAGTGCCATATTTCTTCTGAGTGACTGAGTCTCGACACCTCCGCCTTGCTCCCAAAAGGCGATACCCTCGCCCTCAGGGCCCCCGCCGGCTTGCCCGCCAGCCATCACGAGGGAGGTAAATTACGGTGGCCCAGTAGCCGAGATCCATGGCAGGCCCGCGGAGCTAGGGCGCCCACAAGGAGCCACCCCCACAAACGGAGGGTTGAAACTCCCACACTACAGCTTGTCCCCCGACAGACTCGAACCCGGGTACCTTGCTCCCACATACCATGCCTCAACCACTGGGATACGCCCGTCCAGGCCTCGACGCCTCCGCTTGTCTCCCTTGGTTCCTGTGGTTCGCTGCCTGCAGGTAAGGATCGAGTAGCCACCGTCGCACACCGCCTCACCGCCGCTCGACCGTGCCGCCACAGCTCCCGGTCGTCGCACACGGCAGCATCAGGGGAGCAGCAGCAGTGGAACAGCAGCAATGGAAGGGCAGCAACGAGGCAGCAGCAAGGCAAGAAGGCAAAAGCGGCGCGCCACCGGCCGGACAGCTCCAGCATCGGTCGGCCACCGGCGACTGCTCCTCTCCCACCGACGAAGCTCCGCCGCCCTTCACCTGCATTGATTTGGCTGATTTCGTTTGGTATAATTTCCTGAAACCCTAATTTTTGTTTTGATTAATTATGAAAGAATGGGCTTTAATTAAGCTAAATTAGTTATTTAATTAAGTATATATGTATTGTATGATTGAATTGGATATGCTAATTATGTGATATATGTTGATTTTTGGAATTTGTGATTATTGACCCGGTTATGTCCGGATATGTTGGATTCGGTCAATTAAGCTATTTGGGATAATTTGATTATGCATTATACTTTAAAATATTCTTAATTTCGTATTGGAATTGTCAATTTAAGAAAATTATGTGAAATTATTCGGAATTTCATTTTTAGGTCAAATCCTTGCGGATTTAAATTGAATTGTATAATTGAGTTATTTTTATTATTTGATTATACATTTTGTAATAGAATATGTTTAATTTCATTTCCGAACCGTCAATTTAAATATTTTGGCAAGATTTAACAGAATTTATAGTACGGGCTCAAAAACGCTAATTTTGTAATAGAAAATGAAGGAAAATTATAGACTCTCCTTCCTCGATCGGTCGAGCCTCATTCATTCCCCATACTCCTCCTCCATCAATGTCATTGTGATTAATTAACTAAGCCGAGACAGCGACATGTACAAGCTAGCATAGGAGATGAATTGATTGAAAAAGACTACGAATTTCAATTATATCCAACTTATTATCAAATAAATTAGCTCTTCGAATCATTGTGTGATTAATGGAAAATTTTGGATTCAAAGGCGATGGCTTGCAACCGATTAGCGGTGCTAGCTACTCACATATTAGTTGCTGAATCGACGAACGATGCACTTTGTTTCTCATCGATTATTGAACAATCGTGTGTTTCTACTCAATTTATAGTTTAGCCACCCTCTAATTTGAAGGATTCACTGTCAATTATTGGTGCGAGGGCAGGAAAAGACACCAACTTCAGGTATCTAAAAATGGAATTGTTAAAGTGACTGATTTTGAGAAGGTATGGTATTTATTCCCATTTACTTGTTGTTCCTTCTAACTTTTGTTACATTTTGAGATGTTGAATTTGCGTCTATTGTTCATTTTCTTGATGAAGATCATGAGGTTTTGTTAGAATTAGCATACGTTATTTATGAATGAAATTTGGTTCATCTTTGGCATCCATAATTTTGTGACTTAACTGTTTTTGGTTCTATTTAAAGGATGATTAATTCCTTCGGCATGCCACATTTTGATTGAGGGAATTTTAAGACAGGATCATTGTAGTAGCTTTGAACAAGCAATAAGTGGAGTCATGCATGTATGATAATGAGTAGTGGAGATATTGGCTTATCAAATTGCTCTTCTCTAATTGAATTACTAACGCTCTTTTTCCGATTAATATCTTTATCTAATCACTGTCCTTACTCTTGTTAACCTATCTTAGCCGACCTATTGAAAAGTTCTAAGTTTATGTCTCGTCATAGGTTCTCAAAATATTTATTAGATGAGGAATCCTAGTAAATTATTATAAATAGTTAAATATTAAATAAATTATGCAATCCAAACCTAGAAGATAGTTTCCGTACCAATCTTATGCAAAACCCAAACAAAAAAAACTTTGGATATGTATATACTCAATTATTTTTGAGTTTCCTATGCTTAAATTTTTTTTCCATTTATTTATCCAACTGATTCTATTTCTCCTTTTATTTTTTTATCCCCTTTAGCCATAACATTGAAATTTATCCATGCTAATTAGGATTTTTCATGAGATGGTTATCTTGCCACATCAAATTTTATCTTAGATAATTCGTATATTATATAATCATAATGCAAATTACACGCATTTTTTTATATCATAAGATAATATATATATGTTTTATATAAGAATAAGTTTTCCTGTGAAGTTAGGCATTGAGATTTTATTACATGGAAAATAATGAATCAAATGAAAACAAAAAACAATTGTAGTAGAAATAATTAGAGTGAGTGAGTTACGTTGTGTTCACTATAAATAATTAACGTTATTATTAATCTATTAAATTTTTTGTGTTTAATGGCAAATTTTTTATCGTTAATGTCATTAAAAAATTTAAAAAAATTATTGGTTCCCTAAAGAGTGCAAACTCTCATCATCTAGCTTTTTGATATGAATTTAGATTAATATGATTAAGTTAATTATATATATATTTTTAGGGAAAACATGTTGACGATTATTATCAAATGGAGGATGACAAGAATGAAAAGGATGACACTGAAGAGGAGAATGAAGAAGATGATGTTTGATGCGTTTTTATAAAAATTCTTTTGTGAGTTGGCTTATGAAGACGGTTGATGCTTTTGTTTGTTAGCTTACGAATATGATCGATATTTTTGTATATCAAATTATGAAGATGCCTAGTGTTTTTGTATATATGTTAGCTAACGAAGATACTCGGTGCTTTTACTCGTAAGCATACGAAGATGCTCGATGATTTTGTATATCAGCATATGAAGATGTTTTTGTATAATAGCCGATGATTTTGTATATCAATGTATGAAGATGTTTTTGTATAATAGCTTATACTATAAGTCATTTATATAGTATTGTACTTAAAGGACTGTTATGCCTTTGGAAGCTAAGAAACTAATTATTTTATACTACAGGTGGATATTGGATATTTGATATTTTGTACGTTTTGGTCGGTACAGGTTTTACCAATACACACACACACACATACAGGGTTAATATGTATATCCAACAATATATATATATTGGCAATAAGTTTTAGTAACAGATATAATATTGTGTTTAATACTTTTACACACAGATATGATTGTGTGGTTAATTCTTTTTATCACAGATATAATTTTGTGCCTAATACTGCTAGTCACAGATATTATTTTGTGGGTAATAGTTTTAATTACAGATATTGTTTTGTGGGTAATACTTTTAGTCACATATATTATTTTGTGGTTAATACTTTTACTTACAGATATAAGTGTGGGCATAAGTTTTACTAACAGATAAATATCTGTGGACATTATCAATTATTCCCGACAGATGATATATATCTGTGGGTAAAACTTTTAAGCACAGAGTTTTTACCCACAGTTTTGTCACAAAAAGATATCTGTTGGTAAAAGCTTTTGCCAACAGAAAAATAGCTTTTACCAACAGATAAGGCCCTGTTGGCACAAATCATTTATTTTGTAGTGACATATAATAGCAGATTAAATCTAAGTAATCACTGGGGTTTATTTCCAATTAGGATATCAGAATTTGGAAGATACCATGGAGCTATTGTTTTATGTATGTAATCACTGCCATATAGGAACAAATAAGTGTTTAATCCTGAAGTTACTTATAATATTTTCAACCATCAATCTAGATGGTTGTTCTAATGGAAGTATCTTAAAGCTAACAAGATCAAAAGGAAGACAAAGAAGTAACGAATTCAAGTGGCATGGAAGTCCCTAGAGGGACCTTACCCAAAGCTCAATAAGGATGGTGAAATTATGAACAATGGATGATTTGTGTGGGGCGGGAGGAGTTATTAGGCCTTGCCATGAACTTAACTCATGCAAGAATTTATTGCTTTTAGGGAACTTTGCTGCGAAACATGGCTACCGAGAGGCAAATAGTGATGTGGATATTTTGGCAGCTTTTGGGGATTTGCACTTCAAGGATCTCTCTCTCTCTCTTAATGTGGGTCATTTTGCCTCAACTGTAATTTTAAACTTTTCTAAATTTTTTTTTGCATTTATAGTACCACCGACTTTAATGATGATAAAAATTTAATTGGTTATTTTTTTATTAGAAGTTGACTACGAATATTATATAGTCCATTAGTATAAAAAATAAAATTATTCTATCAATTTATATATATTTTAAGAAATTAATAAAAGTAATATTAAAATTATATTTACATTATTTATTGAAAAATAGTAAATCATTTAATATATAAATATGGGAAAAAAGTAAGGGTAAAAATAAAAAGTAAATTTTAATTTTTAAAAAACAATTTATTTTATACAAAAAAATTAATAATAAAATATCTTCTTCTTTTTTATAGGAATGGATTAATATTTTATCATAAGATAAAAGCGATTATATAGTTCATACTTTGCGACTACTGTACAACATAGCCGCTGTATGTGGCATCGCACGGTAAAGCCGAGAGACTTCACTTCGCATCGAAGTGTGATAGCGCTCAACTTTGAAGATTCAATTTCTACCGCCCTTATCCTGCATTATTTACTTGTTTCTTGTGGGCTTGAGGTTGGGAATGGAAGCATGAAAATTTTTCTTAACAATAAAGGAAGGATAACAAAGTAGAAAGGAAAATCCTTCCTTCCTGACTGTGGCATGAACACGCTAACAATTAATACAGATGAAGCTAAGGATATTGAAATTAAGCCACGGGTCAACACGACATGAAAACGAAACCATGATTATTAAAACTTATACTTAAATTATTTAAGAAATTTAATAACCATGATTATTAAAGCTACTTTCATTCATTAAAATCTACTAACAACAGGAGGTGCATATCATCACGATTCTTATGATCTCCTTCATCTTTAAAGTGTTACTATCATTACCTCTCTCTTCTTCCTTTTTTAACTCAAAACACAAACCACGTGTTTATTAAAGAATTCAGGCACCCATATTCTCCGCTTTTAATGAAGGATTTAGATATGTCATTGGTTAATTATTAGAACGGTTTTTTTTAATGAGTGATAGGAGACATTTATTAAGAATTAAATATTTTATCTAAAATGATATAATTATTGCATTTACTATAATGACAAAAGAGGATTATTGATGTTAAATACCATTATATATATATTTTAATAATGTTAACCAGTGTCCATAGATACTAATCAGAAGAAGAAGGAAAAAAACCACTTGTGTTGTAGTATTACATGACAACTAATAACATCGCATGGCAGCAAATTCACTTATTTTAGGTGGGCATGGTGGTAAGTAGGGCTGTAAATGAGCTGAGCCAGTTCGGTATTCGGCTCGGCTCGTTAAAAGTTCGATTCGGCTCGACCCAAACAGAAAAAAGCTCGGTTCAATTCATTTTTTGGCTTTGGCTTTGGCTCGTGAGCTCGGCTCGATTCGGCTCGTTAAAAGCTCGATTCGACTCAGAGCTCAAACAACATTTTAGACTCGTTTAATTAAATGAGCCGAACCCAAACTTGAGGGTATTCGGCTCGTCTACGGCCCTAGTGGTAAGGCTTCTTGATTAAAGCAAACGTTCTCATCGATTAATATTAGTTAGGCGGGCCACGCTACTTGGCTTACATCACCATTGTCCCAATTTCCTTCCTACTTTTAGTACTAAAATTATTATTACTTTTGGTTTTTTAATTGTAAATTTTAAGACTTTTTCTGAGTATTTTTATTTTTTAAATATACATTAATCATTTGACTAAGTATAATAGTAATAGTAGTAGTAGTAATAATAATAATAATAATATCATATTTTGGAACGACGGAGTGCAGAATCTGCAGAGGAACATGAGATCTTAAATTTCATCATTGTCCCCAATTTTCACTTGGTACAAGAGCAATCACAGGCTAGGACCGCTAACCTTTCGTTCTTAGCATTAATTAATTAATTAATTAATTTTACTAAAACTCGTACTTGAAATTTTATAAGTGATTAGCGTACTATAAGCTAATGTCCGATCTATCCCACCCGTTTATTACCCACCTTTTTTACTAACTTGCCTATATATCCTCTAATATATATATTCTTTATAAAACTACCCTTCTTATTTTTCTCTCCCACTTCCAAAACTCCATCTCAATTCTCTCAATTCCTCATCCTCTTTCATCCCTTCATTTCATTCAACCAACAGAAGAAGAAAGCATCAATCATCCACCATTTTTATAAAAGTTAACATACATATAATTTTATTATTAATTGTTAATTTTTTTTAACCTGATATTTAATAAACTTAACAAAATCAATCGAATGGAACACAAATATAAAACAATTAATACAACCATAATCTATAAAAATAAAATCAATCGAATGTAACACAAAAATAAAACAATTAATACAACCATAATCTATAAAAATAATCATTACCAACCAATAGGACATCGAAAATCAACACCAATATACGTATTTTCTAAACTAACACTTTTAAGTATAATGAGTGGTAGCCTGATAAAAAAAGCACAACCCAAGGTTCTTTATATGGTCTGGTAGAGGCCGGTTTATCCAGCTTTCCAGAAACGGGTGGTTGTTCACGCCCAATAATAGGTCGTCCCCCCTCCCCCAGCTAAGCTAATTAACGAAACAAAAATCCAGTCTTTTTTCATTTGACTAGAAACTAATCAAACTAAAAGTAAATCTACAACACCCGAGCGGAAAAAAAAAAGGAAAAATGTTCAGGTTGGACTGAATCATCATAGTGACCAATTGAAGACCAACCGACCGTTAAACTTCTTCAAAGAACAGGTAGGTTCAACGAGGACGGTCGGCAGGGGTTGGTAGAGAGAAGATGGAGGCGACGGAGTGAGCGAGACCCATCACAATCCCAATTTTCACTTTCCCTCTCTTGGGTATCAAACGCCTCCTACAAATCCTCCTTCCCGACGGCGGCCCATTTCCTCCTTTCATTCCATCCTTTCTTGCCCTTGATTCAGCTGCCATCTGATCGTGTAATTTGATCAATTTAGCCTGCCGATTTGTTTGTGTTTGTTTTTTTCAAAGCGTTCGACGATAAGATAATTAATAGGATCTAAGCTGGTTTGAAACAAGTTTGTGGAGGAGGAAGGATGGCTGCGTGCAGAGATTAACAGAGCGAGAGTTTCTTTCCGGCGTAGGTATGGAGAAGGAGGGAGTGACCGGCCCTGGTGGGCTAGACTAGACTGGAGTGGAGCGCTTCTGCTCTGTGGCTATGGAGGGGGTGGGGGGGGGGGAGCGGGTATATATAGGGATGTTATGTTATTGGATATCTGATAATTCTATTTAAAATATTAAATAATTAATTTAATATTTTTTTAAATTATATATTTAATATAATAAATAAAAAATACAATAAATTGAATATTTAATTCAATAAGTTATATACATATATATTTTAAATATTATTTATTTTTTTAAAAAATTTATTTTATATAATTATGTATGTGTGTGAAATAAATATTTATTGTAAGTAAATTTTATACTTTTTAATTATTATTTTAATTAAATATTTAATCATTATCTAAAGTTTAAAAATTATTAATTGAATATAATGTAATTTAATATTCAAATGAAATTATTAGATCATATTTATTTAAATTGGATCAATTTTTTTTAATTAAATATTTTTTTATATAATATTTTTTAATTAAAAATCGTCCGAAAATTTAGGATATTCAATAAATTATTTATTATATAATTTAAAAGTTCAAATATCTGAATTTTTTTTAAATATTTAATATTTAAAATATTTGAAATTTTTTATTAGATGTGATATTCGATTTATAAATAACCTATTAAGTTTGTATTGTCTACTGATCAGCGGACCTCAAGTGGCGCGGTCGGACGGAAATGACCCTCGATTTTGGAACATTTTCGAGTTTCATGATTTAGGCTAATCGGGAGCAACCAACGCCACCAAGCCCACCATCTAAATCTAAATGTGACGGTGCTTCCTATTTCAAGTTAAATAAATGTGAACCCGTTTCGGAAGGAAAATAGAAAGACGGTCAACGTGGAGTGTGAACGCGTTTTGTTTCTCTCTAGGGATCTGTTTCTTTCGATTCCGTTAATTAACACTAACAGTAACAGATAACATATACAAACACACCCACGTGTGTGTAGCGGTGGAGTGTGGTAGATAGCATTCTTCTTCACGAACCCACCTATGGATTTAACTGTAGAGTAGCGACACCATCATTCCAAATTTTGACCCACTCTCTCTGAACAAAGCTCTCAAATCCTTGACCTTATATCCGATACAGCTTGCCTTCATACTAACTTAACTTTATTTGGTGAACGAAAGAAGCGGTCCCGTCCCCGTGGATGCCATCGAACACAAAATTTAAATTTGCTGTGGCACGGACAGGTCGAGCAAGAGAAGATTAATAATTTCGATTAAGGTATAATCATATTTGGAGATAATTAAATGGACGTATTACTATAATAATAATAATAATAATATATTATTATTATTATTATTTTCAGCATCATTTTATTAATATTTTGAGGCTTAGATTATTAAATTTTATTCTTTCCGTTAAAAAAAATCAAAATTATTGACTATTTTAAAGACACACATTAACTATTTTATTCTTTATAGTATGATGTATTATAATATAAAAATATCATAATTATTTTAATATCAAAAACATTTTAATATGGAAAAGATGTGAGTGCTAACATATGGTTGTGATAGAAAAATACTAACTTTACGATCAAAATAATTACAACTATCTAATAAGATACGAATTCTATATGCACATGGTTGTAAGAAAAAGAAAAACTATAAATGGTTTGATTCTAACTTCTAAGCACTACTCTAATAATGGCCACGTATTGCTCGGGGGAAAAAAAAGGTTAGATGGCGACGTTAAGGAGCATCATTTTGGCAGTCTCGATTAACGCGGACGGAAAGCTTCGATTCGATGTTTACCGTCCTAGAGGACCTCTTCCTTCTTTCATATGCTTTTAAGTTTTTTCTTTTCCCGAAGGATCGGATATGAATAGTTGATGTATACGTCCCCTGAGGTAAGAATATGATCGATGCATAAATGAAAAAGGAGAGTATATTAAGGTTTAAGTCGGAAAGGTGAGTTGAATGAGTGAGTAAGATACTAATTAGATGAGTTGTCATGATGTGGCCATCCATTATCTAGCGCCAGGTTCGATAACAGAGCTTCTTGGTCAAGATTACCCTGGTTCACCGACTTGCCGAAGTCATCCCGGTGTAATTTTATCAGTACTAGTCGGAGGTCGACAATCGGATTGGAATCTGAATAAGATTGGACTGTTTTATCGTATCGGATCGAATTATATTTATATTAGATAATTTTAGAGTCATTATATTATATCTAACCAGATTATATTGAGAATGAATAGACATTAATTTTAGTAAAAAAAAAAAACACTTTGTTTTACTTTCTATTTGGACGTGGGTTTTTGAATTGTTTTATTTTTTGGATCGGATTAAAGCTATTTTAGATTAATACGATGTTCATGACAATTACTAATGTAGGTATGGAGCAGAGATTAATAGAGCGAGTGTTTCTTTCCGGCGTAGGTATGGAGCAGGAGGGAGTGACCGGCCCTGGGGGACTAGACCAGAGTGGACTCGAGTGCCTCTGCTCTGTGGCTGTGGATGGGGGAGCGGGTATATATAGGGTCGTTAATGTTATTGAATATCTGATAATTTTATATAAAGAATTAAATAATTAATTTAATATATTTTTAAATTAAATATTTGATTTAATAAATAAAAAATAAAATAAATTGAATATTTAATTCAATAAGTTATATATATATAATTTTTAAATATTATTTATTTTTTTATAAATTTTTGTTTTATATAATTATGTATGCATGTGAAATAAATTTTTATTGTAAGTAAATTTTATATTTTTTAATTATTATTTTAATTAAATATATAATTATTTTATAAAGTTTGAAATTACTAATTATATTAAATATAATGTAATTCAATACTTAAATAAAATTATTAGATTATATTTATTTAAATTAGATTAATTTTTTTATTTTTTGATTGAATATTTTTTAATTGTGGTTCGTTTAAAAATTTTGGATATTTAATAAATTATTTATTATATAATTTAAAACTTTAAATATATGAATTTTTTTTTCTAAATATTTAATATTTAAAATTTTTATTAGATGTGATATTCGATTATTAAATAGCCTTTTAAGTATGTATTGTCCATTGATCAGCGGACCCCAAGTGGCGCGGTCGGACGGAAATGACCCTGGATTTTGGAACTAATCGGCAACCAACGCCACCCCACCAAGCCCACCACCTAAATGTGACGGTGCTTACTTTTTCAAGCTAAGTCTATGTTTGGTATTGGGGTGGAAAAATTTATTTGGAGGTAAAATTTTACTGTTAGGTCGGGGAAATTTTTTTCCCGATTCACCTGTCAGGTAATTTTCTTCTCCCCACATCTTCTGTCCTCCCCGGCTCTCCCTCCTCGTGTCTTCTCTGCGCCGGCTGAGTCCTCGACACCAGTTGCCTACCCTTTCTCGCTGTCTGCCTGTCGAAGCTTTCCTCTCTTAGCCGAAGCCTGCCCCTCGAAGCTACTCTCCGGTGCTGCCTTCAACAGATCTGTAAGTTTCATTTATGAATCTGTGCTGCCTTCAACAGATCTGTAAGTTTCATTTATGAATCCGGTGCTAATGTATACCTGTATTTTGGTTAATGTTTGTGGTCTGATATGGCTTCTCGAAGCTTAATGTTTCATAGCTTCCTTCCATGCCTGGAATCCGTAATTCTCATTGGCAACTTAGCTGTTCGTCTTTCTGCAACTTTAAGGTCGTGAAACTATGTATGATTGGATTTGTTTCTTGTTTTTGTTCTTTTGTTTTCATTGCTACCGGCCGATAGTTGCAGGCGTAGGGCAGAGCTGATATCAATTAAGCAGAAGGGTTGGTTAGAGACATAATTGTGTGAAAATTAGCTGTCTATTTTTTATTTTATTTTTGCTGGAAGAAAAAGACGATGGTGATGATGGTGTTGGATCAAACGAAAACCAGAGGCATGGGCTGAGAGGAAGGGGAAGGAGAAGGAAGGAAGGTGGTCAAGGTGTTGGGCTGGGGAAAACAGATCGGAAAAATGGAGATGGTTCAGTAATATAAAAAAATTGATATAAACAGAGTATGAATTTTCTTGGGAAATTGTTTAATGTTGGGGTAACTAAGGCAGCTATGGTATCTTCGGAATTTATGAGAAACCAACAAAATGGCTACTATTTTTCTGCTGCTACTGCTGCTATATATTTCATGGCTGTTGCTGCCTCTTTTCTCCTTATTTTCCCTTGGCCTTTTAACCTCCCCAACATCTATCTCCATCTTGGTGTAACTTTGGTTTGTTAGGAGGCTGTTTGGGTGTGTTTTTGTGGATGGTCTTGCTGCGTTTTTCGCCCCTCTTCTGCAGAACTGCAGCTGCATTTTTACAGCCCCTGCACCACCATCTATCACCTTCTCCCCTTGTTTTTTTTTTGTGGCTCCGTTTCCTCCACAGCAGCCTCCTCCAATCTATTATTTGATTGGATTAATTTGATGGTTGATAAGCAAATTAAGCTGGAGGAATTTTATAGTTCGTTGTATTATGTATGTATGTATGTGTGAGGGGGGGGTGTTGGTCGAGCAAGAAGGGAAAGGAGAATGAATGAAAAGATTAATTAACAAAGGAAAATGATAGAGGTTACCTAATTGGTCGGATCGTTTCCATTTTTCTTTTTTATTAAAATTGTGAATGATGGGAGTGTATGAATGATAGAGTTGCTGGTACAATTATTGAAATTATTTCAATGTTTATGGATCACACACACACGGATATATAAATATTCATAATAGCCTTCTCATATTGTAGTTTACTTGTTTGAAATCAGAAGTGAACATGTAGTTTCATGACTGAACCTCTTATAGTCGGGGTTGATATCTGTCATAGTAATTTGATGAAGCCATTCACAATTAGACCCCACAGCATAGAGAAATCCATCCAGGAAATATCTCACAATCAAAGTCTCCAGTACATTTCAAAAACGCATATCACTGTCGATCAATTTCAATTTCCAGCAGTCGGGATAAGCATGCCATATTAATGGTCCATACCCTCCATTTCTGAAATTGAATATGCTTTCACATCTCAAATGATGTAACAAGCGCAAGGGGAAATGCAGACAAATCACCATAAACGCAGCAAAAATGACTCATGGAGATAAATGGAGAAAAAAAATAAATTTCAAATTAGTTAATATCATAAATGATGAATTGGAATCTTTGAAGATTTATCATCGATTTAACAATAGGTTAGTTTATAAGTAAAACAGTACTTAGTTTGAAACTAATTATTTTAAATGAATATATAGTCACCACTTATAATGCGGTATTTATAAACAAGGTTCTATCAAACAACTAAATGAGCCTCGAATAAGCTGTAAAACCTTTATCGGTAGAGCTATCTGACTTAAAAAAATGAGCTCAAGTCAAACTTGTCTGAACTTAAAATAACTTGTTTAATAAATGAATATATAAATAAGTTTGAACTTGACTTCATTAAATTAATAAACAAAATAAGTCTAGCCTTTATGAAATCAAATTAAATTGGCTTGTGAGTCAACTTAAATTGTTAACGGCTCTAATATGTTAATTATCTTTGAAATTACTATGAGCATACTTATTCGATGGAGGCAACATATATGATTTAATGAGGTGAGCCCGGGAGGGACCAAGCTAGAAAGATTATAGTATTAAATATGGATGTAGCATGTCAAAAAGGATCCGTTTTCAATCTTTGGTTTCGGTTTAGAAAAATTAAAATAAAATGGAACATTCAATAAATTATATAGTAGCTTGTTATCAATTTGATTTCATGGTTTGTTCCTTTTATCCTTACCATTACAAAACAACGAAGTTTATGATGATCCTTTATTGCAGGTCGGTGATCTTTGCTTGACTTTTGGACACTGGTACATTTATTCTGTGTGGTGCTTTTCTTTTTGATCACAAGTAAGCTTCCAGTACATTCATTTTTTCTTGAAAGTTTAGTTGGTTTATGAATGATACTTATAATTTATGTAACTTGGATCATTCCATATACATTGTGGTGATTTTTTTTGTAAACAAAATACTATATGCAGCCATGGCTCGTTTACCATTATCAAGGACAGAAAGGAATATTGTGGTGGCATTTTGGTTTATTAGATTGAAGAATCAATACATAATATTATTATTAAGTTATCTACTTGATGTACTAGAATCTATCAAACAACCCAAGATGACTGTACATTCAGCTCAAAGAACTCTTGAGCAAGGAATTAAGAATGTATATGGAATAAAACTATTTATTTATTTATAGGTCTTATGAGATATGTGTAAGTGAATCAAATGTACATTGTCACATGAGCGTTAGACAATTCATATCTTATGAGGTGATAATACAATGTCAAACATACATTGTCACAAGGTCTTTAACCAATTGGTTTCTTTTAAGGCAATAATACAATGTCAAATAGGTGTAAGGGAATTAAATATACATTATCAAATGGCTTTAGTTGATTCATATCTTCCGAGGCAATAATACAATGACAATTAGATGTAAGGGAATCAAATGGTTCACCATCACATGGGCTTTAGTTGATTTATATCTTTTGAGGTGACAATACAATGCCAAATAGATGCAAGAGAATCAAATAATCCATTATCACACGGGCTTTATTCGATTCTTATCTTCTTAGGTGACAATATAATGACAAATAGGTGTAAGGGAATCATGTGGTCCATTATCACATTGGCTTTAGTTGACTCATATCTTCTAAGGTGAAAATACAATTGCATATAAGTGTAAGGGAATCAAATGATGCATCGTCACTATAGAATTAATAAAATATATAAACATTCGTTAAAAAATTAATTTTAAAAATATTACGCAATCAAATATAATAACTAACACAATGTAGTTAAGGAGAAAAATTAAAAAATAATTAAATAGTACATTACAACAATATTACACAATCAAATACGATAAATGAAACAATAGAGTTAAGGATTATCTATCATCATTCTCATAGCTTCTAAATATAAGATATGATGATATACTTTCTCTTGGTAGGTCATATTAGAGATGTCACAACAAATTATAGCCATATTTAATTCTTTTTCCTTCAACTGCCTTCATTCATCCCTGTATTGTTTTTGTTTTGCCCTATCATTCTCCTTGTCTACTTCCATTTTCTTTAATATCTTATTTCTCTCTCGTGCAATATCCAAAAGCACATTGATATTTGAACCTGCACCTTTAGATTGTCTATTTTCTTTTGCCTTTCTCATCTCCTTTTGCTTCGCTGCTTTTTTCTTTCTTTCTTTTTTCTATAGGTCCTACGAATGGAACTTTAGTCTTTGAAGCATTAGGAGGATGAAAAGGTGTACACACCTGAATCTAAATCTTTTGCTCAATTTGACGTAGAACCTTGCCCACTACCTTCATTCATTACCATCCGTTTTGGATGGGTCTTCACAAGTTTCTATACATCATTGCTATTAAATAGGCTATTATTTCTTATTCTATATTTTAAATGCACATCTCTAATTACATCTATCTTATTGACACTAGTTTTATTACATTAGCAAATATTACTATGACAACCATGAAATTGATTAAATTTTTATTATCATAAGAAAATTGATTCATCACTCACAACTCTTTCTAGTCATATGCCACGATATTCTTCAAAGTGTGCCATCATTTTTTTTTTCAGAAACCCTTACATTTTTTCCCGTTTCCCTAAATTGAATCATAAGAAAAATGTATCCATCCATTAAGATGATTTCTTCTTCTTTAACTGTCAATTTACCATAATATCGGCTTCCAACCTCACATAAAGATTCAACATGAGTGTCAACTTCAACTTGATTTTGGGTGAAATATTCTAGAAATTCACAACCGCCCATATTATAGAGAATTTAATGTTTGAAAATTTTCGATTAAATGGAAGTGCAGTATTTGGAGGTTGAAAGAATTGAAGACTTGGATTGAATGAGTGACGTGCCTCTTTTGAAAATGATGGATTTTGAAAATTTTAATAATATTGCATACTCTGAAAATTAAAATTTTGTGGATATTGAAAATTTTGGATATTTGGAGAACTTGGATTTGGAGGATAATGATGACTTTTGATATTCTCAAAATTCGAATTTTGGATTTTTTGGTTTGGAAACTCTCTTGAATCTAAATCATTTGGATTATCCAAAAGATTTAAAAAATTAATTCTTTAGGATCCACTTTTTTAGAATGAAAATAATGGAGATGAATATATTTGGAGACAATATAACAAATTTATATAAAGAATGTAGATAAGATGATGTGAAAAATTATTAGGTAAAACATGATATATTTATAAGTATTTTTTTTTATTACCATTACTAGAAGTCTATTTTTTTTTAAATAACTCACATAGGCCACAAAGGTAAAATTATGATAAAAATGTATTGAAAAGTTGGAAAAGTAAGAAGCTTCCATGCATCAAGTGCGTGAGGGCCATGTGATGTAATATCAAATTTGAGGTTGGGAAGAAATATTCTCCCCTGTTGGACTTGCTCTTATATTATGCGATATATATTTGTTGTTGGAGTGAATGAATATTCCCACAGAATAGACTCTTATATGGATTATTGTCCCTCTTAAGTGATGTTTTTTAGTGTCATTGCTCTCTAATTTGGCCTAGCCGGTTTGTTAGGCAAGATAATTATGTCCATTATATATTTCTTACCCTTTGTTTCTTTAGTGCTCCGTTTAGTTTGGGATGAATGAGGGTTAATAGAGGTGAATAAATTAATTCATCCTATTTAAAGACTTATTTTATTAACTTCAACCAGGTAAATTGGATTTGGGGTGAAAGTTTCATTTCTTTTCACCCTGTTTGACCTCAATCAAAATGAGATTTATAAAACATTTATTTTGATTTACCCAAGTTAGGTTAATATCATTTCTACATTATTCTAAATTATTTATTGTAGTTTACATCCATTTCCTTCATTTAGATTACTTTTTAATGTTTACCATTACCCTAATTCACCTCGATCCAAACGGCCTATACCTATAGGTGGACTTTCCTAAAACAAACTTTGCTGCAAAGTACAGCCTGACATGGTATATTTCAATTGGATTTTATGATAACTTGACATTGATTTTAGTTTGGGTTTCACTATTGTTTTGTATTGATTTGCAATGGACATTGGACTTAAAATTAATATATTCCAAACGGCTCGAAGTGTACGAGTTTGTTGTGTGGTTTTCAATTTTTAATTTATCATTCCATATCTATCTACTTATGGCGTGTTATTGCATTATTACTTGTAAAAATTGTAATATAACAATGAGTTCAGTTCGGTAGTTTTGCCAACTGAAGTTGGTATGAAACATGCTTTGTTTCTTTCTTAGATTGCACAAATCATGCTTTCTTTCTGAAAGTAGCGAAGGCAACAGCACCGGCGCTAAGCCATTTGCCTGTCTTCATTGTCGATAGCAAGTTATCAAATTTTTTTTTTCCGACCTTTAAATTAACTCCTCCTAGGTCCCAAGCCAGAAACGCAGACCTCATTCATTCATCGAAAAGCCTACTACCGCGCCACGATACCAAACTTTCGTCTCCCGCCCCCAGCGGCCGGCGAGCATTTTGTCCGCTGTTTGACTTCTTAGCGGCTCAATCTGCATCTGTCGCTGTTTCTTCCGGAATCGATCCTGCGTTCGCTTTTGGACCACTGGGAGTTCGTCTTCGTCGTTCACTCGTGTGCCTTCGCTTCAACTTTTCGAGGTAATATTCTTGATCTATATTTTTCGATTCTTATAATCATCCATTTCAGCTACTTAATTATCTATTTTATTGGTAGGTAGGTATAATTACTAATTTTATAAGAGAACTAGCTTATTAATTATTAGGTTACATAATCTAGATTATCAATCTTCTTCATAGCCTGGCAACGGAGAGTGACTGAATCTGCTATGGCCTTAATTTTGCACCAAGTAAAGTAATCTTTAAATTTTGCAATCATATTCACATGGGTCTTGCCCCTACACTGCACCGTTCGATAGCCTTCGCTTGTCTGCTTGATCTTTCTAATGCAAGGGTAACTAGTAATGCTGTACCTAGTACATATGATAAAATCAGATAAAATCGATCCTCAATTGGAATTTAGAATCCAATGTAGGGTGGTGGGTTTGAGTTACGACCAACAGCGGGTATGGTATGGTCTTATTAGAGTTATTATTAGAGCGGTTTGCTTCGGTTGAGTAGCAACAATATATATGTTTCTAGAGTACTCCACTTACTAGCGTCTGTTTTCAATAACCTGGTAGAGCTTCAGAGGGTGTTGCTAAGAGGTACGTAGGTCCTCCTTGAGTCTAGTTACTGTTATGTTATCTTCTATTATGTCAGCCTGATCACATACTATAAACATGGAGATCATTAAGCGTATTGCCTTTTCACTTCTTTCTGAACTTTCTTCCCTTTTCAGGTTAAATCAGTTTGTATACTAAATAAACTCAGTATTGAGAAGTTGATGTGCATCAGTTCCAGAAATTTGTCTCTTCATCCTTGATTTCCAGCGATTCATAATAAATGGCATATCTGATGTCCCCCATGTCTCTTACCTCCGGAACCCCAAAACTCTACGCTCCTAAATTCTCACTTCTAAACCCCCACAAACCTTCATTGCTTGCCCAAGGTTGCATCAAATTCAACCCCATCTTCAAACCATCTCTCTCAAATCTTTTCTTCCCGTCCACCTCCAATGCCAAATTCACACACTCTACCAAATTTCACTCCACCTCAACCAAATCCCTTTTCACCGGAATCGTCGAAGAAATAGGTCAAGTCAAGCAACTGGGTCATGACAACAATGGCGGATTCATTATGACAGTTGTTGCAAAAACCGTACTGGAAGGTGTCAAACTTGGCGACAGTATTGCAGTCAACGGAACATGCCTAACGGTGTCGGATTTCAGCACCGAGTTGTCTGAATTCTCAGTTGGGTTAGCACCTGAAACCCTAAGGAAGACTTCATTAATAGAGCTTCAACCCGGTTCTTCAGTTAACCTAGAGAGAGCATTGTTGCCTTCGACGCGAATGGGTGGGCATTTTGTTCAGGGACATGTTGATGGTACCGGAGAGATTGTGTCACTTGATGTTGAAGGCGATTCTTTGTGGGTGAAAGTTAAAACTACACCTGAATTGTTGAGGTATATTGTGCCTAAAGGGTTCATTGCCGTTGATGGGACAAGTTTGACTGTGGTTGATGTTTTTGGTGAGGATGAATGCTTTAACTTTATGTTGGTTGCTTATACTCAACAGAAAGTGGTGATACCTTTGAAGAAAGTTGGTCAGAAGGTTAATTTAGAGGTGGATATACTTGGGAAGTATGTGGAGAGATTACTGAGTAGTGGATTCGTTAGTTCAATATCGTCCTCATCCTCATAGAAGGCATGGTATTTGAAGAATTGAGGCTTCACGAAGAATACACCTCATATGAGTCAATGTCCATTACCTTAAACTTCTAGATCATCCAAATTGTTATCTTTGTTGGTTTCTTCTTCGGTTTGTGACTGTGTAATAAATAGATAAGGAAAAAAGGAAAGGTAGGAGGTAGGAATATCAATTCCAGTCTTAAGATTTGAAAAGGGCTGCTGAAAGTATGTATTTTAGCATTGCATACGACATATGTTCGATATTAATGTGAATTCTCTATGTTACAATGGTAATACCCTACAATTTTTTATTTGACTTTCATAAAATATTTTCAAAATGAAAATTTAAAATCACAAAGATGGGGGTGTTACTAATGGCATAATAAATGGATTGGCTAATGACATGATATAGTAAAGGAGTATGAGGCATCAAATGGATTGAAAGGGCATGATGTAGATCTTCATGCAAGATCATATAGATGTGTTGTAAACTAAATGTCTATGCAATAGGGATAGTCGGACACGAGCATATATGCAGAGGGACTAACTATATGTGATGTGCATGAGGATGTGCTTGGAGTAATTTTGGGTTGAGCTTATCTCACCACGTATTTATAATCAGGTGGTGCGCCCATCCAATAAAATTCAAACGCGCATATCACCTGTATTGTATTTGTATCATTACTTAGAACAATTAGTTAGATCATGGTCCACCGTTTGATTAAATGTAAAATATTTTATTGGAATTTATTATAATTAGTAGTACAATAAATATAGTATAGTTATAAAGATTTTATTGTGCGGATACACCACCTCATCACAATGGTGTGGTGAGTGAATCGTTGGATTCATCTAACAATTTCTAGATGCGCTTGCCACTATATGTGCTAGGTGAAGTACATGTAGCGGAAGCTCTTGCCCTCAGACATGGTTTACATTTGGCGTTGGAGTGTTGTTTTACAGATATGGTTGTTGAGACGGATTATATGGAGGCGATACTAGGTAATGAAGATAATGGGCAAACACGATCTTTCTGATTTTTGGCAAAGTTATCAGTGATTTTTATTTTACTACTCTCGCATGCAACCATTTGCCTTATTATTTCGCATTGCTCAAGAGAACAAAACAATGTAGCAAATACTGTAGCAATGGAGGCAAGACAATCGCTCCATTTGGCATAAATATGAACTTTTAATGGCTTGACATAGGAACAGAGGAAAAAGAGATGGATTTCATTGTATACTACGAAGTCTAGCAAACTTCACTATTTACGCCGGCTATCAAGCTGTTTAATTTCACAGTACTTGCTGCGGCTATCAGGCTATTTTGGCAGTAGTTATAGTAGCGGAAGCGCGTTTGCCGGCGGTTAGTGAGAAGATGGAGGCAACAGAGTTGGCCAACCCAACTACGATCCCGACCTTCACTTGCCCTCTCTTCGGTATCAAACGGCTACATGTACGGCAGCTTCTCCTTGGCGTCGATCCAATTCCTCCATTGACGAGCACCTGATTATTCCTTGTTCTTCCTGCAGCGCCCATGTGGTTAATTGTTTAATCAACGACTCTGCTAATTAGCTGATAATTTAGATGAAGCTTGATTAGTGTTTGATGCGGGGAGTGGGTTGTGAGCTAGCTAGTTTCCGAGAAAGAAATAATTTGCTTACGAGCTGGACTGAGGGGCTGCGGGTGAGAAGAAATCGCAGGATCCGTAAAGGGCGTTTCAGACTCTAGGCTGGGTTGTGTGGTGGCGACTGGTGAGGGGCGGCAAGGGTGTGTGTACATGTATATATAGTCTAGTGAGTTAATAATATCGTGACGTGATATTCCACCGATATGATGTACCGAAAATTATCGGATCGTATGTCAGTAGTTATATGATGGGGAATTTCGGTATTAAAAAAAAAAGGTTAATAGTAACATATAATGCTAAAATAACTCAAGTTGTAAGGCTTAAAATCGACTCCTACGATATTTTATCCTTAAAACCGTGAGCCGTGAAACCGTAAACCTTGAATCCAAACTCTAAACCCCGTAGAAGGTATAAGCACAGTATGTTGAATATATTATTTGTGTTGATAAGTTGAGGAGACCACACGTGATTATATAGATCTTCTAATCTAACAAACCGAGAAATCGAAGGAGATTAACAAACTAAAATATATAATAAAACTGTCATGTATCTAAAATATTATAAAAGCTAGAACCTATAATGTAGGAATTACATATGCTAAATAATAGGTTGTTATTCAAATGGAAAGTATTCCATCATGCTCCTTTAAGATAGTGGATGGGTTAAGGACACCAATCTTGCTCCGTAAAGCTTGAAACCATGGGCCTGAGAGCGGTTTAGTGAGAAGATCAGCTAACTGGAGTTGGGAAGAGAGTAAAGCCTTGGCAGTAATAATCTCACAAACAAAATGATAGTCAATTGAAATATACTTCATATGAGAATGGAAAACCGGAGGTGCACATAGTTAGGTAACACTAGTATTGTCAGAGTAAATTGTTGGAGAAGAGGGAAGTTTGAATCCCAGTTCAGTAAGAATGTTTAGCAGCCACAATAATTCGGTAGCAGCGGAGGCAATAGTGTGATGTTCAGCTTACGGTGGATGATCTACCATTGCTTCTTGGAGCACCATGCGATAGGATTATGATCGAAATAAGCTATGTAGGCACCGGTCGATCACCTATGCGAATGATCTCCAACCCAGTCTGCGTTACAGTATGCCAAGAGAGAAAGACAACTATTGCATTTTAGATGAATACCATATGTAATGGTGGTGTTAATATATCACAGCAAGCGCTTTAAAGCTTGAAAGTGATCAACAGTAGAGGAGTGCATGTACTGAGCAAGTCTGTTTACACTATAAGCGACATCAGATCATGTAAGAGATAAATATTATAGGGAAGCCACCAGCCGACGATACATAGTGACATCAATAAGAGAAGAATTAGCTACGAACTAACATTTCGTGGCCATTGGAGTTTTGACAGGCTTGGAACCTAGCATTTGTGCCTTGTTGAGAAGATCTTGAACGTACTTATGTTGTGTGAGAAATAAACCATGAGTCATAGGCAAGAGTTCAATACCCAAGAAGTAGCTAGGAGGACCGAGATGCTTAAGGGAAAAGTTTGTAGCAAGATCATGTAGAAATTGCTTGAGAAAAGAAGAGGTATTCCCTGTTAACAAGAGTTTATCAACATAGATAAGAAAATGTGCTATGACAAAACCTCATTTATAGATAAAAAGAGATGCATCCAAGCGATAATTAGTAAAATCGTAGGATACCAAGAATCGATGTAGGGCAATAAAACCTAGCGGTAGCACATAGGGCTTGTTTTAAGCCATAAAGTGCCTTTCTCAGTTTGCAAATATGGTTTGGAGACCGAGGATACACAAAACCCAGAGGTTGTGACATATATACGGTCTCGGTAAGATCCCATTGCAAAAATGCATTATTAGCATCAAGATGTCGTAGGGACCAACCAAAGGATAAGGCAAGGGTGAGGTTTGATGACAGGGCTAAAAATCTCTAAAAAATGAACACCTGAACGTTGGTGGAATCCCTTAGCCACTAAATGGGTCTTATATCTAGCAACCGTGCCATCAAGATGACTTTCGATTCGAAAAACCAACCGCATTATATTATTTGTCGAATATAGTGTTTGTGTTAATAAGCAAAGTTGAATATATTATTTGTGTTAATAAGTTTAGGAGGTGATACATAAATATATAGACATCTTAATGTAACAAACCGAGAGACTTAAGGAGATTAACAAACTAAAATACATGCTGAAAGTATTTTGTATCTAAAATATGATAAGCTAGAACGTATAATGTAGGAATTACAATTGTTAAATAATAGTTTTAAAATCCTAAAATAAATAGACCTATATTGAAATTAATAGAATAACATTGAAATCTAAATTAAAATAATAGAAAAATCTATAAAATCTAGGTGTAAATGAGTCTAAAAACCCGTAAAACATGAATTGTTAATGAAGATGAAAGTAAGCATAAATCAAGAATAGTATAAAATTCAAGCATATATTGACCAAGAAACCAAGACTTTGACGAACTTAAGAAATCCTAAACTTTAAAGTGAGGGATGTTTCATAAATAAATAAATAAATAAAATCAAGTTGATTGCAATCTACCACTACTACCGCAGGAAGAGAAAAGAAATCTTATAAAAGTGACCGAACGAATCAATTCCAATAAAATAATGACACATCATCCGGTTGCAATGATTATGATTGACGTGTGAGGCGTGGGGCCACATACGTAGCACCACCGCTCAGTAAAAAAAAAATAAGAAAAAGAAATACGATAATCCGAAGTGACCGGAAGGCCGGCATTCAAGGGGCGCGTGTGCCAGTGCGGTGCACCCCACGAGCCAAAAAGTCAAGGTCTCCCTTATCGTCCCTCGCTCTCAAATCTTACATCGTTCGTGATCGAAATCTAACGATCGGCATCCGCTCCCATTTGAGATGTTACTGGAGATTTCACTGCACCCTCAATCTAAGAGACTTAAGCCGGCCCCTAAGCCAATCCTGAAGATTAGTGTATTAGGATTTTAACTAATAAAAAATAACACCATTACTATTATTATTGTTATTATATTTAAAATATACATATGGTACGTGTTGAATGGAAATCGAATTTCCGCATTGCGTTTCGAATGCAGAGAGCAGCAGGTCAAAAAATTTGCGGTAACGACTTTCAAAATTATTGATAACAACTTTTGGTTTTTCTCGCGAGCAGACAGACGGACAAAATTAGTTAGCTTTTGGAAAAGATTCTCCGGTCGAAGGCTTTGACGTGATTCTCTGACTCCGTTCTGTTGACCGTAAATCGACGAATAACATATAAAATAAAATAAAAGTTGAGTCTTTTTTATTTTATTTTATTTTATTTTCTTTTAATTTTACTACTGCCATTAAACTAACTTGTGTGTTGTCCGATACCGTTGTATTCAGTGTTCTTATTCCTATAAGCGCGTACTATTGAAATTAAGAAGTGGTAATTATGGAACGATAGACGCTAATTAATGGTCATTATTATGTTGATACAATGAGTACAAATTATTTCTACATTTATATAGTAAAAAACGTTGTACATGATATTCTTTCTATATATATCACGGATGAAATAGAAACGTATAGATGAGGTTTGACCAGTATTCTAATTCTGGTTTTTGAAGCCGGCGCGGCGGAGGTATGCGCAGCCCAGCTTCTAGATTTTGGCACGTGGTACCAATAAATTACTCCGATTTTAAAAATCAAACGACAATTATGATTATGAGAGCGTACATGATGGGCCCCCCTCCCTTATTACGTTCGGCCCTAATCAGGTCCGGCCGGTCCCGGACCTTATCCTTTCCGCCAACTTCGCAGCCGGTAGTAGGCCGAGACTCGTTTCGTCACGCACTCATTTTGCATCCGTGCGATGGATACGTGTCTCTCGTATAACTATATAAAGTAAAATTATTAATGCAACGCAGGCAGAAAAAGCTCAATACACAATTAAAAAGGTTGGTCGACGATAGAATCCAGTCATTTTTTTTTATTCACACAAATATATAACTAAAAAAAAAATATAATTTATAAATTTCAAGTATTAATCTGAATGCGCACTGTTATACTAATCATTTTCATGACTTGAGGGTACGAAGTAAAATGAAACATATGATTATACCAATGAATCTTCTTAATGAAGTATTTTTCTACACCAACTCCTTCGTAATTTAAATCATATAATATATATGTTGTCGTCCTCTTTCCATGGGACCGTTGGAAATTTCCTTACACGTAACATGACAGTATTGTGAAATTTCTCATTTACGTTCATAAGATGGGCAGACAATATATGTCAATATTCTCCGACATATAGTCTAGTAAATATAGCACATGAAGACAATCTGTAAAAAAAAAAAAAACAAACATGCAAAATATATTATATTTAAGATGAATAAAATTGTCACGTTTAAATGATTTTTTTTTTAGTTTCTGACCAATTTGATCGGGGCCCTGCATTAGCCGTCTCTAGAAAAATATTCGGAATAGTCCATCAATCATTCAGAGTCCATTTTAGTTTTTGAAAAAGTTTCAAAGAAACCAAAAAGGAAAAAAAAAACTTAGCATACTTAATAAGATGAAATACAAATGTAATGAGAAATAAAATAGTTGAACATTAACTATTTAATTTCCCTCTCCATTTTTATTCATCATTAGTCCATATATATATAAAGTCTAAAACGCCTCTTTTTAGTATGGAGATCGTGTATCTTTATTTTGTGAAGGCTAAAAAACTTACTGATATTTAATCCCTTTTTTTTATTACCAAAAATAACTTACACGGTCATAGAATTAAATAGACAAAAACATAAAGTTTTCGCTTTCAAACTTCAACCGCTTTTAGGAAAATAGACGGATGGACCGTATCATTTCTTCGTCTGCTCCCACTTTCTAATTTGTCCGCTTGGAGGTTATATAGACGTAGACGTAAGCAACATATATATATATATAGGGTGAAGGTCCCATACAAACTATTTTTAAAATACATTTATAGGAACCAATCATAACCATTAGATTAGTATTTGATCAATGGTCAACATTTAGTAAATAACTAACTTGAATTTATTTTAATCTTGACCCTTCAATCTTCTAGATCTAATGGTAATTAAAGGTTCCTACATTTGTATTTTAAGTAATGGTTTGTACAAGAGCCTAAATATATATATATATATACTCCGCCTGCGTGTAGGCGAACTACGATCCACGTATCGAAGCATCGTGTTTAGTTTCATCTTTCAAAAGGCGAAATTCCTCGCCCCCAGGGCCCCCCAACCGCCTGCCCGCCGATCTTGTTGGAGGAGGTAAATTACGGTGGCCCAACGGCTGAGCTCGTGGTGGTCCGGGATCCGGGGCGCCCACAAGGAGCCACCCCCCCAAAAGGGGGTGAAACTCCCACACTGCAGCTTGTCCCTCGAAGGAATTGAACCCAGCACCTCATCTTTCAACGCCCCACGCCCCAACCAACTGGGATACGCCCGCACGGGCATCGTGTTTAGTTTCATGCTTCCTGTTTTATAAGCTGAAAATATTGGACTCCATCGTCTATTTCCTCTTCATTTCATTTTAGAATGATTCAAGCCCACGACCATGCATTCACAAAACAATAATCGGAACACTATATTCCAACACATACCTTCTTTATGATAGATTAATATATAATCTATATATTCGATAGGATCGAATGCTAATCTATCAAGATTAATATATATAATATATTGTGAAAACGTACATAAATCTATAACGAAAAATTATCGATGGATTCGGAATCAGGATAGTACTGTGATCTTTTGAATCAGGCACACGCTTATCGGTTTCTATTAATTGATAGAAATCGAATAGGACAAAGTGTATGTGACTCAGGGACCACGACCCTTTATATAGATGATTGATGTATTGTCTATTGAGGTATTCTAGTTCGATCCATCAACAAACTAAAATACCCAATATCTCTACACATACAAACCCACATCTAATTAAATATACTAAGCCCAATAATTTATACATAAATACAATTACTTATATATATACGGGCTTAATATATATATATATATATATATACATACGACAACCCGCAATTCTTATAGTTCACATATAAGCCCAATATGTTGGATAAAAACCCAACACTTTAATTTTCAAAAGGTTATTTTGCCGTGATGTATGATTCTTTTAGGGACTCCTCTTGTCTATGCCGATTAGGATTATTCATACTATAAGATATACCCGATATTTGAATCATTCTGATACGAAAAAAATTAAATGATTAATTTCATATATTTTTTTTATCAAATTAAGCATCCGATCTAATCAATAAAAAATAAAATAAATCGGATATTCAATCCAACAAATATAAATAATATCTTATTCGATAAATTATATACATATATACTTTCAAAACTTATTATTTTTCATAATAGTTTATTCCATATAATTATGTACTCCTTCCGTACTTAAAAGATTATTGTTACATATTTCAATAACAAAATTTGACGATTAATATTTTTTAATATATATTATCAAAAATATAAAAAAAAATAATATTATAAAAACATTTTTTATAATGAATATAATAATTATATTTTTATATCATAATATACCATATTTTTAGAAAAAATTAATTGTCAAAATTTATCCTCAAAATTAGGGGTTGAAGTGGAAGAAAGAGAGAGAGGGGGGTTTAATGGTTTGGTTAAAGGTGGATAAGGATGTTATATGCTCATATATTAGGGTTAGAAAATTTTGGAGTATTATACCTTTAAAGGGGTCCCTCTTTCTACTTTTTAGGCGGGTTATGAGGTCCGTAGGAGATGTGCATACTTAAGAAATTAGGGTACTTAAAGAGTTTTCATCGTTCTATTGAGTCTTTATGCTTTTGATGATTTATTTTGTGGTTATCTTGAGTTTCTTCACTCTTGATGATTATTTTGTGGGAGTCTTCATTATATACAATATTGATGCTTAGTTCAATAAATTCATGAATGAATATATATTATAATCTATGTCAATAAGTCCGATGAGATGTTAGTAATATTGGGAAACATAAGGAGTAAACAGGATAATCAAATTATGTCACTATTTATATCCAAAAAAATGAATAAGTGTGGGAAATGAACTGCATGATGATGTAAATAAATGGTAGAATAATTAGCAGACCTTGCATTTGTGTGATTTCATTACTTTATATGTTTAATATCATTTTCCCTGTGCTTATATTATTTTAAATGTTTTATCGTATATTTAGGTTTTTAATGACCTATATAAATAGTAAAAATAATAGTTATGATTAGTTGTGTGGATTTTGATGAATTTGACCATGAACCATGTTTTACTAAATTATTTGGCATCGAGCACGTTTCTATATGTTTTTATTTGTTGCATGTTATTGTATTTAGTAGGTTTAATTTACTCATTATGTTTGTTTATTGATTCTATTCTTTGTATGTTTTTCTCTAAGTTTTTGTGTATTAGATTAGGTACATAAGTTTGCATTAAAATGTGGACTACAAGTTTGATTTTGAGCCTAGGAATATATTAGGCTTATTCAGTTACTATTTTTATTATGTCTATTTATATCCAAGTCTAACTTGGTTTATATATAAATATGTCCTCCTCCTATTACGTGTTTATGATCCATTTGATCGTGTTATATCTTTTCGTATTGTTTTGTAATCTCAGAATGATTTGGGACTAGTTGTTTATCATATATGATAAGAGGATATATGACTACTTTTATTCTGACATTCTACACAGATTGGGTGTTGATAGTGCCATCTTTGTGTTAGATGTGATGGTAACACCATATATTTTTTTATCCGGCTTTCACAAACCTTCTTAATAAATGAAAGAAAATTGGTGTGAAAATTAGGGTGTTACAATATGTTAGGGTACAGTGATGACATATGTTTTCACTGATAAATTCTTCATTGTTCTTTTAATTATTTGAGAATGAGGACATATAATTCATGTCCAAGGCAATCACACTAAAGACTCACCAAATGATATATATGCCCAAGGCAATCACACCACGAACTCAACCTAATGATGCATCTGTCCAAAGCACCAAGAACCCACCAAAATGATGCATATGTCTAAGGCAATCACACCAAGGAGCCACCAAAATACAACCCCCTTAGCCACCAAATACTTAAATATCAATACCTTCTATAGGGTCTGTATAAACCTATAGAATAGATTTGAGACTTTTATTAATGCACTAGAGTAACTAGGTGAACCAAAAAAATAATATGAATTTGGGCAGGGATAAAGACACAACCCAACCTCGGAGGCCAAACCAAGGCCCTAAGATCCTTGTCCTAAACTCGGTATCTTTCACTTTAATTATTAGCTTGTTATTCAAGAATCATTACCCAACACTTATAGTCCATCACTTTATTCACAACACACACCACATTACTTCACCATATTATATCACTTTACTTATCTTTCAACACTATGAGAAAGTTAACTTTTGAAAAGTCAGCAATCAACTATAAAAAGTTAAAAAGGTCAAGATCATCTAAAGGTCACCGAATTCAAATTATTCAACACTTAGAATTATTTCAGACTAAAAGTCTATTATACCCTTGAAAAATTCTAATTCTAATTTATGCCATATAATCTTATTCTAAATGCTTATTTCACCAAACTCAAGGAAATGCTTAATCACTTTAACTTAGCTTTGCATGCAATATCAAATAAAAGAGAACGAGAGTAGACAAGTGGGTGATGGCAAAAACAGTGTGAGATGTGATGTAAACTAAAAGTTGATGCAATAGCGGTAGCTGGAAATGAGTGTATGGGTGTGAGGCTGTCATACATGATGTGCATGGGGATGTGATTTTATTAATAAAAAAATCTTAAATTGTGTAGTTCTTTTTACTCAGAATGTGAAATCTGATGGGAGGGAGTATAATTGAAAGCGAAGTCTATTAAATGGCATCAATACGAACTTTCAATCACTTCACATAGGAACAAAGGACAGAGAGAAGGAATTCATTGTATACAATGTCCAACAAACTTCACTATTTACATGGATACAATGGCTACAACTACACTACAGAATCTCATCCCCCTCACTTAATATATTTTGAGCTAGACAACAAATTAAACCACAAATTCCATTCATTTCTCCCTTGTCTAGCTCATTTGAATAACCCCATGGCCTCTTTAATTTCACATTACTTTCTACATCTATCAAGCTATTTTGATAGTTATATTAGTGGAAGCGATTTTGTTAGGGGTAAGTTAGAAGATGGAGGCATCAGAGTTGGCTAATCCAATTATAATCTCAACCATCACTTGCCCTCTCTTTAGTATCAAATGACTACAAGAATGGCAGCTTCTCTTTGACGTTGAATCAATTTGATACGAACCCGTTTGGCAATTACATATTGTTACGTCAAATGGACCCCAAAACTATATATATGACAACTTTCCAAAGGTTAGTTTATTGTATAAGATAGACAGGTTCTACCTGAAATCTGAAGTCATAATCGTTTGGATACCTCAACTCAAAAGTGAAGGGTTGACCTACCATATAAACCATTCAAAGACAGTTATCAATGTGGGATCACATCACAATTACTCCATTGATGATTGATCACTTGATTATTCCTTATTCTTCTTGCAGCGGTCATGTGATTAATTATTTAATCAACCACTCTACTAGTTAGTTGATAACTATAATCAAGCTTCATATTTGATACAAGAAGCATTTTTTGAGCTAGCCAGTTATTGAGAAAGAGAAAAGAAATAATTTGATTATGTTGGAAGGAGGGGAGGCTGAAGCTAAGAAGAAATATATCTATAAAGGTGTTTATATGTTTAGTTTGTAGCATATGTTTGTTTTGTACCTTATTATATATAGTATTACTGCATAGATTATTTATTTTATTTATTATTTAAAAGATATCATTATTTATATTATGTATCATATTATTACTTCATGATTAATTTCTATTATTTTTATAAGTACTACCTCCGTATAAAAAAATAATTCATTCTAATAATTTATGCACTTTTTAAGAAAATAATAAAAGTAGTATTAAAATTACACTTACACAATTCATTTAAAATCAACAAAGCATTTAACATATATATATATATATATATATATTTTTTTTTTAAAAATGATTATAAAAGTGGAAAGTATGCTTTTATTTATTTATTTTAAATGTATTTCTTTTGTATATAAAAATTTAATCATAGATTGAATTTTTTAATAATGGTTGTTTATTTAAATTATTCTACACTATTATTCTTATATCTTTATTAATTATACTCATCTACCATTATTATTATTATTATTGTCATTATTATTTAATTTATTAATTATTAATAGCAATATTTTTATCCAACATAATTTCACTCAAACCACTTTATTTTTTTTGTATATTTTTCTAAAATATCTTAATTTGTATAGCTTAAAAATGACTTATGTGATATTTTTTATCCAACATAGTTCCACTTGAACCACTTTAATTTCAAAATCAACAAAACCATTAACTGAGTCACAGTGACTTTAAAGCGACGGGAGTATCATGTCAAGGGAAAAAAAGCAATAGGAAGAAATTTTAGAACCTACAAGACTTATATATAATATAACACTACCTTAGTTTATTTTTTTAGTTGTTTTAGTAATAATATTTTTTAAGCTAATAAATTTGTCTTTAATATTTTAATTATATCGTTCCTTGAAAAGTAGTCTATCAATTAATGCATAAGAGGAAAAAGTAAGAAGACAACAATTAGGGAAAAAGGAAAGAAAGGAAAAATTAAGCTTTGGATTTCTAAAGTTTTTATTTTTCTAAAACAAAAGAAAAAGGACCATAAAAGACCTTTGTCTTAGATCCAGTAAGCTAACTTGGGCTTTATTTGAGAAATATTTATCTAACCACAACCATAATGAAATAATATAAACAAGATAAGATAATTTTTGATATATATAAAACTCAGAGTTGAAATTGAGAGTTGAGATCTTGGAGGACTTTCACGTTATAATTCATACTCAATCTAATAAACTTAAACCATTAGACCAACAAAAATAAGATGATGACGGTTATAATAGATATTAGCATATATATATATATATATATATATATATATATATATATATATATATATATATATATATATATATATATATTAAGATGGTCACGTTTGTACTAATAATTTAGTCCCAAGTACAATGGTCATGTCCTGACCATAAATATCAGTTGGCCGTAAAATTCATGGTAATAATTATAGTTTTACACGTGACATTATATGCATAGTCTATACTAATTCTTGAGGGATCCAAGGGAAGAAAAAGAAAAAGAAAAAGAATGAATAAACCCTTTAATAAAATGAAAAGAATAAGATAAAATTAGATATATATGAGTTAAAACCTGCATCATTTTTATTCTCATAGTAAATGTTTTTTGTTAATTGAGCTATTATTATTAAATACATACTTATTTGATCTTTTATGTTAATATATACTCATATAAAAAAATTAAGGTTCATTCGGTTATAAGATACCCCAACTACTCACACTTAGGATCGTAAAGGAGTTAAACTGATAGGGAGTTGACTAAAATTTGACTAGACTTATTTGTTTAGTTAATTAAATAGAGTATAAGGCTTAGTTTTATTATGTTCATTTATTAAGCGAGTTAATTCAAATATAAAATAACCATTCGCCTCACTTATAATACTAAGTTAGCAAAATCATCTCATTTAAATACTATGTGATCGAGCTTGACTCATTAAAAATATAAATATATATTTTTATTTAGTTAAATAAACTAAAGATATATATCTTATTTATTAAACGTTTGGTTTGGTTGAATTCGGTTACCTGATGGTTTTACTTTCACCTATTTTGATTAATTATATTTAGGATTGTCTTTATTTATGACCGATGGAAATTACAAAATGATCACCACTTGTTATCCATCCATTCTTTCTTACCCGAAGAATCAGAAGAAGAAAAAAATGATAGGTTTATATCTAACTTTATAATTTTGTAGATATTTAATGCATGAAAATTTACAATCAAATCTTTTATTTTGAATAATACTATCCATCCAAATTCTATATCCAAACTAAAAATTAAATTTTACTAAACTATGTATATTAGTATATTTATTTTATTTTTTATTAATACTTAAGTAATACAAATTAATAAAAATAAAAAATAAAATAAAAATGGGGCACAAAATATGTAGATCTTTTTTTTATTATAATAACAATAATAATGATGATTATAATAGAAATAATACTAATAATAAATGTATTACACTTTTATGTTATAATTTTTTTATAGTATATTATTATTAGTTTAGGTCACTTAATTATTAATAAAAATTAAAATTAATGTATTAATATATATATTTACAAAAAATTTAAATTTTAGTTTAGGTTTAAAGTTCGGATGCATAAGATCACTGTTCTATTTTCTCAGTTGAATTCCGCCGTAATAGTTACCGACCGATGGTTAAAGATGAATATACAGTCTGCTCGGGTTTGGGAAACGGAGTGACGTGATTGATATAGTGTGCTCGTGGTGCACATTAATAACCGAGACACTCCTTTAAGATATACAGATGGCATATGTCGAGCTGTCACCAGTGAAGCAGGAAACGATTCCTGTTTCAAGAACTTTTCAATATTAGAATTGGTATCGGCATCCGATTAGTTTTTTTTTTTTGTGAATTATTAATAATTTACATTAATTGATATAACAAGTATTTTTATAATTTTTTACTTCTCTTTTAATTTTAATAAATTTAATCTATTTTTAATATATATGTATATATATATATATATAAATTTTTTTTTATATTTTTATTTTTTAAATTAAAAATAATATTTTCACGTATTTCCGTCACGTTTTTCCATTCTCTTTCCGTACAACACTGGCTGTCACTAGATAAATATAAAGATGGCATATGTCGAGCTGTCGCTGAGTAAAATATTACAGGATGAAATAGAAAACTATGAATGAGATTTGACCGAGATTTAAATTTTTCAGGCCGACCGGCGGTGGTATCTGGTATGTCCAAGTGGCAGAATTTGGCACGTGTGAACCGTAAATTGCTCCAATTTAGAAATGAGACAACAATTATGAACGGGCATGTGGCCCGCCTCCATTATGTTCCGTCGTAGTCAGGTCCGGCCACTCGTGGGCCTTATCCTTTTTACCAACTTGCAGTTGCAGTGGCAGCCAGTAGGCCGGAGTCGTATTATTAATAAGCGTCAGTACAGTAGTAGTACTAGTCGGAGTGGGCGCCGCCACGAGAGGCGAGATTTTTCTTTTCCTCACAGTTAACGCTGACGGATCTGCTCCTCGTTCGTCGTGAGTCGCGACTACTGACTCGTCGTAACTCTTAAGGGTGAAAGCATATTTGGCATGTCATATAAATAATTGAATTTTTTTTAGTCCATTCATGTAAAATTAATTGGATAAAATTTAAAATAGTCCTAAAATATTTAATTACAAATATAAATTATTATATATATATAGTTATATTAATATGTACATCTAATCATATATAAATGTAATGGTAATATTTTTTATATGTACATGTATATTGGAATACAAAAAAATGGACTAAATACCAAATAAATTAACCAACTTTAATTATTTTGATCCAAATGGACTACCAACTATTTTTCTCTAAATAATTTAATAACAAAGTAACTAATTTATTAAAATATTTTCTTCAAAACTTATATTATTTATAATAGAAGAAAATTTGGTTACAAAATATTTTTTTATCCTCTTTTTCATTCTCACCGCAATAAAAATAAACCATCTTCTCCTAATCATTCGACCATTTCTTTTCCCCAACCTTCGTCTTCCGCCACCATCCATCCTTCTTCATTTGCTTTTTTTCTTCTTCTTATTTTTTATCGTCATTTCATAACCGGTATGTGATTTTTATCATATTTCTTCGTAAATAATTCATGATATTACCAATATTTGACCTTAATTTTATTATGTAAATACTTCCTCAATATTATCGAGCGTGAATGAGCTTCCTCAAATTTTATTGTATTATATGTTTTATATATCTTTATAAGTTCTTTAGTGTGATTCTCTTGACCTTCAAAATAAGGTTTTGGTATTATGAAATTGGAGCAATAAGGATTCAAAAATGTAATATTATTTGTGAATACTATACCGTCATTTTTTTGATAAATTTTGCAATTTTTTTTTTATGTTTTATAGTTTACTGCTTTACATGCTCTGGTCTTTGTTTGGTAATTTGTTGGAATTTTATAGGAATTTGAATAATGCTAGGTTGTTTTTTTTTTGGAATTTTAAATATAGATTATAAATAATCTTACGACGAGGCCATATCTTAATAAGAAGTTTCCTACATCTTTTATTCATAACAATCAATCCAACATTAAATTCCTTAGCTGCTATTTAAATTAGAGCTTCAAAATAATCTATTATTTTATTCATTTTCAAACTTGAATTTTCTATTTATTATTATCATAGTATCTTGGAAGTGAGAGAAACGTGGAGCTGTTTTTGGTCCATTGAAAAAAATTATTAATGCAATCAAACTATCATGTTTTTATAGAAAATATGGCTACAAAGAAAATATTAGTTATTTTTTCTACACAACCATATTTTCCATAGAAACATGATACAACTGTATAAACTCAATGTGACTAATTGATGGGGCAACAAATATTTTACTTATCTTCTTGAATTATTGAAAGAGATGCTTTTGGGGGAAAATATATTTCCTACCAAGACATATAAATCAAAAAAGATTATTTTCTCTATTGGCTTTAATTATGGAAAAAAATATGTTTGTCCCACTAATTGTATTTTATATCACAATGAATACATGTGATTGGACACATATCCTGAATGTCAAATATCACCATTCAAAAAGACTAATGTTCTCAACAAGGTGTTATGGTACTTTTTAATCATACCAAGATTTCAACATACATTTAGTAACGGAGAAAATATAAAGAATATTATATGGCATGTGAAAGAGAGGATTTTAGATAGAAAATTTAGACCTTCTTCCGATTCTCTTTGGTGGAAGATGATTGGTATCAATTTTCTTAAATTTTGTCATGAAGCTAGAAATTTGTGTCTCAGACTTTGCTATGATGGAATGAACCATTTCAATGGAAATAAAAACTTTAATTTATGGCATTTTATCTTGGTAACATATAATCTCCCTCCATTTGTAACACCCCCATTTATTATTACCAAAAAAATTTATTTTAAAACATTGTGAAAATGAAAAATACCAAATATCTAGGAAAAATGGGGTGTTACTGCCACACTTAAGATAGTATAGGCGTATGTTGCACGTCCCATGTTAGCTATAAGGCTAAGAAAAACCTATCAATCCAAATACAACAATAGATTGTGCAAATATAAGATGTGTATATACTATGATAAAAAGTTTACAAACAAAACCTCAATGGATCCCCAAAATGTTCAAATGCATAGGAGGGAGTAAATTGAAAGTACGAAAATACAATAGAGATAAAAAAAAAGGGGCAAAGCTCCAAAATCCTGGTCCAATAAGGACGTACAAACGGTCATTGGATGTCTAATATTTCAAGCCCCCAAACTCAACACAAGGTATGCTACTACTGGCCATCCTCAAAACCCTGCACATGATCTTGTGCTCATGGGATTGGGTAAGTAACCGAACAAACATATACACCAGTACATTATGTATTGAATAAGTCAAGTTACCTTCTTAAAGGGAGCCACAAACATGCAAGGCCAAGATAGAAAGGAAAATTATGCTAAACACCTATCATGCTCAAGTCGTATACTTAAATTTACGTACTCTACCGTGGTTTAGCAGGATTTCACCTTATAAACATTTAATATGATGGATCATGATAGGTGAAGAGTTTTTTAGTAAGCAGAATTTCATGTCATGCAAAGACTTAGACAAATTTTCACTCATCTTGCTTACTAAAAAACTCGTCACCTATCATGATCCATCATATTAAATGTTTATAAGGCATTATCCCCTCTTCTTTTCTTTTTCTTTATCGAGCGATGGATTGATCACCACTCTATGGTATCACATACCATGAAAGCTTATCCAAACTAGAGGATATAAAGTTTGGCCGAAGCTAAGTAACTACCGATAGACATAAAGTTAGGTCAAAACCAAGTAATCACGAATAGACATAAAGGTTAGTCGAAGCCAAGTAATCACCGAATGGACATAAGTTTTGCCAGAGCCAAAAACCACCTAGGTGACCAGACCCTTAAGTATCAATACTACCTAGTAGATCATTGATGTCTAGAGTAGGTAAGGCACCGGGATCTACTAGGATCTTACCCTAAAATAGACTACTTTCCGGTAGCTAATCGAGGATCGGGTAATCTAGACCCATGTACAATTTGATCATCTTTCACTTTAAGTGATTAGTGTATTATTCTCCAAAGTTATGTTAGCACATAAGGTCCATATAACATCCAAGCAACATTCTCACATAATCATTCCATCTTAACTATTAATACCCTCCAAACCATGTGGTGGGATTTTTATTAATTCTTAGCCAAGTTTAAATAAAACCATTAAGATAATCCATTTAGACCAAGAATCCAAATTACATCATCCCTTTATGAAATCATAGCATACACATTTTTGGTTTTCCATTAAAACCTTTTAAAGGCACTTATTGAGAATACCATGAATTATGAACCATTTAATCTATCAAATAGGTTAGTTAATTCATGTCAAGATGTGTGTTCTTTTCATCGAAGAATTATATTATAGCATTGTATAAAGTCTCAAATCATAGGTTGGTCTCAAATTATATTATAGCATTTTGGGTCTTCCCTTAAAACCTTCCAAAGACACTTATTGAGAATACCATGAATTATGAACCATTTAATCCATCAAATATGTTAGTTAATTCATGTGAAGACGTGTGTTCTCATTATTGAATAATTATATTATAACATTGTATAAATTCTCAAATCATATCGAGTTCAAAAGAACAAAAAAGCACGCTTTATCCGAACTGATCGATCAGTTTGGCTCAGCCAAACCTAGGGATGGCATTAGGTCCCGAATTCGACCCAGACCTGCTAGACCTACCTTATTTTTAGCGAGTTTGGGTCCATGATTTTTAGACCCAATGGATTTGGGTCGAGTTTGGATCTATCTGTACCTAAATGGGTCTGGGTCTAGTAGTTCCAAATCCAAACTTGACCGTGACCCAACCTACCAGATCTGTTTAGTATGTGTGTGTGTGTGTACATATACATATATAAATATATACTAATATTATACTTATCATCATTGTTGTAATCTTATTTGAGATCCTTATTAATTTTTTAAATTTTATTTTTATATATTTACTTTAAAAGTAATATGTATAATATTTTCTTCTAAAATCATTAAAAAACCATTTGAAAAGTTAACAAAACTATTTTAAAATCTTTATTTTTTCACTTGTAGGATTTTTTTAACAAAAAAATACATATTAATTTATATAAAACATAAATGTATTTGTATTTAAATAGATTACCAATTTTTAAAAAATAGTCGAACCCATTTAGGACTCATTTACCTACTAGACTTGTGGATCTAGGTCTGGGTTTGAGCTTTTGAGACTCAGTGGGTCTGAGTCATGTCTGAGTCTAGGTAATATAAACAAGTTTAGGTCTAGGTCTAGGTGGACCCGACCCAAACCCGATTCATTGCCATCACTAGCCAAACCCCATTGTTCCCTCAAACCATTAGATTGGTATAATCATACTAGTTGACAGGTTTTCAAAAACCAATTGATTTAAGTAGAGATCAACTAAAGTCACCATAGACAACCTGGATGATCGGTTTGGGCCAATTGTTTGACTATCCTAAGGACTAGTTGACCGAATTAACTTAACCAGTCGATCGATTTGCTCTTAGAAAGCATATAATATACATGTTAAACACAATTAAATCTCTAAAATCTTACCACATCCAAACTACAATACTTCCATAGCATAAAACCAAGATTTAACATGCTCATATATATAACCATGCTTCATTTACTAGAAATTGACCATATTTCTTATGAATCAAGTCTTTTTCTTGAAAATCTTAAGAACTCCACTCATGCATTATTAAAATACCAAAAAATATCATGCATGCATATAAATATTAGAATTTTACAGAGTACACTAACTTACATGTTTATTCATGCCACATTTTAAAGGCAAGAATAGCTTACTTAAAGCTTAGAAAAATTTTCCATCAAAGAGGCAAAAACTTAAGTTGAAATATTTCAACCTATAAAACTTTAAAAACAAGAGTTAAAACTTACAAATCTTTAAATAACATTCACAAATCAAGAAACTTGAATTAGGGAAGAAAAAAAAACTTACCACCCCCAAGAGAAAAAAGGGAAAGAATTAGATGAATGCAAACTCAAATTTTTCCTAAAACTAACTCTTTATTAAATAATAACAAAATAAGAAGGATAAATAAAGGATCATAAGAGTGAATAAAATTAGAATGAAATCACAAAGTGGAGAAGAATTAACACAAGTGTTTGAGAAGCTTAAGGTATTTCGGTGGCCAAAAGAAATGTATATATTTTAACTTCTATATTGGTTTATTTAAGTTTAATATGAAGTTTTGTCTTAATTTGTATGAATTAATGAGCTTAATTGGTGATTTTATGGCATAATTGAGAATTACGGTTTTCTAACAGGCATGTTAGTCTTTTCGCACATTTTGTAATCTTCTTATTTCTTGGTTAGCCTTAGATAATCTTAAATTCTTTTTAAATGTAATTATGAGTTGTATGGGTGTAAATAAATAATTGAATTAGGGTTTATTAAAGCCTTTAATTGTTATTCTATACATTATTTTATATGTGGAATATTTTGGTTAATTAACCTTTTTGTAATTCTAATTGTATCTCTATTATGCAATTATTGGTATGCGTAATATATTATAATCAAGTGATACTGTGAGGTATTTTTAACTTGATTTCATGAGTGGTTATAATTAAGTTGAAATATTACATGTGTTAAAGAGGGTAGTTGTAACACCTTAAAATTTCATAGCATTTGATTTCAAGTATTTAGTTTTTTATTCAAAAACTAACCCTTAAACCTTGGCCTAACCATTTCATTATTAATATATGACTTGTAACCCGAATAATTCCACATGTGGAGATCACAAGTTGCAAAATGTCTTCACAAAACACATGAATTTCAACTTGAAGATGTGTTGAACTTGATGGCTTTGATAGGTTGTTATTGATCTAATCCAAGATCAAGTTCCTTCAATAGATAAATCTCCTATTTTTCTAGAGAATAATCTGTAAATCCTCAAGAACTCACACTTGAAGAAGAAGAGGTTTGAAAACTCTCTCTTTTGTTGATTTTAATCTTTCAATTCATGTTATTCATATGTTATCTCAATTTATAATACCCTACACATACACACACATGCAAACCTTAGTTCACCTTTCATTAATTAAGCCCATATAACCGGCTTAATTAATAAAGGCTAACCACATGCATGGTTATATTATATATATAGTAAGTACAATGACAAATTATAAATATTACAAAGTATACAATAAAATATTAAATCTACAAAAATTCTAAATATGTAATATATTAAATTAACACATGTAATCAAGCTTGTGTCTTGTAGCCTTGTCTTCCATACAACTTTGTACTCCTTGTAATACAATTTTCTTGTACATAAAAAATATTTAATGGTTTGATCTTCTTGCAAACATATATAATACCAACAAGAGTTACTTACATAGCATTAGAAGTATTAGGATCTTTAAGAATAATTGGTACCATCTCAGAGTATGATAATTTTTGTTCTTCATTCTTAGAAGAGTAAGATTGAGATTGAGATGCTCCTGTATCATTCTACCCTTATAAAGAAGAATCTGTCCTCAAATAGCATCATTATAGTAAGGAGATGAATCACTAATATTGAAAGTACTAGAAACTCCTCATAGTTTTTAGGTAATTCGAGTTCATTTGAATTATTTAAAACTTTTCTTAAGATTTTAAATGGTTCATAATTTTTTGGCATAAGTTTTTTTTCTTCTTAAGTTTGGCAATATTTCTTTTCTTAAGTGTCTCTAGATCAAATCTCCTAGTGAAAACACTTGTTGAATTTAATTTTTATTTGCTTGAGTTTGGTATCTAGCATTATATTTTTCTATGACTTGTTCATGAATTTTTTAAGGAATTTGATTCTTTCCTTGGAATCATAATTCTTAATATCACCTTTTCTTAATGACAATATATCAATAAGTAAATAAGGATTAACCACATAGACAACTTCAAAAGGACTCGAATGAGTTATTCTAGAAGGACTCCTATTATGAGCAAATTTAGCATGTTCTAGTTTTATATCCCAATCCTTAGTACTTTTATTGACTAATCTTCGTATTAAAGTTCCTAAATTTCTATTAGTCACTTTGGCTTAACCATCTATTTGTGGATGATGAGAAGTATTAAACAACAACTTAGTACCTAACATATGCCAAAGTGTCTGCCAAAACTGTCTCAAAATGTTCATATCACTATTCGACACTGTACTTTTGGGAACATCATGTAACCTTGCTATCTCTTAGAAATATAAATCTGATACATGAGTTGCATTATTAATTTTATTACAAGATATAAAATGTGTCATTTTAGAGAACCTATCTACTACCACTAGAATAGAATCCATTATCCTTTGTGTCCTTAGTAAAACCCAAGATAAAATCCATATTAACACTCTCCCACAGTTGATTAGGAACTGGTACAGGGGTATACAAACCTTTATAGAATAAACTTTTACTCTTTTAAAAAATCACACATATTCTAATAATAGCTCATACTAATTTTATCATTCGTGGCCAGTAGAAGTTTTCTTGTAATATTTCTATGGTTTTATGAACACCAAAATGATCAACTATACCCCCTCATGTACTTATTTAACATGTATTAAGTTTGAAAAGATATTCATCTTGTAATGCATGATTACCACAACTATTATTCTTTTTACATGAATTATACATGTCAACAAAATCTTCATCTGTAGCATATAATTCCTTTAACATTTCAAATCCTAATAATATAACATCCAACATAACTAGTATCATAGATCTTCTAGATAAAGCATCTGCCATGACATTTTTCTTATCATTTAAATGTTTAATATAAAACATGAAGGATTGTAAGAAACCAACTTATTTGGCATACTCAAGACTAATCTTCTTTTTTCGATGAAAATATTTTAAACTTTCATGGTCTGAATGCAAAACAAATGGCTTAGGTCTAAAATAATTGCTCCATGTTTCTAGACTTCTTATGATGGCATATAATTCTTTATTATATGTTGAATAATTCAATTATGCCCCATTTAATTTCCCACTAAAGAATGTAATGACTCATTTTTCTTATGAAAGTACACCTCCTATCCCTACCCCACTTGCATTACATGTAACTTCAAATAATTTATCAAAGTTAGGTAAAGATAATACCAATGCATTACATAGATTGTATTTCAAAGTCTATAAGGCTTTAGTTGTGTCCTCACTCCAATTGAATTTGTCTTTCTTCACAAGTTGTGTTATTGGTGAGGAAATAGTTGAAAAATCCTTAATGAATCTTTTATCAATACTTACTAAACCATGAAAACTCCTCACCTCATGAATATCTTTGGCTATTATAATAGCTTGAATCTTTGTGGGATCCACTTTAATACCTTCACTACTCACAATATATCTAAGGAAAATAATGCATAAAACCACATTTCTCCATTTTTCTATAGAGTTTAGTTTTCCTTAGCTTATCAAATAACTTCCTTAAATGAATAAGATGATCATGCTCATTTCTACTGTACACAAGTACATCATCTAACTATACCACAATGAAAATTCCAAGAAAAGGTTAAAGAACTTCATTCATTATCCTCATAAATGAACTAGGTGCATTACATAAACCAAAAGGTATCATAATCCATTCATAAAGACCATATTTTGTTTTGAATGTAATTTTTCATTCTTCCCTTTCTCTTATTCTCATTTGATGATATCCACACCTTAGATTAATTTTAGAGAATATTTGTGCTCTACATAACTTGTCTAACTTGTCATATAACCTTGGGATAGGAAATCTATATTTGATAGTTATATTGTTTACAACTCTTAAGCCAATATACATGTGCCATGTACCATTTTTTTAAGCATAAGTAATGCAGGCATACAACATGGATTCATACTTTCTCTCTCACATACCCTTTTTCTACGAGTTCTTGTATTTTTTTCCCTTAATTCCTTATCCTTTTCCAGCTTACATCGATATACAAGTCGATTAGGTAAAGACACATCGATCATTAAATCTATAACATGTTCTATTCCTCTTTTAGGTAGTAATCCAGGTGGTAAGCCATTAGAAAAAATATCATGATACTCATTAATAAGTTTTTTTAATTGATGATTAGTATTATTTTTCTCTCCTTGTAGGGATTCCTTCATATTCATAGCATAACAACTTATTTCTTCTTTAATACACTTTACCGTAGCCTTTTCATGTAAAAATAAACTCTTTTTATTCCTAGAAATATTCTCATTATCACATTTAGAAGGTTTAAATTTATCCTTCTCAACTAGATATTCATTATTAATACCATTATAAATAGCATTTATACCATATTTCCATGGTTTACCTAATAAGATTCCACATATATCTATAGGAAAAATATCGCATAGCAGATCATCATGATAATTACCCATTCGAAATGAGATGAGAGTTTGTTTGGTTACCTTGAATCACTTGTCCTCGTTTGACCATTGAAGAGACCAAGGATTTGGATGTGGTGTAGTCTTCAATCCCAAATCCTTTATCATCCTCTCATTAGCTACATTTGTACAAGAACTACTATCAATGATACTTCCACAAAATGTATATCCCACTCTTCCTTTAGTCTTGAATATCTTTTATCACTGATTAAGTTGCTCACTATCTTGGACTTGAAGTACTCTTTCCAATACATTACAAGAATTTTCTTCCTCCTCTGACTCACTAGAAATTTCTTCAACAGGCTTGAATTTAGTTTCTTCTTCACAAGTCTTTATAGATTTGATTTCTTGTATAGACAATACTCTTTAATTGGGACATTCGTGAGCAAAGTGCCAAAATCCTTGAAATTTAAAACATTACCTTGTAGAGACTTTATATTGAATTTATTCTTGTCTTTCTTTTCTCAAGTAGGTTTTTGCATTTTATTAATAATTGTAAAGTTTGAAGTACCCACTCCATACTTTGTAACTTGCTTGGAATGAGGCTTAGTGGACTTGATTTGCTTTCCAAATATCAAGGATAGCTTAATCATGTCATAAATAGAATCATATAGATAAGTGTAAACTTTGTCTTAAATCATAATGTTAAGTTCGCTTAGAAATCCAGCACATGCTTATTCCTTTTTCTCATGGATATCACATATAAGTGCTATTCTTTCAAACTCCCTAACATATTCTTCAACACTTAGAAGTCATTGTGTAAGAGTAGTCAATATAATATAATTATCTTGCTTATACTCATTAGGTATACATTTCTTCATTAAATGCTTATTAATCTTATCCCAATATTTTATTTTTTAACTTTTCTTCTCTTTCCCTAGTCCTTTTCATATTATCATATCATATCTTAGAAAATTTCTTAAACTTAAGAGTAGCTAGTTTATATTTTTTTCTCATTATGATAATATTTGAATTCAAATATAGCCTCTACCTCATGTAACCACTCAAGAAATAAATCAACATCAAGTTTACCATCAAAATCAGAAAGATCAAGTTTTATACCTTTATCTTCTTTTTTATGATACTTTAGCTGATGGTCATGGAACTTTTGGTTAATTCTACTCCATATTGACTCTTCATTATGGTATACTCGTGAGTTTAGATATCTTTCCCTCATTGGATTGGTTGGTTTTATTCCAATCCCCATTTAGTCTCCATAGAACTCTCTTTGTTCTTGGATATTTTGGATTGATTCTTGTTTAGAAAATCTAGATTCTAATATTTGTAATTGTGTTTGTATTACATCAATTTTCCTAAGTTAAGCACTAGTTACATCTAGATTGGTTGAGATTTTTGAATGGCCTCAATAATTGTTTGAAAATTTGGTTACCCTTCCATGGTTTTAACTACTAGTACACTTAACCACACGTTAGTAAAACATTTAGGGTTTCAGTTAATAAAACTAAATCAACTTAATGTTAGCCTCTAGTCCTTGTTTGATTATTGTGGAAAATTTTGATTCTAATGAATGAAACACAAAACAAGAAATAAAATATACTAATTACACAACTAAATGAGCCAACTTAACACTTATCTTGCTAAGTTCTTGATATAGAATTTAGCAAGTTTATTAACATACAACTATACAAACATTACTTAATATCTTGGATGCTTTAAATGTTTCATGTATGATTTGATGAAAGTAAAGACAACATACAAATCTATACTTATTCTACTCAGTTAATAAACATAGCATAAAACCACAACAATTTAAAACACACGACCAAAGACAAGTAAAAACACATATTCATTTGGTTAAACTTTACACCAACTAAGTACTGTTACAAACAAAACTTCACTTAGCCAATTCTACCACTAAATTTTGATCACCACACATGATCAACCAACACACAACACACAATACACAATACATACATAAACATTCATGCAAAAATGAATGTTATTAATGCTAGAAGAATACACACACTACACACACACGATTCTTTAACTCATTCAAATAAAATTTCTTTCAATCTTGTGTCGATTCTTTACATATGCTCCTTTAAGATTTTTTTCAGGATTCATGCACCAACTACTCTACACCATGCATATACCACATAAAAACATGCAAATGCTATCAAGATTCACAAGGCATTCATCAAGACTCAAAGAATTCAATCAAGAAGAATAAAAAATCTTACTAGGACCTTCGATAGTGGAATTTGTTGATGCCGAAACTTGGTGTTGGTTTTCCCACTTGTGATGTTGACTCCAAAACCAGCTTTGATACCAAACTTGATATGGAGTATCATAGAGGAATAATCTTCTACAATGTAGGACTTTTATTTGGGGATCACAAGTTGTAATATGTCTTCACAAGACACATGAATTTAAACTTGAATATGTGTTAAACTCAATGGATTTGATATCAAGTCCCTTTAATAGAGAACTCTCCTATTTCTCTAGAGAATAATTTACAACTCCTGAAGAATTCACACTTAAAGAAGAAGAGATTCAAAAATTCTCTTTTTTGTTGTTTTTAATCATTTAATTAATGTTATTCATATGTTCTGTCGATGTACGATACCCTATATATATACATGCAAGCCTTAGTTCACATTTCAATAATTAAGCCATATAACCGACTAATTAACAAAGGCTAACCACATACACGGTTATATTATATATATATAGTAGTTACGATGACGAATTACAAACATTACAAAGTATATAATAAAATATTAAATCTACAAAAAAACTCTAAATATGTAATACATTGAATTAACACATGTGATTAAGCCTTTTGTCTTCTAGACTCGTCTTCCATGATACTTTGTAATCCTTGTAATTCCATTATCATATATATCAAAGATCTGTAATGGTTTTATCTTCTTTCAAACATATATAATGCCTGAAAGAGTTACTTAACAAAGCATTAGAAGTATTAGGACATTCAAGAATAATTGGTACTATCTTTAAGTATGCTAATTCTTGTTCTTCATTCTTAGAAGAATAAGATTAAAATTGAGATGCTCCTACCTCAATCCCCTAAATAAGTTTCCTAATTATTTTTTCATTTTTCTTTTTCTAAACCTATCCCAAAACTAATTTATTTTTTCAATATATTTTTCCCTAAATGGTACCCTAACCTATCTAAATTAGACCTACAACTAAATAAATTAATTGCTATTTTATTCCTACCATCCCCACCTCACATAACCCTCTATAGTACCCCCTTTCCTCCACGAAACACTCTCCCTATCTCCTCCATTCCCTCACACAACTTACCCATACCCTTTTTGTCATTCCCACTATGCATAACAAATCACCATCACCTTACCTCTGTTAAGCTATACTCCATCACCATATCTTGTATGTGTAAATACATATATAATAATATCCCATTTTTAGAAACTCTACTTATAAACCAATAAGTATGTGTAATTATTTATTCTAACTATTATAAGGTGTTTAGTGTAAATTTGCTATTAATATGTATATTATTATGGCATATTAGATATAAATTTAATTAGGTTAAAAATTGCTAAGAATTTGGATTACTAATTTTATCCTTAGTTTGAACCATAATTGATATCTATCTTACTATATAACCCTAATTTTGGTAATTTGATGTTTTTTTTCTAGTTCAAATTTTCCTAAGTGGCATCCTTAACCTACCTTATTGTGACTTTTACTGTATGCTACCCTTTATCCTTGGTGTAATCTACTCATGCATGCCCTCTCTTCTTCATGCCTCCACCTGCTTTACTCTCTTCTTCTTCTTCTTTATTCATCGTCTCACCCTCACCCTTATAAACATCCTTCATATGTCATTTTTTTTGTTTTTAATCCCTTATAAATGAATTCCTCGGCCTGTGTCTCCTTTACCCTTCATCCCAAGGTTCCATTCATAACACATCCCCACCCTTCTCCTTTGTTGTTTTGCCATTATCATTGAATCTTTTGTGTCTTGCATGACTCCTTGATGCTTCCTCCTCTTTTGTTGTGTGATAAAATCATGTTTATCCTCCTTGGTAGCATGATCAAATCACTTTTATTACCTCTTGTTGGTTAGAAACCTCACATAAACCACCCTAAATATTGTACCTTTACCTTTGTTACAGGAGGCCCCAATGCTCCACCCCTCCTTATTGTGTCCAGCTTGGACGTTGCTATACCATTTCTATGTGAACCTTTAAATATATTCCTCCCCTACATTCGTGGCTTTTGGATGCTTCTGCCTTCCTAATTGTGTGAGAAGCTCACGTTGATAGGCCCTTATAGCGTGAGTTTCTACATTGTTGCGCCATTATTGCATAGTTGACTATATAGTCTTCTTTAGCCTCTGTTATTTTCTAACCTTTTTCTCAAGTTGTGTTTTAGTTAATATTGGTTATTTATTTACTATTTTGGTGTTGATATATGTGTTGTTGGGTTAATTTCTTAAGTAATCCTCGAGAATTTAGGAGAAGATGGTTTTATATACTTTTTGTGTGAGCTTAGATTTAGGTAAATCCAATCACTGATGAGATGGTAAACATTATGTGTGATCATGTTAGAGTTTTTTAGAGTTAGAATCATGCTAGGGGTTTATATCTTTCAAGCATTATGACATTCAAGAGAAAATGATAACATGCTAAGTAAATGGTGCATACAATTGTTGTTAAGTTATATGCATGAGTAATATGTTTAATGATTTGTATATACATGTTTAGCATTGTGTTAGGACTTGTAGCACTATAACATGATGATATAAATGTCATGAAAAATATCATATGATCATTATTGCATGGTATCTAGGGTTGTTATAAATAACATAAAACAAGCATGCATGATTAGGTTAGAATACAATCATTATTATTTGCATGTTCTAGGGTTAGAAATGTTTCCTTACATGCAACATGATATTAATTTCCCTATTAAATGATGTATCATGATATATAATGTACTTAAATGCTACATGGAATATAAGACACATTAAAATGTATGATTAGGTTTTATGGGCGCAACTTACTAAATGTATGAAAGTGAAAAATATAGTCAATTTCAAAGATTACTTAAGTGTTAAAATAATGTGGATTATTATATTTTAGCCTTTCAAGACATATTTTTTGTAAAAATTATTTTTTGTATGAAACTAGATAAAATGATGAAATTAAGCTTTTTAGGGGTATTTTGGTAAATTTTGACCTAATGCATGTTTTGTGAATAATTAGATATTAGGATGACCTTATATTTTTGATAGGTTGACTTTAGGGTTGATTTTGGCTTTGACATAGACCGATGACCTTAGGGTTTACCTTAATAATTGGAAATAAAAGAAAAATGGTGAAGTATGGCAATGGGAACTATTATGTAGTATATGAAATTTTTGATCACGTTATAAAATATTAATACTTAAAGTGAAAGACTTCAAGTAGGGAATGGTTTCTCTCTATGATTAGCTACCCTAGAGACAAGGTGTAGCCATCATTTATTTTGGTTCTTTTGTGTGCCATTGTGCCCTAGTAAGGGCCTGTTCTAATTTATAAGTAACCTATGGACCCTATAGGTGATATCAATATTTAAGTATTAGGTGACCAAGGTTAGAGGACATTGTATTGCCTTTGTGTTCCGGTATGACCAGGTGTATTGGTGTGTCCCTGGGTTCTAGGGTAAGGATATTGTGTTGCCTTGGTGCACTAGTATGATCGAGTGTATCTCAGTCTCCCCAAGTTGATTGTATCCCCTAGAGTAATTTTAAAATGGTATTAACTATTGTATAAGAATACAAAAATGATTTGTTAGTTTGATGGTTGCCTCAAATCCCTACCTTTAGTAATTAGTATTGTTTTGGATTATTAGTTTAGTAGTTACCTCAGTACTCTATCTTGATTTTTGAGATTTATTTGATTAGTCATATATGGCTAATGTATACAATGTGATAATGTAAAGTGACTTTGTATGATTGACCGTTGAGCATGACACCATGATGATCAAATTATCCTATGATTATTACCTATTGTTATGGCTTGTGCTTTTTAATTGAGTATGATTTTCAAATTATTGTGTGATTATATATAGTGTGGGTATGATAAATATTGTAAGGTATTGTAATTTACTTAGTATGAGAAAGTATTACTAACAATACTTTTGTAGATGATTATGTGAAGGGTATCGAGTGGCTTGAGGCTTATAATAGAGTTAAAGATAAGTGGATCCCTTGGGAAGAGGTCCTGTTCTCATAATGGGATTTCACATCTAAGATTTAGGAAAAATTAGTGTTCTACTGTGAGGTACCTATTTTGAAGTAATCATATTTCTTTTTATCTCTTAAGTCCCTTGGTGTATATTGATTTTCATTGGTGTACGCAGTATGCTATTCGTAACTCATTTATGTGTTATCTCTCATTTTTGTTATTCTATTCTAGTTATGTTTTCTTTTTATCCTTAGCACTTAGAATAATAAAGGCGAGAGAATTGTACTTATGTTAAGTATAGTAGTAACATCCAATAAAATAATAATTAACTATTTTCCCAAACAAAGTTTTTAAGTAGTAGATATGGAGGTGTTTCATATACTTTGCCTCCCTTTGTTATGTGTGTTTCCCTTAGCAGATCACTCTTTTCCTCTATCTTTTTCTTTGTTTTATCATGACCATCCAACCCCTACTCCCTTCTTGTACTTGTTTGGATTCACAGAAACCACCCTCACCCACATTCATCGAGAACCATGCATGCACCATTACCAGCTCGACTGATGCAAGAGCATCTTCATCTCATTCTTCTACTATTGGAGGTCAAGAGTTAGCATATTTAGTGATGGTATCAATTGTTCTTAAAAATCTTCATGATAACTCTAACAATGCTAATATTTTGTTAAGTGATTCTTGTAGGTATTATATATGTTTGTAATAAGAAGAATTCATCAAAGGTATCTAGTGTACAAGACCATGACAATACAAGGGTTATAAAGTTGTATAGAAGACAAACCTACAAGACACACAACTTGATTATATGATTAGGATTTTATTTAGCTTTGATATTTTATGTGAAATTTGGAATGTCTTGCACTTGTAATTGTAGATCATTATATGTATAAGATAGGTATATGGTGCATTAGTTTAAATCTTTATTTTAACTAAGTGACCGATTGGGTTGGGATTGGCTAGTAAATAGGAGCTAAGGCCTCGTTTGTCTATATATATACGCGTAATTTCAACTTGTACCTTAATTAATGAATGATCAAGTGAAATGAAGTTCAAAATTTTTGAATTCTTCCTTCCTCTTTAAATGAGTTTATCTTGATAGTTTATAATTATTCTTTAGAGAAAACTTAGTTGTTTATCTTAAGAAGTGAAATTCCTTGTTGGAGATACAACCCAAATTGGTAGCATTATCAAATACATCAACATATTTGAATCCATTTTCTATTCCAAGGAATAAGACAAAAGATCCTGCATTATGAAAGCATCATTCTCTATTATCTTCCGCATCACTGACCACCTCAACCCAATCCCATCCACTTCAACTAGCGCCTCCACCACACCCTGTTTGTGCTTCCTCATTTGCACCGCCACCCACTTCCATTGACTCATCATGTTTCAAACCACCCCTACATTTGCACCGTTAACTGCCATCCACCACCTCCCTGCTCTTGTTTCTTTCCCCATTATCACCATCACTCTGGTATTGATAATGAGATACGTGATCGTTGCTATTAATATGGTTTTGGGTTGATGTCGTTTCTAATAATACTTCAAAAAGAATCTCTTGGATGTTTTAATAGTAAGTATCATTATGTTTTAGATAAACGAGCATGAGCAGTATGTGACTTTGATGGTATTCAATTATCTTATATGCTTTACATATTTCAATCATCTCATTTATAATTTGATGTTTTAAACCATGTATTGTTGTAATGCCTTATATGTGTTAGATGTTATTTTTTCTTATTTATTTTGTAAAAATGCATATTCACTACCATTATATTGAAGGTTTCCATTCGTGGGCCCCTACCTATTTATTAAGCAATGGCCTTTGTATGTCAGCTTACGAGTTCAATCGTATTCTAGTAGTATAGGTTGAGAGTAGAATTATTTGATGTTCTTTTTGGTATCTTTGATTCCGTGACACCCCAAAATTTATTACTTAAAAATTTTATTTTTCATAAGCGCTCAGTATAGAAAATAATAGATGTTACCGCCACACTCAGTATAAGTCAGACATCTTCTACCATCCTTTTACTAAGTGCTAAAGCTAAAATTTTATTATACGTAAATAACATTTACAACCTAAGAACAAAATATATGTTTTAATACAAATTACAATGTCCAAATAAATATAATAGTATCAAGCAAATCCAATTTAATATTACAAAAGGAGAAATAGCAAGGGTCTTAAGATTCTGAGGAATAACTGAATCAAAAAGTGCCAAGCAAGCACTGGATAATCTTAACTATTTACCCTCTTTTATAAGACATAAAGCTGAACCCTCAAAATATTATTATAAGGTAAACAATGCCCATTGAATAAACAGGGCCTTGCAAATGGAACCAGTCAATACTATAATACTGAGTAAACCATTACACAGCACTAACATGTGAGGTCACATGGGGCACAATATTAGAATATAACATAGATTATTAGGCAAAATCATATGATTATAAAATGGCCACAACTAATATAATCAAAAGAAGTCCAAATATCAAGGTGGGGCACTAAAAAAAACTACTAAAACAACAATCCAAATCAATTCCAATTCTACAGTAGGGCACTAAGGCAACTGCCACATCAACCCATCCAAATCAATTCCAGATAACATGGTAGGACACTAAGGAAACTACCAAACCACATGCCAAAACATGTAATGCACAACAACGACTACCAAAATGGTAATCTAGAGCAACCCATTAATATTTTTACACAATAATTATTTTTAATTTTATTTACTTGAAGGGGATACAATAATAACCCAAAGATATAAAAGTACACCAGTCATACTGATACACAAGGAAAAAAAACACCTTCCAATCTTCCAACCTAGAGGCATAACAATACTTTAGTCATACTAGTGCACAAAGGCAATATAATACCCTCGTCACTTGGGCATCTAATCCTTAAGTATCCATACCACCTATAGGGTTTTTGGGTCTCCTATAGAGTAAAATATAACCTTAATGGGGCACAATAACATGCCAATGAACCAAAAAAACTAAGGATTCCTACCCCATATTTAGGGTAGCTACTCCTAGAGAATAACCATTCCCAAACTCAAGGTCTTCTACATTAAGTATTAGTATTTTATAAGGTGATCACATATTTCACACATATTACATGTTTATTTCTATTTCCATAATTATCCATTTTTCCTTTATTTCTAATTATTAACGTAAATCCTAAGTTCATTGAACTATGTCAAAGTTAAATTCTACACTACAATTAACCTATCAAAATTCTAAGGCTATCCCGATATCTAATTATTCTCAAAATATAAATTAGGTCAAAAGTAACAAAATTCCCTTAAAACCCTAGTTTGCCATTTTATTCATTTCCATACCAAACATTATTGTTACGAGAATTTTTTCATGAAAAGGCTAAAAGAAAATATTTCACATTATTTTAGCACGTAAGTAATCTTTACCTTTTTATAATTAACTATATTTTTTACTTTTCATACGTTTAGTAGGACGTACCCATAAATCCCTATTCATGAAATTTTCACATATTAAATGTTCCATGCATCATATATGTACATATTTATAACATATTATAGCAGTTAACAGGGTAATTAAAATCCTAGTGCATATGATGAGGCATTCCTATCCCTAGATCCGGTGAATAGCAATTATCGTGATCTAATCCTAATCATACATGCATGATTTTATAATATAAACCCTAGATACCATTCAATTCCACTCATGGAACACTTATCATAAAGATTACATCATAACTTAACAAAATTACAAATCCTATCAAAACTCTAGACATGTATACGTTAATCATTCAACAAATTACACATGCATATATGATGAAACACATGTTAATTATTTAATATTTTGTTTTAATGTTTCATGCCTATTCACCACACTTGTATGCATAATGTAAAACTTTCACTTATAACACATACATATAACCTTTCAAAACTCATGCATACATCATACCCTAACACACAACGACTTTTATGTGTTGCCATATGATTTGACATCTTAGTAGAAGGGTATGTGTTACCTCTTATCCAAGAAAAGAATTAAATCGCAAATCACCAATATTTATTTCCACTCAACTTCTTAAAATCCCTTTCATTAACACACATATATATTAACATTTTAGTAAAACATAGACAATCACTATAATTAATTAAAATAGAGTTGATAAAAAGGTTAGGGACTTAACTGACAAAAGGTGCTAAAATGGTGCAACAATGGGCAGAGAGAACACAACAAGGGAGGCATAACCAAGGAGAATAGGTAAAGAAACAATGAAGGGGGATAAGGAAAAGGGTGAGCTTCCTAAAAAAGGGCTAAAGAGCGGAGTTGAGGTGTAGTAAAAACTATTAAAGCTAGAGAGAATGGTGTGGCAACTTTAACCGATGGTGGAGGGTGGTGTGTGGTGGTTTTGGTCAAATCTAAGAAGGGTGAAATTTAGGGGAGTGTTGTAGCTAGGTTATAGTTTATTTTGCTACATTAAAGGGTGGGGGATTGGTAGGAAAGGATAATGGGGTGGTGGATTTGGTGGAAGTAGTAGGAAGGAGTCGGGATGTTGCGGTGAATTTTACTGAAGGAAGGGGTAGGGAATGGCTGTTTGTGTCATTGGGTGAGGTTGGTGAATGGATAAAGTTGATGGTGTTTATAGGGGAAGCACAACAAGGGCTACTGGTGGAGGTGTTTGGGACTGTCGAGGTGGATGGAGAAAAGGAGGGAGATTTTGTTTTGGTGGTAGTGAGTGTTGACAGAAACAAAGAGGGAGGAAAGGAGTGTTGAGGCATTTAATGTGTTTTATGGGTGAGTATACATACATACATACATACATACATACACACATACATACGTACATATGTAAAAGTAGAGGGATATGAGGAAATGGGGTGATTGGGTAAAAATTCAAAGGATATCCTCATACATAGAAGGAAGAGGGAAATTATAGGGGTAAGGAGTAAGGGAACAGTATGGAATAAAAGCCATGTCTCATGTAGGATATAGGGAGAGGAAAGAAAAGGAAAAAGAGAAAAAGAGAAAGAGATTGTGTAGGTTTGGAATGAAATTTAGGTTAGGGTATAACTAGCATTAAATTTAATAATCCTATTATGTCAAAGTTTAACCTAGTATAATGTATACCTAACATGTTATAATAATACACATATTAATAATATATTTAGTACACGACCTCCTAAAATAAATATTATAACTAATTACACATAATAATTATTTTATAATTAAGATTTATAAAAATGAGATATTACATTATTAGCTCCTTAAAAAGGGACTTCTTCCCCAAAGTCCACACCACACCACACAAATTAAGCACATAAGGCCTATATAACATTCGGGGGTCACTACCCCTACAGAACTATCGTATCATGATCACCTTAAGAACAACCCAATATACAACACATAAAGTCAATCAACTCAAGTAGTTAAAGTATAAATGGTTAAAATACCAGGAGGTGGGTTTTTTAGACCCCTAAATTGAGCATCTTCCTATAATCAAATGATAAGATGAATTTCCCCAAATATTGGATCTCTCTAGGAATTCCCAATGCTAGATCCCTGACCCATACCACTTCCTTATGGTGGTGGACAATAAGTCAGAGCCTTACCCTTACCGTCTCGCCTTTGTGAGCTACCTGGTGATTGTAGGGTCCTCTACATCAGCTGTGGGGTTCTCTATGCTAGTTGTTGTTGGCAGGTGATCAGCTCTGATGGTTACACCTATATCCTTTGAACTCCATCACAAGGTGCCTAGAGGCAATCAAAATTCCGATGACTATGCTTGTAATAATTGAAGCACTAGACTAGCTGGCCCTCGTAATTTATCCATAGGTGGTCTTGTCCATATCGCTTATAATGATAGCGTTTAATCTAACTTTAGCATCCTCTATTACAGAAGCCAACCTGACTACCCTAATGTTGACCAGTCTAACCTCCTATCTAAGGCTGAATCCTATGATCATCGTCTAGAACCACTGACTTCCTTTTGATTCTTGAGGTCTTAATAACCCTAACTTCTCAAAAATTTTGAAGAGGGTGGAGAAAGAAGAACTAAAAAGAAAATCTTAGATAGAAGCATTCAAACCCATCTCAAATCGGTGCATCTTCATTTCTTCATCTACCACTACATCGAGTGTGAAAAAAATAAAATTAGTGAACTCTAGGTAGTACTACTCAACTATGGAGAGACTGTAATACCCCGTATTTTTAAAATCCAGATTTATTAAGTTTAATGATTTTATTAGCGTAATTTGAGGTCAATAATTAATTATTTTAATTTCGATTCTTTTTATAGATTTATCGACGATTTCGAACCCATAATTGAATGTAATTAATCATTGTCGTTGCGAACCATTCTAGACAAATTCGTTCACGACAATGATTTTATTATATTCTTATGGATTTAATTCTCGGTTAAAAATATGTATTTTCGTTGTTTCCCATACTGTTATTTTTATTTTTAATATTTTAGATTTGTTTTCGATTATAACTTCGTCATGTGTTAACGGTGTATTTTGAGGTTATATTTCGTTGACAAAATATATTATTTAAATTATAAAATTTCATTTTAAATAGTTAAATTTATTTTAATAATTTTATCCGTAGAAAATATTTCCGACTTTAAATTTATTCGTTTTCGGTAATCGCTAATATTTTCGGAAAGTTTTAAATTGAAAAGATTTTACAGAGTTTATTTATGAAATTCCTTTTGGAATTAATTCTCTTTCGTTTTATGCTTTTTGGGTGGCGGAAAACGGATTTCAGAAATTATTTAAATTAATCTCGATTCATTAGAATTTGACTTAAATATTTTATTATATGTTTTTAAATATTACTTTGGGGTCTTCTAATATATTTCGTAAATAATATAAATATTTACGTTCGTTGGTAAATTCTCCCGAAAATATCTCTGAAATTCTTTGTACATCTTTTTATTAATTTTAAACTTTCGGATTGTTTTGAAAGAAAGTTTGTTAAATAAAATTTAGATAAAATCTTTTGATAAAAATTTTAAATAATTAGTATTTTACTTTTACTTGTGTTTGTAAAAAAAAAAAAAAAAAAGAAGCCTGCACCCGTGCCCCGACCCCCTTCCTTTTCTTTTCCCTCTTCTCTCCCTTCCCTTCGGTTTTCCTTATTCCCCGACTCCGCTGCCCCTTGGTTTGCAACCCTAACCAGCCACCTCCTCCCCAGCTCCTCCTCGCCAACCACCGCCGGCCACAATGGGCGACTCGACCGACCACCGCAACAGCTGCAACTGACACAGCAGCAGCCAACTCGACCGCAGCAGTAGCAGCAACGCGAGAGAAGCAACAGCAGCGCGGGAGCAGCCGTAGCAGCGACGCCACCGCCCGGCCACCGTCGACACCTCCTGACCACAGGCGAGCCATCCCTATTCCCTGACAAAGCTTCTCCAGCATTTTCTTGACCCGATTGTGTTGATTTCATTCGGTATAAATTTCCGAAAAACCCTAACCCTTGATTTGATTAATTGAGTGTGATTAGCTTATAAAAAGCTAAATTGATTGTTTGTTTATGTATGTATATGCTGTAAGATTGATTTGGATAGGTTAATTGTGTGGTTGTGTTGAGATTTTGGAAAAATTGGATTTTTAGCCGGGTTATGCCCAAATTTTTCGGATCCGCTCGTTTTTGCGATTTCGGACAAATTGATTATACAATATGTTTTAAAATGTATCCAATTTCATTTTGGAACCGTCAATTTGAGAAATTTATGCAGGTCTTATCGGAATTTGATTCCTAGGTCAAATTTCGGGTATAATGAAATTGGGTCATATAATTAAGCTATTCCACTCAATTGATTTTATAATATTGTTTAAAATGTATTTAATTTTATATTAGAAGTGTTGATTTGGGAAAATTGTGCGTAATTGACCGGAATTGGATTTTTAGGTCAAAATTCCCGCGGGTTTAAATTGGTTTGGGTAATCGGGTTATTTTATTCAATTAACTATATAAATTACATTAGAATATGTTTAATTACATTTCCGGACCGTCAATTTATATGTTTTGCCAAGAATTGATCGGATTTGCGTTCCGAGCCCAAAAACCCTAATTGGGCTAAATTGTGTATTTCTTTTACTAGTTTTGAGCAATTGATTATTTGATATGTTATAAAATGTGTTTAATTGCATTTCTAAACATTCAATTTGATTGAATTTATAGAATTCTAACGAATTGTATTTTCGGGCCTAAAACCCTAAATTTCAAGTGAGATTATGAAATCGATTACTTGTATTGTTGTTTTTCTAAAATTGAATGTATAGAAATGGTTGAAATGGTATTAATTGCTTTCTAATACCTTTAATTTGAATTGATTAAATTGAACTACCTGAGTTTACGCCGTGGACTTTAAAACCCTAATTTTGAAAATTGATCATCTGGAATTGATTTATCGGAAGATCGTTTTGTTGAAATTGATTGTCTAGATTTATCTAAAATTTGTTTAATTGTGTTTTAAAACTATCAATTTGAGGTAATCAAAGTGATTTGGCCGATTTGTGGTTTAGGCGTTAAAAACCCTAATTTTCGAAATGATTTTATAAAATTGATTTTTGCTATGTGTATTTTATCTAATCGAATTCTATCCTTGGGTTTTAAACCATTTAAATTATGTTTTAACCTAATCGGTTTGGATTTGGGTTCTATGTAAATGGTTGGGTTACCTATTTAGTTGTAAAACCTAATAAATAAGTTATTTTCGATAAATTACCTTATGATCGATTACTCTTTCTCAAGATTTCCAAATTAAGTTGAAATGTCCCCAAAGGATAATTGTATTAATCCGTTTTGATTTAGTTTTAACCTTAAATTTTATTAGAGCTATGCTTTTAAGTTTTAATTTTGGACACGTTTTCTAAGAAAGATCAATTGTGTCGTTTGTGTTTATTTAATTAGAATATATGGATTATTGATTGATAGGATAGTTTCTAATTTAGTTTTGATTTCTATCGGGTCTAGGAAAGCTTTCTCGTGGACCCACGAACTAGGGATTCCTCTCCCTCTCATTTCGCTTAGCTAGCTTCGGATCCAAGTAAGTTCTCTACTTACCTCTACTTATGGGTATTTCGTAAGGACGTAACTAAGGCCACTTGTGTGCATTGCATGTTTTACCTGTCTTGTATGCTTTGTGCGGTTGTATGCTATAATCCTGTATGTTATCTGTGTATTTGTGTAGCGCAGCATGGAACCGAGGTACGTCCCCGTGTTCTCGTCTTTGTGTACTAATATGTTGTGGAACAAGAATGATGTGATGTGATATGATGTGACCCTGCGACATGCATGTGGGGTTATGTGAGGAAGTGTGGTGAAGTGGGGACTTGAAAAAGAAAAATAAGCGGTTAAAATAACCAAAGGGAAGTATGTCGGCTAACATAGGTATGGATGACCTAAGGAGTTCACCATTTGTAAGACGATGAGGGGAAGGTGGAATTAAATAAACAAAAGAGTGGGAATAAATTAAGGTTGCATGGGGGAAATTAGGGATTGCATGGTGGTATTAGGGTTTGTATGGTGGTATTAAAGATTTCTTGGCGGTATTAATGGCTTATGGTGGTATTAGGGTTTGCATGGTGGTATTATGGTTGGTATGGTGGTATTAGGGTTTACATGGTGGTATTAGGGTTTGTATGGTGGTATTAGGGTTTGTATGGTGGAGTTAGAGTTTTGCATGGAAATTAATGATTGTATGGGATTTAGGGTTTGTGTGAAACGTTCGAGAGGTTGCATGGGATGCGTAACGTCTGCGTGGGAGCAAAATTTACCTATGAAAGGCTGATTTGGGGTGTAAGGAAGGTAATGCGAGTATTATTTGGGTGTTTAACTGTTTTGGACGGGGAATAGTACGTGGAGTATTATAAGGGTTTGGAGGAGACAGAATTAGGGTTTGGAGTGATTAACTCTGGGTCGTTGTGATTAAGTAGGGTTGGAGTAGCTCATTGTGAATTGCTGAGGGTAATTAAGGTTTGGGATGGCTAAGTATGGTTGTTATGGTAAAATAGGGTTAAGGCACGGTTTGGTGTGGTCAATTAGGGTTCGTTATGGCTGCTTAGAGTTGTTTGGTGTTATCATGTGTATTATTGATTAAGTGTAGTTATGAATGTGGAATTTTATTGTTTGTGATGTGTAAAGTATGAAGTGAATGATTTATGCATGTCAAGGGCGTGATGTGAATTCAATAAGATACGAATAAGACATTAATTACGTAAAGCGAAAGACTGATGAGCCCGACCCAGTCCGTTCCACCGGTTAGAATAGTGGCCAGAGGCGTTTTGCTCTGGGGTTCGATTTCCGTTCCACCGGCTATAATAGTGGCCAGAGGCGTTCTGCCCTGGGTGTGTATTTCCGGTCCACCGGCTATAATAGTGGGGGATTCGGGCTCGACAGACCCACACGAATAAGTTAATCCACGGGAAAGATACTAATCACTTACAGCGGAACACCATGAAAGTGCGGGGCCAGTCCGTTCCACCGGTTAGAATAGTGGCCAGAGGCGTTTTGCTCTGGGGTTCGATTTCCGTTCCACCGGCTATAATAGTGGCCAGAGGCGTTTTGCTCTGGGGTTCGATTTCCGTTCCACCGGCTATAATAGTGGCCAGAGGCGTTTTGCTTTGGGGTTCGATTTCCGGTCCACCGGCTATAATAGTGGGGTCCCCGTGCTTACATGGATCATTAGAGAATATGTGTGGAATGAATATACTATTAATGAGAATAAAGAATAAGTCTAGTTGGACCTTGGCCAGCTTTTATTATATGTATCACCACATGCTGTTTATGTGCATAATGTGTCACGTATTATTTCGGTTATACCACGCGTATATGTTAACTGGGATGTTGCATATGTTTTAAATGTTACTATGAATGTATGGCAAGATTCATGCTGTGGGTTGTGAGTATGTATGATATTGCATTAACGTATTGTACTACAATTTAATATGCACTTGATGATATCTCTCCTATAAGGTAGGGTAGCGAGACTTACTCAGTATTGGACCCGTACTGATACTACACTGGTTGAATGGGTCCTGTGATGATCCACCGATGGTGGGGAGCAGACCTCTTGTGCAGGTTAAGATCGGATACTGTTTTGGGGTGGAAGGCTTGACCTGAGTGAGTAGGCGATCCGGATATTTATCCTTCGGGATTTATTTTGTTTAATTGTATTCACCTTTAGAAGTTGCAAGTATTGTTTTCAGATTTCTAAGGGTTTTGTAATTGACTTTAAATTTCTCGTATTCTGATAAGTGTTTACTATTCGGATTTAATTGTTTGATGGGATTTGAAATTCAGATTTAATTGTTTGACAGGTTTTAGCCTTGCATCTAACATGAGATAGATGGTTGACATTTATCTTGTGTTAGATGTGGCGGTAACATTTCCCAAATTCGCTCCTAGCTTCCGCTTTAATCTTTCAAAAAAAAAAAAATTTCAGGAGTGAAATTTGGGGGTGTTACAGGGACCCTAGTAAAGTGCCATGAATCTGTCATACAATCCCATCCTTGCACTTGTTAAACAAAAATGAGCTATCATCTTCTATCACATGTGCTCCCAAGTCTCAATGGTTTCACCTAGCACTTGCTGACCAAGCCACCACTCATTGGTAGTACCCTTTAAGAAGTATGTAGCTACCTTCATCCTCTTCTCGAAGGGGGGGTATTCTAAAGCTATAAATATCTTATCAAACTCTCAAATCTAATGCTTTAGATCCAATGGGTCCTCGATACTCATGAATGCCGGCAATGCATGTGACCATGTCCTTTGCAACCAGTCATTTTGTGGATCATATGCAGGAATGTGGATAGGTATTTGAAATGGTGGTGGAGGTGGTGGTTAGTGCAAATCCCTCTCAACCATGGTGATAATAAGCTCCTCCATACAGGCTAGTCTTGCTTTCTGAGTCATGATGCTCTAGGATAGGGATAAGGAGGGGTTCAACACACACTTCAATACAACCACATAACAAGGAAACATAATAAGGCCACCTAGATAAGTACTAAAACATATCACATTAAGGTCGAAAGGCAACCGCAATTAGTTCTTAGGCCAAATCCAAACCTATTCTACACTTCCTCACAAGACTAATCTGGGTTTCAAAACATTTAAAAACAAAAGTTCTCAACAATAAAAGAGATGGTGCCAAAACCAAAAGCTTTGATACCAACTTGTAACACCAAAATTGATGACTTACAAATTTTATTTTACAAAATTATTAATTATAAAAAAAAATAGGTGTTACTATTACACTCAGTATAAGTTTGGCAACCTCTACCATTCCTCTACTAAGTATTAAGGCTGAAATGTTAGTATATGTAAATAACATTAACAACATAATAACAAAATATTTATTTCATTACAAATTACATTATCTTGATAAATAAAAAATAATCATGAAAGTCCATTTTAACATAACAAAAGGAGAAATAATAAGGGACTTAAGAGTTTGAGGAATATACAAATCAAAATATGTTGGGGCAAGCGCCAGATAATCCTAACTATCAACCCTATACTAGAAGCCATCAAGCCAAGCCCTTAAAATATTCCTACAAGATAAACACTACCTATTGAATAAGTACGGGATCATGAACGGAGCTCATCAGTACTACAGTACTGAGTAAACCATTACAAAACACTAACATGCAAGGCCACATGGGGCACAATATAGGAACATGACATAAATATATTAAGAAAATCATAAGATCATAAAATGATCACAACTAATATAATCAAAAGAAACTCAAACTAAATCAACTACCTCATCAACCCATCAAAATCAATTCCACATACCATGGTAAGCCGCAAAGGCAACTATCAAACCACATACCAAAACATGTAGTGCACAATGACAACTACCAAAATAGTTGTAATACCCCAAAATTTTAAAACCTAGAATTTAATAATTAATCATCCTTTGGGATACTTTATTTTTTAAATTATTAATCAAATTATTTTGTGTAATTATGATTTTTAAAAACGGATATGATTATTTAATAAATTTAAATAAATATTATGTTATTTTATAATACTCATTTTATTTAAATAATTTTACAAACCCATATTTTACTAAAATTATCCTCATAAATTAATATATTAAATTTTAAATAAATTAATTTATTAAAATAATTTATCCATCTAAATAATTAAATACCCTGATTTTAAAAATTATTTTATTTTTATTTTCCCCTTTTTTCCTTTTTTACTATCTCATTTTCCCTTCCTTTTTCCTCCTTTCTCCTTTTTCTTCTTTTTTCCTTTTCCTTGGGCTGGCCGACCTGCTTCTTCTCCCCTTAGCTAGGCCGCTAGCCCTCTCTCACTTCCTCACCTGTCTAGCTCACTCCTCCCTTCTTCTTTTTTCTTTCTTTCCCCCCGGTTGGGCCAGCCTAACCCTCCTCTCTTCCTTCCTTTCCCCCTCGCGTGTGGACCCGCCTTCTCTTCTTTTTACCTACCCGACTGCCTGCCCCCTTCTTTTTCTTCTTCTTCCTTCACCTTGCCCATCGAGCTATGCCTGCACCTGCTACCCCCTGTAACTTCACCCTACACCTACACAGCCCCACCCTGCCCTCTCCCTCTCTCTCCTATCCCTTTTCTTTCCATTTTTAGCCAAACTCCCCCTACAAAGCCCCTCTCACGTCCCTCCTCCTCCCCTTTTCTTCCTTGCTACTCCCTACCACCCTACACCCCGACCTGTAGCCCTCCACCTACAACCACCTACCTTGCACTAGCCCTGACTACCCTCCTCTCCTTCTACTCTACCCATTTCCTTTCCTTGAGCTCCCTCCTTTCCCCTACAGAACCTCTCTCTCTTTTTTTTCTTTATTTCCTTCTCCCCTATTTTTCTTTTCCACCCTCAATCGCCGCCTCTTCTGCCCAACCAACTACCACACCAACCCCTTAGCCTCCCCTACTTCCTCCTTGCACCACTCAACAATCACCACTTGCCTCCTGCAGCCACCTTTCTCTTGAGCTTTGAGAAAAATTGGAACTATAATTTGTTTTTAATTTGGAACTATAATTGACATTTGAGAAAAATTAGACTTGAATAAGCTTTGGAAATTTTTATAACTTGAGTTTCAGGTGGTTTAATTGATTGGTTTATCATTCTATCCAAATGGCTTTGCTCGACCGAACTAATCAACTAGTTGGGGAACCAATCAACCGGTCTGTAGAATAATCGACTAATTTGTTGAGTTGAGTACATTTTTAAAACTCAATTTTTCTAAAAAATCTCTTATACTAAAATGGAACCTTGATAATCAGATTCCAAATTATTCTTAAAGATTATTAGCCTTCTTATCATACATTTGGCCCAAAATTTTACCTCATTTTGATTAGAGAGTTCAATTGGGGTAATTAAGGGGGAAGTTGACCTTAGCTTTATCTTCTTCCACCTCTATCCTCTGCACACTTTTGGAATCTTTACTTCAATTTTAGACCTACTTTTTCTTATCTAGGAAACTCCTTCCATGTTTATTTTCCATTTCCCTTCTTATGTTTGGCATTTTTGGGCTAAATCAAACTACACCTCTCCAGAATCACCATTTCAACACTTGAAGGGAGGTCATTCTATCTTGAACAAAAGATTCCCATTTAACTCAAATTTTAATGGTAGGAATTAGGGTTTTTGATATGTTCCTGACCATACTTGTGATTGTATCAATGTATTGGCTATAAATAACCCTAATCACCCTTCTGTTCACCTTTTTTTAGCCACAAAAATATTCCAATTCCCTTTGACTGTGTGATCTTTCCCTTAAAATTCAAGGCTTCATTGGTTCCCTTCCACTCTTTAGATCCTTTCTATAGCTCCTCATTCTATAGCTCCTTGTTGTTTATCTTTAATTAAGGGAGGGTTAGATTTTGGAGGAAGTTGAGGCACCTTTTTAAAAGAAATACCCTCTATTTTCTCTTAGCTCGATAAGTCATTTTCTTCTTCTAATTCGAACTGTGACTTATGAAAGTATGTATTGGAATTCTAAAGCTTTAACTTTACTAAGGTTTTGAAAGCTGAGGATTTTTACAGGTTGATTTTTCTAAGTTGAAGGAAGTTTGCTTGTACCAAGTAAGTCATTCTTACTTATGAAATGTAACTTGGTTAAGAATAGGTGTTATGAAATCTTTAAAGTCTTGATTTTATATGTTAGTATGAGTATTTGGTTTTAGATTTGGTACTTGTGGATTAAGTTATAAATTTTGAGACAAATGCATGATTTTTAGGGAAAACAAGATTATTTTTGATTAATTATGGAATATGCAATTGTTGCAAGTTGGAAAGTGTTAATGTGATGTCATTCCATGTTTTAATTTGGTATAGTAGAAAATTTTAAGAGTCATATGCTTGAAAATACATATTTTATGTCGATTGAGGGAAAATTGATCAACTGGTTAGATCAAATCATTCGAATGGTCCTTAAGAGTAGTCAACTTGTCAACGCAACCCATTGACCGATAGGTGTGTGTTGACCTTGGTGTTACTCTCTACTTAAACCCATTGACTGATTTGGAAGAACCAATTTACTATTCTATGAACATTTTTCTAGTTTTTCTGAATTGATCAACTAATTTGAGGGAACCATGGGTTTGGCTGAGCCAAACCAATTGACCGGTCAGCTCAAATCGATCAATTAGTTTGTTTAACTAATTTACTGCTTGGTTCGACAAACTTGTGTGATCTTAATTGTGCCTAACACTGTTATATGACTAATTAATTGGTAAAATGTATCTTTTGACATGGACTAACAACTTAATTAATGGATTAAATGAATCATGACTCATGACGTACTCAATGGTCGTTGCAAAGGCTTTAATGGGTGAAACTGAGCAAATATTTAATGGCTTGAAAAGTGAAATGAAATCCAGAAATTTGTTTTAAATGGATTAATCTCATAAAATTGGTTATTACTAAGTAATCATTAATGTAAAGTCCACACATAGTTGGAAATAGTAAGGGTTAATATGGAATGAGCATATGGATGTCATGTTTGTATATTTTGTGGGCATTGTGTGTTGACGTAACCTCGAGAATAACATACTAATCACATAAATCAAAAGACAACAAAGCTATGCATGGGTCTAGGTTATCCAATATTCAATTAACTACCGAGGGTTAGTTTGCCTTCAAGTGTTATTAGTATCTTTTGGTGTTATTGGTGCCTTCGAGCGGGATCCTATTAGATCCTAGTGCCTTACCTACTCTAGACACTGATGATGTACTAGGGGGTATAAACACTAAAGGGTCTAGATATGTATGTCCATTGGTGGTTACTTAACTTAGGCCTGGACTTATATCCATCGGTGGTTACTTAGCTTCGGCCTGAACTTTATGTCCCTTGATTTGGATAGGCTTTCATGGTATGTGAGACCATGGCACATTCCATCACTTAATGATAATGATAATAATTGGAATGAGTATTGTAATAATAATTGGAATAAGTACTTCATAAAGAATGTGATTAAAGAGAAAATAGAGTAGAGGAAAATTAAGGGTAATATAGAAGATGACCTATAGGATAACTTACATCCCTAGATTAATGTAACCTTACTATTAACTGAATCATTATACTTGCAGCATGTATATCGAAAATCTATGATGTAGTACTGGGGTTTCAAGCATGATTAGTTATATATGGAATGAACCTTATATTCCTAATGTGATCATGATAGAACATGTATCCTATTTGTGTGAAGTATGCATGCGACTATTCATATGATTTATGTGCATGAGAATCTTGTTTGTTGGTAGCTCCATTTAGGAGGTAACTTGGATTAATCTATATAAAGCATATTGATGTGCCCATTTGCTCGGTCACCTGCTCATTCCCAAGACCATATGACTATATATAGGTTTTTGGAGAGGGCCACTAGTTGACCAACCTCATGTGGGCATGGGTTCTAAGAGCATGGACATTCGGAGACTCCAAGAGATCCTTGATGGAATAGAGTTTAGGGTTTGACTACATTTTGGTTTTCTATAATTTCAACCATGTACTCTTGCTTAATTTTCCTTCCTTGCATACATGAATATTTTGGATCGCTAAGGTATTCTACTTGGAAGTTTTCTTTTTGATGTCATCTAACCAATTTTAGCGCACTATGCTATGGGTTTGTCTGGTTTTGGGTTCTCAGCCTTGTATCTAGCATGGAACAGGCGGTAGGCACCTATCCTTTATTAGGTACGACATTAACAACCCATTTTTCCTAAGTGTTTATTAGTTTTCTACTTCTCCAAGGTTTTTAAAACAAATTTTTTTAATAGTGAGAAATGGGAGTGTTACAAGGAAAACCTATTTTACACAAAATGAAAAGAATGCCCATAGTTAGTGATGGAAATAAGTTCTGAACCCGACCTAGACCTTCCGGACATGCCTCATTTTAGTGGGTTTGGTTTAGTTTGGATCAGTATTTACCTAAATGGGTCTAGATTATGATCCTATAGTCCTTAACTCAGACTCGACCTATACCCGTCCCGCCAGACCCATGTAGTATATATGTATGTGTATATATATTTAAATATACATAGATATAAACTAATTTTATGTTTGTCAACCCTATTGTAATCTTATTTGAGCTTCTTACTCATTTTTAAATTTTATTTCTATGTATTCACTTTACAATCAATATATATAGTATTTTATTCCAAAATTATTAAACATCATTTGAAAAGTTAAAGTAACTATTTTGAGACATTTATCTTTTCATTTGGAGGACTTTTTTATAAACAAAAATACCTATTAAATTATATAAAATATAAATATATTTGTACTTACATGAATTATTCATTTTTTTTCAAAAATAACTAGACCCATTTACCTACTATACCATATGGATCTAGGTCTGGACTAAAATTTTGAGACTTGATGAGTCTAGGTTAAGTTTGGATCTAAGTACTATAAATGAGTCTGGTTATGGTTGGACCCAACCAATTACTATCCCTACCCATAGGATCATTAATCTCATTTTAAGCTATTTCAAGGACTAAACCAAGCTAATGATGATATTAGATCATAATTATTACACCTAACATGTTTTTTCATCATTTCCCACTTATTTAACTAAATGTTCTAGAATTAAGGTGAAAGGACTAAAATACCCTCAAATGCCTAAAAACTTATAAAATCCCAACTAGTCTTAATCTAACCCAAACCCTAACATATTATGTATCAAACTTTAAGTAAAACACCTAGTGAACACAGTTGCATACTCAAATTAATTAAAACTATAACACCCCCAAAATTCACTACTGAAAAATTTCGTTAATTAAAAGGAAACTAGAGGAAGAAAATTAATAAATCGTGAATTTTGGGAGTATTACCGCCACACTTAGTACCAGACCGGTTCACTCATACCGTTCCAGTACTAAGTGCTAAGGCTAAAGGAAAATGAAATACAATTTGCAAGAATTTCAACATACTTAAATCAGAGTAGCGTATCAAACGTTTACAAGGATGAAATCCACCAATGGTTGTTACAGTATCAACATATACATTTAAAACAAGAAATTTCAAAGAGAGAGAGAGAAACCTTAGTAGTTCCGGATGAGACCTTACTCTCTTTCCCGTTGCCCACTTGAGTAGCACCTGAAAAGACCTGCAAGGGACACCGCCCATTGAATAGGTAGGGGCCCCACGAATGGAACCCTTCAGTACTACGGTATTGAGTAACCCTTTAAAGTCCCACTTAAAAGCAAGCCCGCAATGTAACACATGAAACAAGCTACATACATATATAACATTCACATAATTAACATTCACATAGCATATCAATATATCATTACGAACAATCGGTACTTACGATCTTAAGCCATGTATTAATGCAAACTCAAAACAATCAGTCCTTAAGCCATTGTTCCACTATAAGTGATTAGTATTTTCCCATAATTTTATTCCCATACAATACCGGTTTTATTGAGCTCGGGACCCCCACTATTATTGCCGGTGGACCGGAATATATATAAAATCATCGTCCAGGGCACAACGCTCCTGGCCACTATTATAACTGTGGACCGGGATATATAAAGAGTCATCATCCAGGGCACAATGCTCCTGGCCACTATTATAACCGGTGGACCGGGATATATAAAGAATCATCATCCAGGGCACAACGCTCTTGGCCACTATTATAACCGGTGGGCCGGTACTCAATATCATAATCATCTGGGCTCGGCTCATTAATATTCCACTTTCAATAATAGTATCTTTCCTTTCTTTAATCAGCACATCAATCATATTTATTTGCCTCGAACAGGAGATCAATAACCCGGGAGACAAAGGTACACCGGTCGTACCGGTGCATATCAGCTACTCAGTACCCTTCAACCACGAACCCAAGGACGCAAAGGTACCCTGGTCGTACTGGTGCATAAAGCTAACTCAGTACCCTACCGACAAAGACACCTAATCCATAAGTATGCATACCCCCTAACTAGGTCCGTAGAGCTAGAAAGAGTAAGATATAGGGCCTGGCTGGGGCACAAAGGCACACCAGCAAATACCAGAATAATCGTGGACTAAACCACGTCCTTAGGGTAGCGACCCCTAAGGAGTCACCATTCCCGATCTCGAGGTCTTTCACTTTAAATATTAGTGTCTTAATTAAAGGTGATCACAAAGGCACAACAATTAGATACTTATTTACTTTCAACCGTTCTGATATCATTAGTCATTTCTTATTCAGATGGTTATCCAAGCTATCACAGAGAAACCATTAAGGCCATACTAATTATCAAATACTCTTACTTGGCTAATCAGCCTTATTTAAATCACATTATAACATTCCACAATCACAACAACAAGTTAGGTACAAATTACTTATTTACCCCCTTACTCATGTAATTGCTAAGTCATCCCTTCTTTACTTGACAAATTACCACATTGCCCTTTACGTTGCATAATTACCAAATTACCCTTTATCGCTATCATGATTACCAATTTGCCCCTTTAGTGGGTTAGATAATCATCACTTTACCCTTTAATCGGCTAAATTACCAAATTGCCCCTTTAGTTGGATAAATTACCAAATTGCCCTTCCCCTTTATCATAATTACCATTTTACCCCTCAACCATTATAATTGCCATTTTACCTTTTCCAATTATTATTAATACCATTTTAACCTTGTACATAATTACAATTATCAATTTACCCTTCTTTATAATTATAATTACTAATTTACCCTTCTCAATTATTAACATTACCATTATGCCCTTTAGTTAGTTAATTTACCTAATTACCCTTCTCTAGTATCATACATTCACACTTATCCAATTACCCACCTGTAATCATAATTTAATCACTAAATTAACTTTAGTCGTTATCATAATTACCAAGTTACCCCTTACTCCCAAATTACCATATTATCCTTTTATTTATAAAATTACTCTTCTACCCATTGCTTTCAAATTACCATAATATCTTTTTATTTATAAAAATTACCACCATACCCTTTTACTTTACAAATTACTATTTTACCCTTTTACATCCAAAATTACCATTTTTATCTTTCCTTACAAAGTTACCATTTTTCCCTTCTTCTCCAAATTACCATAGTACCCTTTTACTCCCAAAATTACCATAATACTCCTTACTTATATAATTACCATTTCGCCATTCACTTATAAAATTACTATATTGCCATTTACTTATAAAATTACCATATTGCCACTTACGTATGAAATTACAATTTCGCCCTCTTCCTCCAAAATTACCATAATGCCCCTTTACTTGTAAAGTTACCATCTTTTCCTTTTCTTATAAAATTACAATCATACCCCTAACTTATATAATTACCACAATACCCTTAGACAATAATAATACACATGCATTAGCAACATAATACATCATAGACAACATTTAATATTTCCATCAATAATCAACTCCTTCCTTAATTATCATACCTACACATGGCACAAAGGCTATCATGCTTTTCCCTTTTTCTCATCAAACAATATAATAACCATCTATATATCATGCTAGGCATCACATAACATGCATAAAATCATAATAAAATTCCTAATGTGCTAGCATACGTTTCCATACATTTAAGGTAGGTTTAACGATTACTTTAATCCCGCAAAACTCAACCTTACCGGTATCCCGGTTAAGGATTCAAGATTAAATAGCAACTCAACACCTAAAATAATATCAATCATTATTATGTTAGAAATAAGAAATTAAAAAGGATAAGACTTTATCAAAATTTATTCAATAATAGAACACTTTAATTAATTATTAATATACCTCAAAAATTTTCCAAATAAGATACAACGCAAGGGGGAGCTCACGCTGCATGAGCAGCGTGAGTGTCATGCATAAATGAGAGGGGAAAAGGCTCGAAGAGGGGTGAAGGAAGAAAAATAAGCCACTTTCGGGTTGTGGTCTTTGGGCTAGAAAAGAGGGTAGTTGGGGGAGGTTCTAAGGCAAGGGAACGGTGTAGGAGTGAAGAGGGGGTGTAGGTGGTGGTTGGGGATGGTTTCACGGCGGCGGCGAAGCGGCGAAGTTGGCTGCCGAGGTGGAGGGGCTGAGAAGGAAGGAAAAGATGAGGGGAAAATGAAGGGTTAAGGGGGCTGTTTCCGGCAAACTAATGCATGGCGGTGGTAGAGGGGGTTGCAGCATGTCGAAAGGTGGGTTGGGTGGCGGCAGAGGTGGTCAGACGGCGACGAACGGCGGTGTTACAAGTGGGCTGTCGAGAAGGGTGAAAAATAGGGAGAAAAAGAATAAGGGAGGAAGAGGGTTGCGGGATGGATATTTGGGTGGTGCAAGGTGATAGTAGAAGGGTGCACGAGGCGGTTTAGGGGCTGGGTGCGGCGGTCAGAGCGACGGAGGGCGGCGGCGCACGAAACGAAAGGGGAGAAGATGGAGGGGAGAAAATGGAGGGAAGAGGGTCGGGGAAGAAGGGCTTCGAAAATAATGGGGCAGGGAAAGGTGAGAAAAAGAAGAGGGAGAAGAGAGAGAGGGAGAGGCAGGGTGGCAGGGCTGCGGCTGCAGGCGGTCGGGCAACAGCGGACATGTCGGCGGCTGTCGACGCCTGGGGAGAAGAAGAAGGAAGAAGGGAGGCTGCGGGCGGCCGGTAGGGGAAGGAAATAAGGCAGGCCGACCGGTCCAAGGGGGAAAAAAAAAGAGGGGAGTCGGCCGGGTCAAGCACGCGGGAGAGAGGGAGGAAGAGAGGGAGAGGTGGGTCGAGACCCACTACGCGGGGAAGGGCTGGGTGTGGCAGCCCGAGGGAAGAAAAAAAGGAAAAAGAAAAGAAGAGAGAGGGAAAAGGCAAAAAGGGAATGGAAAATAGGAGAAAAATAAAATAAATTAATTTATAAAATCATAAAATGTAATATTCTTGATAAATTATTTAATTTAATAATTTAATTCATTATAATCTAATATATTAATTTACAAAGGATAAGGTTAGTAAAATATTAGTTTGAAAAATTACTTAAATAAAAATATCATGATAAACTAAAAAAATATCTCTTTTAATTTACTAAGTATTCTCATCCAATTTTATATACTCAAAAATCCATAAATTAATTAAATTAGATAATTTAAAAAGTTAATTTATTTCAAATAAAAGCTATTTATTACAAATAAAAACTATTTATTAAATTATTGGTTTTCTAAAATTTTGGGGGATTACAAAAACCAACTAAAAATATAGAAATTCCCTTTTGGACAAGAATAACCATAAAATCCTAAATCAAATTTTAATCATTTTAATATCAAATTCACACACTAAGTGTGGGGGGTGTGTGTGTCTATATACATATATATATATAATAGATTAATTAAATAAAACTAAAACAACTAGAGAAAAATTTTCAATCCTTAAGGCCAAGGGTCAAGCATATATACATACTAGATTTTTCAACCATTTTTCATACTTTACATCATAAAACCCCAAATCATGTTTTTTAGGTCATTAAACACTACTAAAACATTTTAATATCACCCTATAACATCATACAACAATAATATAATGATAATATATATATATATATATATATATATATATATATATATATATATAATTATAAAAATAAGGTAAATGAGCATGAAATGGTATTAGCTAGACAATGTTTCAGCATTTTAATATATTCAATACTTTTCAAGGTTTTAGCCATATGTTTTTACATACTTAATGGAATTGATAAAAAAAAAATGCGTAGTAAACTAGGCATCCCAAGCTTCCATGTAAAGCTTTAGACATGCCAAAACTTCAACCACACACTTATAGTTTTGCATAACAACATGGAGCAAATTTTAAGACTTAAGCTAGCATGATTCACATGAAATCATAACATCATGCTTATGACACATAAAAGATATATTCATGATTTCTTAAGATATATTTACAACATGATTAGAAATTAAATAATAAAACACTTAGATCATAATCTCCTAATTCTAAAAGTTAGATCACTTTACTAAGCCCTCGTTTGGTATTACTTATTTTCAATAATTACTTTTAGAAAATTTCTTTTTAAAAAGTACTTTGTTTAGTAAAATATATGTTTTCTTTTACTTTTATTGTATAAGTGAATATTAAAAAACTACTTATTACACCTCAATAGTGTTTGATTTTTATTTTTCTACAAATTTACTTTTTTATTTTCCATCTTCAATTTTTATCTTCTTATATCTATATCTTTTGGTAATAATTATTATATAAATTGTTTAATATTAAAAATTAAAAATCATATAAAACATAAAAATTATTAAAAAAAATATAAAAAGTATAAAGATATTATAAAGTTCTAAAAATTGTAAAAATAACAATTATAAAATTATCAAAAAAATTATAAAAAATTAATATTATTTTTATAAAATTTACTAACATCTAAAATATAGATAGCTTGATATATTAAAATAACACGAATCAACCACGTAATATTTTCTTACATAAAATATAATTTTTTTTATTATCCAACTCCTACCATCCCACTCCCACCCACCAAGAAAATAAGAAAAAAAAGAGAGAGGAAAGCAACCCCCACTGTCACACTCCCACGCACCATGAAAGCAAACAAAAGAAAAAAGAAAAAAAGGTTGGCAACAAGATGGGTTGAAAAATAGAAGTGTTATAAGTGAGTTTTTTTTTTATTATTTAACAAATCAATGTACTGTGTTTATCAAAAGTTACTTATAAAAGTAGATGAAGTCTACTTATAGTTTATTATTTTTAGAAAATAGTTATATGTTAATTACTTTTTAAAAATAAAACCAAGCACTTATTTTAATCTAAAATTACTTTTTATAATTAATTTTATAAAAAAACTCCTAAACACAAAAGAAAACCTCTATGATTTGCACCACCACCTAGGTATGTCGACTTACTGAAGTCATTTAATGAAACCTTGATTTTAAGGCTAAAACACACAAGTGAAAACAAAAAAGGGACAATAACAAGTGCATGCAATATATTGAAATCGTTCAACCACAAGCTATGTAGTAGATTGTCGGGGCTTTAAATAATTAATATGACTATCTATATCAACAAGGTGCACCTTCATTTTTGGGAATAAACCATTAGAGAACTCCTTATTTAAGCATGCATAACTTGGAATAATTAGGATGGGTGACCTCTTAGATATTTTTTTGGAAAGTGTGTGATTGAAAAAAAAATACATGTTAGAAAGGCCTCATGTTGATCTATGTGACCAGTTATCAACCCCAAAATCTCATCATGTACCTACACATGACCAATGTGGGGTTGGGGTTTTAAAAATTACCACTTGGCAATATAGGTAAATATCTTAGGCTTGTGCTCTCTTAGGTATTATACCCCAACAAGTGGTGTCAAAGTTAAAAATTTTATGATCTAGCTATTTTTTTCATTATTTTTTTAACACCATTTATTAACCTTCATTACCATCCGATGTGGTTATCTCCTAATATAGGTTTTATTAACACCTTAGTTACATCTAAGGGATACTGTATAAGGTTTGGTACTTTTAATTTGAGTTGCTAGTTTCAGCTTAAGCTGAAATTTATGGGTTCACATATGAGGGTATGATTGTTAAGCTATATATGTGTGTTATGTTCCCATCACATTGGTAGTTTAAGGGAAACGTTATCTAATATATAAAATTAGTGGTTTACTTCTCCCACAACTAATTAGTTTTGGAATGGAGCCTCAAATTTTCATATACATTAGAAATGTGATTCTCCTTTTTTATTTCGTCCAAAAAGCGGTATCAAAGTTGAGATATTCATTATCGAGGTCATTTTTTTCATTTAACACTATAGTTCCATTCATAAAGTGCTCTATAGTGCATTACACGTGGGGAGATCACAAGAGATATTTTCCTATATTTATATTTTAAGGCAGGATTGTCTAATATATCAACTTAGTGATTACTTTCATTACCAACTAGTTTATGGATGAAACCTCACTTTGACCATATATCTTGGGATTAGGCTTCCCTTTCATTATCTCCTCTAATGTAGTGAGTGAGTGAGAGAGAGAGAGAGAGAGAGAGAGAGAGAGAGAGTGTGTGTGTGTGTGTGTGTGTGTGTGAGAGAGAGAGAGAGATGCATAATCCCTACACAAATGAATTCTTGAAAGTGATATTTATATTCAAAGAACATAAAAAACATTACACCATTACAAAAAAGAAATGTTAAAGAAATGTTTTTAATATGTATTATCTTCAAAGACAGGATAAGATGCAATATAGATGTTTGTCGCTTAATTGCAACAAACACAAAAATAAATTTCTAAATGGTTATAGAAAATTAAGATAATAATGTTTTTAGCCCTATTTATCATGTCAGGTAAATTATTTGATGAAGTAAAAATGAAATAAATTGTTGTGTTTTATTTTTATTTTACATTTGAGGAATATACTATTGTAAATTATAATAAAAGGTAAGTATAACTTTAAATTTTTCAACAAAATAATGACACATTAACTAATATAAATGACTAAGTTAAAAATTATAAAAATTTTGGTTTTTATAAATTTTTACAAGTGTAAAACCTATATTTAATTTTAATATATTATTTTATAAAGTTTGAATTTTTTATGATATTGATTAGAAAATTTTGAAAATTCCCAAATTTGGAAATTTTCAATATGATTTTGTAATTTTGTAAAAAAATAATTTGGAAAAATATTTCTAAGTTTTAACAAAAGTTGTGGAATTTTTTGTAAGTTGAAGAATTTTGAAGAAATTTTGAGTTCACCAAAAAATTTGAATTTTGAAAAGAATTTTTTTATATTAAAAAAGTCCATTTTAAAAATTAGAATCTCTACTCTTTCAAAGTTGCCTCCCATGTATAATTTGATGACAACGTAAGTATACATTTTTTTTAGTAAAGCCTAGTTATGATAGATTTGTACATGACTACTTTGAGATGCTTCTGATGTGTTATTCGATGGAAAAAATTAAGATGAATGGTGTGTAGGAGATGAATATTTGGGTGGCATTGTAAGTTGGTATACCAAAAGTAAATATCGATGCTGGGAGTGATGAAAAGGGAGCTAGCATAATCAATTGGTTTTATGGTCCACAATAATAGAGGTCTAGTTCTCTTAGCTAGATAATTTAATCATGATGCATGCTTGTTTAGTATAAGATGTAGATACTGTTATAGAAGATTATCACCAAACAGTCTTCTAAAACTAGGAACCTTTGCTTTAGAATTACAAGTTACAAAAACTCCTCAAACATTCAACCTCTTCAACTTGAATTTCGATGACACTCGAATGCTTTGGTAGGGTGGTGTTGATCTACTCCAAGATCAAATGCCTTCTAGTGAGAAATATTTTATTTATCAATAGAAAAATCTTCCTACTCTCTAACAAGCTCAATTGAAGAAGTAGAAGAGAAGAAGAAGGTACGCACTTTCTCTCGTGTAACTTTCTTTCAAATTCATATGAACTCTTATTTCATGTTATGTCTACTGAAATTAATGTGTATAAGGCTTTATATATACATGCACCCATGTAGGCCTTTTCATTAATGAGCCACTTAATCAGCTCTTATTAATGAAATTAACCCCTAGTGCACGGTCCAAACACATATTTAAGGTGTTACACTGACAATTTATAAGTATTACAAAGTATACAATAAAATAATAAAGCTACACAACTTTAATAATGTAATACATAGATGCAATAATATGTATTCCAACTTTATATATTTTAGCCTTGTTTTTCCTTGCACCTTGTAATCTTTGTAATGCCATTATAATTTTCTTGTACATCAAAGATGTTCAACAGCATGAAATTCTTGCAAACGTGTACAACATCTGTAAGAATTACTTGACAAAATATTAGAAGTATAAGAATTTTCAAGCACAATGGGTTCCATCTCCAAGTACGCTAATTCTTCTTGTTCTTCATCATTTGAATAATAAGATTAAGAGTGATCTATAGATACTCGTGCATCATTCTCCCCTTGCAAAGAAGAATTTGTCCTCAAATTAGCATCACTATAATAAGGAGATAAGTCACCAATATTGAAAGTCCTAGATACTCCTTTATAATGTTCTAGTAATTCAAGTTCATATTCATTATTTCTAAATTTTCTTAATATTTTAAATCACCCATCAGCTTTTGGTATTAGTTTATTCTTTCTTAAGTTTGGAAATATTTCTTTTCTTAAATGTAACCAGATTAAATATCCCGGTTGAAACACTTGTTGAATTCTATTTTTATTTGCTTGAGCTTGTTATTTAGCATTCGATTTTTCAATGTTGTCTTTAATTTATTGATGAATTTTTTTCAAAGAATTTAATTATTTCCTTGATATTATAATTCTTTATATCTCCTCTTTTAAATGATAAAATATTAATGAGTAGATAAGGATTAACCCATAGACAAACTCAAAAGGACTTGATTGAGTTGTACTAGAAGGATTCCTATTATATGCAAAATCAGCATGCACAAGCTTTATATCCCAAGCTTTTATACTCTTATTCACTAACCATTACGGCAAAGTACCTATAGTTTTATTAGTCACTTCAATTTGATCATCTATTTATGGATGATGAGGAGTACTTAGCAACAACTTAGTGCCTAACATGTACCAAAGTGTCTTCCAAAAGTAACTCAATAATTTTACATCCCTATCTAATACTATACTTTTAGAAACTCCATGTAACCTTACTATTTCTTGGAAATATAAATCTGCTACATTTGTTTTATTATCAGTCTTATTGCAAGGTATGAAATGTGCCATTTTGAAAATCAATCTACTATAATAAGAATAGAATCTTTACCCATTTTTTTCCTTGGTAATCCTAAAATAAAATCCATGCTAACACTTTTTCAAGGTTGATCAGACACTGGTAAATGAGTATACAAACCTTTATGGAAGAAAATTTTACGTTTTTGACAAGTCACGCATCTTCGTATCATAGCTTGTGCTAGTTTTATCATCTGTGGTCAGTAGAGGTGGCAAACGGGTCGGGCGGGTCGGGTTCGGGTCGGGTCATAGCGGGTCGGGTCATTAACGGGTCGGGTCATAGCGGGTCATTTGACTATTGCGGGTCGGGTGCGGGTCGGGTCGGGTCACTAACGGGTCGGGTCATTTCTGGTCAATTTGGCGGGTCGGGTGCAGGTCGGGTCGGGTCATTAACGGGTCGGGTCATTTCGGGTCAATTTGTCGGGTCGGGTCGGTTGCGGGTCGGGTCATTTCGGTTGCGGGTCATTTCGGGTCAATTGTCGGGCCGGGTCGGTTTTGGGTCGGGTCATTTCGGTTCCGGGTCATTTCGGGTTAATTTATCGGGTCGGGTTAGGTCCGACTATTGGAGTTAAGAAAACTCGGATTCGGATAAATTTGGGTTAACTTGACTGGTGGTAGGGTGACTAGGGTCGGGTTGGTTTCGGGTCATTTTCTAGTTCACGTGAGTAGGTGGCTTCGGCCGGTTCAGGTCATTTTATATTTTCATGTAATAATATAATATGACAGGTTAGTTATGTTCGAGTTGTTTCGAGTTAAATTGATGGGTGGGGTCATTTGACTCATTTCATACAATTTGACGGGTTGAATTCAATTAGTTACGGGTTAACTTAATGGGTCGAGTTTTGACGGGTTTACTCATATTCGAGCCTAAGTAATTATCATTTCATAAATCATAAATATTAGAGACAGACAATCATAAGATTAATATTGCAGATAAAAGAATTAAAAATATTAAATGCGCTTTATTTTCACAAATAAATAGTAAAGATATTTATAAATTTTAATAATAAAAAATATTGCGCTTTGAATCAGACAAAGATATTTATCATTGATTATAATTTATTTGATAACTTAAAATATTTAATTACTTAAAAAAAGATAATTTTATAAAATAAAGATGATCAAAACAAGATTATACAATGTATAATTAATGATCATTTATTACATTGTATATATTAGATACAATAATAAGATTACTAGTAAAGATAAATGAAATAAGAATATTATATGTGTTTTATTTTTACAAAGGTAAATAATAAAAATATTTATAAGTTTTAATAGTATTATATTCGATTGCTTAAAATACTTATAAATTTTAAAAGTAAAAATATTAGATATCTATATTATATTATATTTACTTAATTAGTTAAAATATTTGATTACTTAAAAAAAGATAATTTTATAAAATAAAGATGAGCATAACAAGAATAAACAATGTATAATTATCATTTATTACATTGTAAATATTAGATACAGTCATAAGATTATTAGTAAAGATAAATGAAAAAAGATTATTATATGTGTTTTATTTTTACAAAGGTAAATAATAAAGATATTTATAAGTTTTAATAGTATTATATTTGATTGCTTTAAACATTTATAAATTTTACATGTAAAAATATTAGATGTTTATCATATATTATATTTAATTGATTACTTAAAAAAAGATAATTTTATAAAATAAAGGTGAGTATAACAAGAATATATAATGTATAATTATCATTTATAATATTGTAAATATTAGATACAATACAATACAATTATAAGATTACTAGTAAAGATAAATGAAATAAGAATATTATATGTGTTTTATTTTTACAAAGGTAAATAATAAAGATATTCATAAGTTTAATAGTATTATATTTGATTAACATTTATAAATTTTAAAAGTAAAAATATTAGATGTTTATAATATATTATATTTAATTAATTAGTTAAAATATTTGATTACTTAAAAAAAGATAATTTTATAAAATAAAGGTGAGCATAACAAGAATAAACAATGTATAATTATCATTTATTACATTGTATATATTAGATACAATACAATCATAAGATTATTAGTAAAGACTAAAGATAAATGAAATAAGAGTATTATATGTGTTTTATTTATACAAAGGTAAATAATAAAGATATTTATAAGTTTTAATAGTATTATATTTGATTGCTTTAAACATTTATAAATTTTACATGTAAAAATATTAGATGTTTATTGTATATTATATTTAATTGATTACTTAAAAAAAGATAATTTTATAAAATAAAGGTGAGCATAACAAGAATATACAATGTATAATTATCATTTATTACATTATATATAATAGATACAATACAACCATAAGATCACTAGTAAAGATAAATGAAATAAGAGTATTATATGTGTTTTGTGTGCTTAAAAATTTCAAGTTCTTGATCCATACTTGCGGTACATGGATTTTTTGATACTTTTTAATATATTTTTAGCTCAATTTATACTGTTAGAATATATATATATATATATAACACGGTTAATATTAACAGTAAAAAAATTTACCTACAAAAGTATTATTTTTTTATCCAATAATTTTTATATCATTTATTCTATCTTTTTTTTCATATTAATTTCTCTATATAATTTATCTTATTAATTTCTCTAGTTGTATTTATTTTATTAAAATTATTATATTTATATTTTTATTGTAATATTTTTATTAATTATTATTATTATAGTAAAAAAAATATAATAAGTTATTTTAAACATAATTTAAATTAAATAATAATTTTATATATTTTCATTAATTGTTAATTATTATATATATATATATTCATATAAATTAAAAATTAAATAATATAAAATATTAATATTAATATTATAATTAACAAAAATAATTAGATATTGTAAATTTAAAATTGATGAACGTAGAATACTAAATTATATTTAAAGTAAATTAATAATATTAAAAGAAAAAATATAACTAAAACTTTAAATTTAGGGTTGTAACGTGAGATACTCTTGATACGAGGTATAGTTATTATTTGTTGGATTTTGTAGGTGATAAGTGATAAATTGATAACTAATAAATGATACTATTATACTCTTCTATTAAGAGTTTCTTCAAATAGATGGATTAGTAGATGTAATGAACACGTTTTGAAAATCATTTTATAGGGTTATAACTGGATGTTTGTCTTTTTTATTTTGGTTTTTTATTTATTAATAATATATCTTATTAGGATATCATTAGTAAATAAGAATGGCTAGGGTAAAATTATGAAAAATAAGTACAATTTATAAAATACTATATTTTTTAAAAGCTTTAAATGAATAATAAAATATATGTAATTTATTATTATTATTATTATAATATATTTTGATGTCTGATCAGGTTAATATTGAGTCAGATCGGGTGATTGTCGGGTCGGGTCAACGTTGGGTCGGGTCGGGTCAAAGCGGGTCGGGTCAATAGCGGGTCGGGTCACTATCGGGTCGGGTCAATTACGGGTCGGGTCGGCATCGGGTCGGGTCAATGACGGGTCGGGTCGCTATCGGGTCGGGTCAATAACGGGTCGTGGGTTGGGATCGGGTCGGGTCGGGTTCGGGTCGGGTTGATTATTATCGGGTCAGTGCCGGGTCGGGTCATTGTCGGGTCGGGTCTGGGTCGGGTCGGGTTGTTAATTTTTGCGGGTCGTAACGGGTCGGGTTTCGCTCGGGTCGGGTCGGGTTGGGCGGGTCGGGTCAACTTTTGCCGGCTCTAGTGGTCAGTAGAAATTTTATTGTAGTATTTCCATGGTCTTATGAACTCCAAAATGATCAGCTATACCCCCTCGTGTACTTATTTAACAAGTAAATTATGTACACTAGAATGAGTTATACACAATTTATTAAGTTTGAAGAGATAGTCATATTGTGGTAAGTAATTACCACAACTACCATTCTTTTTGTACGTATAATAGATGTCAACAAAATCTTCATCCTTATCATATAGTTCCTTTAACATCTCAAATCCTAATAACTTAAAATCTAACATGACTAATATCATGGATCTATGAGACAAAGCATATTCTGCTACAATTTCTTTACCATCAAAATGTTTGATAGAAAACACAAAGGATTGTAAGAAACTAACACATTTTGCATGCCTCAGACTAATCTTCTTTTGCCCATGAAAATATTTCAAACTCTCATGTTCCAAATTCAAAACAAATGGCTTAGGCCTTAAGTAATGACTCCATGTTTCTAGACATTGTTTGATGTTATATAATTCTTTGTCATATGTTAAATAGTTTAATCTCGCTCCATTTAATTTCTCACTAAAAAAATGGAATAGCTCATTTATCCTTTCAGAGTACCGAGTCAATACACATGTGCTAGGTACCAACCCTTTTAGGGATAGGTAATGCATGCACACAACACAGAGTCATGATTTTCCTCACATATCCTTTTCTTATGAGCTCTTGTATTTGTTTATCTAACTCCTTAGCCTCCTCTAGATTACATCAATATACGAGCCTATTAGGTGGAATTTTCTATTCCCCTCTTAGGTAGTAATTCATTAATAAAATCATCTTGATACTCATCAATGAGTTTATCTAATTAAGGATTATCCTTATTTCTCTTCCCTTGTATAGATTCATTCATAACCATAGCATAACAACTTCTTTCTTCTTGAATAAATTTGACCATAGCCTTTTCATGTAAGAGTAAACTCTTGTTATTCTTGACTATGCTCACATTATTGCATTTAGAAGGTTTAAGTTTATGCTTCTTCTTATCCTTCTTAAATAGATATTAATTAGTACTACCATTATAAATAACGTTTCTATCATACTATCATAGTCTATCTAATAAGATTCCACATGCATCCATATGTAAAACATTGCATAGCACCTCATTATGATATTTACCAATTTTGAATGATACTAGGGTTTGTTTTATTACCTTGACTCCATTATCCTTATTCAACCATTGAAGAGAATAAGGTTTTGGATGTGATGTAGTTTTCAACCCCAAATCCTTAATCATCCTCTCATTAGCTACATTAGTACAATATCCACTATCAATGATAATACGACAAACCATATCTCCTACTCTCTCTTTTTTCTTAAATATCTTATCTCTTCCAGTAGGGTGCTCAGTAGCTTGTACTTAAAGTACCCTCTCCAAGACATAACAAGCACTCTCTTCTTCCTCGGATTCACTAGATAATTCCTCAAAAGGCTCATATTCAGGATCTTCCTCACTTTTCTCCATAGCTTCAATCTCTTGTATTGATAATACCATTTGATTAGGACATTCGCAAGCGAAGTGGCCAAAACCTCATCATTTAAAAATTACCTAGTAGAGACTTCATTCACTTTAGTTTTGCCATTATCCTCTCTATTAATTCCTTGTTTTTTTATATCAAGATTGGTATAAGTTCTAGCACTCACTCTAAATTTTGTAGTTTGATTACTTGAGTAGTATTTTATAGATGGAGTACTTTGTTTATTATGAGGCTTAGTAGATTTGATTTATTTTCAAACCTTAAAGAAATTTGAATCATGTCATCTAAAGAATCATAAAGACAAGTTTCTACCTTTCCTCAAATAATCATGTTAAGGCCGCCTAAAAATTTAGCACAACTTTGTTCCTTCCTTTCATGGATATTACATACAAGTGCCAACCTTTCGAATTCCCTAACATACTCCTCAGTGTTTAGTAATCATTTCCTAAGAGTATTCAATTTCATATAGTTATCTTTTTCATACTCACTAGCAATAAATTTCTTCCTTAAATACTTTTTAAGTTTCTCCAAAAATGTTATCTTTGATTTACCCTCTCATTCCCTAGTCCTCTTTAGATTATCATACCATATTCTAGCTAAATTCTTAAACTTAAGATTAGCTAGTTCACACCTTTTCTCATCTTGATAATCGTTAATTCAAATATAGCCTACAATTCATGTAACCACTCGGTAAATGAGTCTACATCAAGTTTACCATCAAAGTAAGGAAGCTCAAGCTTAATGCCTTTATCTTCCTTTTGATGATACTTATGTTGATGGTCATAGAGTTTCTATTACTTTCACTCACTATAGACTCTTCATCATGGTCTGTTCTTGAATTCCAATACCTTCCCTTAGTTAGATTATTTTATTTCATAGCACTGCCAAATCAATCCATATAGAATTCTCTATGTTCTTGGATATTTTGGAATAAATCTTATTCTACAAACCTAGATTCTAACCTTTTTAGTTGAGTGTGTATTGAAGGTATTTGTCTCATTTGAGAATTAGTGGCATTTAAATTGTTAAATTTTTTGAATAGATTCAAAAATGGCTTGGAAATTTTGTTCCCCCTCCATGATTTGATCACTACTTCTCTAAACCACACTCGAGTTCCACTTAGGTTTTAGTTGATTAAAATCGAAACAACTCAATCCCACTATATTGTTCTTATTAGATTCTTGTACAATATTTTGAGTTTAATGAATCAAAAAACACAATAATCAACAAATCTACAAATCACAACACAAAAATGAGTACATTAAAACCAATATTGCAAAATTATTGCTATAGAATTAGAAAGTTTAGAACAATACACTTTGAAAACACCTTACCAATTCATGCATGAATTCGAATATATCAAGCACAACATCATACAGGGAAAAGAAAATTTTCAAACTGGACTAACTCCACTTGATAAAGAGACACAACATTCGAACACATCAATAACAAAACATATGACCAAAACAAACACACCCCACTCGGCTTACTAACCTCAACTAAGTAAACTTTCATAAGTTATGTACACTTAGGCGATTTTAACACCATTCTATGATCACCACATATGACCAATCAACATCAAAGGAATTCTAAGCATGCATGTTCACATGCAAAAATTTTAAAACTCAAACATTTAAAAATCATCCACACTATACTTATAAAATTCTGCACATAACTTCAACACAAAAAGTTTATATCCTTATGTCGAAACTATCATGTATTATCATTCAATATCTATTCAAGAACTATGCATGATCATACTATCCCAAAAAAAGATTCACATGTAACATGTAGGTTTTTTTTTTAGAAATATTCAAAATGAATTCATCAAGATTTAAAGAATTCAATCAAGAAGAATTAAAAATCTTACTTGAACTTTAATGGTGGTAGATTTTGGTTGCCGAAACTTTAAATTACTTGTGCACTTGTAATGTTGACTTCAGAGCCTGCTTTGATACCAATTTTGACGTGGAAGATTATCACCAAACAATCTTCTTAAATCAATAACGTTTTCTTTGAAATTACAAGTTACAAAAAACCCTCAAATATTTGACCTCTTTAACTTAAACTTTGCTGACACTCGAATGCTTTGGTAGGGTGGTGTTGATATACTCCAAGATCAAATGCCTTCTAGTGAGAAAAAATTTATTTCTCAATATAAAACTCTTGATAATCTCCAATAAACTCAAATGAAGAAGGAGAAGAGAAGAAGGCGGCACACACTTTCTCTTTTGTAGCTTTGTTTCAAATTCATATGAACTCTTATTTCATGTTATGTCTACCAAAATAATTGTGTACAAAGCTTTATATATGAATGTACCCATGCAGGATTTTCATTAATAAGCCCACTAGTCGGCCCTTATTAATAAAATTAACCCCTAATTCATGGTACAAACACATATTTAAAGAGTTACACTGACAATTTACAAGTATTATGAAGTATAAAATGAAATAACAAAGCTACACAACTTTAACAATGTAATACATAGATGCAATCATATGTAGTCTAACTTTATGTCTTTTAGCCTTGTTTTTCCTTGCATATTGTAATCTTTGTAATGCTAGTATCATTGTCTTGTACATCAAAGATCTTTAATAGCATGAAGTTCTTGCAAACTTGTACAACACCTGCAAAATTACTTAACAAAATATTAAAAGCATAAGAATTTTCAAGCAAAATGGGTTCTATCTCCAAGTATGCTAATTCTTCTTATTCTTAATAATTTGAAGAATAAGATTGAGAGTGATCTATAAATCCTCCTACATCAGATACTTTTGCAATGGCGAGCTAATTAGGGTATGGTAGAAAGGATGGAAGATGATAGAAGTTGTGATGACCTATTGTTCTTTAATTTGAGATTTTTAGGTAAGATATAGCTTTTTATCGAGGATGGAATTTATTCAGGATGATCATTGGTATAGAAATGAAAATACATAGAACCTTACATATGCCTATTTTAATAAAGATAACTGTCTATAATATGTCTATTTAAAAAGGTGACATAAAAATTTGTAATGGGTGAGGGTATAAACAACAATTTCACTTTCCCAAATATCTTCTATTACTTTGTTCAAAAACATGGTTAGTAGGTAAGGGTAAAAGTGATAATTTTACCTTGCAACTATTGTTCCTACCTTCTTCTTTCTTCCTTATAGAGTTATAGATGATATTTTTTCCTTATAACTGCTACCTACACCCATTTCTATATATTTATTTTTTAACTCCACTTCAACCTAATGATTTATTTTTAATTTCATGCCAGTTAATCAAAGGTAGAGAGGGAGTTTTCAACGACACGAAAGTGAATTCCACAGTTGTTGTAGTTGTTGATCTTCTCCATTGGCATTGCCATCAATTTATTCTTTTTCTCTTTATTTCTTTATGATTCATATTTTATCAAATGCACATTTTTTATTTGTTCTTGCAAAATGTTGCAATGAACTAGAATTTTGTCATGCTTTTACTACTTGGTATGCAAGTGTACTTCATCAATTTTATTGTGTAGTGTGATATACATACATACATACATACATACATACATACATACATACATATATTAGAAGTTATTTACCATCAATATTGTAGTTTTAAATGTCCTATGCTTAGTCGTGTGTTAAAGAAAAAATTGGTGTTTCTAGTTATACTAGATATTCTTTTTTATACACTAGGTTAAAAGACAAACTAGTCAAAATGAACTTCTTATTGCGTTGTTTTCTCCTTCTTAACTTATTTTACTTAATTTAATTTTTAATATAGGGTATCATGAATTGTAGGTAGTGTAGAGAGTATATAGATGGTGTTGAAGACTTTCTTAGGTTTGTTTTTTAGCATGCTAAAGATATTTTACGGATATGTGGCTCATATATATATTTGTTTCTTTGATGGTTTTAGGTATGACATATAATAATGAAGGTTTAGGAAAAGATACTAGAAAGAGATAAGCAATTAGGATAAGAAAAAACTAATAGGTTAAGAGACTAGAATATCATATTGAGGGTCAATCAATTTACCAAATTAGGGGAGCTAGAAGTAGAAAATGAAACCCAATGTATTAGCCATGTTTGTGTTGGAGTTTATGCAATGGTTTCCATTACCATTCATTATTGGAGATATGTCCTTGACAACATGAAGGAGAAGATATGGACCAATATAAATGTGTGATGAGCATTAGATCATACATAAGCCATTATATTATTTACTAATAATATTTATTTCTCTATAGGTTATCTTTAAAGTGTTAGAAGATTGAGCTTAAAAAGAGAGACTAGATGTCTAATTTGGGAATATTTCAAATGATTAAACTAGATGACACTTATGATGCATAATCACCCAAAGATTTTCAAAGCATGATTAGTTTCAAAGATTGAGCCGAGTTTGTAAAGTATTAGATTTCAAAATAATTTATGGTATGTAATGACTTACAATATATATTCAGCTTTTAAATAATATATATTATTATGCACTTTGATTTATTTTTATATGATTTTTAATATAACATTTTCCCTATGATAGATGAAAAGATAAAAGAGACAAGAAAATTCATCAAAAACACTCATGATAATTCACACATCAACTATAAGATTTCCATAAAGGAATTGATAAGAATTTAGTAATTTAATCAAATAGTTATTACTGTCAAACTATAATAATTAAATTGATATTTAACTTGATATAAAAGGAGGGAGAGATAAGGGAACAATAAGAAAGGGACAATGCTCCATATGTACCTTCTACAAGAACTAATGTATGGATCAAATATAGGATCAACAAAGAAATGGGAAAGACGATTAATGAGCCAACACAATAAATATTTGATTGAGTTGCAAGGTTTTAGCAATATTTACTATTTGAATATTATTTCTTATCTATAACTAACAATAGTAATTCCTTTACTAGGATAAATGTTCAAAAGGATGAATTGGTTGAGATAAGTGGACCAAATACTATTCTGACTCAAATACTAGAGACCTAATAGCATATTGGTCAAGTTAAAAGGATTCCTTCTAGTGCCAACTTGACAAAAGTGTTTGTACAAGCCCTTAGTTTTCAAACTCCAAAAGAATAGGTTATGATCCATGGAAGCAAATGACTACCTTAATTGCAAACCAAGAGGATTAATTGCAAAACAAGAATGGGAATGAGATAGGGATGAAGCTTTTAAATGAAAAGACACATTTAACATGTGCAAATGTAGTGTCAGCTTTCAGTGGCCCTACTATACCCTCTTTTTTTATGCATTTGAGGTAATATAGTTTACTCTTTTTTTTTAAATTAAGTGATATGCATTTGATATATATGAAATAAACACTTAGATATTATAGGGCCACTACATATGTTGATAAGTGATCAATCCTTCTTTGTTTTCCATTGGATCCCAATACAGCTAGGGCATCTATTCATAGCATTGAGCCAAAATCAACATTTAAGAAGTTATCTTTCAATGATGACAACACTCATGAACTTTATGAAATTATAGGAGGTTATCTTGAATGGTAAAAATGATATAATTATTCTCAAGGACAAGGTAATTTTAGTAATGGTAAGATTCAAATACATGCAATATTATTTATTGAAAGGGTTGTATTAGTTATATTGACTTGTTACTTTTTTCCTTCTTTTTAAACTAGGATGGTGATATTATATTCAAGAAGATAAGTCATAGGAAACAAATAAAGAAGGCAACAAATAAAGTAGATAAAAACATTAAAAACTCCTATTAATCATCAAGACTTGCCTTCTAGGATGAGGATGCATTTGGATGAAGTTGTATCCATGGGTGAAGCAAATGATTTTCAAACCAACAGGCACAAATCTATAGATAGAAGCAAAGGACATACTATATTTGTTTGCTAGCAATATGTTACAAGTTTAACATGCATCGGCATATATAAGGTCATTTCATTCCACTATTAAATTTTCATACACACACACACACATACATACACAACAATAATATTCTTTTCCAATTATTATTAACACATAATTACCAAATATTTCCATAAAATTTCGTAACCAAAACATTCTTAACTAAAGAGAATGAGATGTTTGCTCAACATGGATTTTTATGTCCACAATTTCTATCCTATAACAAAAATATAAATGAACGAACTAAATATGTGGTCAATGCGATGGTGGTGGCTTTAGGTTGATTAATTTTGCTTCATTTTCTTTTGACATGCATTGAACTTTGGTTATATAACCATCATCAAAAATAACTTTTTGGTTCGATTCCATAGGAGGAAAGCAACGTTTTATGCCATTCACAATGATTGATAAGTAAGTATTTATTTCTTTAATAGAATTATTTGAACTATATATTATACTATATATTTTTAATTTATCTTATGTTTACATCAATTAAAGCATTTAAGGTATACCTATGAATTTTTTTTATAAAAAAAAACAAAAGGAAGAAGGCCTAAACTTAAATACAAATAGGGTACATGTTTGTAATTGTTTTGTTTCTATTTTGTGTTTGAATATTTATTCTAGAATTAATAAATTAATATGCATACTTGACTCAACGTAGTGTCCTCAACAAGCTCATAGTATCAATTATGATTATTTTGTAGTGAGATTTATGAGGGAAATCATTCAAAAGAAGGAAAATAAAGAAGTATATATTTATTATATACTAATTAGTTTTACAATGTAGCTTCAAATCTAATCAAATTGTGATCATTTGTATTTTGTAGGTATTTTATCTTTATAAGCAGATTTATTTGGATAAGTAGATTAATGAAATCCAACATAAGTGGTTAGATTTTATTTTTATGTTTCACAAATAAAGATTGTAAGAGATTTGTATATGTATGTAATGTGATGTGAGTAGTCATTTTTTATATTTGTAAGGGATTTGAATGTATACGTGATATAGTACATGTTAATTTATTGGCTAAGAACTTAGAGGAAAATTTAAGCAAATGAATAGACAACGACTACAACCTAAACTATCATATTTTTTTAATTTAAATTTATTGGGTTATATGAGATGGTATTCTGAGTTTTTAAACGCCGCATAATCCTTTATTTGTAAAAGTGGATATCAAAGGCATGTCATAACGTGTGGATATTGTAGGCTGGAGTTCCATTAGCGGGCCTGTCACCAAAATTGCTTGCTGGATTGTTAGACACAGATCACAAAATGAAATGTCGATTGGAACAATGAATGTACCTCAAGCTATAATGCATATAACCAAGCAACGAAGTATGTAATAATACAAAGGTCAACTAACCACGATCTTCCAGCTCAAACGGTATCGTCCCTGCTCAAACGGATCCGATCACATTGGACTTTAAGCCCTAATCAAATATATATCTACATTGAAATTTGCATTAACGAATACATCTATATGTTTTATTTTTTAATGTTAGCCCTTCTTCCTGATTTTTTCACAAACTTATGTTTCTTTTTTGAGAATTTCAATACATATAGACACACACACACAATTCGATCTATATAGTATTAAACTATTAATAAACAAACCAATCATTAATAAATCAGAAGCAAGTCCAATTAATATTTTCACGTAAGCCTACATGCTATGGGTCGCTACTGGGCTGAAAGTCCAACGAGAAAAAAGACTCCGACACGACTCAAAGGGCTCGAGTGGCTAACAAACAGACCTTGGACTCCTCACAGCTCTCTTTAAAGAAGAAATTATTGGTAGAATCCGGACCGGACCACCACGAATGATACAAATGTACATATATATCCACACGTAAAGATAACATCTAATGAAAGAGCTCAAAAGTGAAATTTTGGACAAATAACGTAACAGAAGATTCTTGCAAGTCTCCAGCCTCTGGTCACAAAGCCTTCAACAAAACTATATATAACATGTAAAGAAGATAAAAGGTAACAAAAAAAATGCAATACTTCTATGACCTAAACGCATGATACACCCTAAGTCGATACACAAAATGGCCACCCTCCTGACAAGTATAGCAACCTCAAAATGCAGCTCTCACCGCTCCCCTGGCTGCGTCCCTTCTCATTTCTGCTGCTTTGCCACTCCCTCGGAAATACATGTATACTTGCTGAAATGTCGAAGAAACAAAAGATGTTGAGTGAATATTGCATGAAGCACCCAAAAGCAACTGTAAAAAGATTTGTGCTGCTAAAGAGATCGGAAAGAACAAGAAAACCTGAATAACCCAGACGCTGATCACCGATTCAAGGCAGAATAATCCAAATCCAATGAAGTAGAAGATCTGAAAAAGAGAAACCAAATGGGGGCAGTTATATCAAAAATGTGCTTCCTTTTATCTATTGACTTCCTATCAGCAGTGATACTAGCATCTGGAAAAGGGCCTCAACTTACCCCAACCAAAACATGGTCGCCCAAAAGATCTATGGCCGGAAGAATCCCTCTGAAAATATTCATAGAAATTTGTTAGCAAGTTAGAGGCATTCATCATACCAAAACCCTCTGCTTGGATATAATTGCTAAAGACATGAGATGCAATTTAGAAGCGTAATTTGTGGCAACCAAGATCACCAACTCATCTGATATATCCTTGCACAACCAAAGAAATATTACTTTGAGAGGTAGAACAGTTGTTTGTTGTCACAAAATCTTCCTTCACATAAGTTTCGATTTTTATATTTGTAATGCCTGAGTGAACTGAATACTTACGCAAGAGATTTCCCCTTGAAGACTACAGGAGGAGCAACAGCAGCAAAGACACAGAAGACAATATGAAGCTGCAGAGAGCCATAAATAAAAATATCACTTACATTACATAGCTAACAAGAGAGAAAATAACTCATATCAAGGAGTGTCTACCATGTAAAAAATAAAGAACCACCCAAAGTTCAAAGCGCTCTCAGTCCTACAAGGATGCATGAAAATCTGTCAGGACCAAAGACAAATGAATTCTATACAAACAAGATTCCAATAACATTTAAGTCAGAACCTGAAAGCCCGATACAACGGTCGATACCACAATACATAAGCACCAGGGACCCCAGATATGAGGTAAATAATTGCAAGGAACCAGATTGTTACATCTACAACAGAGCATTAATTTCCGGTCAGAACAAGGAGAGGCTAATGCAAGGCAGCCAAAAACAAAAAGCATCATGAAGGATAAACATACTATTTCCCCTAATCCAAGCCGTAGTCACAGCTATGATGTTCCATAAAAGGCACAATGTCAAGCCTGCACATGTTAAAACATCACATGATATCATAACAGAGTTATAACTTTTAAGGTCCACAGAAAAATAATTGCCACAGAAGTTGATCAAATATTCCACACATTGAAGACATCAATTTGTGTTGTACACAAAGATCCCCTACCAAGATTAAGAACACAATAAAATGAAACAAGCAAGTAAAAGTCAATGCAGTTCTGGCATCTGGATCACATGGCTTCTTCCAACAAATGTCATTGGGGTACGGGACATGAGAGCGTGATGGAGATTGAAATATCAGCCTCTCAGAGACAGCAAACGCAACCCCCCCAAAAAAAACCCCAACACGCAAAAAACCACACAGAGATAGACACTTAAAAAAAAATGGACTACCAAATAACAAGGAAAAAAGAAAGAAGAAAAGAGAATAGTAAAAATAAAACAACTGTTTGATGGTGGTCAGGCCCTAACAATCAAAGCTGTTAGCTGTGCACATTTTCTTTTTCCTTTTTTCCCCTCTCGAATCATAAACAAACATGTAAGGATACAGGAAAGAGTAGATGTATAAAAATTATAGCTACTACTTGATGAGAATTAGGCCCTTCATGATAATAGCCCAGAAAAAGATGTGATAGAGCAAGCCAAACAGTACTCACTGTTTCCAAAAAGGTTGACAAGAAGAACCACCCATTCATCCAATTCAAATGTGTTTATATCATTCTGCTGGATGTGTCAATTTTTCCCAATCAAGAGCAGCAAAATGAACTACCACATTACATCATTGAAAATTTAGCAAGCATCGTGAACAATCTAGTCATGAACAAGTTTGCAACTGGTCTTTTGTATATTACCAAAAATCCATAGCCTATAAAAATATTAACGTAAAATAAAATAAGACGTGGTCTCATGAAGATGTATCTGCCATGAAACTGAAACTCAACACCACCAAAAAAAATAAAAACTCCCTATAATGGGAACAACTGCAGTATAGATGTGTAATAAACATAAATTTCCTAAATAAATATTATCAAATATGTTAGTTATCTGCATAAAGTTGCACAAAGAAGGTAAAAGAGCACACCACTAAATAATAGGTACTGTATTTCAAACAGCCAACTTGAAACTATTGTGCCTTTCTGAAATATCAAAGCAAGCAATTTGCATAAGGAGAACAAACCTAGTAATGACGTAAAGGCAATATATTGCATTTTCTGGAGATGAATTGGTATCTCATTTGCTATATCATGATGGATAATCGGGAAAAACGGTGGCCAATTCTTCACCTCAAGAACAATGCCAGCTGCATGTAGATGGTACTAATCAGCATGAATATCATGGTAGAAATGCAGTAATAATCAAAATGAACATCAGGGCAGAAAGTAATGATCAACGTGAATATCGTGGTAAAAATGCTACCAATTACATGATACAAATGTCCATCTACCATTGTCAAATAGTACATATACATTAACTAACTATAAAAACAGGCAGGACAAATCCATTATTTTATAGGAAAGCAAAAGAAGAAGAAAAAGAAAAATGAGGATGAGCTAAGTCATAGGCAAGACATAACATTATTACTTTTGGGTCTTTCTTGTGTGGGTTGTTTTACAATAATCTGTCTAATCGAAGAAAATGATAATGTTACATTGACAGTTGACTATATGAATGCATGTGTCAATCAAAAAGAGGATGACACTACCCCAAAGGAGATCAACATCAAAATGGAAATTAAAAGAACAAACCTCGTGATGCAGCTTCTTCCTTCCGTTTAACTTCCTGTAAACATCAAGAGTGCCCATCAAAAAAGAAAAATATTCAGAGCCAGACAGACAACAGCATGAAAATGATTGCAACGTAAATAAAATGATATATAGACTAAGCTAGCAAATTAGGGTAAATATTCATGCACTCAGTTTGTTGTAATTTTCCCATATAACAAAGCAGTAGGACATTATGAATAGAAAGAAAAATCTACCCATATATCATATCCTATCCTATCCTGATTTTGACTAATTAATATAACAGAAGTGCTAGATGACGTTCATTCATTGGTTTAAACAAAATAATGATGAATATCCACCAGTGTTTCTGTAGCCATATCCATAAAACATGTTTCCTTACAATATATGATGTATAAGCAAACTCATCCTCTAATGCATATGTTGGTTGTTCTATGAGGAATATACAACAGTGAAGTATCAGGGTACAGGCCCCATCATAAACAGAATGCAAATTATTTCCTTATTAGCAAGTAAGGACATATAACAATAACAATTACAAAGATTGGCAAGCAAAAAATGCATTCTTTTACAAATCATGATTAAAGCCAACCAAATAGGAAAACTATTTAATTCACTTTGGTCATTAGCAAATTAAATTTATCAGAAACGTACCTGTTCCCTCTTTCTCAATTCAGCCTCTTTAGCCTGGAGTTCCTTCTCTTTCTTTTTCAAATCCTAATATGGAAAACAAATATATAAAAAAAGGAAAAGAGAAAAGGAGTTGTCAGCAGTAAAAGATGACCTCAACACAAAAAATTGAAGCAATAAACATGCAGATGGCAACCCATGGAAATGTCTGCAATCACCTTTGTGTTATCAAGAGGGATGTCAACAGTTGCAGTAGGGTTGTAGAAGTCAGCAGGTTCGGGAGGAAGGGGTGCAAGCCGTGAATTTGTGGCTGGAGGAACACTTCCAGGATGCTGCAGTGACAGAATAAAAAAGTGTCAGGAAAAATAAATATCAGAAAGAAATGACAACTGCTCAAAATGGCAAATAAGCAGAAAATAAAGGAGCAATGAAGATAGCACCATCACAAGCAGAAAGTTTAAAGTGACTATATCCACATGTACATGACAATCCAGAAGTAGTAACAAGAGAACAAAGATTAAAAGATAATGTAATGAAGGACATAATTAGTTATACTATAATTTTTGTTATTCAAATATATCATTCAGGCAGGCTAAGATACAATCACAGAGTGTTTAAATTGAAGAAAAGATACCACCCATCTCCATTCCAAAAAAAAAATAAGACACGGAGTTCATGTGCACAGTTCAGAGCGTAACAAATGTGACAAAAGACATCCAAGCCATTTCTGCTAGATTCAAGATCAGAATAACTAGAAACACAATGAAAAGCGATTGGAAAAAATTATAAGGAAGGAATACTTACAGTCGTATAAAATGCACCGCCACCATAGTTACTTTGGCCTGATGGTTTGCCCCTACCTCCTGTCTCCTGGTGATAGGAGGGAAATCATATAAGAAGATGTTCCGATATAAAGAATGATCTAAGAGATGATCATCTGGGGCATTGTAGAACTTCCAGTATTAGAAAGAGAATTCATCAAAGAAAAAGAGTGGCATTCTGAGCCAAACAGACTTGTCCTACGTTATAGAACTAGCCTCTTCTTATGGTTTCAGGGCAAATTATATTTGTCCAGCAGCTGCATTATATGAGTTGACAGCTATGCAATATAATGTATCATACCCCTTCTACATTAATCTATAAGCCCTGAGTAACATCATTAACAACATATAGCCAGTTGATGCTTTTTTATTATTCTCTCTAGGCTTTAGGAAATGCATCTTGCATGGCTAAGGAATTGATAAATCAAGAGAACAAAGAAAGGAAATTGGGAAAAGAAATAAAGAAGCCAAATGAAGCCAAAAAAAAAAAGAAAAAGAAAATGAATAGTCATGTTCCGTAGAAAGTATAGACATCAAGTCAGTAGCCAAAAAACAAACAGAGGTTCATGGGTGGTCTGGACAACAGAAGAGCAAAGAGCTCAAGAAGCCTGTAAAAGAGATTCAGCATGCAGCAGCTAAGCACTCCTCTTGAATGAGAGTGATAACAGCAGAGAATCTTCTTTCTATTGGTTTTTTTTGAGTTCTGCAGGAATTAGTTATCATAGAGGCAAGCACAGCATGTTCCTGACATGATGTATGATATTGGTTGGTTTTTCCCTTTCTCTTTGGGATTTTGGTGAAGCCCTAGTCTTATAATCTATTTATTTTTAATCAAGGAGTTTGGTGGTCTATTGTTTATTTCATCAAATCTACTCCGTTTGTGCCACATTGCTTGCAAGGGGTTGGAAAACATCAAGATTAAAAAAAAGGTCAAAATAGCATTAACTACTATGTCACATTGTTAATTTTATAGTAGAATGCTTAATTCTTGTAATCATAAGTTTGAATGCTACGTAATGGTACTTTATTAATGAGTTTAAATGATTTTTTGGTCCCTCTAGAATACTACTTTTTCAATTTTGGTCCTGAATAAAAAATATTTATTTTAGTCCCTTTAGATTACATAACTAGAGAAACCTGCATTTTAGAGACTGATTTGAATGAAAATGAAATTCAGAAGAACTAAAATAGAAAAATTTGTATACTAGAAGGACCAAAATAGTATTTAACTCCAACTTAGAAAAAATATGTAATACTTTACGCTATAACTATTGGTCCTAACACAACATTGATTATAATATATTTTTCCAAGTGAATCAAAACTTGATGCAACCAAGGTCATACATAAATCTAGTGGTATCCCTAATAGAATTGAAAATTTTACTAGGTGGTTAGTGGTGGACTCAAAGGTCTTAGGTCTCATTTACCACTTGAGTTGTGTTCTTAATTAAGGTAGATAGTTGCTCGTTAATTTTAGTGTTCATTTTAGGAATTAAATTATTATAGCAATGTTTTTATTAACATCAGTTTAGGTGGACAGTACACAGGAGGTTTACAAGAATATCCCATTCCCAACAGGTTTTACAATCTTCACTATTTTTATATTAAAATTGTCAACTCAGAAGTATAGGGTTTCAACATGCTTAAAATTACTATCAAGACATCAGCATACATAGACAAAGGCAAGTATTGCTAAGCTAAATTGACTTGAAAACACTGTTTTATGTTCTTATAAACTGACCCAAAAGGAAGGGACATTACGAGACATCAAATTGCTACCTAAACCGTGCAAAACAGGTTGTAAAATAGACATCTAAAGCAGAAACACGCCATAGCATACCGCCCCTACCCCCTCCCCCTCCCCTATGTAGCTGCAACACAAATGTAGCATAAGTGGCTATCATAACTGTTTGTCCTACTTTACCATTGTGATCATAAATCCTTCTAGTCCATATCTAATAAATTGTTTGAACAAAATGATCATAGATCCCAAATTTCGGTGACACCCATTTCACATTTTCTCCACTTCATAGGTTGCCAATAGTGAGTACAAGATGCCACAGGGCTTTCCATTAGAAAAAAGGCACTCTGGCAGGCTGTACAATATCATATATCACTTTCCTTGCAGAATCATATACATAAAAATAGAACCTATCTCTAGGAAAGGCTGTTTTGGCTTAAATTATTCTTTCTTCTCAAGAGTTAAATAACACATTAAAGAACTATGAGTTTAGGCCTTTCTTGCCAACAAGCATCATTTTAACAAGAAACTCAAACAGACTGGTCCACATGTTCAATCACTATGACAATCTTATCAGTCACAAAGATAAGGAGCAGAGAAACCCACATGTACAATTAATCATAGGTGTTGCACGAAGGACACCACTTTCCTAGCAATAATAATAATAATAATAATAATAATAAAATGATCAACCATAATGGACATGAACGTGTTTAATTTACGTATGTAGTACAACTGATTATTTCATACAATCTGCATATTTTTATAATGATACATCTATTCAGTCCCTGAAATTTAGTTACCATTTAGGATTCAAAACGATCGGCCATGATACATTTTCATGGCAAAATTGGTGATTCTAGGGGTTTAGCTGGGTGAAGACCACAGGGTCGCAGCTCCAAGGTGGTGACAGCAGCAGCCGTTAGGCTTGCAACAGTCTTTTTTCCTAGAAAATTGGTTTTAGGGGTTTTCAGGGTACTTTGAAAAAGAAAAGGTACAACAGTATTTTTGGAGATATAGACAGCTTGTAAGTCTTTTAGGGTATCATTAATATTGCAGCACACGTTCTTAGTAATGGGTTGTCTAATAATCCCTTATACAGTTAAAGTAATATTTGAAGCCCTAACCAAATTAAGGGAAAGAGATAAGAAACATGAAAGAAAGCCATATGGGATACTTTCATGGAATAAAATATCAATCGATACACCAACATATCCCCAATATGCATCATATTATTGGCCTACCGATACCTGAAATGCCCAATACGTGACATATAAGTGAAATCACATGTATGATGTATATAGGCCTACACAATACGTTTTGGTTAGTATTTACCAATATTTTATTGATATATACCAATATTTGCAGTAAGAGAAAAAAAAAAAACCAAAGGGAAATCACACCAAGACAACGAAGGTATATAACATACCCTCCACGACACCCTGATACAGCACTGCTGCAATTGTGGTCTGCAATTGCAGTTTTTGCCTGCTTTACACGCTCAATACAAAAGTTCAAATGTCCTCTCCAAAAGTAATCGATACAAAAGCCTTCAATGTGGCATATTAAATTTAAAATGCATTTAGCCCCAACATGAACAGTGTAAAGAGCTCAGATTTGCTACCAATCTTTAGCACGTACCAGTTGTAACCTCATTTTCAGTGCATTATAGCACTTTCTTACAACATCAGACATAGGATTAAGAACAAAAAGTTGCGAACCAGACAATAGACACCCACATTTAAGAAGCACTACACCCATAACCAAGAACTGATAACAAAAAACTCGTCTTGCTTCCCCCAAACTCCCATACTAAAACTCTTCAAAATCTTTCTCCATTCCACTTACTGGCATATATAGACTGGACAGCTGACATTAGCAGGTATTTTCATTATGAGCTAAACCATTCACCCACAATGGAATGAGAGGGCCAGAATACCACCCATAGATCCATCCGATCAACAAATTATCTGAGAAAATTAATTGAATCATCTGAATCAAGGGCACCTTTTCAACACCATAGCCATCAAAATATCAAACTTGTATTATAACTTATGCATTTTCCTGCTCTTATTTCCAAACTGACCTCCCCATCTTTCCACAGACCAGTATTTCATACGAGTTGTACAAAAGCGCAAATTGTATCACGAAATAAAAGTTAAACCTTAAGAGCATATAAGATCAAAAACCTAGAAAAAGGGGGGCAAACATTAACCGTAATTTTCAGGAATGAGTTGAAGTGAGCTCAAAAAACTTATTATCGGGCATTCAGCAGATCCAACAAACATCCAGCAAGTCAAACCTTGCCGTCCCCTTAATGGCAAGGCGATAAAAATATACGATTAAAATGTATTTCAATAAACCATTATGAGGTAAGAAAATTCACAGATATGATATTTCAATGCAATCAGCACGGGTGTTCAGGCGTTCCTGTTACTTAGTCTGCAAGTACTTGGATAACTTGATCATCTGTGGGTACTGCGCCGGTCCGACTAACTTTAGAAAGAGAGAAAAAAAAAACATTTAACATATAGTTCGACACCGATCTGCAAAAATCTTCAGATATAGATATACCAAATAATGAGCCAATTAACTTTAAAACAATACTTGCTCTCTGCCTTTCATCCGATTAACACCAGCCACTATCTTAAATACGGGGGCAGCGGACATCAAACAGCCTTAGAGCACTCATTAGCACTGGCACCATGTACCAACAAAAAGCAGCAAAGAAAAACTCCAGATCTGAGCATTTGACAGCAGATTGATAAATCGTATAAAATACATCAAAAACTAACAGCCAGTATAAAAATTAACAACATATCCAAAGCATAACCAAAATGACCACCAGGAAAACATACATACACAGAGAGAAAAGATAAATTTATGATGTATATCCTTACAGAAAACGGATTGACTTCATTTTCCTCTTCATCGAAAGGATTGGGATCGTTGTAACGGCTAGTCATCGTTACTCCTTGCTTATCAGTATAGAAAACGAACAATTGATTGGAGTTCTAACACAGTAACAAATAGAGCGGGTGGATAGAAGAAGAAGGAAGCGAAACGCAAAACCGTGTGATGTGGCTTCACATAGATGGAATCAAGATTTTAGAGAGAGAGAGAGAGAGAGAGAGTCTGGTCAGCGAAATATTGCTTTTAGTAGAAGTTTGGAATTAGAGATGACTTTTCCGATAAAGTGAGCGGTGCCGGAAGAAACTTAGATAGAAGGGAGAAAATTCACGCGACACCCCACGCCACCGGTCATCTCTATGCGGCAAATATTTTTTTTCGTTTTATTTTTTAAGATATACTTGTTTGTAAATATACTTTATAATTTATTTTTTCTCCGCCCCTATTTTTCTGTTCTCGTACGGTCGTACCCATAGAGCGTTGTCATGCTCTTCAATATTTGCTTATCCTTTTTTTTATTGTTAAAATTGAAATTTATTTATACTACCTCCGTCAATAAAAGTAAGGTACCTTATAATTTGATAACAAACTTTAATTATTAACATATTTTAATATATAATGATAAATATATGAAAGGTAATATTATAAAAAAAATAATGAGTATAATAATTATTTTTTACATTATATTTTAAGAAAAGATAATAGTTAAAGTTTATCCTTAGTATGTGAGATAATTTATTTCTACATATGTAGGGATTACAACATTAGCATTTATACAGCCTAGAAAGATTATTTGCATAATTTACACAAGTATCATGTAAAAAGTGTAGACAAACATCTAGATAAATGAAAAGACATTCTTATTGTGTTCCAAAATTTGTCAACCTATTTGCTAGCACATCAACTTCATGATAGATGTGCATCATCGAGACTTTAGTAGTAAAGTCCTAGAAAGTGTTCTATAATCACAATAAAGTTACGGGAAAATGATAATACATGTTGTACTAAGTGTAAGAGTGATATAAAATCAAGCTTCATTATGAGTTTTTGAATAGCCACAGTTTCCGCTATATATATACCATCATGTAATGCCCTTGGTTTTGCCATTAAACTTGTTGTTCCAATATTACAAGCAAAACTTGCAACCTAAATAATCTCTAAGCACTTCTCATATCCTCGATTGGTCTTTTCATGATGTACTGAGTCATCCATATAGAGTTTGAGAATTCCCTAGTAGCGGATATTTCCATGCCATTGATACTTGGTCTCTAGCGATCTCAGTTTCCTTTTAGATAAAACCATTTGAAGACTTATCTTTTTGTATGGGAAAATTTATGCAGCGAGTGTGACTCTCACAATATTATATGATTACAACATAACTAGTTACAAGAGATACCTTTGAATGAATAATTTTTTCCATGAATTTTTCCATTTTATGGTATAAAGTACGTGTTCTTTTAGATTTACCATTGAATGAAATTATCTGATCAATGGAATTCCTTTATTTGAATTATTCCAATCTTTTGTTAGAGGTCATCGGATAGTTCTTTGATAACTCATTTTTAGTACTACTAATTACACTTTGGTGATGAGTTTGCAAAGCTAATGAAAAGTGAATTTGAAATGAGTATGATGGGTGAACTATTTTTTAGGCCCACATATCAAGGAAAACAAAGAAGAAACAATGATACATCATCAAAAGTATTTGAAGAAGCTAATAAGAAAATATGACATGGAAAATGCCAAGGTATATGATACTCCTATGCCCACAAATGCAAAGCTCAATAAAGATGAAAATGGTAAGGATTCATGAAAAAGGTTTATAGAGTGATGCATATTTTGTAGGTTATTTAGTGGATAGAAATAGTCACACCATGCATGGAAACCATTCTAGGATAATGGTTAACTTATTGGGCATCTAATAAACAAATTTCAATTACCTTATCCACTGTTGAGGTTGAGAATGTGTATGCAACCTCTTGTTGTGAGCAACTGCTCTGAATAAAAAAATAGTTGGTGTGAACACAAAATGCATGCCTAGATTGTGTGATAATACCAATGTAATAAATATAGCAAAAAATCCTATGCAATACTCTAGAACTAAACACATTGATATTATACGTCACTTTATTAGAGATAGTGTTGAGGAGGGTCTCATTGACATGTGATTATATGAAATTGAGACTTAGAGTGGTGATATAAAAACAAAACCCTTGAGTGGAGATAGGTTTGAGAAACTCGGGATGAAATTGGTCATGATCAAGATCAATTGAGGAAGCTAATTTCCTCTTAACCCTTGATGGGTATCTAGAAAAGAAATAATGGAGAAAATTCATAAGGGAGTGGAAGTCAAGGAGAAAAAAGGAAGAAATTGAAGAACAAGATTCTAAATTAGAAAAATAATTAGGCTCAATAGAGGAGTCACTTGGTGAAGAGGAAGAAGAATCTAAGGAGGAAGAAGAGGGGGAGACTCAAATGAGTTAGATGTTTAAAAGGAATAGGAAGAGGAACTTAAGAAAGTCAGATACAATGATATGATAACTGTTGCAAGTGTTGCATAATTTAAGGGTAAGATAAAATCAAAAACTAGAGGAAGGAAGTAAGAAAAGGTCCCTTGGGCCTAAGTGGTCAAGTTGGCAATCATGAAACTTTTAATTAGAATAGTGTTGGCCAATAAGGTCTTCACTAATGAGTGGATTTCTTCTGAAGTTCTTCATGTGTATAAGGTACTTACAAACTAATATTAGAATGATATATTTAATTACTTGACTTCACATTATACATTTGAATTAAGGGATTTTTACTACAAATTGGTGGTGATTGAAGGCTACGTTGAGATATAAGTGAATGGGATGTGTTTTAGGTTTGATGCAAATGCTCTTGGTGAGAACTTAGGAGCATAGTATACTAAATTCTCCTCAATCTTGAAGAATCAATGGCTAATGGTGGTTGGTTAAACTTCAATCAAGTTAACTAGAATATTTTGTCAAAATGGGGAAAGTTAATCTTAAGAATGTTATGATAGAGGAATTGAGGCCTCTTACTAAGGTGTTTCATGTGATAGTATACATGAATATCCTTCCAAGGATGCAGAGGAGGATTGAAGCAAGTTTTATGGATCTATCTTTAATTTATTTGTTGGCTAAATGGAATTAGATAGATCTTCCTTTCTTAATGATACAAAATATGATTGTAGGTGGTGAGAATCCTATCCATGCACTACCTTATTCTTTATGGATGACCAAGGTCTTTCATTATATTATAGTGCCTTTGAAAGAGAAACCCAAGCCTTTGATTCAGGGTGATTACTTTAACATGTTTATGCTAAAGAAGATGAGTATAGGGACTCTAAGGGCCTATTTGATTAAGAAGGCTCAGACATATAAGTCAATCAAGAGGAGAAGAGAATAAAGAGAGTCATCTAATGAGGAAACAAAGCAAGAAACAAATGTTAAAGTGTTAGTAACTACCTCTTGTGCATGGTGTTAGGAGATAAGGGTATTTCTATTAAATTCATTTGAAAATCAGAAGGACTTAATGGTTAAGATTTCACAAATACATGACGTGGTTGATAAGAATGCCACAATGTCCAACAAGTATCATCTCACTATGATGAAAAAATTGCATGGATGTGTCCCTCCTAAACCCTAGCCACCACAACCCATAATTTGTCCTATCTTATTAAGATCTTGTTAAAGTTTTTTTTTTATGATCCTATGTAGTGATCTTTTTTTTTTCTAGTCCCTTCATTAGATCATTGTACTATCTTCGCATTTCTATAAAATGAACTCAACTAATGATAGCAAGAGAGGCCATCATAGCACCTAAAATTTTGCATATTAATTTCAAGTTAACTATTATGCATATTGATCACTGTTATTGATTTAAGACATGGTTTAATCATTTCATTTGTTATTTTTTATGCATGCCTTAATAATTTAATATCTTCTTATTGATAAGAAAAAGTGGAAAAATAGATGATAAATCTTAAAGGGGAACTCTGAGAGCAACCCTAGAGGAAACTCAATAGTGAGTAACCTTAGTAACTTAAATTATGTTAAATTTTATGATGTTTCATTATGTTGGTATAATTTAAAGATGCTCAAAGATGTTGATAGTATTGTATGTAGGGTTGTTCATGTTATCCGATATCTGCTTATTTGATCCGATATCCGAAGCGATCCGATCCGAAAAAGTAAATAACCGATCCAATTTTTTTTTCAAATCAAATATCCGATCCGGTCAACGAAAAGTTAAATAAACCAAATATCCGATCCGACAAATACAAATAATATCCAATCCGAAGAAAAATATTTATATAATTTTTTATTTTATATATAATTGTATATAAATAAATTTATATATGTCTGTGTATAATTTTTACTTACTTTATTTATTATTTGAGGAAAAATTTAATTTAATTGAAATTATATTTTTAATACAATCCCTTTTTAGATATTTATAAAAATAAAAATAAAAACACTCTGCATACCGATAGACTCCATCCACTCCTTTCTTATTTTAGTTTTAACATTGGATATTTGTTGAGTAAGTCGGATATTTGCTAAGCGAATCGGATATTTGCTCAGCATTCGCTCAACAAATCGGATAATATGAAATATATTTGTCATTTGATAATTTTTTTATATTTGAAATTGTATTCAGATAATATCGGTTATATTTGATATCCGATGATATCCGATCCGAATATTCAAATATCCGATCTTCCGAATATCCGAAGTTTCAAATCAAATATCAAATATCATTTTTAGATATCCGAAATTTCAAATATCCGACAATCAAATATCCGAAATATCGGATATTTGATCCTTGAACAACCCTAATTGTATGTGATTAAATGAAAAATTAGTATCAGTTGAAACAATTGAGTGAAAACTTTCTTGATCGCACCAATTATTATATAAAATTTTCTATTGTGTCTCCATTTTCTATTGATGCAAGTTTTTTTTTAAAGTAATCGTTATGAGTGATATTTATTATAGGCTTTAGTTCTCTAGTTGGAAGAAATAATCCAATTTCTTCACTTATGTTTAAAACTAACATCATCTTCCCCCCAATCACCAAAGGGATTTTTATTGTGTTTTGGTTTTGATGATAACAAACAAAGATGATATCCTCTATATTATATGCGTTGATTTATTAAAAGTGTAAATATGTTAGAAAGACATATTTAGAAGAATGGGATACAAAATGGAAGAAGGCATTGTTCATAAATGAAGATCTTATGGCTTATAGGAGTATCGCTAAGTGTTTTTATGTAAGACAATAAGTTTCTTGTGGAAGTAACTTAAGTAGCATATGCCTATATTTTTTTTTCTAAGAGTCTTTAAAAGTGGTTGCTTATAGTAATATGTGGAGTCCAAAAATTTAGGAAAGTGTTTTTGACAAATGAAAAATTAGTTTATGTGAAATCATTGTGGATAATATCATGGATTAATATCCTATCTTGATTTTACACTATTTTTATGATTTTTTTAATCTACATATTTTGTTGAAAAGTCATGTGATTTAATCAAGCATATTTATCTCCTAAAAATAAGAACTACTTAGACTTTGTTTACCAATTTTATTGAGTGGAAAACTAGAATTTACATATGTTATATTTTTGCTATTTTATTTCATGTTTTACCAAGTTGTTTCACTAATTAATTTTGCAATTAGCTAAAATATTTTAGGATTTAAAAATGCAATATTATCATGCATTTTAATTAGGATAATATTTGATGTGAAGTATGGTTTATAAGAGTAATTCAGCAATAAGTTGTTTATTTAGTACTTAACTCAAGTTAATCTATATAAGCATTTTTGTAAGAGGGAATTATAAAAACAATTGGAGTTAAGTGAGAAAAGGAAAAAACTTTTAAAGAGGAAACTTTAATGGTGAAAATACTTTATTTGAAAATGGGCTTTTAAGGATATGTGTATTTGCTACTTAGTTTCTTCATAAGTTTCTTGCCATTAAATTTTAGTTAAGTAGTACTTGTACTAATCAAGGAGTTGAGATCACCTCAGGTAAGTTTAAGTGTTTAATCTTTTTCATTTTCACCTTAGAGTTAAGGTGGGATTGACCCCTATAGTTAGGTGTGCGTTAGTAGTCTGAAGTAAGGTTGTGCAAGTTTAAGAGTTCAAACACTAATAATACCCCAAAATCCTAATTTTAGAAATTTGGGAAAATAAGGATTTATTAAAAAAATTAATTAAAAAATTATTTTATTAAAATAAAGGGAATTAATTATGGTAAATCAAAAGAAAAATGATAAATAATTTAATTAGGAAAAATTAGGGAATGTTGCTAATTAAAAAGGAATTTGGAAAAAATTATTTAAAATAGCCCAAATTAATCTAAAAAGAAATTAATTATTATTTTTCTAAATATTATTATTTTAAATAACCCAAAAACACCAAAATATTCTAAATACCCCAACCCACCTATTTATCCTTTTCCTTTTCTTTTCTTGTAATACCCCGTATTTTTAAAATTCAGATTTATTAAGTTTAATGATTTTATTAGCATACTTTGATGTAAGCAATTAATTATTTTAATTTCGATTTGTTTTATGGATTTATCGACGATTTTGAATTCATAATTGAATGTAACTAATCATTTTCGGGAAGTAATATTTTATCGACGTTTTAGTTAATTGAATGTAATATTTTCGGCACTTATTTAAGAATTTCTTTTTGAAATTAATTTTCTTCTGTTCTACGCTTTTTAGTTTGCGGAAAACCGATTTCAGAAATTATTAAAATTAGTCTTGATTTATTAAAATTTGACTTAAATATTTTATTGTAGTTTTTTAAATATTATTTCATGGTCTTATAATGTATTTCCGTAAATAATATAAATTTTTACGTTCATTGGTAAATTCTTCCGAAAATACTTTCGAAATTCTTTAGACAGCTTTTTATTTATTTATTTTAAGCGTTCGGATCATTTCGAAATAATTTTTGTTTAATAAATTTTGAATAAAATCTTCCAGTAATAATTTTAAAACTTTAGTATTTTATTTTATGGGTATTTGTAAAAAAAAAACGCACCCCAGCCCCGATCGGTGCCCCCTTCCCCTTTTTCTTTTCCCTCTTCTCTCCTTTCTCTTATCTTTCCCTTATCTCGTCGACCCACTGTTCCCGCAACCCTAACCTTAGTCGACATCCCTTGCCTCTCTCCTCCTCCCTGCTCTCTCGCCAGTCGCCGCCGACCAACCAGCTGTGACGAGTGACGCGACCGACGACGCTGCAGCAAGCTACAGCCGCAACATCAGCCAGCTCGACCATAGCAGCCGCGGGAGCAGCAGCAGCAGCGACGAGCGGCAACCCAGGCTACGCCGCCATCGCCCGGTCACCGGCGAGCTCGGGCGATCACCGTCGAGCCACCCCCGACCCCCGACGAAGCTTCCCCGGCCTTCCTTTGCCCCGATTTATCGGTTTTTGTTTGGTATAATTTCTGAAAAACCCTAACCCTTATTTTGATTAATTGGGTATGAATTACCTTATAAAAAGCTAAATTGATTGTTCGATTGTGTATATATGTGCTGTAAGAATGATTTGGATAGGTTAATTGTATTGTTATGTTGAGATTTTGGAAAAATTGGATTTTTGGCCGGGTTATGCCCAAATTTTTCGGATTCGTCCGATTTGGCGATTTCGGACAAATTAATTATACAATATGTTTTAAAATGTATCCAATTTCATTTTGGAACCGTCAATTTGAGAAATTTATGCAGGTTTTATCGGAATTTGATTCCTAGGTCAAATTTTGGGTGTAATGAAATTGGGTCGTATAATTGAGCCATTTTGCTCAATTGATTTTATAATATTGTTTAAAATGTATTTAAGTTTCTATTGGAATTGTTGATTTGGGAAAATTGTGCGTAATTGATCGAAATTGGATTTTTAGGTCAAAACTCTCGCGGGTTTAAATTGGTTTGGGTAATCGGGTTATTTTATTCAATTGACTATATAAATTACATTATAATATGTTTAATTACATTTTCGAACTACCAATTGATATGTTTTGGCAAGGATTGATCGGATTTGCGTTTCGGGCTCAAAAACCCTAATTGTGCTAAATTGCATAATTCTTTTATTGGTTTTGAGCAATTGATTATTTGATATGTTATAAAATGTGTTTAATTGCATTTCTAAACATTCAATTTGATTAAATTTATAGAATTTTAACGAATTGTATTTTCGGGCCTAAAACCCTAATTTTCGGGGATGATTTTATAAAATTGATTTTGTTATGTGTATTTTATCTAATCGAATTCTATCTTTGGGTTTTAAATCATTTAAATTCTGTTTTAACCTAATCGGTTTGGATTTGGTTCTATGTAAAAGGTTAGGTTACCTATTTAGTTGTAAAACCTAATAAATAAGTTATTTTCGATAAATTAACTTATGATCGATTATTCTTTCTCGGGCTTTCCAAATTAAGTTGAAATGTCCCAAGTGATATTTGTATTAATCCATTTTGATTTAGTTTTAACCTTAAATCTTAATAAAGCTATGCTTTTAAGTTCTAAGTTTTGGTCACATTTTCTAAGAAAGATCATTTGGGTTGTTTGTGTTTATTTAATTAGAGTATGTGAATTATTGATTGATAGGATAGTTTCTAATTTAGTTTTTCGATTTCTATCGGATCTAGGAAAGCTTTCTCGTGGATCCACGAGCTAGGGATCTCTCTCCCTCTTATCTCGCTTAGCTAGCTTCGGATCCAGATAAGTCTCAACTTACTTCTACTTATGGGTATTTCGCAAGGATGTGGCTAAGGTCCCTACGTGTTATGTGACTTGTATGCCTTAGATGCCTCGTATGATTATATGTCGTGTTTTACATGTTGTTACCTTACCTGTTTTATGTGTAGCATAGTTTGGATTCAAGGTATGCCTTTGTGATCGCTCTTGTTACGTGTTAATGTGGATGTGCTACAAGTTGTGACATGATATGACCCTCTAGGACATGCATGCTAGGGTTTTGGTAGCATGAAATGATAATAAAAGAACAACGGGGAAGTGGACGTTTGGGAAGTTTGCATGGGGGGACTAGACCTTGCATGGGCATGATCCTTACGTGTGAAAAATTGATTTGGGTTGTAAGTAAGAACTTGGGAGAGTCTTGGAATGATTGGAGACTTAGTATGAAAAATAGTACGTGAGTTGGTGCATAAGAGACCTTATTAGGGTTTTGTGTGTAAGTGGGTGTTGGAGAGTCTGCATGGAGTGTTTAAATTATGCATGGGAATGAATCTTACGTGAGGAAAGTTGATTTAGGAAGTGAATAAAATAATGTCAAAGTTATGGACCCATTGGAGACTTGGGTGCAACATTTTACGTGGGTCGGTGTAAGAGTGTCTAAGGGTTCCAACTAGGGTTTCTGGAGGAAACGAGCAATTTGAAGGGTACAAGGGTAAAAATGATCAAGGAGGGACGAAGTAGGGGTTGAGAGTGAGAGCTCACTTATATAAAGAATGAGTATGGGTTTCTAAATGAGAGAAGATATTTTGGGGTGAAAGAGGGAGGTTACTTGTTGAGAAAGTAAAGTGCCAGGGTTTTGGCGCGACCAACTAGGGTTGGCATGGTCAACTAGGGTTTTGTCGGTCACACGTGAACTTGGGAGATAAAGTAATACATTTGGGGAATTTCCTAATAAAAATGAGGTGCGAGATAGAGAACAAAGTAACGTTTGGGTAAGTAAGAAAGAGTTGGGCCACATAGGTCCGATTAGGGTCTCCGAGGAGGAACCCTAGAGGGATGAGGACTTGCGGAGTCAATATCATGTGTGTTGGGATGGCCTATATTCTTAGAGATTGTGCCTTACTATATGCCACTATGCCTAAGTCTACGGGGGATGGATGTCGGGTGTGAGAAGAGGTATGAGTCTCAAAATACGGGACGGTCCCTCTGGAGGGGAAAGAAGTAGAGTATCAACCGCATGCATGTCAAGGGTGTGATGTGATTCAATAAGACACGGATAAGACATTAATTACGTAAAGCGAAAGATGTTGAGTCAAGCCCGTGATCTGGTCCACCGGCTATAATAGTGGATCAGAGGCGTTCTGCCCTGTGCGTTATCTTCCGGTCCACCGGCTATAATAGTGGGGGATCTCGTGCTCAACAAACCAAACGAATAAGTTAATCCATGGGAAAGATACTAAGTACTTAAAGCGAAACACCGTGTGAGTTGGGGCCGTGATCCGGTCCACCGGCTATAATAATGGATCGGAGGCGTTTTGCCCTGTGCGTTTATTTTTCGGTCCACCGGCTATAATAGTGGATCAGAGACCATCTGCCCTGTGCGTATATCTTCTGGTCCACCGGCTATAATAGTGAGGTTCCCGCACTCACATGGACTATTAAAGAATATGTGTGGAATAAACATATTATTAATGAGAATAAAGAATAAGTCTAATTGGACTATGGTCAGCTTTTATTACCTATATTACTACATGCTGCTTGTGTGAGTATGCCACGTATTTAGTTTTAATAATATGGATCATTCCTACCTGAGGCGTATGAGCCACTTTATATTTCGGTTATACCACGCTTATATGTTTTAATAGGATGTTACATATGTTTTAATGTGTTACTCTAGGTGTATGGTAAGATTCATGCTATGGGTTGTGTATATGCATGATATTGTTTCAACGTGTTGTACCCGGATTTAATATGCACTTGATGATATCTCTCCTAAGATAGGGTAGTGGGACTTACTCAGTATTGGACCCGTACTGATACTACCTTGGTTGAATGGGTCCTGTGATGATCCACCGATGGTGGGGAGCAGACCTCTTGTGCAGGTTTAAGATCGGATACTGTTTTGGGGTGGAAGGCCTGACTTGAGTGAGTAGGCAATCCAGATATTGATCCTTCGGGATTTGTTTTTGTTTAGCTGTATTTTGTATTACATTCCTGTTTTGAGAAACATATTCTGGGGTTGTAATCCTAAATCGTATTCTAACTTCTGTTTGACTTACCTCTTGTTAAGGATTTATTTTAAATGTTGTCTTGCGTTTTTGATACTTTGTACTAAAGGTTGATCGGATATAGCCTTAGCACTTAGTACTGGAACGGTAGGAGTGAACCGGTCTGGTACTAAGTGTGGCGGTAATACCCCCGAGTTTATGGTTTTAGCCTTGCATCTAACATGAGATAGATGGTTGACATTTATCTTGTGTTAGATGTGGCGGTAACACTTCCTAAATTCGCTCCTAGCTTCCGCTTTATTCTTTCAAAAAAAAATTTTCCGGGAGTGAAATTTGGGGGTGTTACATTTCTTTTCTTTCTCTCCTTCTTTTTCCTTTTTCTTTCTTTCCCTCCTTTCTCCTTTTCTTTTTTTTTCTCTTCTCCCCCGATTTGGGCCAACCCCCTCATGGCTCAATCCCCCCTTCCCCCTTCTCCTCTCGCACAGCCCAAAGCCCGCGTCCCTCTCCCCTCTTCAACCACCTGGTTTCCCCCTCCCCTTTTCTTTCTTTCTTTTCTTCCTAGATCGTCGGTCCAGCCTCCTCCTCCTCCTCCTTCTTCCCCGATGTCGACCTGCAACTCGAGGCCCTACAACCCCATTTTCCGCCAGCCACCACCACACGTTGTCCTTCCCCTCCCTCACCCGTCATTTTCTTTCACCATTTCGATCCAACCCACCTTCTCTCCTCTCACTCGTGCCCTACCCTTTCCTTTCTCCTCTCCCCTCGACTAAGCCCTCTACCATGGCAGACCAGTGCCGCCTGCCACTGTCGGTCGACATGCCTGGCACCTGCACCTTTTATCCTCTTCTCCCTATCATTTTTCCCCTCCATTAGTCCTATAAATGCCCCATAGGAAACCTCAAACTTGGACTCTTTCTGCACTTAGAAAATTCCTTCCCTTGTGCCACCACCTAATCAGATGACCACCCCATCGTCGTCGCTTAACGCCACAGCCTGAGCCACCCACAGAACTACCCCTACATCACCCTCTATCTAACTACACCTCCCTCCTCCCTCGATTTGCCATGCACAAGCCACCTCAGCCGTACAAAGTTTCCCTCCAGATCTGCCTCTCATCAACCCCCACTACCCTTTGCACCACCGTCCACCACCACCCCGTACACCTTCCAAAATCGCCTACAAACCTTCCTCTACCTTTCCCTACCCTCATTTTCCCCTTCCTCCCTCTCCTCCTCCCTTCCTGCCTCTCCACCACCCTCGGTCACCATAGCACCACTGCCTTTAGCTACGCCACCACCACCACTCCAACCCTCTCCACTTGGGCATCCACCACCACCTTAACTTACACCCTCACTCTCCCTCTCCTATTCCCAACACTTGACTATTCCTTTCTTATCCCTCTACCGTCGCCGCCATTGTTGCCGGTGCCGCCACCGTCCCTAGATGAAACCAGTCAAAACCCTAAAGAGGCATAGGAGTGTATTCCAAGATCGGTGTCGTGTTAGGTAAGGGTGTAGCTAAGGCCTTATGTGGGCTACGTGTCTTATATGCCTTGGATGCCATGTATAATGATATATTGTGTATCTTGTGCTATTATTATAACTGTTTTATGTGTAGTGCGGCTTAGAGTTGAGGTATGCTTTTGTGTTCTCTTATGGCATGTGTACAATATATTTGTGCTGTGAATGGTGATGTAATGTGATATGGCCCTTTTAGGACATGCATGCTAGGATAATTAATGTAGTGATATGGGGTGGAAGGATGAAAACGAAAAATGGGGAAATAAGTGGACCAAGGGGAACTAAGTTGACCAAGGAATGTGGGATTGATCTAAACATCCCATGATCCATGAGAGGAATAATAAAAGGGGACTTTAAGCAAAATAAAGTAGATGAACTTTGTATGGGAGAATCTAGGATTTTGCATGGGAATTTTAGGATTTTGCATGAAAACTTTGAGAGTTTGCATGGGATGGATAGAGTTCGCATAGGGGTGAACTTTACGTATGGAAAGTTGCCTTGGGGTGTGAGGAAGGTAATGGAAGAGTTGTTTAGGTGATTGGAGGCTTTGGGTGAAAAATAGTACGTGGGACAGTATAAGGGTGTATAGGAGACCGAGCTAGGGTTTGGGAGGAAACCCTAATATGAGAATATGGAAAAAGGAAAATAAATGAGGGTGAGTGGAGTATGAGATGATGATGGAGGATTGTCATGTGTGGGGCGAGCATGGGTATCATGAGAAAACAAGAGTGGAAGGTGAGAAATGGAGGGGTGACATGTGGAAAGAAGGATGCTAGGGTTTGGCGTGGCCAGCTAGGGTTTTGTGGTCATGCGTGTATTTAGGGGAGTAACGTGAGATGATGAGGGTTGAATTTAAGGGTTGTGATGTGTGGGGTGTTAAAATAGTTTGGGTTGCGTGAGGCAGAGGAAGATGGGCCACATAGGCCCAAATTAGGGCTTTCTGGAGAAAACCCTAAGGAAGACTATGAATGGGATTAGTGGTATTAGGTAGTAGGCCTTGACCCACACACCTAGGAGTTAGGCATCTAGTATGAGTAGTGGAATAATAAAAGGATGTTGGGGAAGTTAGGAGGTGTAGGAGTCTCAAGATATGGGACGAGCCCTCTTAGGAGGATAGAAGTAGAAGGTTGGTGACATGCATGTCAATGGTGAAATATTATCGAATAAGACACAAATAAGACACTAATCATTTAAAGAGGAAGATTGTTGAGCTAGGCCTAGACCGGTCCACTGGTGAATAATAGTGGCCAGGAGCATTTTATCCTGCATGAATTTTGGTCCACCGGCTATAATAGTGGGGGATTCTATGCTCAAAAAACCAAAAGTAATGAAGCTAAGACATGGGAAATATACTAAGTAATTATAGTGAAACACCATTTGAGTCAGGGCTAGACCGGTCCACGGGCGAATAATAGTGGTCAGGAGCATTCTGTCCTAGAGACCGATCTACCGGCGAATAATTGTAGTCAGGAGCATTTTGCCCTGTATGTATTCCGATCCACCGGCTATAATAGTGGGGTTCCCACACTCACATGGATTGATAAAGAGTATGTGTGAAATAAGTATATTGTTAAGAGAGCTAAAGAACAAGTTTATCTGAACTGTAATCCGGCCTCAGTATATGTATTATTGTATGTTGCCTATATGATCATGCTTGTGTTATATGCCTTATATGTTTGGCCTTATTTGCATTGTTATCTTACTCAGTACGTAGTGTACTGACCACCCACTTCATGGGTGCTGCTCATTCCCACAAGTAGAGGGTCCACCTGAGTTTATACAGGTAGGTGATGGTATCTTTGATGCCTACGAAACTTACAAGGCATCAGGCGAGGCTGAGAGTTGAGCCTGGACCTAGCCTGGGGATCAAGAGTGATCTGGCCGGATTCTATCTTCTATTTCATTTTCCTATACAGTTTTGATTTAGTTTTATGCTATTGTACGGTGTTTTTTTTATCATTGGGAACTTTAAATCCTTACTTCTGGGTTGTAACTCTTTTGTTTACCGCACTCTGATTTTCTATATGGTGAACGATTCAGTTCTTTTATGGATGCTCATTTTAATTATCAACTTGTGTTTAATGTTAATGCTATTCAATCTTAGCACTTGGTACTGGGACGATAGGAGTGAACCACTCTGGTACTAAGTGTGGCGATAATATCCCTAGAATTTACAATTTTGGTATTTCACTTCTGTTAAACCTTTTTATTAAATAAAAATTTTCAGCAGTAAATTTTGGGGGTAAACACATTGTCCTATTTCTATTTGAATTATTATTAAAAAAAGGATTGAATTAGGACCGTGTATCTCTTAAGTAGAGGAACCAAATAATACTTTGTGTTGATTTCTTTACTACATTATCCCTCCATGGAATCATACAAGAAATGCTATATGGAATTTAATGAAATATAATCACAATATGAGAATCCATCATATAAATTATAACTAGGTTAATTACAATGTGTTTATATATTGAGTTTACTCAATTCTAGTTAGAATGTTTTAGTTTATATCTCTAATTTTTTATATATTTAAATTTGTCAATATTCAAATCAACCCCCTTCTTGAGTATTTTGGTGATTAATCAATTGTACTAACTCTTAAAGTATTAATATAGAGTGTCCTTCCTTGGCATAAAATGGTTAAGTAATTGGGGTTTCCACCTTAATTATCCTTAATAGGAAGCGATGGATATTATGAGACATATATGTGGCTAAGTTTAGATTCCTAAATTAAATTCCTAACTTATGAATCTTAGTTGCACTAAATGGAATGAATGAATGACTTCATAATGAATTGACAAAATGGCCTTAGTATTTCATGATTTTATAGTATGCTATGCCATAAAGCACATCATGATGAGAAAGTGGTAAGTTTATTGATTTGTTGACCTTCCTATTCTAAGCAATGGTGCTAAGAAGACACTGATTACTTAAAGGGAAATAAATTGTTTGAGTATATGATTATCTTACTCTTAGAGTAGCTAATTGGGGGTAGCTAGTGTTATATTTTGACAATAAGTATGTGTATATAGGCAAAGGAACCTATGTTGGTTTTGATACTTCTCTTACACTTCTTATACCGCTAGTGTATTAAAGGGGTGTCAACACTTAAATGTTAGGCTACCTAGCTATGTGATGTGATGCCCTACCATGGATCATAAGCATGAGTAATGAAAATGTGCAACCATTTATTATACTGCTATTAATACGTTATTGATGATTTCTTTATGTTGCCATGATTGAGTTCATGGTGGAGACATAAAGGTGCTTGCTCAATATTCTTTAATAACTTGTGTATTATGTTATTGCCTCTCTAAAGAGATAATAAATAGAATATATTAGGACCATGTAATAACCTTCTATTCCCTTGTATGTTTGATCTCAATATGGATATATCATTAATGTGATCCCTAATTCTCTCTACCACATGGCAAATATGGACATTAGGTGTAATATTACATGTAAATATGGCCACATAATTCTCTGATTCTTGCATGATTAAAAGGTTTATCACATGACCTTCATTACATAAATTTTTGATCCTTATATTACATGTGTCAAATAGTTGGGTTTTCATATGCATAATGGTATGTTTTTCATTTATAGGTTGTATTCATGTACCTCTATATGCATAGTTTAAGTAATACATGTTTCCTCATGCATGTGGCATATTAGCATGTAGGTTTCCTGAATGAATTTACAATTATGATTAAGTATTGTTCCCAATGATGGATCTAATATGTACAAGCATGATCTTGTGTGAATGGTATGTAAATGGCATGATTTAAGCATTATATGTAGACCTTGGTATGATTATGCATGAGCATGATGTGTGTGACATGTGTATGCCATGATGTATGTTATAAGGGTAGATTGGTTTTCTTAGTATCTATGTATATTGATGGGGTGGTTGTTGTAATGCCTTACTCAATCCTATGCACATAAGGTCTTGTGCAGGTTCCTAAGAATGACTAGTGAGTGATATTTCCTCTTCTTCATGGATAGTTAAGTTTATCAAAGTAAATACATTATAAAGGCGTTTCTTTTGATGGTTGTTAAGGGATTGAGGTGTTTCCTCGTATTTTTTTCCCTTGGTTATTATTTCATCCCTAATTAGTTTTATGCATAGGTTTGTGCATGATATGACCTTCGTTTGTAAACCTTAATTTGCATATCTTTTATGCAAATTATCTCGTGCACTCTAGCTTTACGTTGTATCATCAGTTTGGATACTCATTCTTATGTTTGACATGGGATGGACGATAAAATATCTATCTCATGTTATATATGATGGTAACATCCTATTTTTTCATAGGTTTATTTTTTATATTTTCACTTCTACAATTTTTTTAAAAATAAAAAAAAATTCTAGTAAAAAATGGGGGTGTTACAATGAAAAAAAATCCTCCATATTACCATCTTGCCTTGGCCTTTTGCCTTATACATCATCCATATTAGACAATCAAACTAGCCACCAAAGCAGGCTTGTAGGATCAGCCACTTGAAAATGCTTGACCATATTTTCTTATCTATTAAGTAATGAATCATCAAATGATCTTCATCCTCTATTGCATCCCTACAGATGTCATAAGTTCCATCATTTATAGCTCCCCGTCTTCAAAATCTTTGCTTTTAACTACCATTACATTATGGCACATTAACTAGGGAAAAAATATGTTCCTTTTATCTAGGATGCACCAATGCTAGCTTATATCATTAAACCTTGATATCTCTATTTTTGATATGATTGTATACTACAATTATGTTTAATCTACCTACCTTGAGACAATGATGATAACATGGTTGGATTGCATCTCTTACTTTCATAACTTCTTTGAACATCATGTATGCTTTAGCTCTGGTATGCATTTGCTAAACATCCTCCCATTTAAGGTATTATCTATATCTCCACTTCATCCATAAGCTTTATTTATGTTAATAAGTTTCCATTAATACCTATCAATACATGCCACATTCCAAGCTTCAAGTTGTTTGAACTCGAAGCCTCCTTCTTTCTTTGATAGGAAAACTTTGTGCTATAACAATGGGTCTTTTTTCTTACTTACTACATATTTTTCCAAAGGAAGTCTTTGCCTACTCCATCAATATATTGTATCATAGTTTTAGAGAGGATAAAATTTTGCATTAAAAAAAATTCAAAGTTTATGGGCCTAAATCTATAAGCACACAAATTCATTTCAGTAAGTTAAGGTTATATTCCACAAAGGATTCATTTCTAATTACTAAATTTCATTGTTTCTAAATATCTAAACCAATGGAACTAGCAAGGTTATTAATAAAGGCAAGAAATTACAAACATCCTAACTAATATTGATAATGAATTCAATTACTAAAAAGAACCTAGGTTCAAAATTGATTATAACCCTGGTGTGAATTAATAAACCAACTAGTCATAAATCAGTCCACTCAATTAATTAAGAATGATTATCCTAAGATAATAGTTATCCTCTTTCAAGGTATAAAATTCATGTTTAATTCCAACTAATAACCCATTTTCATGATGCTAAGTCAAATCACACATTACGTTCATGTTAATCATAAAAGTTTCTAAGAATCACTAATCTAATTTCATAATTTGTTAATTCTCATTCAATTACTAATTTTTAGCATCATTTGAAACCTTTTAGTTACAATGACATGAGTACATTAAATCAATGATCAATTGAATTAACCCTAATCAATATGATACTATAAATTGAATTATGAAACTTAAACAATTAATGATGATGATTAAATCAATTCATTAATTCATCATCAATATTGAACCTATTTTAACCGTAGAATAAACAATTACTCACACATAATTAGAATATAAAACATGATAACAATTCATAAGATCATAATCATAATAAATAAAAGAAGATATATTAGTGGAATAAACTATAGCTTTGAAATCAACGTACTGTACACCACTCTCATCCAAAATATTACACTTCAAAAGAAATCATAATCTAAGTGTTTGTATATAATGAAGAAAGGAAGAGAAGAGGATGTAGAGGATAAAACAAGAAGAACACCCAATCAAAAGTGTCTAAATATGTCCTATTAAAGTATGGAAAAGATCCCCTAAGATAACCATCAAGGAAGCCTTGAAATCATGTCATGTTCTATAACACAAGTTAGCCACATTCACTTCTTCATTGTTTTCGATTCTCTACAAGCATGCTTTCACCCATGGACACTAGAGGGGCATGTTATCTTGTTCCATTGTGCTTTTAACTCTGTTTTAATTCTAAATTTGTGATTTTCTTCCTCGGTTCCATTTAGCTTCCCATATAATATATGTAAAGCAACAAAGGAGCAATAAACATGAACAAGGAAGCTAAACAACACCAAAACACATGAGATTGAGTTGAATTCCTTATTAAATGAGAGGGAAATATATTCAAAATATAGAAAATATTCACTTTTATCAAATGATAAGGATGATTGACTATAGTAGCTACATTTTTCTAGAAAAACTCAAGTATTTGACAATCCATAACTTGAGTTTTTTAAGTGGCATTATCAACTAGAGGTTGGTAATAAGATAGAAATAAAGAATCTGAGTTTATAGGAACACATAATTGCTTCAAAGGGAAATTTTCTTATAAAATGAGAGGGAAACATATTCAAAATATAGAAAATATTCACTTTTATCAAATGATAAGGATGATTGACTATAGTAGCTACATTTTTCTAGAAAAAATCAAGTATTTGACAATCCATAACTTGAGTTTTTTAAGTGGCATTATCAACTGGAGGTTGGTAATAAGATAGAAATAAAGAATCTAGGTTTATAAGAACATATAATTGCTTTAGAAGGAACTTTTTTTCATTAAAACAAAGTTTTCCTAGAATCAACTACATGGTAATTTAGTAACATAATTTCCTATTTAACAAAAGTTCAATAATATATTTTATGAGTCAATAGTTTATTATTTTATAAAACATGTTGAGTGTTAAGAGCTTTTGTGTGTTTTTAGTGATATCTTTAAGTGTAACACCTCAAAATTTTGTAACCATAAATTTGAATGTTTAACCTTTTATCCAAAACTTAACCCTTAGATATTAGCTTATTTATTTTTGTTAACCCTTAACCCTTAACCCAAATAAATTATTTGATAATTTATCCAAATTATTTCATCTTTATCCTTTTTATTTAAATCAACCTTAAATTAATAATTTTACTCAATTTATTTTTCTAATCGGATACTCTAAATTTGGATAAATTAATATTATCCTAATCCTAAATCTAACCCTAAATTTATTTATTTTTCCTTTTTCCTTTTTTTTTCCTTTTTTCTTTGTTCTATCCTTTTTTTTCCTACTCCTTTCTTTTCCTTCCCTTCGCTCCAGCCCACTTGTCTTTTTCTTTCTTTCCCTCCCTCATCCTACTCTATCGTGCCCAACCTACCTTCTCTTCTTTTCTTTTATTTTCTATCATTCCCACCCTCGCCCCTGTGGTACCCAACCTAGCACACATTTTTTTTATTTCTCTCCTCCAATATTCCTATCCTAGCTCATTTTTTCTTTCTTTCATTCTCCTTCTCCCTCACCCATCCCACTGCCCAAACACGCCCTTACCCACACCCATTTGCAACACACCCAAACCCCCTTGCACATGCCTACCCTGTGTTTTCTTCTTCTAACCAAACACAACCTTTCATGCTCCCCCTTTTTTCGACCAGACCTAAACAATCCCTCTATATCGCCCCTTCCTACTCCCTACACTTCTACCCATGTCCTTCTTTCTTCTTCCGGCCTAAATTAGCCTTGCTTTTCCCTCCTTGCATGAATCCTTTCCTTTCCATCTATGTCTCTAACACCAACCACCCCTATAACCCTTTATCCTTCCTACATGACAACCTTGCACCACCAACCCTGCCATTTTTTCTTCTCCTTATCAACCCTCCCCCACATGCCTAAGCTTCCAACATTCCTGTCAGTTTTCTGTGTATTTAACCCCAACAATTTGCATGTACAGGAATATATATACACACCCAAAATCATGCTCATCCTTCCTTCCCTCCTCTCATCGAGCCCTTCCGTCTACCAGTTTCCCCTACCTATGTTCTTCTTTTCCCTCACCACAACCCTAGTGTGCCCTTCTTACCTCACTGCCACACACCTTTCCCTATAATCAAGCCTGAAATCCACACTTCTCCATTCATCCAGTGAATCCTCTTAGCTGCCCATCCCATCTACAACCTTTATAGTCTCCCCCACCCCTATTTTTTCTTCACCATCACTAGCAACACCCATCACCAACCACTTCCAGCCTCCTATGTTGGCCTACTTGAGCTCCTCCACCACTCACCATCATAGACATCTAGCTCATGCTCCCATTCCATTCCTTATTTACTTTCCTGGCAAAACCAACCTCAAACTCTTCTTCTTCCTTCCTTCTCCCTATTCTCCCTCTACTTAGTTGCTACCTCGGCCTCCACATGTTTGGCCTGTCCAACCATCACCATCACTACCACCACCCAACCAGCTGTACCTCCTTTAACGTGCCACTTTGTCGTTGCTCCAGCACCGTCAACCTCATCCTCCTTCTTGCAACACCACATAGCACCAAACTTTTTACCCCCAAGCCATCTACTTTAGCTCACTCAAGCTACATGAGCAGCATGAGTTTTCATTTAAATTTTTTACCCATTTTCAACATAAGGGCATTCTAGTAATTCTTTATTTAATAAATATTTTAATAAAAAAATATTATTTTGTTAATTAAAAATTAACATGTTAATTGTGGTATTATTTTCAGGTACAAAAGTTTTATTAGCAGAACCTAATAATTTTTAGTAGATTACCCATAAATTGTGTTTTTACTGAAAATCAGGTAATTCCTATACTTTATTAAAATGTTTAGATATTGTATGATAGAATATTTAGGTTTTAATGTATAAACCATGTATTAAATATATTCATTACATTGTGATTATTTGCCTAATAATGATAGTATATGATTTGGTAAAATAAAGCATTTTAACTTGTGAGAATTATTATGCTTATGAAATGTATGTTAAAATGGATCAAATGATGGGACTAAATTATATATGTCATGTATGTCTAATATGATAGGTTCAACAAGCTTAGATATATTTTAATATAAATGTTATTATCATGTGCCCTAGAAATATTTTGGTTATTTAAGCATATTGTGAATATTTAACTTGATAAGAATGCTTAGTATGTCTCAATTATTTTTTAGTATGGAGATGAGTGATTTGATGTTTTACAAATGCATGTTTCAACATGATTATTGTTGTTGTTGTTGTTGTTGTTGTTGTTGTTATTGTTATTGTTATTATATGTCCTAGGGATATTTTGGTCATTTTGTATGTATTATAATAATTATTCTTATAAACGTGTTTAATATGTATTATTTATTGTTGAGCATGTGGAAATGCAACTTGATGTTCTAGAAATGCATGCTAAGGTTTTACGTGTAAAATCATGCATAAAGGTAAAATGATTTAATTATTTTATTTTATTTTATTTTATTATTTGATTGACTAGTTAATAAATAGAATAAAATTAGTATTTAAAATTAATGATAATGTGGATATTTTGGCCTCAAGGACATTTTGGTTAGTTTTTGGCCTAAAGTGGCTAAGTGTGAATAATTGAGTCTAGGATAAATTTTAGTATATTTTTAATGATTGAACTTGATATTGACATTTACTATGGTTGTTTAGATATTTGAAAATGAGTTCAAATAATTAATTATGAGATTTGGATCTATGTGATTAATATCTCTAGATTAGGAATGGTAGCTCTTTAGGGGTCACTATCCTAAATATGTAGTTTAGTCCATGGTTGATTATGGATTTTGATGGTATTCCTTAGTTTCCCATAAAGGCGCTTCCTTAGTTTCCCATAAAAGCCCAATATCTTACCCTCTTTAGCACTACATTCTTATAGAGGGTATGCATACTTATAGATTTGGTGTCCTTGTCGATAGGGTATTGTGCTACCTTCATATTCTAGTGTGACCAAGGTACCTTAGTATCCTTGGGTTGATAGTCAATAGGATACTATGTTGCCTTGGTGTGTTAGTATGACTAGATTACCCAAGTATTTCTGGGTTTGATATGATATTCCCTTGAGTAAATAGAATGGAAATGATTATTGTTAGATTGAAATGATTTTTGGATTGGTTGGTAGTAGCCATTGTGACCTCATAAGGTTCAGTAGAAGCCTTTATGCCTATCTGTGAGTTAGTAGTAGTCGTTGTTCCTATATATGGTTTAGTAGTAGCCTTTGTGCCTACCCGTGATCCTATAGTAGCCTTTGTGCCTACTTGTGTTTAATATTGTGTTTTTAAGCCTTACTTATGGTATTATGGATTTTATTGGTATTGTGCCTTTGAGCTTTAACTGTGATATTATGGAAATTATTGATTTGATATTAATATATGAGATATATTGTGAAAGTTATGGTTCTTTTGTTGAGATTAATTCTAATCATTATTTTAAATAGTATCTCTTGGTTGCTTGGTTGGTAAGGTTTGATTATGTTTTATATGAGCTAGTATGAGCAGTATATGGCTTTGTTGATATTTATTTATCTGTTATGATTATCATATTTTAATTGATAATCTCATGTATATTTTAATATTTTATATCATGTATTGTTGTAATGCCTTTTATGTGTTCCATGCAAACTTTTCATATTAGTTTTGTATAATAGGTTACTTAATACTGTTGTATTGAAGGGTTCCTTTCATGGGAACTTGCTTAATAAATAGGCAACAACCTTTTTAAGTTAGTTTGTGTGATCAGTTGAAGGCTAGTGCTTAGGTTAAGAGTAGGGCTATCTAGTTTCCCCCGGTATCCTTTGATCCGAATGCTTCTGTACTCTTACATCTTTATGTAATTTCCTTCCACTGAATTTTGTATCCCTTAATAGTTAGTTTTATTTAGAATGATGTTAATTTGCTTTTCCTACTCTAATTTTTATGATCTTGTTATTAAATTAAGTGGAATGATTTTTTTAGCCTTATTACTTGGTTTAAGAATGGTAGATAATACTTGTAACATCCTGAAATTTTGTAACATTTGTTTTTAGGTGTTTGGCCTTTTTATTTAGAACTAACCCTTAAACCTTAGCCTAATTATTTTATTTTTAACTTTGACCTATAACCTATAATAAAGTCCTAAAATTTATTCCCAATTATTTTATCTCTTTCCATTCCTTTTTAACTATCCTAGATCAGATTATTTTTTCTTGAATTATTTTTACCTTATACCCTAATGTATCCAAACTAAATCTAAAAATAAAATAAAATAAAATTTATCTACTTTATCCTACCATTTTTACCTAATTAAACTTACTCATTGCTTGCCCAAATTTCTTCCCCTAATCACTCTCCCTATCTCCCTCAATTCCTTACCTTATGCTACACCATTTGCATTATATGCAGATACACACTACATACACTCACCAAACACCCCCACTCCCCTTCCCTACCCCATTTGTTTCCCATGCACACAATCTCTTCCCTCTCTCTCCGTTTCGTTCGATCTTCCCTAGCCCCCTGCATTATACATACACACACTTACACTCTACCCAAGCAGCCTCCACTACCCAACTCCCCCTCCCTATTTTTGTTTGAATATCCCAGGTCTCATCCACCACAGTCCCCACAACACCACTACACCACCAACCACTACCTTTCAGCCTACACATCACCATCGACTAGCCTCTAACGTAGCACCTAGCCCGCACTCCCCCTCACCTCTCGGCTCCTTTTGGTTTTCCTAGACCCGTCCCATGCAGCACCCACAACACTCCACTAGCAGCGATTTATATCAGCCCTCGGCAACCAACAGCCTTCTCCCCCTAAGTTGCATAGCCTTGCACCATCCTTCACCATCTTACCCCACCACATCACCCTATAGCTTCCAGCCACTAGTGCACCACTACCTTCCTCCCTTCTCCATTCTCCCTTCTCCCCTTCATGCACCAACTGCGTAAGCACCATGGATCCACCAGCAACAAACTCCTCCTAACTATCTCCCTTTATATCTCCCTCACCAAACTAACCCCAGCGCAACGTTCCAACGCCACACCACTATCTCAGCAACCATAGTCTCCCTTCTCCTCTTCTTCCTCTTCTTCCCGCCCCTCCACTTTCCTGCGTTGCATGTAGCACCCAACCATCCAACACCCTTCGCTACAACCTCCACCCTCTAACCATCATCTAGCTTCCCCAACTATTAAGAACCATCCACCTCCCTACCCTTGTCCATCTAGCCCTCCTTTTCTTTTATTTCCATCAACCAACATCTCTCCTTGAGTATCAACCATCACCATTGTAGCCACCATCACTTAGCCCTTGCACCACCTCGAGCCGGCCACCATCTCCCCTCCCTCACTCCACCACCCCAGCCAGCTTAAGCCCAACCAACCCCTCCTTCGCTTGCATGATTCATGCTACATGCAACGTGAGTTATGTGTTGGGTTTTAAAAATATTGGTACCCATTTTAAATGTAAGGGTATTTTGATAATTTTTTAAAAAATAAATATTTTATGATTATAATTATTATTTTACCTAATAGATATTAATTCGGTAATTGCGGTATTATTTTTAGGTATGAAAGGTTGATTAGCGGGATCCAATGACTTTAATACGATACCGCTATTTTTGCATTTTTTTTAGAATTTAGGTAATCACTATACTCTACTAAAATGATAAATATTACATGATAGAATATTAGGATTTTTATGTGTGAAATGTGTTAAACATGATTCATTACGATAAAATCATGTATTATTAATTTTTATCATGAAAATAAGAAAATAAGCATGTTATCTGATATAAAATATATTGAATACGAATGTGTGTTCAAACTAATTATTATATCTAGAAAATATTTTGTATAATAGGTATGTATAAAATATTAAGTTGAACATGCTTAAACATAATAATAGAATAATTAATATAGATAAGTGCCCTAGGGGTAATTTGGTCATTTTGAGTGTGTTTTAATATTTATCCTGAAAATCTTGTCTCATATGTATTATCTGTTGTTGAGTATGCGAGCATGTGTTTTAGATGGATTAAAAGTGCATATTAGGATTTTATGTGCAGAATTATGTATAAAGGCAAAATAGTTATTTGGCATATCTGATAATTTAAATCACATAATGATTAATTTATTTATGGTGTTTTAGCCTTTTAATGACAAATAAATAAAAAAAATGGAATTAGTATTTAAATAGATGATAATCTGAAATTTTTTTATCTCAGGAGTGTTTTGGTCATTTTCGGCCTAAAGTGTCCAGACGTAAATAATTGAGCCTAGGATGACCTTAGTATATTTTAATGTTGGCCTCGATATTGACCCTGATTATGGTTATCTCGAATGATTAGAAATAAATAAAAACGGTTAAGTATAGAAATTGAATTTATCTGTATTATATGCGATTTCGTGGTCACATTAATAAAATACTAATACTTAAAGTGAAAGACCTGAAGAGCGGGAATGGTGGTTCCTTAGGGGTCGCTATCATAAGGATGTGGTTTAGCCCACGATTGATATTATGGATTTTTGCTGGTGTGCCTTAATACCTCAGTCAGGCCCTACATCTTATTCTATTCTATTCTACGGACTAATAGGGGGTATGCATACTTATGGATTAGGTGTCCTTGTCGGTAGGGTACTATTTTACCTTCGTGCACCGGTACGATTAGGGTACCTCTGCGTCCTTAGATTGATATTCGGTAGGATACTGTGTTGCTGTGGCACACCAGTATAACTGGAATACCTTTGCGTCTCTAAGTTGATTGATCTCCCCTTGAGAAAGTAAATAAAAATAGAAATGATATGATTTGATTGAAATAATGATTATCGGATTATTGGATTGTTTGGTAGTAGCCTCTATGCCTACCTGTGTTTTCGGTAGCGGCCTTTGTGTCTACCTATGGTTTTAGTAGCAGCCTTTGTCCTATGGTTTTGGTAGCAGCCTTCATGCCTACATATGGTTTCGGTAGCAGCCTTCGTGCCTACGTGTGTTCCTATTATATTTGTGAGCATACCTGTGATGTTATGGATTTTATTATGATGTACTTATAAGTACACTTGTGATGTTAGGGATTTATATTATATTGTACCTGTAAGTACACCTAGGATGATATGGATCTTAGTATATTATACCTGTGAACATACATGTGATGTATGTAATTGGTTGGGATTGATGCTTAAACATGAATTATGCTGTAAAGGTTAAAATTTTGGCGTAGAGTTGGGTTTTAAATTATTGCTTTAGAGAGTATCTCTGGGATGTTAATTGGTAAGTTTAGTTGTTTTAGATGAATGAATATGAGTAGTATGTGACCTTCATAGAATTTGATTATCTAAATGATTATTGTATATCAATTCTCGTAGGCATGTATATATAGGTTTTATACCCTGTTAGTCGTATGCCTTGCATGTGTTCCATGTTGTTTTATCATATTAGTTTGGTATAAAGAGTTTCTCAGTACTATAGTACTGAAGGGTTCATTCTCGTAGACCCCTGCCTATTCAATAGATAATGGAATTTGTAGGTTAGCCTCTGACTTCAGTCAAATACTGTAGTTCAAACTTGAGAGCTTAAAACTATCCAATGTCTTTGTTGCTATCTTATTTTTTGTTGTATTTGGACCCTTATGTCCTCCTGTAATTTCTCTATTGAGTTGTAAACTACTGATATTGTTTTTAATTAGCACGATATTTATCTAACATTATCTCTATTCTGATTTCTATAAATATGTTATTAATTTAAGTAGAGTAATGATTATAGCCTTAGCACTTGGTATGATGATGGTAGAGAAAACCAAACTTGTACCAAGGGTGGCGGTAACACCCTTCGTTTTATTGTTTTAGTTTCCATGCTTAACTCTGCAAATAAAAATTTTTAATAGTAAATTTTAGGGTGTCACAACACTGTACTTATACTAAATGTGATGGTAACATCCTACATTTATCTATTTTAGCTTCCACAATTCATTATTTAAGTAAATATTTTAAGTTTATAATTTTGGGGGTGTTACATTAAATATCGGAAAATTTATTTATTCTAAGAATAATATTGCCACTATTGTGTTCCTCATTGAGTTTCACACTATCAAACTTTTAGTTGAATTGTAATCATTTACTGATCATAGAGTAGAGGTCAATGGGGTATAATTAAGATGTCATCTCTATGAGCACTTGAGGAAGGCAATATTGAGTTAGGCTTCTAGAGTTAGATGTATATTCTACCTCAAAGTTGAGTTGAAATGTGGTTTGTGAGTTTAAACACAATGTGGACTATCTATTTTTGCTTATTTTGATGATTAAGAAAAGTAACTATTATTGTAGATGTATACTATTCTTTAAGATAAGTATCTCATAAATATAGGAACCCTACATTATTTGGCGTCATATTTGTAATTTTTTCTTCCACACACAAGGAGCTATATAAAAGCCTCATCATAAGAAGATCAAAATCAAAGTGATTTTGCATATCAATTGTTCTATTGTCATTTCATATGGAACTTGGCACTTAAGTTTCCTTATGACTCTTAGGGATTTTTAAATAGTATCTATACATTTTAATTAATCTAAAAATTTTAAATACTAAACTCACCCCCATAAGTATTTTTCATATTATGTAACTAGCAAGTATTCTCAAAGAGCTTAAACTTCATAAAGGAAAAAATGGATCGAACTATCGGAATGCAAGAAGGATGTTAAATTATGAGATTACCCTTGTTTAATGGACCGTGTTATAACTGATGGAAGATTTGAAAGGAGTTTCTCCCAAGTAAGGAATGTGATAGAGTTTGGTTCTTACTAAGTACATATCATTAATGATGATAATATGGTAAATAAGGTTAGAATGGACTATACTAAAGATGACTTCAAGCACCTAGAGAAAATGCATGTGCCATGATGATATTTTAGTGTTCCTTGGGTTGAGATGAATTTAATAGTGTTTAACATATAAAATTTCTGAAGAAATTTGAGACTCTTAAGGTTTGTCATAAAGGAACTAATGAGGTAAAACAATGCAAATTTGGCATGTTGGTCAAAAGTAGGAATCCTTTAAGATGCAATCAAATGAAAATTTCAAAGATATGTGAAACCATTTTATTGTTATTATCAATGAACTTGCTTCATTAGATGTTAGTTATTCCATAGAGAAGAAAATGGGAAAAAATAATAATATGAGAAGTCTATCTATGTAGTATATGTTAACTTATTTTGAATAATGAAAACAAAACTAGAACAACCACCATTTAAAAGTGCCTAAAGACATCCTATTAAAGTTTGGAAAAAGAGACCCGAAGATAACTTTTAATTAAGCCTTCAAATTGTGCACAAAATCGAACAATACTAATACAATATGACCCTATTGGATACTAAAATTTAATACTATCATTATGTATGAAACACGACCATGTTTGGTAATATGGGTTAACTATGTTCAATTCTGCTCTATTATTTTTTTTCCTTTTTTTTAATTCTCTACAAGCACACACATGCCTATGGACACTATAGGGCCATGTTCTCCTAGTTTGATATGTTGTTGACTTCATCTTTACATTGTACCCAAGTTTTTCTTCCTCAATTCTATCTAGATTCCTACATAATCTACACAAAATCAACAAAAATTAATAAACACAAACAAAGAAACTAAACAACTCCATAACCACATGAAATTGAATTAAATGCCTCGCAAAACAAGAGGGAAACACATTCAAAATATATAAAATATTCACATTTATCAAATATCCCTTGGTATAATCTTTTCTTTCCCTTAAGCAAAATATTTAGAGCAACACACATAAATGGATATGACTCAAGTACAAAAGAGATGATGATAAAGCTAATAAATAAGTACAAGATCGATATATTTTTTTTCTAAGTTTAGATGTAATAATGCTTCACCCTACCTAATGCTACAAAAAAATCTCACCTTATGTCTGTAATGGAGATGATACACCTGTAAGTATTTTTGTGCATAAGTGTAATTGATTTGACTCATCGTCATTAGAATAGCTATATGGTAATTAATTTTCTTTCAATGGATTATTTAGTTCTACCTGTGCGATAAACTCATAGCTTACCATACATGGGTTACACTTTTCTTAATCGAGGTCTCAAAAGATTACTTGATTATCTTAAAAGAAATTCTTTTGTTTTCATGCATGAGTCCTACTGATGTGACAACTATACTTCTTTGGGTGGGGTGTTAGGTACTTGGTGCAAAAAACTTGGGACTTTGCTTTTTTATTTTCCTTTTCCCCCCAAGGTTAAGTATTTCTCTTGTAACCAAAAAGCATTCCAAGTTAACATAAGAGACCAAATACTAATTAGATGGATTGAGGTAAAATTCATTCTTATATATCCCTAACATCTAGAGTCAAATTAATGGTGGATGGGAATTCTTACAAATAACATCCTAATCGACTAATTAAGGAATAAATATTTATAATATAAAAAAGGCAAGTGAACTCATATATGCATGTGGTATTAGTATCGCAAACAACCTTTCTTTTTGTCTTTTTTTTTGGAAAAAATTAGTAAAGAAAAATGCAAAAAAAAGGAAGTACCAAAAGGAAGCATACAATAATGAAAATCACGCAAAATGAAACATATAAAAGAAATGTATCTTACAATCTATCCTTCCTATGTAATCGAGTTACATATTGTCCCTAATATGAATAAAGTAAATTATAAGAGAAGGAGAAAGGAAACTCATCCCTTACTGAGGTGGAGGTGGTGGCGAATAAGTATAAGTTAGATACTAGATATGCATCTACTACATCATTTCCTGCACATCTTCAAGAATAGTACCAAAGTTGTCCAAATGTATGTCCATCCCACAAAAGCATGAAGTCAGTGCATAGGGAGGAGATAAACTTATATAACTTCTGCTTCCTTTAAGTCCAAATGGATTCTCATAATAACCTAATATTTCAGACGCTTAAATGGTGTCATGAATGGTGTATCCATGTAAACTAACATAAATGGTGTCATGCCAATAGAGTAAGTAGTTTAATATGCCAAAAGAACATCACCTAGATTCAAAGACCAAACCTTTCCCAAATGAGACATTATTTTTTTTCTTAGCCACTCATTTGAGGATGGCTTGGTGTATCCATTTGATGAGTCACATCTTATTTCCTCAAAACTATATTTCGAATCCTATTTGCTAAATGAGAACCTCCATCACTAATTACTACTCTCAAGATACCAAATTGAGGGAAAATGAACTTTTATAACAACTTAACTACCACATTCACCTCATTTGTAAGAGATGCCAATGGTTTAGCACATTTCAATATGTAATCCACCACTACCAATATGTGTGTATTATTTTGTGATGATGGAAAAGTTCTCATAAAATTATTCCTCCACACATTGAGAAGTGTTACTTTAAATATGATTTTAAATGGCATCTCATTCCTCCTTGAGATGTTTTCTATTCTTTGACAATAATAAAAAAACTTAGCATGAAATTCCTTACATCCTTGAAGATTTAAGGCTTATAGAACCCATCTTATGACACCTTAGCAATAGTCTTAGAGGTACTTGCATGGCCTAACCTCCATATAGTAAGGTGTGAAATAGGGAAATGACACCTATTATTTCTTCTTTAGGAAATCACCTACCAAATACCTCATCTACATGATGTTCGTAAAGATAAAGGTCATCCTAATAGTAGTCCTCCACATCCAAAAGGAATTTCTTACATTGTTGGCATGCTAGATTAGGTAGAAATATACCACAAGCAATGTAATTACAATATTCCATAAATTTAAATCTATGATGTATGAAGTTCTTGTATTTGATGAGATTTGATGGTGTTTCATCTTGATTTAAAATTTTATTTTTGTTTAGATTTGAAAAGAAATTGATAAAGTTTGGAAATTTAAGATGAAAGTGATTTTAGGGGGTACCATCTGGTTGGTTCTTTGAACCAATTGATAGATCTATCATTTTCAATTTAGGTTTTGGTTAGAGGAAACTATTCAACTGCTCTAGAAAACTGATCAACTCATCTTTAAAATACTTGACTGGTTAACCAAATCAATTGACTGGTTTATCAAACCTGTGTAATTTTTGAATATGATTTCTACAAAAATTCATGTAAAAATCTAGAACCTTGGTAATCAAGCTCCAATTTTTTTCTAAACAATATTTGATAATTTTAATCATTAATCCCAGATTTTCTTATCTCAAATGAATTTAGAGGCTAGAGTTAACAAAAAAGGGGAATGCCCTCATCTTCTTCTTTTTTTTTCATCTCTCTTGTATCTAAACTTAGATGAAAGATTTGGAGATTTGTTTCCCGTGATATTCTATCTCTTTTCTCTTCTTATGTTTGAAACGTTTTTTAGATGCATTGACCTCTATTGTTCACCATTCATCATTTGAGCCCTGAGAGAAGTGAGTCATTAATTGATAAACTTACCCTATTGACCAAATTTGAGAGGGATAATTAGGATTTCAATATGATAACTCTCTCCCCTTCCTTTCATAGTAGATTGTGGGTATATAAGTAGCCCTATCCCTCTTTTCTTTTCTTTTTTCTTTTAGCCACTGAGAATACCCTATTTCCTCTACACTTGTGTCTCCAATTCTTTTCCCTTTTGCTCTTCATTTCTTACTTGCCTTACATATTTTGATCCTTCCTATAACTCCTTGGGTTAGGTTTAAGAAAATATTGAGGTTTTAGCTAATTTTCCTTAGATTCCACTTTAGAGGTGGTATTTTTTAAAAAAAAAATTCCCTCAAATTCATTTTGGTTTATGTTTATGTAATATTTTAATAAGTATTTTATAAGCTTTAATCTTTTCTTCAAGATGTTCGTAATTTGGGTTTTTTCAACTTAATTTTTTCATACTTAGAGTGGTTTTGCTAAGCTTTGATGGGTAAATCATTCTTGCCTTTGAGTTGTGGAGTCAATGAGTATGTGTGTAATACCTCAAAATTTTTCTTCAGAATAAATAATGGAAAAATAAAATATGTGTACATAAAATAATAATAATAATATTATGAGATATAAAATTTATTATTTTATAAGATATTATTTTAATTATTTAACCTAAAATAATTTATAGGTAAATTATAATAAATTTTAATTATTTTTATAATTTCCTATAAATTCCCCAAATATCCAACCTAAAAACACCATAACCTTTTTCTTTCTCTTTTTTTTTTCTTTTCTCCTTCCTATTATTTTTTGTTCTTTTCTTCCTCCTTTATAACAACAACAACAACAACAACAACAACAATAATAATAATACTATTATCTGCCTGGGCTGCAATACAGTGGCCTAAGTGTCCCCTTCTCCTCTTCTTTTCCTTTCTTCCCTGACCGACCCAACTCCCTTCCCTTATCCCCCTTTTATTTTTCCCCTAGGTGATGACCCAAACCCCCTCCCCTTTTTTCTTCTTTTCCTTTTTTCTCTCTCCCTTCTTCCCTCTTTTCCCTTTCTCTCCTTATCCCCTTCTTCTCGCCTGCAGACTCTGCATAACCTCATTCCATTTTCGTACCCTACAACCTGCAACCCACCCAACCTCCCATCCCTCTTTCCCTTCTCAATCATGTAGGGCATGCATTCTGGCATGTGCCAGTACGATCCCCCTACTTGACCCTTGTATGCGTCCCTGCACCCACTATACCGTACGACCTCTATGCCTGCCCTACACTGTCCTTCCTTGCCACCTCTGCATCACCCAATGACTATCCACCTTTTCATCTTCCTCCATTGTCATCATCCTCCCCCTACATCCTATAAATATGCCCAACACTACCTCTCCTCTCTTCTCCCTCGTCAACCTACTCCTTGCACCCTTCCTTATTCCAACCTTCTGCCTCTGCCATTATCTTAGCCAGGCCACACCACCACCCAAAATCTTCCCCTATTCCTTCTCTACACCTCCCTACACCTATTAAGCCCCACATTCCCCTATTTCTCCCTTCCTTTCCCCTCCTCGAGCCTACAAAGTGGGTAGGTCATGTCATCCTACACCGCCACCATCATCAACCCATTATCCCTTCTTCACACCACAACCACACCTTAACCTCCTACACAAGTGCGCAACCTATGCAACCAACCCTCTCCTCCACCTTTTCCCCTCCATTTTCCCTCTTTTATTCTCCCTTCTTCTTGGTCGCACCACCATCGGCTACCATGACCCACCTCCCTCACACTATCTACCCAGTGCCAACACAACCTTAACCTTCCAAAAGCTAACACTACTCTTTTCCCAACTAAAAACTACTCCCCACCTTATGCCATCACCATCGTAGCACTGCCATTGCCATGACCACCGTTGCGCCACCCTCCACTTCTCTTACCTATTCTAGTTACCACCATTTCCCTTCCCTTCATTTTGAGTTCCATTTAATTAAATTTATTATTATTATTATTATTATTGTCATCATTATCATTATTATTTTGTTTAAGGAAAGAAAAAAGGGGAAAAAGGAGACAAATGATAAGATAGCGTAAGTTTGGGTATTCCCATTTTTAGGTACAATTTCAATGACCATAGGAGAGAAAGCGTAAGTTTTTATGACGTCAAGACTAGAGCCATTTTGGTAAGGATACATTCATAGATATAATGTTGTGTTTATATGATTTTATTATGTATTATATGAATACCTACATGAAATGTTACATGCTCTAAGGTTGTTTATGCAGCTTGCCTTGCAAGGATTTAAGGTGAGGATATGTGTGGACATAATTGTGTTGGTTTAAATAATTTATGTGTAATTCTATTATGTGGTACTGCATGTTTTAGGATTGCTGAGAAGTTATTGTATTTCAAGTCATATGGCTTAGATAGGGTTGTGGAAGACCTAGAGGAATTTTGGTCACTATTATGGGAAAATGGCATATGGGGAAACCCTAAAGAAAAAAGTTAGTCAAATATCATTTAGAAGATGTTAAATAATAACTACGGTAATTATAAAAGTGGATTAGGACAGATATTGCATAGAGAGGTTTTACCATGTATAGGGTGAGTTAAGTCTAATATGACCTAAGTCTAAGGGTAACTGAGTGAGGGATGGTTGTTAAGGGTAGTTATGGGGGAGATGATGGCATATTTGGGTAGCTTGGCAACATTTGGGGAAGTCCTTAGATGCTAAGGGATAGGGAAGTACTAAATAGGTGGAGCTAGGGTTTTAGTGGTACAAAACCCTAGAGGTAAGTCATTATCACATGTAAGAAATTAGGGAGTTATGTTGTGACTTTAAACTAGGATGTTGAATATGCTTTGTGTGGATTGTAAGCCTGATGGTTAAGTGGGATAAGTAGGAAAAGATATAACAACTAAGGGGAAATTAGGGTTTCAAAAGGAGTCCATTAGGGAGGTTATTGTCACATGTACAAATGAAAGAGTTAGGCTATAAAATGTAGGTGATGGATAATCATGGTAACATATGCTTGGTTATGGAAGCTTAGGGCTAAATGAGTAGTAGAGAAGGGGTTAAGCCCTTTTGGGCCAAACTAGGGTTTGAGAGGTAATCCTAGGGACCAATTATTATCATATGTGAGGAATGGGGTAAATAGACAATGAATCATGCATGAAAGAGGTTCCTAATGACATGGTGGGTTGTTGGATACATTGGGGATTCAAGAGATCATTAGGGGGTGAGGACATACCGAGTATAGGAAACTAAGGTTTCCAAGGGGTCAAGCTTGGCCCGAGGTGGTAGTGGGTAGGTGTAGTACTTGAGTGGTGCATGGTTGTGCCTGTGGTATCTAAATGAATAATACATTAATCATTTAAATTAAAATATTGCTTGAGTCAAGGCCAATTGTACCCTGTTGAACAATCCATTAATAGGAATAGTAGCCAAGTACATATTGTGCTTGGTTATACCCTATTTACTAATCCACCGGTGAGAATAGTGGGGTCTCAAACTCAAGTAAATAAAACCATTAGATGATAAAAACTCTAGGAGTCGGGGCCCATTGTACCTTATTTACTGATCCATTGATGAGAATAATGGGGTCTCGATCTCAAGTAATAAAACCCTTGGATAATGATGACCTATGGGAAAATATTAATCAATTATAGTGGAACATCACATGGGTTGGGACTTATTGTACCTTATTTACTGATCCATTGGTGAGAATAGTGGCCAGGAGCATGGCGCCTTGAAGTTGTATCTTAATTACCAATCTACTAATTAGAATAGTGGTCAGGATCATGATGTCCTAAGGTTGTATCTTATTTTCTGATCCACTGGTAAAAATGATGGGGTTCTGGGTCTACATAGACCTAATTCATGAGTTGAATAATTATGGCACTATTATCCTGAGTCTAAACAATAATACACAAATTGTTATGACTTGCTCATGTGCATTATATTTATTAAGATGTCGTGAACTCCTTAATTATTGCTTGACTATATTGTTACCTTACTCAATACTTAGCATACTAATCACTCCTATTATGGGTGCTGCTCATTCCTATGAAGAGTGCCCCCTCCTGAGTCTATGCAGGTGATAGAGGATACCCTAGATGACTTTACTGCTTATGATGACATGATCAAGACAGAATGATGCTATAGTAATCTAGGGTTGGGGCCCAGAGAGAGAAACATCCAATTATTACCCATTTCAACATTCTTAGTTTAATGTTTCATTTCATTTGAATGATGTTTATGTATTTTAGTATTTTCAAGGAAACAAACATTTAACCTCTATTATGTTATAAAATGCTTTTCTTTCTATGTTTGTAATGGTTGCACCTGTTTCTACTTTACCTTGTAGTTGGTATGAGGATGACTTGGGGCCAGAATTATACCAATTACGGCAGTAACACCCTTCTTATAGCCAATTTTTTTATGGTTAAAACAAAATTTTTCAATGGTAATTTTTAGGGGTGTAATAATGTGAGCTACTGTACATTGCAAATTCTTAATTTCTACATGATTATATAGTAGTAGTTATGCTTTGATGGTCATGTTATAGGTTAAAGTATCTTGAAGAAATATACTTATGATAATGTGTTGATGATTCTCTAGAAATGCATTATGATTTAGTATGTTCACATGTATAATCTTACTTTTCTACAATGGTAATGATATTAGTGTGATGTGGTTGGTAGTTAGAGTCTAAAATTATGTTTGGAAATGCCTGAGTATGCTATTTATGTGCATACCAATTGACTTGTTGGACCAAATTGATTGATTGATCCTTAGTATAACTAAATGGTTAGCCTGATCAATTGATTGGTTTGTCTGTGGTAATCTTTTTTTGGTCTCTATTTAAACTTAGTTATTTGTGCCTAACCAATCTATTGGTCTTGATATTAATCAACTAGTTAACCAAATTGATCGACTGGTTCTCTAGTGGTAAGTTCTAATTTGGTCTCTATTTAAACCCTTCAACTGGTTTGTCTAAATTGATCAACTAGTCTTAGAATAATAAACTAGTTTCAATAAGGGACTCTCGAGTTTGGTTGTGCCAAACCGATCGATTGTTTTACTCAACTAATTGACTAGTTTGAGTAGAATGTGTTATTTGTCTTCTTTTAACATTGGTATGATTTTAGACTTGGCATTATGCTATGACACGATTCTTTGATGATGTGAATGCACATCTTGACATAAATTAACAAACCTATTATATGAATTAAATGGATCTATAATTCATGTTATCATCACTAAGTGTCTTTAGAGAATTTTGATGGATAATTTGGAATAAATATGTTATGGTATGACTCTTGATTATTAAAAATCTAGGTACTAGCATAAGTAAATTAACTCTATTTATGTATTGAATTTGGCTCTATATTGATGGAATCTCCATCGATTGTTTTGAATGGTTATAATAGTTAAGCGATAATAAGTATGTATATATGGTTTCTTTGTTATGATATGTGACCCCTTTTTGGTACATGACTTAGTGAATAAGACACAAATTACTTAAAGTGAAAATTGATGAAGCATTATGTGGGTCTAGATTATGCAATCCTTGATTAGCTAATGGGGGTTAGTCTTCCTTTTGGTTTTTACTGTGTATTCAAGTGGGATCCTAGTTTATCCCGATGTCTTACCTACTCTATAAATTGATGATATAATAGGAGGCCGATATTTAAAGGTCTGATCACCTAGGTAATTTTTTTAGCTTCGGTCGGACTCTATGTCCATTGGTGGTTCTCTTGGCTTTAACCAAACTTTATGCCCTCTAATATTTGGTGTGACTTTCATGGTATTGATAGAATATAGGGGCAATTCAACCCATTGCTCAAAAAAAAGGGGGACTATAAATAAATAACTTAATGGATTATGTAACATTGGAATATAGATCTAATGGATGGTTAAAGTAAATGGATCTTAGAAACATATCTTAAATTATATTACTAACTTGTCATCTACATGATTATATGTTGTTATCCATGGCGTATAAATTGTTATGATAAGCATGATGAATTATTCATTGTTTGAACTCTACATGATGCAAAATCTTGGTGTATCCCATGAATATAATAGAGTATGTAAAATACCTGTTACAGCATGAGCATGATAATGTGTATCAATCATGGCCTTGCATGCATCATAACTTCCATTAAGGATATAACTTATCTTACTTAGTACGTAGCGTAGTAATATGCCCATTTGTTTGGTTACTCAATCCTATGAGCAGATGACCTTGTGCAGGTGTTTGAGAGAGGCCAATAGTCATCCTAGTTTGTGTTGGGCTTGGGGAAACTAAGTGTGGACTTTTAATGATTACCCTTTTTTGTTCCTTGAGATACCTAATTTTTGGTGATTTTCCCTACTATATATTTTATCCCTTTTATGTATTTTATCTTAGTGTGGACCCAACGTGGTCTTATTTGTAAACTATAATGCTTATTACTGCTATGTTATGTATTTTTGCACACTATTTGTTATCTTTTGTGCGATTGGTTTCATAGCCTTGTATTTAACATGGAATAGGCAATGAACATCTATCTTGTATTAGGTGTGGTGGTAATATCTTATTTTTTGGTCTTAGTATATTTGTATTTTTCTTCTATAATATCTTTAAAATAAAAAATTTTAGTAGTGAAAAATAGTGGTATTACAATATTCCACAATGTTTGTGAAATAATGAGCTTGAAGACTTGCCATTATAAACAGATTGTCATCTAAGAATTGATCATCAGAAAAATCCTTATCACCTTCACCTCAGTCTATCTCTTATCTAATCCTATAAAGATAATCTCTCACTACATTTTTTGTACCTCTCTTATCCTTAATCTCAAGATTGAACTCTTGTAATAGAAGAATATACTTTATCAACCATGGCTTTGCATACTTATTTACTAGGAGATAATTTAAAGATGTGTGACCTATGAAAACCATGAACTTAAACCTAAGTAGATATGATTGGAACTTATCTAAGTTAAAAAAAAAGGCAACTGGGTGTTCCTTCTTGGTTGTAGCATAGTTTATCTGAGCATCATCCAGTGTCATACTAGTATATTATAATACATAGAATTTTCTTTCTTATTTTACCCAATAAATCACTTGTACCACACATCACCTTAAAGAAAATATGCCTACTAGATGGTCTAATTATTGGATTAGTTGTTAATGCTTCCTTTAGCTTATTAAAATAATCTAAAATAGATTACTCAAAATGGAAAAGGAACATATTTCACAAGTAAATGTGCCAAATAATTATCGTACTCGGGAAAATATTTAATGAACTACCTATAAAAATGATGCGTTGTCATGTGCACAACAAATATAATATGTAAATCCTAATTTCAAAATACGTAGTAAATGGAAAGAAGGAGTCGAACCCACAAGGAATGGTATATAATCAATATTTCTGTAATCAATGTTAAAACCCCGGTTATACAATATCATTTACTTTTATTGCTAAGTTATATACTATGGAACGCTTTACTCACTAATTAATGAATAAAGATATGAAGGTATTGATTATGGAATTAGGATATCAAATAATCATGGAGAAAAGAATGTTTCTAAATGATTTAACGTTGACCTTAAGAAACTCATAATAATTCATCTCTTTGCTTTCTCTTAATTCTAATAAATTGAATAAGCTCTCAATTTATCCCTAACCAATTAATAACCCAGGTTAAGGACGCTAGATTCAATTAATGGCATCATTACGAATGGAAACCAGTCAACTACGACCATAATCACATAAGCTCAGATCATGCAATTGTACGAATTAATAGACAAGATTAAAAATTAACCTTTTTCTACTTTGAAAATGTTAATTAACAATTACGTATTAATTTTGTTATCCTAACATTGATTAAGATCTAAACTAAATAGGTGATCAATCTAATTAGTTTAAATTCTTAACCTATGTTGCGATATCATTCAATTATGTATATTAATTCAATTAAATTTCATTTAGAATCATAAATTGAAATTACATTGTCATATCCAAAACCCTGATTCTGTCATCAAATCCTCCTACCCCATACTATCTACATAATTGCAATAAGACACAATTAAAAACAATAATCTATAATTAACATAAATTATTATTATTAAATTAACAACGAAACACTAAACATAAGAGAAATAATAATGCAATAAAGAGAATTTATTTGCATTCAATCAAAAATCAAAACTTGCAATTAAGAGAGGAATGGAGAAGAACTTATCGATTTAAATTGCAGAGTATTGATTGTTCAATTGAATAAAATGGAGAGAAAGAGAATTGAAATTATAAATTACATTTGGTATCTAGAGAATATAGAGAAAAAGAGAGAATCCAATTCTCAAACTCCCCAGAACTGCCTCTCAAATGTTTAGAACTTCATAAATATATCAAGGAAAAGTTTGCGTGAACAGTTACAAAATTTAAGAAAAACACGGTCTGTGTTGGAAAACATGGGACCTCCGTGTTTTTCCTTGAATTCTCTGCTAAATGCTGAATTTTAAAACCTAAAATTATGTGTGCTGATAGAAAAACACTGGCCATGTTTATGAAACACGGGGGTGACGTGTTTCTTGTTCTTTCATTATTTCGTTATGAAATTTCAACACAAGATTCCCTTTGATATATATTCTTCATTTCTGGTCTTCTTCTTCCATTGATTCTATATCTCTTAATGTGTTTTTTTTCTTCATTTTCTCTTTCCATCGATTTCTCCTTTGAGTTTCTTCATTTTTATTTTTTCCTGCAAAATCTATCCAAAAGGGAAAAACTTGAGAAAAGATTAAATCTTATAAAAATAATGAGGAATAAATGACAGTTTTACTTAGGAAAATAACATATAAATCCCATATATCAAAAACCCAACATAAATAATGAAACACTTAATGTATTTTACATTAGTTTGGGATGTCATATTTATAATGATATCTATCTTAGCACTATCAACTTCAATACCCCAACTACATATCAAATGACCTTAGCAATTCCTTCTTGTGTCATGAAATGACACTTCTCCTGATTGAGAACAAGGTCAACTTCTTTACATATTTTCTAAACCTTAGAAAAGTTTGGGTAAAAAATCATCACAAAAAGTTGTATAGACTTAAAAATCACCCATAAATACCTACATAAGTTATTGAATGAAATCAAGAAAATATGGCCACCATTCATCCCTAGAAGGTGGCAAGGCATTAAATAAGCCAAATGCTACTCCTATATTTAAATGTGTCTAATGGAAATGTGAATGTTATTTTCTCTTAATCACTAGGTTGAATTGGGATTTGAAAGAATCTAGAATACCCATCTAGGTAACAAAAATAAGAATTTCTAGTTAGCCTCTCCAACATTTGGTTGATGAATGGGATGGAGAAATGATCCTTTTGAGTGGATTTATTGAGTTTCCAACAAATAATGTATATACAATCTCCAATGACTATTCTAGTTGGAATAAGTTCATTCTTTTCATTTTGAACAATGATCATGCCTCCCTTCTTATTTGCAGCTTGTATTATACTCAACTATTGACTATCTGAGATAGGATAGATGATCCCAAAATCAAGTAATTTTAGTTCATCTTTCCTAACAATCTTTTTCATGTTTGGTTTCAACCCCCTTTAATATTAAATAGAAGTTTTATACCATTTCCTACAAAATTTGACATGTAAATGAAAGGATTAATGCCTTTAATATTCACTATGGATTAACATATTGCATCCTTATGCAAGCTAAGGACCTCAAGCAACATTTCAACTTCCTTTTTACTTAAGTTAGTATTCAAGTTAATAGGGTATTCATAATTGGAGCCCAAGAACTCATACTTAAGTGAGGAAGTGGCTTTAGTTATACCTTAGGTATAACTTTCTCTTCACAAATAGGGTCACTTCACTTCAACCATAGTCTCAACTTGTTTAATGCAGGTTAGGCTTTCATCAAGCATAGTAACATAAGTAACTAATTCCTTGCCATCATCATATATCACTCCATACTTCACTAAACATTTATGAAGTGGATCATGTAAGATACATATATAGTAAATTCTTATTTAACCACCATGTATATGGTATTGATCCTACAACAAGTTCCATTAATTAGTGGAAATTTCATGGTAAAAGATAAATTATAATATTCATTTGCATCCTCTATATTGAGATAGAGCTTTCAATTTTTAACATTGATAACCAACATTGGCTATGAAAACTCTTTCCAATACAATGGGGATCTAAGAATCTCTCCTAATTTCAAGAATCACAAAGTGAACTGATATATAAGGCTTACCAATTTACATAGGTACATATCATAATTTACCTATTTGATGTTTTACTAATCGATCTATCAATTGGAGAGAAATAGTGGTGAGCTTTAAGTCCTCCCATATACAACTTATTACAAGTAGATAAAGGCATTAAACTGGCACTAATACCAAGATCATAAAAACACAATTAATTGACACTTTACCAATTGTGTAAGGAATAGAGGAAAATCTAAGATCCTTAAGCTTAAAAGGTATTTTTTTTGAATTATGTCACTACAATCCTAAGTTAGGTATATGGTATCATGCTCCTCCAACATTCTCTTGTTAGAAATAATTTATTTTAGGAATTTAGCATAGAAATGCATTGAGATATGTTTTTGAAAAATGAGATGTTAATTTGCAATTTTTGTTAAGATTTCTACAAACTTCCTAAAATACTTATCCAATCTATCATTATATTACCTTTTACAAAAGGATAATGGAGGCTTATAAGGCACTAGTGCAACATATATTTCAACCTTCTCCTCTTTCTCTTATATGTGCTCCTTCTCACTAGTCACTCATTTCCCTTTCTTGTCACTCACTTACCCATAATTACTTCTTGCCATTGGTCCCTATAACTCTCTCTTGCTTCAGAGTGTGATGGAATTGACGGATCCAAGAAGTTTCATTTTAGGATGTACAAGAAATATATCTAAAGAAGAGTGAGATTGTTAAGTTACTTGAGTGATTTGATTCTCTAGCATTTTGTTGTAAGTGGCTAAAGAATAAAACTTAGAAGTTAAGTCCTTTATGGCATTACTCATGAACCTATTTTGATTTTTGAACACTTGATTTTGTTTATTTTTAGATGCCACAAAATTTTCCATCAAAATTTCCACGATAGATTTTTGAGGACTAGGGTGAGGGATTTTAAGGGCTTAAAAACTAGAAGGTATAAGGTTAGATTAAGGTATATGGTTCTAGGTTGGATTATTGTAGGAGAATTTAGAATGATTTCCCAACCCTAGATAATATATGTTGCAAAAGGTGTCTCCTTTCTAATTAAAGTTATTAACATAATTAATATGCTTAGACAAAGGTATGTCAAAGGGGGGTTTCTAATATGACATTTCATAGCAAAATTTCCAACAACAATACATATATCACTATTAGCAGAGATAGATGCAAATGAATTCATGTCCATCTTAGCAATATTTAGTAATAATGCATCTACCTTAGAAGCAATGTGGTATGGTTCATCTATATCATACCTCCCACTCTTTTTTGGTAAAGATAACTCCCTTAACCACTGAAAGAGTTTATATGGCATATCTTCAATGAGTTGTCATGCATTTTATATAATTTTATTCATCAATTCTCTAATTATAACATCTATGATCTTCCTTATATTATAGAGGAAACAATTGTAGTAGATATGGAATACAAGCCAATCTTTTAACCCATGGTGTGGACACATTCTTAACAAATCATTGTACTTGTCCTAAGTATCATACAAGGATTCTCCATCTTTTTGAGTGAAGCTCGTTACTTAATTTCTCAGTTGAGTTATTTTACTTAGAGGAAATTACTTAGTAAAGAAGTACTATGAGAATTGTTCATATGTGGTGGTAGATACATTTGACTACTACACTTCTACTAGATCAATCCCGCTACCTTTTCTTTTGCTTCTCTCTCTCTCTCTCTCTCTCTCACTCTATATATATATATCTTTGGGTGCCCTCCTAATGTGTTCTTCCCTTGGAATATCATTTACTTAGATAACATACATCATTTTTATTTCTTCAAATTATATATTTAGGTAAGTAATTAATCCATCAACCCCTATCCTTATTTTGGTTCACTATCATTTTATGAGTACCTTTTACTTTTATAATTCTAAATCAGTGTGATTTTTATAAATTATGTTGATTTAATCTATGAAATATTTGAATTATCATTTCTCTATATTTGAAAAAAAAATGAGATCAATCATAGTTTTACTTGGTATGTCATTATTATAAAAAGTGATTATTTGATATTTTATAAACTGTGATTGTATTTCAATTAATGGGATTTTTTAAATTATTTTATGACTTTACCCCTAAAGGGTGGGGTAAACCCTTTCCGACCCAATCATCAGTGTAGGGTAGCTAATCAATACTACTTCAGCTTCGTAGTGCACTACTCTGGATGTACATCTAACCCCATAATGACCTGGAGCCTCATTGATTGATCTGACATTTTTTACCTTAGCACAAAGGACTTTTGGTATGACATTGTTATAGTTATACTCAGCAACCATAGTCACATTGTATATGATATTTCTATTTTAACATTTAGCTGATAATTAAATTGTTGTTTGAGTCGAATGCTTGATTATGCTAACCTCAATTTTATTATATGAATTTTAATGTGTTTATTGTCTATTTTCATGTTAGTGTCATGCATGCATTTATCAAAAAAATTGGTTATATTCCTTACAGTATTTTTTTTGTACCAATCATATTTAAGTTTTATGTATTGACAGGCCCATTACTTACTAAGATGTGGTTTGCTCACCCTATGATTAACATTTCATATAAACAACATGAGGATTAAGGTGGAGTTAAGTGCAAGGGCTATGGATGAAGAATTAGATTTAGTTTAGTTGAATAATATCAACTTTAGTTTCTCCTGTCATTGGAGGTGTTTATCGTTTTGGTGTCATTACACCGTATCGTAGAGACTTCTATTACATTATTATCATTAATGAACTTAAGTTATAATTAAAGTTTTATCATCATCATCATCATTGTTGTTGTTGTTGTTGTTGTGTTTATGTTTCCTTATTGTCTAATGCGATCTCTCGTAGTTAGTATAACATTCCCAATTTTCCAACTTAAAATTTTCATTTTAAGAGAACACAAAAGCTTACAAAAATAAAATCAAAGAATGTTATTGTCGCAACAAACAATAGAAAGGTGCAACCTTTCGCCTAAATCAACCTTGGTGATAGGCTAAAATGTTAAAGAAACCATGAACATGATTAGAGAAAGCACAAAAAGAACTATATTCTATAAGCTAAAGTGTTATAAAAAAGGGCTCCATAAGAAGGGGAGCAGAAGAAACTTAAAAATAGTGAACATAAATAGCGAAACCCAAATAGGGGTAAAAAACCTCAATGCAAAACTAGCCTAACCTTAGGATATGATCACTCCTCTAACAAAAGTAGCATCTAGGCCATCAACATACTGCAATGCACGCCATCTATCCAGTCAAGGATAATGAAAACAAGTTGTAGTATCAGTCCATGAGTACTAATTAACGTCTAATTATCATACATAAACATGCATCATGTGAAACATATATAGCGTCATAATATACCATGCTGGCATATGGTATTTAATCAAGCATAAGAAAAGAGAGCAAATCCCTAAGGTAACTCTAGGAAAATCAATTATGATTAATACTAAATCATGTTGATAACTAACTGCAGAAGGCAACTTCAAATATAACTATAATACCCTCAATTTTGGACCACAAAATTTCATTTAAAGACAATACAGAAACATTTATCAAAGAAAAAACTAAGGCAAATTACCACTACATCAACCATAAGAGAGGTGTGATCCTCATCTAACTCATGCCTAATGCAAGGTAAAATAGAAAAATGGACGAAAGAATGCATTCTCTACTAGTAATACATCAATGATAATGATAACAATGATGAGGGTAATAATATAGATAGAAGAGAGATTACAAAATCAAAACAAAAGATCAAAATCTAAGAATTTAAATAACTAGGAAGAACCAAAAGCCTCCCAACATAGTGTAAAATATACATTTGAACCAATTAGCCTAACTCTCAACTAATGTAAATCCCAACATAGTGGCCTAGTAAAACATGTACTTAGATAAAAATAACTTCCAAGCTCTTGAATGTAATAAAATAAAGCATGTTCACACATGAATCATGGAAGATGTAATAATATATATCATACATCATATGCACACAACGGGAACCATATTACAGTATTATTCTAATAGCCACATACTTTTTAGTTATTAAGATAATCCATTCAACCACACCTAATTATCCACCATTAACCAAAGTCGTGGCAGCATACGCTCACAATGGGATACCATACCTACCACACAAAATCAGGATACATCAAAGGGGCTTTTCTTCGGGGATACTACACTTAATACACATCGATTACCCTTGCCACAAGGGCTAATATAGATTTGGAAACCACAACTACCACGCATGGTCAAAGTACATCAAGGGTGCTTGTACTGGAATACCTCACCCACCACACCTTCAATACATCCATCGTAAGGGTTATATAAGTTGGGATATCACACCCACCCAACAACACAAAGTGCTAGGGGGCTTATATTGCTTTATTGGGATACCTCACCCACCCAAGCTAGACACTGATGTCATTCTAGACTACTATAGTATAATCCTATAACTCAAATATATGTGCATACCCTATACCAACTACAATCTAATAGAGAAGAAAATAGGTATTGGGTGAAAAGATAAAAATATAGGGTAACCTACCCACTAACTCCCAACTAGATACCTTGAGAGTCGGAGAAAAAGGCTCAAAACAAATCTTAATCCATTATTACTGAAGTCTAAGTGATATCACAAATAACAATTGATTCCATTATAACCAATTGGGTGTTTTAAAGTGATAATGCCAAACACAACACAAGGTATATAAGCAACTAATTGGGTGTTGAGATATAATACCAAAATGAACCACTCAAGGCACCAAAATGTTATCATCTTGATCCATACTATAGTTAGGTTAAGCATGGTTGACATCATGATTAAATTTTTTTTAATCATATAGGAACATTAATATAAAAGTATTGAAGAAAGAACATCAAATAATAATCAAACATAGCAAACTTAAGTGGACCGGTCAATCAGTCACTAGGGCCATCAAACCGATCTAGTGGCAACATACCTGAGGAAAAATATCACACAATAAAACTAGTCAACGAGTTGGTATAATTGATTGACTACTCATGGGAACCAATTTATGGGTTTGGCCATGTTGGTAGATGAGTTTGAAAAATCCAGTTGATGGGTCTAAGCAGAGACCAAATCATTCTAGTTACGCAACAACCAGTTAATGGGTTTGGAAGACCAATCGATTGTTCACAGTAACTATCGACTGGCTCATCAAACTAATCGACTATTTTCACAACCAACCAATCAAGAATTTCAAACCAAGTGGCTATTCACACAACTAGTCGATCGATCATTGCAATCGGTCAATTGGTGTGGGTGAAACACCGTTTATATACGCAAATCACACATAATAAAAATCACCACTCCTTTCTAAATTAGTCCTATCATGCTTTTATGTTATAAAATATATAAAATACATACTCCATAGATGACTTCACATAAATCATGGTAGGAATTAATAATAAACAAGATCATGCTTGAATTTTACTAAACTCATGCATAATATCAAAATACTTGAATATACTTCTAAACATCAAAAATTAAAGCATGATTACATGCTCAAATCTCAACATAATATATGAATCAAAGAACATACCAAGCACTTGAACCCACAACAAATAAAACAAAGACCTTATTCATAATAGAGATAAGAATGTCTTACCTCCAAGAAACTTTCTAGCATAAAAATACTTCCAACTTGATGGATTTTATCGAGGCATCGATTTCCTAAGATAATTAAGAACTAAAACAATTAAATATCCTTTTCAAAACTTAATAAAACAAAATCAGAAGGAGAAGGAGAAGAAAATGGCATAATGCAACATTTTTCTCATAACAAAAATCATGGAAAGAAAACCAAGATCTTGAACATTTCTCAAAACCCTAACCCTTCCTTATTTAAGAGAAATAAGGTAGAGCTAATGATAAAATTAAGAGAATAAATAAGATATGAGAATAAACCAAAGGCTGAGAAGACAATAGGCAAGCCTCTATTTTTCCAAACAAAGAAGAAAAATGAAGAGAATGAAGGATATGCCCACACTTAACAAAATTTACCAAGGGAAAGGGAGAAGAGAGTATATGCAAACAATAAGAAGTGGAAATGAATTAGGAATGGAGTGTAAGGGAGAGTTGGGTCGATACCCTTAAGGGTAGGAGAAAGAAAAGGCTAACTTAGTTGAGTGTGGGTAACCAAGTGTAAGAAAAATGTATGATGAGGTGAGGGAAGTAGAGTGTAGTCAAGAAGGGACTTGGTAAAGGGTTTATAAGTCAAAAAAGAGGGTGTAGGTAGTCACACACGTAACTATGGCAGCTAGAGGACAAAGGAAAGTGAGGGAGAAAGATAGAGAGAAGGTGAGAAATACCATAAAAAAAAGCTTTTGGGGAAAGTTTTTAGCTAAATAAAATCGTTAAATAATCTAAATAATGTAAAATAATATAAAAGCATCAACATATGATTATTAGCACAAATAAATTCTAATTAAAAGTTTTATAAACTTGAAAAGAGATTTGAATCAAAAATTAGAAAAGAATATGAAATCGTAGGATAAATAGTTGATCAGTTTAGAAAAACCAATCAATTGGTTCATTAAGGAATAAAAGTGTCAACTCATGAGTGTATTGGTAGATCGGTTAGAAAAACCAATTGATAGATGTGCCTAAAATTCATGTCTTTATTAGAATTTCAATCCCTTTCCAAAACTAAAACCATTTTATTTTATATTAACATCAATATAAACACATTTTGAATGATTTTAGGATGAGGTATTATAATAACATCCGAGGGAAGAAAATAACATGCAATCTATTACACCACAAGGGTTTTACATGTAAATATAGGAAATCGCAAAGCATTCAATCATGGAGAGGGATTAGACACAAGCTATGTGCATTTCTATCATGCATCTCAATTACATGAGAAAATACAGGTGAAAAAGGCACAATCAAGGAAAGTTACATAAGCCATAAGAGTATGCATGAACTCTAAGGCCTAATTGAGGAGATCTAACCCTACCACCAAGGGACAAAATCCATGGGGCATAACCATAATAATAAGGTATAAAAGTCAAAAGCATATAGGGATTGCAACATCCTACCACCAATGGAAAAAGCCAAGGGCACAAATAATAATTATATAAGCATACTACTCCACTACAAATGGGCATCTACTCTGAGGGGTTTGCATGAAGATTCCAACATTTGCTTAACCCAAAACTATAAATGCCACTGCATGTTAAATATCCTGTCCACTACCAATGGACTCGAACCAAGGTAGTCTCACCTAAGTTATCTTAATTCCTTAAGTATGCATACAAACTATAGAGTTCAAACATCATATAGAGTAAAAAAAGCACCAAATTACTATATGACTAGTAGCCCCTAAAATTTTACAAGAATGTGAAATGAAGATCCCAAAGGACCATATTTTAAAACGCCAATACAAAATGAATCCACAAAGGGAAGCTTATAGAACACATGATTCACATATAACGTAAGAGTTTAAGGTTAATAGAAAACATCGAAGAATGATCATAGATCACCCCAAACAACGAAAACTAGTGATCTAGAAGATCACCATGGACTAGATAATCCCTCACAATTCATTAGGAAAACTATAAACTTAAAGGCCACATGACATAAGAAGTACTTTTTAAAGTACAAAATCATAATACCTCTTACATAGTAAGAATTCCATAACATAAAATAAAAGATAAACCTAGGTCTACAAGGCCCTAAGGTCAAAATTATCTCATTATTCATCTAGTTAGTCAATAAATGACCAAATTGCACTTCAAAGATTTGAAACCCTATTCAAAGGTTCAAGTATCACAAAACCAAAGCAAAAATATCAAAAATCACTTTTTTGATAGGTTTAAAATCAATAAAAAAAATGCAGATATAAATAGCATAACTAAGTAAAAACAAGATCACATGTCAAGTTTTAAAAATTAACTATTTATAAAAATAATATTCATCAATCAACATGAAATATCATATTATACCAAGAAGCTTAAATTCAAAAAAAAAAACTATAACTAAAAATTACTATTCATCAATATTTACTATTTATAAGGGTTAAAAAGTCAAACATCAAAGTTCGTGGCCAACCTTTGACCTTAAGATCATACTAAAAGACTTTTAGGGGTAAAATGGTCATTTATATGCTTCATATTCAAAAAAACATGATTAAATCTTATTTCAACCCAATTTATGGTAATTATCATGTAATTAGGCCAAGAGCAAGTTGAATAAATGAAGAACATGGTGAATATACGCAAGGACACTTAGAAATGTAATTATAATTAAAACATCTTAAACATGATTATTTGCTAACATATTATATACCAAAGGTTATCTATATTCAATAATGTATAACATGGTATAATCCATTTAATCAAACCCACAAAGTCATCAAGATCACTTAAATATCCTAAAAAACACTCAATACTACCAAGAACATCTATAACTTTATGATTTTTAAATGTAAATAACATATGTTTAACAACATTAAATCATACCAAGTTATATTCCAAAATACACATAAACAAGGAAAGAATTAACGTGGCATAACTATCCTCAATTAAGAGCTAAGAATCACATTCTAAGGTAAAAGGGCCAAAACCTATCATTAAGAATGAACTCAACTTCAACGTCAATGTCTTGAAATCATCTAAGTACAACTACAAACATGCTTAGCTATAGTATATAGATATTAACCTAATCCTAAGCCCCAAATTTTCAAAAGAAAAGAAAGGATTAAGATCCTAAAAAACTCTCCCAAAATGATTCCCTAAAACCTATACCAATCAAGGAAAAGATTAGTAAAAGCATCACATAAAAACCAAACTAAAGAACATAGAATAGAAAAAAAAAAGGGAAGGTGAACTAATCTTCAAGAGTTGGGGGGGAAGAAGCTTAAACCATAGAGGAAAAATGGAGCCCATGCCAAAAAAATGGAGAGGAAGAAAAAGGAAGAAGATCGCATAAAATTGATGACATAAAAATGACTAAGGTGAGAAGGAAAGTTATCATCTTGAGGTTCAACGAAAACCAAGCTCTAACCATGGAAGGAAATGGAGCTTAATTTGGTGAACATGGAAATAAAGAAAGAAAACTTGCTAAGGTAAAGGATAAAAGGGTAGGAATGTCATTTATGTAGAATCTTAACCATTAAGACTTAGGTAAATATTTTGTTAAACATATCAAGGAGAAAGAATTAGGTGGTTCCAACTAGGGGGAGAAACAAATGAGTGGATTAGGTTGATAAACCACATATAAAAAGGAAAAATTGAGAAGAAAGTAAAATGAGTGGAGGAAGAAGAAAGAAGAAAATAAAGTAAGGCTTAAATGGTAAATTTGGTAAAGAAATCAAACTTAATGTGATGACTACAGAGGAGAAGGAAGACAAGAATATATAAGGACCTAAAGGAGTTTTCCTTATATACACTAATCAACAACAAATATTTGGGATTGATCCTCATAATATTAGATAAGATTTAGTGAAAAAAAATGTAGCATTTGACAACTTATTCCATCCGAAACTATCTATATAAATCCAAAAATTATTTAAAAATAATAATAATTATATAACATTTTAAAACCATTTAGATCTCAATAAAAATAAATTTTAGTATCTTCAAAGTTTCATAAACTTTAGATAGCTAAAAGGGCAATTTCAAGGCTTAAAATATGTTTAAGGTACACTAGTACTATAAATAGTATATTTTTACCAATAACTTAGTTTTGTATTTTAAAAGAGCCTAGGAGAATCATAAAGACATGAGCGTTTCAAATATCCACATAATAGAATAGTCTCAAAATATCTAAACGGCTAAAATTGTATTTAAAGTCCAACAAGAGTCAAAAGAATAAGTAATGACAAAAAAAAAATGAGAATGAAATGTTTCAAAAATGTAATAAGGGTTTTTGATTTGGTAAAAGGTGTAAAAATGTTCAAATAAGATAGTTTTATTTTTAAATATTGGAGATTCTGAATAAGTCAGGTGTTTTGAGAAACATTGTATCATAACTAGCGATATGTGACACCTTCCAACTAGGGTATACTTTTGGAAGTGTTACACAAAATGTTGAATTATATACAAATAGTAAAAGTTGGTGTACATACTTTGGATACAAAAACAAAAACCTTAAAATGCCATAAAAAGAAATTAGAGGGATAATTAAGAAATAAATAAACATTAATAAACAAATAACATCACAAATCTTACTATATTTCTTTTACTCTACATGTAGAGTTTGAAAGCATTCATAAGTATTTTTTTTCTTTCTAACAATTGACTTCATTTTCATGTTAATATATCAATCATATTTTCTTTGAATAGGTTGGTGATTAATATATAGTATGTACAAAATCATTTGAGTCAAGACTTTGAGTTAGGGAAGAAATATAAGGGAAATATGATGAAAAATAAATTATAAGGCAAATGGACAAAAATAATATAGTTAGTATATAAAATTGTAAGATTCTTGCTAGGTTTGTAAGATTTTACTAATCTTATATAGGATCATAAGATCTTATGACAATTCTACAAATTCAGTATTCTGACTAGGTGGGAAATTTTACTAATCTTAGTAACTTTTGTATTGTAAAATCATATAATTGTAAGATCTAGGTGGGAAATTTAACAAATATACATGCAAATTTAGTTTGTTCTTATTACATGTAGGACCACATGAATTACAAATCAGTATACTACAAATCATCTAGGTAGAGGTCATGGAAACACTTGTTAAACTCCTCAATATCTTTTTGGTGTAGAATACCCTACACTTTCTCAAAAAGATGCAAAATGACACTAAAGTCTCCAAGCATAGCCTAATGTTGGTGGTGTGGATGATTCTAAACTAGCCATGGCCATAACACCTTTCTCTCTATCCTAATATTATGAGAATAGACAATCATAACACAACATATAAGATGTTGAGAAACATCAAGAACCCACACCTAAATACCTTGATCATAAAAACTATCAACCTCTATCCTCCATTCTGAGTTGATCCACCCAAACTAAACATGACCATTATGATGGTGTTGATAATTACACACCCATGTCCATCCTGGTAAAAGTGGTATTTTAATCTTAGCTTCCTTATTCTCCTTTACTCTAGTTTCTATTAAACCTACCATTTCCACTTTATTTCCTTTTATCCATTGCTTTATTTATTTATTTATTTATTTTTTAAGGATCATTCAATCCTTTGTTGTTTCAACAACCCAATATCATGAGAAATGGATATTAGGGACATTCCACGTAGGATCCTCCGTCTCATTCCTACCTTTCAATACTTTCTACCAAGTAGAATCAACACACTCTTGATGAAAGCTATGGATACTATGGATACTACCAACACCAAAACAAGGGTGTGTTAGTTTAGGCAATTAAGTAGATGCTAGCATGATAGGTCATCCATCCTTGATCAATCATTGTCATTAATCAAAGGGAGATGGTCATTATTCTCATTATCATTGATTTGATCGACTCATAAAATAATCTTGGAGAACTAGATATTATTTTTTCCAAAATAAAATAGAAATTTTCTCATGTAAAAAGTTAACTAAGAACATATTTTTAAAATTTTCATTTTTATTTCAAAAAAATATCTTGAAAATATTTATAAAACCTATAACAGCAGTCTCTGAAATTCATTCCTTGGATAACCAATTTAGATTGTATAGTATCTTAGAAATCTTAAGATGTGATATTATTCTCCATGTGAAATATTTCTTTTGTAGCCAACATAGCTAGATAATACTAGATCTAGTTCAATTCCATGTATAAAGTCTTGTTCTGTATGTCATAAATTTATCTCAATCTTCACAAGTACTTTACATAACCTCTTTTATGTGAGAGATATTACTAGCTTGATCTTGGGGGACTTCTAATAATTTGTTCCTTAAGCTTTTATCCTTTGTGATGTTGCTCTTTTGTACTCATATTTCAAGGAACTATCCTCTAAAATGTATCTCATTTTGTTCCATAACTAGACATTCATGCTTCATAATAGTTTATTCTTTAGCACATCCCAATTGATTATTTGTTATCATCAAGGCATCAAGAAACCCAACAAATATGTATCTTTAAGTATATATATGCTTCTATGATTCACGAGAATACATTATGCTAGCATTTTAATTCATATAATCAAGTGTAGGTATTAATATATGCTTATAGTGTGTTTAATAGTATTAAATTAATTCATTTAAAATTTAGACTTTTAGAATTTAAGGCTTTTTTGGTGTTCAGGTATCTTTTACCAATATTTGAGTGCTCCATTAACTTCCTTTCATGTTTTACATAATATTTCATACATAACATGTTTAGGGTTTATTATGCAGGATTTAAGTTTGAATAGACCTAAGGACATTTTGGTCATTTGACATGTAATTTGGAATTTTTATAAAATTATGTGAAAAATGCTTTTAATGTTTTGAGTATGAAAAGCACAAAAATTATGTGCATTAGAAAGCATGAATTAGGGTTTATGTTGAAAATGCTTAATTTCATAATGAAGGGTGCTTAGTCCTTTTAAATAATTATGGGAATATAATTTATAGAAGTGTATTTAGCCTAAAAATTATTATTTTAATGTGTTTAAATGTTGTCTTGAGTTTGACTATCTATTTAATTAAATTCGTGATTTTATGGCCTTAGAATGGGCTTCTAAGGATATTTTGGTCAGAAATGTTAAAATATGTTCACGATGGATAATTCATACTTAAGGTGATACTTAGTTGAATTTTAGTTAACTGTAGTGCCGACCATTAACTTTAGCTTTGGTTGTTGATTTTACTTTTAACTTTTGGAATAAATGAATCTAAGTGGTTGGAAATGTAATAAATGATTAAATGAATGCTTGGGATAGGGGTTAGTGTATATCCTTAGGTTTTCATGGATTGTTGTTGATATGATCTTTTATGGCCTCTCAATTTAGCCTTCCATGGATTAGTGTTGATTTATAATCCTTTATCTTGAAGGTGGTTTAATGTGGAGTTGGTTGATAAATAGGCTATGTGTGGATCTTAGTATCTTTTGCAATATATGTAATCATCTCTATAAAACACTAATAGTAGAAGTGAATGAAACTTGAGTTAGCATGAGGATCTCGTACATAAAAATTAGACTATTATTGTGTAGGTAAACCTATAGTCTAAGTGATTCATTTGTACTTTTTATATGTCTATAGAGCTTATTAGAGTGTATGCATACTTAAAAATTTGATGTGTTATTTCATTTGTGAGGTTGTACTTTCTTAATGATCATTTCCTTAGATTGAGATATACATCTTCATTAAATGTTTAAAGATAATTGAATTAGTTTGATTATGTTAATGATAATTAATACAATGGTTATAAATGTTCAAAATGAGTGATGCCATGCTATTGCGTGCAACCTTGTGAAATATTACCATGCGTTATCGCTATGGTTGTTATCTTGTGCAAATATTGTTATCGTAAGCGGCAATTGCCATCATATGTACTTGATATGAACATATGTGCTTGATATTATTAATACCTTATATGATAATGTGTTAGTTTCATTTATTATATTCTATGTTATGATTGTGTTATGTGGCATGCCATTGCTATAGAGTTACTATAGTTTACTTAGTACACTGTCCATATCGACACTATAGACATTCTTTCAACAAATTATGTTTGGGTAATGGAGTGGTTAGATCAATACTTGAAGTGTTTATTATTTTGGATTTAGAATGAGAATTGGAACTACTTGACGCATAAATTTACTAATTAGAAAGTAACATTTATGATTCATTTGGTTCCAACAAAAATATAAGAAAAGAAAATCAAAATTAAACTATGTTCTTTTAAGTTTTTGTCTAAGAAAATTAAATAGTAAATCTTCAACAATTTAGTAATTATTCTTTTTCTATTTTATTTCTTATGTCAACCAAACAAAAAAAAAATCCTCTTTATTTATTTTTTCTTTTCTTTGAAACTTTACAAGAAGCAAATGGATCCTTAATTATTATGATAATCTTATATCTATTTTATTAGCAATTTGTCTAACAAGTGTCCTTGAATGTTTGCTAACACTTCAATCATATTTTTTTTAATTAAATGATATAATTAGTTAATTAATCACAAATACTTGTGTTGAAATAATGAAATTAAATGCAAAATTTCTTCACTTTCAATAATCCTATTACCTTAACCCTGTTTGAAAAATCATTTCATTAGTTAGGGAACATCCAATGAAAAAAAATCGAAGGACAAAGTCTGTTTACGTGACTTGTCATTTGGTCTCATATTTTTTTTTTTGAATACCCTATATTTTTAATAATTTCACCTATGTACTTTTACTTTTTAATTTAATTTCACTTAGATATCTAAATGAAAAAAATAAATAAATTGTGAAGATACCCAAGTAAAGTTATTGAAAACACATAACTACCAAATAGTATTACTTTATATTTCACCTAAATAAAATTTCCTTAAAAATTAAAATTTTATTGTTATTTTTTATTTTGAATAGGAATAAAAAAATATTTAAAAAACTATGATATTAGTAATTAGAAATATGGTGAATACTATGCTGTTAGGGACATAAATAGTAATTAATTAGGGTAATATAATAATTTGGCAATAACTATTGTTCATACTCCAATGCTAATATTATTTATCACATATGGTCCATTTAATATTAATTACATAATCGTTATCCATCAAAATATAAAAAAATGATAAAAGTACATTTGGAGCAAATAAAAAGTTTTTATTTATTTTTTATTTAGGACGTGAACTCTATTTGAATATATGGATAGATAACTAACCGTACAACCTGGCAGTATATATAGCATCCGCTTCATTTATAACATGTACTCTATTCTTATTAACAAAACTATCTTAAAAAATAATTGGAAGTTAAAAGTTGGCTGAAAGCTTAAAAATAAAACCTATCGGAAGTAATCTTTCTTCAACTAGCTTATAAACTACAAATAAGCTATTTACCTAATAAATAAATAAAAAAGATAGCTTGTTGACCGGTTATAAACCTTTATTTATTTTATTTTTTATCTTACTCAATACACTTAATACAAGTATATGCAATTGGATCAAAGTCTGTATATAATTTGATGCCGTTTTCCGGATCATAATGCTTAGGCTAGAACAAAGAAAAACCCAGTATTCTGATTTAAAAACAATAATAATTAAGTAGCTGGCGCCTATAAGCCTCCTATAATATAATTTATAATATAAGATTATCGTAATTCTACTCTAGCCTTCGACAATCCGCTAAGCGAGTCACAAACCTTTTGACGTTCTTCTTCGTCCCAAGGCTTCCGGCGTTTACCAAACCCTGATCCCAATTCAGCGTTTTCAAGAACCAGGCTTCGTAGAGAACGGGCATGTTTCAATAAGAAGATAGCAAATCTAATCTGAACTGGGTTCATATATCCACCAATTTTAACATGCTGTAGATGTTTAGGGAGACGCACTTGACATTCAGGATCACCCTCTCCGACACCATGTGTCTGTCAATTAAAGCAATGTGAAGAAGAACAATATTAGACTCACTGTGATCGTCATATACGCTTTTGCAGGATTAAAGCCAAGAGGGGCAGATCCGAGAGAGGGGGCGGGAACGATTGCTTCTAGAAACATATGTACCAGTGTCGGCCTAGGATGTTCTAAGCCAAGGGAAAAAAATGGAGCCCCTTTTATAATATACATAAGTAAAAATATCAAACAAAAAATAAAATTGTATTAGCTCTTTTCCTTTCTTGAGAGGACTATGTATTTAGGGGATTGAACCAGCTCAACCGAGACCACCACCACCTCTACTAAGACTTCGCAGTTATTTGCTTGTTTTGAACACAAGAACTACTGCTCACCACAAATTCCCTTGACCAGGCTATTAACGTTGCATGTTTAAACACCAAAAAAAAAAAACTTGTTTTAACAATTTATATATATATTTAAGAATTAATAAAATTAGTTTTAAAATTTCTCTTACATCTTTCATTAAAAAACAGTAAAAAAAATTGAACATACATTTTGATTTTTTTCCAATTTTTGTTGTTATAAAATAATTTAGTGCTAATATATATATTTCATACGGAGGGAGCGCTTGACTTTCTAATTTATATTATGTTATTCTATGTGTTGATCCATCAACTTACTATCCAAACAACCAAGGTTTTTAAAATCCAAATTCTACCTATAATCACTTAGGATCATCAAAATCAAATAATAGGATTGTAAGATACTACAAATATCACAAAAATATGAAATGACATACCTGTACGTTACAAAATTCCATAATTGAAATTAAAAAAAAATGCTTCAAAACAAACTCATTCTTAAACTCTTGCGTGGTCACTAATTAAATTGTATCAAGTAACATAAATTATGGATTATGTGCATACAAAAAAATGGTTGTTATATATACTATACAAACAAACAAAGCTAACAATACCACAAAAGAAAGTAAAAATAATAATTATGAACACAAAAAATTAGTAAACAAATAGCATCACAAATTTAATATTTTTATGTTACTCTACATATAGATTTTAAATGTTTTTCTTTCCCACAATTGATTTTACTAATATCTTGCCCGTGCTTTCTTCGCATTGGATGGTGTTCAATACATAGTATGTACAAAATAATGCTAAAATTTAGAAGTAGGGAATAAATATAATGAAAATAAAAGAGAAAACATATTTGAAAGTAAATATAAGAAAATTATACTCAAATATGTAGAATCATAACATTCTATCTATAATCATAAGATTTTATTAATCTTACATAGGATCGTAAGATCATACAAGGATTCTACTACAATATTCTACTTAGGATTGTAGATCATTTATTAACTTTTGAATCGTAAAATCATAATATTCTAATTGTGAGTTTAATAACTACGCAAGCAACTAAAATGGATCTTTTTTTGCCGCTTTGTTTTGTTTGATTATAATCACTTAATCCACGAGTATTTTTTATAGTATAGGGGCACTCTTGTAAATAATAGTCTAGGATAAATAAATTAAGTTATAAATATATCTCATAGACGTCATTGAAGTTGTATATCCTTAAATCTCCTTTCAAAATTGTTCATTAAATGGCCATGTTCATTACAATAGTCACAAACATCTCCGGGCTTAGGCCCCTTCGATTATGATTCTCTTATTTTTTTTTGTTTTATTTTTTTCCCTAACATTCATCAATAACAGCTATAAGCCAACAAATTGATCTATAACTCCACTAGAAACCTTATGGCGCTATTCTCTAAAACAAAGTGATGGTCTAAATTTGTCCGGAGAGACTATATTTTTCCCAATAATAAAGTATTGCACAGAATTCACATTTGTAAAGGAAAAGATACCAATAGAATTCATGTAGCATCCTCATCTTTGATTTTAACATCAATATTATATAAATCTAGTAGAATCCTATTCAATTCATCTAAGTGATCCTTAAAATGTGCACCTTCTTACATAGATTGAATAGATGTTTCAAGAACAAATTGTTAGTTAAAAGATTTTATCATATGATGACTCTTCAACTTTAACCACAAAACAGTAGCAATACCCTCATCAACAACTTGGATGATGAATTCATTTGATGACAACAACATGATGGTTGAGGGAGCCTTCTCCTCAAGAACAACCATCTCATCAACATCAATTGCCTTCTATTTCCCCTTTGTAAGTGGTGCTCAAAGACCTTATTGTTTTAGCAAAGTCTGCATCTTAACCTACCATAAACTGAAACCATTGCTTCCATTAAATTTACAAATTTTCACATTTAGTGCATCAAGCAACTTCTTGGTTAGATTCGAAATTGAGCTTTGATGCTAGTTTATTATAGTAGATGCGAGAAAAATAATAGAAAAAAGAGTAAAAATCAAAAATAAAGATTTTTGTGGTTCACTATCAATGTGTTAGCTACATCCACGACCAAGGGGAAGTGATTTACTCTTATTGAGTATGGTGATGAATTAGAAATTATATCAATAATCAATAATGAGTCCCAAAAACCCTATATGCTAGGTAACGGATTTGGGCTCAAGCAAGACCCTTGTGTTGGGTCATTCATAGCGCAACTAGGCTAATAGGCTAACATAATAAGTCCATGCATTCAAGGCATCACAACAAGGTGCAACATGTGAAAGGAAAAAAAAATATTAGATTACAAGGGAGTATCACTACACTATTTTCCTTAACTATGGTTTTTGTCCCATTAGTTTTTTTTCCTAATAAGATTTTTGATGAGACAAGATTAGCAAATATACATCTAAGAATGAGTGGTGTGAATGTAGATATACCCCATTACTACATAAATGTGTATGTCTATATGTTAACATACCTAGGTCATTACTATGTTCATGTAAGGACCTATACATATGTGTGTGCCTTGGTCAAGAATAAGGAAATACAAGTTGAACTCTCTCTAATTCTCACTTTGACTTCTTTTCTCCCTACTCTCATATTTTAGTATTATGACAATAATTATTTTTTAACAACTATTGTACCAGTTTTTCAATATATATGTGATATTTTTTTAAAACAACTATGTGATAATTGTAATTAAGTTATAAATTTAAAACAATATTATTCTATATTGAAATTTTAGAACATTGGTTTTGAAATTTTTACTTAAAAAAATAATATTTTACAATAATAATTTTTTACATTAAAAATATTTTAATATGAATATCTTTTTACGTTAGAAATATATCAATATAAGTGTCTACTTGTAGAGGAAAATCTTAAAATTGTTATCATATAACTAATCTATTTTACTAATAACTCAATTAATGTTAATATAATATAAAGAAATCTAAATAGAAATGAAAAGTTGGGCATAATTATCCAAAGTGTCACTTTTGCAACAATCATGCAATCAGTTGCACAACATAGGTATTACGTCTTAAGATTGAGTTTTTTGTATCAAAAATAAAGTTATTTTGGAAAAATCAATACCTAACTTTGATTCTTACCCTTACTTTATATCATATTATCTATGTATTAATTGTTATGTTATTTTCCATTCAAAAGTATAAGCGTAATATTATGGTTAGTTATATTAATTCTCTAAAACATGTATAAATTGTTAAAATAACGTTCTTTTAGGAATAGAGTGAGTTTATAAATATAAAAATTGGAGCCCTCTCTATGCTAGAACCCTAGGCCCAAGCCCATCCCCATTATACTCTACTATTGATCTACTATTGCTATGCAATAATAGCAAGCCTCCTGCACCAGTACACACTTTTTATGATCTCCCCCTTTCTTCTCTCCCCCTCACCTTCCTAGAGTTGGACCACCCCCTCTTCACTTGAATCTATCCAACAATAATATATTAAAGTGATACAACACGAAAGGTATATCATATTTAAATCAAAGCATAAAAACAATGACAACGAGAATACAGACGGGTGTTCATAATTCACATACAGATATAGCAGCTAAGCTGAATGCATTGCTTTAGACAGCCACATGCATACAGAACCCAAGAGAAGCACGAGTTCAACATTTTCATGCTTAGTTGAAATAACTTAGTTGATTAAAGGAGACATTTTTATGCTATTCAGAGGCAAGACATGCAAAGAAAATCTCAACATTAAAATTTTAATAACAAGTGAGACAAGAGTAAAGTTTTTCTCCATGTTAAAAGTCATGACCATGAAATTATGCAGAAGAAGAGACAATTACAGAGATATAATTACGAAGACTCACCCATAATGTAAGCGTGATCAGCTTCGGGAAAGCTCTAAGAATAGAAATAATCTTCAAAATGTCGAATTTAGTTGTTTTGCAAAACCACAGGTTTAATAGCTTAACTGTATAGAATGTGGCTATGTTCTCTGGTATTCTCGTGACCTGCAGCAGGGAAGCAGCCATCGTCAGTATAAAAGGAGTAGTTCAAAAAAGAAGGATGATCTTATACATCTACCCAGTCATAAGCACAAGATAGTTTACACATACCCAGTCAACTTTGGTGGCAATAAGCAAACTCCTTAATTCAGGATGATCAGCCGGCAGATAGCGGAACATATACTGTAGTTCTTTTTCATCCACAAATCGATGCAGGTAAGTAATGTTCGGATGGCTTCTTAAATCGCATGAAATTATTTGAGAAGAAACACATATAAAAAGGCGGAGATACTTGTTTTTAGGCATGATTATCTTGTTCACATCAGGACAGTACCGTAGCTGAAAACGCCTGAGATTAGATAATGATCCAAGGTCTAGTTCAACAGGGAGTTGACAGTAGTACAACTTTAGAACAGTAAGGCTTGGCATGGCAGATAATGCATATCGCCTGTTTGTTATATCCACATATTGCAAGTAGAGACTCTGCAGATATCTCAGGTAGCTGGATGCAAGAAAATTTGGTCCCAGGATGAAGCCATTTAAGTCCAACATTTTCAAATTGACAGCTCTCGTATCCTGAAAATGATTGCCTTGAAGCACAGGCCTGTCTATATGACTACGTTTCCTTCTCTGGGAGCTGCAGGCTTTGCAAAATGATTTGAGCGTTAGAGTATGCACAGCCATATCAGCCAAGGCAATATCGATCCAGTAGTCAAAAATAACAGAGCATTCCTGATTAAGGCATATTCGGAGCTTTAATGATCCTCCAGATTGATAATCACAAGAGCTTAAGAACCGATTAACCTTTGTGATAAATGTAAACTTGCGATCGGATCCGAGACAAGGACGTTCATGATTGTAACCTTCTTCATGAAAAAGATTTTTCCAGTCCAACTTGAAGGCGGGCAAGGATGACCATACTTTTCTCCATCTACGTGATAGAATACAAGTTCTAACAGCATCCCTTAGCGTCAAGCGCATAAGAATGGAACAAAGAACTTCATCCGGCAGCTGACTGATGAGATCGCCGTTGCTGCTAGATGAAGATGGTGTTTTTATGCCGTTAGCGCCCTACAATTGAATTCACGATTGTCTATCGATTAAACCAACAAAATATCGAACCAAATTGATGGAATTTGATCGAATTCATGCCATATTAAACAAATAGAGAACAAATAAATAAATACTCATGACCCAAATTTGATTTGCAAAGTTAAATAGCCCGATTTCTGTAAAATCATCGATCGAAATCCAAGCACACGCAGTACCAAATTCTTTCTCATATCTGAATGATGATCCCAGAATACTCCAATTTGGACGTTATTTAATTTGAAGAAATTGTAAATACAAAATCTAACCAATTAAATAATGTACTAAGCAACCAAAACCAAACACACGGGTCGATTCTGTTCGCAGGCAATTTTAAGTTTCACAAAGGAGTACCTGCGGATTCCAAGAAGAGTGACTGCATTTTGATCTTTTATGCGGACTTAAGGACATCATTAATTTGAGAAAAGAAAATCCGAGATCGAATTATAACTGGGGTTTACAATCAGGTGATAATGCATATACCGGCACCACTCTGAGAACCCTTGGAAACAATAGATGCCCTAGTGGGGGTGTTCTACCCAGCACCATCTCATATATGTACAGTACAACAGGTCTGGGTCAGAATTTTTTTACCCAATAGATTTGGATCAATTTTGGACTCATACATATTATGAAATGGGTTTAAATACCGCTCCAACAACATTATATTCGGACTTATTTTTGGATTTTTATATACCTAAATGGATTTAAATTTGTTGATATATTATAGAGAGAGAAAGAGAGTAGCTAACTAACTAACTAAATATATTATTAATTATCAATAATAATAATAATAATAATAATTATTATTATTATTATTATTATTATTATGTTTTCTTCCATTTTTTTCCCATATTTCTAATGATTTTATTATATATCAATATTTGGATCTCACTGAATTCTAAATTATTTTTTTAATTTTATTTATATTTATTTATCTTATACATAATAATAATCTACAAGAAATTTTTAATTGTAAACTAACTAATGTTATTTTTAAACTCTTGAGGAATCAAAATATCTTTTTAAGGAATTACTTCAACAAAAAATTGTGTATTAACTTACATTAAAATTCATATGTATCAATATTTAGATAAAGTATTCATTTTTTAAAATAATAATAATTTGATCCATTTAAAATCCATTTAGCTATCAAATCTGATAGGTTGAAATTCGGGTTCAAACTTTTAAAATCTAACGAACTTCGATTAGGCCAATGTCCATACACCTTAAATAGTCTAGGTCTAGCTTTTATACTTTCCTGAGATGTAAGTCAGTTCTAGATCCCTCCTTGTCTAACACCATCTCAATCGTGGTCTGACCGTAGCCGGCACGCAATTTAAACCCTCTTGTTGTCTATTGTAGCACTGGTAAATAGGGTATCTGTCTAGGTCAGGGATTGAGAGGGCTCACCTCTAATTAACTAGCTTGAAAATAAAACTAAAACTAGAAATAAAAATCATGAATAACACAAAATAAATAAATAAGAAAATAAAATACTAATGGGGGTTTATAAAAATAATAATAAAAGGAATAAAATAAAATAAACTAATAATAAAAATAATGGAAAATAATGGGAATCCGTAGATATGAGAAATATGTTAGGGAAATAAAAATCCATCACTAGATTAGGTCGAAAATATAATATTTATTTCTAAGTCATCCTTTAATCATGAGAAAGAGATCGACCAAGTTGCATACCAAAAGCAGGTCTATACACCTTATATTACTTCCCTTAATTAATTAATACGACAAAGCGCCAATATTAACCCTATTAAATACTAGCAGTATAGCAGCAACAAGCGGCTTCTATATTTAACTAGATTTAATGCATTAAGTGTAAGTGGAAGGCTGTCAATCTAAGTGCCCAAACTAGTACAAAAAGCATGTCTAGCTGTATTTCCACTTCGGTTAGAATCACAAAACGATTAGGTGAATTGTTATCTAACCTAGCTGCAATTTATATATATAAATTCTAGTATATTTAGATGGCCACCTAGCAGGCAAATAACCCTACATACTGTCACTTATGAGGAACCATAACAAGGCATGTACCAAATAAACTATACTTGACAGAATCATACATATAAACGATAGCAATTAATATAGAGTCAAGAAACAATCTCACGAAACAAAGAAAATAAAATTATAATTTAAATCCTAATCTAGGGTTTCAATTTATTCCCTAATAGTAAATAATCAGCCAATCATAATTAAAGAATTAATTACACAGAAATATATATCTAAAATATAAATTAAAATAAGAGAAAGAAATAACCGGAATTATTTTTGGATAAAAGATCAATAATTTATTCAGATAAAAATTAATTTTATCTGAAATAAATTCTACCGGGTATTAAATTCTTCCTCTAATTTTTCTTCCTTCGTTGCATTTATTTCCGTGCACAATTCTTTTTCTTTTTCTTCTTTATTCGACGCTGACAACTCACGGAGGCGTGAACGTTTGCTGCCGCACTGCCTCGACTTCCGTGCTGCTGCGTCAGGCCTGCTTGTTCGACCGAGCTTCCTCTCTGCGCTTCGCCTTTCTCCCGAGCCTATAAAGGCTCTTTTCTTTTTGGCCTGCGACTCTGCCGCCTCCCTCTGTTGTCGTTCCACAGAGCCTCGGAAGGCTCTACCTTCTACCGTCCCCCAGACGCGCCTTGCGTCTCTTTTTTTTTCGACGTCCGTCCTCAATTAATGTCGCATGCCCCTTTTTATTCTTTTTTTCTTCTTTGCCACGTCAGCCCTACGGCTGACTTTTCTTCTCTTCCGAGCAGCGCTCCTTTTTGCCCAGCTTTGTTTCTTTTCCATGCCTCCAGGTCTCCGTTCGGCGTCGTTTTGTGTTTCAGGCCTTTGGGCCTTCGGCCGTTGGTCCAAAGGTCCGGTTTTTGTTTTGTTTTGTTTTTATTATTTTTCTTTTATTAGAAAAATATAACCTGCAAAATAAAATTCAATAAATATTAATAAATAATATTTTATTCTAAATTTACTTAAATTATATCATTTTAGCTCAAATAATAATTTTTATGCAATTTTTATCATTTAAGCATAAAACAATAACTATTCCCCTATATTAGTTAAATAAACTACCAAAAAATAAGATTATAAGGGTATAAAATGTGTCAAAATATGAACTCATCACACCCCCACACTTAGCTTCTTGCTTGTCCTCAAGCAAGTTATTACTCTAAACAATTAAAATTAAATTAACTAGCCACTTTCGTAGATCTCACGATTACACTTAGCATGTGTAATAAGCCCTTTAAACCCCTAGGTCACCCATTGAGGACGAGTAAGGTCTCGTGAGGGTTTCATAGATGATATACCCACAAAATCAAACACAAATAAAATAAAATAAAAACATACCTAACACCCTTAATAATTATTTTTTTTTTCAGAATCTTGTACTTTCAAACGTCAAGATTAGCAATCAATCCAGATTCAGCATTGGGAGATTTAAAGAATCAATTTCAACATATGGTTCACACATAAACATGACAGGTATGAACAGATCAATATTATGGATGAAAATCTACCACGCCTTAGTCACATCAAGATTCATCCTCACTATATGGATACCCTCTATTTTTTCTCTCTCTTAGATTAATGGCTACAAATGTATAGAAACACTCATGTATGTGAGATAAGATGATAAAGATAACAAATGACTCACATATATAAACAAAGAAGGCTCATGTTCTTGTGGATAAAACCTCATAAAAGATACCAAATATTTGCCAAATGGACCGAACCATATGCTTAACTCTTGTGACTAATCTCAAACAGATCAAAGGCTGCTCATCTCAAGAATCAAATAGGACTTACTTATTGGTTGTAACGGGGTTTAAGGTAAAGAAGGGTATGGAGTATTTTAGAAGTGTGGTGTTAAAAAGATCAAGAGCTAGTGGAATCTAATAAGTAGATGAAATATAAGCTTAACTCCACATCAATGATTAAAGATGCACCTCTCCACCTTTAGAATAAAGTGTAACATGAATAGAACTTTCTCAACATCATCTCCATAACTCCCTCTCTTCCTTATTTCCTAACATTTTTTTTCTTTTCTTTTCTTTTTTTTTGACAATTTTCATTTTTTTTCTTTTCATTCAAAATTTTTTATCTCCACCAAACATAACCAATCCCCTTTCTTAGCATAAATACATATATTTCTTTCCCATACACACACACACAACCACTCTTTATAACCATAACAATTTGATTTCCTTCCACTAGCTTTAAGCAAGGGTAAAGATATTAAGGCCCGAAGGTTATTTAATGTGGGTAATGAAAAAAAAATGCATGTTCCATGTATAGGCTCAAAAGGGTTTCTATAGTATGTATATCATGGATACACAAATTAGGTTAAGCTCTTTGGTCATATGATGAAAAATTCCTAAGCTGCCTTTATCATTTTCTCAATCAGAGCATGTTTTGACTATAAGCTTCGAATAGCACAAGAGTAAGTTCTAGTAATTTCTATAGTCCATTATTAGATCTATGGTAAATAATTTGATCAAAGCAATTAAACATATATGGATTTATAAAGAAAATTTTGAAGCCAAGAAAAGCAGATGATTTTGTGTAAATTCGCTCAGAAAAAGAAGGTACATATGGTTCAAAAACTCACTGAGGAATGTGATGAATCTCAACATGCCATGTCGGTGATTAGACAATCATACATATTCTTTCTCCATTCAAACTTAGGCACGTAGATATGTGTTTCCTATATCAAAATTAACACAAAAAATCTCCACTCACTTTATCTCAATTTCATGATCATCTTTTTGTTAGATTTCAAAGATATACTCCTCATTAACTAGTTAAGGCTCTTACAACTCTAAAAACACTAAACACTCAAAAAAAAATTAAACAATTTTTTTTAATAATTTTTTTTCATTGACAGACACTCTAAAACTCTAATAATTTTTTTTTTATGAAAACAATAAAACACATACACCCCCACACTTAAATCACACATTGTCCTCAATGTGTAAACAACTAAGGAAACATGTAATTTAAAGTATGGAGAAAACAAACTAAATAAATAAATAACTAAAGGATAGAAAAACTCCCTTATCACATTGGGTTGCCTCCCAAGCAGCGCTTGTTTTTATGTCTTCAGCCTGACATGATCTCGGTTTTTATCATTCAAGGTGGATACGTCCACTTCAGAGCTGCTTCACCAAATCCTTCCTCGTGATGACCATCTTTATCTTGTAAGGAAGAAAAAGACAAAATATTAGATTTAATGAAAGATTTGACCCAGCAAGAACGTAACTTACCTAGCCTGGAATTTAAGCTCGTGTGTAAAGAGAGAATATTTTGCTCAATGTCCATATATGCTGATCTCTCTATCGAAGGAACATATTTTCCCATCTTAAAATCTTTAAACACATCCTTCCAACATAACCTCTCCTTTGGAGCATCACGCTTCTTATTAAATGTATCCAAGGTGATTTGATTACTCTCTTCACTCTTGGATCCATATAGCTTGCTAAAAGAGGGAAAACAAGGAGTGTGGTTAGCATAAATAAAATCAAAGTGGTTCAAAGGCTTACCTTGTGTCTCATGGTCATCTCCAAGCAAAAGTGGGGAATAAATGTTCAAAAATGGTATATGGTAGGTGAAAGTGATAGTCTTGTCATCCATATACTTCTCTTTGTTCACTTGATCCTCATTTTGATGAGATTCTTCTTCTACTTTTACAAGCTCATCTTCCACCTGATCTTGCTTTTCAATGTTCTCCATGGGAACCTCCTCAACTAGCTCATTCTTACATTCAGATATGGCATCATCATACTCATAACTCTCACTTAAATTTGGAACTAAAATACTAGAGAGCTCTTCTTGTGCTTGTAATTGATTCATCATGTTGACCATATCACCCATTTTCTCCTCTAGCACTGACACCCTTTCATTTTGTCTAATCTGACTTTGTATCAGTTGATTTAGGCTGCTTGTCAATGCTTCAAAAAGCTTATCCATTTTTTCTGAACTTAAGGGCTCTGAAACTGGAGAAGATTCTTATTGAGGATATTGATAATATTTTGAAGCTTCATATTCGCGCATGTAAGGGTCTTGATATGACACTTGATACTGATCATTCATCTCCCATCCAAAGTTGGGTTGATGCCTCATTCCCGAATAGTATGTGCTTGTATAGGGATCATGTCCTTGAAAACCATTGAAAGACTGAGCATTAGTTTGTGTCCATCCTCCTCCTCTCATAGCTTGTTCATGGTAAGCATATGGATTTCCTTGTGTATGACACACTCCCCTTGTATCAATAACTCTAGTAGCTTCAGCTACCTGCAAAACAAGAGTAGTAAGTTTGTTAAGTTTATCTTCAAGACTACTCATACTTACCTCATTTACTCTTACGTTAAGATTCGAGCAAAGTTGTCCATAACAAAAGGATCCTCTCATAGCCACCTGAAAACACTAACACTTCAAAGGAAAAAGGTTAATAACAAAACACACCAAAAATCCTAAGAAAATATAAAACAAACTAAAAGAAAAAAATACAAAAACACTAAAAATAAAAACACACTAAAAATACTAGCAAAATAAAAGTGAAGTTACCAATCCCCGGCAACGGCGCCAAAAATTGGTCTGACCGTAGCCGGCACGCAATTTAAACCCTCTTGTTGTCTATTGTAGCACTGGTAAATAGGGTATCGTTCTAAGTCAGGGATTGAGAGGGCTCACCTCTAATTAACTAGCTTGAAAATAAAACTAAAACTAGAAATAAAAATCCTGAATAACACAAAACAAATAAATAAGAAATAAAATACTAATGGGGGTTTATAAAAATAATAATAAAAGGAATAAAATAAAATAAACTAATAAGAAAAACAATGGAAAATAATGGGAATCCGCAGATATGAGAAATATGTTAGGGAAATAAAATTCCACCACTAGATTAGGTCGAAAATATAATATTTATTTCTAAGTCATCCTTTAATCATGAGAAAGAGATCGACCAAGTTGCACACCAAAAGCAGGTCTATACACCTTATATTACTTCCCTTAATTAATTAATACGACAAAGTGCCAATATTAACCCTATTAAATACTAGCAGTATAGCAGCAACAAGCGGCTTCTATATTTAACTAGATTTAATGCATTAAGTGTAAGTGGAAGGCTGTCAATCTAAGTACCCAAACTAGTACAAAAAGCATGTCTAGCTGTATTTCCTTTCCTTGACCCACACGTATCGAAACGTTTTACCACTTCGGTTAGAATCACAAAACGATTAGGTGAATTGTTATCTAACCTAGCTGCAATTTATATATATAAATTCTAGTATATTTAGATGGCCACCTAGCAGGCAAATAATCCTACATACTGTCACTTATGAGGAACCAGAACAAGGCATGTACCAAATAAACTATACTTGACAGAATCATACATATAAACGATAGCAATTAATATAGAGTCAAGAAACAATCTCACAAAATAAAGAAAATAAAATTATAATTTAAATCCTAATCTAGGGTTTCAATTTATTCCCTAATAGTAAATAATCAGCCAATCATAATTAAAGAATTAATTACACAGAAATATATATATAAAATATAAATTAAAATAAGAGAAAGAAATAACCGGAATTATTTTTGGATAAAAGATCAATAATTTATTCAGATGAAAATTAATTTTATCTGAACTAAATTCTACCGGGTATTAAATTCTTTTTTGAGGCGAGTAACTAAAATAGAAGGGATTGTAAGAATAATAATAATGTTAGCAATAATTTCAAACATAATAAAATGGGGGAAGTGATAAAATAATGATAATAATAATAATAATAGCATTGGTCATAATAATAATAGTATCATGATTTATTTTTGGAGGAGATTAAGCCTTGTTAAAGTGGTAATTCTTTTCCTAATAACCTTCTTGTTAGCTACTACCTTAGGAGTTTTTTTTCTTTTCTTCCTAATCTTTTCTCTAATCAACCTGCACCTTTTTCCCACCTTCTTCCCCACGTAAACCCAGCCCAAACCACCCCTAGCAGGTCGCATGACCTGCAGCTCCCAGCCATTCACCCATCACCTTCCCTCTCTCCCCATGCATGAGTCATTTCCAGCCAGCATTATCCTCCTCTTTTGCAGCCTTTCCTCTTCCCCAAACACAGCCCTTCTCCTCCCCCAACCTCACTCCCTCTCACGCCACCCCAGCCTGCAAACTTTGGCAGCCATCACTCAACCATCTTCCCTTACATCACTCACCACCTATAACCTCTACCCTTCGACACTCAACCTCCCATCCCCTAACTTGCAGCCTCATCCTTCCTACCTCCAACTTGCACCCCTACCCTATCCTTCCTCCATCTACCCACCTATTTTCCTCCTTTCCCATGCCCTTCTTCCCTGCAAAAATACAAGCAAATCAGTCCAGCCATAGCCATCATGTCACCAGCCTTATGCAGCCCCAAAACCCCACGTAACCCCAGCCCCTCCATCGAGATACAACCTGTATCTCCCCCCCCCTTCTCAACCTGCACCCCTATCCCATTATTCCAGCCACCTATCCCTCCTTTCTCCTCTTTTCCCATGCATTCAACCAGCCCCTTTTCCCTCCTCAAAAGCTTCGAAACTCTCCCCCCAAAAACCAACCTGCAGCACCCTTCCCCACTCACCCTTGTAGCAGCCCATTTCTCTCCATCTTTTCCCCCTTTTATTTGAGTCCCAACCTGCAGATATCAACCCCTTTTTCCCCCTCCCTTTAAGCCCTCTAAGTTGCTCCTTGCAGCCCCCTCTTCCCTTCCCTAAATTCCAGCAAGAAAACAAAGGTAAGTGCAGCCCCAAAACTCCCCTCTCCCCTCCACCGAATTTGGTTTCAAAATTCTTCCAGCTTTTACCTTGTGTTCTACCTTCTCCAAGCAGCCATTTTCCTTCCCCAAGTAAGCACTCTATCCTCAGTATCGGTGCTTAAATTCATGCACCGGCTGCCTCATTTATTCTTCCTAATAATTTTCAAGTATTAGCCTATGTAGGTTGTATTTTGATTATTTAATTTTTTTTGCATAAATACTAATGCTTGTAGTTTGGGTGGTGAATGCACTTCTAGGTAACCTCAACCTCGCTTAGAGTATTTGTGGAGGAAGACCAAGGTAAATCCAACTAATCCGTAGACGGTAGAATTTTTATGTGAAAATGATAGGCTAGTTTTCTAGGATTAAATCATGCTAGGATGAAGGTATCAAATTATTGTATGTTTGTGGGAAATGGGAGCATGATGTATTTCTTTTCTACATGAATATCATGATGTGTAAATTAAAATGTGTTATCATGCAATCTTTTCATGTGCCTAAGTGATATTCTAAATATTTGACGAAGTATATGTTAATGATAACGAACTTGAATTATGCTAGTAAAATGAGACGAATATGTCTAAGGTAAAATGTAGTTTATATGGGAGCATGTTGTAGTTTATTCATACATGAATATAATGAAGTGTAAATTAATATGTGTTATCATGTAATCTTTTTATATGCCAAAATGATATTCTTAAATGTGAAAAAGTTTATGCTAATGGTAACGAACTTGGATTATGCTAGTAAAATGAGGTGGGTATGCTTAAGGTAAAATGTAATTTTATATACCATGATTGTGTTTGAGATTTATTTGTGAAAATTGTAAGAGCCTATGAAATATTAAAAATGCATGCTAATAGTGTTTACATGTACTATGTATGATAAATGGTTAGGGATAATATAGTCATTTGTAGTACCGAAGAGATTGTCGGATGTAAAGTATCAATAATTATTTTATGCTAGCGTTTCATGACAAATGGCTTATGTAAGAAAACTCGGTAATAAAAGTGAAGGAAAATGTGGTAGTTATGGGTTGAGGGGTATTTTGGTCATTAAGGCAAAAAGGTGTTTCAAAGTGGATAAATGGATTAATTAAATTAAGTGTTGGCCTTAAAATAAATGTTGGGAATAATTGGATAACTGGTTTGAAATTTAAATCGAAAAAATTAACCGGGTTATGGCATAATGCCTAACCCTAGGCCGTGTTGGCTTGGAATGGTTGCGACCTTGTGGTCTCTGGATGTGATGTTGTTTGTTAATGGTTGACTAAGTTGAATTTTGTGATCTCGACATTCTAAAAGGAAATAATAACCCAGAATTTCATAAGACAATAATTACTTAAAGAGAAAGACTCGAGTTGGAAAGGAATCTCGTGCCTCGGACTTGGCCGCCGAGTGCATAGTTTTGGGCCTTCAGGTCAAGGGGCTCACTTCTGCTCTATAGGTATTCCATACACCCTATAGGGAGTAAGCGTACTTAAGGTCTTGCGTTCCGAGGTTTAGTATGGGCGACTGTTATGTCGTGTGGCTTCCTTGGCGAGCTTTGCCCTGGAATCAAGTGATTTATTTTGGTACCACCCTCCTTGACGATCTTTGTCATGGATATGGGATTGTATTCCACTTGAGAATTGCTATGAATTTTATAACCGGATTAGACACCCACCATAATACTTCTATAATAATCGGAATAGGAATGACTTGACCTTGGTGAGATTGCTTGGAATATCACTAACTCTTCTTCTTAGGACATAATGTATGGTCGTTGGTTAGTTAAATTGATTATGAAATTATAAGCATGACTTAAATGCTTTTGATGGAGATTTTGATCTAGCTCGTACTGTTAAATATGATGTGCTTGTGTGTTTCAAAATCGTGGCCTTGCATATGAACATATATTCTCTTTGAATTCCGTACTTGCATGATGTTTGCTACGTGGGTATGCTACCTCTCCGGAGGCGTTGTGGTTTACTCAGTACGAGGAAGTCGTACTAATGCTATCACTTTTCAGAGGAGTACGTCCAGGGCATGCGTTGGCTAAAAGACTACGAGGAGTGTCACCCCGGCGAATAGGTAGATTTAGGGAGCGAGTGGACCCCGTCCCCCTTTTTCCCCTTCTCCTTGTAATTTGTTGGACCGTAAGAGTGTAAGGCAGACCATATATGACTTTTGCGTACTCTGTTGTTATTTTCTAAATGGTTAGTTATTTAATTCCTAAACAATCATTTATCTTAGATAATATGTCTTTTGCAAAACTCTTGATTTCGTATTGCACTTCTCTTATTTTTGGATGGTTTGATTTGTTTTAAGCCTTAACACTTGATGTAAGGATGGTGAGGAGACCAGACTTATGTCAAGTGTGGCGGTAACACCCACCGTTCTTTAATTTTCGCTTCCGCAAAGCATAATTTAAACGAAAATTTTAAGTCTTAATTTTGGGGTGTTACACCCGGTCAAACCACCTCATTTTCTTTTCTTTTCCTTCCCCTAGACCGCAAGTCCAACTCCTTTCCCTTCCCCAGCCCATGCGACCTGCAACCTCGAGCCCTGCAGCTTCAATTCCGCCGGCAACCACCAGCTTTGTCCGACTATCCTTCCCCTCTCCCTCCCTATCGTTTTCTTTCCTTTTTTGATCTCGACCAACCCCACAGCTCCCCTTCATGTGTGCCCCTTCCTTTTTCCTTCTCTCCTTAACCCGACCTAACCTGCCATGGCAGGACTACACCACCTGCCACCGCCGGCCGGTGGTTCTGCCTCACTTTCCCCGCTTCTCCTCTTCCTCCTTCGTCATTTTCCCTCCCAAATTAGCCTATAAATACCCCATTGGCAGCCTAGGTCGAGCTTCTGTTTTGGCAACCCAGAAAATCCTGACCTTGCACCACCGCCTGATCAGCTCCTTATTTCACCGCCGTCAACGATCGCCTCCACAAGCTCCGTCCACCAAAACCTTCCCCGCACCGCCCTCTACAGAACTGAACCACCCTCCTCCCTTATCTTTCCCTGCACAAGCTGCCCCGACCGTGCAAAATTACCATCCAGATCAACCCTCACCAGCCCTGCGCCGCCCCCTGTGCTACCGTTCGCTGCCAATTCCGCTGCAACCAACACCTCCTCCACCCTCCAAAACAACTAGGGGACTTCACCCTACCTTCCTATACCCCCATCTCTCCCTACCTCCCCCTCCTTCTACCTTCTCCACCTTCCAACACTTTCATCCACCACTTCGACCACCATGCGCCGCCACCTCCAGCTGCACCACCACCTCCATTCCACCCCTCTCCACCTGATACACCTTCCACCACCTCAAACACCCCCTCATTCCTTCTCCTTTAGCCTATACTCCCATCTCTCCACCTCTCTTCCTCCTCTACCGCTGCCGCTGCCGATTCCGCCACCAACCCTAGGTGGTATTTTAATTTCTCCAGCCCTTAAACTATTTTTCTATAGGTGTTAATAATTTTTAGTATATTAATAGTATTACCCTTAATATTACTATTATTATTCATATTATTATTAGTGTTGTGTTATCATTATTAGTATTATTACCATTATTAATATTATTATAATATATCACTTTTATTACCTAACCCAACTTTAGAAATATTTATAGCTATGGTATTATTATTTAAAAGGGTTACAACTTTAATATTGACATAGTTATCTTTGTTATTATTATTATTAGTAGTAGTAGTAGTATTACTGCTACTATCATTATTATTATTATTATTATTATTATTATTATTATTATTATTATTATTATTATTATTATTATTATTATTATTATCTTCTTACTAATACTAACTTGGCCTTTATCACTGTTATTATTGGTGTAAATATTGGGACTCTTATATTACCATTACCCTTTTTGAGTATTATCCTTATTATGTTTAACTTTATTATTATCATTACTACTACTACTACTACTACTACTACTACTACTACTACTACTACTACTACTACTACTACTACTACTACTATTATTATTATTATTATTATTATTATTATTATTTAATACTACTATAAATATTATTATTGTTAACTTGTATTTTGCCAATATTTATCACTAACCTATTATCACTACTAGCATTGTTAATATAAAAATCATCATGGTCACTACTTCTAAATTACTTATATGGCTATTATTATTATTACTACTAGGGTTTGGGTTGATATTAGTATTAACACTAAAACTAATAATTACAATATTGTTATTATTAATGATATTGGAAACATCACCTTAATACCATGAATATCAATATGACTACTTTAACATAAACCATGATGGCTACTAAGACTTATTTTGGTTAGTAATGACATGATTAATTATTTTAAGAATAATAACCCTACTTTAATTATAAAACTACTATTATCACTATCATCCCTAATAGTAAATTATGATAAGGGTAGGGTAGGAATAATGGCAATCTTTCGTAAGAAAGGGATTAACCCATAGTATTTTTCTCTTATAGGTGAATCAAGTCAATACCTTAAGAAGGCGTAGGAGCGTGCTCCAAGCCAGGTGTCGTATTAGGTAAGGATATGGTTAAGGCCTTTTATGTGTAAGAATGTTCTATGTGTGCTTGTTTGATAGGTGTGCTTTATATTTCATATTTTATATTATCATGTTCCTATGGCAGCTTGCTAAGCATGGAGCTAAGGTAAGTTGCATGTGTTATGATATGTGTAATATGATGTCATTTTTCGCACTTGAACTGTGCTCATATAATAATTCCCCTCATGACATGCATGATAGGAGGTCCTAAGTAGTGTGATGTGGTTGTGAGAAAAATGGAAAAAGGGAGGAAAGTGAGCTGACAAGAGAATGATAATGATTGCTTAAATATCTTATGGCCTATAGGTGGAGAAAAAGAGGAATAATGGGAATGAGATTAAGGGAATGGATTTAACATGCATGGGAAGTCTAGGGTTTGCATAGGATGGTTATTCTTTGCATGGGGATGACTTTTATGTGGGAAAAGTTGATTTGATGATTGAGTAAGGTAAGGGAAGAATTGTTAGGGCGATTGAAGTCCATATGTGAAAAATAGTACGTGGGTTGATGTATGGATGCATGGGGAATTTGACTAGGGTTTTGAGAGGAAACCCTAAGTGAGAGAAGTGTGTAAGGGAGGAAAAATTGATGGAAATGGATAGAATGAGGATAAAAGATGGAAGGGGGCGTCATATGGGGGAAAAAGTGAATCAAGAGAGAAGATTGTATTCGGGTGTTGAGTGAGTGGCATAAAAGAAAGGAGAAGTACTATGGTTTTTAAGAAGCTAACTAGGGTTTTGGTGATCATGTGTGGGAGTTGGATAGTGAGGTTTTAAGGTCAAGTGTGGGTCGAGAGAAGTGATGGTTTTAATAATAAAGAAGAGTTTTGGGTTCATAGTGAGTGGGGAAAAGATGAAAGGAAGTCTCGGGATCATGGGTTGTGTTGGATATATGTGTCATGTGGAAGAAGTGATGATAAGTAAGAGTGATGAACGAATAATATCATATTGGGAAATAGAGTTGCTAGAGTTTTGGAATGGTCGACTAGGGTTTCATGACCACATGTATTATATGAGAAGCAAAATGTGGTACTTGGGGAATAATTGAGTGAAGTGATAAATTGGAGGAGTATGAGTTATATGGGATAGAGGCAAGCTATGCCATATATGCCAAATTAGGGTTTTCCTGGAAGAAAACCCTAGAGAGTTATATTAAGTTGATTTAGAAATATGAGAAGTGGGCATCGGTGTTAAGTAGTCATCGTAGTGAGGAAAGAGTGGGAAAGGATATTAGGATGAACTAGAAGAAGTAAAAGTCCCAAGATATAGGACAAGATTATTGGGAAGTCGAGTGGGTCGTGCATGTCTAGTCGGGGTTGTGTATGAAAAAAGATACATTAAAACACTAAGCACTTAAAGTGAGAGATTATCGAGCTAGGGCCCAGTGAGGTTATATATTCTCTGGTCCACCGGCTATAACAATGGTTAAGTGTGTTTTGCCCTACTGAGTGTTTTCGGTCCACCAGCTATAATAGTGGGGGATTTCAGTCTCAATAAACCAAACCGTGTATGGTAATAAGTCTTGGAAAGATACTATTTACTTACAGTGGAACACCTCATGAGTCAGGGACAATGAGGGTATATATATATATTTTCCAGTCCACTGACAATAATAGTGGTCAGGCGCGTTTTGCCCTGTGGAGAGTTTCCGGTCCCCGACTATAATAGTGGGGTTCCCGTACTCACACAGAAATAATATAAGAAATGTGTGAACCATAAGTATATGGAATGGAAATGTACTAATCATTTAAAGTGGAAAACCATATGAGTTGAGGCCAGTGAGGTTATTATATATTTTTTGGTGTACTGGCTATAATAGTGACCAGGTGTGTATTGCCCTGCTGAGTGATTCCGGTCCACCGGCTATAATAGTGGGGTTCCCGTACTCACATGAAATTATTATAAAAGAGATATAAGGTAAATCACTAGTATAAGTTCGGCCTAACCTTGTAAATCTTGATTATTGTCTTGTATGCCTTATGTGTTTATTCTCTTGAATGGCCTTACTTGTGTGCTTCTTGCTGGCCTTACCCATATGGTTACCTTACTCAGTACGTAGCATACTGACCACCCGTTTCATGGGTGCTGCTCATTCCCACGAGTAGAAAACTCATCTGAGTTTGTGTAGGTAGGAGATGACGTCTTTGATGCCTATGACACTTACGAGGTATTAGGCGGGGGCCGAGAGTTGAGTCTAGACTTGGTCTGGGGAATCGAGAGTGACCCGATCGGACTATGTTTTTCCTCTTATTTTACCATGTTTTGTTCTTATTCTAGTTATGTCATGTCGTACGATATTTTATGTTTTTGGAAAACTGTAGTTACTTACTCTTTGGGTTGTAATTTTTAAATCGCACTCTGATTTCCGTATGACTATGAGGGAGTCCTCTCATGGGCTCTCATTTCTTTATTAATGACTTGCGTTTGATGTTAACCCTGTTTAGCCTTAGCACTTAGTACTGGAACGGTAGGAGTGAACCGGTCTGGTACTAAGTATGGCGGTAATACCCCCAGAATTTACAGTTTTATTATTTCACTTCTGTCAAACCTTTTATTTAAAACGAAATTTTTCAGTAGTAAATTTTGGGGGTGTTACAAGTATTGTTATATGTACACCTTTTTTTTTAGTTTACACTCTTCAAAAGGGGTTATTTTGTTTTATTTTTTATTGACAAATTTGACCTTTTCAATTGTTCACTACCTCTCCTCAACCCCCTTTATTTATATATTTTGTCTCTCTTTTACTCAATTAATCACACATTATTTTTATTCTTTCAACCTTGGATATAGTAATTATGGGAAAACATAATAAATCTAACAACTTTTTTAGCAAAAATAAATTCGATGAAGTAATGGAAAGGTAAAATTTAAAAATAAATAAATAAATAAGCTTGAGGGGTAACTGACCCATCAAATCTCTTAGCCAATGGATAAATAACCCGTCATAAGGCAAAGCTAATAAGCGATTTACCCATTAGAAGGAATATGTGACGGACACTAGTCATAAGTTGACTATGACGGGTAGCTCACCCATCAAGCTCTAGTATTAATGGGTAATTTACTAGGTAAAGGGCAAAATCTTTCTGAGCATTTGTCTGTCGATTTTAAACTCTAGTTGGTAAATTACCTCAAAACCCTCCTTTTATAATTTTTTTATTCATTTTTATATTTATATATTCCTTACAATATTATATTTTGAATATTAATTATAGAAGCAAGATCCAATTAATACTAATTAAAGTGGATTATTTGCTACAGATGATATTTTTAATGACCATGAGTTATTAATTGGTGGGTTAAAGAAATTGATAAGCCAAATAATTTAATTTTAAATATTGAGAGGTCAAAAAAATGTAGAGGTTGGATACTTTGTGAGATACATGATGTTTATAGAAGATAACTTTCGGTAAATCTTGAAAGTGTTTGATCTATGGGGATAAAAAAAAGTGTGGTTGTGAATTTAGGATTTGTATAAGGGAAGATGTTTGTGATTGTTGAAGACTAATGGTAGAATGTGGAATGCATAACCATAGCTTAAGTAAGTATTTGTAAGGGTATTCATTTATTTGTTGATTATCTCCAAAAGAACATAGGTTGGTGCACAAGCTAACCCAAATAAATGGCAAACCAAAGAAGATTATCAACAAGTGAAACATTTATTGCACTTCATGAAAACCAAGAAATATCATTCATGGAATTGCTGGTTGCCCCATTTTGATGTGGTTAGTGATAGTGTATTTTCTCACCTAGATTTTATTGCTTTATTGCATGTGTTTCTATATGTCATTTATTTTAATTGCACATACAAAACCAATTAAGTATAGCCTTCCTTTCTTGGAGTTCGTTGGTTATGTATCTAGTGATAAAAAATTTATCTTTGTCTTGACATTTATGATGGAAAAAAAAAGAAAGATAGCTATGAATGGGTACTTGATAAGGTAAATAGATTGATGGAGACCCATGAACCAAATGTTGTGATCACTAATAGGGAAATGGGACTAACACAAACAATGACAAAAAAATTTCCTAATGCAGTACCTTCTTGTGTAGATGACACATTACTAAGAATGTTCTCTCTCATGACATAAAAATTCTAGTAAGTATAGTAGCAACAGAACGTTTCTTAGGGGATTGGAGGAAAATTGTACAAGTGACTACAATTGAGACATACGAGAATGAGCTTCTGCTTATGGGTGATAAATAGGGCAGATTTCCATATCTTTTACAATATATGTACAAGACCTACTTAATCTATATAATGAGATATTTGTTTTAGTGTGTGTCGACAAAAGTCTTCACTTTAACACTCATACGACCAATAAGTATAAATTTTTTTTATATAAATATTCAATTCCATTTAATTTATTACTAAATAATAATTAACCATTACTTGTATTTTGAAATTCTAATCATAGGGTGGATAGTGAACATGAAAAACTAAAGAAATATATTTCATTATCACAAATAAATTTTGACAATTTATGCCCAATGATTGATACACTGATAATACTCTAAATTGATTAGGTGAAAAAGATTTGAAGCAATCATGGGTTATTATTGCACATTACTCTACTAATGGCATATTGTTCAAGGAGCTCGTGTATTTTGTATGTCGTAGAGTATTGGACTTGATCCAAGAGGAGAGTAAATTGTCCAATAAACTTATTTCCAAATTCTTGGGATGTGGGTATTGCTTGTGGTTGATACATGATCTACCATATACACATGAGATATTTAATTACAAATGTAATCATCAACCAATTCCCATATTAGTAGTGCATCAATTCTAGAAGACTTTCACTTTTGTTGGATTATAAAATGAGAAGTTTGCCTTTTATGCTTCAACCGTTGAACTATCCTTATGTCCATTTACTTCAAACATTATGTCTAAGGTTCAAATGATGATTGATCATTCATCATCACGCCTATGATACTACTCTAACAATCAATGAGATTTTTGAACCCACACAGACAAGTAGGGTAGAACTAAATATTCAACAAAGCAAAGGGTGTCCTAGTAATAACACACGGAGGAAACCATCAGAGTGGAAACACATAGAGCATACTTAATTGAAATCACCTATGGGGAAAGGTTAATTGGGTCAAGGATGTGGTTATGCATCTCCTGAATTATAGTGTAATGTTTTGGGCAATGGAAATAATGGTTTTAGAGCAGTTGCACTGCAAATCCTAAGTAGAGAATCAGAATGGTCAAATATTAGAGTTGTAATGTATAGGGAATTGGTGACTCATCAAGAGTTATATGAGCATGTCTTTATAGATCTAATTGCTGAAAATATGCAATGGCCGATACATTAGAGGGGATCAACTCCAATGGATAAATGGTGGCATTTGCTTGAATTTGGATTCCTCTTTGCGACAATGTACAATAGCGTATTCATTTGCTTGAGTGTTCATGGGTCAATTACATGTTTACTGCACAACCTAATCAGATTACTTATACTAGTTTTGTATATAGTTTCCATTATACTATATATGTATGACTTTCATGTTATGATAATTTATATGCCCATAGTTGACCTTGATGGAAAACACAATATTACCACTTGCATCTAATTAGTGTTACACGCATTTTGCTTCAAGTATATATGGATGGGATGAGCCATATCGTGATCGCATTCGGTAGTATCGGAATACAATAGATATGGGTGTCAATTAAAGGGGAGACTTAGGTTTATGATTTGTGTGTGATGTAACTATTTTATTAAAGAACTTCATGTGCTTTATTTTATCGCACACTTTTAAGTACTTTGTTGTAGAACTTTATGCATTGGTGTATGGGTGTGTAATATAACAATAATTGCTTTGAAAACAAAGTTATAATAGTATTAATACAAATTAATATCAGTTTACAAGAAAAAATCTACTAACTATCATCAATAAGGTATGTATCAACCTCCTCCTCCTCCCTATAGGGGAGTCTCAGCCTGCTCATGTTGAGGTAAACCTCCTTCATCTTATCAAAACCTTCATCTTTATAAATTATGCCCATCTTCTCTTATTTGAACTAGTAGCAAGACTCACCCATCAATTCATTATTTGACCCCACTTTAGTCTTAATATATAGGGCATCACTCGACCTTTCGTCTATTGGTATAAGATATACTATTGTGTGGATTTGAAGATGATACCGAAGGAATGTATTGATATGAGGCCTCATGCTAATATGTCGATTGATGAAACTAGGAGCTGAAGTCCAATTGGTGGTGTGGCCAAGCATTCTAAAATGACACACAGTTGGAGTAATATCTCTTATACTTCTTAATGTTTACACTCCAACAGAATCTATGGGATGGAAAGATAGGATGAATTAGGATGAGTTAGGGGTAGCCAAACTGCTAGGCAACTCGATTTGGCATGCAAGGCCCCACAACATCCATAAAGCATAGGCTTCCTTGGTATATCAACTCAATATATTTCATACTTGGATCTTGGTTAACGGTAAAAATTGAACCTACAAACACATGTAAAATATTACTAATATGTATTACTACAAATAACTATAATTAACAAATATTCATATAAAGTATGCCGCTCACCTGCCGAGCACTTAAAGAATCTATTTGCATCCTATACTAAAGCACACCATCCATGTTCCCATGGAGAAGCATCTAATGAGGCATATCCCACCTCATTATTGCAACATCGGAGGATGGATTATATGTATGAGAATAATTCTGCCAAAAGCACGGGAAATACTCATAAATCTAAGCCTATGCATAATTATAATATGTATATAATAAAATTAAACTACTTTTTTAACTAATAATTAGCAATAAATAATTACCTCTAATAATATAGCACCCCTATTTTACCAACTTAAAAGTTTTGCTTTTGCAAAAGTGTTAATTACTATATTAGTGGGTATTACTGCTACACTAAGCATAAATCTGGCTCCCTTGCCTTTCTTACATTAAGTACTAAGTCTAAAACAAAACAAAACCAAATTAAATTAGTGGAAATAGAAATAAGACATAATATAGTTACAAATAGAAGTCATGGTACAAAAGTATAACTAAAGTATAGTAGGGACACAAGAGTCCAAAGAAAAACTGATTGTAACAAAAACTAACACCCAAAGGTACAACTCTAGTTTGTTATAACTCTTAGACACAAAGGACAATTCTAAAAATGGAACCTTTTCTCAAGGGTCCCACTTGTTATTCCCGTGATTATAAGCTTTATGTCACTCTATAGCCCTCAGATAGTCATCTGTAAAAGTAGTATGAATACGACTACCTCGTACTGAGAAAATTACAATAACTAACAAGATGCAGCATACCCACATTTCATATAGTCGCACACAAACTGAAAAATATACTTAAGCACATGGCATGAAGCATACAAACAATATTCATGGAGAAACATATATCAATGTCCAAGTCTCAACTCAATAGTATAATATACCAATCCACTTCTCATCATTTCAACGTGTAATGTCATATTTTATTAGTTAAATACATTCCAATCATAGTGGTAGGGTACTGAGGAAACTACCGAAACAACAATATAAAATAGTACTAGGGTAGGGCACTAAGGCATCTACCGAACCAATAAATCCAACATGAACCATGGTAGGGCACTAAGGCAACTTCTAAATCAACAATCTATCACAATACTAAAGTAGGGCATTGAGGTAACTATTGAACCAACAATCAATCACAATACCAAGGTAGGGCACTAAATCAACTACCGAGCCAATAATCCATTCCTTTCATTTTATTACATAACAAACATTTCCATTTTTACTTCCTTACTTGAGAGGAATAAAAATTAACCTAGGGACATTAGCAATAAACCTGGTCATATTGGCGCCCAAAGGCAACACAATACCCTTACCTCAAACCCAAGGACACAACAATATGCTTGGTCATACTGGAACCCAAAAGTAAATATTTTTCACCTGGTCCTTAAGTATCAATACCCCCTACAGGGCCCATAGATCACTTATAGAGTAGATTAAGGCCTTAAGCTAGGGCATAGCAGCACACCAGTGAACCAAAAATGAGGGCTAACAACTCACATCTAAGGTAGCAACCCCTAGAGAGCAACCATTCCAAACTCAAGGTCATTTACTTTAAATATTAATATATTATGAGGTGGTCATAGAAGTCACATACGACATAGAAATTTTCATTTTCCATACTTAACCATTGTTCCTTTTATTTTTAAATATTTAGATAAATCCTAAGGTCATATGTCTATGTCAAACTAAGTCAAAGCTAAGGTTAACCTATCTAAAGTCTAAGGCCATCCTTGTATTCAATTATTTATAGAAGATATATTAGGTCAAAATTACCAAAATACTCTTCAAACCCTAGTTTCACCATTTTATTCATTTTTTGTATTGAACAATATCATTATAAGAGGTTTTTCATCAGTAGACAAAAAGAAAATATCTACATTATTTTAGCACATAGGTAATCTTCGTATTTTGGTGATTAACTGTATTTTTCACTTTTCATGCATTTAGTAGGTTGCACCACTCAAAAGTCAAAACCCTAATCATGCAACTCTCAAATACCACATATTTCATAAAGCATGTACGTACACATTTAAAGTATAAAACATCATTTAAATAGGTAAAGTATCATCATAGTTTATGTAGGAGAATATCTCTAACCCTAGATCATGCTAATAGAATTTATCATAAGCTAAATCTAATAATGCACATATGCATCCATGTGAATTATCAAAACCTTAATTTCATGCATGAGCAATCATGAGGCATATATCATGAAATTTGAATCATAACTTGATAAAAATGGAAATCCTAACAAAATCTCAGACATGCGAACGTAAAACATTTGATATATTATCATGCATACAACTCAATTATTAATAATCATGCATATCATCCCTTCATCATATTATCATTTTATCATGCATACTGAAATACTCAAAAAGCATAAACCCTATCATGATTATAGGTATAAAAGTTCCTAGCAACATAATTTATACTATCCTATGAGTGATTGGATTTACCAAACCCAAGCTTATACAAAAGAGGTCTTCTCCAAATCTCTCAAGGATTACTTAGGAATTTAACATCCAAACATATTCATATATTGGCATATAATATTATACAACAATAATATAAAATTTCTAAAATAATTTAGGGCTACTAACCGGCTGTTCGAATAAGCATGAGGAAAGCTAAGGAAAAACTTAGCACTAAAGGAGAAAGTTTGGCAGAGAAGAACATAGGATGGTAATAGCAAGAATGGTCAGTGCTAGGGGACCAAGAATGGTGAGAATGGATAAAGGTAGAGAGAGAAGAATGGTATAAAGGATGTAGAAAAAAGGGAGAAGGAGAATGCAGCACAAAGAGTTGAAGGAGGGGGAGTAGTTTCGGTGATAAAGGGTGTAGGAAATGGAGGAGTTGTGGCCAAAATGGTCAAAGGTGGGATTTCTGAGCTATGGGGTTATAATCAAATGGAAGGGGGAACAACAACAAGTTTGGTGGAAGGAGAAGGGGAAGGAACAATAGCTAAGGCCGATAATGTGGAGGTTGATTCGATGAGAGGTGATGAAGGTAAGGAAGGGAAGAAAACTAGCACAAGGAAAGGGAGGTTGAGGGATGTTTATGTGTGGGTGTATGGGTAGCTTCATTTGGGGTAGCTGGTGTAGGATATGGAGTTCGGTGATGGTGGCTTGTTAAGGAGGCTAGTAGGGTTGGCATTGTAGAATAAAAATTTGTGGTGGAAGGAGAAACAATGGGGATAATAGAGGGAGAATTTTATGCGCTTGGGTGAGATTGGAATTGTAAGATGCTCGAGGGTTTTTGGCACAACATGGGAGGGAGAGAAATGATATAAGTAGACGAGTTTTGCATGTAGGTAATAGAGGAGAAAAACTAGGAGAGAAAAACATGGGAGAGAGGTGAGGTATGGTATAGAGTGATGTTTCGTATGGTAAGGTGTTGGGGTAGGGGAGTAGGGTGATGGTAAGGGGAAAAATAACATAGGTTAGGGTGAAATATCCAGTAGAATTTAATGTTACCGGGTTAGGTTTATTTGACGAAATGGATACTTATTATAACCTAACCCAGGTTTAAAATTTAATATGCACCCTCTAGCATATTTTTTCCTAATTAAATTTTATAACTAATAAGTAGTAATAATATTACACATATTAACAATATATTTATTATCAAATATCCTAAAATAATTATCACAACTAATATACATAATTATCAATTATAATTAGGGTTTTTTTAAAATGGGGTATTAAAAATACTATCATGCAACCACCTATCTGCTTGCATCCGGTTGTAGATGTTATCCCAAGCTACCTATATAAACATGCTAAAGTTCCAAGTCATATGCCCCAGTCACCTAACTTAATCAAATTAGCTATTGATCTAAGCACTAGTAATAGAGCACGGTTTCTGGACTTGTCTTAAAAAAATTATGCACGATAGCAAGTACCATATATATAACTAGGCATAAGACTCATTGTAACACCCCAAAATTCACTAATTTTTTAAGCAAAAGAATTTAAAATTGAAAACCTGTGAATTATGGGGATGTTATCGCCACACTTAGTACCAAACCGGTTCTCTCCGACCGTTTTAGTACCAAGTGATAAGGCTAAGAAAAGATTGACATTAAACTCAAACCAATATTTCATAAAAGAACTAGAAGATTATAACATCAAAAATCAGAGTACACGTAAAGAAATGTAATTCATATCCAAAAGGGAAATAAGCTTACAACCGATAAAAGGTTCATTTAAAATACTCAATACAAGTAGTGAATCATAAAAGGGTAAGTCTGATACAAAAGAAATAGCAGAAGAAGATACAATAACAAGAAGAGTGAATTCGGCCACACTACTCTCGAACTTGGAGTCAAGAATGCTCAACACACAGCTCCGCCTGATGTCTCGCCCACCTGCACAAAGTCATAAGGGGCTTCTACTCATGGGAATAAGCAACACCCATGAAAAGGATGATCAGTACCCTAAGTACTGAGTAAGGTAACCGTGCACTAAGGCCAACACATAAAATCACAGAAATAGTGCAGAAGAAATAAAGGAGCATATAGTCCATCATGATAACATAATATCACACAATCATTCGGGTAGATACATAAAGGCCCATTTATAATCCAGATTAATTAATTAATTAATCTCTGATTAGAAATCAATTCACACCATACTTTTTATCAAATCCATGTAGTACGAGAACCCCACTATTATAGTCGGTGGACCAGATACATACAGGGCACATAGCTCCTGACCACTATTATTGTCAGTGGACCAGAAACATACAGGGCATAAAGTTCCTGACCACTATTATTTTCGGTGGACCAAAAACACACAGAGCATAAAGCTCCTAACCACTATTATTCGCTGGTGGACCAATCTAGCCCCGACTCTCATGGTGTTCCACTGTAAGTTTTGTTCAGTTTTGTCTTAGCACAAATATGTTCAGTTTTGTTGAGTACAGAATCCCCCACTATTATAATTGGTGGATCGAAAACGCATAGGTACAAAGCCTGACCACTATTATTCAACGGTGGATCGGTCATATATAAGACATCATGCCCTAACCACTATTATTTGCCGATAGATCGGTCTGAGCCCTGCTCAACAATCTTCCACTTTAAATGATTAATGTATTACGGTGTCTTATTCAAAAGCTTTACCCCATACATACATGAATCACTCCCTTTACACTTATCCTCCAACCGACTCGTACCACATTATGATAACCCTACACCTCCTATCTTGCCCAACAACCCTTCCTCTATACTCAAACTCACACTAGAAATCCAACACTGAAATATGTGAGTCAAGGCCCACTACTACACACCTCCAAGTCCACTTACTTCCTTACTCTAGGGTTTTCCCTAGAAACCCTAATTTAGGCCTAAGTGGCCCATCTTACTCCACCTCACACAACCCAAATCATTTTTAACACTCCATACATCACAACTCATAGATTTCAACCTCATCATTACACTTTAATCACCAAGTACACGTGCTACCACAAAAATCCTAAGTAGCCACACCAAACCCTAGCTCGGTCTCCTACGTACCCTTATATTTCTCCACGTACTATTTTCCATCCACAGTGTTCAAACACCCAAACAACACTTACATTACCTTCCTCACATCCCAAATCAACGTTCCTTACATAAATTTCACTCTCATGCAGACTTTACACATCCCATGCAACCTTTTGAACTTTTCGTGCAAAACCCTAAAACTCCCATGTGAAACCCTAGATTCAACCATGCAAACCCTAGATCCATCCATGCAAAACCCTAGAGTCCACTATACAAGACCCTAGATTCCTCCATGCAAAACCCTAGGTTCATTCACCCTAAACCCTAGATTCAATCCACACAACACCATAGAATTTGCCAAGCAAAACCCTAAGTCCATCCATACAAAACCCTAATTTAGATTCTCCTATGCAGCACCATATATTAGATTCTTCCATGCAAAACCAATGATTCTCTCACTCTTTTATTTTATTTAAAAAACCCCTTTTTATTCTTCCATTCATGTATCATTAAAATATTTAGGTCAACTCACATCTCTTGGTAAACTTATTCCCCTTTGGTCAACTTACTCACCTTGGTCAACTTGTTCCCCTTTTGTCAACTTACTCCTCTTGGTGAACCTCTTTTCCTTTTGGTCAACTTATTTCCTATTTTCCTTTTTCAACCTTTTCCCTACATAATACCACATTAAACATCCTCACATGCATGTCTAGAGGATCATAAACCAATCATCACATACCAAAATATTTCATCACATATACATTATACACATGCCATATAACAACACATGAACACACTTTAACTCCACGCTATACCACACATGAATTAATTATAATGATAAACATAGAATACATAGCATACAAAGCATATAATGCAAATCAACACACATAAGGCCTTAGTAACACCCTTACCTAAATTGACACTGGTCTTAGAGCACGCTCCTACGCCTCCTTAGGGCTTTTGACTGGTCTCACCTATAGGAGGGAAAAGCTAAAGATTAGATTCCCTCCTACCAAAGATACTATTATTCCTAATTTATTCTAAAACTAGGTTTTAAATAAAATAATGACATTAACTAATTACTAACTTTGTTAAAGATATAAGAATTAATAGTAATATTGCAAAAGTTGATAATATAAGGGTTTGAAGACTTAATTCTAATAATAATAATAATGGAAATGGAAATAATACAAATAATAACAATAATAATAATAAGGCATTGCTCAAAAACAAAATAATATAAGGACTTCGACCCCTTTACCAAAATAATAATAGTGATAATAATAATAATAATAATAATAATAATAATAATATGAAAAATAATAATAGAAATAGAAATAAAATGAATGATAAAAACCATAATAATATTGAATAATAATAATAATCGTAATGGTAATAATAATACTAAAAATACTAATACTAATATTAATATTATTCAAAACGGATAATGAGATAAGGGCTTCAACCCTCCACCAAAATAATGCTAATAATATCATTAGGACATTATTAATAAAAATAATAATAATAATAGTAATGAAATAATAATCAAAATTACAAAATAATAATGATGATGATGATGATGATGATAAAATAACCTAAACCGAGAGTAACATAAATTAGGGTTTTTGACCCTACTTCGAAATAGTAAAAATACCATTAGTGATAATAATAATAATAATAATAATAATAATAATAATAATAATAATTTCGAAATGGTAATAATAATAATAATAATAACATTAATAAATAAACTAAAAACTCATAATAATATTGATAATATTAATAATACTAATACTAATAATCTACTCAGCCAAATAGCGTCAGCCCTAATAAGAAATAATAATACTAATAATATTGAACTTAATAATAATAATAATAATAATAATAATAATAATAATAATTACATAATAGGTTAAAATTGAAATAAAATAAAATAAACTTAATTACATAGGGAAAAAGGGTTGAGAGGGTTTAGGGTTCAACCTTAGGCTGGTGGTGACAGGCGGCACCATTAGTGGTGCACGGCAATGGCGACGGTGGCAGGAAAAAGAGAAGAAAAGGAAAAAAGTTGAGGGTTGGGAAAAAGAGAAAGAGAAAGAGGGTGGAAGTAAGGGTGTTTATGGTTTTCTAGAAGGAGAGGAATAGAATGAGGGTGGCAGCGCATGGCAGCAGTGGTGGTGGCCGAATGGGGAAGAAGAAGAGAAAGATAGGAGGAGAGGGAGGAAGAGGAAAAGAAAGGTAGGGGAAGGTAGGGGTGCTCTACAGAACAGATTGAGAGGTGAAGGGGGCACTGGAAGCGGCAAAAGTGGTAACGGATGGTGGTGCGAAAGGTGGCAGGGGCAGAGAATAGGTTGATTGAGAAGAGAAATTTGCACGGATGGGGTGGCTCGTGCAGGAAGAATCGAGGGAGGGGGAAGGTACGGTTGAGTATAGGACAATGAAGGGAAGGCTTAGGTGGGCGGAGTGGGTGGTGTGGTTGGCCGACAACAATGGGGTTAGAGTCTGAAATGGAGGCGGCGCACAAAGTAGGTTTTTTGGGTAGGCAACCAAAGCTTGATACAGGGCTCAATCTAGGGGTATTTATAGGGTTTAAATAAGAGGGTGAGGTATGTGGGACGATGAGGGAATAGGGAAAGTGGGGTTAGGGTTCGTTGGCGACGTTATTTGGCTAGCGAAAATCACTACAAAATTTATGACTTGTGCCAATAGAAATTTAGTCATAGATTTTTTTTCTGTTGGCAAAAATTACTAATACCAATAGATATTTTTTTGTGGGAAATGAAGAAAGTTTTCCCTACAGAAAATTTTTACCTGTTTTTAATAGTATGTTATGCCAACAAATCTTTTGCCTACTTTTATATCTGTGGGCATTAGTAACATTATACCAACAAAACTAATACCCACTCATATATCTGTTGGTATTAGTAATGTTGTGGATTATTCTAGAAAAATTCATACACAATTATGACTTTTATGAAATTCATATGATCTTCGTTTCTATTTAAAAATATATTTCCATTTACGAAAATTATTTAATTTTTTTACAATTCCTTAGAATTTGATATATATATTTTCCAATTTCTTTTAATTATTATTTTGATATTTTATTTCTTTTTCCAAAAGCTATATGATTTTTATTTAAAATATATTTCTATTTTCATTGCGTGTTTTTATTTTAATATTTTAAATTTGTTTCTTATTATAATTTCGTTGTGTGATTAAAACTTTGTTATGGAGTTATATTTCATTAGAAAAAATAAATTATTTTTTATTATAAAATCTCTTTAAATTAGTAAAATCATTTATTGCGACTAATATATTTTTTTATCATTAATCATTAATTTATTGGTCGCTAAAAATGTTCAAATTCCATATATACATATATATGTGTTTTATAATAATTTTTTTTCAAATCTCTAAAATCCAAAAAAATAAAAAATAAAAAAAAAATACTTAAACCCCTCAATTCCTTAAAATTTCTATAAAAAAAATCACTTATGTGCACCTGCTACCCCGCCCTTATATGTTTCTAATTTTCGGCCCCCAACCCCCAACCCCCGTCCCCCGTCCCTTGACCCCCGACCCCCGACCCTAGCCTCCTCCTACTCTGCACCTTGAACCCAGGCCGCACCACCATACTAGCCACCCCCGCTTGAGCACACCACCATACCTGTTGTAGCTCGGCGTCCTCCTCCTCCGGCGGAACAGCAGCCGTCAGCAACGCACGAGGGCAGCCACGGCGTGCCACCGCCCATCCACCTCTAGCGTCACTCGTCACCGGCAAGTGGTCCTTGACCACCAACAACGCTCCAACACCCCTCACTCCTCCAATTTCGCAGCAATTCGTTTGGTATAAATACTCAAACCCTAACTTCTGTTTTGATTAATTTTAAATGAATTAGCTTATGATAAGATAATTTAGTTGTTTAAGTATATATATATATATGCGTGTTGTATGAGTGATTTGGAATGGTTAATTGTATTGGTTATGGTTGATTTGTGAAAATCAGATTTGTCGGTTTTATCCGATTAAGCTATTTTTGATAAATTAAATTTACATTATACTTTAAAATGTCTCTAATTTCATGTTAGAAGTATCAATTTGAAAGCTTTGTGCGAAATTAATCAGAATTGGATTCTTAGATCAAAATTCTTGCAGATTTTATCCGGATTTTTGAATTAGCTTATGATAAGCTAAATTGGTTGTTAGATTATGTATATATGAGTTAGATGATTGATTTGGATGGGTTGATTGTGCTATATATGGTTGATTTATGAAATTTGGATTTATAACCAGGATTTATTGGTATAGCTCGGCTTTGTCTGATTTTAAGCAATTTTTACCAATTGATTCTTATAAGATTCTTTTGGTACTAAATGAACCTGCATCGAGCCACCACAGCAACACACCACCACTGCCAATTCTCCTGTCTGAACACCTAAGCACCGTTATTGCTCCTCCATGTCTTGGTCGAGCTCCTCTTGGTAATGGTAGATTTTGCTTGATATAATCTTCAAACCCTAACTCTAATTTTTTTTATTGAATTTTTGTTAATTAGCTTATGTTTGGCTAAATTAGTTGTTAGATTATGTATATATGAGTTAGATGATTGATTTAGATGGGTTGATTGTGCTTTATATGGTTGATTTATGAAATTTGGATTTATAACCAGGATTTATTGGTATAGCTCGGCTGGTCTTCATGTTTTTTGTTTGTTGCCAAGAATACAACCTTGGAGAGTCCTTGATTTTACAAATTATTTGTTGAAGCCATATATGCATGAACTTGACATAATGTGCAACCTTAACTACAAGGAGCCTTCATTTGGTATTATTGCCTTGTGATATAGACTCATAGGTTTCTTAGTTCTTGGCCCCATATATGGATGCTAGATGATGTTTGAATTAGTGGACAAGGTTTGAGGTTTGATTCCCCTTTCTTAGTGGCCTTGTGATATAGACTCATAGGTTTCTTAGTTCTTGGCCCCATATATTTTAGTTAGGCATAGTTATTTTTGTAACTAAGATTTGCACACATATTTAAGTGTATGAAATGGTTGAATGAAAGGGTCTTTTGTTTTGCCTATTCTCCTCCAATTTTGAGAAAGCCACCGGTTTGGTTTGTACAGACCTCAATTCAACTATTTCTCAAAATTCTTGCATCTTTTATCTTAAGTGTTGTATTGCTTAAGTGGTATATTAAAGTGTATGAACTAGGTTACTTAGCTCATATATTCTTCACTTCACCTCCCTTCTTCTATCTTCATTTTTGGTGTTCCTTTGGAAACCACCATTTGATCTCCTAATTTTAATCTAATTTGTATCAACTATGCATCAGTACATAAGAAACATATTAGAAAAGTCCATGTGTTATATTCACATCTACATCTTATGATGCTAATTTGAATAAGTTAGTAGAAAAATTTCCTCAATACTCCTGTAATGAGGAAAAGTTTCATAATAGAAATAAGTATCTAAAGGCTAAGCTTACACCGATCTATGTTGTTATTGAAAATGTATCGAATAGTGATTTTGTGTAGAATGGAATTTAATATAAATGAGTAGTTGAGGATGGAGTATGGGATAAGTTTATCAAGGTGTGTATTAGAATTTGTCTACTATAATGATTACATTGCTTTAAATCTATTTATCAATTTTGGTTCATTTAGTTAGTTTTTTTTAATATTATTCAAATTAATTTATTTTGGTTTGAGGTTCATCCCATAGTTGTTGATTGGAGAAAAAAGTCCATTATCTTGTATTCAAAAAATGATTGAGCCTTATGTGAAAGATAGAGCATTAAGACATGATGCTTAAATATTGGTAAAAAATCAAGCAAGGAGAAGGTTTGATGCATAACATCATTGAAATTTAGGTAGCTCAAAGGATTAATTAATGACATACATTAGATGATTTTTAAATTAAAAGGTTTACTTCATTTGACATCAACAACAATTCTCATCCTATTCTTGAATTTTCAACTTTAGATGTATATAATGTTACTTCAAGCAATGTAAATGTTTAGGTGAGAAAAAGAAACAAGTGTAATAGAAAATTTGATACATATGCATTCTTTGAGAAATGCTATGATGTATTAGATGCTAGTATTGAGAAGTGAGGTAATCAAATTGCAAACTCCAGAAAAAAGAATCTTCATATTCACCATTCAATATTTTGGCACCAAATCAAAGGTATCAAACTCCAAGAAGTACCCTCAAATATTTAGGATTCCTTATAAGAATGCCATTTTGATACAACTTAATTTTATCTTACAAGGAATCCTGAAGATTTGAGGGTGCTTCTTGGAGTATCAATGGAAGGTCATAAATGTATAGTGTGTGGGACATATAATATAGTGTTAACCTTTTGGATTGTTGAATATTTCAACTAAATTTTTTGTGTTAGGTCTGAAATTATATATGGTTGAATATTTTTTTCTAAAATTTTTGATGGTTGAATATTTTTGTTGCTTGTTCTTTGTTGTTCGGTACTCCTCATGTAGCTCTAGTAATGCATTGAGGTGTTAGTTTTTCCTTGGATTTTATTGATCTTCACTACATTTTTCTTTTAGTTTTATCATTGAGTTGCCTTGTGCATTTAACCCTTTTGTATGCCTTATTATTGGACTTTAGATGTCTTTTGTCAACATTAATACTAAACTGTTAGTACTTGTTGGAGTTTTCCTAACTACCCAATTACTTGTGGTTCTATTACCATTGAACATGTATATTTTTCTAAGGGCCCAATACACGTGCCTCTTTTTATTACATGCTAGTAAGCTTGTTACTTTAGTGTCAATGGTGGTCATTTTGTACTTTTATACGAGATCGTTCATGTATATGATTTTTATTTATTTATTTTGTAAACTATTTTATAGTACTCAAAACATAATCATGATTTATTTGATAATATCATTTTGATCCTGAAAAAGTTAATGGAAAGTAACAATATTGGGGAGGGGGATGGATAGAGAGGAAAAGTAAGGACCAAAAACTATTATGCCCTTTACTTAAATGAGAATTATAAATTTAGATGGAAGGGAGCAGTTATTCACCCATATTTGTATATTTTCTAGCCATGACTATATTATCCAAGATGGTTCCAAGCCTCTTATAGCTCTTCTACAAAACCATCTCAACTACTACATCATCTTACACTTCAATTATGCTGATAAAGTGTGTGATATGTTTTTTGGAGGGGGGTGCTTTGATATATACACCGCCCAATCAAATTTTTCCTATCCATCTTTCTTTTATTGCCAGGTGTATTAAATTAAACTGTGACATTTGGTATGATACATGATAGCATGATTTATATCTCATTTATTTTTTGTTTTTTTGTTTCTTTTTTACCAACTTCTCTCTCCATACAATAAAATATCGGTACCGCAATTACGTATTGGCTGCAATTTTACGGTTTTTGGGTCAGCCGCGACATGAAATTATGAAAATATGGCCATTTTAGAAAATCAAATATAAATCACTGCGATATCGGTGAAATTTCAGATATCGGTCGATATTTTACTTATTGGTCGATATTAGCCAATATTGGCCAATATTTACCGATATTTACCGATGTTTGTTGTGTAAAATAATTAAAAAATTACGCCGCAATAACCGTGACATATAAAATATCATTCATGACAGCCTGATACCGCGACACTGCAATCACGACCGTAACCGCAGTTTTATTGTATGGCTCTCTGTTTAATGGAGGGGAAGTGTTTAGAGTCATTTGACCTTTTTTTACCATGATACATATTCTTTTATTTACCTTCTCCCTAATATTTTAGTTTTCCATCTCCTATGAAATGGCCTTTCCATGTTTGCTTGGTCTCCATGTCCATACATCCAATCTTTATAGCTTAGGCTTTGTATTAAATGGATTGCATTATGAATATAATTTTGTAAATATCTATACAAAGTGATATTCTTTTTGAACTTGATTATTTGACTAATATTGCTTTTGTTAATGGTACTGTTGATTCAAATCTGTACTAACTGAAAATTTTCATGAAGATTACTTGTGCATTATGTTATTGTGAGCTGATAAATTATGTGCATTATTTTCTTAGGGAATACATCTTGATGATTATCAAAGAGAATGTTGAAGGCGTTGAAGTCATTAGAGGTTCCGAACATGATGAGAATGAAGAGGATGGTGTTTGATGTTTTAATGAGATGTCTTGTATGTCAACGTATGTTACAAGTTATATTTATATTATTGTACCTACAAGACTATATTATCACTTTGACAAATAAACTAAACGCTGATGATTATGTATGGTGTACTTAATTGTATATAAGGATAAGGTGTTATTACAGATAAATATTACAACAATAGGTATTATGGACATTATTATCGTTTTACGAATATATATATATATATATATAGGTTAAAAATATGTATAACTAATAATATATATTTGTTGGTAATAGTTTTAGCAATATATATGATTGTGTGGATAATACTTTTAGTCACAGATATCGTTTTGTGGACAATAGTTTTAGTCACAGATATCGTTTTGTGGTTAATACTTTTAGTCACACATATCTTTTTGTGGACAATAGTTTTAGTCACAGATGTCGTTTTGTGGTTAATACTTTTACTTACAAATATAATTGTGGGTAAAAGTTTTACCAACAGATAAATATATGTGGTTATTATCCATTATTCCTATCATATCATATTTATCTATGGGCAAAACTTTTAAGCACAGAGTTTTTACCCATAGTTTTGTCACAGAAAAATATCTGTTGGTAAAACTTTTGCCAACAGAAAAACGGCATTTGCCAACAGATAATGCCCTGTTGGTATAAATGAATTATTTTGTAGTGAATCTAGCTCGTGGTAGAGAAGTGGTTGGCTAGGAGAAAGGAAAACGTGCGAGGAGAGGGGAGAGTTGGTTGGGTCCAACTGGGCTGCGAGTTAACAGGGGAGAGGGAGGAGAGATTAGGCGGATCAACAACATGGTCGGCAGTGGAAATACCGGTGAAGTATGGGGAAGAAAATAGCAAGCTACGACGGGTGGGAAGGGAGGAAGGAAGAAGAAGAAAGAAAGGGTTGGACTAGCGGTCCGGGGGAGAAAAGAAAGAAAAGAAAAGAAGGAGAGACCGGCTGGGTGATAAGGGAAAGATTTATCAAAACGCGGCATTCCGGTCTTGGGCCGTGCCGAAGGAAGAAGAAAGAAACGGGCCGCAGTAGGAGGAGAAGCAGGTCGCAGGAAGGAGAAAAAGAAAGAGGAGGATTGGGCCACAGATAGGCCCAATCGGGGTAAGGAGGAAGAAAAAGGAAAGAAAAAAAGAAAGAAAAGGAAAGGAAAAAGGAAAAGGGAAAAAGAAAAATAGTGGGTTGGGTTGATTAAATTAATTTAAATATTTGGGATATTTAAAAATAAAAATATTTAAATAAAATAATATTTAATTTTCATTTTAGACTAATTTAGGGTTTTTTAGAAGATTTTTCATAAATTCCATTTTAATTAGCAAATCACTCTAATTTTATCTAATTAAATTATTTATAAAATTTATATTAATTTGGCCTTATTTATTTCCTCTTATTTAAATAAAAAAATTAATTTAATTAATTTCTAAAATAAAATCCTTAATTAGTTAAAATACTCAAATTTCTTCAAAATTAAATATTTATAAATTTATTTATTGATTTGTCCTAATTAATTACCTTTTATTTTAATAAAAATAATTTATTTAATTAATTTTTGTAATAAAACCTTATTTAACTATAATTTTTAAAATTAGGATTTTTGGGGCATTTCACTCATCTTCCTCAATATGATCAGATGTAAGTTTATAAAAAATATCATCTAATACAACTATGCTTCCCATCACAAAAGCTAACTTCACCAAAAACTTGGGTTCACCCCATATGTTGACCAAAAGCTTTGTTATATTGCCATCATTAGGAAAATACTCTCTAATACACTCATACCCATGAAGATTAGGATCCATAATGTAATGTGAAATTTTTTGGTATATGGGTGCCACCTCTCAAAAAAAGCGAAGATGAGTAGAGTATTGTGACGGTATAAGTATGTATAACATAGATGCTTTAGGCCTATGGTCTCGATGCAATTTTAGGAAATATCCATGCCAACATCATCAACTGATAGTCTCCTTAAGTTTTTCATCCTTGAATGAACCCTCGGCACAAGGTGTGGATCCCACAACAAAAAGAATATTAGAATGATGAATTACAAGATAAAAATATAGAAACCATTCTGTATAATATTAGAAATTACCTTAGTATCATTCAATATGGCATGTCCCACATGTCCCTTAAATGTAGTGATAAGATTCAAAATAATTGGACCCCTACAAGTAGGTTCAATCAATCTCCAATTGTCATTTGATGCCGACGAGGAAAAATATCCTATTATGTGGGCAGATGTGCTAGTTCCAATGAAATCTCCCTTGTTGGAATCATTATACTTCTCCTCGAATGACATGTTATATGTCTATAGTATAGGGAGCTTTGCCACACTCCATCGTAGCTTATGCTATGGCACCGGCAGTGATTGTCATCTTCGCCACCTTGGTGATAATGGGAGTAACCTGCCTCAAATCTTTTCCTCTACCTCCTCCACTAGCTATATGTCAATAATAACAAAAATATCATTAATAAAAATTATGCATCAGCTTATCAATGGTTTATAGTTTGGGGGTAGGTTTTAAGGTTTAAGGTTTAAGCCTTAGGGGTTATAGGGTTGGGGGGTATAGTTAAAGGTTAAGGGGGTTTGGGGTTTATAGTTAAGGGTTTGGGTTTTAGGGTTTAGGGCTTAGGGCTTAGGGTTTATGGTTAAGGGTTTAGGGTGTATGGATTAAGGGTTTAGAGTTTTGGGTTAGTGTTAAGGTTTGGAGGGTTTGGGGGTTTAGGGTTTTCAACTGGTGTGTAGGGATGTCAATTGGTCCCGGACTTGCCTAGACCTGCTACACCCACCTCATTTTTAGTGGGTTGAGGTCCATAATTTTGGGACCCGATGGGTCTGGGTCTATATGTACCTAAATGGGTTTGAGTTTGGGTCTAGTAGTTCCAAACCCAAACTCGACCATCTAGTCCCATTTAGTATATGTGTGTGTATGTACATATATAAATACATACTAATATTATGTTTGTCATCATTGTCATAATCTTATTTGATCTCATTTTTTTAATTCTATTTTTGTATGTTTACTTTATAAGAAATATTTATAATATTGTATTATAAAAGAATTAAAAAAACCATTTTAAAAGTTAAAGTAACTATTTTAAAATATTTATTTTTTCACTTTGAGGATTTTTTAAACAAAAAACATATATTCGGTTATATAAAATATAAATCTATTTGTATTTAAATAGATTATTGATTATTTTTAAAAAAAATAGTCAAACTTATTTAGGACTCGTTTACCCGTTAGACCCAATGGATCTAGGTCTGGGTTTGGTTCTAGGTAATATAAACGGGTCCGGATCTAAGTCTAGTTGGACCTGACCCAGACCCAACCCATTGCCATCTCTACTAGTGTGTGATCCGTTTGGGGCAAAGTGTGACGGGTGATCTAACTAGTGGAGGTGAAGGCTAATGGGTGAACTATCCACTAGAGGAGATTTTTGACGGGTGAGTTATCCGCATGGAGATTATTTGGAAGGGTGAGTTACTTGTTTTGGAGGCGGGGAGGTCTAACTAGTGAACTTTATGTAGAAACTGCTAAACAAATTGGGTCTTGTTATGAGTTAATGATGGCTCTTGGGTTTATCTCCAGCAAAAGAGAAAATATAAGAGATGATGAAGTGGGAAAATGATTTGATATTCAAGTAACCCTTGAAATCAAATACTTACAATCACCACTTAAAGTAACATCTCTTAAGATAAAGATTGTAAGATTTTTGTAAAACTCAACAAACCATGCACTAGGTTGGTTGAAATGAAAACACACAACTTGAGAGTCTAAAGAGTACTCAAAGGCTTCCTCTTTCATTCCTCTTTATACCCATATAAGAGTGTAAGAAGTTGATAAAATTACAACCAACCCTTAGGTAACCATAAGGGTTCGACTTAACCAAACTCTGCTCTAATGCATGCTAACTATGGTAGGACTCAAACAATTAGTATAGGAGCTGATGTTTTGAGACTCCCATCATCTGTTTTCCATGCACTTGTTGTTACATTAGGTTTACAACATAATAATTAGGACTTAGGAATCATAAATTATAAGAAAAAGAAAAACTAGTACTGTAATACCCCAAAAATGTACTACTGAAAAATTTCATTTTATTAAAAGAAAATGGTGGAAGCATAATGCAAAGACCATGAATTTCAAGGATATTACTGCCACACTTAGTACCAAACCGGTTATTCCTACTGTTCCAGTACCAGGTGCTAAGGCTAAAAGAAATAGAACATGATTTATACAAATTCAATTTAAAATAGAGTAGCACACTAGAATCTTTACAAAAGATATAGAGTGATTACAAGAGTAAAATCATTTACCAAAGAATTAAAAAGAGTGGGAGAAATACCCTAAGGATTTTCTGAATAATCCTTACTCTCATACCCAAGCCCTCTTGAATAGCACCTGCAGTGGACCTGTAAAGGACACTGCCCCTTGAATAGGCAGGGGGCCACGAATGGAACCCTTCAATACTATGATACTGAGTAATCCTTTAAACTAGATTAAAAGGTAGGCCCATATGTGACATATAAAACATACACAATACGAGATGATAGCATACAAAGCAATACATCATTCAACACCACACATACAACAAGAGAAGTATAACACAACATCCACATACTTAACAATTCCATCAAGGGAGACATGCATCAAGATCGAACTTATATTATAACAGTAAATCATAATAATGATAGTACTCTTTTGGTCTCAATCCATTAATAAATATTAGTACTCAAACATCATCACTTGAATTACATTCATGTGAGGGAACCCTACTATTATAGCCGGTGGACTGAAAACATATAGGGCAACACGCACCTAACCACTATTATTTGCAGGTGGACCCATCTCTAGGGCAAAATGCTCCTGGCCACTATTATCGCTAGTGGATCAGTTTGGGCCCGACTCACATGGTATTCTACTAGAAGTGATTAGTATTTTTCATGATTTATTCACATCTAAGATTTGTTTTATTGAGTTCAGGACCCCCACTATTAAAGTCGGTGGACCAGAATACACATACACATATTCCAGAACAAAGCGCTCTTGGGCCACTATTATATCTGGTGGATTGGTACATATATACATCTTCTAGGTTAAAACGCTCCTGGGCCACTATTATAATCAGTAGACCGGTACACATAATATAATTCATCTAGGCCTAACTCAATCATCTTTTATTTCACATTATTAGTGTTTTTCCTTTTAATTAGCACAACAATTTCATTTATTTGCCTCAAGGGGGAGATCAAGAACCCGGAGACGCAAAGGTACACTAGTCATACTAGCGCATACAAGCGACTCGATACCCTTTAACCATCAACCTAGGGACACAAAGGTACCCTAATCATAATAGTGCATACAAGCTACACAGTACCCCTACCAACAAGGACACCTAATCCATAAGTATGCATACCCCCTAAATAGGTCTATAGAGCTAGATAGAGTAAGATGTAGGGTTTGGCTAGGACAATAAGGTACACCAACAAATACCAAAATAATCGTGGGCTAAACCACGTCTTTAGGGTAGCGACCCCTAAAGAGCCACCATTCCCAATCTCGAGGTCTTCCACTTTAATTATTAGTGTCTTAATTAAGGTAACCACGAGAAGCACAACAACCACATACTTATTCACTTCCATTTGTTTCTGATATCATTAAACAATCCTTATTCATACAATTATCCATGATAACCTAAAGGAATCACTAAGGCCGTCACTATCTCATCCAATTCTAATTCAGAATTTGTTTCCATTTTTTCACATGCCATAGGAGTTATCATATCATAATCACATTACTAGCTTAGAGTATGGTTATTTCACATCGAAGGATCATGGCACACATAACTCTAACATGCCTTTAATTCACACCCAACACCCAATACCATGCGTGATTAATTATCAAGACACATCCTTCATGAGTATAAGAATAACGCCATACCACAACCTTAATTATCCATCCAATCCCAAGTCAGGCCATGTCCTTGTAATACTTACTGATTGTCAAATACCCTTATCTTACTATTTAATGTTACTTGAATCTTATTATGATACTCCGTTAATCTATTGACATGTTAGATATAAGTTACTGATTTACCCTTATCATCTCTATAAAATTACCGAAATACCCCGTACTTGTATAATTATTAAGTTATCCCTCTTTACTTGCCAAATTACCATATTACCCTCCATATTGCATAATTACCAAATTGTCCCTTACTCGTGTTAGGTTACCAAATTATCCTCCATGCTTATTAAATTACCAACTTTATCCCCTTATACTTGTTAAGTTACCAATTTACCCTTTCAGCGGGTTAAGTTACTGTATTACCCTTTATACTTATCTAAATTACCAAATTGCCCTTAGGCCCATTAAATCACCACTCACCCTTCATATTGGTTACACTTGTCAGATTTTCCATCAAGTTGATTAGATTACCCAATTGCCCTTCTCCATTATTATAATTACCAAATTACCCTTTTAATTGGTTAAATTACCAAATTGCCCTTCTTTATTATTATAATTACCAGATTGCCCTTTTAATTTGTTAAATTACCAAATTACTCTTCTCCATTATTATAATTACCATTTTGTCCTTTTAATTGGTTAAATTACCAAATTGCTCTTCTCCATTATTATAATTAACATTTTGCCCTCTTTATTATTATATTTACTATTTTCCCCTCTTTCTATAAATTATCAAAATGCCCTTCCTTTACACTAATTTACCATTTTACCCTTTTACTTTATTAAATTACCATTTTATCCTTTATTTATATCAAATTACCATTTTACCCTTCTACTTCATTAATTTACTATTTCACCCCTTTACTTTACAAAATTACAATTATACCATTTCTTTATACTAATTTACTAAAATACCCCTCTCCTTTATTAAATTACCATCTTACCTCTTTACTTTATAAAATTTATCAAAATACCCCTTTCCATTATATTTAATTCACCAAAATATTTTCTTACACCCAAGAATTACCAAGTTATCTCCTTTCCATGTAAAATTACTAAAATGCCCTTCTTCCTTGTCCATTTACCATTTTATCCCCTTTACTCTTATAATTTACCATTTTTTCCTTATTATACCACTTTTACCAAAATACCCTCACTATATAAAATATCAATATTAATGCTCCATACCCGTCATTCAAACTCCACCAACTATTATTAATTATCATTAACACATATTAGCACCTACCACACACATTTTTAGGCCACACCTTTTGCACGTGCAAAAATTACCAAAAAGCCCCTAGGGCTCATATTAATATTACTTATGCACCAATAACCATATTAACATATCATATCATACATATACTTTTAACCTCATTTTTAACAACAAAACACCTTCCTTAAGCATTATTTCTACACATGACACCTAAATTAGCATGCTTTCTCTTTTTTTTCTTTTTTTTTTCTTTTTTTTATATCAATCAACATATGCAACTAAAACATTATACTTAACAACACATATTATGTATATACACATATTAAAACCCTAATATGCTAGCATACGTATATCCATACGTTTAAGTAGGCTTTAACGGTTACCTTGTTTCCCGCAAAAAAAATCAAACATTACCGGTACCTTAGTTAAAAATTCAAGCTTTAATTAGTAAATATCAATACCTAAAAATTGTATAAAAAATTTACATAATAGAAGTAGAAAATGAAAGGAATATTTTTTTATCAAAAGCTTAATTAAATATATACTAATATTAACCCTTATTGTACCTCAAAATTTAGCCAAAATCATCAAAGGAGATCAGCAAACTCACCCTACATGCAAAGAGTAAGGAAGGAGGGAGGAGGGTCAAAGAGGAGAATGGGCAAAGGAGATGGTGGCTCGATTAAGGGTTTAGGGGTAAGAAGAGGGTAGGTGGAGGGGAGTTAGGGCAAGGGTTGGGTGTAGGGTGGGTGGGGGTGTAGGTGGTCGAAGATGGATTATAGGCGGCCAATGGTGGGGAGGCGGCGGCCGCAAGGCTGTAAAGTGGGTTGTAAAGGTGGTAGAGGTGAAGGAAAAGGGGAAAAGAAGAAGGAAAAGGAGACACTGCAAGGTTGGGTTTTGACCAAAGGAGGGCGTGGGGTGGTAGAGGAGGTTTCAGGGAGTAGGTTAGTGGCTTGAGAGGCAGTGGAAGTGGCAGACGGTGGAGGAGCAGGGTAGAGGCCAAGAAGAGGGGAAAGAAAAGAAGAGGAAGAAGGGGGATGCAGGGGCTCAAGGGGGTGGCTTGGTGGTGCAAGGTAGTAGTAGGGGTGGTAGTAGGTGGTGTAGGTGGTTGGTAAGGCAATGGAAGTGGCAGTTGAGGGTAGTAGAGCAAAACAAGGAAAGGAAAAGAGAAGAGAAGAAGGGAGAATGGGGGGTTGGGAGATAGAGAAAAAGGCCCAAACATGGCAGAAATGAAGAATGAGAGAAGAATAAAAAGGAGAGGGAGAGGAAGTGAGGTAGGGCACTGGCTGGGAGGTTGTGGTGGCAGGTGTAGGGTGGTAGTTGCAAGGAGAGGGAGAAGGAAGAATGGAAGGCATGTGGGGCTAGGGGTGCAAGTTGTGTTTGGTCCAAAAATGGGAAGAAAAGGATAGGGGAGGGAGCAAGGTGGCAGACTGTAGAGGGAAGGTGGTAGGGATGATGGTTGCAGGTTGAAGTTGCAGGTGGCGTGCTCGCTGGTTGGGGATGGAGGAAGAAGAAGAGAAGAAGAAGAAAGAAAGAAAAGGGAAGGAAGGTCGGTCGGGTAGGGAGAAAAGGAAAGACGGGCTGACCCACTCTCAAGGGAGAGGGGGAGAAAAAGAAAGGAGATGGGCTGGCCCAGTCGGGGGGACAGGAAGAGAAAAAAAGAAGAAGGGAAAAGTGAGTTAGGGTGGACAACATAGGAAAGGAGAAGGAAGGGAAGGAGGTAATGGGTCGGGCAGCGACCTAACACAAGGAGGAAGGAAATGCAAGCCTAGCGGGCCGAAGGAGAAAAAGGAAGAAAAGGAAAAAAGAAGGAAAAGAAGAAAAGGAGAGAGAAAAAAATGAAAAATGAAAAATGGGGAGAAATAAAATAAAATAATTTTTGGAAGAATATAATTTAATATTTTTGATAGATAAATTAATTTAATAATTTAATTTATTATAATTTAATATATTGTTTTTAAAAAGGTTAATTTTAGAAAAAATATTGGCTTAAAAAATAATTTAAATAAATGAGTATAATAAAATAACAAGATATTTATTTTAATTTATTAAATATTCATATCCATTTTCATATACTCAAAAATATGCAAAATAATTAATTTAAATAAATTTAAAAGTTAATTTATCCAAAATAAGGGCTATTTATTAAATTATCGGTTTTTAAAATTTGGGGTATTACAAGTACATTACTCATGCATTAACTAGATGGAAAAATAAACCTTCCCCAAGACCCCCATTTGGCTGGCTATTTTGACTACTTTTTAGGACATTAAATCCCCTTAATTAATGCTAATTGAGGTCTTGGAAAACACCAAAACTTAACTCCAAAATCTGCCGCAAAAGGGAAGTTGTTGCATGCTTGTGATTTTCGAATAATGTGTGCTCCATGTGTTGATTTTTGCTGGATCTTGGCTGAATCTTGCATAGCTTTTTAAGCCATATTTTTGCGCCATATTCAAGAAATAATGAAGCCAAAATAGGTGGCGATTTGATGGCTTATAATTGTTGTTGTATAGCTTAAATGGTTCCATATAATCTAGCTGATATTTTAGTCCAATTAAGAATATTTTTTTATTCTCCCAACTTAGAAAAATTTATGAATAGATTATTGTCATCACATGAGGGGGATGCTCTTGCATTAGAGCTATTCATTGGTAGTTATGACTACCGGATAAATCACCCACCAATGATACTATTTCGCCCTTGAATTCCATTAATATTGTTCGAAGCTCAGTTTTAGTCCAAAATTGCAACACATTTACTAATCTAAATTCGATCTATGTATAAAAACACTAATTTCAATCAAATAATAAATATAAGGATAAAAATGCAACAATAAAATCTTATACATATAGCTACTTCAAAAATCATAAAAATTAACCAAAAAAAATGATGAAATCCTACATACCTTTAAATGTAGAATGTATTGAGATGTTAATTAAAGTTTGATTTCTTGAATTGATGGAAATTTTGTGTGACTGTGTAAGGAGTTGAGATGACAGAGAAGAGAGAAAAGAAATAAAATGAGATAAAAGTGGATGAGAAATAAGAAGGATAAAGTTGAAAAGGATAAAAATTTTGGAGGGTATATGGGTGTGTATTTAGTAAAATGGGTATGTAAGGAAAGATAATGCTGCTTTTATGTTAAATAATTTCTAAATACTTATATATATAATATTTTACTAATTACTATATCCTTAATTAAAAAATTCAACAATTAATGGATGAAAGAAAAAAGATGAGAGGGAGTAGTAAGAAACATACATCTTACTTCTGCCATCAATTTCTATTTGGTAATTAGATCGCCTTTTTTTTTTGTCAATGTACAATCAGTTTTTGGGTACATAAAACCTACTAATGTTTACGGGATTGATTGCATAACAGGTCCAAAAACTTGATTGGACCGGTAAGGTGACTAGTTCCCCGATCGGACCAACTGTTTTGGTCCAGTTTTTGAATACCGTCAGTCTAGGTTTGTATGTGAAGTAGATGAAGACAGGTGGACAATTATGATCAATAGCTATGAGAAAAGAAGAAATCTTCCCTATAGAAGAAGAATAGATACTAAATAGAAAAGGCATTTATTTCTACATAGGCAGTGTGATCAAGTACTATAGTATATGTTCTCACATAGCATTACCAAAGCCTTCCCTATATATATATTTATGGCAGGTTTTGAACTTGGCTGCTTATTCTATTCCTACCATCGGTCTTAGATTATAAAAATTCATCCATGTCCTTTCGCTAATATATATGTATGTATGTACGCATGTATGTATGTATGTATGAATGTATGTCCAGCCTTACATAAAAATTATCAACTCAGTCACATTGGACCGATCTGATTCTACATCGTTGCAAACACCTCGACTTTCTTTGATATAAAGACTACATAAACAACAAATAGCTCAAATAGCATATAATCTAAATTTCAATGTAATCCAATATTCAATTTTAGCTTTAAAAATTTTCATTTAAACTCATATCAATCCAATCCAGTTCTTCACCATTTCACACCCCCTATTATTGTAAGGACCATAGTTTTAAAAATCAGACCGATAATCAAATCGGTATCATAATTAATTTACTGATTCAATGGTCGGATCAGTGATTTAGACTGGTCGGATCAATAGCATATGTTAAGTTCAAAAATAAAACTACACATGAATTTAACCGACTCTCAACCAATTCAACCAATCGATTTTTTTACTAATTCACCAATCTTCACTAGTCCAACCGATTTTTGATTGATTTTTACTAATTTTAAAATCAATATATAATATCCACACAATAACCTAACCAATTCACTAATTTTAATACTATAGCAAGGACTACATAAAGGGCAATTAGCCCAAAAAAAACACAACTCATAACACAATAATCCTTAAATTAGTCAATTCTAGCCATTTAACTCTTTATCATTTAAAAATATAAGAAAAAACTTACAATCCAATACACCGGCATTTGGCCTCAATATGATTTTCTCCTATCCAAACTTTTCACGTACGCCATATATTTTGCATAACTTCATGTTAGTACCTTCAACATAATTTTATTTTTACTTGAATACCTAAATAGTAAAAATAACCACATTTTCTTTCGCTTGTTAGACATACCAATTCACTACATACAAATCGTGGTCCTAACATTCAAAATTCAGTAGAACACTACGCAATAAATACTTTATGTTAATTTGCCATATCTTCTAACTAAAAATATCATATATTGAAAACAAAGATTCACTGTCCAAAGAACATTTCCCGGCGCAACGACGCGCGCACAAGATAGTGTCCAACTCTCAATCAATCGTTTGAAAATAATTAGTACTGCACACGCAACTATTCACTATATATGATCTATATGCACCTAAATTACCCTGTCACGTGTCAAACTGTATCAAAAGATATAAAAATGTGTAAACAAATTGTACACCCTCGGACGGTTCAAAAAAATGGAGTAATAAAAACTACCAAAGCCACATGAGAGGAGGAAAGGAGAAGAAATAGATTAGAGCTAATTACAGGAGCTATTGGAACACAAGACTAAATGATCGGCAACCGAGGCCCTGTAGTAAAGCAAACTGGAGCAAGCTAATCGGGACTGGGGAGTGAAAGGGGCACAGGCAGCAGCACAAGCGTCCCAAACACGTGGATCACCCGAGTCCCTTGACAGCGGAGCATATAGCTCAGAAGACGCTTTCCTCATTTCCCATACCGAGTCCTCTTGCTGCGCTTCCTAATTTTAGAAAAAGGATCACGCCAATTCTTGTATGGATCAACCCAGTATCTGTCTTCCTTCACCGCTTTATCCCATCTCTCCTTGAAAGTCTGCAGCTCTGATGTTGCTTGCCTCCTTATCTGCTCATCAGTCAGATACATCAACACTTTTTGAGAGCGTAACCCACTCTACTACGTCACAGTACAGTACTGATATGGAAGTATGGATTGAAAAGCAAATGCAGGTATCACCGCCAACGAACAAAACAACTCCACATGCAGATATAAGGAAGCCCAGCTACACTTACCATAACCCGTGAGTCAACACCAGTACTTTTCTGCACATTAACAAGAAAGCGAGTGCAAAATGTAAGCATCCGGCAGCTGCAATTAGGATGCAAGCAAGACAAGGAAGTTGATTACCTTTGATGATTCTTCAGAACTTGAATCCTGCATGAAGTTGCACCACGAGAAAGAAAACAAAATATATATATGAAATGCCAGTTAGCAGAACTCATTATAAATCATACATACTGCAGACAAAAGAAAAGAAAGCTCTTTATTCATGACAAGCGGCAGCTCAATAGTAACAGAGAATCAGCAGGCCCCGGTAAAGATGGCAGAAGCCAAGTAACATGGAGTGGACTCTACGGAAGACAATACAAGATTCAGAAAAAAAATTGCATGGATGCCAAACTGACCTTCTTCATTGGTCCACCTCCAAGAGTTTGAATGCCTTGGTGAACTATATATTCACTATCAATAATCCCTACTCTCCGGGTCCGATCTCCCTGTATAACGCAATATGCTCATGATCAGAACTTGTAGCGATACAAAAAATAGCAAGCAAGAGGATGCACTGAACTGCATTGGGTTCATCTTAATCATAACAATTCAGTATTGAAGCATGAAGAGTAGCATATATTATCACAACTAATAGTATATAACAATTAATGGCATGGGCTAGCAAAAGTTGACCCGACCCAACCCAACCCTCACAAAACCTGACCTGACCTAACCCGATAAATTCATCATCTTAACCCGACCCAAAACCAACCTAACGCTAACCAGAAGATAAGTGACACAACCCATAACCCACCATCAACATGACCCATTATCAACCCAACTCGATTCGACAAAACCAAATTTAATATTAACCGGTTATAAAAAAAAATACATGTCTTATTATTTATTTAAAACTTTTAAAAACATATTATTACTCAAATTTTACTTATTTTTCTTACTTTTATTGGGATCTTACTTATTCACCAATTATATCCTAATTTTACCCTTTTTTTTGCGTAAAAACACAACATTAAAAAATCATAATAATAAACAAATAACAATTAATAACACATTATTAATCACATACTTACATGAAGTTAAACTTAATGCTTGTCTATGAGATTAATGAATTAGATTAATTTTGGTGGTCAATGTTCGATTTGACCCAAATCTAAAGTGATTCAATCCAAGATTAACTCAACCCAAACCCATTCTGACAAGTTAACCCAAGCCGGACCCGTCAAATTAACTCAAACACGAGCTTGCTAGGCTCAAACCCAACCCAAATACCTAATAAGGATGTAAACGAGGCATACTTAGGGGGGGTACGCATATACCCATACCCGATAAGAATATCTGTACCCCGAATAGGTATCCACCAACACATCCATATCCATTAGATATTTGTTACCCAATGGATAATCCGTTTACCATTAATAGATATTATCCAAGGGATAAATTCATTATCCAAAAGATAAACCCATTTAGAGTTAAGCCAAATAATAATTTTAATCTTAATTTATAATATATTTATTTTAAAATTATGGGTATATATCTGATAAACAGGTACGGATATGGATATCCTATGCCATATCCATACCCGAACCCGATGGGTATTTTTTTTCATCCTCTAAATCCGTTTAAGTATTCGACGGATAAAACCCATTAGATTTCGGGTAAAATTCACTCCGTTTACATCCCTATACCTAACCCAATAAACTAACCCCAAATAATCTGAACCCGACCAGATAAATTAACCCGATAAAATCTGAATCTACAACAACCCGAACAATAAGACGACCTAAAATGACCCAACCTAACCTACAACCGACTCGCAAAGAAAAATAACTCGCAAATAACCGACCCGATAAACCAAACTCGATTACCACCTATAATCGTATCAACATCAGGAAACAAATACTCCCTCCATATAATAATAAAATAAAATAAAAGTTGTCCTACCACTAAATTTTTATATTAAAAAAAAATCACCATAGAAAAGTCGAAACATTCTTCCACTCTTACCCTCGTTTTTTTCCTTCATTATCTATCCAATGAAGTATGTAAGTAGAATTTTAAGACATTAAAAAGTGCGCACATTGTTAAAATTATATTCTTTTTTACATGCTGTGACATGAGAGCTCAACAAGACACGCTGAAAACAAGCCAAAGACTAATGACAGAAACAACCATATGAGATCCGCTGATAAACAAATATCAGCTACTTGATCACAGGTTACATAACTAGTAGCACAGAATATATGTATTTGGCATGATGGCCTAGAAAAGAGAATAACCAATACCTAAACTCAATTTATTATTACAAAAAATAAATAAATAAAGGGATTGCTTTGGTTGGTTCCTCTAGATTCTTTTATCAGGCAATTAATATTTGTGCATGAGCATGTAGACCTAAATGCCACCATATGATGTAAGCCTTCCTTTTTTTGAACATTTGAAGTTATTAAGTAAAGTTGTTATATGAGATACATGAGTTTTCCTAAAAATAGAAAAATGTGTGTGTATGTGAGAGAGAGAGAGAGAGAGAGTAACATGGAGAAAAACAATGGAATCAAAGGGCAGTATCTGAACAAAAAATTATAAAGTACCTGTGCACAATAACCAATCTTCATATCTAATCCCCAGCCATGAACAAGATCATTCTGAAACAAATGAGAGACTAGTTGACAAAAATTACATGGAAACCACTCAGAACTCACACTAATACCAAAGAGCTTAATTGTTAAGAAGTCACACTATCACAACTCACAAGGGCTTAGTTTTTATCAGGTCTCATCAAAACAACCATCAACAGGTGTATCAAATTTGATAAAGCTTCTGGCTTTAATAAAGCCCAGAATAATTTTTCAAATTCATCTTCATAGATTTTGCAAGCCCGTGTTACTTCAAATTCAATCACTACAGCTTTCTTAACCTAACAGAAAGCTATTTAGCCCTTCAAAATGAAAAATTTAACATTTATCATGATAGCGCGGGTTTACACAGTATGAGATTCAAACCAAGCATATGCAACCAAGCTCTAATCTATGAACATAAAAGAGTTCATACGAGTAACAAGCTCATATGTACAGGAAATCATATTCTAGTATTCAATTCTTCTCCAAGACAATGAAAACTAGGATTATCCTTGCACATTTTTTAAACATCAACAGACCAGTGATTAGGACCAAGTTTGACAACGTCATGAATTATTTGGGCAAAGAGAATAAGCTTTCCAAAGCATACAGAAAACCTGAATGAGATGCCAAGTGCAACGCCAAGCAGCCCTTGAAAAAACTGGTGCCATACCCTCCACCCACCTGCAAATACATTTATATTGAGAAACATGATACCAAAGTTCTTAGAATCAGAATTCTACCAATGAGATCCACAGAATAATATCATAAAATCAGATCATATGATCCTATATCATCACAAAAATGTAACTAAAGCATATGCTATAAATAACAAATTTGAAGTTAAAGAACACCAAAAACAAATTCTTAAGCTCTCATGTAGTCAATTACTAAGTTAGTGTTACTTACTAGCAATAGCAACACAAAATGTCATACTGCTTTTACAAAGCAAGAACTAAATTACGACAGCAATGACCCAAAAAAAAAAAGGCAAAATAAAAAATGGAAATCAAATGAAATGAGAGAAATTACCAACATTAATAATTCAACATGGAGTTAGATCCAAAATAATAAGTATGGAAGAGTATACATCTCATTGTACTCTAAACATAAGTTGTTAGCTTCTGGAAAAAAACAAATAAAAAACAAAGAACATGGACAGTTATGAGGGCAATTTTACGATATATGGGCAATGTCTTTCATCAGAGAATCAAAACCCAAAAAATTATTACATCGGCTTCCAGCATTCAAGTGAAGGCAAAAAAGAAGTACGGTTTACATACATACACAATAAGTTGATATGTGAACTCTTTTCTGAGATCTTCACATGTTGAACTCTGAGCCCAACATAAAACTATTTCAAGCCCCAGCTGTTTTGACTCTTCCTCATTGGTCTCTTGAACATTACTGGTTGCCTTGAGAGAAACTCTTGCTCCAAAGGGATTCTAACTTGTTGGATTAAGAAAGACTAAAACAATAACTTTTTGATCGGATAGTCTAGGAATGGAATCTTTTATTTACGAAAAATACATTTCTTGTGTAGTGGCCATCTTCAGAAAGGCTAAAACTGAGGCAGGCTGTGTCGGACTGAGACTTTATCACATGAAAGTTACAATGAACCTATTACTAAATAAAAAAGGAAGCTTACCGGATGGAATGGAAGTAGGAGAAACCTAGCACCAGAATGACTCACCCATTCACAATCAAAGATTTTTACACTAACCAGGGTGTGTTACTACCACATAACGGGAAATTCCATGATTAGCGAGTAGTAGAGAACTGGAAAAGGAAGTTTCATTCTCCAATAAATCAATCTAAAGCAAAATTCTCAATCACGAAATGGTATCCCTTTGAATCTGACTTAGAGAAGGTTTTATGAGCATCGAGGCATGTGATGAGGCTTTTTTGGTTGGCCTATCTTGTCTTTTGTGGAGGACTTCTAATGCTGCCGCAAGATTGCCATGAGCTAACGCTCTATAAACTAATTCCTTAGCAAATGAATATGAGCTATACTCCCAGCAGGCCGATCCTTCTATTCTAACAACAAACTTGCATCTATGGTCTTCATTAGCCTGGGCAATTACTTCTATTCTAACAACAATATTGCATGGTCTTCTTCAACTACAAAGCCTTCTTCTCGGTCAAGAATTTGTAAGTTGAACCAAAACTCGGCCTATGAGCATCAAGGTAGGATTTTCCACTTAGGGCAACCAATCATGTCCCAATTTTTAGTACTAAACGGGGAATGAAACTAAGAAGAGACCCCAACCAAGTAAAAAATGCAAATTAATTATGCCTGCGTGATTAAGCACCTAAGATTAGAGTCCTTCCTCACACTTAATCAAAGCACAAGCCTTTTCAACAACCCAAAGAAAACCCCGTGCCATTATGTGCAACCTTAATCCCAAGCTTGAGAGCTTTTATTAGTATTAAAAAAAAAGACCTAAAACCAATTGCCTCCTGCTGTTGTTTAAGGAAAAAAGGTGTCACCTAGCCCTATTCATTCCTCATAGCTCAAAGGAAGTCAATTTGAAACTCATATACCTAGAGTTAATGCTAGGCCAAATCAACAAATGTGAACAAATGAAAGTGAGATCCTAAATATATATAGATAGATATATATAAAGTGAGACCCTAATGCTAGCATCTTTTTCATCTTATACATGCTTTAGGAAAATGTTGAACCTAAAAACTAAAATGTAATATAATTAGAGCTATTAATGAACTAAGCTGGCGCTCAAACTTTTTGGGCTCTGCCTGTTAAAGGTTCGACTCAACTTATTTATTTAGTTAAACGAAGCTAAAAACAAGACTCGGGCTTGTTTACATTACAAAAACTCGTGACTTGGCTCCTTTGTTACAAAAGCCCGCGAACTGACTCAGCTCGACTCCTTTATAAACGAATCGAGCTTGACCTTCATTTTTGGGCTCGTTTATTAAAAGAGTCGAGCCTAAGCACAAGCCCAAGCCCACCTTGGCTCGGCTCATTAACAACCCTAAATATAACGATAAAGGGTTGGTCACTCTCCTTAAATTCACAAAGAATTGAGTGACTCATTGCAATTATCTGTGGCTTTTGATTCTCTTCTTTTGAAATATAGATCTTCTCCTCCATGGTCTATCAATCTTCCAACCTTATTCCCTACTACCTCTAGTGCTCGATTGTTTGATAGAGATGGATCTACTTTCATACGCACTTGTTGGCTAGTTCAGAAGGCTTTAAGGGGAACCCTCTCACTTCAAATCTAGCAGGCTTACATAAAGTCAAAAACCCATAAAAAATAAAATTAAAAAAGAAAAAGAAAAAGAAAACACCACATGCATTTTCTTCTTCCTTGACTTGTACAGGAGTACTCCTTTTTCTCCTTTGGTTTAGATCCTGCCTATACGCATTTACTCAAAAAGAAGCTTGTTCAAAGGAAGTACTATGACCTCAATCAATATCTCAAAAAGGACAATGCTTTATGTGCAAGATCAATCTTATGTTTGAGATAAAGCAATCTAATTTTCCACTTGATCCAATATAGGAACTTAAAGAGTACAGAATAAACAACTCTTTTTTATGCCCCTAATAGAGCTAGTAAGAAATGAACCATTTAGAAAGAGGTAGGAATTCTCATTAGGGCTGGTGACAAACTAAGTCAACTTGGCTCGATAATAGCTCAGTTCATTTATTAAATAAGCCGAGCTCGAGCCAAGAGAGCTTAGGCTCGTTTGTTCGCGAGCCGGCTCAAATTTGGCTCAAGCTCATATCAACTCGTTTGTTTATAGGATGAGCTTATATAGAATTTACTTAATAAACAAGCCAAATAGTTAAATGAACTTTTAAATAAGTCGAATAGTTATTTGAATTGATTTGGTTTGTTTAACTTTTAAATGAGCCGAATAGTTATACGAGTTGAGTCATGAATCGAATCATGATAAACAAACCAATTTGATTTGTTAATTTATTTATTTTTTTAAAGTTTAATGAACCATAGCTAGTTTCAAACTCAAGCCACATTTGAACATGAAAAAAACTAAACTTACCGAGCTCGAGTTGGAGGGTATTTAGGTCAACAATCCTAATTCCCATCTTGCAACGAGACCATGGCGATTCTTGCATCTTTATATGAACTAGAATTATAATCTAAGACTCAAATTTCTAGATTATTTAAGTTTATCCTGCAATTCTATAATGTGGCATCATCATCCTCCATGAATGTGGCACCTAATTGGAGGGGAAAAAAAAACCATAAAATCGGTAGTAGCAACAATTACAATGCCTCAACATCAAACTATAGTGAACGATAATATTATATTGTGGTTGTCTTTTTATTTACAATAGAAGTTAGTAAATAATGGTTTATTTTGGCAAATTTTGCCCGATACATACACATGCAATTTTATTTTCATGTCGCATATTGCATATTTGACATTTTGTGTATCAGTAGGCCACAATCGACATATTGGCTAATATTCTATTTCAAGGTCATTCAAGGTTGCACAAGGACGTTGAAAACGAAAAACAACAATTTCAAAAATATATATATATATAACATAAACAAATGTACTTTGCGGGAAAGCAGACTAGGAAATGAGATATAGGGAAATGTTTCTGGCATGAAAAATGTCCAATCAACAGATTTTCCATACAAAATAGTGATCTATATCAAGTTTGAAAGTCCATGCCTTCTTTTTGGGGATAAAGGAGGCCAAAACAATCGTGCTTTGACAAAACTCAAGTGCCCTCTAGCTCTTAAAGGTCAATTCACTATCTTCAAGAAATGACTACTTTCTTTTATCATTTCATGTGTTTCCATGAAAGGAAGAAAAAAAAAGACCGGGTTATTCAATGTCATTCCTACCCCATGTTTGTGAACATAACCACTATAACAATGTCAAAACACATAATTTAAAAAAAAAATCATATATCTTACTTTCCTTTAAATATGGACCTAAATTTCCAAAATGTCAAATGACCTCATAGAATACAAATACTCCCATTTCTAGTCAGCTGCAACACAATCAAGAGGAAAATAGGTTGCATAGGCCATACCAAGCATGAATATAGGCCCCAACTTTGGGTCATCTAACACTTAATCTTTTTGACAAAAGTATAAGTTCAAGCAAGTCCCAGCAGTCATAAATCTTGGATGCATGTTTGACTGGTTTGGTCAACACCTTAACAAGTATCCTATGGCAGTTCGTTCCTCATCACACAAACCAAAGATGTGATACTAACTAGCTCTGTCCATCCGCTACCCATCCTCACCCACTTGTGTGTGTGGACATGCTAGCCCCTCTTGTGTGAAATTCATTCACTCCACTTATGACAGAAAACAAGTGCAGTGTTGTCTCATGTTCACACAAACAGATAGAATCAATTCCTTCTTATACTCTTCTCACTGACTTTGACAATAATGCTAAAGAAACACTAGCTAGAAAATATTTATGTTCTCAGTTTTTCATTTTTGATGGAGTGTGCAACGCACTATGAGGTCACAAGCAATAGAACTTTGTAAGTAAGCTCCAAAAGCTTAAGGGATAGAACTCGTAAAGTAGGAAAACCACAACAATCATTTCCAAACTGACCTTAACAACTAGAAGATAAAGATGGCGCATTTATAATTACACAATTCATCACTTAGTCTCACAATACTCAATGCATATTCATTCAATCATAAACTTACCCAGTGCAAGGTGGTCCCTGGCTTGAACTAGAGCATTTTAAACTGCCTCTGCCTTCATAGATTCGCCTGCAACAGTTTATATAAGATCACCAAAAACCACGTTCTGATTGGTCTACAGATTCATCCCATAACTAGACTAACATATTCATACCTATGGAACTTCTTTGATCTTTTACGAACTGTAATTCGGTGATGTATCTCTGTTGAGTTTGGATCTAATCCTGGCTGAGATATTTCCAGTCCTGCTGATCTGGCAATATCTAAGTACCTGTAACAAGACAGTCGAAATATGATGAAATATGTACCGAATGACAATGCTATGCATTCTCTTCTACAGACCATATTTGAAAACCTAAAAGGATTATTGCAAGCAAACCATTGCTACTCTCCTACAGACTGCTGAAAATTTACTTTGTTGCGCTAGATAGGCCTTCCCATGGATAAACAGATAGGGAGATTTTTGGTGCCTACATCTACTACAATGTAGGATTCTCAAAATAACAATGAGGTAACAAAAGAGTGCAACATAATCATCAAAATACTTTTGCGTATTACTTCTTTCTTTAACTGTAATGATGATGAATTCAATTTTAAGGACAAACAGAATGCATAATGGATTTGTTCTCAAAATAAAAATAAAAAAAGGTACCTTAATGTCTTAAGCAAACCAAGCAGGGCTATTTTCTTCAAAAAAAATTGCATGGAGCAAGACTCCAGCAACTGCCATGAGATCTTACGTTTTCACAATCAGACATCAGAAGCTATATGGCTTACCTTCCAGGCTGAAAATTGTCCACCCCCAAATCTTCATCCCAAAGAAAGACATAGTCATAGATGGACACCACATCAGGATGTAAGAAACGCTTGGCAAACCACCTGAAAGAAACAAAAAAGAGGAAAGCAACAGATCAGAATTAGATCCTACTACAGAAAAGGCAGCAGAGAAGAGAAACTGACGTATGGTGTAGCTCTTTGCTGATTATATACAACAGGAGCACACAGAACCCATCAGATTAGGAGATCTTCACAAGAAATGGATGGATTCAACAAGTTATGACTTATCCTCTTGTCATTGTTCATCTAAACACTATAGAGGATATAGATAAGACTGACCAGATATGCGATTTATTATGTCATTTTGGCTAATGTAACAAATTACTTTTTTGCAGAAGTTCAAAACTATAGTCCCTTTTTCTCATAATTTAATGTAAAATGTTTTAAGAAAACATAAAAGACTATCTTACAGTTGATACACCAAAATGTCAGCATACATCAACTCATTTTATGTTCAGCAAATTATTTACCAAATGAAAATTATTTCTATCTTCAACAACGAATAAACGGGGCAAAAGACAAAATCATTGCAGCCAAGACATAAAATGAGCCCACCCACAATTATAGCTTCCAGTCATCTGGCATCTATAGCCATAGTTACGTTAAGGTCAGAGAAAAGAGCCTCTCCTACACCCTGAAAGCACAATATCTTGGAACTGCTTATGCTTCATGACTGGCCACAAGCTGGTTATGGATCAAGGATGGATATCTCATATCTGCCTATTTACTGACTCCACAAAAGGTCCATAAAATGTCTAGTCATTCTACACACTGCTGGCACAACCAAATCAGCAATGAGAAAAGTTCTAACTGCTCCAACAAATATTCTTTCCTTTTCAAGACACAGCACAGGATAAACTGTTGAAATATCCGATCTTTTTGACAAAATAACAACTTTCACCTGATCACCAATGATTATAGAAAAGCAACGTTAGGAAGGGCTCACCATTTTGTTTGGTTCTGAGCAGCTATATGTATGACCTCATTACTCCAATCCAAATCCCACCATCCATCCATGCTCCCATCATAGTGGAAGAGCACTACTGTAAAATTCTCTGCAAGAAACTGAAAGCATAGGTGTAAGAGAAAAAAATCCAGCAAACAAAACAATATACACATGCAAAAGTATAAAGTTATTATGACTAAATATGGCAGCGGCACCTTTTGGACAATAGCATCAACATTTTCTTTCTGACCAATTCCAACAGCCATGGCAAGTAAGTTGTGATGTGTCAAAGCATCCCCCTGAAAAATTCCAACAAGGTAGCTCAAGACACCAGACAGATGGATTAAACTGACCAACAAATATTTGAAGACAGAAAACCTTACCTTTGACTTTGCTTTATCACTCGTACCCAATGACTTCAACTCCAAATCTGATCTTGATTGAATAATGCCTCTAGGTAAATTATTTAAGGTCCCTCTAGCAGGTTCCTGAAGTCAAATGATCACACTATTGAAATCACAATATACAGAGTTCCGAGGACACATGGCACCACAGCCAACTTAAATAACCAATAAAATAAAAAAGGACAGCCAGCATCATCTCCTCTATGCATCATTGCCAGCAATTAATTTACCTTTGTGCTATGGAATGGATAAAATTCTCCTTCTATCTGGAAAACAAGGACAAAAGCAAGAAGAGGAAAAAAATTAAGTTCATGAGTAAATGTCTGAAGGCTCTGAGATAGATGCCTACAAAGACTAAAAGTTTTTTTGTTAAACATAATATTTCCATCTTAATAATTATTATTTAAATTGAGGTGACCCATCACTTCTTGGAAATTTTCAGAATTATCTTCACCTTTTATCCCAAATTACTAGTGTTTTTAAAAAAAATTAATTCATTCATTGAAGTACATAACCTAAAATGTCAATATACATGACCTCAATTATCTTCATTTCAGCACTCAATTTACCAATTAAAACAAAAAAAAAAATATCTCCTGCATAAACCAAAAAGCAAGATGTACTCCAACAGATAACATAGGATGTTAAGCTTGACAGATTGTTGAGCAGACCACAACAAACCAAATCTTTTTGCCATCTTTTATCAAGATTGTGAGATTTAAAAGGACCAACTGCTTGCTATTTTTATCTATATTTACCCCATTCCCTTCCGTTTCTTTTCATTATTTACTCATAACAGCTATTATGGACCTATACATAAAAGGCCACAGAAAATGGAAAAAGCACATCCATTCAATTTTCGACCTCCACAATCAATTGAAATCGACACAGCTCATGGAATAAACGAAGAAGCTGCTCCAACAGGAAGGGTATAAGACAGGGGGAAGGAGGGAGGGAGGGAGGGGAAATGTGAGAAGTTCTGCTGTTAAAATACCTCCGCCCGTCTATACTGATAATTTGTAGTTCTATACACAATGAACAGCATAACCATACACAAAACTCCCATAAAGGATAGCTGTTTCATCCGAAATCCATGTGCTCCATGCACCCCCTGAGGAAAGAGAAAAGGTGAAGTATTATGAAACAATTTTTCAACCTCCATCTTCAAGGCTCATCAAGCGTAGAATTGCAAAAGAAGAATGAAATGAATACCCCCTCTGGAAAGCCACTTTTTTTTCTTGAGAGCCATTTGAATGACTTGAATGTCGTCATAGACATTCAAAGGTTCTATTCACTTTCATAACAAACAAACACCATTCAATGGAGCCTGCAAGATAGTCAAAACTAGGTATAAATTTCTACAAGTATAAAGGTTTTTGAGTGTTCAATATCACATACCAATATGAAAAATAAATATCAGATAAAAAAGGTGCAAGAAGGTTTACGAAAAGAATTAGCATTGAGGCAGCATATAATGGGCTACTGTTCACAATCATGTACACGGGAAATTGTTCTTTATAGTAATGGCTAGAAAATGGGTAGAACGTCACCATCTAGACTAACAACTGGAACTATTTTTCTTCTCAAATTGTTCCGCACAACCAACCCACCCACCCACTGCCACTTCAAATAGGAAGGCATCCCCTTCCACTTCTTCTCCCAATTAAGCATTGTAAAAATGAATTTAACTATGTACTGCTCAAACTAAAAGTGAAAGCAATTTCAGTTCTGGAAATCCAAGCCAATGTCCGATTGGCAAACAAAAATCCCAAACGACTTGTGACACCAAGAGCATAGAAGGCTAGCAACTTGCCTCAAGAGATATACACAATCAGCAATCGAAAAGGGATAAAAAATTCGTCTTTGACCCAGGGCGTCAAGTTCCATTATGACCAAGCACACTCGAGGGCGGTAGGGCAGGAGAGAGAAAAGCGACCAGAAGGACATGAACTTGTGAAATCACACATATATAACTAGAGTAACATAGATTTTATTCTGCAACTATTTCCAATCTAAAATTCACACGCAATTGCAATCGCAATCTAATATTACCGAAGAACCACACATCACGCGAAATTAACTTTAGGAAAAAAAAAAAAGGCCATTACTCAGGCCAGAACAGTGTAGAAGAAGCAAATTGGAGTTCATGAATACCTCAGAGGACAGAAGTTACCCCTAATTAGACACAGAACTTCGGAGCCTTTTTCTCGAAAATAACTAACATTACCGAGAAAAACTCAGATTTTAGATACCCCAAACGGGAAGCAAAGCCACCGTAGGTTCGCCGGGAAGGCAGAGCCGGCGTCGTAAAATTAAGAATAAAGCAACACGATATTCCAGATCAGAATAAATAAAAAGCTTCAAATTAAGAACCCAAAGAAAAACACAGCTTTAGTATTATTTTTTTCCCATTGAGGAAATTGTCACAAATAACGATGACCAACTCAATAAAAAAAAAATCAGAACAAAACACAACTTGAGGTAATCATTGGCATAAACTTGAAACAAAAATTGAAAACAACGACAATAGATCTTAACTATTTGACACCGACATGTTTTCCGTAACAGGACATACCCGAAAAGTGAAAATCAGATACTCAAAACTTCACTCCCAAAATTAAAAGAGAAAGACGGATAGGTGACAGACCAAGAGATTCGAAGACAACAGAGAATTAAGGAGGAGCTCAAGGTAGCTCGAAAATACTCCTTCCTCCAGAAACTGTAACTGAAACTATGAAACGAAAGAAAGAGAAAGAGACGAAGAAATGAACAGCGATCGCCGCCTGCGAATACGTTAAAAGCGAACGCTTAGCAAGAAAAGCAAGAGCAAAGAGAGAGTCGAATGTGTCGGAAGCGCCACGTTTTAAGGAAGACGGAAGAGGAAGCCCCAAAGAAGAAGATGACCGAAATTATTTTGGTTTCTAATTTTTCACTTTTTTGACGAAATTAGTTTGATTTTCGTTGCATGTGTTAGCCTTCTCAACGCCAGTATGCTGCATTATTGCCCCTTGTGTGGATTTTAATTTCTAATATTATAAACGGACAGCTGGTGGAAATATGCCGCGTCCCAAGATGTTATAACAAAATTTATATAATTTAGCTTGGTGGAACGCCAGTATTACTAATAGAGTATGCGTTATGGTCTACTTGGTGGAGGTTATTTTCCTTCCCATTCATCGCTTGCTATTTATATATATTATACTCCCACGATGTATTATATTGTCGTGCATAATGGCCAATGAACAACAGTAACATTTCTATTTAATGAATTTTAAAATTGTATGTGTAATAGAAGTTGGTGAGTAGTGTATTTAATATTGGAGTTGGACTATAGTGAATATAAGTTATTTTATCTTTAGCTCAAAAGTTTCATAGAAGATATCTATCTATGTGGTAATACATATTTATTTTGCAATGTATCTTATTTAATTAGTATCTCTGCATATAAGATTTATTTACAATAAAAAAAAGTTATCAAGAAAACAAATAACGGGACCTTATTTTAATAATATTCTAACCCTTTAGATCTATATGAAACTTTTTGTATATTCTTTACATGTAATGCCCTTAGTTTACAAACTAGTAACTTTTATTTGAAGACAATATAGAACCTTTTGAAAAGAAAAATCAGAGGATACTAGCGACACATCAACCATGAGAAAGGTGTGATTATCACCTAACTCATGTTGAATGTAAGGTTAGACAGAACAATGAATGAAAACATACATGCTCATAATAATAATATAATAGTACTAATGATAACAAAGATGAAAACAATAATATAGATAGGAAGAGTATGAGAGTCTACAAAATTCAAATACAAAAAATCAAAGCCAAGAGTTTAAATAACCGAAAAACAAAAACTTCCCAACGCAGTGGGCAAAAAACCTCTAGCTGGTTAGCCTAACGCTTAAGGATAAATATAAATCTCCAACCCCAAGTAATGGCCAACCCACGTTATCACCCTCAGCAAACTTTGATTGAGAATCGTACCCCTCCAAATCATTATCTGCTTCCCGAACTATAAGTCAGATCATCACAATAACCACATAAGTGTAATATCAATATGGTGTTAAGTATGCCAATATAAATTAACACCCAAGCTCATGGCAGTAATATAATCAGACATGCTTGCATGAAAATCATAGAAGAATAATAATACGGCAAATGCATCACAATCCACACAATATAAACCATATTATTGGTCTTCCTTTGGTGATCACATAATTTTAGTTATTAAGATAGTTCGTTCAACCACACCCAATTCTCCACTATGAACAAAAGTTATGGCGGCAAATAAATACAATGGGATACCACATCTACTGCACAAGGTTAGGATACATCGAATGGGATTTTCTTCGAGGATACCAAATCCAGCACACATCGAGTATACTTGCCACGAGTCTTACATAAATCGGGATACCTCACCTACCACATGTGGTCTGAGATCAAGAGAGCTTATACTGGAATACCTCACCTACCCGAATTAAACATTGATGCTATATCGGCCTACCGTAGTATAATCCTATACCTCAAAGATATGGGTATACCCCCTACCAACCGCAACCCTATAAAGAAGGAGATAGGTATTGAGTGAAAATATAAACCATAAGATGACTCCCCCACTAACTCTCGGTCAGCTACTTCAAGAATCAAAGAAAAAGGATCGAATAAAATCTTATTCTATTATTAATAATTATCAAGTGATATCACATATCACATATTAATTTTACAAATAATAAATTGGGTGTTTCCAAATGATAACATCAAACACAATTAAAATTTATTTTTTTTATCCAAATTGGGTATTTCTAAGTGATAACACCAAACACATCATAAGGTATAAAAGCCACCAATTAGGTGATTAGATATGACATCAAATTTAACTAATTCAAGTCTTAAATATCATTATTATGATTCTTGTTAATTCCATGGAAAATGTGGTTGAAATTATAATTTAAATGTTGTAACTACATGAAGGTATAAACATAAAACATCTAAAAGAACAATAATTAACAAATGAATAAGGTGGCATACAATTAGATCAGTTAATCAGTCCATGGGGCCAGTCAACTAGTCTAGACTTACTAGACCTGAACCCAAAAAAAACACCAGTGGATCAATCAATTGGTTGTTCTCACTGATTGACTATTCATAGGTTTAAGAAGAGACTAAGTCACTTTGGTCGTAGGGTCACCAACGATGGGTTGGTAAACTAATTGAGTCGTTCATCGAATCAATCAGCTTATCTCACAACTAGCTGACCAAAATTTCCAAACCATACGATTGTTCACACAACTAGTCCATGGGCTCAACACATCAATTAACTGGTCTAGGTAAAATAACACCTAAACTTGTGATACACACACCAAAATTCACCTTATTAATCCTAACATCCCTTTATATCATAAAATACATAAAGAGACATGTTACACACATAGAATCACATGGATATATGGTGATGTAGGTATTTAAATGAAATCATACTTAAACTACCGAATCATGCATAGAATCAGAAAAACCAACAATTCTTAATTTCATAAAGAAACTCTACCATATGCTCAAATTTTAGAATACAATTAGCCCATGCTCAACAAAAAAAATGCACCAAGAACATGAAACCATAATGAGCAACAAAAACCTCATTTATATTAAAGATAATAATGCTTTACCTTGAAGCAATTCTTTTAGCACAAGACTCCTACTTTATGGCTATTTAGAAAAGTCAAAACTATTAAAACTCTGTTTTAAAATTCCATTCAAATCAAAGAAAATTAGAAGAATAAAAAGAAAAACATAAACTCAACTCAACATGTTCTCAGAAACAGAGTTCCAAGGAAAATGAAGCTAGAATATTCAACATTTTTCAAGCCTTAAATTTTCCTTGATTAAGAGACACAAAAGAGAACTAAAGCTAATATTAGGAGAAGAAATAAGGGACAAAATTTGACTCGGGAAGGGGAGAAAAAAGAGGCAAGTCTTTGTTTTTCTCAACAAAGGGAAAAAAGGAGAAGAATGGGGAATACTCATCATTTAGCAATTTTCACTACACAAATAGAAGAAGAAAGCAAGAACAACATGTAAGAAATGAAAATGAATCAGGAATAGAGGATATAAAAAAGAGGGTTGATCAACATCTACAGGAGAGAGAGAGAGAGAGAGAGAGAGAGAGAGAGAGAGATAATCGGTATAGTTGAGTGTGGGAAACCAAGTGTAAGAGAAACACTTAATAAGGTGAGGAAGGTTGAGTGTAGTCACAAAGGGAATAATTGAAGAAGGTTAGTAAGTTAGGAAGGATGGAAAAGAAGTCAAACATGCATCTCAGATGCCAAAAGAGAGAGAAGAAAGTGAAGGAGAAGAGAGAATGTGAGATATGCTTGAAAAAGTACTTTTTAGAAAAAAATTAATTAAATAAAATCATAAAATGATCTAAATAATATAAAAATAATTCCAAAGTAGAAAAATGTGCTCATTATCATAAATAAATTATAATTAAAATTTATCATAAATATTAGAAAGAGATTCAAATCAAAATTAGAAAAGGATATGAAATCGCATGATAACTGGTGAATTGGTTTGGGCAAACCAATTGACTGGTTCATTGAGAATAAGATTGTCAATCTTTGAGCATACCAATCAATTGGTTAGGAAAAACAGTCAGTTAATACATCTGAAATTCACATTTTTATTAAAAATTCAAGCTATTTTCAAAACAAAAACTAACTTATTTATATCAACATAATTTTAAACACATTTTAAAGGATTTTAGAATGGGGTATTACTTTGTTAATTATATTTTCTTATTTTTTTGATAAGGATGCATGATTTCGTTACTTTATATAAACAAACATAAGGAGTAAAACTCTCAAAATCTCAAAATACACAAACTTAAAGCAAAATCCCTAAAGTAGTTACATGGTTCACCAATTTAGTACAGGATTTGATCAATTTTGTGCATTTTACTCTGAAAAATATATTGGTTTCATTCCTCCCAGATATGGTAGAAAGAAGCTACAAACAAATACCTTAGCACCATGGTTCACATCCTCCTATTTACATCCAACCTAGTATCATTCACAAGGTGTTAACTTGATGAGTAAACCCCCAAACCTGATATTATAGTCACCCATATTTGCTTAGAATATGCACACTAAAAGTATAAGTGTTCAATAGATTCCTCAACCCCCTCATCACACAACACATTAGTTTGATCAATTACCATCTCCATATAAAACAATATATTCTTAATGGATAGCTTATATAGGACAACTAATTATGGATGAAGTTGATGTTAAGGAATACATATTGGATTCCGTATCACTTTCCACCATCTCACCACCTCACATTTAGGTCAGATATTCTCATAGACTTTAGAGAAATGTTAGGCACTCCTTTGGCAGGCTTCTCGCCTCTCATAAAAGCACAAAAATGGGGAAAAATGACTTTGAAGCCCCCACAAACATTTTAAGCACAAAGAGCTATTAGTGGTAGTAGTGACCACCAATAAGATTCTTTCTTTTTGGTTATATGAGTGTATCCATGTAACCCGCAATATATCTTGTTTAAGAGATATATGGCATGGCAAACAACCCAACGCAAAAATATTCCACCATTTAGGTGTTAGTATCTTAAGTCTGCCATCTTTCTTAGGCCTGCAAATGTATTACCAAGTCATTTGAATTTTATTTGTAACAAACGGTGTCCCTAACTAGGGAAAAGATCTACAAAGTGCATTTATATCATGTAAACTATCTTGGGCAATAAATACATTAAGCTCCAACAAGCTTGTACATCAAATTACCAATTGCTGCCTCCCTATGTAGCTCAAGTATCTAGTGTGCCAAGTAGATAGTTTTATTGTGAATTTCTCCATAAGTGACCTAAATTATGTTATTTTTAAAGAATTACCAATAAGTGGCAAAACCAAGTATTACAATTGCTAAGATTGATTTTATTTATTTCACTTGATTAGTAATCCCCTTAGTAGTATGACCATTTCTCAATCTTCATATTTCCATTTTAAATGGTTCAATAGTTTTATTGGGAATACCATTTCACTTCATATAATTCATCATATTTGAATATATTATTGAATTATTTCATCTTTCTTATTTTTTTTAACACTCTTTTAATAGAACTCGCAATAAGATATCAATGTGGTTAATAATTTGATTATGAGTGCCCCTATTTTTTATGAATGACACTTATTGATGTCACTAAAATAAATTTTTTAAGCAATTAATAATGATAATTAATACAATTTCAATCACTAATGCTCTAGTTACACTATTTGGTTGCATAATGAATGCTCATTTTATTTCTTGAATTGTACAAACTTTATAGAAAATAAAATTTATTACATAAGTTATATTCATCCTTCAAATCTCACAATTTATTTTTATTGATTGATTATTATTTTTTACTTTGGGGAGGGGCAGTTCGTCACGTCTACCGACATTTGTTGAATTAAGCCATATCAACTTCATGTCATTTTGTGTACAACAAAGATTTGATCTCCATGACCTGCTAATGATAAGATTAACATCACTAACACTATTACCAAACAATCCCAATCCCAATTAATCCCTCAAATTATAGTTACCTTTAATATTATCCTTTAAAGGCCTAAAATGATTATTAAAAGATTAAAACAAGAATAGTTAGATCAAACTAGAGACAAAGCATTTAGTAGTTATCACCTAATAGGCCTATTACAATAATTTGATCAAGATAGGCCAAAAAATTGTGTGTATGTTGATTATTTTCTATTAGTTATCTTGTAATATGGCTAGATAATATTGTCAGAGTCTAGGTCCATCACTAGAATAGAATGAATTGAAGACATGAGTATATCATCATACTAGGCCAAACTTATCAAAGATTAGCTACCCTTATCCACCATCTTGGATTATTATTATACCAACATACTTTCACTTCATCTCAGGTAAAGGTAGAACAAGCCCGAATACCTTTAAAAGGAAACACACTAAGAAATATAATGATTGGCACTTTTATAGCCTTAACTTTTTTTTTCCTCACATTCTTCTAACTACAACCTAACATCCCTCATCATCTTCCTCTATCTCATTCAAATCATAGTTTTATTGTAGACTATAGAGATTTTAATGTTTGGCATGGATAATTTTCTTAGGTTATTCTCTTTATAGTCACATTTATTTTATTGTAATCATAACAAAATGATTGATATTTTGTCCGTAATTCTTCTCCATTTTATTTCATACTTTGATAATATATTCTTAGAGTTGTATTATATGAGAGAATCCCATATAATTCATACCTCAATAATTAAATATTACTCGATTCTTTTGGATTTGAATTAGGTTTGTCATGGGTTTTATGCAATTTATGAATACTTTTCATTTGAGATTTCATTACCAATATAATTGCTAATATGTGGAAAGTAGTTGGCTTAGGCTTATGATTGTTAGGCTTTAAGTTGGTTATCTTGATATTTGATCATGTACAACCAAACAATTCTACTCTAACCATGTGAAGGTTTCATTGTACTTATAGACGTTGAAACATACAAGATCATGCTAACACATCACATAACTGACGTATGGAAAATAGGTAAAGGAATAATTATTTTATGGTTGAGCTTGAGAAATTAAGATTATCGTGTATGAAGCTTGTGGATAAGCCCCATGGAGCTGTGTGCATGTTTTGGGTTGAATGGAGTGTGTTTTTTCTATCCAAAGAAAGCACATTGAGTTTTTCCAATATGAAGAAATAATGGGTGTGTTTTGCCTATTTGGAGAAATCATAAGTGTGTTTAGAATCATGGAGAGGGCATGTTTTTGACAAAAAATTAAAAAGAATGAATGCATAAGGAACATGGGTAGAGTGTGACTAAAAATATGTGTGCTTGGAAAAATATGATTGGTGTTAAAAACAAAAGGACTCACATTTTTTCCTTCATGTGTTGTTTTATACTACATCAGCCTCATCTATTATGTACCATATGTATATGTGCTAAGAAACCCTTGTTATAGAAATAATGGAAAGGAAACTATAGATTTAGATCTAATCAATATTGCAAACTATTACAATCCATCAATTCATCAATAAAATTCCTTGCCCAAGCCATGGATTAAGTGCTATGTGGTACCATGCACAAATATTATGTCATATTATACTTCATTTCCTCAATTCTTTATTATTCTTCATTACTTAGTTATTGAATATCATAACAATTGATAAAAAAAAGTGTGTTTGATCAAATTAGCGGTAATTAGTAATCGAAGACATAAAGATTAAGATTGAGAAGTTTTATGGTTCCAATTTGGCTCTTTGGAAGATTTAGATTGAATATTATATGTATTAAAAGGATCTTCATCAACTCCTTAAAGGTAGGAAGCTAGAATCAATGGATGAGGCAAAGTGGGATACTTTAGATAGGAAATCTCTAAGTTTAATCTAGTCTTACTTGGAATAATGTGTTCAACATCATGGATTATAAGATAGTTGTGAGTGTGATGAAATAAATTGCCAACATGTATGAAAAACCCTCTATAATGAATAAGGTATTTTTGTAAGATAGTTATTTGATATAAAGATGTTTGATGGTACTTTTGTCACAAATCATATTAATGAATTTAATGTGGTGTTTAGTCAATTGAGTTTTGTTGATATATCTTTTGATGAGTAAATAAACCATTGATCTTGTCATTTTCTATATAGAGAGATACAATACTACTATTATTGTAATTAGTGGTCCCTATGGTAAAACTAATTATTGTAATTAGTGGTCCCTATGTTAAAACTAAGGTAAAGTTTGATGAGGTTTGGAACATGTTTCTTAATGAAAGCATTTCTAGGAAGGAATTAGGGTAAGAAGCTATAGGTAATTCTTTGAGTACTGATGGTATAAAAAAGATTAGCAAGAAATTTTTTGGTAATTATGGCAAATCTGAATCCAAAGCATGCCCAAAATTTGTGTTCAAGAAGCATATTAGAATTGTGGTGAGAAGGGACATCTCAAGAATGACTATAAAAAACCCAAGAAGAAGAAGAAGCAACAATATAAGGATAATAGTGATAATCCAACATATCATGCTAATTATTCTAATGCTTTGGTATATAGTATGGAGAGACCATTGGAATCATGGATATTGAATTTTAGGGCTTCATTTTATTCCAAAAGTAACACGAGCATGTTTTAGATTTTTCTAGGACAATTTGGGAAGGTATATCTTATAGACAACAAATTCTTGGAGATTGCCAACAAAGGTGATGTGATGATGAAGATTCCCATTGCGTATAAATGGGATCTTAAAAATGTTAAATTCATCTTGAGACTAAAAAAGAGCATGATATATGTTGGTCGGTTAGATAGCACAAGTCACGATACCAATTTTGGGGAGGGTTCCTAGAAAGTCCTGAGGGGTTTTATGATGATATTACAGGGATCCAAGAAAAATATTTAGCAATCCATAGTTTGATTGAAAAGTATGGTGATTGTGAATAAAGATCCAGTCTATTCAAAATTGTGGTATTTTAGGCTTAGCCACATGAGCAAAAAAGGAAAGAAAATTATAACTTCCAAAGGTGATATCCCAAATATGAAGGATGTTAACTTGTTCCTTTGTGAGAGTTATGTTTATGGTAGGAAAAAGAAGTTCAACTTCACAAAGACAAGGAGAGAGCCTAAGGTATATGGGTTGGAACTAGTGCACACAAATGTGTGGAGCCCCAATCCAAGTACCATAACTTGAAGGCTCTAGGTATTATGATGCATGTATTGATTATCATAGTATAAAAGTGTGGGTTTACTATCTAAAATGTAATTTACATATTTCCATGATGTCTAAATGGAAGGATGAAGTTGAGAGTAATATTGGATTGAAGCTCCAGTGCTTTAGGTCAAATAATGGGGTGAGTATTGTAGTATAGGTTTTCAAAACGTTATTACTAATAATGGGATTAAGTAGGAGAATATTATTTCTAGAAAGTTGTTTCATAATGGGAGTGTTGAGAAGATGAATGAGACCTTAAATGAGCATGCTAGGAGAATGAGGTTGCACTCAAAAGTGCTTAAGTAGTTTTGAGTTGATGTAGTGAACATAACTATTTATTTAATAAATAGGGGACCTAAACACTACTTGATAATAGGATACCATATGAGGTTTTGTAAGGAAAGAATGTAAATTTATCTTGCTAAGAACCTTTGGTTGTGTATCATATGTGCACGTTGATATTAAGTTAATTAAATGTTACTTTATTGATTATGATACTACCAAGCTTTGTTATAGGTTCTAGGATGAAGTGCATAGAAAGGTAATCAAGAATTATGATGTTTTATTTAATTATTTCATGTTATATAAGGGCAAGAAGTGTAGTTTTATGTATTGATCAAGTCAAACTACATGATCCTATTCATTATAATGAAACTACTAGTGACCTTTAGGAGACTCCTATTAGTTGTGAGTATTCTTAAAAGGGGGTGTAGTTGTTGTTCTTGTTATTCTGTTGCCACCTTTGTGTAGGTCAACACGATGTACTAAAGGTTAATCACCTGTTATATATTCTACTACATTACATTACTTATTATTCGCTAATGTTGGTGAGTTAAAGGTTTCTTAGAAAGTTGTGCGAATGGATGATTTATTAAAGTAGGATGAAGCCATCGATGATGAAGTGATCTCCTTAGATAAGAATGAAACCTAGGAAATAACTAGATTGGAAGCTGAAAAGAAAGCATTACTCAACAAATAGTTATTTCAGATTAAGGAGGAACTCGATGGTGCTAAGATGCAAAAGGTAAGGTTAGTGGTTAAGAGGTATTGAAATGCCTCGAAAATTTTTAATTTTAAAAATTATATTTAAATGAGGTTTTATTATGAAAATTAATTAAATAACTTATTTTTATTAAAATAAAATAAAATTAATTAGGGTAAATTAAGAAGAAATTTACAAGTATTTTAATTTGGAGAAATTTTGGTATTTTAGCTAATTAAGGATTTTATTTTGGAAATTAATTAAATAAATTATTTTATTTAAAATAAGAAAAAGGAAATAGTTCCAAATTAATAGTAATTTTATAAATAATTTACTTGAAGAAAATTAGAGTGATTTGCTAATTAAAATGGAATTTATGGAAAATCTTTTAAAAATCCTAATTTATCCTAAAAAGGGATTTAAATATTATTTTATTTAAATATTATTATTTTTAAATATTCCAAATATTTTAATTAATTTAAATACCCAATCTAATTATTTTTCCTTTTTCCTTTTTCCCTTTTCCTTTTCTTTCTTCCTTTTTTCTTTCTTTTTCTTTTCTTTTTCTTCCTTACTTTCCCCATTTGGGCCTTCCCTCTCCTGCGGCGCAACTCCCTCTTTCTCTTCTTCCTTCTTCGGCGGCCCAGCGTCGAAATCCTTCTTCTTTTTTTCCCGCCCTGGGCCTGCATTGCATGGCCCATTCCTTTCCTCCCTTTTCTTCCTTCAGCGTGGCACTTTCCTTTGTTTTCTATTAAAACATACCGTTTGATAAAAAACGATTTAGCCCGTTGTCCGGCCTGGGTTTCTTTCTTTCCTTTCTCTTCTTTTTCTCGGCCGACCGGTCCAGCCGCCTATCTTCTTCTTCTTCCTCCTTCGCACCTGCCCAGCCCCGCCGACCTGCACCTGCACCGCCGCCTGCCTTGGTTTTTAGCTGCCGATATTGCCCATTGACCATTCATTTTTCTCCCTTTCTCTTCCCCCTGATTCGGCGACCACATAGACCAATCTAACTCTCCCTATGGTCGCGTGATTTCCTCTCCTTTCCCTATGCAACCCTTGCCCCGTTTTGACTCCCACCGGCCAGCCTCGTTGCGGAAGAAACCTAACCCTACTTGCCTAATTCCTCGTCATTCCACAGACCCTAACCTTTCATTTAAAGCCTATAAATACCCCCCATAATAGCCCTGTATCGAGCTTTTGTTTCTTACCTAGAAATGCTGACCTTGCCACCGCCGCCACTTCAGACACCTTGTCTGCCGCCTCCGGCCAACACCGCCGCCCGTTCTGGCCACCAAACTCTTCCTTGCTCCACCTTCTAACTAACTATGTTTCCCTTCTCCCTCGATTCTTCCTGCACGAGCCATTCCGGCTGTGCGAAGTTATCTTCTCAACCAACCTATTTTTCCACCTCCACCACCCTTTACGCCACCATTAGCCACCTCTTCCGCCGCTTCTTTCTCCTCCCATTCTCTTCTACAGACCCTCATCTACCTTCCCCTACGCTTATTTTCCTCTTTCTCCCTCTCCTCCTCTCTCTTTCTTCTTCTCTCCCATTCAACCACCACCGCCGCCGCCGTGCGTCGCCGCCTTTGGCTGCGCCACCACCTCCATTTTGTTCCTCTCCTTCTGGGCAACCCTAACCACCCTTTCTTCCACCCTCTTGCTCTTTCTCCTTTTCCTAGCATCCAACTTTCCTCTTTTTCTTCTCTTTTTCTGGCCACCGCTGCCGTCGCCGTGCACCACCGCCAGTGCCGCCTATTCCCACCAACCTAAGGTTGAACCCTAGACCCTCTCAACCCTTTTTCCTATTTTTATAAGCCTTAATTTATTTTATTTCATTTATTTGAATATAAATACTATTATTATTATTATTATTAATATGTATTATTATTATTATTATTATTATTAATGTTTTGATTATTATTTCTGTTGAGGGCTGAAGCCCTATTGTATTTTTAATTCAATTTTATTATTATTCTTCTTATTATTTCTGTCATTACTATTATTAATATTAATATGTTATTATTATTATAATTATAATTATTTTTATTTTTACTATTTTGAATTACTACAATTATTATTCCATTATTAATATTACAACTATTTTACCATTAGTGTTTCTATTATTATTATTACTATTACTATTATTATTATTATTATTATTATTATTATTATTATTATTATTATTGTTGTTGTTGTTGTTGTTGTTATTGTTGTTGTTGTTATTATTATTATTATTATTTCATCATTATTATTATTACTAAATTTGGTTATTTATTTTACTAATATTATTATTGGTATTATTTTGGTAAAGGGGTCGAAGCCCTTATTTTACTATATTTTTGAGTAATGCCTTTTTATTATTATTGTTACTATTTTTATTATTCTTGTTAATATTAATATTGATATTATTTTTGGTATTTTTGTTATTATTATTTTAGTATTTTATCAAAAACCTAGTCTTAAAATAAGTTAATATTTAATAGTATTTTTGGTAGAAGGGAATATAATTTTAGCTTTTCCCTCGTAATAGGTGAGACCAGTCAAAGCCCTAAGGAGGCATAGGAGTGTGCTCCAAGACCGGTGTTGTTTCAGGTAAGGGGTGCTAAGGCCTTTTGTGTGCTTATATGCCTTATGTGCTTCGCATGCTATGTATCATATGTTTATCATTATTATTTATGTCGTATATGGTATGACGTGGAGTTGAAGTATGTTTTTGTATGGCATGTGTATTATTTATATATGATGATATGTGTTGTGACCCTGTAAGACATGCATATGAGGGTGTTGATATGGTTTGCGTGGGAGAAAGGATAAAAAAGGAGGATGGGGAGAGAGGCTGACCAAGGGATGTGAGTTGACCTAATTATTTTAATGATTCATGAGTGGAAGAATAAAATGGAGAATTTTAGGGTTTCGTGTGGGAGAATCTGATTTATGATTTTTATGATTTTGTGTGGGAGAATATAATTTATGGTTTTATATGGGGGAGTCTAATTTATGGTTATGTGTGGGAGAATATAATTTATGGTTCTATTTGGGAGAATCTAAATTACAATTTTGTATGGGAGAAGCTAATTTATGACGTTATGGGAGAATCTAATATATGTGTTATGTTATGAATTAATGTGGGAGCGGTCTAAGCATTATATGATTGCATGGTGGTATTAATGCTTGCGTGGTGGTATTTATGGTTGTATGGTAGTATTAGGATTTGCATGGTGGTATTAGGGTTGCATGGTGGTATTAGGGTTGTATGGTGGTATTAGGGTTTGCATTGTGGTATTTATGGTTGTATGGTGGTATTAGGGTTGTATGGTGGTATTAGGGTTGCATGGTGGTGTTTATGGTTGTATGGTGGTATTAGGGTTTGCATGGTGGTATTGATAGTTGAATGGTGGTATTAGGGTTTGCATGGTTAAGTTAGGGTTTCGTATGGGAGCTTATGATTGCATGGGATTTAGGGTTTGTATGAACAGTTCGAGAGGTTGCATGGGATGTGTAAAGTTTGCATGGGAGTGAAATTTACGTATGAAAGGTTAATTTGGGATGAAAGGAAGGTAATGTAAGTGTTATTTGGATGTTTGAACATTTTAGATGAAAAATAATACGTGGAGATTATATAAGGGTCCGTAGGAGACCGAACTAGGGTTTGTATGGACAATTAGGGTTTGTTGTGGTTGCTTAAAATTTCTGTATTATCATGTGTATTTGGTAATTAAAGTGTAATTATGATGGTGGAATTTTATGATTTGTGATGTATGTAGTATAAAGAGAATGATTCGTGCGTGTCCATGGTGAAAGCTTTTGAATAAGATACTTAAAACATTAATTATGTAAAGTGGAAGATGTTGAGCCTGGCCCAGACCGATCCACCGGCATAATAGTGGCAAGGAATGTTTCCCTCGCGACCGATCCACCGGCTAAAATAGTGGCAGGACATGTACCCTCATGGCCGATCCACCGACTATAATAGTGGGGGATCCCGAGCTCAACAAAATCAAACCCTATAGTTGCTAAGACATGGGAAAGATACTAATTACTTACAGTGGAACATCGTACGAGAAAGGGGCTAGACCAATCCACCGGCATAAAATAGTGGTAGGGTATGTTACCCTCGTGATCGATCCACCGGCTAAAATAGTGGCAGGGCATGTACCCTCTCGACCGATCCATTGGCTAAAATAGTGGGGTTCCCTTACTCGTATGGACTTGATAAAAAGCATGGTATGAAATGAGTTCTAATTAGAGATTAATTTAAAAATTAATCCGGACTATAGTTGGGCCTTTGTACTTGTACCTGGATGGTCATATGCATTTATGTTAACATGATTATGCTTTTTTATTCTTATGCATGGTTTATGTGCTTATGTGTTAGCCTTAGTGCTCGGTTACCTTACTCAGTACGTAGCGTACTGATCACCCTTTTCATGGGTGCTGCTCATTCCCATGAGAAGTATGCCCTTCTGACTTTGTGTAGGTGGGCGAGACATCAGTCGGGGTTGTGTGTTGACCATGTTTTGGCTCAAGTTCGAGAGTGTCGTGGCCGTATTCATTCTTTATGCGATTTAACTCCTTTTGTTATTTCTTTGGTATAGTATTTACCATTTTATGATTCATTACTCGATTGAGTATTTTAAATGAACCTTTTATCAGTTGTAAGCTTATTTCTCTCTTGGAAATGAATTACAATTATTTATACGTACTCTAATTTTGTTTTACAATTGTTTAATGCTTATTTGGAGTTTAGTTTGTCTTGATTTATAATTGATTATTACTTTTCTTCTAGCCTTAGCACTTGGTACTGAAACGGTCAGAGAGAACCGATTGGGTACTAAGTGTGGCGGTAACATCCCCAGAATTCATGGGTTTTAATTTAATTACTTTCGTTTTTAAAAAAATTAGTGAATTTTGGGGTGTTACAGGTATTCACAAAAGAAGGGAATTGATTACAATCATATATTTGTTTATGTGGTGAAGATGACTACTATTAGAATCTTGTTCATTATTGTAGCTTCTAAGAATCTCCATCTAAAGCATATAGACATGAAGGAAGCATTCTTACTTGGTGATTTGGATGAAGAGTTATGTATGTAGCAATCACATGAGAGCTTAGTGTGTAAGCTCAATAAAATTTTGTATGAAATTAAGCAGGCACCAGGATAGTGATACTTGAAGTTTGATACAATTATGTAGGAGGGCAATTTAAGAACAAGTGAGTAAGATCATTTTTTAAAATAAAACAACTTTTCATTATAATGGATCATGAATTACAAGGACATTAGGTAAAATACATCTACCATACTAAAATATGAACTAAACTTCTCACTTCTAAACTCATATAGACACATACGCACATAACTGGTGGTTATACACCAAATGTAATGATGTTATTAGTAGTATGATCCCTGAACACTACATAGTTTTGATCCCTCCATAACTCGTGGATAATAGTTGTCTTGAAACAATGTATCACTTCCAACTTATATATGTTTCACTCATTTTCCATTAGAACAACTCAGAGGATTCCTTTCTAGCTAAGGGCTCTTCTTTGCCCTCTAAAAGACCTTACAATTGTAGGAACTAGACACCCCATGATTAGACAAGTGGAGCATCAAATATGCAAAAAATTTCAAACTGATTGCAAAAAGAGCATAAATTATGAGGGACCATGCCTATTCTAGATATGAAATATTTAGTGACAATACTTTCATAAGTAGTAAGCTACAAAATTGTTTTACATTTGTGAGAATCTAGGTTAATCCAAACCATGCTCCACCATGGTTGGACTTCCCCCTTATATCATATTGTGTTGTAAAAAGTGTTGATTCTATAATCTTAACTCATGTTCATACCCCTAAACACTGGCAATACCTCTTGCAACTTAAATGTGCAACATGTTATCTAAGAGGTTGTAGTAGGTAGGTAACCTAAGGAAATATATATATATATATATATATATATATATATATATATATATATATATATATATATATATTTTTAAGTATCGAGCCTGTATCCATTAGATCCACATCATATACTTCTTTCTCATGATGAACTAGAGGTGTTTCCCAACTATAGCAATATTCCATCTATCAATATCTATAATATCCAAACCACCTTTTTTTTTGGTAGACAACACATCACCCATAAAACTAGTGACTTACAAGAGATATCCCCTTCCTTATATAAAGAAAGTTGCGTCAAAGTGTATTAATATTATGAGTAAGCTACTTCATAAGGAATAAAATTTGGCACAAAAACATTTGTATACAAAATAATACATTGTTAATGAGTTGGAGTCTACCCATATATGAAAGAAACCTACAAGAATAATGTCGAGTCTTGCTAGCGAGCTTATCAACGAGCATATCTAACTGATAAGTTGCCAGGTAAGAAGTTGATGTTGGTAATCCAATTTATTTGATTAGGATCTCACCAACTTGGAAATTCAGTTCATAGAGAATGGTTTTTATAAGTTGGGAGGACATTACACCATAATGTAAAGCACCTTTTTTTTGGACTTATATATAACCTAGATAAATTTCCAAAACTTTTTAAAGCATCCATGATGCACCTAATAGAAGAAGAGATCCCTTAACAGAATAGGAGGATGTCATCTACAAAAAAGAGATTCACAATACCTAGTTTCTTGAATCTAGGATGTCCCCTGAACTCAGAATTAGATCATAGGCATTTGCACATTTTTGTTGAAGTATTCCATGATAATAACAAAAATATGTGGCGATAATGGATCACCTTGTCAAAGTCTTTGTTTGCCTAGGAAAAGGGGAAATATTAGTGATATAGAATATGATACGTCATGGACACAATCCATGACATTTTTAATAAAGGCTAAGCAAAAGTTATTGTAGAAAATTCTAACTCAAATAATCATACATCTTCTTTATACCAATCTTCACCATAAAACGAGGGGATAAATAATTACATCCATAATGCCTTAATAGGTCATGTGCTAGCAAGTATTCTCTTATAAAGAATGTCCCTTGATGAAATTGGAATGATAGAACTCAATAATAGAGGGTAACATTGATTGTAACCTCTTAGTTAGAACCTTAACGAGTACTCTGTACAAAACATTACAACATGCAACGGGATAGAATTCAGTGATTCTTTCTACCTTTGTGATTTGAGGAAGCAAAGCAAGGGCATTATTGTTAAAATACTTTGGTGGGATATTACTTAAATATAAAGATTTAATTATCATTCTCTAGATATCCTCACTATTGATCGATCATGCATTCTTGAAGAAAGTATATTTATAGTCACTGAGACCCAGTGACTTGTTCTCTTTATTAAGTAGGATCATTGTTGCTACTTTAGGGGGTCTAGTGGCTCTTTTTTCATTTTACTATTATATGTAGATGAAATTTTGATTACAAGCACTAGCAAAAATATATATGACTTAAGTAAGAAGTTTTCATATAAACTTGAAATAAAAAACTTAGGTTTTGCAAAGTAGATACTTGACATGAGGATTTCAAGGGATGCTTTAGATGAAACCCTTAGAATTATTTCAAAATGAGTACATTAAGAAGCTGATTTGTAATTTTAGTGTTTATAATTCAAAGCCAAGGAATGTCTCACTAGGAATTCATTTCAATTTATCTAAGGCAAATTCTCCTAAGATAGTTTAGGACTAGGAATATATGGAGAGAATTTCTTAGACATCTATAGTTGGAAGTCTTATGTATGATATGGTGTGCATCGGACTGGATATTGATCATGTTATTGGAGTGATTATCTGGTTTATATCTAAACTTGAGAAGATACATTATGAGATAATTAAAATACTAATCATACTCTTATGTTCAATAGAGGTGACGTTACGTTGGAAGGGTTCATTAATGGTGATTTTAGTAGAGAGCTAGATATCAATATTAATTCGTCAAGACACATCTTCATTATGGGAGGTACTGCTATCAATTAGAAGTCCAAGATTAAAAAAATGTATCTCTTTATTTATGATAAAAACCAAGTTCGTGGCTATATCAAATGCAGGAAAGGAAATAATGTGGTTATCCATGATTGTAGATGAGATAGGTTAGAAGTAGGATGATTACACCCTACAATGAAAATCATTGTGCAATTTAACTTGTGTGAAATCTATTCTTTCCCTTAATAACTAAGCATATTAGGAGAAGGTGTCACTTAATTTGTATTATTATGGAAGATGAAGTGTTGATCTTACAGAAGGTATTGGGTTCAAGAAATTTTGTTGATATGCCGACTAAGTGTGCTGATATTGAGAAACTAAGGTCATGCATGGCCTTATTTAGGCCCTTAGTTAAGCTAGTGTTTTTGCTTATGTCTAAATGATGATGGTTTGATGGTCCCTTAATTTTTAGTGTCTAAGTGAGAGACTGTTGTACGGTGGAGCTTGATAAATCAATATTTATGGTGTATGAAGTTTGTGAAGAAGATCCATAGAGTTGTGCATATATTTTGGGTTGAGTGGAGTGATGTATAGAAAAAACAAGGGTGATATTTTTATTTCGAGAAAGCATGTTTGTGTTTTTCCTATCTAAAGAAATAATAGTTGTGTTTAGAAACATTGCTAGGGCATGTTTTTTGTCTAAAATTATAAAGGATTGATATGTAAGGAACACAAGCGGTGTGTGCTTGAAAATATAGGTGTGCTTAGAAAAGTATGGTCAATGTTTATAAACATCAGGAGATATGTTTTTCCTTGACATGCTATTTTGCACCGAGTCCTTTTTTCTCAAATCCTTATATGTATGCATTATTTTTTTTATGACCATAGATGCAAAATTAGAAAAAAGAGGGAAATATGGATTTAGATTGATTGATCATTCTATTAAATGTAATCCATTAAGTTATCAATACAATTTCTAGCTCAAGATATGGGTTAAGTGCTTTGTTCAACCATGTACAAATAATATAGCATCTTCTACACTTCCTTTTTTTAAAAAAAAATTCTTTATTGTTCTTCATTGTTCTTCATTTCTTGGTGGTTGAATATCACAATAATAATTACATATGATCATTCTCAAAGGAATAATATTATTACATCTATTTCAAGGAACCACACATAACAAACAATAATGAATGCTTTTACCTCATCTATGGAGTAGCTAACCCTAAAGAACAACTATTCCCAAAATCGAGGCCTTTGAATTTAAGTATTAGTAATTTATTGAGGGTGTTCACACTTATCCTCACATGATTACACAAAGTACAATTTGATCATCACTTAGTCACTAATGATCCTCTCAAAAATCTTACTTCTCATTATACAAAAGTTAACTCCATGATTAATCATCAAATGGGTAAAATTTTAACTTGGAATTTGACTATAAAAGAGATATAAAATTGTTATAAGTAAATTAGTTGATTGATATTCCAACCCTATGGGTTGACTTAAGGTAGAATATACGCAAACTTAACATCATGGTGGAACCAACCAATTGGTTCCTCAAAACTAGCAAATTTGTTGGACTAGTAGACTAGTATCCTGGGGAACTAATGTATTGGTCACGGCCAAAACCAAAAAATCTTCCATGATAGGAATTAATGAGTTGGCTGGTCCAAAATAGTGGATTGGTCCTACTAGTGAATTAGTCTGTACCATCCCTAGTAGATTGACTCTATTACATAACATATATTTTAAAATCAATGTACACATGAAATTCTAATCCATTTTAAACACATTTATACTTATCCACATGCTACCAAAACTTAGATAAATCATTTATAACATGTAGTAAACATAGTATAAGCCTGAAATTACAAATTAACACCATATATCATGCTGAACACACCACTAAACTTCCTAAATATTCCACAAATGGCCTAATATGTCCTTATAGTTTTTATGCAATCTTGCTCAAACCAAATACATAATATATGGATATGAAGCAAAATCCTTGAAGAATAACATGGAACATTCAAAGATTAATAAAACCAACACTTACTCTAATTAAAGCCAATAGGATTAGGCAGTCTTCTAGTATATTCAAAACAACTCTCATGCTTAACATATTCATGCTCTCAAGTACTCATCTTGACACACAAATCCAAGTTCATCATGCTTTTAAGGGTAAATATGCTTACAAATACATATCACACACACAAAACCCATAAAACCTAAACATTATAAGGGTAGATATGGTTTACCAAAATTATAAAGCTAAAATCAACGAAGATAAAGAACACCCTCTAAGCTTATAACTTTTATTTTCTTAAATAAAAAAATATATATTTGGTAGAAATTCCTCCAAATTGTGAAAACATGAGTTAACATGTGAAGGAGGTGAGGAAGAATACAATTCACCCTTTTATTTAAGGAGGATGAAATTAATAAATGGAGAACTAAGGATCTTTCACTACCACTAAACCTTAATCTACTTTTACTGGAGTACTAGTGAACTAAGATAAATGACTTAGAAGGTAAATTATGTAAGAAAAACGGGAAGGATAGAGCAAAAAGCTTGAGTAAGGAAAATGAAATATGAGAAAAGAGTTTTGCATTTAAAAAGTCGTAGGAAATGAAAAGGTGTAGAATGAAGTGAGAAGGAGGTATAAAAATAAACAAGTATTATTCCTTCGAAACCCAAGACTACTAATAAAAAGAGATAAAAATATAAATGTGCTTGGGAAGCCACACTTAAGTGTTAGAGCATATTCTAATGGGCTAGGTTGAGTGTAATCACAAAAGTGAGGTATAATCCCATATTTAAAGGGGATATAGAAGGGAAAGAGATATGACCAAGCAAGGATAAAAACAAATTAGTTGTTCACCTTGCTAATTAAGCTTTGTGTGTGTGTGTGTGTGTATGAGAGAGAGAGAGAGAGAGAGTAAAAAATGAATTTTTAGAAGTTTTTGGCAAAATAAATTAAAATAATGTTCTAAACATTATAAAAATAAAGCCACAATATCTAAAAATATTTGTCATTATAAAAAAATATAATTATAAAGTTTCATAAACATTGGATTAAGATTTAAAGTAAAAAAGAGAAAGGACCAAAAATGTTAGGCAAACTAATTGATTGGTATTTCAAAACCAAAGATTCAAAGTAAAAAAGAGAAAAGACCAAAAATTTTAGGCAAACCAATTGACTGGTATCTCAAAACCAATCCATTTTTATCATTGGGTTTGAAATCCTTTTTAGTATGAAATAGTTCATTGGTAAGCTTACATAGTAGCCTACTTAATATACCAAAAGTTCATATTTTCTTTTATTTTCTATTTTTTATATAAGGCATTAATATATAATTAAATATTACTTAACATACAAATTAACATAATTCTAAAGGTTTTAAAATGGGTTATTACAATAATGTCTACAATGATAACATTTATAACAACAATTTTTACCATTATTTTCATTATTGTGATGGTACATGATTGCCTAAGGATATAAAGGAAAATGTCGAATGTAATAAATCTATTGCTTAATTGAAAAAATTTCCTAAAATTTATTAAAATAATATATATATATATATATATATATATATATATATATATATATATAACAATATATTATGGTGTAATATCAGCTTTGCAAGCCTAAAACGAATAGGGTGGAACAAATCTTATTTTTTCTTATGAAAAATGAATGTCCATGGTAGTGATTCATCATAGTTGTAGAATTCAACAACATAGTAGTTTTCAAATTGGAATGATATAATTTACTTGAAAATATAATAAAGTTAAGATAAGGGAATTTAGTGGTGATAGATTACATCCATGAAGGGCCACATCAACCATTTCCCTTCAGTTCTCACTAACCATTCTTTCTACCTTTCCTCTTGGACCTCAATCCCATTATATGATCTCTACTCAAATTTAATAATTTTCTCTTGATGTAGGGGAAAATGATAAATATTTAGCAATTATTATTATGGATCCTATTTTACTATATCTATAGAGGATACTCTACAAATTTGAAGATAACGGATGACTACATTACTAGTTATAGACGGAACTCGCAAAACGAGTCACTAGCTAGAGAGACATGTGTGTGGTATGCATGGGATGCATGAAGACAATTTTTATTTAATAGAGTGTGTTTATATTTATTTAGTGTGTGATTAATTAGTTAATTATTTGCATTATGATTGGCTAGTGCATAAAGCAGCATTTAAAGGGATTCTATCTTATAGGATTTATCTTATTTTATCTTATGAGATGTGTTTGGAGTGGGAAATATGAAATTGCATGGGGGAAATTTTGGTCAGATTTTTGTGCCTAATTAATTATAATTATCTTGTAATATTGAGGAGGTACAATAGCTATAAAATCTTTAGGGTTACATGGTCATATGTATAGCCAATTGAATGAAAAGATAAGTTATTCCTTATTTGAATTCTGTATGAATTCTTCTCAATTATAATCAATTATGTGTGAATGATTATTATTGAAACCCTTAATATCTTTGTCTATATAAATTAGAGGTTAATAATTATCTCTAAACCCATCTATACCCCATGCCATCTTAAACCCTAGTCGTCACCTTCAACATCATCAGCATCATCTTCAACCTATTCTTCTTACTTAATCCTACCTATTTTACTTCCAAACCTTAGATAATAATTCTCTTATGATCACAAATTCATCATCATCATCTTAAATTTGAAATATAGTAATCAAATCATTATCATTATAATTGATCATCATCATCATCATATTTATCTCACAACTAAACCTACTCATAAACCCTAACCCTAACCCACGAACCATATCACCCCAAAACCATAACCATTTGACCTTTAGCTATTCAAATCAATCATCAACGAAACATTATCTTCCTAATCAAACCCTAATGACACATATTAGCATCCAAATCATAAATCCATAATCCTCCACACATCAATTTTGGTATGAAAGCATATGTTTTGGTGTAATGTGACATATAATACCAAGATCCAATTTTTCATTCAAAATTCTTTCAAGAATGCATTCCTAATTCAATATTATTTTAGGAACTCATTAAGGAGATGTCAAGATTAAAATTTTTGATTGATTTTGAGAGGAGTTTTTGAGGAACAACATTCGGTTGGTGCAAGGAAGACATAGCAAGTCAAGAAGAAGATTTGAGATATATTTTCAAGGTGCGGTGGAGGAGATCAAGGAATTAAAGTTGCATATGGGAAGGATGGAAGCCTCACAAGCACAAGGATCCCATATCCAAAATCAAATTTGAAGAGATCAAGTAGAAGAATATCATATAAGGAGGCCACATGACTGGATAGAAGAAGGAGAAGAAGATAGCATAGGAAATTATGGGAAACCCCATGATACATCAAGGAGATCATATGATAATATAGAAAAATGGATTAGATTCAACCTACCTAATTTTGGAGGTAATTTTGATCCGGATTCTTTCCTTGAATGGTTACAAATTATTGAATCTATTTTTGAATATAAAGAGCTTGATGATGAGAAAATATGTCGAATTACCATATTAAAATTTAAGAAGTTTGCTATAGTATGGTATAAAAATTTGAAGAGGAGAAGGGAAATAGAAGGAAAAACAAAAATAAGATCATGGGAGAAATTAAAAAATACATAAAAAGAAAATTTGTGCTTAGAGAATATGAGTAAGAAAATTTCATAAAGATGACTACTTTAAGGTAAAGGTTGCTTGGAGTTAAGGATTATGTGATAGAGTTTAAAAGATTAGCTCTTATTTGTGATGTCCAAGAAAGAGAAGAGCAAATATGTGCTAGGTTTATTGGAGGTATAAATATGAATATTAGAGAGAAGCTAGAGGTGTATCCTTATGAGTTATTTTAAGACTTTGCAAAATTAGCAATCAAATTCTAGAAGCAATTAAAGAGAACACCAAGCAAGCCTACCAATGCACCATATGGTCCAACTTTCAAGGTGATTTTGAAGTCATCAACTTCTCCAGCCACAAATCAAGACAATAATATGAAGTTCAATCATGAAGAGAATGGTAAAGACAAGGTGGTTGACAAGTAATGTTTCAAGTATAGAGGCTATGGTCACTATGATTAAGATTATCTAAATTAAAAGGCATTGACTTTGAGGGAGATAGCAAGCATGGAGGTTTGTGATGAGGAACATGAAAACTTTGATGAAAACCTTGAAGAAGGAAGTGATAGCCCGAAAGATGATTTAGAAGATGAGCAATTTGATTGTTATGTATTATAAAGGGTGCTTTACGTTCAACAACAACCTTATCATACTCAAAGAGAGAAGATTTTTAAAGCCAAGTGTAGATTTGTAGATAAAGTGTGTCAAGTCATCATTGATAATGGCTTTTGCACCAATGTTGCTAGTGAAATAATGGTGAGAAAGCTCGGATTAGGGACCATATATCATCTAAGGTCATATTCACTTCAATAGCTCAACAAAGACAAAGGTGTAAGGGTAACCACACATTGGGAACTATTTTGATGATGTTTTATGTGATATTCTACCTATGGATGCTTGTTATATTTTTTTTGGAAAGACCTTGGCAATTTGATAGGAATGTTGCACATGATAGAGCCTTTAGTGAATATGTAGTGTGCAAGGAAAAGAAGAAGTTTAGACTTAAGCCTAACATAAATGTGGGGAGTTCAGTTTTAAAGATTGGAAGGCAAGAGGAATCCAAAGGTGTGAATTAAAATGAAGGAGAAAAAATGAGGTTGAATTCAAATGGAGTAGGGGAGAAAAGAAGAAAAAAATCAAAGAAAAAAAGGAGAAAAAAAATGAGTTGTTGATCCTTAAGGAGCGTGAGATGATTGAAGTTATTAAGGAGGAGGAAGTATGTTATGTATTGGTGGTGAAGGAAGTCCAATGAGGGGAGAATTTTAGTATAGATCTAAAGTTACAACAAGTGTTTAGGGAGTATGTAGGTATTTTTTCGAGTGAGTTGCCACCTAGATTACCTCCTTTGAGAGGTATCAAGCATGCTATTGATCTTATGAAAAGAGTTACATTGCTAAATAAGCTAGCTTATAGATGCAATCTAGAAGAGTCCAAGGAGTTGCAAAGGCAAGTGCAAGAATTATTAGATGAAGGTTATGTTCATGAGAGTATGAGTCTGTGTAGTGTTCCAGCTTTATTGGTGCCTAATAAGGATGGTACGTGAAGGATGTGCAATGATTCTAGAGATCTCAACAATATCACAATCAAATACATATTTCATATACCAGGACTAGATGATATGCTAGATGAGTTACATGGAGCAAAGGTGTTTTCTAAGCTTGACCTTAGGAGTGGCTACCATCAAATAAGATTACGAATGGAAGATGAATTTCAAGACTAAGTATGGGTTGTATGAGTAGTTGGTGGTGCCATATAAGCTATGCAATGTACCGAGTTCATTCATAAGATTAATGACCGAGGTACTTAGACCTTTCATTGGAGTTTTTGTTGTTGTCTACTTTAACGATATTTTGGCATATAGCAAGAGTAATTTCGGACACATACAACATTTGAAGAGGTTATTTGATAAGATTAGGGAGGTATAACTTTATGGTTAAATGGAGAAGTATAATTTTTTTATGGAGAGTGTGGTTTTCCTTGGCTATATTGTGAGTGGAGACGGTATTAGAGTTGATCCTTCAAAAGTGGAAGCTATTCAAATGTGGCCTATTCCTACTAATATCCATGAGTTTCATAGTTTCCATGTATTGGCTTCATTTTACAGGAGGTTTATCAAATATTTTTCTACTATTCCGGTGCCTATTATAAAATTGATGAATAAGAGGGAGTTTCATTGGAATGAACATGCAATAAAGGATTTCGAAGACTTAAAGACAAAGATTCCAAATGCATCGGTATTATCTCTACCTAATTTTGATAAATTATTTGAAGTAACTTGTGATGCTAGTGGTGTAGGTAATATAGGTGTGCTTTCACAAGAGAAGGGGTTGACTGCATTTTTTAGTGAAAAGTATAATGGTGGAAGACTCAATTACTCGACTTATGATAAGGAGTTCTATGCTATTATTTGTTGTTTGGAGATATGAAGTCATTATTTGAGACCCAAGCCTTTTGTTCTTCACTCATATCATGAGAGTTTGAAGTATCTACATTGTCAAAGGAAAGTGAGTCCAAGACATGCCAAGTGGATTAGTTTTTTGCAAACATTTGTGGTATCTACAAGACATGTGGATGGTAAGGAGAATGTTGTTACAGATGCATTATCAAGGAGGACTATGATACTTACGATGATGGATACAAAGCTTTTGGGTTTCAAGATGTTGAAGAGTCAATATGCCATTGATGATCATTTTTCTATGATTTTCGAATAGTACAAGAAACAAGGAAGTCATGGAGATTATGTTATTCAAGATGGATTCTTATTCAAACAAAATAAATTATGTGTTCTTAAGACATCAATTCGAGACTTGCTAATCAAAGAGATATATGAAGGAGGTATGCAGGACACTTTAGAGTTCATAAGACTTTAAAGCTATTGAAATAACATTTTTATTGGCCAAGAATACAAAAAAGGGGTGCAAGCTATGGTTTCTAGGTGTGATACATGTCAAAGGAGTAAGATTTTCTTTCATAAGGTATTATATATACTTTTGCCTGTGCCTACTCAACCATGGGAAGGTATAAGTATGGATTTTATTTTGGAATTTCCTAGGACATAAAGATCCAAAGATTCTATTATGGTTGGGGTGGATCGATTTTCTAAGATGGCTCATTTTATTACTTATCACAAGACCGATGATGCTACTCATATTGCGGATTTGTATTTCAAGAAGATCATGAGATTCCAAGGAGTATAGTTTTGAATAAAGATGTGAAGTTCCTATTTTTTGGAAGATGCTATATTCTAGGAACGAAGCTTCTATTTAGTACGTCACATCATCTTCAAATAGATGGTCAAACTAAAGCTACTAATAGAATGTTGGGTACTTTGCTAAGGGGATTGGTGAGTAAGAGTGCTAAGGATTGGGATATTAAGTTAGCACATGCGGAATTTACTTACAATCGGATTCCTTCAACTCTAAAGGCTTTAGTCCATTTGAGATAGTTTATGGTATTAATTCATACATGTCGATTGATATGATACCATTGAAAAAAGGTGAAATGAAGAATTATGATGCTTAAGAGAGAGTGTAGTTTGTTCAGAAAATTCATCAACAAATCAAGCACAACATTGAGAAGGCAAATGAAGTATACAAGGCAAGAGCAAACAAGCATAGGAGTCGACATGTATTTCAACTGGGAGATTTGGTATGGTTGCATTTAAGAAAGGAGAAAAAAATAAGCTTATGACAAGGGCATATGGTCCTTTTAAAATACTTATAAAATTTGGAGAAAGTGCTTATGAGGTAGATTTACGCAATTCATTTGGTGGGGTATCTAGAACATTCAATGTTGATGATATTAGTTATTAATATGGAGATGCAAATTTGAAGGCAAATTTAAGTCAACAAGGGGAGAATGATGTAGGGAAAAATGATAAAGATTTAGCAATTATTATTATGAAGTGTATTTTCCTTTACCTAGAGAGGTAACCCTATAAATTTGAAGACAAACGAATGACTACGTTGCAAGTTATGGACGAAACTTGTAAAACAAGTCACTAGTGAGAGAGACATGTACATGAAATGCATAGAATTCATGAGGATTTTTTTTATTTAATGGATTGCGTTTAGCTTTATTTAGTGTGTTATTAATTACTTAATTATTTGCATTATGATTGGCTAGTGCATAAGTAGCTTTTAAAAGGATTCTATCTTATAGGGTTTATCTTATTTTATCTCATGAGATGTATTTGGAGTCAGGAACATGGCATTGCATGAGGGGGCTGATTTTGGTTATATTTTTGTGCCTAATTAATCAGAATTACCTTGTAATATTAAGGAGGTGCAATGTCTATAAAAAGCCTTAGGGTTACACATTGATATGTATAGCCAATTAAATGAAGATGCAAGTTATTCCTTATTTGAATTTTATGTGAGTTCATTTCAATTATAATTAAGTCTACGTGAGTGATTATTATTAAAACCCTAATCTCTTTGTCTGTGTGAATTAGTGATCAAGAATTATCTCTAAACCCATCCATACCCTATGCCATCTTAAACCTTAGCCATCACCTTCAACGTCATCCTCATTATCTTCGCCATTCATCTTCTACTTATTATTCTTAGTTAATCCTACCTATTTTATTTCTAAACCTTAAATAATAATTCTATTATTATCACACGTTGTTCATCATCACCTTACCTTTTAAATCTAGTCATAAAATCATCATCATCATATTTATCTCATGACTAAACCTAATCGTAAACCCTAACCCTAACCCATGAACCATATCATACTAAAACCCTAACCATTCACCCTTTATCTCTTCAAATCAATTATCACTGAACCATTATCTTCCTAGTCAAATCCTAACCAACACATATTACCACCCAAATCATAAATCCATAATCCTCCACACATCACCTATTCTTTTTTCCTCCTTAGGTAATATATTCTTTTTTAATTATTAATTTTTTATATTATTATTGTATAACTTGACTAATTTGATTCTTTTGGATAAGCAATTTTCTTCTACCATTGTCATCGCCCCTCTACCACTAGCCACCGACTTCTATATCCCTTTATTAGTGCCACTATTAGTTTCATGATATTTTTTTTGGTTCATTTAAGCTAGTATAAAAAAAGATATTTTTGGTATAATAATATGTGTAAATAATAGTTTTTTATTTATTGATGAAATTCCAGAAATATTGATAATTAGATTAATGTATGGTTTTTTATTTGTTAATAAAAATATTAAGTAGTGATAATTACTATAATTTATTTTGTTTTCATGCAATAATTAATGAAAATTTTGAAATTATGATTTATTAATACTTTAGTGTGTAGATAATGAAAATAATGAAATTAAATTAATCTGTTGTTTAATATAAAAAAGATATAGTAAGATGCTAGTATTCTCAAATATTGTTTGATATAATAATTAGTATAAATTTTATGGTTGATTAGAAAATCTTTTTTTTAATAAGCCTATATATGTTAGCATAAATATAGATAATAATGAAATAGAAATTAATAGTTTATGACGAAAGTATCATCTATAATGATAAAGGAAATACATATAAATAAAAGATTAGCTTAAAATTATAATCATTTAAAAAATTAACTTTAATAATAAAGGTAAAATATAAATAAAAAATCATATTATATCTAACTTTATTAAATGGTTTAAGATAAATAAAATAATAAGAGTTAATGAAAAATGCATATTGTCAACTTTAAATAAATGAATGCAAATAGAATATTAAAGTTAAATATACGTGAATAGTTTAGGATAAATAACCTATTAACTTTAAGGGAAAAGTGAATAATGAAAAATAAAATATTAGGTTTAATAATAAAGATAAAATAACAAAAGTGATAATAAATAATGATATATAATTTGGGTCCAAAGATTAAATAAATAGAAAAAATTTGTATCAATTTCAAATAATATATATAGAGCTTAACCTTTGATAGTTCATATTTAATTGACTTTAATAGATAAGATAAAAACTAACAACACTTAGATAAAGTTACAATATTGATAATATGATGAAATTTAAAATGGGTTTTAGTTGTTTCTTGAAATGTGCATAACTAATGTGGATTCAAATGGAAGAGTTATTTATCCTTATAACAAGTGTAATAATTTTATGTTGAATAATCTAAATTTATTTGAACTGTATATGTTTCTTGGGTTCGTCGAGAGTTATGACCTATTGGTGGAAAAAGATACAAGATAAGGTGAAACATGACTTTGGTGATTTATTATGTGGGTATAAGTAAGCTAAGCTTAGGGTATAAGCAATTCATTTATTTATGAGTGATTGGGTCTTGTACTAAAGAGTAAAGAATGATAGTGATAATTATCTAATATGTGATACTTTGTATGAAGGGAGGGAAATTACCCATGAAATAATGCGATATTTACCTTTGACACCAAAATTGAAAAGATTGTGTGCTTGGAGAGCATACTTGAAGGCATAAAGTGACACTTGATGGTGTATTCTAACTAATAAGGGATGCTACAACATACAATTTATAGACAAACATGGTGAGATTTATATATGAACAATTATGGAATAAGGCTAATGATTTTGACAACATAGAGTTGCAGTCATGCACAAAGGCTCATTCTTTTAAGTTATCTTTGATCCTTCATGGTCTTTATGGTCCTAGGATGGATATGGATATGAATATGAATATGTTCATTAAACCATTTGTTTGTGAACTAAATACTTGTGTATGTAAGGTTTGGTACATGAGAGTTAGTTGGTAAGGACACGTTTAGAATGCGTGTTAAGTTCTCATGGACCATTAGTGATTTTTTTTTTACTTGTTAATGTCTCTCATTTTTGACCAATCATGGAGTATAAAACATGCTCTAACCATTAACAACAACAATGACAAACTCCTATTAGGTTGGCTATGTGATAATTTATATTAGCCCTTAATGATTTATTTTAACTAATCATCCAATGCAGAGAAGTCATAAACTTGATGGTATGCAAGAGAGAGAAAATAATTCCTCCCCAAAGATTGTTATATATGATATTTTTGTGTAGTTAAGCTATGGAAAAGAATATACCTTAAGTTATATGGGCCCGTGAAAAAGAATAAAGGTGTCAATTACAAAAAGAAGAGTTTATTTTATGAGCTATAGTATTGGTTCTCATTATCACTGAAGCACAATTTTGGTCTGATGCATATTGAAAAGAATGTTTGTGCCAATTTCATAAGGATGCTACTTAGTGATCATGAGACTTCAATAAATGTTGATGACGAAAAATCACAATTGAGAAATTGTGAATATTTAACTTAGTTGTATCTATATCACAAGTTGGTGAAATCTTTTTGTGAAATATTCTCTTTCAATTATTTATTAGAAGGTTATTTTTGAAGTTCGTAAAGTATTTGTGTAAAGTTTCAGAATAATTTTGTAAGAAGTTTGAAGAAGAATGCAATAAACAATAATGGTAAAATAATTAGGTTAAAAAAATTGATGATCGTGTCATAATATTAGTATTGTTACGATTGCAATGGGCATGTTCTTGAACATACAAATTACCAACACCATTACCATGTAGAGTACTCAAAATTATATGAGGAAATTCTTCTTTCTTGATTTGATTGATGGAAGATTAGATGGTTTTTATACTATGTTGATTAGGATAAATGTTTCATCTATCAGTTTTTATTGCTATGGTTCCATTCTAATGCATTGGCTTGTAGAAGTAAGATTTAGTGGGCCCATTATTAGAGGGTGTGTGTATCCAACAAAGAGAAAATTGAAACAAATTAATGAGTATATTAAAGTTATTCATTTTTTCGTATTATGGTTCATAATTGTGCTTAAAGAAGAAAGGCATAGGGGACATAAAAGATGGATGTATATGAATGAAATAAAATTGAAAGAGCATATTATAGATCCTAATCGACTATAGGATGGTGAATGATGCACTTGAAGGTGTTGGGACTACGTTAAATAAAGTGAAAAGGAAATAAGATGTTGTGTAGAAGTGATAGTTATTAGTATTTTAGTACTATTTTTATCTCATTAGGAGTAGTATAGTAACATACATATATATTAGATGACATTACTAAGGAGCTTGGATTGTATTTTTTTAACAACTATTCTATGATGGTAAGTACATGCCAGTATACACTTGTAGTTATTATATATTTTATGATGGTAAAAATTTATCCCTTTATTATAAGGAGCACGTGAATGAGATTTTTATACATGGTGGTAATTTGAATGAAATTAAGGACATAGTTTTTGTTTTGGTTTTATTCTAAGGTAATTTTGTTCACCAACGATATAAATATGTTAGCGGCATATAACATGACATAATTGATATAATTTTCAACTACTAACATTATAAATGTATCAATTACTCAATCTTAATGTATTGATGAATAATTCTTCTTAGCTAATGGTTTAAATTATACACAACTTATCCCAAATTTGTGATTAATAGAGTTAGATTTATTACTCATAATAGGCATTTAAATAGAACATAAAATAATGGCATCCGTGTCCAAAGAGTAGAGTTATTCATGTAATATGATATTTGATGAACTAATACATTATTTGAATCAATTTAATACGAAAAATCAAATAATTGATTTGAATTTTTTGGATTAAATAACTGATTGAATCAACAAAAAAAATCAAATAAATTGGATATTTGATTTGAAAAATATAAATAATATCCGATTTGATAAATTGTATGCATATATATTCTAAAATTTAGGTATTGTTAGTAAAATCTATAATTTATAATTGATTTGCTTGTTAGATATTTAAATATCATTAGAAATGTAGAAATAATAATTGAATATAATATAATTTAAGGCTCAAATCAAATCATTATATCATATTGATTTAAATTAGATCAATTTATTATCTTTCAATCAAATAATTAGCTATACGATATTTCTAATTTGTGACATATTTGAAATTCTGGGATATCCGACGCATTATTTGTTATTTGATCCAAAATTTTAGATATCTGAATCTTTTTCCTAGATATCCATAACTTTTTACTGTGTATCTATTCATTGGATATCTAAAACACCATATATTTGATCTATAAATACTCCAACCAAAGAGTGAACAATAATTATTTTGGTAGATATTTACATGAGCATGAAAGTGTTTTTTTTCTTCTTGTATCGATGTTTAATATTGTTGGGAAAATGGAATTTTCTTACTTGTATCGGTGATTATTATTAAAAGTAACTTGTTGTTGTAATAATAATTATAATGATAATATTTATTATGATTAAAAATAATGATAATGATGATTTTGATTATTATTAAAATTAATTATAATAATTATCATTTTCATATTTATAAATATAGTAATGTTAAATATTAATTAATATTATTATGCTCATTATTTTAATTTATGGTAATATTACTGTTATTATTACATTATGCAAATAATCACATTGTTATTATTATTAACATTATTATAATTGATTATAATTTTAAATCTATATATAATTATGATTAATATTACCATCATTATTATTATTAAATAATAATGATAACAATGATAATAATGTAATTTTATCTCTCTTAATATTATCATGATAAATAATAATAATATTATTATTATATATGATATTATGATTAGAAATTATATATATATATATATATATATATATATATATATATTATAGATAAGAATATAATGTTGTTATTAATGTAATTTAGTGTTTATCAATATTATTTTATTATTATAAAAAATATTATTACTATCTTATTATTATTATTATTATTGTTATATATAATTATCATAAATAATATTACATTTTTGTTATTCTTAGTGTCATCATATTATTATTTAAAAAAAACATCAATATTATATATAATTATTATAAATAACATAAACAACAACAACAACAACAATTATTATTATTATTATTATTATTATTATTATTATCCGACATAACTCAATTTAATATGTTCTTATTTGATGTGATTGGTGTTGATATGATATGATATAAGGTAATAAAAATAGGGCTTAATTGTATAGTATGAGTAGGGATGGTAATGAATCTAACATAAATCCAACCCTGTTTATGGCATCTAAATCTAAATTTGATTTAGACCCGTTGGATATTAAAAGTTTATACATAAACCCAATAGATTTAGTAGGTAAACATGTCATAAATGGGTAATTATATATTTTTTTAAAATAAATACTTTATAAAATACTAATATATTTACATTTTCTATGCCATATTATTTGATTTTTTTTGTTAAATAAGTTACTCCAAAGCAAAAAATGAAAATTAAATTTCAAAGAAGTAACAACATTTCAAATGGTATTATGATACTTTTAGATTAAACAATTTTACAATTACTCGTACATATAGGGTAAATATATATAAATAAAATTGAAAAAATGAATTAAGAATCTATATAAACTTTCAAAAAAGACGAAAAAAAATAATAGAATATAATTAAAAAATGATGAAATTGGTAATATGTGTGTGTAAACATACATGCATACACAATCAAGATCTAAATTTATTTAAATATATGTATATATATAGATCCATATCTAATATAAAAATCTATTTGATTCAAAAAGTTTAAACCGTGATTTACTATAAATGAGATAAATCTAATAAGTTAGCCTAAGTCAAGTCCAAAATTTATTATCATCTCTAATTACGAGGTAACAATTTCTCAGCAATCAAACAATTAGGACAGCTAAGGATTTTTTTTTTATCCAAATAAATGTTTGATAGCTATAGTAGGTGTAATTTGGATAAATAAAAACAAGAGTCGAAAGGAAGTTTCGCGTGGGTGAATATTTGTTAAACAACTAAAGCGAAAACTGATCTTACATTAATTCCAACTATAAGTCAAGGCTTGCTGAAGACGGGCGCCCCTCAATTTTAAATTATTATATTTTCCTTTTTTGAAAAAATTACTTATAAAAAAACCTGATCATATATTAATTGCAACTATATCCCACCTAATTTATGATGACTGGAGTTTATGAAATGAAATAAGGGACAAAGACTGAATATTGTATCTCGGTCCAATCATCTGGGCGAAATACCCGGCCACCTTTTAGGTGACGGCATGCCTGCATGTTGCTTTACCTGTTATTATGGGGACATAGATTTGGAGCATAATTGTACTACTATATATGTATTCCCCACTTGTTCGTGAATTTCCCACTTGGCCCGTCATTCGCCGTTCACTAAGTCGATGTAAGGTTGCCTTATCATATTTACCTAAAACAAACTTGATTTATTAATACTTTTTAATATATATATATATATATATATATATATTAAAAAGTATTAAAAGATATATAAATATTATATAAATATTTTTAAATGCAAATATAATCATTATATTTTTAAATTATAATATACTACTCTATTTGTTTTATAAAAAAATTATTTTAGCAATCTGCATACTATATTTGAAGATAATAAATATATTTTGACTATTATAATTATATCCTTAATTGAAAAATGATATAATAATTAATGCATGAAAGAAGAAAGAGAAAAAAATTAAGAGTAAAAAAAAGTATTAACTAATTTAAAATGACTTTCCGTTTTAAATAAATTACCCTTAATTAAAAAAATAATATAGCAATTGATGTATAGAAGAAGTAAGAGAAAAAGTAAAATAAAAAAATGAGCATTAACTAATCTAAAATGACCTTTTTTGAACAATTATATCCTAAGTTAAGAAATAATATAACAATTAATGTATGGAAGGTAAAAAAAAATTAAGGATAAAAATAGAAAATAAGTATTAACTAATATAAAATGACTTTATTTTTTAAATAAAATTTTCTACTTAAAATTATTTTCTTTATGAAATGGATGAAGTATAATTTAAGAAAATTTTATAGCCAAAATAATTTTTGGAATTTATAATGTCATATATTCTTTCATAGAGGGAGTAACAAAAAGAATGTGGAGAAGATAGAAAATAATATTTTAATATAAATATTAAATAAATATTCCACCCATTTCACAATAGAGGACTTATAAATTTTTAGCACAAATATTAAGAAAAATTAAAGTTTAGGATAAATGATACATAAACAAACTAAACTGCCCATATTAGAACTTGAATAAGTTAATTGTTATATGGTACATTAACGCGGTAAATTATGAAATATAATAATAAATATTTGTTGGAACTTATAATATGACTTATATTATGCAACAAAAATGGAAAAAATATAAGCTCTCTATTTTGAAACAGATGGAGTAATAAAATAATAGTATATTAATTAATGTATAATTAATTTATGTATTAAGTATCAATATAAATATAACCATATGCATATGTGCTTATAATTTATATAATACCATAATTATCCAAAAATAATATTTTTTTTAATAGAGAACTTTATTAATTGAAAAAAAATGTTAAACATATGTGCCTTTATTGTAAAGTATTGATTCTTTATTTTCTAATTGGAACAAACCTCATATTTTTCTTTATTGATAATTACCTCTTTTAGGAAATTATTTCCCAAAGAGGGTTATCTCAATTTATGTGTGTTGCTACTAGTAGCAGCATGCAAAAAACTATAGGGTAAATGTGTAATTTAAGGAAAACAATGCATCAACATGGAGCGACAACATGTAAATGCACGCCAATACATAATTCCCCCCCCCCTATAAATTTATAGATATGCATGTGTAAATATATAATGTGCATTCTTCTTGATAAGATGCACATTATTTCTTATTATTTTGGCTACATGGTGTTCATTTCATAGATGTGCACATGTAAAAAAATAATGAGCATTCTTTTCAATAAGGTGCATATAATTGATAGAAAGATATGTGCTCTTTCAAGGAATATGTGATCAAATATCAAATGTGTACTCACCACTAAAATATGTGTATTTACTTTTATATGATGTGCATTTGTTAATATAAAGATATGTATTATTTTAATAAGATATGCATTCTTTCCAATAAGATGTGTATTCTTCTGGTTAATGGATGTGCATTTCATAGATGTATATTTTTAAAAAATAAAATATGTGAATTATTATCCTTACTCTAACGTAGAAAAAGGATGCCCAGAGTGGTTATATTGGAATAAAAATAGTGGATATAAGAATAAGTAGTTTCTTCTGTGGTTATTTGCATGTTCTATTCAAAGTTTGGTTACACTCTCCAAACTTTTGCACTCACTCAAATGTCTTCAATCTTTGCACTCTCACTCAATTGTCTTAAAATCTTCATCATCTCTTCATCAACTCATAAAACTTACAATAGTTTTGGAATTCATAATATATATTATTCTTATAACACTCCAAAATTTACTGCTAACAACTTTTTTTTTTCGGGAAGCATTAATAATAAAATAGAGTGTTACCCCACATCTAACATAAAAGAGGTACCCCTCCCTATACTTAATTTATGTTGGGTGCAATACTAAAAAGTACTCTTACCTATAGATTAGACGTGAGAAACACTTGATTCCACAATGATATGATATTACAAAATTGAGAGTGAACATATATGATAGAGAACAAAGGACAGAAAGTACAGAGAGAGATAGATATATCTGGATACTTGTACACTTAAACCAATCCATAGTCACTCACAGCAAATAATCACACAAAAAGCATTGATTAACTATAACCTCAAAACAAGGCGGTAATTGCTCATAGAAATGAGCAACACCCATGAAAAAAATGGCTAGTGTGCTATGTACCGATTAAGGTAAACATACACATCCATAGAAAAGGGTGTACATGACACAAGCAACAATATGAAAAGATAGATACTATCCATGTATAGATGCCCAAAATATGAGACGCTAAAAAAAAGATGCATTTAAAGTTTATTATTAGGTGATCACACAAATCTGTTTACTAAGTCACATTGAGATCATATAACCAATTGTAACATAATCACTCCTCTCCTTTTTTTTCTCGCAGATGGGAGAAAGGAAGTCAACCTCACCTATATTCTCACATCCAAGGTATAACATGCCGGAGCCACTAGTAATCATATAATCCTTAAGTTTTAATGGATTGGTTATATAGAGTAAACTAGGGTCCTCTGGTTGCATTAGATACATGCAGTCGTTTCAATAATCAAATAATTTCAATACATGGAATCATTTTAGTCCTGTCTTATGTGATCTTCTACTTTGAGTAGTAGTGTTTTATTGACTCATTAACCACCACATAACACATAAGGTGCATCAATTTATATATGTAATGTCATCTTAATTATACTTTAAATGCCACTGACTTACCATTAAAAAGGTTGTTTGTCATGATCTCCATTTATTATGAATTTATTCCTACAATTGATAACATCCAATACTTAGAGTGTATCTCTAATAAAACATTGAACATGTTATAGGAGAAAAGAAAATAAATGATAATAGTTATTAAACACATAGATTAATCTTTCACAATATAAAATACCATAATACCCTTATCAACCCTAATTTCACAATATACCATGCCTTCATCTATAAAGTTTTCCAACTTATCAAATTTAACACACAAACCTAAAATAACATTAAGAACATCCTATCAAAAAATCATAAATTAAATCTAAGATTTCACATATAAAATTAAAATGTTACCCTTTTAGTTACTATTCCCAATTTAAGCTATTTTTTTATAAAAACATGCCTTATACTATTCGTGATTTATCAAGATAATTCACTAATCATCACTGTTATATTTATACAATACTTCTATAATACCAAAAATTCTAGATTTGACCAAAATGACCAATATCTTTTTAGTTCACCTAAATATCTCTAATTTTATTATTTTCATAACTTAAGGCATCCTCATCTAAAACTTAACATATTATATATTATATTTATTGTAAGAACCTCAATTAACACAATGACATATTTTTTTTTCAAAAAATTACAGAAGGATCGTCTTATACTTTTGGTTGAGACTCCCCATAAATTTACTCAATTTTAGAAGTCCTCAAATCTTATCAAATTCACATACAACACTTTTTACATATTTCCACCCTAAAATATAATTTACCAAAATCAAAACAATCCATAACACCATAAAGGGGCATATGATCAAAACACCCCAAAGACATAAATTCCCTAAATGTTGAGATTTAAACATAATACACAATTATCATACTTAGATATATTTTAATCTACTCATCCTAAGAATTAAAATTAAAAAAAAAATACTATCATGCTTAGGATTTTATGGTAAAGCCGAGCAAGGCATAAAATAAAACAACTAATTATAAACTCACAGAACTTATAAAACCATGCATTTACCAATTATCACATGTCTATGGATATAAAATAAAGCCTAGCATGATTTCTAGCATAAAATATAATAGCAAGAAAATTTATAAAATTAATACATAGTCACAAAATTTCCTAAACTAGACATGTATCCTTATTAAAGGCTACATTGTTTTTTAAGAAAAAATATTCCTATGTAACCTCCTTCCATACTTAGATCACCTAAAAGAAAAATAAAAGAATTAGATAAAAGAAAATATCAAGGGTTAGAATAGAAAAAAAAAAAACTTAAAAGAAGTGAGAATAACTCTTATGATTTAAAAAAAAATGGGGCTTGAGAACAATCTTGGGAAACCACCACCAATCTATGACCTTCATTATCTTTGGCTAAAAAACACGCACCAAAATAAACTTAAGATTTTAAAAGTAAGAAGACGAAGGAAAATGTAGAGGAATGATGAAAGGGGCTCGACACCAAGGGGAAGGTTACAAGAACAAACAAAAAAGAAGAGAGGAAAGAGAAAAGTTAAATATAGAAAATTGGCTAAGTGTGAAAATGATAAACCAAAGGGCACAATCCCTTATGGATATAAAAAATGGGTAGGAGGGAGGGAGGGAAATTACATGGAAGGTTGATTGAAATCAAGAAGACTGATGGAAGTAATTAGCATGGGTGAGAGAGTGTAAGATAGTTGGTGGAAGATGATTGAGGTAATTATGGTTAGATTTTTGGTTGAATGATCAAATAACATGTGAAATATAATCATGTAGTATGGGGAAGTTTTTGAAGTCCCTATGTCTAAAAAAGTCAACAATGCTAGAAAATGGTTTACCTAAGTAGAAAATCTAATAAATGAGTTAAAATAGAAAAAAATCAAATAATTCCCAAATATTAAGGAAAGTGATGAATTAATTTAGGAACCCAAATATATAAAAATAAAAGGAATAATAATTGATTTAAGGTCAAAATAAAATGAAGAAAATCTAAATTGATGAAAATCATCCAACTATGGTCGACCACTTAAGGCCTTGGATGATGGGGTTAAGAACACTTTTAGCCAGTCGACTAAAGGTAGGGCCCAGTCAACCATCAGATTTTGAAGGGTAGGAAGGTAAAATGATGGTTTGAGAGGTATAGGTAAGGTGCCCAAATAAGGTTTAAGGTCGGAGAAGGGATTAGGTGACTAATCACCTAAGAATTAAGATTACAACAATTTAGGGTATTATAATTCTTTAAGAGAAAAATAGTATGAAAAACTTATTATTCAATTAGAGTAATGTGTGAGAATAGAAATACTGCTAGATTTGTGATTTTGTTTATCGATATACTATAACAGAAGTGTAACTCGACAATTATGTTATACATTTTCTATGTTTATTTTCTTTACTATAAGACGTACATCTGTGCTTGCTCTGTGTGTTTAAAAAACTAAGGGTTCTTAAGCAAATAAAAGAGAAGATTAAATAATTAAGGAATGCCAAGAGAAAATATGATAGGACAGAAAAGATAGCAAAAGTGATAATAAGTATTAATGATTTTGAATCCCATAAAATAAATACAAGGCCCTATATATATAGAGGTGAGATGAGGAAGAAGGAAAAGAAAAGAATATTATGCAGTTGGAGTTAGCCGATTTTTCCCACACTTCCTGCAATATATGCTTGACTGACCCAACGTGGAACTAAGAGGGGAAGAATACATAGCCTTTTTGGGCTAATCTTTACTATTTAGCTGATACTCCTCAGGCCTAATAGTATTAGACTGGGAAAGATCCATATCATCATTCCCTTTAAAAATTCATCCATTACATCAGTCGCTCTCTTAGGGTAAATAGGTTAAACTTCGTTGATTTACTAATGACCATGCATGCTTGCTGGTTGTTCCCTTGAAGTAGCTAAGTTGAGCTTAAATTATTTGTCGATGGTCCACATTGTGACTTTAAAAAGATAACATATCCATCATTCATTTACAGATGTAATCACATAAATACTGTCGCCAACCTAAAAGTGTGAAGACTATCATATAATACAAAATTATACAATAACCGTCAGTTAATTAAATAAGATTGTAGACTATGTACAAATGTGGTTACATAAGAATATCAATGACTAACTAAAAAGTATAACGAATAAACAATTGTAAAAAAAAAAATACTCATTTACATCAAGGGATGTTATAAAATCAAATCCCATAAGCAAAATGCATCAACGGGTCTTATTGAGAGGAAAAAAAACTTTACCAATTTCATCAGTTATTGTAAAATTTAAATTTTAAAATTTGATAAAATATAAAATGGTACCAACATAAAACTTGTTGAGTAAGCTTCATTCTCTTTTTTCCCACGTTTTTAGATCATATAAAAGCTCTTTGAATGAAAACCACACTATTCATTAGTTAGTTACTATAAAAGGGAGCAAATTCCTAGTTCCTTGCATAACATTCATTTATACGTTGTTATTTTACATAAGAAAGAGCAATAAGCGAGAGGAAGTGAAGATTCAATTTGACATTTTGTCTTCTCCAAAATGCGATTATCAAGGAGGTTATATTAGTATTGAGTGTAGATTCTTCATCCTCCCAATAAAAAAGGAGGTAAATTTAGTCAACTTGCATCCCTATATATATATATACAACCCCTTTCTAATTTATTATCTTCTTCCGTACTCTTTACAATTACTGTTCTATAATTCTCTATTGAAATTGCTCTTTATCTTCAAATCTTTAACCCTTAAACTTCCTTCTCCATCATTTGTTAGAATATTACCCACACTAATATCATCTTTATCCATTGACATCATTGCAACTCCTTCTATAGTTACTATAAGTGGAGGCGTGCAACAGTATGAGCTTTCAGATGGGAATTGCACTAGGATAGTTCACATTATTGTTACTTCAATCACCAATCTTTATGACCCTCCTGTTAAATCTCCTACTATATTGAGGGATCTTTTCCTAAAATATCTTAATAATTTCAAATCCCCTTCTATTTTTAAGTCTTTACTTACATTTACAACACCATTCACTTCTCTTTTACCTTTTTATCTTCTACAATCCTATTAGCTACGAACCTCTTAATCCATTTGCATCTTTCTCATTCTCCCTCACTTTTCAATTTGGGCGAATCTTCTTCACTCAGCTCAAACACTCTCCTTCCCAACAACAATAGCGATGCTCAACTCAAGCATTCCATGAGAAATACTTCATTCCCTCTTCTCTTACCCTAATTGCACCGACTCTATTGTATAGGGTTAATATTCCACTAGATAGGTATATAATCTTGTATGTTGAGGCTTTTTATTCTAGCATCCATTTTCCCTTATATATTTTCATAAGGGAATTCCTTTAGGCCCTTCAACTTAGCCCAACACAAGTTATTCCCAATGATTGGGGAATAATAACATAATTTTTGTACGGGTACCATTTGTTATAGGTAGTGCTAAAAATAGACCTCTTCTAGAAAATTTTAAATTCTTAAGTCACCCTATAGATCTAGGCTTATACTTCATTTAGATAAGAAGGGAAAATAAATGTCTTAAGGAGCCTTGATCTTTTGTGAAGAAGTGGAAGCGACAATACTTCTTCATCTTGGGGTAACTCCAAGTGGAATTTACCCAAATGGGGTAGCTTAACCCTAAGATCTAAGAGTGCATACCCTTCACTCTAGAGCTATAATCTTGTGTGGACAAGTTTGACAATTTTCTAGAAGAAGGGTTTGTTGTTAATAACAATAAGGTCACTAACGATCTTATTATTCTCGAGAAGGTAGTTGTGATTTTTGATGTTCGTAAGCATAATATTTTTTTCTTAATAGTTTGATTCCTCTAATGTTTTATCCTGTCTCTTGTCCTATAAGATTATGCCTTTTAATGTTTCTATATATTGCAATGTTTGGAAAGCTCAACATCAGACTGCCGCTCCTTATTTGGAAAAGTGTGTATAAAGCCCACTACATGTCCTCCTAATGGATCATTTATTATCGAGGGAGCCAAATGAAAAGTAACTCTTCTTATGATAAATTATAAATAACGTGCATTCATAATCCCCTTTCTAAAATTCTTTTTCTTTTCTTGTGTGTTTAGGAAATTAAGGGGGGTGTGAGGCCTAATCCTAAAAAAACAAAGAAGAAATCCAAACCAAATAAGGTTAGGAGTATTATTAAATATATTAGTGTATTAATTGTTAGTCCATTGAACTATTTGAATACTTATTTTCATAATTTGTTTATATTCTGCAGGATGTTGGTCCACAAAAAGCCATCCCTAAGGTATCGGTGTCTAGGAAGGCTCCCAAGTTCGATCTTATTTTAGTTAAATCTTCATCAACCTCTCTCATAATTGGCCTAAATCTATCAACTCCAAATTTAATAGATGAGCCCCCAACCCCCCTTAGAGATTACCCCAAGAAAAAGGCAAGTGGTTGTTGAACCCTTTCATAAGAGAACCCCTATTGCCCTATATTATAGCTACTTTTAAGGAGGTAATTATGCTTGATGAAGGAGATGGTGATGAAGAGGAGACAATAAGACAAGTTGGGGTTCATGTCGAGGTTTGTATTGTGGCCCCATTAGGAAGAAGAGAGAATAAGTAATAAGATATTGAACTCTAGATGTCCTATTCCTATTGTTGATATGCTGAAAGATCTTAATGCTGATGTTCCTAGTTTAAATACTTTCCCTATAAGGAATTGTTTGAGATTTGAGGACAACCACCTTGCTAAGGGATAACTTGAGCCTAACTTTTTTGGTACATACCAATTTATTATTTCACATATATATAACCGCATTGATAATTTGTTTTTATTAAACTTATATTCATTATCTGTAGTAACTTTTCATGAGAAAAAAGTTTTTAACCATTTCCTTTGAAGTGCTAGATGCTTCTAATAGGTAGAAAATGAATATAAAGGCCTTCAGAGTGCTCATTAGACCCTAATAGTTGAGAATGAATCCCTTCAACTTAGATTCTCCAAATTGGAGATCAAAAAGAGCTAATTAAAGTATTATGCTTTTGAGGCCTATTTTCACCAAGCTCATGTAGCTAGCTTGGAAGATCATTTAGAGAGGGAGAATTATGAATGAAAGGCTAAAATAGATTTGTTATATGACAAGAATATCTATTTAGGAAGATAATATCTGCAAAAAGAGAAGTAGAATCGATAAACTAACCATCAAGAAGAAAAAGTGGGTTATAGATGCCGGGAAAGTCCATCAATAATCTAATAGATTTAGGGTCACCCAAAAAAAGAAAAATTCTCAACACTAAGGTAGATGAATATAAAATAAAGTTCTTTAACTTAAAGGAAACATCGGAAGAGTATTGTGTTGAGGTTGAACGGTTATGCCAAGAGATTATTCATATGTACTAGGCAAATAATAAAGAAATGAAGAGCCTTCAAGAATAACTATTCATGGCCAAACTAAGATATTCTAGTGAAGCCATAGAAAAAATTATGGCTAGCGAAGAATTTTTCCACTATGAGATGCGACTTTAATCTTACTAGTATGAGTATGGTGCCTTAATTGCATATGCACAATTTAAAATCTTGGCCAAGCAGGATCAATTATGAAAGCTTGATGGGCATTCATATAGCAACAAACATCTAGAAGGCATTGTTGTTATTAAAGGTTTCTAGGAGGTTGAGGGTTGCTAGTGAAGAGGAAGATGATTCTGAGGGAGTCCTCTTCCTTTTTTTTTTTGTTTAGTGTAACCCATGTATATATTCATCATATATATAATGGTTTTCTCCTTCTTCTTGTGCATCTTTATTTACTTATACTTCTTTGTTGATGCCAAGGAAAAATTATTTTTGATAATAAGAAGACTAAAATACCCCAAAATGCACACACTTTGAGTCTTTATTATTCTTTGGTGGTGGCAAACCAAAGTAGGGTTTAATGTAGTCACCATTGATTGATCAGACTGAATGTACCAACAAAAACCTTTAGTATTATCTCATTGGCCCCAACACCTCCATTGAGGAGTGCACCATAGGATCTAGAGGGTTAGCTAAGATGAAAAGTTGTTAGGTTTACCTTAGGGACTCAGTAGCCTTGACCTAAGGATACACCTTAAATGTTTGGGCTTAGTGAGTGAAAGTAAGTATGTCTTTCAATTCACTAGGTGTGCCCGCATACAATTATGGACTCTTTGAGGGCTTATGTATGAGGCCTTTTAATTAGTGCAATTTACTAGGTGTACCCACTTTCATTGCTTGACATCATCTAGAAGGGCTTACTTGTTAAGCCTTTGGATTAATGAGTGAGTTTTTTTGGGATACTTTCATCTCACTAAGTATGCACATCTTTAATGACCGATAACCTTGGTTAGGTCTTACAGATTTAAAATTTTTTGACAACCTCTTTGTCAAAAGGGCTTACAACTTTAGATTTTATCGGTAACCTCTTTGTGAGAGGGCTTAAAACTTCAACAACTTTAATAATTGCCTCTTTATGAGATGATTCATAGATTACTTACTGGAGTTGTAAGTTCATGTTGTTCATTAAACTTTTTCACTATAGAGAGCCTTTTTATAAATGAATAAGTATTTATTGATAGATATTAAAAACTAAAAAAAAAATAAGAAAGCATATGAATGTAAGTGTAACAATATTATAGCAAAGTTGAACGATCAATTTTACAAATAATATTTTCTTAAGTGTTTGGCATTCAAAGCATTAACTAAGTATCTTCCATCCTTATCATTTATTATGAAGGTTACTAACCCAACTTGCTCCACAACTTGATATGATCATTCCAACTTAGCTTCCAACTTTTCCCGATAATCATTAATTTAGGAATATGATATTCTTAGTGCCCAATATCCTACTGTCAAAGTGGTGGGTTTGAATCTCTTGCTATAGTATTTAAGTGCTTGCTGTTGATATTGCGTGAGTCTTATATATACTATATCCCTTCATTTCATAAGCAAATCTTTCTCAATTTTTAGGACTTCTTTGTTGTCTTTAGGATTGTACTAACATATCTTGTATGATCCAGTATCTTTTTCTATCAACATGATCGATTAAGCTCCAAAGGTTAAGCCAAAGAGAGTCCCCTATAGGGTTTTTTTATGGTTATCCTGATGACCCATAAAATTTATAGAAGCTCATCCACCCAGCCTCTTTCATGTTTACTCAATTAGCACATTAGCTTTCCTAATATTTCCTTATTTTCATGATAGGCTTGACCTTAAATTAAATTGATCCCAATGAGAAGCCTACTCTATGAACCAAATATTTTCAAGAAGAAAATTAAAAGTAACTTAATCAATCCCTCATTTTCCACAAAATTATCTATATTTATGGTTATCACGTTGTCGACCATTATTTGTGATAATTGCTTGTGGAAATCCAAACCTACAAAAATTTCTTAATTCTCATTGCATAATAATTATGTCACAATGTTAGGATCTCTAACTTCATATTACTCAATATATTATCTAATGACTAATGTCACGATAGAGTTATATGCCTTTAGGCCATGTGCTATTCTGATTCCCACCAGAGTAGCATCATATTCAACTTCATTATTATTGGAATTAAAACCGAACCTTAGAGTGTATTCAACAACTATGCCATTTGGATTAATTAAGACCACACCCACCCCAACATTGAGACTATGGGTGCTCCGTCGACATAGAACTTCAACTCCCCTTGTTTCCCCAGAATTAATGAAGAATTAGGAATAGTCCCAAAGAACATTCAACAATGAAATCATCTAAATATTATGGTTATAGGTCTATACTCGATATCATATTATCTTAACTCAATAACCCACACCATCATTCTCCTTGAGATGTTTGTCTTATAAAAATGGTCATGAGAGGAATATTAGTTAAAACCATAATAGAATGAGTATCTACATAAGATTTCAACTTCTTGGAAGAGATTAATAATGAATATGAATTTTTCTCCAAGTTAGAGTACTGACATTCAACATCGGCGAGCACCTTACTAGTCTAATAGATAAGTATCTATGATCCAGTCTTGACATATTCCTAACAAAAGAAGAAGAGACAATTGACATTGATGCTGCAAGGTATAAGAACAACTATTCTTCTTTTAGAGGGGTCGTCAGGATTGGCAAATTAGAAAAATAAACCTTTGTAACATTGAATGCTTTCTTACAGTCCTCTATCCATTGAAAATTAGCCTTTTCTCATAAAGCTTGAAAATGGGAAACTCTTATTTGCTCTTTGAGACAAGAACCTATGTAATGCAACCAATTTTATTATCATCTACTAAATGTCCTATTTTCCCTCTAGAGGTTACATATCTAAGATGGCAATAAGCTTTTTTGCATTTACATCAATGCCTTTGTCAGACACCATAAACCTCAAAAAAATTTCGGCACTTACTCCAAACATGAATTTAGTATTATTAAGCTTCATTTAATATTTTATGAAAGTGTGAAAAATAATTTGCAACTCCTGTATGTGTGTCTCCTTATTCTTATTTTTTAGGATCATTTCATCTAAATAGGCTTCTTTCCATCTTCCCCTGGAAGAATGCATTTTCCAATCTTTGAAAAGTTACCTCATCATTCTTCAATCTAAATGACATCACTTTATAACAATAGATTCTGTCATTCATGTTAAAGAGGGTTTCTTCCTGGTTGGAGTTGGTGAGCTTGATTTTATGACAACTCTAAAAGGAATTCATAAAGCTTAATCTTTCTTATTAATCCGTTGTTTCAATCAATAAATAAATTTGAAAAAGTGGGTAACCATATTTAGGACACGCTCTGTTTAAGTCAGTGAAGTCAACGCACATTCTATATTTTCCATTAGTTTTCTTAACCATAACTGGTTTGGCTCTCTATTTGGAATTTTTTTTATCTCTCAAATAAATCTTGAAGAGAGCAACTTTTCCACTTCCTGTTGATTTGCCTTATATTTTTATAATCTGACGACCCTCTTCTTCTTTTTCTTTTTTTAACCAATTTAAATTCGTCATTTATGTCCAAGTGATGTTTAATGATTTTATGGAGAATTCCCTCCAAGCTTTGACACATTCCAAGTGATGACATCATTTTTGTTCAAGAGGAAAGAAACTCCTCCTTGTTCACTTTCCTGATGCCTTTTCCAATCATCACTTTATGATCTGCATCCCCTAATTATATTTCTTCTAACTTTGTGGCAGCCTGGATGCCTTTCCCAAGGTCATTTATGTCTTCTAGTACCAAGATTTTCCCACGGTTTATTTAGGTTTGACTTTTTGGGGGTGCCTCTTGCTTTGATAGCATAGGATTGATGTGTTTTCCTCCTATCACCCTGGGTTTATCCCCATCCTTCATTAACTGGGATCCTTATTAAGAGCCTAACCATGAAAATTCTAACCTCAAGTTTATTGAGGCATGGTTATCCTGCTATCATATTACAGGTCGATAAACAAGAAACTATGACTAAGTTAACTTATATGCTCTTCTCGACTCCCAGTTGGTTGGGCATCATATTAAGATACACCACTCCCCTTGATTTTATGATTTTATATGTGAATCCTGCCAAGGTTAAAGTTATATATATATAACATTCTTCTAGAAGCTCTAATTGCTTATAAGTTTCTTTGAATATGACATGCACTGAGCCACTTGTGCCTATGAGAGCTCTCTTCACTATGCAATTAGCCACTTACACTTTGATTACAAATAGATCATTGTAATAGTCAGTGGTACTCATACCCTAATTTTCTGCTATGAAGCTAACTTCCCAATCATTAATTCTTAACCTTTTATTTAATTTTTAGAAGTCAATATCCTTGGCATATGCTCTTAGGGATACCTTAGTCTTCTCATCTAAGGAATCTCCTCTCACAATGTTGTGTATGTTTTTTTAGGCCTTTTGACTTGAGGTGATGGGAGTAATTGGCATGTTGTCATCATGTGTTATATGGTCATGAACATTAGCACATAGTGCTGCGAATGGCATTTGTAGACTGAAACATTAAATTAAGCCCTTAATGTTTTGCATTCATCAATGTTATGCCCATACTCTTCGTGATATGTACAACATTTATTAAGGGTTTTGTGCCTCATGTCAACATATATGGGGAATGGCCTTGGAAATGTTTGTCTACCATTTTCCAAATTATATATATTCTAGGTTGGCTACCAATGACGTATACTTATCAAATCTCGTCATCTACAACCCTTATAGAGATGGCTACACCATCGGCCCTAAATTTACACTGATCTCTTCTGTCTTATATATCTCATTCTTTGACCTATATTTTAGCACTAACGATGTGTCTTCTTTTTTGACCATTGACCACATTACCTTGGTCATTTCCTTGGCATTTATCCTCTCTTGCACATCTTTTCTCAATGAATTTTATGATTTGTTGTTGGCCTAGTATAGATTCTCAACCACATCTTTTTCAACCAAGCCTTTGAGTAAGGAGTATTTGTAGACGCTATTTTCTAGCTCATTTATCTATCGGAACTCCTTATCAAATCTATTTAGAAAAGATTGAACATATTCCACCAGCTTTTGGAAGAATACTATTAGGGAGGATGATTCTTTCTTAGGCCATTGATAGGCATCAAATTATTCCACAAAAACCATCTCTAGGTGAGAAAATGAGCTTACCGACTCAGTGTCGATTTTACCAAACCAACTCAAAGGTGATCCTTTTCTAACTAATAACCTCGCATTTATGAATACATTCAAATGGTCTTTCAGATTTATAAATACATAAAATGATTCAAATATTAGAATTATTATTCTCTATGTTAAAACTTTATATATACTATTTATGAAGGGTGTCTACCAAATATAGCTATCCATGCCATTTCTCTCTTTGCTTCAACCTCTAAAACTTCTTGGTTTTTTTGGTCCATCAACTTATGGATAGAATTCTCCTCACCTTTATCAGTTTATAGGACACCATGTGCAGGATATTCTTCATTGTCTATATTGATCCGATGACCATCATGCCCCATTCTTGGACTTAGATGCCTTTCTCTCCTATCTCACCTAGGAGAGCTTAAAGACAGTCATTGTCTATCACTTCTATTTCTCTTTGGTCATGTGTATTCCATTGACTTAGCTTCCTCATCTTAGATGAAAATACTATGTAGCCTGATCTTTTATTCTCTCTCTAGAAGGTCTAAGGTCTCTACTAAAGTCTCTTAAATGGTAGGCTATTGGGGTGTTTCACGGTGATGCTAATCTAAGAGGTTCGACAGCTAGATAAGGACGTAAGATAGTAGAGCTAACATGTCTGAGATAATTTCTTAAATGGATGCTCAGAGTTTAGTATTTATATCTTGAAGTTGAGAAGCATAGATTATCCTCTTTAGAGGGGTCAATGGTACTACGTTCAAATCTATGTGAAGGTTGGATGGGGGACATAACTTTTTTTTCAAGTTCCCCATAGAAGATGCCTATTGTTGTGTACATTTAGCAAATTGAGGGGTCCTAAAAAAATAAAATAGAAGGTCAAATGATTAAGGAATGATAAGAGGAAATCTTATAGTAGAGCGAAGAGAATAAGAGAGAGAATGTGTATTAATGATTTCGAATCCCCCAAAATGAGTAAAAAGGCCCATATATATAGATGCAGATGAGGGAGAAGGAAAGGGAATGAATACTGTGTGGTAGGATTCATCTGGTTGTTCCTATGATGCATGTTTGATCAACCTAGAGTGGAATTGAGATGAGAAGATTTCATAATATTTTTGAGCCAATCTTCACCCTTTGGGCCAATGATCCTTAGGCCTAATAGTATTGGTTTATAAAAGACCTATGTCATTTTCTATTAATATGTATATTCATTACTATACTATGTACTTTGTATCCTCAAACACACATTTAGGAAGATGTGTATGCTCTTAATAAATTTTTGTTTGTCTATTATAATATGTGCATTTATTCTTATAATATGTGGATTTGGTACTTGAAGATGTGTGTTTCTATACCCAAACCAATCAACTAGTTTTTTAAACCAATCACATTTTTTATTTTGAATTTTTTGGAAAATCCTTTACACTAAATTAGAACCTTAACATCCCATGTATGATTGTCTCTAAGATATTCCTAATAAATTTCATGATGCATTTAACCTAAAATATTACCTTGATTTAATCTGGAGGTCGATTGAGACACAAGAGGGGAGAGATGACCTCAACAATCATCTTCTTCCTCCTCTCTCTTCTATTCGATTTTGATATTTAATGCTTCGATCTTAGGCATGCTCCTGAGCAGTTGGAAGATTCCTTCCATGCCGACTTCCTAGTTCGCCATTTGTGAATGTGAATTCTCCAGAGTTACCATTTGAGCTCTAGAGAAGAGATCAGCAAATTCTATGCAAATTTGTTCATTCTAATCAAATTCAAATGGTCAAAGGTAGGGTTTTGAGTCAATCTTCAAATCCTTAGTAATTCCTTTCGATTGGTTAGCTATAAATAACCCCATTTATCCCTTTATTTCAGCTTTCTTTCAGACACTGAATTTCCTTATGTTTTACTTTTCTTCTATTTTTTCCATATTTCAAGCCTTATTAAGCTACTTCCACACTCTTCTAATCCTGTCTCTAACTCTTTTTTGTTTCGATTATCAATCAAGGTAGAGTTAGATTCCGGAAAAAAAGATTGAGTAATTCAGCTAGCGTTTTCTCTATTTTGACCTTAAATTGGTAAGACTTTGCACTCTTCTAATTTTAATATTTCATTTGATAATATTTTGATATAATTTATGAGTATGAGACTTTGATTTTAATGTTTTCAAAGTTAAGAATTTCCCATAGTCAAATCTCTATTTTAAAAGGATTTTTGCCTGCATCAAGTAAGTGATTCTTACTATTAAAATATTTAGTGTATGTTCCTACATAATAGGTGATATCTTTAGTTGGTTGATACATGTTGGTATAAATAAATACAGTTGTAGGTATGATTTGCATGATTAAATGACATATTTTGAGTAAAAAGCATGAAAATGGATACAAGTAGGCTATGATCATAATATGGTGAGAAATGCATGTTAACTTGGTTTGAAATATGTTGGTTGATGTTAATACGTGTTCCTGAATGACTAAAAATGATTTATATGAAAGAATATTCATGCAATTGGTGGTTTGATGCTGTGTTAGGGTAGATAGATTGATTGGTTAGGTTAAATCGATCAACAGGTTCCTAGAATAGTTGTCTGGTTAACCCAACCCATCGACTGGTACACTTGTAGAGACCTTAGTCTTACTCTCTGCTTAAACCCATCTATTGGTTTGGGAAAATTGATTGAATGTATGTGAACATTCAACTAGTTTGCCCAAACCAATGAACTAGTTTGGAGAAAGCACGGTTTGGTTGAGTTAACCTAATCTACTGGTAGACCCAAACTGATGGACTGGTCAGATTAGGCCGATTGAATGGATAAAATACATATTTTATCATGAATTATTGGACTAAATAAAAGATCAACATGGACCATGAATTATAGTATACTCAATGAGTAGTAAAAAGGATTAAATGGGAATTTCACTTATGATAAGTGAGACTAATTGAGAAAAGAGTAATGAAACTTAGCTTGGGCTGTAATTGAGTACAACGATAGATATGAATAGTATTGGCTAAGGATAAATGGTAAAATCACATGTTTGGAAAAAATGAAAAGAAAAGGATTAATATGGATTAACATGAAAGTCGACTTGCTTGTTTTTTATGGGCCTTTTATGATCACCCATATTATGAATAAAACACTAAATATGTCAAGCAAAAGAATGTCAAGTTATGTATAGGTCTAGGTTACTCGGTCCTTGATTAACTACTTGGAGTTAGTCTGCCTTCGGGCATTTTTGGTGCCTTCAAACTGGATCTTGAGAGGTCTCGGTGCCTTACCTACTCTAGACATTGATGATGTACTAGGGAGTGTCGATACTAAAGGGTCTAGTTATCTAGGTAGTTGGCTTTGGCTTGGACTTATGTTCATATTGGTTGGCTTAGGCTTGGAATTATGTCTATTTTTGTGATTGTCTTCGATTTAGACTTAGGTCCACTTGGTGATTGGCTTTGACCTGAACTTTATGTCATTTTTTAGATAGGCTTCCATGGTATGTGAGACCATGGGGTGGGGCAAATTCCATCATTCAATGATAATAAAATATGGTTGGTAAATACTAGTTGATAATTATTAATGGTAACCAAATAAATGTTGATGATTTATTAAGGAAGGGAAGCAGTGGCATAAATTTTAACACCCAAAAATTCACTATTTTGTTAAGGCAGGAGTAATTAAAATACTTAATTTAAAACTCGTGAATTCTGGGGATGTTACCGCCACACTTAGTACCAAACCGGTTCTCTCCGATCGTTTCAATACTAAGTGCTAAAGCTAAAGAAAAGATTAACGATCAATTATAAGTCAAGAAAAACTAAACTCAGTTGTAAAACAAAATCAGAGTACGCATAAAGAATTATAATTCATTTCCAAAAAAGAAATAAGCTTACAACCGATAAAATATTCATTTGGAATACTCAATACAAGGTAATAAATCAAAATGGATAAATCCGATGCAAAAGAACTAATAAAAGGAAATACATCACATAAAGAATAAATATGGCCACAACTCTCGAACCTTGAGCTAAAACAAGCTCAACACACAACCCCGACTGATGTCTCGCCCACCTGCACAAAGTCAGAAGGGCATACTACTCATGGGAATGAGCAGCACTCATGAAAAGGGTAATCAGTATGCTACGTACTGAGTAAGGTAACCGAGCACTAAGGCCGACAAATAAACACATCAAATCATGCAGGGTAATAATCAACATACAATTTCAAACCACACATATGATACATAAAAGTGTATAGAGAAATCCATAGCCTGTCATCAACAAGCCCACACATAAGGCCCAAAAAAGTCCAGATTAATTATTTAATCTTTCTTTTATCAGAAGTCGATACACATTCCTTTTATCAAATCCATGCGAGTACAGGAACACCCCACTATTATAACGGTGGGCCGGCCACACATAGAGCATCATGCCTTAACCACTATTATTACCGGTGGATCAGTCACATATAGGGTAAAACCCTAACCACTATTCCTGATTGGTGGATCGGTCTAGTTCCTGCTCGCATGGTGTTCCACTGTAAGTAATTAGTATCTTTTAAGAGCTTTAACAATTCTAGTTTGTGTTTATTGAGCTTGAGTCAGCCCACTATTATTGTCGGTGGGCCGGTCACATATAGGACCTCATGTCCTAACCACTATTATAACTGGTGGATCGATCAAACATAGAATAAAACCCCAACTACTATTCCTGACCAGTGGATCGGTCTGGACCCGGCTCAATAATCTTCCACTTTAAAAGATTAGTGTCTTAAATATTTTATTCACAACCATTTTCCCAGACATGCATGACTAACTTCATGCAACCCTAGCTACCATGCAAACCCTAACTCCATGTAAACCCTAACTCCACGTAAACCACACTTCCTCCATGCAAACCCTAGCTCCCATGCAAACCCTAACTTCATGTAAACCACACTTCCTTGCAAACCCTAACTCCACGTAAATCACACTTCCATGCAAACCCTAACTCCACGTAAACCACACTTCCATGCAAACCCTAACCCCCATGCAAACCCTAACTCCATACCATTTTATGCAAAACTCTAACACCACATTGTTACACTCCCCATCATTATTTTACAACCCTAACATGCATGTCTTAAGGCCACAACATACAATAATAGTAACACAATTATACACATAATTATCATGCCACACTTTATTCACACCAACATACTTCAACTCCATCATCATGTTGTATTAATAACAATTATACAATATTCACATGAAATACACTATAATTCATATTACATGGCATGCATAGCATAAAATCACATATGACACATATGGCCTTAGTACCCCTTACCTAAAACGACACCGGTCTTGGAGCACGCTCCTACGCTTCCTTGGGCTTTGATTGGTTTCACATATTATGAGGAAAAAGCTAAAATTAGACTCCCTCCTATCAAAATAATTATTAATCACTAACTTATTATAAGACTAGTTTTTTAATAAATAATAATAATATATTAATAAAATAACATTAATTAATTACTAACTTTGTTAAAGATATAGAAATAATAGAATATAATAAAAGTTGATAATATAACGTTGAAAACTTTACCCCAATAATAATAATAATAATACTAAAATAATAATAGCAAAGATACTAAAATAATATCAATGATAATATAATTAAGAATAATAATAATAGTAACAATAATAATAATAAGGACATTATTCAAAATAAAGTGAAATAAGGGCTTCGACCCCTTTACTAAAATGATAATAATCAATAATGATATTAATAAAATAAATAACCAAGTTTGGTAATAATAATAATGATGACATAATAATACTAATAATGATAAAATCCATAATAATATTACAAAATAATAGTAACCATAATGGTAATAATAGTAAAGATAATGATTGAAGATAAAAAGAAGTAGGGTTTCCACCCTACATTGAATAATAATAACTTAATAAATAATAATAATAACACTAATAAGAATAAATACTAATAATAATAAAAATACTAATAACCCTAATAATAATAAGACATGATATTTATCATACTACTGCTAAAATTTAAAATAAGCACAATAGGGTCTCAGCCCTATATAAAATAATAATACTAACATTTGAGAATAATAATAATGATAGTAATAATACTAATACTAATACTAATAATAATAACAACAACAACAATAACAATAATAAAATTATTAACAACACTTATGGTAAAATATTTGTATTAATAATAATGGAACAATAATAATAGAAATTTGAAATAGGAAATAATAATAATAGTACTTATACTAATAACATATTAATATTAATAATAGTAATAATATAAATAATAAGGGTGATAGTCCTAAAATCGAATTAAAAATTAAAATAGGGCTTTAGCCCTCAAAAGAATAATAATAAAAACATTAATAATAATAATAATAATACATATTAAAAATGGAAATAATAATAATAATAATAATAATAATAGGATTTATATTTGAATAATTAAAATAAAATAATTTAAGGCTTATAAAAATAGGGAAAATGGTTGAGGGTCTAGGGTTCAACCTCAGGCTGGCAGGGATAGGCGGCACCGGCGATAGTGCACGGCGGCGGCCAGAAGAAGAGAAGAAAAGGGGGAAAGTTGAAGGCTGGGAACAACCTAAGAAGAAGGAGGGTGGAAGTAAGGGTGATTATGATTACCCAGAAGGAGAGGAACAAAATGATGGTGGCGGCACAGCCAAAGGTGGCGGCACACGGCGGCGACGGTGGTGGCCGAATAGGGAAGAAGAAGAGGAAGAGAGGGAGAAAGAGAAAAAGGAAGGTAGGGGGAGATAGAGGAGGGTCTGCAGCACAATTTGGGAGGTGAAAGAAGCGGCGTAAGCGACGGAAGAGGTGGCTAAGGGTGGTTCAAAGGGCGGTGGTGGCAGAAAATGGTTTAGTTACGAAGGGCAATTCGCACGGTCGGGGTGGATTGTTCAGGAAGAATCAAAGGGTATGGGTGGTCTATTTAGTTAGATGGAGGTGTAGGGAAGGCGTAGGTGGAAAGAACGGGTGGCGGTGTTGGCCGGAGACGGCGAGAGTGGCATCTGAAGGTGAGGCGGCGACAATGTCGGGGAATTCTGGGTAAGTGACCAAAACTCAATACCAGGCTCAAACTGGGGTCTTTATAGGATTTAAATGAGAGAGTGATGTTAGTGGGAAGACGAGGGAACAAAGCAAGTGGGGATAGTGTTCGCCGGTGGCAATAAAATCGATGAAAACCAACTTCGGGGCAGGGGTTGTGCGTAGGAAAGAGAGAGAGGAAAAACATATGAGGAGAGGGGGAGAGTGGGAAAACAGGTGTGGTCGGTGAGTCAACGTGGAAGAGAGAGGGAGAAAATGGGCAGCGAACGTGCGTAGTCGCCGACAGAATTTTCTACTGGTGGCGGCGGTGCAATTACAAGCTGGTCGACGTTGGGGAAGGGAGGAAGAAGAAAGGAGGAAGAAAGGGAGTTCAACCAGGCGGTTCGGGGCAGAAAAGAAGGAAAAGAAAAGGGAGGAGACCAGCCGGGCGCAACGAGCTAAAGTCTTTAAATAAAACAACGCGCTTCGACGGAAAAAGAAGGGAAGCGCTGTGCAAGAGGGGAAGGGAGGGGGAGCGGCTGCGCGGGCTGGGCCATAAGAAGGAAAGGAAGCATGGAGGAAGAGGGTAGGCCTAATGGGGAAAAGGAGAGGAAAAATAAAAGGAAGAAAAGAAAGAAAAAGAAAGGAAGAAAGAAAAATGAAAAGAAAAAGGGAAAAGGGAAAAATAATTAAATTGGGTATTTAGATTAATTAAAATATTGGGGACATATAAAAATAATAATATTTAAATAAAATAATATTTAAATCCATTTTTAAGGTAAATTAAGATTTTTAAAAGGTTTTCCATAATTTCCATTTTAATTAGCATAACACCCTAATTTTCTTTAATTAAATTATTTATAAAATTAATATTAATTTGAAACTATTTTCTCCTTTTTATTTTAAATAAGATAATTTATTTAATTAATTTCTATAATAAAATCTTTAATTAGCTAAAATACCCAAATTTCTCCTAATTAAAATATTTATAAATTTCTTCTTGATTTGCCCTAATAAATTTCCTTTTATTTTAGTAAAAATAATTTATTAAATTAAATTTTCCAATAAAACCTTATTTAAATATAATCTTTAAAATTAGAAATTTTTGGGGCATTTCATAAATGACCAAAATGAATAAAGCCGGTGTATGCCTTGACTAATTGGTTATGGAATGGACTATTATATGAGTTGATTGTCCTATATATTACATGGATAATGGAAGGCATGTCTTAAATGCATTGGATAAATGAAAATAACCTTAGGGGTTGTTGGAATACTCTATGATATTGCTTATGTAAGTGTTTATGTGAAGTTGTTATTGTTTCTAAGCATGAAGTTTTACTATGTTGGAATCGTATATGATAGCATGTTTCACGTACTCTTACTTATATATATAGTCTAACCATAATGCATGTTGTACATTATGTGCATGAATGATAAATGAGTATACTTGTGTACATTAAGGGAGAAACTTTGTTTACTCAGTATGTAGCGTATTAATGTACTCGTTTACTCAATTACCAACTCATTCCCATAAGTATAGGATCATGTGCAGGTTTTTGGGGATGGCCAGTAAAGGGCCTACCTCAATTGGGTTGGGGAATTTGAGCAAGGACATTCAGAAGGTTTGGTAGAGCCCAACAAGGATGATGGTTTTTGGTTGGGTATCATGCCCCAACCTATGTTTTGTAATCCCATACTTGTTAGTACGTATTTTATAACATTTTGAGTGGAACCTATTAGGGTCGTCCAACGTAAACATTTTGGAGTAGTTTCAATTAAATTGTTATTTGCGCAATATGTTGATTTAAGTGTTTGAATGGTTTATCCTTGTATCTGATATGGGTTAGGCGGTAGATGTCCATCATATGTTAGGTACGACAGTAACATCTCATTTTTCCTAAGTATTTTCTACTTTCACAACTTGTTTTAACAAAAAATTTCAGTAGTAAAAAATGGAGGTGTCACACTTCCACAAAAGAAGAGAAAGTTGGTTAAGTGAATGTAAAAAATATATATACTAAAATAGATTCTACAAAGAAGAAGAAAATAAAGCAAAATAAGGATATGACTATGGTTAGGGGAAAAAGTCGCGTTCCATAATGGAATATCTACTTTATCCTAGTTAAACATGATTAAGGAGTTGAATGAATAAAAAAAGCAATCATATATATGATATTTGGTGGCTTTTTAATACTAGAGGTGAGTTATATTTATAATCCATTGCTTCTTTGGACTTTGAGACATTTTAATATATGCATCTGTGATTTGAGGCTTGACTCCAGAAAACTGCAAATAGATAACCATGATGTTGAAGCAACATTGGGCTTCCCCATGGTGAAACCAAAGTTTGGAATGCTAAGAGTGACAAAGCCCATCCACAGTGTCCAACTTTTATCAAAAATTGGAGGGCTTGGTATGTCAATGCAAATCCAAAAATTATTGATATATCACATAAAGTTAGACAAGAAAAGATTATTGATGGCAACTCTAAGTGGGATTTCATATCTTATATAGTATCAAGCATAATCATGGGATGACAAAATAACTTGTGGAACTTCAAAATCTTAATTTCTACAATTAATACTAAAGAAATGATTGAAAAAGGTAATAGAGACATGATTGAAAAAGGATGATTCACCTTTCTTTAGACTCACCCCATTTCTGTTCATAAGTATTGCATTTTATATGTACATCTTATAACCCTATGGGCTTGCATTTTTATTATTATATGTGACATGCGTATTACAACTCTACAACATGTGTATTCTAGTACAAAATATGTATTTTTGACGTTTTCAGAACCTTTCCTTCTTTTTAATGGTTGTTTTGTGTTCTAATAGGAAATATGTGTATTTTTGTGCTATAAGATGTGAATTGTATTATAAAACTTGTGTATTCTAATAGAAAAAGTATCACACTATATTTAGCATATTATATTTGTATATAGCCATGCATTCATTAAGTTATGATGTATATTAATGCATAAACGGTATGCATTAATGGACAAGACATGTGTACTACTAAATTTTTAATTCTGTATCCATTATCATTTGTACCAATGTCGAACACACATCCATAATCACTTCAAATTTGAAGAATCTCAGCATCATTATGTGAAAGAAATATAGATGATTCATGAATTATTGAATCATCTTAGCATAATTCACCTCTAGAATCTTTCTCTATAAGCTCTAGAACTTTAGATGAAAATTTATCTCTCCAACTCTCTTAATTGGACATACCAAAATTATGAAGAAAAAAAGAAGAGGATGAAGAGGATGATGCTGAAGTTAAAATAAATAAATTGAAAACATATAGTATGTGAATATAATTATTAAAAACACCTAAAATCTGAATGTAATTAGCTAAGCCAATATCATGGTCTCATGAACTTAAGTGGGATTTTTTTAGGAATAAATTATAGTAATACCAGAAAAATACTCTCTCCATGTGTAAAAGAACTCATTTTAGCATTTATATATTGATATGAACAATTGAAATTAATCATAATCTTTCAATTGCGCCTTTTTTTTCAAGGAGAGAGAAAGAGTAAAATATAGTTAATAGATAAAAGGTCTATATATATAATCTTTAACTTTTTTAAATAGAGAATCTTTTTTACAAATTTTTTAAATCTAAAATAACTTTATATATATATAATCTTTAACTTTTTTAAATAGAGAATCTTTTTCACAAATTTTTTTTATCTAATATATATATATGTATGTATGTATGTATGTATATGGAGGTAGTACTAGTACTCCATGCGTACTTATGGGTCCTTTTACTCAATTCTTGCTTTTGGTTATCTTTTAGATTCTAATCTCTACGATTTTCTGTTGGAATTGTTAACGATTAAACTATAATTAACAAGGAAAATAGTGACGCTTGATTTGTTCACATGGTTAGAACCAATGGGCTGTGTGCAAGAGCTGGCAGTCACATAAGTGATGACCGAAGCCTCATGATATGCACAGTCGGGACATATGCAAGATGACATAAAAATAGAAGGACACGTCGATGTGCCGTTTCGCCTCCCCAAAATATTTTGACTCTGTTGGAATTTAGTTTAATTTCGGGGACGGAAGGCATAAAAATGAATCGGGCAGATAAATTAGTTGCCATATTAAATTTTTTTGTTGAAATGTTTTTAAAGTAATTTATTTAATTGAACTAATGAACTCGACCTTTTTCATCTTAGAATTGGGATCTAAGGTCCGTCTTATTCTCATTTCTCAGAAACAAGTATCTAGAGAATTAAATACAAGGATCTAAGGCTGTGGAGAAAAAATCTTCATAGTTCAATCATGCAATTAAGCCGAGTTACCGGGAACATAAGGGTCGGTAATCAATGAAGCCAATTAAGATGCTGCGAGAAGCATCGAAAGTGACTTCTCACCGGTAATTTCTGTTTGGTAGCCGCGGAGCGAATCCTAGTATTAGCAGTGGTCCCAAGAAACTTGGACTAAAATATTTGGTTTATTCGTTTGGTTACACCATGCAATCGACTTACTCTAATCCGCCGATGACTATCGTCTGCCATATTTAATTACGTTATTAACGAAGGAACGAAACAACTGCTACAGAATTTTAGTCAGTTATTGAATATATCGGCGTAGTAAAAATCAACTCCTAAATATTAAAAATTTTATATTTAATTTTTTTCTTTTAATATTGTAATATATTTTTTTTTATATTTTTATGGACCACTATAAATCTTAAATCAAAAACTAATAAAAATAAGAATTTAAGTCAGATCTAAGATCTGTTAGGACAAACTACTATACCTCCTGTTGAAGCATAAGGTCCTGTGTATTTAGAATAGAAGCTCCGCACAATCTCGTCTAATCTTACTGTATATAAAAGTAGAATATAGTACATACTATTTTTCTATCTAATTCTATCAATATCATATAATAATTATTTTTTTTTAAATAATATTATTGTATTATTGATGAATTATCTGCGGCTTCTAGATCGGACTTCTCATCGCCACTAATCTGCTACTATCATTGGGTGCTAGTATTTATAGTTCAAAAGTAGGAGGATGAGACTTTTATGAATATATAGTTGATACTATTTTTTTTTTTTAAATCAATGCTTAAGATTTTTACACAAGATAGATACTAAGATTTATTATCTTCTACTAGGTTGGGTATACATTTGGACAAAAAGAAGAAATTAGACTGTACTGAATTAATAATTTACTTTATTTTTATTCAAAAAATTATTGAATTTTTTATATCTCATAATTAATAATAATTTATAAATAGTACATAAGAAGTTATATGGAGTTAAACAGTTGTATGTAAGTAGCACCATTTAATTATCATTACACTATAATTATATTGATACATATTAATATCGATTACAAATTGGTAAATTCTTAAATTAAAAAGTTTCAAACTACAAGATTTTGTAAAAATTAAAAACTATATGATGTAACTCTATTCCTTACAGATATTAAGATTTTTAATGGATACTAATAAAATTTCTATTTTCTACTATTTCATACAAAAAATAGATTTCTTATTAGAAATTTGATTTTTGTATCTTAACTTCAATGTGTAAGGCAAGTATAAAGTTGTTTTTTTTGTTCTCACGAAATAAAATAATACATGAATGTAGGTTTTTCGAAGAAATTTTAGCACTTATACCTATTTAAAAAATAAGGAATTTTGTATATTTCCATAAGTTTTTAATTTTTTAATATTTTTTAAAAATATACAAATAAATAAAGTATAAACGTTATATTTATTTACTTTTATAAATTTTAAATTTCAATCAATATATATTAAGATCTTCAATAGATATTTTGGATAATGCAACAATCAACCACGAGTTTAGATATAATATACAATATAATCTTGACTTTGTTGGAAAATACCATTTAATCCTAACTTTACACTGTTATGTACGAGATGATCCTCTTGTTTAAAAACTCAGGATTATATGATGTCAATTTTCAAAATAAAATGGTGTCATTTGATATATAAAGTTATAAACTCAAGATTATATGGTATTTTTTTTAATAAACTTAATATTATATTATATATCTTATTATATATAAAAACAAAATATATCAACTTTTTCCGCTCAAAACTGTCGTTTTTATTAAAAAAGAAAAAGAAAAAACTTCCAACGCACGATTGGGGGGAGAGAGAAATAGTGTATGACAAAAAAAAACATGACAGAGAATATTCGACAAAAATGTTAGCGATGAAAAGAGATTCTATAATGTATATAAAAATAGAGTTTTTTAACATTCAATATCTCGCCTAAAAACGTTGCAAATTAATTTTATTAAAGAGTAATCATTTTATTAATCACAAATAATATATTATATATATTTTTTAAAAGCAAATGCATTTTATTGCTGGGATGAGAAAGATGTGTTACAAGCTTGAGACCAAAAAGCATCAACTACATGAATCCTACGACTAAACTTAGAGTTCTTATGACCATATAAACATCTACGAGACACACTAATGGTAATGGATTTAATAAGAGTTCTAATTACAAGAAACATTATTGAAAATTTTGTTGTTTCTAGCCTTCCATATCTCATAGATGGCTGTGACAAGTAAACCTTTTAAAAGGATCATTTCTGTCCTCGATTGACCATGAATGAAGTTGAATTCTTTAAGCAGCCTGTTCCAACTAATGGATGTTTGTCTGAGTCTCTTGAGATGGCAAATTGTGTGAACAATGCCTCCCATTGCTGAGCATTGCACAAATAGATGAGAAATGGGTTCCTGATTAGCACAAAAGGCATATTGTTGGTTTGCCATAGGAATGAATTTACTAAGGCGATCCTTTGTGGTCAAACACCCTGTTGCAGCTAACCAAGAAATAAATTGATGACTGGGGGCTGTAGGGTTTTGCCGAATTGTTTTCCACCAAACACATCTCGGGCCCTTTTGCCTTAACTCTGAATATACCTTTTTAATACTATAAGTTGTGTCCTCTGGGAGGTTAGTAAAAATAGGATAAAAAGTAGTCCTTAAGCCCAGGATGCTCCTCAAAGGCTAAGATGCAACAGCTGGTATATCAATTTCCGAAGTAGAGCTGTATTTGATAAATCTACTATGGATCCATTTGATCCACAATGTGTCTTTCTTCTTAGTAAGGTGCCAAAGATGTTTGCCAAGTGCAGCAGTGTTCTAGGTGCTGATATCAATTAAACCAAGGCCTCCTTCATTCTTGGGTAGGCAACAAGAGTTCAAGGTTGCTAGAGCTTTATGGGAAATGGATTTGTTGCCAGTCCATAGGAAAGAAAGATAGGCAGTAATAAGATAATTGAGGACCTTCTTGGGTAAAAGGAAAACCTGACTCCAATACATTTGGGTACCAAAGATAACTGATTTAATCAGTTGGAGTCTTCCAGCATTTGATAGCAGTTTGGTGGCCCAATGATTCATTATATGCAGAACTTCATCCATAAGAGTGTCCATGTGATGAGCATTAAGTTGTGTATCCCCAACAGGTACCCCCAAATATTTAAGAGGCAAAGAACCTTGTGGAAATTTCAAAAATTGCAGGATGTACTCTCTGATCTGTTGCGATACACCTCCAAATAAAATAGAGCTCTTATAAGGAATAATGGTCAAACTAGAAAGGTTTGTAAAGATATAGAACTTCTGCATAAGGTTTTGGATAGATTGTATATCCCCATAATAGAAAAGCAGCATATCATATGCAAAAGAGAGATTGACAATTTTTAACATCTTGCACTGAGGATGTCCCTTAAAACTTGGTTCTTGCCATAAAGTCTTCATAATGTGGCTAAAATATTCCACGATAATAACAAACAAATAAGGGGATAAGGGGTCTCCTTGCCTTATACCTCTCTTCCCTTCAATGGGATCCAGCAGGTTACCATTAAGGGTAATGGAATATTTCACACTAGAAACACACACCATAATGACCTTAACAAGATGGGGGGGATTAAAATGCTAGCATGGTTTTCTCCAGGAAATCCCATCTTACAAAATAATAAGCTCTCTAAAAGTCAATCTTCAACATGCATCTTGGAGATATATGCTTCCTTCCATAGAATCTTAGAAGCCCATGAGCCAGTAAAATGTTCTCACCAATTGATCTACCTTTAATGAAAGCAGACTATGAGTGATCAATAAAATTTGGGAGGATGAGCTGGAGTTTGCTAGTTAGTGTAACATGCTATTGGTCTATAGTCTCCAAGATTTTCAGCATTGGGAACTTTGGGAATAAGGACCAACAGTGTTGAGGTGATGAAGTTGGGGGGGCTTGCTGTGAGGAAAGATTCATTCAGGACTTTTCAAATATCATCACCAACAATGTCCTAGGATATTTTTTTTTGAAGAAACAAGCAGTGAAACCATTAAAACCTGGAGCTTTTGAGTCACCAATGGCAAAAATAGCATCTTTAACCTTTGTCTTTGTGAAAGGTTTAATCAAAAGATGTTGTTGTTCCAAAGAGAGAAGGGGACCTTGATGCAGAACTTGTTGAGATAATTCCAAAGGTTGAGACATTGGTTGATCAAGTATTTGAATATAGTAATCTCTAAAAGCTTTCAGGATATTATGATGATCAAAAATCTAAGTCCCATTTGCTCCTGTGATCTTGGTGATCAAATTTTTGCTTTGATTAGCTTTCACAATTGCAAAAAGAATTTAGTGTTAGCATCTCCTTCATTGATCTAGTGAATGACAACCTTTTGCTTGAGGAAACTTTCCTCACATTGAGAAAGATGTTCATGGAGTTTTAAAGCTTCTCTTTCCTTGTATTGCAACTCCATGTTTGAAGGATCAGACTTGAGAGCAAGCTGAATATTATTGAGAACCTGTTTTTGAGATGCAACCCTGTCAGTTATGTTACTATATTTTTCCTTGTTCAAATGTATGAAATGAGCCTTAATCATAAAAAGATTTTGCTTCAAACATGTACTAGCCTTACCTTCATGAGTATTAGACCAAACTTGTTTAACAATGTTCAGGAAAGCTGGAGCATTACACCACTTATTGAAGAATTTAAATTGTTTCTTACCATTGGTGAAAGAATGTTTAAGGCCAACATGAGTTGCACAATGATCTGAGAAAGGTTCCTCAGTAAAAGAAACATTGGACTAGGGAAAGGATTGAAGCCAATTCAAATTGACCAGAACTCTGTCATGTTTACATAGGATACAATCAGTACCAATTCGTCTATTGCACCAAGTGAAAGTTGATCCAGAAAAGGGAGGCTCGTGAAGAATAAGTTGGTGAATGCATTCTCTGAATTCAGTGATATATTGATGATGAGGCATATCACCTTGGAACTTCTCCTTAGGATGGAGTATGATATTAAAATCCCCCATAATAACCCAAGAATCAAAAGATATATTCTAATTTGGGAGACATTGCCAAAGTGATTTGCGATCCTTTCCAGTATTAAAAGCATATATGAAAGCCACATACAAAAGGATTCCATCTGTAGTTAAAGCTATAACTAATAAACCTTGGTCATAGGCAGAGATAAATGAGACATGCCATTTAGTGGGGTCCCAAAGACACCAAATACGACCATTACTATGATAGGCATAATTATTCAGAAAACAAAAACTAGGGAATAACTTGGCTATAATGCTATCAACCTTATTAGGTTTGATACAAGTTTCAAGAAGACTAAAGAAGGAAGAATGATTGGTTTTATACCATTTTGCTACTTCTTTCTGTTTGTGAGGTTTATTTAAACCTCTAATATTTAGGTGGGAGATCATTGAGCAGATTGGACGTGTGGTGTCCCTCCCCTATCTACTTCCTGGTTCTGCAAACAAAATGCCTCCTCAGTATCAGAAATGACATCAAACTGATTGTTCTGGGGTATGATACCAATAGGATCATGTAGCATTGTTGAGTTAGCTTTAAAAGCATCTATTTTCTAAGTTTTCTCAACCTTCCTCCAAGTGGCATATGGTTTATTAAGAGGGACAAGTAAGCCAGGTTTCTGTTGTACACCATTCTGCAAGTTATTAGGGAGGTGAGGATTAGAAGGTTCTTGCATTATCTTGTTATTTGGACATGAAAGGAGGCTATGCCCCAAACAATCACAGGAGGTGCAATATGCAGGTCTCCATTAATATGAAATAGGTTGGGAAAGAACATCACCATTAGGTTCAAGTATTTCAACACAGTCCAAACACTTTTTTGTAACATCCACTTGCACAAGGAGTCGAGCATATGATACACGCTCTCTATTAGTAGTAAAAGTGTCCATATGAAGTGGTCTTCCTACTACACTGGTAATACGACTAAGAGAATTGGGATCCCAATAATGAAGAGGTAGATTCGGCAGTTTTATCCATAAGGGTAAGAACTAGAATTTTTCTTTCACAAATTGAAACTTGTTGTGCCATGCTTTGAGGATGAATGGCTTGTTTACATAGGTCTAGTAGGGAAAGAAAGAATCGAGTCTCGATCCTTGGTAGAAATGCATTTAAAGATGACATAACCATCATCATGCAACAGAATCTTCGGCAGGGTTACTTTTGGCCAATGTGATAAGACAAAGTGTTGCATCTTCCCAACAGTAGGGCGAAATCCAATAATGTAGCCAACAATTGCGAATTGCCAATCAATCGAAGAATGTTGGATCTCATCCTTCTGTAATTGAATTCGATACGAAGAACACATTGCAGCGGGGGGAATGTAAGACAGTGAGGATCCTGTATGGAAAATTTGATTACCAATAACTTTATCCCTCCAGTTTTGGTTCAAATCCTCAGAGGTAATTTGAATGCAGATTCCAGTATGAAGATTTGATATATCTTGTGAGTCACATTTTGGAATTGGCAATATTCCTAAATCAAACTTGTTTGGAATAACAATGGTCTCAATGGATTGTGAGGGCGCAATCTGCTGCTGAGACGAATCAGGGGTAATATCAATACTCTAGGACAAAACTTGGTCAACAATTAAAGGATTAGTGTTAACAAATTCTGTATTTGATTGTGTCAAATCTCTGCTCATATAACACTGTGAATCTTGAACACGAGGAACAACCGATTTGGGTGAAACGACAGAAGCATTCGATCCTGGAGCCCTCTTCTTCACAGAACCTGCACCTCTCCTAGTATGAGCCATGGGAGAAAGGAGAGAGCTAGATATATATATTATAATTTATTACTCACAAAAAATAATAAATAAAAGAAAAACTTATAAAGAGAACAAAATGTATTAAAACTGAATTATTATTCAACTCAACATAAGAAATAATATGACTTCAAGTGGGATATCTATATATCAATGTCGGCCTCCTCACATAGCCTCCTTTCTAACAATATAAATAACTAAAGAAAATATAAAGTAAATGATAAATTACCATCCATTATAATGATAGACACACAAGAATAAGATAACAATCCAAAGATATAAGACAACACTCTTGACAACTAAAAATCCAACTAACTCTACCAAAATTCTAACGATCTCCTAATAAGATAAAAGATGCATATTATGCCAATCTAAATGCAAGTTTATCCATTGCATGTAAAAATTCAGCTTGACTATCTTTCAGTAAAACATACATAATTTTGTATGGAAAACTTAAAATTAAGATATGAACAAGAGCTTTGGAATCCTAATTTAATAAATCTTTCCAATGATATTCATGTTGTAGGGTATATATGTTTGCTCATTAATATGATACCCCTTCTTTCCAAGGTGAGAACATGATAAACACATATTGATCAAGAACTTCAAGAACCATGGTTTCAATGAACAAGAAATCCAAACATGATAAAATTAAGATTATCAAGAACGTCTTTTTTGATGATCTCTATCAAAAAAGAGCTCTAAGTTTCTAACCAAGAATTCTTCCTAAGAAAATCCAAGAAATTCCATATTGATTTTCTCACTTGATCGAGAACTCGTAATTCAAAATCAAGATTTCTCTTTGTAGAATGATCCATTGAAATAGACACTAGATCACTTCCTAGATCCAAATTTATAAAGGTCTTTCTCTCTTTCTTATGTTCTCAAAGTTTAATGCTATTCACAAGATTGTGTTATATACGCTAATAGAATATCTAATAACTAATAAAATCTAGAGGTTAAAATAAAATATAAAGCATGAATAAAGTTAGAGTTCAATGAAACTACAATATGAACACTAGAGGAAATGTGGTATGTGTTAGGAAACATAAGGGAATAGTATTTTTTTCTCTTTCATCCATGTTCTTCGTTCCACAATAAAATTACCGCACCCTAATGTTAGCATACACTACTATCCCATATTTCCCTCTAGAAACACTTCTACTTTTCCATTGCTCATCATTTTAGATCCTCTTTAACTTATATACATGGGGCTTGGATTCAAACAAATTTCTCATTATTTTAGTATGTATACTTGTAATATATAGTATATTATATACTATTGTCTTTACTAGATATTGTTTTGTTGTTGGTGGATAGCATTATAAGAGTATATAAGGGTCATTTTTTATCCAAAAATCAACCAAATGTTAAATTTATGTTTTGACAAAAACACATGTCAAACATTACAAAAACCAAGCCAAATCATACTTTTATAATACAATTTGGTTCAAAATGTGCATAAATTTTCATATTTATTATAAAAATATGTATATTTGAATCTTAGTTCTTTGAAATTTTAAATAAAGTTCACATAAAATCATAAACAAATAAAACCATCATTTAGTCAGAGGATCTAAAGTCAAACTATCATTCCCTAAATTTTATCTAATATTAATCCCAAATAAATTATACCTCAACCCAATTCTAATATTGAGAAATCAATATTTTTCTCTATCCTAATTCGTTAATCCAAAATCTTAAACTAATTCTAATCTTTATTTCGAGAAATATATATTTCTGTTTAACGTAAACCTAACTCAGGATGGTTATTAATTAAGTTATACTAATGCCCTAACCTAAATCTAATTCTAAAACTAAACTTATTTTTTCTTTTCCCTTTTTCCTTTTCAATTTCTCCTTTTCCTTTTCTTTTCCCTTTGTACCCTTCCCCACCTACCCAGTTGACTTCTTTTTCTTCTTATTCTTCCTCATTTCCTTATGTAAAATTACCATGACCATATCTCACTATGCCATGATGACATCATCATCAACCATCACCTCCCTCAATTTATGGGATGTGTTCCATTGAATTTTTTCCACCAATGCATGCCCTAATCATGCTCCTTCTCCTCTACCATTTCTCTCCCATGCACATCTCCTTTCCCTATCATTCAGCATGCACACATGTGTGTGTGTATACATATACTTTGTAGAGCTCTCTCTCTACCTCATTTATCACTCAACCAACTCACTCCTCCTCCATCCATTTCTATTGAATGAGCAACCCAATCACCCCCTCTTCTTCTCCCCTTTCCTTCTTTGTTTGATAATAAACAACCACCACCACACCACCACCAACCACTATGAACCACCTTTAACTTGGAAAAACGAACCACCATAATCACCCCCATCATTTCCTCTCATCGTTGCTGACCATCACCACCCCACACTAATTTTTTCCCTCTCTTTCATCGCACTATATTTATTTTCATTGAGGTGCACGTTCGTGAGCTTCTTGCACGCCTCAGCCGTGCACACTTGCACTGTATGGTTTCACACACAAACATGCACCCTTCATTCCTTCTTCACACACACCTATTTGAAACTCACACAACCAATCCATACGTGTTCCTAGCTCTCAACTTGTGTATGCATTGCATACTACACACCTATGCCACTCCTTTGTCTTAGCCATGAAGATCCTCTATCACACCCATAATCCATCTTAGCACCACCACAACCTCCATCATACTTCCACGCAACCCAAGCTTTCCACTTATTTTAGTTATTTCCATTTTCATCTTCCTTTACCTAAATTTTTTCCTCAATTCTTATTCTTAAGTTCTAACTATGAAATATCCTTGTTTTTGTACGTAATCTTCCATTTTTCTCGAAGGAGACGATTTAGGATTTATTTCTTAGATCCCGATGCCCTTGTTGCCAAGGATACATGTCATAGTTAGACTTGTATGTATAATATGTGTTGTATGCATATCTTATTAAAAATGTTATGTGGGTATTATTGATTATGATCATGCTATGATATGATATCTTGAAAGGGTGGAAAATGTGAAAGTATATATATGGGGTATAATGTTTATACATGGTATTTATGTATATACTATGGAGTTACATACCTCGCATGAATATCGGGGATTGATACGTATTGATATTAGTATTCGTGAAGCCTTTGGGAAATATGAGTATTGTAAGGATATTATGATCATTTGATGTAAATATGGGAAATAATCTTGGCCTACGAGTGTTATCTAATATTTCATAAGTCATAAGATTAACTAATGGATTGAGTAAAATACAAGCTACCTAGTATGATAGTTTGAGGTTTTTGATAAACAAAGGATATTTTGGTCCATCAAGGTTAAAAATGAAATTTTGGTGATTTTTGGAGGATAATTGGACTAAAAGTGTGCTAAGAATTATACTAATAATTTTATGGTAATCATTAACCTCATAGGTCAATCAAACTTTTTTTATGATAATAAATTCAATTAGGAATTTGACTTATCTTGTTATATATGAATGTGTATCATAGCAAAATGTGAAGTATTCAATACTTACCTAAGTCAAGGAGGGCTAAGGAAATAAAGTTAGCAAATTGTATTCCAAGCACAAGCCAAATATCAACAAGGAGGTCAAAATAATACTCTAGCTTCAAGTACTTCTATTTCATATGTGTAATACACAAATCATGAAGTGATAAGCAATTGTGCTCAAGATTCCAAGAATCAAGCTTCAAAGAGTATGTTACAATCTTAGTTTTTATGTACATATGATTTACATATTGAACACTTAGATATTTCAATGATTTGATATTTCTAATCCTATTAAAAAATATTGTTGAAAGATCTTAAAGCAATTTCATGTATCAAAAATATTTTCAAGTATTTGTGCAAAATATTATCTTAAATTGATTTTATTTTAAGTAGTTTTGCATATGATCTAAATTGTAAAATTCACCATAAATTACATAGAAATTATTTTTGGTTAAATAATATTTCTTTACAAATCTTATGATGTGTAATTTATATAAAAAAGGATGACATATAATTTCGAGCTCTGTAGCTTAAGTTATGGTATTTTTTGTAAAGGTTCACAGTGTTGAAAACTATTCTACCAATATACTGGTTTGTCCAAACCAGTCGATTGGCCTAGGCATTTTTGAAATTTTTTGCCTGTTTTAATTCAACCATTGGAGAACCTTTTACACCCAATGTATAGTTCTTAGCACTATAAATAAGAGTTTTTAAACTTTAATAAACATCAATCAAGCTAGTACAACTCTTCTAAAATCATCATTTTTACATCTTACAAAGAATTAAAGAGAGTTTTCATTTTACACTTTCAAATTCAAATCAAACTTCTCTAGTGCTCAATTTGTTCTTTATATTTAGCTAGAGTGCTCATACACTTGTAATTATTGTTTCTCTTGCTATATAAAAATCTTTACCAGTGATTACTCACTTTCATATGCTATCTAGTGAAGATTCTTATTGTATCCATTCAAACTCATCATCTCAAGCACAGGTAAAGAGTGGTGTGTTGTCTAGCATTCCTAAAAAAGGTATTTGAGATTGTAGTCTCATAAGCCTAGAGAGGATAATTAGGCAAAGTGTAAATTATCTTCTAGTAGGTCATTAAGATTGTAAGCTCATAAACTAAGAGAGGAGTGATCATCATCAAACACATACTCTAAATAAAAAGAGATTCAAATCTAAAAGGAAAAGCCTTTTTGTAGTGGATATAGAGAAACTTTGTAGAGTTTCTTGAACCAATATAAATCACATGTTTATTGTTTACCATCATTTTACTTATTTCTCATAAAATTTTAATTTGGCATTATTACTATAAAATAATCTATTCACCCCATTTAGAGTATCTATATGGTCTTTTAATTGGTATAAGAGCTTGGGGCTTCATCAAATTGATCTAGCAATCAAAATCTTAAGATCTTCAAGTATGGATAACTTCATGGGTGAAGATGTAACACTTTTAAAACCTCCATTGTTCAATGGAAAAAATTTTAGGCTTTGGAAAATGGTGATTAGAAGCTTCTCCAACGCACAAAATCAAGATTTATGGTTCATCATTCAACATGGTCCAACTAAGATTCAAAAATCCAGCATCAATGTATTAATTGATAAGCCGGTTGAAGAATGGATGGAGCTCGACAAACAAAAGGCCACCTTAAATGACAAAGCTATCTTGATACTCGATTGTGGCCTTGGAGAAAATGTATTTGAGCACATCCTAGAATGCACCACTACTGAAGAAATTTGGGAAATATTGAATATTGCTTATGGGGGTAATGAGGAAGAAAAAATTCAACATCATTGTTTCATCCTTATAAATTAAGGTATTTCAAGTAAAAAGGATGAGGTAACACATTTCTCAACTAGCTCTATAATTAATTTGTATAGTATTGATGATCATTGCTTAAATATTTTTGTAATTATGGATTGTCAAAATTTTGAGTTAAATAACATGTTTTACCACTTATTCTTAAAGCATGTAAAATTGAAGAATGAAAATGAACAGTTTGTATCTATGGTTTTAAGGTTAAAAATTGAATTATATGCAAAACTTGAAACGATTGAAATTCATTCTTTTATAAACTATGAGAATCTTAGAAACAACCTCTATTAATACAAAATAAGGCTTCATTTCCCTTGTTTAAAAATGATTTAGAGTCTATAAAATTATATTGTTATTGATAATTCATTGAGGACCAACCCCTATGGCCCCAAAAAGATATGGGTACCAAATATTTGAAAATTTATTATATGGGAGGAGGAGAAGAGAATAAAGAGCTTGAAGGATCAAATAAAAATTATAACATCAAAGACTCTCCTACCTCTTTGTAAAAGAAAGAGGAACACATTTGAGTTTTGCTAACTCGAAGTTAATATTCTCTCTTTTTGTATTACGCTATCTTTAATATAAAATATTGCATGAGAAGATGACAAATATGTTTGCTAATAAGTCTTACCTAAACTTGACTTACAAAAATTGCATATTATTCAGTCTTTAAATGTCATTATTTGATGCATGAAAGTGGTGTTAAAATCATTTTTATATAGACTAAATAAATTTTGATTTGATTATGAATTAGCTTACATGATTTGTGCTTAAACTAACTTTACAATACATGTTTAAATTCATAAATTGATTATCTTTCATGCTTATAATAAGTGTGTAGGACTTGATAAGTCCAATAAACAAGTGGAAAAGCTAGTTGATGCGTTAAAGGGATTAGTCCATATGTTCCCTTTGAACCGATTGATAGGTTTGAGCTTTGTTTTTCAAAATAGGGCAAGAATAGTCAATGTGTTTCTAAAAATGATAAACTATTTTGTATAGGGTATATAATATTTTTTTAATAAGACATTTGACCTTGCTTTACTTTCTTTTAGTAGGCCACTTGAACCCAAACTACTTTGCTCTACTCCTCTCCTCAATTCCTATTCATTTGTTCCACCAAATCTTACAAACTTTACTTCAGCAAGGAATACATCCTCAACCCCCATTTCTTTCCATCTATTTCTAAGCAAAAATAATGGCTAAGTGGCTTTAAGGACAACAAAATTATCCTTAGATATTTCATCGACATTGATGTTTAAATCAATCAATTTCATTTATCCTTTATGCAACGTCTACACGACTCTCACATGTTCCCACTAATCATCATCAAAAGTCCCCACTATTAGAGTTAGTCAAACTCTTCTAGAACAACCTACCCTTCGATAAAATCACCCTAGTTATAACTTATTATGATAGAAGGGTTGAGATACACTTGAAGAAAACTAAGGTATTTGAGGTTCTTGGGATTCTACGGGAAGAAAATAATTAAGGAAAAATGCATTAATTTTGACATTGGTTCCAATATTATCAAGATGGCCTTATACATAAAATTTCTTTAATCTTCATATTCTTCCACTCATTGAGATCTCTAATCATATCTAATTTGATATTATTCAAATTTTCTATGAGAATTTGATTATTTATACAAATGGTTACACTATCACCACTAAATTCCTAGGCGTTCCCATTCGAGTCGATGAGACTAGATGTGTTAGGAGTCTAGGAATTTAAGTGGTCACCTCTTATGGGGATTACATATAAGAATTGGATAAGTGTGAGGACACATGACATGGTTATGTAAGATGTGACTAGGCATAATGATGTGATTGAAGGCACCATTAGCTGTTACTATCTAAAACCCTACAAGAGAGTATTACATTACTCTATTTACATGATATTGTTCCATCGTGCGACATCTAGGGTTGATATGATTCTTAGAAATTGGTATGAGGTGGACCTCATCTTATTAGGGTTTTCCATTTGCTTTAGGATTGACAAATCTCAAAACATGGCACACGTGGAGAGTTACATACACACTTCTTTAAGGTATGGTTCCCTCATCATAAGGATCTTGGAGGATTACTAGGTCTTATTTGGAGATTTCAATTCCATTAGTCTCCATTTAAATAATGGATTGGATATATTTTATAAGATGACCTTATGACCAAAAGGATATAAGCTAAGCGAAGATGGTTGGAGTCTCATACTTACTACAAAGGTTAGAGCTTCATTGACATGCACTAGTAGGATACTAGCTACTCAAGCTCCTCATGCCTATAATATAAATAATCATGAGATTCCCTCCTACTACTCATGATCCACTCGCTACACACCCCACAATTCTTATTGCTATATCATATGCTTTATCCATATCCACTACTCTCCTCCATTAACTCCTTAGGATAGATCTGTAGTTTGAGGTTAGTAAAACTTACTTATTAGAGGCTTTTAGATGGTTGACTAGATATTTACATGTATAAATTATGCACAAGCTAGATCATGGTATCAGTCTTTCTAGTCTTAATAAACTTGATCATTTTATGGATCCAACTACCTCTATTGAGGGTTCATTGGGTCTATAGACTCTTGTGTATGCTCCTACAGTTGCTATAACATATAATTAGACACAAAATACATCTATATCTCCATAATCTGCTACATTTGAGTGTGACATGGTTACTTATATTGTCGCTTTTGGTGATTAAGGTGTCAAGGTTAATGACACTAATGAGACTACACCTTTACCTAATAATAATGATCTAGAGTTTGCATTGGGCACTCAAGATGGTGTTAACACTAGGTTAGATAATGTAGATACAAAGAACTTGGAAGATACATGGTTATATGATTCTCTTAACTCAACCTAAATGTTCTTATGATTTATCTCACCACTATTCCTTACCCCTCTAGATCCTCACCTTTTGAGCCTAGCCTTACATCTATATCTAGTTAAGAACTAGGTACCATTTTTGCTCATTAGAGATTTACATAGTCCATGGTTATATCAGTGTGTGAGCCATATTACTTATTTTGATGATATTAATTTTGTTGTACTCATTCTCTCATTTTTATCCCTACTTGATCTTTGTTGTCATATCTTCATAAAACACATTTTTCTAGGTTAATTTACTCATATATCAAGAAGAATTTCTTTTAAATGTTTTTAAATCATATTTGGTTAATTGAATGAATATTATGTAATTTCTTCATGCCCTAATAGATTGATGGGTAATGACAATATGCTATGATGCACACTTAATGTGCTTATGCATCTACCGCACTTTCACGCTTCTTAATGATTTATCTCACACATGAATACGTTAACTCATCTAATGATATCTCTCATGCAATTATGCTTTTAATGTTAAATTTTGATAAATTGATTTAAATCTTATGTCATTAAGGCAATGCTTCACTTAAGTATGTTTTTAAAATATGCTCTCGACATTTTTGATAAATTGCTACATTTAATAAGAAGTTTCATCGTTATGATACTTATAATTTCTTATGATCAAATTGTCTTTATAAGTACTAAATCCACTCGAAAAAAAGTTTCTATATTGCACTTGAGGATAGATTACAAGTTGAATGCAATCTCCAAATTACACATTGGATAGACTCTTGCAATTCCACCATAACCATTTAGCATGAGAGATATTTGAAAGAATCTAGGAGAATAGTTCAACCTTGCTTGCATTGGTTATCCATATCTAGTAAACTCTATCCAAACAATTTGGAATGGTTTAAACTATTTTATTTGACTCAGGTAGTTCACCTTGATGCCTAAAAAAAGTATAGCATATATGTTTAAGGGGATATTTTATATTTTTCTCATTTAAGTGCATCTGATTTCTCACTATGTACACTTGCTTGTGCACGTAATATAATTATTAGATTCGATGTTTGTTTATGATTGAATGGAACATCTCATACTACTTATATTTGTCAACATCATACCTTACTTTGCTTCATTTTTCTAAGCATGCTTATGTATGATCACTATTTAAAATTATGTATATTTGTGATGACTTGATATATATGAAACCTTAGTGTTGTTATATGTTACAATCAAATATACATGATTAGAAATTTTCTCTTCTCATATGTGATATGCCTTGATTGTTATATTTTCTACACTCACTCACTCTTGTGATTATCTGAAATATCTAACTTGAGAGTTTGCATGATATACCCTACTATATGTACCATATGTTGTATCCTATTAACCACTCTAGGTAATCTAGCATATTTATGCAAGGGATTTGGGTATGGTGAACTCAAACTTATAGGTTCCTTTCACATGACTATATGAATTACATGATGAGATATCTGTTATGAGTTATATACTATCTCCACCTTAAATTTGAAATTACATTAAAACCTTGGTTCTTATGTGTGAACTTATCTTTGAATTATCTGATGCACGCACTTCACATCACTCCATTGATAAAAAAAATGATCTAAATTATATTTTCTTATTATGTACTATTAAGTTTGGACTTATGTGATACATAAAGCTCTTTTTATATCTAATTGATCATTTCATGAATATGTATGATTTTAGAATCATCATGCTAGTCTATGCTTCCACTTTCATATCTTTAACTAAGACATGGTTTGACTTATGCTCAATATTGTCATAAATCTTTTATATCCTATGAGTGTAGATGACACTTTTAAAATGGTTTCTAAAATTTGATCTTGATTATAAACCTCTATGTTTTCCCAAAAAAATTCAAATCTTTCAAGTCATATGTGTTGGAAGAACTAATTTCTTTATGTACACATTTTATCCCTACTTCTCCTTCTTAATTATACATTGAGAAGAAACTCATGGATGGCTTTGTAATTAATACTTATAGCTTAATTGTCATTCAAGTGTGAATGCTAATGCTTATTTGTAATAATTTGATATTACATTCCACTCATATATATTACATGTAATAGGAAGTGCTTAAGACATGTTTCCTTTGCTAGCTTTGAAACCATGCATATAAAAGGTGTCTCCTTTTGATGACTAAATGCTCATATTTGATACAGATTGATGGACTTTTAATTTTTGAAATTGATACAATTTCCAAGCTCACCAATTCACCATTTTTTTGACATTTTTGTTCTTATGTGCATACTTCATCCTATTTCACTTCTCTTATACTTCTCATCCATTAATTATGATAGAATGGAAACAGCTGATACAATGTGGGCATAATAGGTAGTTAAGACCCTTTCTTGCTTGAGTAGACTAGTACATAAATAATATATGGCCTTAATACGATTGTTTCAGTCTTACTTTTGCATAACCAATTATAACACGAAATTGGTCATCTTTTGCTTGGGCATATACTTGTAACTATGATATTCTTTTTCACATCATTTATGGCTCTTTATTTTTTACAACTCCTTGATGACACGTGCTTCTATAAGTAATGTCTTAGTCTTTACTCATGTTATTGCCTTTTGGGTAATGTTATGCCCTTATATGATTTGATCATAAACATTCACTCTTGAGATTATTATAATGTGACCTTTTCCTTGCATACTTCTGTACACATCTTATAAAAACACAAACTTGTTTATTTATTGGCTAGATTAATTATAAAATTAATTGATCACATGACTTCATTTCTAGATTCACTTATGATATCTCATGTACACGATCATTACCATCTCTCAACATCATGTTAAAATGTATCCACATTATGCTTAAATTTATTACTTAGTAAAAATGAGTGATACTCTTGCATTCCATTGATGTGCTTGTCTTGATCTCTAATTCATCATATTATTGACAATTTACTCATTGAATGAATCATTCATCATATTCCCCTTATGCTTTATATTCACCATATAAAAGGGAAACATGTGATAAGGCATTGTGTCATAACTTTCAATATGAAATTATCATTGCAATCTCATGTTGATCTATGTTCATGTTGAGGGACACTCTTATATATTTGCATAATCCTTTTCACACTCACCCTCCTATTTGTTCACTTAGTTGGATTTATGTAACTCTAAAATGTATTTTCACATCATTTTTGTTACTAGAGTATCTTTATGACTCATTAAATACTCCATACCTTATTCCTATAAATATTGCAATTATGAAACCTCATGAGCTTTAGTGATATCATATTGGAGTTATTCCTATGAATCTTGATACACCGATCTCTGCTTCCACTACTCATGTTGTTTAAGATAATAGTATCTTATGTGATCATATTGTGATATTGATCTTATTTTGGTTATATGCATACCCTTAGGGAGAGCATATTTGTTTTACTTGATCACTTGTGTTATTACCCTAGGCATAGCCTAAGGGGGAGATATGTTATATCTGTTTCATTCATATTATTCATTGATAATATTGAGTATGAATGATCTTCTTGTGCCTTCATAGAGCATGTGTATATCTTAAGGAGGAGTTTCACTCCATATATATTTAATTTCTTGTGCACTTATCTTTTGATTGGAGATATTATTTCCTTAAGGCCTTTCCTTTTGTTGATGACAAAAGGGGGAGAAAGGGTGAAAAGATGCTATGTACTAATTTTTTTTTATCATTATATTACCATTATTATGATACTTGTGTGACTTTATTGTAAAATAGCTAATATATGGTCCATATGCTTCGAAAAAATATTAATTTTTAATTTCACATCTTTATACATCATCTCTCAATATGTTGACATCTTTTTGTTTGTCACCGTAAAAAAAGTGGGAGATTGTTAATCTCATAGGTCAATCAACATTTGTTTGATGATAACAAACTCAACTATGAATTTGAATTATCTTATTAAGTGTTGATAAATGAGATTTATAGATTATTTTCATGCATAAAAATGCCATTTATTCCTCATTAATTTTATAAGATTTAATCTTTTTGTCGAGTTTTTCTCTTTTGAATAGATTTTGCAGGAAAAGAAAAAATCGGAGAAATTCAATGCATTGAACAATTGACAATCTCCATTATCACAATCACCGAATTGCCCCTTTTGTTGGATAAATTATCAAATTGTCCTTCTTCATTATCATAATTACCATTTTACCCTTCTCAATTATTATAATTGCCATTTTACTCTTTTCAATTATTATAATTACCATTTTACCCTTCTCCATTATTATAAATACCAACTTACCCTTCTCCATAATTACAATTGCCAATTTACCCTTCTCTATTCTTATAAATACCAACTTACCCTTTTCCATAATTATAATTATTAATTTATCCTTCTCCATAATTATAATCACCAATTTAACCTTCTCCATAATTATAATTACCAATTTACCCCTCTCTATTTTTTATAATTACCATATTGCCCTTCTTCATTATTAAATTTACCATAATGCCTTTTTATTGGTTAATTTACCAAACTACCCTTCTCTATTAACATAATTATCCAATTGCCCTTCTATAATCATAATTTAATGACCAAATTATCATTCGTCGTTATCATAATTACCAAGTTAACACTTACTCCCAAGTTTGTCATAAATATCCTTTTATTTATAAAATTACCCTCTACCCCTCATGATACGGACCGCACTTCATCAACTACTCCTCTCCTTTTACTTTTTGATAATCGAACCCTGTTGTCTCCTCACTCATATAATTCCACGTTTTCCATCTTCAGGGTATGTTGGGATCCGAAGCCAGATTGAGGAGTGGAGGCAACAAGTGGGGGCGGAAGCGCTTTTGAACTGTATTTTTGTAATTAATTAAGCTTGAATGTGTAACATGTGTAATCATGGTTGGAACATTAATATTTTTGTAGGGTGTGTGTGTTTAGTGGCCGATGATGATTTTACCCCAATTTTTGGAAATCCCATTGATAGTCTCGGGTTAGGCGGAGTTGGTTATCAATGGCCGCCCTCGAGCCTAAATGAGTATGGGTAACTTAGTCGTGTTTCCCTATTTGCATTGGATTCAGGATCGGTATTATCCCGTTATAATCGCCTCCTGAATCTAATGAAAATAGGAGAACAGCGTTAACCTCCTTTTAAGCTAAGTTTGGATTGAGCCAAAACTTGAGCCCAGGCCCAAGTTTTGGCCCAATCGGCGGGTGACCCGTCGTGCCCTAATTACCCACCTATTTAAGTCCTCTTCCTCCTTCGGGGAGCGCCGATCGCCTTCTTTTGTTCCTCTCTTGGTGGCTCGACCCCGTTTCTCTTTTTGCCCTGTCGATGACCGTTGCAGGTCACCATCGACGCACGTCCACCCTTGCCTGCCCCGGATCTTGTCCCTGACACTAGGGGTGTGCAAAACCGGATATCCGTATCCATTCGGATATTTTTTCGGATATTCGCTCCGTATTTTTTTAAACCGGATATCCGGAATGCGGATATTCGAAAAATATAGACCGGATTCGGATATATCCAATATCCGTATGAAAATACTATTTTATCAATTTTAATAACTTTTACTATAATATTTTTAAAAATAAGGATCATATATCAATTAATATTCATATCTATATTCATATAAATATCTTATTTTATCTAAAAGAAGTATTAAAATATTATTATAAATATTTAAAATATAAAAATAAATAAAATTTTAAAACTTAAAACTATAAAAACACAATAATATGGTGTATTATTGAAATAATCAACAAAATATCGGATATTTTTTCGGATCGGATAATCCAAAAAAAAATCGGATATCCGAATGTCGGATATCCTTTTAGAATAAAACCGGTTCGGATATCCGAAATGTCGGATTGGATTTTTAAATATCGGATCGGATTTTCGGATCCCGGATTTTTTGCACAGCCCTACCTGACACCAAATCTGAGGCCCTAGGTCAACTGTTTTTCTCACCTTTGCCCTCTCCCCCTTCCTTTTGGTGCTCGATTCCCGTCATATATATTGGGCGGGGTTTGCTTGTAAAGGTTGAAGGTTTTTGGAATGAAATTTCTCGGGTTTTCCTACTAATTCGCACCAAATCCGTTGAAGTATCAACGTCTGATTCAGAGATTACTCCGGTTCAGCGGGAGACGAGTACGTCCCCGACCCCCGTTGAATGGATCGAGTACGATCCGGCTAGTTGGGTTTGTATTACCTCATTTCCAAATTACTATTATACCTTTTTATTTATAAAAATTATCATTTTACCCCATCATATCCAAATTTACCATATTACCCTTTTACTTGCAAATTACCATATCACCCTTTTACTTGCAAGTTACCATAATACCCTTTTACATCCAAAATTACCATTTTACCCCTTTCTCACATAATTTACCATTTTGCCCTTCTCTTCTAAAATTACCATTTTACCCCTTACTTCCAAAATTTTCATTCTTACCCCCTTTACTCCCAAAATTACCATAATACCCCTTTACTTATAAAACTACCATTTTGCCATTTACTTATAAAATTACCTTATTACCCTTTTGCCTCCAAAGTTACCACTTTACCCCCTTTATTACATCACATTTATTAAATTAACATTAACACATGAAATAATAATACTAATACTCCATTAACAATATCCAACTCCACCAACTATTATATTTTAATTTAATACTTATTAGTACCCACACATACTAGGCCATAATCTAGCACAAGGAATATTACTGAAATGCCCCTAGGGCTCACAATAATATTATTCATGCATAAATGGTCACAATAGCATAATATGACATGGATAAGTACTTAACACTTTCATTAATAATCAAACTCTTCTCTTAAGCAACATTTCCACACATGACATATAAACTAACATACTTCCTCTTTTTTTTCAATCAATACAAGCAAATATGTATATTATATTAAACCACAAATATCAAGCAAAATAACATATTAAAATTCCTAATGTGCTAACATACGTTTATCCACGCGTTTAAGTGGAGTTTAACAATTACCTTAATTCCCGCAAAAATCAAATCTTATCGGTATCCCGGTTAAAGATTCAAGCTTTAAATAGCAAAATCAACACCTAAAAATAATGTCAATAATTATTATATTAGAAGTAGAAAATTAAGAGGATACAACTTTATATAAAAAATTTAATTAATAACACACTTTACTTAAATATTAATATACCTCAATAATTAAACACAAAAACTTCCAAAATAATATGGAACTCATGCTGCATGAGCAGCATGAGCCACATGCAAGTTGCGATGGGGACAAAGGGTCGAAGGTAGGGGTAGAAGGGAGGTGTGGTCATTTTCGGGTTGAGGTTTTGAAGCTAGAAAAGAGGGTAGGTGGGAGAGGATTGGAGGCAAGGGAAGGGTGCAAAAGTGAAGAGGGGGTGTAGGTGGAGGCTGGGGATGGGTTGTTGGCGGCCAATGGCGGCGGAGGCGAGGCGGCGAAGATGGCTACCGAGGTGGACCGGGCTAAGAAGGAAGGAAAATAGAGGGGAAAATGGAGGGGTGAGGGGGAGTTTTTGGCTAAACAAGGTATGGGGTAGTAGAGGAGGTTGTAGGGAGTTGACTGGTGGTTTGGGTGGCGGCATAGGCGGCCGGACGGCGGCAAATGGTGGGGTTGCAGGGGGACTATCGAGAAGGGGGAAAATGAGGAGAAAAATAAGTGGGGAGGAAGAAGGGGTTGCGGGATGGCTTAGGGTGGTCTTGTGGCCGTGCAAGGCGGTAGTAGAAGGGTGCAAAAGGAGGTACAGGGGCTTGGTGCAGCGGTTGGAGCGGCGGAGGGCGTGGTGTTGCAAAAACAGGGGTGGAAATGGGAGGAGAAGAAAATGAGAGAAGGAGGTCGGGGAAGGAGGAGAAGGCTCGAAAATATTGGACATGAAGGGTTGGTGAGGGTAAGAAAAAGAAGAGGGAGGATAGGAGTGCAACTGGCCAGCCGGTGGCAGCGTGTAGGGTGGTAGGGGAGGAGGTAGGGTGGTAGGGAGGGGAGACGAAGAGGGGGGGAAATAGGGCGTGAGGGCTGGTTTGCAGGGCTAGCCAGGTCCAAGAATGGGAAGAAAATGACGAGAGAGAGGGTTGTAGTGGTGGCAAGTGGTGGCAGCGAGGGGTTGCAGGTGTCTCGGTGGTCGGGCATGGCGTTCGGAGTGGCAGTCTTGGGTGATGAAGACTGGTCGAGGGGCGTCGAATGGAGTGTAGAGGAAGAAGAAAGAAAAGGGAAGGGGGAGGTGTAGCAGGCCGGTGCAGGGGAAAGAAAAAAAGAAGATTTGGGCCGGTCTAGGTAGGAGGAGAAAGGAAAGAAAGAAAGGAGGGGGGAAGCTGGGTTGTGACGCTGCGCCGAGGAAGGGAAATATGGGCCGGAGGCCCAATCGCACGGGGGAGAAGGGAGGCAGGCTTGGCGGCCAGAAGCAAGGAAAAAAAAGAAAGAAGAAAAAGGAGAAAAGGGAAAAAGAAAAAGAAAAAGGAAAAAAGGGAAATGGGAAGTGGAAAAATAGGGAAAATAATTTAATTTAATTTATAAAATAATAAAATGTAATATTTTTGATAAATTATTTAATTTAATAATTTAATTCAATATAACTTAATATATTGGTTCAAAAAAGGATAATTTTAGTAAAATATTAGTTTAAAAAATTATTTAAATAAAAATAATATGATAAAATAACAAAATATTTATTTTTAATTTATTAAATACTCCTATCCAAATTTATATACTCAAAAATCCATAAAATAATTAAACTAAATAATTTTAAAAGCTAATTTATTTCAAATAAAAGTTATTTATCAAATTATAGGTCTTTAAAATTTCGGGGGATTATATGAATAGTGTGGGTGATAGTGGGAAGTGGTGGCTTTGGTTGTGGGGTGCAAGAGGTGAGGGAGGAGGTGGATGGTGGTTGGAGGGTGTGGTGCATATGGCTAGAGGGTGGAGGAGGTGGCAGCACAGGCTACAGGGAGGAGGGTGCTTAGAAGGGAAATAAAAGGGAGAAAAGGAGAAGAAGAGGAAAATAAGGAGGGACAGGCAGGTGCAGGTGGTGCGGGGTGGCTGGTGATAGTCAATTAGGAGGAGTTGTGGTGGTGGAGGAAAGGGAGGGGGAAAGGTGGCTGAAGGGTGGGCATATCGAAGGGGAGAAAAGGGAAAAGAGGTATGGTTGTAGGAAAGGTTGGGGTGGCTACTTCTCGGTCATATAGGGAGGATGTGGAGGAGGCATTGGTGGGGGTTGTGGTGTAGGGGGCTATTGTAGGGAGATTGGGTGGAAGTAGGGGATCGGCAAGAACTACCAAAGGGAGAAAGAAGGAGAGGTAGGGAGGAAAAAGGAAGGAATGATGGAGAAGAGCGGTGGCTAGTGGCGAAGGCTGGGTTGGGGGTGGAAGCACCGATGGTGGTTGTAGATGAAGGAATGAGGAAAAATAGGGGTGGGGAAAAGGGAGACAGGAGAAGAGAGGGTCGGGGGAGAGATAGCGGTGCACGAGGTAGATGAGTGGAAGGGAAGAAGAGAAGAAGAGGAGGAGGAGGAGGAGAGGGGGTTCGACAGGCGTGCGAGGTAGGTGGTGCAAGTGTAGCATGTAAGGGATGCGAAAAGTAAGGAAGGGGCATGCAGGGGAAGGGGACCAGGGGCTGCAGGGCATAAAATGGAAAAGAAAGGTACAAGCGGAGGGTGGTGGTGCAGGTTGTCTAGGAGGAAGGGGGAGAGTGGCATGCAGGAGTGCAAGAGAAAGAGGGGATGGTGTACGAAGGGGTGTCGGGGATGTTTAGCACAGGGTGCAGAAGAGGAGGACGGAAAGGGAGGAGAGAGAAAAGAGAAAGAAGTAGGTCGACCCATGTAAGAGAAGGAGGAGGAGGAGGAGGGAGGAGTTGGGCCCTGCAGGGAGAACAGGAGAAGTGGGCTGGCCTAGGGAAAAAGAAGGGGGGAAATTAAAAGGGGGTTCAAGCTAGCCTAAAGGAAGAGGAAGAAGGAAAGAAAAGAAAGAAAAGGGAAAAGGAAGAAAAAGGAAAAAAAGGAAAAGGAAAAGAAGATAAAGAAAATGAAATTATTTTTAGAGTTAAGATTGAAATTTAGATTAAAATTGGGCTATTGAAAAAAAATATTAAATTAATTTATCCAAAAATGAGGGCATTAATTTAAGAAAATAATTTTGGTAAAATTGTAGGTTTAGGATTTATTTAAATAAAAAGAGTAAGATAAAATGATAAAAATAATTATATTAATTTAATAAATAATATTATGTATTTTTTTAAGTCCAAGGTTCACAAAAATCATTAAATCAGTAATTCAAAGATTAAATTTTTTTTTGGATAAAAAGTTAAACATTGAAATTTTAGGTTTTAAAAATTCGGGGTGTTATAGTTGTTGGAGAAGAAAGATATTGAAGACGAAGTTTACATGAGGTTTAGACGTAGCTCGAGGTGTTTTGCGTGAGAATTTAGCACAACTAAGGGGTATGTTGGTGAGGTTGTGACGTTGGTAGGGTGGAGTTGCGTGGGTTTTTGACGCAACAAAGGTTGTTGCATGAGGTTGGATAAGTTACACTAGATAAGAATTGTAGATTACAATGGAAGAAAGCACAAAGAATTTGAGGGAAGGAAGAGGAAGGTTGGGGAGAAGTTAGGTGATGCAATAAATTAGGTTAGGAGAGAGAATGAAGGGGTGTATATTGGAGAGTGTTGTGTGAATGTTTGAGGGACAAACAAAGAGAGGGAGATGTATAGGGGTAGGGTGAGGCACAAATTGAGAAAAGATTTGGGAAATTTTTCTAAAATACATCCCTTGAGATGAGGAAGGTTATGGTGTTAATGATGAATTTAGGATAAATAGGCTAGAGGGTGGAAGCAGGTCTAAAGGAAAATGGTCAGGGAAAGACAGAATCACACAAGGAAGAAGAGAAGAAGATGACTAGGAAAGACAAAAAGGAAAGGGAAAAATAAAAAGGAGAAGGGAAAAGACTTTAGGATTAGGATTCTAATTAGGTTAAAACTTCGGACTAAAGAAGTATGATAAGTTTAAAGTATTAATCATCCAAGGTTAAGGTTAGGTTAAAATTTTAATTATCTAGAATTAGGGTTAGGTTAAATTTTGGATATTACAATATAAATCTTATTGAATAGGAAATGGACTTACATTTGCATTGGAATTTATACTAAATAAGTTATAAGAGCTTATTTCATCATCATCACTATGGCGAAAGATTTCAATTTATTAGGGGTTTCATCCTTACATTAGGCACATAGAAGGTGTTTTATACACCTATTTCTATGTTAAATCCAATGATAACATCTCCAATTTTGTTTTAGCTTTCACAAAAATTCATAAAATAATGTTTTTTCAATTAGGAAAATGATTGTGTTATATTACTAATGACCTCCTTACAAACCTCATTATAGTTCCTAATAATCGGCATGTCCTTAAATACCTCTTTCCCGTGCCCCTCCCCCAACCTATTTTTAAAATATAATAAACAACTAACTAATGAGAGCCTCCTATACACCTTTCCATTTTCAAAAGTTACTCCCCCTCTTTCCCATCTCACTCACAACCCTTAACCTCCATATCAATGGCTAACCTATGTGCTTCCTCTCACAATGTGCCACTTGTACCAACTAAACTCATCCTTCATTTCTAGCCCATCACCTTTAACTCAGTCGCTATCTAGAAACTTGTTATCCTAAACTCATGAAACCCCCACCCCAACCTCAACCCAAAAATCTGTGTATCTTAATATTGTCATATTCAAACTTTATTCGTGTTTGTTTATTTATCTAGTATTCATTTATAGGAAATTTGCAAATAAGGTTGATTAAGCTAGATTTGGTATCTTAGATCCAAGTTTTAATCCCCTGAAGCAATATACATTATTCCATTAAGTTGTATGAACTTGTGACTCATATATAATGTATAATGTGGCATAGATGATTATGTATAGATATAGTGGCTCGAATGTTATTCGAGGGTTATATCAGTTAGTAGTGTTAATGTATATGTTTGTGTAAAGTTTTAGAAGGAACTAACAAAAAACACATGAATTATGCATCAACAATACTCCCCAATGTTGATTAACATGATTGAATCGATGGATACAACCTCTCGTATTGATCAACACACACATGTTCATGGGTGATGTCAAAAGACTCAAAACGGAGGGAAAAGGCCAAGAGCAAAGGGCTGTCAACCCAAACCCCTAGATTGGTCAGCACAACCATGTTTTCCTCAACATGAGTGGCCCATGTCAACAATGACTTCACACAACATCAAAGTTGTTTATTTTCACCACCTTATTTCAATTTTTTTTAATCATTATTGCATCCGTAGTTATTATTTTCTCGATTTTTTAGGGAGAGATCTAGACCTCATTTTTTGATAGAGAAGTTGTATTCTTAAGAGATTGTCTATTTTTTCAATTTCTATTTTTTATTATTTTTCTCCATTAAATAATGAAATCCCTAGTTCTATCATATTAGGATGTGTTTACATTTGCCGCAAACCAACAAGTTGTATCCCTCAAACAACTTTATTCTGTTAAGTTATACGAACATTTGAACTAATATACCTACTATCCTGTATGACTAGTGGACAGCATTATCAATTCAAAAATACGAAATGAGTGAACCAAGAACAAGGATCAAAACTTCCTCCAACTCTATACAATTTCATTTCTGCAACAGTTTTTCTATATGGATGCACTGAAGACTATTCTACTTACACTGCCAACAAAGTATGCCCCAACTACTAATATCAGGTTTGAGGGGAAAGAAAGGACTGAAAGCTAATATCAGCTTTGTACAACTTGTGTCACCTGACCGTAGCTCTTTTTCTGGTCTTCTCAGGACTCTCACCTTGTAAACCAGAGCTATTATTCGCACGTCCAACTTTCTTACGTCTTTCCACAATTTTATTCTTCTGCACGGCAGAGGATTCCACAGAGGAAACAGAGTCCACCTTGCCAGGATTACTTTCACCTCCTCTCGAGACATTACCACCATTAGCATTCTCAGAATCTGACAGCTTGCCAGTTAGATGACGATGGAAAGGACGAGCACTCCTAGGTTTGGCCGGCCTTTTGCATGTGGTAGACTTCGAGACTGAAGTTATTGTATCAAAAGAAGGCTTCTTATCACCAAAGGCTTCAGAATGCTGCCTCAACATCTTGCTCACGAGGTGTCTGAGTTTTGCCGCATTTTTGTATTCTCGAGTGCTCTTGGAGTAAAAAACAAGGGCATTGTTAGCCAGGAGAAGCAAGTCTCGGAACAGCTCTCGGACTGAACTGATGGCTTTGTGTGCTATTCTTGATCTTATCGTGTCCATGTCCATGTGCTGACGTATTATCCTTTTGTATCGGGCTCTCTTCTATTTAATCAAACAAAACACAGTTTTGTGGCAATCAGCAGCAGGACATTTCCAAGTGCCGAGTCATTACTGCCAAAAAAAATAATAACAGGAAAAAATGCTTCTTGAGATAAGATGCATTGTTCTTACTTGGCTATCAAGTTTGCGTCGAAATATTAATGCTTGTTCGTTCTCCATGACTGTATTAAAGATCCCCACCAAACCCTTCCCACCCTCCACGCTGGAACATTGGTGCTGCTCATCTACTCCGGCAGGATTCTGAGTGTGAGCACAGTCACTGCTAGCATTTTCCTTGCCTTTAAAATTATTTACAACATTTGGTGGCGAACCCAAATTATTCTCTCCGACACTTCCTTCTTTGATATCTCTAGTAAGACAACCCTTCCTCTTTCTTTCCCCTCTTTTCTTCCTGATGCTGACTCCGGTTTGCAAGAGAATGGCTTCTGCCAGCTTTTCTACACCTGCAAAGCTTTCATATCCTGGAGCTTTCAATACTGCTGACTTTGTATCAGTTTCATTAGCTGGAACCTGACACTCAGGCAACCAGTTTGGACGTGTCTCTTGAGTAAAACTCCCAGCTGAGAGGTCATCCTTGGATGTCTCTTTACCTGATTCATCTCCTTCTAATTTCTGAAATGAGACAGGAGATTCCATTTGGTTGGAGCTGTAATTACCAATACCACAACCTCCTTTTCCAGCTTTGAGGGACTGAAGCTTTGTCTCCAAAGAGCTGTAAAGAAAATTCAATAAACAGGATAAAACTCATGATATGGGCCGCACATAAAATTAGCTAAAGTTACAGTGTTGAATGCTTTGAGCTCAGTGAGGCTTCTCCCTAGCATTGCCACAAAATCACACGTTGAGTCTTATGCCATGGACAAAGCCATTGCATCTACCAGATCACAGGCTCACTCTATGGCCAAATAGTGGATAGCTCTAGGAACATTCTCCAACTCTCCTACCCTCTCAGCGAATTTCAATGCAAGGTATAAGGCCACCCCTCTCACTGCCCTCACCTCCCCAAAATACACAAATGCCAACCATCTTCCTACAAGAGGTACATGGAAGAAATGGACATTTACCCAATTGAATCTTCTGATTTCTCCAATGCTCTCTTCAGCTCAGCTACTCGTCTTTTCTTCAATTCTTCAAACCACGCACTGGACAACAAATATATCACACTTTCAGGCCTTCATATATACTAAATATAGGATCAATCAAGCACCGAAAAAATTCTACACATTGCAGTGAGATTTTTTAGTCATATCAAACATCTACTTGTAACTAAGTTCAAAGATGCTCTCAATTAATATATGGAAATGAAATAAAGGGATACTAATCACTTGATCAGAAATGATACAAACAATCTTTTGCAGGCAAATCTTGATGGCATGCATTGAGGTACACTACCAAACTAACAGTGACAACTGACAACTACCTAAGCAGTAGATTAAAAATTGATAAAAGAATTCTCTTTCAAAGTACAAGACTTTAGTTCATTCATATCCCATGTTAAGCAGAAGTGACTCAAAGACACGAATCAAAAGCCAACAAAGTAAGATCAACAGGAGTACAAGATGGCTCATGGCAGGAACGGAAAGGAAAGTTTAGAAAACGTTAGGCAAATCTATGGAGCACAGATGCACACTATATGCCATGCTTAACTGTGAATAATGCCTCTGATAATTGATGGGCAAAAAACCACTAAAATAGAGTGCACATCTTCACGATAAATAGGAAGAGAATTTGCTGAGTTGAATGCCTCTCGTGAGCAAAAAATGATGTACCCAGATCTACTAGATCAATAATTCAGAGAATTTAGCAAATAAATTGGCAACATTAAACACAATACACTCAGCTGAGAACTTACGCATTGCAGATCATAAGCAGATATGATATTCAGAAGATGTACATGTGTGAACTTACTTGTGGCCAGAGTAACAATGTAGCAAGTCCTCATATTTAGCTCTACAAACCTGCAAACATTTACCACATTGTCAAAATAAGGTAATACTTCAAGTTTCATATAGATGCTCTCCTTGGATAGTGATTAACAGATGTGACACAGAAAGGAAGAGTCCAAAGAGCCGATCAGTCATGCATGGATTGGGACATGTTATCTAGCAGAATAAGCAATATCAAAACCAATTGCTTGCATGCTAGAACACTATATGATGTAGCAAGAACAAGATACCCAGATTCCTACTTGTAAAAACCACTCTCTCAACATCCCAAGCTCTATTCTTTGGGTAAGAGCTGCTTAAAAAAATAACAGGAGCCTGAGTGGATTAAAATGCTTGATCCAATTCAAATTACAAAGAAGCTTTGGGCACAAACACCTCAAATAGAGTTAGGATTCTTAATTTTTATTTACTTCCTAATTATTAAACACAACTATCACACATTGAAGTATGATTATCGCACAGCTATGATCAATATTCTATCCCACCGGTGAGGTTTGGGTCGTTTGACCTAGTGATAAAGGTCAGCTCTTCGGTGCTAGAAGTCTCAGATTTGAATCTCTATCCCTCTCTCTTAATATTGTAACACCTTTATAGCACCGTCAACTATATGATAATTTGTACTTGTCTCCCTTATGAATCAAAAAATATCAATATCCTATCCCTTAAAGATAGCAATCCTCCTAGATATAACACACCAACTCTATAGATGATAACCATACCTAACCGATAAACATCTTCCAAAACTTACCTTGTGCTGCAAGTACTTATTCACAATAAGCTAATAAATAAATATTTATAGCAGCTCATGGACTAAGCCCAACGTCTACTGAACTACTGCCTGCTGGGCTGCGGAACCAGGCCTGGTCAGTTGATATGGCCAACCCACAGAAGCATCCACCACAGGAAAGATAAATTGGCATATCAGTAATACCACTTCATCCATCACCAACACTTCTCCTCACTGTGCAATATTCAAGTTCAATATCATCAATGTACTTATTCCTAGAGGCTTGTAAGGATATTCTAGAGGAAACTTGATCTTCCCATTCTAATATCCGCCTGCAAAAGCTGTCCCATCATTCCCCTCTAACACATAATGTCACTCAGAGAAGGGCGTGCCACAATGTAGAGAACTGGTTCTTTACACAATGCTCTATACTCCTTTTAGAGCCTCTTGACACGTATTTTCTGTCATAAAAGGCACTTGAAATATGTTGCACTAGCTTTCCTTGAGATAGCCTGTTACTGAGATTGATTTTATTCAAGACAAATCTGAAGCACCATGAGAATTTTGGCTAGATGCAGGAGATAGAAATCAGGAACTTCGCCATCGAGGGGATCGACAACAAAACTGAAGGAATTCTATTAGCTTTATTGTTTCTAGGTTAAGCTTGAAACAACGCATTACATTCTCAATTAACTATTCATAGCAATTGGGCCATTTTGGCCTTTCATAAAAATTAAGGTCAAAACACCAATATCTAGGAATGAAATGTAATGTAAGTTAACAAAGCAACACCAAAACATACAAGCACCACTAAAAAATACTACACATCAAGACTTTTTCTATGATATTGGCCCTTCCACCTTTTGAAACATATGCTCTGCTTTGGCTACCTACAAAAATATCATGTACTATTTGAGGATTGCATGGCAGAATAACTACATGCATGCATCATTGTATACTTTCCCAAATGAATAACCTCGATCATACATGATAACTATGAAGCCACATGATCTAATACTACAAATTGTTTCTTCCCAACTTTACCACAAAATTATTCCACATAAAGGCTTTCTGATCTATGGTTGTCGAACAAAGGGTGCATCCATAAAATTAAATAGCGGTTCTGCTATAGCGTATCACTGATATGCTACGATTTTATATGTTCACATTTATCGGCCAATAAATCGGTATCACTGACAAATTAAAAAATATCAGGATAAATCGGTAATTTATTGAGAATTCTTAAATCCATTGAAAAAGTCATGCATGATAATTTTTCTTATTCATTTACTATATATATATTGAATCAAGTTAATAATGAGCAATAATAAAGTATTGTTATTTGTTCCCTTTAAATGTCCTTCTAAATAATATGTATTTTTTCATTCTTAGACAAATTTAGGGTTATTATGTCAATTTAACATATAATGAATCACTTAAAAACTTCTAATATAATATAAAATGCTAATCTATTGAATAAATAAATTCAAATGATCAATAAATAATAATTAGAGTATATAGTGAAATAAAAATAAAATTTCTCGCTGCGACGACAGCGACACATAATGTATCATTCGTGGCGATTCGATATTGCGGCACCACAACTGCGATTTTATTGTCTGGGTGCACCTTGAGCAAGGCCCCCAAATTTTGAGATTAGTTTCTAGCTTCACCTATATATTCACACAAGAAAAAAAAAATCCAACCTTGATAATTATAATTTCAGTTTTTACTTGATGTTATAGTATTATACTACCATCTTATAAATACTTGAACATGATATAAAAGCTTGGGAGCCCATAATGTAATAATCTTATATGTTGTTGATTGATGTTCTATACTTCAACATGAAATAATAGACTGATATGAATATACTATGTGATATAATGTTCGATAAATACTTGTGATCTTATTTTGTTTAAATCTAATTTCTTTGACATACTTTACTATTTGATATACGCATGAAAATATATATATATATATATATATGCATAGCTTGTAAGAAAACAATTATAATATGATCATCTTATGGAATATATTATTTTATATTTTCATAATTATGCGTGTGTGTGTATGCTTTTTAAAATTTTAGGGGCCTAATTTTTAGTTTAGCATAGCTCCAAATTAGATTAGATAGTCCCACTCACTCTACACATAATCTACACTCCCTTGGCTAAATAGACCATCCTATTGTTGTAGATTGTAATATATGAAGGAATTTAATTATTTAGTACTCTAATAGAAATAATTAGTGTTAGTTACTAATTATTTAAATTAATTGAATAATTTGAAATTATTATTAGTTACTGATTATTTTTCTTATCAGTAGTATTTGTCACTAGTTATTTTGTTGTCTTAAGAAAAAAAAGGCAAAATTAATTAGTATTCGCTAATAACTAAGTTATCTATTGAAGACGGGATACCTGAGTTGAGTATCAATCAATTCAAGATGATGAAGAACTCTTTATGAAAAATGTTTCATCTTCTAAGCTGATACTCAAGTTGACAAGCGAGAAGAATATTACCTTAAATAATGCACTGCATATACCAAACAATTAAAAGAATTTGGTTTTGGAATTTCTTCTTAGTAGGAAAGGTTTTAAATTAGTATCCAATCAATTTATAATAAGAATGAAATGTTTGTAAGAAAGGGCTACAAGGGATGAATGTAATGATTGTTGTACCCAAAGCAAATAATAATAATAAGACTGTTTCTTCTTCCTACATGTTTAAGTCATTTAATGTTTGGCATGAACGATTACAACATGTTAAGTATGGTATTGTTTGTAGATCAATTAATTTGAATTATTTACCTAAATATAAATGAGAAATATGTGTTAAGGCTCATATGACAAGAAACTGCTTCATTCAGTCGAAAGGAATACAGAACTCCTAGATTTAATTGACAATGATGTGGGTGATTTAAAATTTGTGTAAAGTAGAGGTGGTAAAAAGTACGTTAAGTACGTTATCACTTTTATAGATGATTGCTCACGCTATTGCTACATGTATTTGTTATGAAGCAAGAATGAGGCAATTGAAGTGTTTAAACACTACAACATAAAAGTTGAGAATCAACTTGATATAAAGATTAAGGCAATAAAAAATGATAGAGAAGGTGAACATGGATATTCCTTTGAACAATTTTGTTCACCATGCTGTATTATTTACCAAATGCCTCAGTCTAATAGAATTGCATAACACAAGAATCAAACCTTGAAAGACATGATAATGAATGTCATGTTGATTAGCCTTCGATTACCATAAAACTTACAAGGAAAAGCCCTATTATCTACAAATTATATTCCTAACCAGATGCCTTATAAGAAAACCGTAATATTTCATATGAAAAAATCATAAACGGAAAAGCCCTATTATCTACAAATTATATTCCTAACCAGATGCCTTATAAGAAAACCGTAATATTTCATATGAAAAAATCATAAACGTAACTATAAAACCTTGAAAGTGTGGGGGTGCTTGGCAAAAGTAATAGTTCCTAAACCTAAGAGGGTTAAGTTAGGATCAAAAACCAATAATTGTGTATTCATTTATTATGAAAATAATAGGACATTTATGTCAACACTATTATAGAATCAAGGATGCTATATTTTTTTTATAATATTTCAATATAAGATGAATAGTAAATTAGTTTTACTAAAGAGGCTAAGAGATTCTATTGGTGAACGGAATAAAGAGGACAATTCAAATAAAACTAGATGAAGTAAGAGAGTAAGGACTTCTAAATTATTTCAGCAAATTTATCTTTCATATTTGTTAGAAATTAAGCACCAAACATTTAAAGAAGTAATGCCTTCCCCTAAATCTGCCTATTGGAAAGAAACAATAAATAATAAAATTGAATCCATCATGCAAAACCACACATGAAGAGTAGTGGACTTGCCTCCCAAAAATAAGCCTCTTGGATGTAAGTGGATATTTAAAAATAAATAAATAAATAAAGGCGGGTAGTTCAATTGGCAAGTACAATACAAGACTTGTAGTTACAAGAATGACATCTATAATTATGATATAGGCAATATTAGTTGTAAAGGGTTCAAACGTACATCAAATGGATATAAAAATAGTGTTCTTAAATGGTGAAATAGGGAAGTGATATATATGAACAATCTAAGAGGTTCATTGCTCCTAGTCAAAAGAGAAAGGTATGTTCACTTGTTAAATCCCTATATGGATTAAAACAGATGCCCGATAAGAAATTTGCCGGGATAATGTTGTCAAATAGCTTTAAAATAAATTATTCTAAAAAATGTATTTATATCAAAGATACTCATAAAAGCTATTTTATGGTGTATCGGAGATCATATTCTTATAATGGGTAATAATAAAGATATTATTAACACTACCAAACGAATGTTCACCAAAAGATATAGGTCTTAGAAATGCTATATAAGGAAATAAGATTTCTATAACATTATAATGTTGTCTCAATCTTACTATATTGAGAAAATACTTCATCGTTTCAAGAAGTATAATATTAACACACATAAGTCACTATTAGAAGTGAATATTTATTTAACAAAAAAAATATTGATATTGGAATTTCAGAATTGGGATATTCACATGTAATAGGCAATATCATATATCTCATTAACTGCACGCGACTACATATTTGAGTTGTTGCACCAATAACCCTAATAGGAAACACTAAAAGAAGATTATTCGAGTTCTAGGACATCTAAAGTACATCAAGAACTTTGGATTGTACTATAAGAAATATCCATCAATGGTAGAAGGTTTCACTTATGCAAATTGGAAATTAGATGACAGGGACTCTAAGTGTACAAGTGGATATGTATTCATACTTGGAAGTGGTGCAATACCTCGGAAATAATCAAATCATAAAAAAAGACATGTATCATGAAGTTTATGATGGAATCCAAATTTATTATTCTAGATAAAGACGGGGAAGAAGCTAAATGACTCACAGTGTTCTTAGAAGATATTCCATGTTATGAAAGACTTATACCCCCCATACATACCCATTATGATAGTAAATAAGCAATTGGTAAACACGGAGTAAGATGTATAATGATAAGTTAGACATATTCATCATAGATATCATGACGAGGTTGTTTTCTAGAGGAGTTATTTCACTCACTATGTAAAGTCAAAGGATAATAATACAGATTGTCATATAACGATATTAACTAGAAAACAAGTAGAAAGATCATCGAAGCAAATGGGCTTAAAGTAGAACTGACAAAGCTAACTCAATCCAACCCGACCGATCTAACATGAAAACCGATCTGGATCCAAAAAATTAAACCCAACCTCAATCCAAAAACCTAAAACAATCTGAACCCGACTCAAATTTAGCTAATACGATAGTAACCCGTATCCAAAATGACCCGACCCAAAATAACACAACCCGAGGAAAATCCGACTTGAACCCGGTCAGAAACCCAATAATGACTCAACCCAAGCTTACCCAACCTGAAATAACCCGAATCATACCTGAACATAATTTCAAACTTGATCTAAATTAAAGTCAAATTTGATCATCAAATGTAACATTTTATGTCATATAAATTGATACATAAACACCAATAAACTAACTTAATAATAAAAGTGTATGTAAACAAAAATATGCAAACCATATAAAAACAGATGAAACAAAACTAGTAAGACTCCATTTTCCTCACTTTATTTTAACATTATATTAGCATCAAAGAGATTATATCATAAAATTTTCTATTATTATTATTATTATAGACAAAAAAATTAAAATTGTAAATATAATAATTATAATATATATTATTATAATAATAACAATAACATTTATATTTTTATTTCTACTAATAATAAAGATTATTATATTTCTAAGGATGATGATGATGATAACTATTATAACAATCATTATACTTACATATATAATAATATTTATAATTGTATTTATAACAACATCTATAATATTAATACTAATAATGATAATAATAATTTATTACTATTATTATATATTTTATGATTACAATTTGTTAAATCATAACATATATTATGATAAAAGTTACTATGATAACCATAACAGTATATTAAATTGATAATAATCAATGTCAATACAATTTCTAAATTAAATTAACTTGGCTCAAACCCAATACAATCCAAAACCTACAAACCTGAACCTGAATCCACCTAACCAAACCCAATCCAATAAACCCGAATCAAATCCGAACCCAAAAAAATCCGATAAGTTAGACCTGAACTCAATCCGATATTCTCCTAACCCAAAATGACCCAACCCATAACAAACCCGACCAAAATTACAGTTATTCGAATCAAAACCGAACCCAACCCAATTTTAATCAGCGTTGCATGGGGACGGAGAAACGGGAGGAAAGAAATGCGGAAACGTCATTTCTTAAAAAATTAGGAAATGGGGACAGCAGAAAATGTCAAAAAAAAATTATATACATATTATATGTATATATTTTTTTAAAATAGATTAAATCTACTAAAATTAAGAGAGAAAAATAAAAAAAATTCTAAAATTATTACCTCTATTAGTTAATTTTAATCATTAATAATTTTTTTAATAAAAAAATTAATTAAATAATATTTTTATAATAAAAATATTAATTAAATAATATTAATATCAATTTCGACCCTGAAACGTTTTTGGAGGAGGAAGCGTTTCTGGGACGGGGGACAGTACCCGACCGCCATCCCCGTGCATCACAGATTTTAATTCGACCCAAATTAACCCAATCCAAACAGAACTCATATGACCCGTTTGCCACCTATAGCTTAAAGCCTAAGGATATATAGAGTTATCATGATGGCAAGCCAACCTAGCTAACCAAAGATCCAAAAATCTAGGCTTAACTAGGATTGTAAACAAACAGAGCTGGCTCTCAAGCTTTCTAAGTTCACCCTCTTAAGTACTCGGCTTGTTAAGAACTCAGCTCAACTTGTTTATTTACCTACACAATCCGAGGTTGAACATGAAGAATTTAGGCTCAAGCTTGTTTATAGTGTAAAAGCTCACGAGTTCAGCCCGTTTATCACAAAGGTTGGCTCGGGTCGGCCATTAAAAGCTCGATTGGACTCATTTACATCCCTAGATTTAACTAAACAACCAAACTATGGATATTAAGTGTTGCACTAAGGAACTAGTTTCCATCTACCCATTCCTATAATGAAATTGTACAAATAAAAAGACAAAGTTAAGATATGATTTTAATGATCCTAAAATGTTCAAATGGAGTATCTAAGGATACAATAACCAGAAAATTACCTACGTGAGTGGGAAGAGGTCATTTTTGCGAGAATTTGTTAAGCTGAATTTCTCTAGAGTACTCACAAAATAGGGATGTTCATGGCTGGAACAAACACAAATGTGAGAATCCAAACTAAACGACTGATTGTTCAAAGTAGACATGCCCACTAATTAGCTAGTAAACCCGATAGAAATTCACTATGGAAAGTTCAAAATATCATGCTACTTGTACAAATACAACTTTCTTCACCTACACTCAAACTATCAATTTTATCTTTCATACGGGGAATGGAAGCATTCTTATATAGATATTGTTACCTTGTAATAGGATAATGTAAGTAATGTGAGATAGGGTAGTGTGAGAAATATTGGTTGTAGTATAATAATGTCATGCTTAATAGACTTGTGGTATATTACAATCTCGTAGGCAATTGTTGTTGTAGATTGTAATATATGAAGGAAATTAATTATTTAGTTTCCTTATAGTAACAGTTAATGTTAGTTATTAATTATTTAAATTAACTGAATAATTTAAAAATAGTATTTGTTACTAGTTATTTTATTCTATCTTCAAAACAAAACAACAAAAAAAAAATAGTGATTGCTACTAATTAAGTTATCTTTAATTAATGGAATACTAATTAATAATTGACATAATTTACATGTATATTGGTCTTAAGAGACTTGGTGTACATATAGTTGCTAAAAGATTATCTTGATATGGAAAGGTACAAAGGCCACGTCACCCTCACAACAAACAATGTTTGACTCAGATATGAAAAGGCTTGTGCAAGGAAGGTTGAGGCCACCTAATTAAGCCAATGTTAACCAAGGTACGCACTTTAAATTTTCTCTTCAGATCTTCAATTTTCTCTCTCTACCCTCCCTATTCCATTATTCTTAATTGAATACTGGCATAGCATTGAGTTTGCTAAAATCCTATTAGATTGAAGTATTACTTTTCATAGAAACAAAAATCTATTCTTTACTGAAAGACAATTGTTCAAAACTTTGGACACCATACAAGAAAGAAAATTTTCCATAAGAACACATTATGAATTCAATGGGCTCGGATAAATTAATATTGTGTTCTAATTTTCAACTATTAAGGTATGTCCATTCTATTATTATATTATCATAACTTTTATTCTTATTATTTGTTAATAATATTTTATTTCCTTATTTATTTTAAATAACATATTATTTCTATACTGTATCTATATTATACCTCCAACAACTCCTGATCATAAAACACACAGATTATGACACAAGAATCGATGCAATAAATGTACTACTAGAAAACATTTATTGTCCCCCAGCAATTTTTGCATAGATCCCTTGGCTTGAATGAGGTTTACAGCCCAAAAGTGTAAGATCAAGCAGAATATCAAAAATAAGCGCTCTTGACAAGTCAGGGCAGTCTATGCTTCGATGGGCCATAGCCAAAGTTCAACAAGCACTCTTGATTCAGGGAGTATAAATCGGTATCACACAACACTTTATTTGACTTGCAAGTTCTCAAATGGCATGCAAAATCTATGATGAACAAACTCATATGTATATCCCCATCATGAGTAAATTTGCTTTACAGAAATAAACTTTTCACCATAATAGTTTAGTACAAGGCAAAAGTTATCTACCATAAGTTGAAGATCTTTCACGTCATCCCACAACAATAGGAGATAAATATAGTCAAAGCACAAACCAGAAGAATGCTAACTAGGACACTCCTACAAACCGCGTTAAATGAACCGATACCACACCAACAAAAAATAACCTTATAATGCCAGAAATCCGTCAATACCTTAATCCAAGCAGGCCATTATGGAGGGACACAAGTAAGGAGCAAATTCAGCTACCCTTTCACCGTCAGTACAATATATGACAAGTATGCAGCAAGCCAACAAATGCAAAAAATGCAAAATATGTATATAGTTTAAATCACCCCAGTCCCGACAGGCCACTAGAGGAGCAAGAAAGACAAACTGAAAACGCTCAACTCAAAAACTAAAAAACAAGTCTCCAAATTTATACTACAAAGGATTAGCGCTATCTTAAAATGCTACAAATAAAAATATCTAGCATTTAATATTTTTTAAATTTATTTAGGGGCAAAAATTACACATGTATCCATTAAGCAAGCCGATTTATTAATGTCCAGGGTAATCATTATCTACAGCATTATTACCGAGTAATTACTAAACAGAATAATACAGAGAGAGGGGAAAGATAAAAGGGAACAGGAATTACCCCGGCGGTAAAAAGTAACGGATAAAGGGTACGGGCTTGGAGCTCCGAAGCAACAGAATCCCAATCCTTCGTACCATGCCTCAGAACAGAACAACCTAAGATTAATTCTTCCCATGTACCCCACCTCACCCTAACATCGTCTCCTTCCTCCACCACCACTGTCATTCCCTCCTCTCCCATCCTCCACGTGTACACTCCAGATTAACCCAATTCTCCTCCCAACTTTTTTTTCTCCCTACTTTCTCAACCCCTTTCTTCCTGCCCGTACGCGCTCCCGGCTCACGATAGCCTCCAGCACCAGGCAAAGTCCCTTCCCTCCTATCCTAGTTCCTCCTCCAGAGCACAATCGGAAATCGAGATAAGAACATTAGTTAGATAATACCCATGAACAAATTAGCAGGTTTAAAATTTTACCGGAGAAATTGAGGATTTCGGCCGGTAGTTTCACGGCGGGGGTTTATTACAGGCGGAATTTAACGGGGGAAGCAAATTCTGTTAGGCGTTTTGTGAGTTTTCGTTTTTTGGGGTTTTGTTTTGGTTTTCCGTATTTTTGTTGGACTAATGAGAGGAGTTAGTAATAATTTGCGTGAGACAAGAGGTTGACAGATTCTCGTGTTTTTCTATCCTAAAACTAAAAACCTCTATTTATGGGTGGTTTGGGAACGTGGAAAAAACAGAGGGGAAAAATGACAGGGGTGGAGAACCGCAGAAGAGCGAGAAAATTTTGATAGAGAAAGAGATGGAGAGAATATAAATGGTTGTTCTTTCTTTCTTTTTTTCCCTTTTGTTTCTTGCGTTTGCTGCCTAAATATTAGGCTATCAAGGAGGTAACAGCAATTTTCCTTTTAATTCTCTTTCTAACTTATATTTGCCCTGTTTTTGGGTTCGAGACGAACAATGAAATAAGGTTAGTCCTGAGTTTTTTGGAATATATTTATGTCAAGTCTTTTTCCATTTGTCCTTTCTTTTTGTGTATTTCGAAGTTACATTGATCAGACGGTGGAGATTGCACCTATTAAAGCGCCCACCGAAAATTTATGGGTCAATTTTTAGTAACATGGAATGGCCTTGCGGCTTTATGAAATCGTTCAAACATTTATGGCACAGCTTGTCTTATTTCTAGAATATTCTCTAACCTTATATTTTAAACACCACTAAGGACATGAAAAAAATTTGGCTTCATGGTTCTTTCTAAGTGTTCATCTCGATAAGAAGGCTTTAGATAATAGCTCAATTTGAGATAAAATGCGTAAAAAATTGGACAATTTTTCTTTTAATACTCCATAAGTATTGAAATAATTATTACTATATATTTTAAAAATAAATTTTGATAATTAATTTCTTTTAAAGTATAATATATTATGTTATAAAAAAAATAATGATTATATTCTTATTAAAAAAATATTTTATAACATTACATTTTCATATTTTTTATTAATATATGTTAGAATATATTAATTAGGAGTGTGCACATTCCAAAATCGGACCAAAACCCGGTTAAAGACCTAAAAAATTTTTAAGCTAAGACCGGACCAAATCGGAATTATCAATCCAAGAATGGTTAAGACTGAAATTAATAAATTATATATTTTTAGATATATTATTAATGAAATTTTGGCTCAGATTAAAAGACTAAACTAGTCAAGACCGAACCAGATAGAATTAGAATCGAATAAGGACCAAAAATTTTTTAATTCGGAATCAAAACCCGAATCAGAGATCAAAATACGGGTTCAATCTTGGACCAGAACCCAAAATAATCGGTCCACTCGGATCAATTCTTGAACACCCCTAATATTAATAGTTAAAATGTATTCTCGAAATAAATGGTGATCTTTTTTTAATACAAAAGGATCATAACATATTATCGAAGTGTTATAATTTTATTCTTTGTTTATAAAAGTTTATTAAAGATAAAGTTGCAATGATTTCTCTATGAAATCACTAATGCTCCTACAACTATATTGAAGTGTCGTGTCAACCATTATAATTTTCTTGTTCAATCATTGAATACTTTTATAACCTATGATATTGAATAATTAAGTCAACTTCAATTCAATTAAAGGTAAAGCTTTAATAATTTCTCTAAAACTACATTGAATTGGCATGTCATATGAAACCATTATAATTTTCTTGTTCAACGATTGGATGCACTTATAATATATGATATTGAATAGTTGCATCAACTAATTCAATCAAAGGTAAAGCTACAATATTTTTTCTTCAAAACTAGTTATACTCTAACAACTACGCTGAATTGTTATGTATTTTGAAAATATAATAAGTTTCTTATGTAACCATTGGTTACTCTTATAATATATGATGTTCCCTCCATTTCACAGTAGAATACCTATAATTTTTTTTAAAAAAAAAACAATTATAATATACGTCTTATTATAAGTTACAACAAACCTTTGTTGTTATGTTGTCTAATTTATCATGGTCTACCTCATTAATGCATCCGTTAACAATTAAATTGCTCAAATTTCAACATGGGCATTATAATCATTTTGTGTACTATTTATCCTAAATTTTAATACTTCTTAATATATGTACTAAAAAACTATAGGTCATCTATTATAAAACGGATGGAGTATTGAATAGTCTTAACGATTCAATTAAATGTAAAACTGTAATAACTCTTCTACAATGATAGTGATACTCTTACAACTACAATGAATGGTCGTGTTATTTAAAATCATTACAATTATTTCTATAGAAGACAAATTTTTAATAACATTTCTACAACCACAATGTATTGATTCACAATATTCCACATCACTCGCAACACTCTACCATAAGGCCTATAAATCACCATGTCAATGTATGTATTGACCTCCTAGGTCAATCCTTATTTTGATGATTATAAACATATTTGAGGGGTTTAACCTTTTTTTGAAGTTTAAATGCACTACAACAATTACATAAATGACAAACCACACTTTCCCAAACTAACCTTCATTTGAAAAGTTTAAAATTATAATCAAGTTTCAAAGTGCACTTACTTAATCCATCTTCTCAAGTGGAAGATTTAAGAGAACAATCAAGTTGAAAGCACATGAGAAGATTATATTAGGATGCCTAAAGAATCAAGACCATAAGGTTTATTATTTAAGTCTTATGTATAATCATTTAAGGTTATGTTGAGAAACTTGACTTTTATTTTTATCTCTTATAAAGTTTTAACTTCTTTCTTATGTTTTATTTGACTTAATTTATTAATTGGATTTAAATTCCAAATCATTTTCAAAGTAGTTTGCAAAACTTTGGTTTTAGCTAGAGTCAAACAACATATTTCAAAATTTATTGACTTGTATGTGTTTTTAATCTAATTGCAACACCCCCATTTTTTAATAATTAAAAATTTTATTCTAAAAAGTTAATTGTCGAAGCCAGAATACAAAACATAAGGGTGTTACGCCACATCCAATATAGAAAAAGTACTCCCTATACCTAATATGTATCAGGTGCAAGGTAGAAGTAATCTCATACCTAGGAATTATGATTCCACCATGATACAAGATTATGAAATAGAGAGAAGATTCCATGTATAAGGATAATAGATGACATAAAAGTTCAGAGGGAGGGAGAGAGAGAGAGAGAGATTTTGGATAACAGCTCTAGATCAAACCCAATCACACTCACATTAAACAACACACCAAAACTATTGAATTAATGAGAACCATCAAATATTCTTGCAGATACTGAATACGATGATACTGAATACGATCAAACCCAATCACATTGCCCATTAAATAAGTAGGATACGATGAGATAAAACCCACCAATACGATGATACTGAATAACTCATTAGGAAAAACTAAATATGAAAATATCACATGAAACACATAAAAGATATTACATGAGAACATGGTACAAAATACTAAAATACACATACAATGACCAAGGTCAGCATAACCATGTCAGATAAATAATATCATCAAGGTCACTAGCTCCTCATACCAATTCATTTAAATCATAATTGTAGACTTACCAACCAAAACATCCAACTAATGCCTTTTGAAGCAAAGATACCTAGAACCAATCACAATTCAACATATATAACATTATTCTTACCAACAAACAAATCAATCAGTGGTTACATTCATTCCAATTATTTATTTCACATTAAGTTTAGGGACCCCCGCTATTCTTGATTTGGTGAAATAGACTGTAATACCCCAAAACCTTAATTTAAAAATTAATAATAAAATAAGGATTAATAGGTAAGATCAATTAAATATAAAATTTTTCATAAATAAAATAATGTTATTATAATGGAAGTAACTAAGATATAAAAAAAGAGGAAAATAATTGAGGAATTAAATAAGTGGAGGTTAGGGTAATTTGCCCACTAAAATGGGTTTTAAGAAAATTTAACCATACATCCTAAATTAATTTAAGAAGAAAATTTAAATTATTTACTTTTAATAATTTTATTGTTTTTTAAAAATTTTAAAAATTTCAAATACCCCAACTACCTCATTTTTCTTTTTCCATTTTTCTGTTTTTCAGTTTTTTCGTTTTTCTCACTTTTTATTCCTTTTCTTTTTTTCTTTCTTCCTTTTTCTTCTTTTTCTTCTTATTTCTCCTTTCCACCAGTCTAGGCCCTACCCAACGAGGCCCAACCCTCTCCCCTCCCTCCTCTCCCTCTTTCCGCTGCACAGCCCAACCCACCTCTCTCTTTTTTCTTCCCCCTTGCATGGCCCAACACTCCCCATTTCTCTCTTTTCTCTCTGCCTTTTTCCCATTTTCCCCTTCTACCCTCGTCTCCTACCTCGCCCCTCCCCAACCTCTGTTTTGCAGCCATAGCTCTCCCTCTCCCCTCACCTACCCCTCTCCCTAACCTGCAGAGCATGCAGCTAGCACTGCCCTACACTGGTCTCCGCCCCTTTGCAACCCTAAAACCCCCACCTAACCTCCCTATATCCCTACCAAAATCCCCCCTGTGAATTTGCACATCTACAGGCCTGCATCAGCCTATTACTATTGGTCGGCAGCCACTTGCCCTTCCCACTCCCTTGTCCTCATCATCCTTTACATTCTTCTCCTCACCACGTCTATAAAAAACCCCAACCCTCACCCTTCTTCCTCTTCTTTTTGCTCTACCCAAAAAACCCCCAAAGCTCTCCTCCACCGCCCCCATCAGATGCAGCCTTAGCTGCCACCGTGCCTCGTCGCCGTCCAAACTTCCATCTAAACTCTTTCCTTCACTACCCTCTACCAAACAATACCACTCTCTGTCTTTAACTCCCCCTGCACTACCCTCCCTACTAGTGCAAAGTGGGCAGCTCAAGATGCCCTTTGCATCCTATTGCGGACCCATTCACTACCCTACACCACCTCCTCCACCACAATTACCACCCCCACAACCTCCCTCTCTACCCATCAAACCTTCCCCCACTTACCCATACCCTTCCTTCCCTCTTTCTCCCCCTCCTTCCTCCTCCTTTCTTCTCCTCCACCTTTGGCCACCATAGCCGCCGCCGCTTGTGCCGCTGTCTTAATACGCCACCACCACCACTACAACTGTACTGATCCAAGAAACCTATCATCTCACAACCACCACCTCCATTCCCCTTTTTCTAACCCCAAAGTTTAGACTTTTTAGATCACCACCACCTTGTGTCGCCACCGCCGCCCCAGTTGCCACCTCCACCCCTGGTTGTACCCTAACCCTTATTTCTACTTAAGTATAATTTATTTTGTATAATTGTTATTATTAGTCTTATCATCATCATCATCATCATCATTATTACTATTTCTGCCATTATTATTAGTATCATCATTATTACTATTAATCTTATTATGGTTATTATTACTATTATTATTGTTGTTAGTATCATTAATAATACTAATATTATTATTATTAAGACTAGTATTATTATCATTACTATTATCAGTCTTTTACTAATAATTAGTTAGGGGATAATAAAAGATATGAGAGGAAAGTTAACAATAGTGGTCTACTCTTATAGGTGAGCCAAATCCTTCCCCTAAGGAGGCATAGGAGTTGTGCTCCAAGCATGGTGTCGATCTAGGTAAGGATGTGGTTAAGGCCAAATTGTGTGTTATGTGTTCATATGTGTTTGTTTATGTGCTTGTATCATATGTGGTTATGGAATAAATGCTTGTAGAGCAACTTGTATAGAGCTAAGGTAAGTTGTGTATGTGTTATGACATATGTAATATGGTGATATGACTTGTATTTTGTGCTATGGCCTTATGTATTGTTGCCATAATATGACATGCATACTAGGAGTCCTTAGGTAATATGATGAGGTTATGGGGAGCTAAAAGAAATAAAGAAAGTGGAGTAATTAGAGAGAAGTGGGAAAAGCCTAAGTACCTTATGACTTATGGATGGAAAAATAAAAAGATAATAGGAATAAGATGAAAGATTAGAGTAAATCTTGCATGGGAAGTGTAAGGCTTGCATGGGATGGTTGGTCTTTGCATGGGGGTAACATTTATGTGGGAAAAGGAGATTTAAGGGTTAAGCAAGGTGAGGGAAGAGTATTTTGGGTGATTGGATTCCATGAGTGAAAAATAGTACATCGATTAGTAGAAGGGTGCATGGTGGACTTAACTAGGGTTTGTGGGAAAAGTCCTAAGTGGGGGAAGTGTGTGGAAGGGAGAGTTGATGGTAAGTGGTTGGAGTGAGGGCTGAGACTAGGAGGTGTCCTATGAAGGGATGGTGAGTCAAGAGTGGAAAGGTGGGTGGAGTGTGTGTGATGAGGGGATGGTATAAAAGAAAGGAAGAAGCACTAGGGTTTGGGGTGGATGATCGCATGTGAAGGATGGGAAGTAAAGTTATGAAGTTGGGTGAGGATTGAGTAGGGTGATGGTGTTGGAAGCAAAGAGGGCATGGGTCGTGTATGGTAGGAGGGGTTAGGCCACATAAGCTAGATTAAGGTTTCTAAGGGAAACCCTAGAGGGTGATGGTGAGTTAAAGCTGAGATATGGGAAAGTGGCCTTTGACCCATGTACGTAGGAGGTTGGGTTTTTTATGGTGAGTAAGGGAAATGTGAGGAAGAAGTTTGGGAGTCCTAGGATGCGTAGAGGTCCCAAGATATAGGACGGGGCTTTTCAGAAGAGCATGGGTGAAAAGGGTGAGAATGGGAAATCCAATGGAGCATGCATGTCTAGAAAGAAATTACCTCTTGAATAAGACATGAACAAGATACTAACCATTTAAAGTGAAATATTATTGAGCTGGGCCCAGACTGATCCACTAACAATAATAGTGGCCAAGTATGTGTTTCCTTGGGTTTATCTAATCCACTACCTATAATAATGAGGGATCCCGAGCTTAGTAAACCAAACCTTAAATGATAAAAAGATATGGAAAAAATACTAATTGCTTATAGTAGAAAACCATGAGAGTCGGTGCCAGACCGATCCACTATCATAATAGTTGCCAAGAACATTTTACCTTGGAGACTGATCCACCAATGAATAATAGTGGCCAAGAGCATTTTTTCGTGGGTGTTTTCGATCCACCTGCTATAATAGTGGGGTTCCCATACTCGCATGAATCTAAATTAAGAGTTGTGTGAAAATGGAATTAATGGCCTGAGATTTAATGCTTATGATTGATCAAACTAATTCAATGCATGTATTATCTGCTATTTATGTTGTATGGTCTTAGTTGCATGGTTACCTTACGTAGTACGTAGCGTACTGATCATCCATTTCATGGGTGCTGCTCATTCTCATGAACAGTGACTCCTCCTGAGTTTGTGCAGGTAGGAGTTGTTGCATATGATGATTTTAACGCCTTTGATGCGTTAGGCGAGACTGAGTGATGGTCTGTTGGACTTGTATTGGGGTCCAAGAGAGTGTTGCTCAGACTCACTTTATGTTGATTTCTCACCGTTATACTAATCATTTTATTTCCCTCGTAGGGGCATTGTTATTGTACTTGTTTCCTATTCCTGTATTGACTCTTACGTTGCACACACTGTTTTATTTATGAAATGTTAGAAACATTATGGTTTTATTTTCTACTCTAAATAATGTCTTTAAAAATATTCTTGCCTTATGGTTGGTATGATATTGGATGGCGGTTAGTCTTGTATCGATCAAGGTGGTAGCACCCCCTATTTTAGTGTATGATTTTCTATACAAACGAAAATTTTCAACTGTGAAATTTGAGGGTGTTACATAGAATCAAGCATCTCCTAACGAGAAATGCACCTAGCCACTATAATTAAGCCAATGGAATAGACTCAACAACTTGCAAGGCAACACTCTCTTGGCTCCTATTATTATTGGTGGAATGTTCTAATGCACCTCCTAAGGCAAAACACACCCGACCACTATTTATTTTTTGATGAAATAAACACAACACCTCAGTCTTGACTTACGTTATCTTTCACTTTAAATGTTATTGCCTTATTAAAAATCATAGTAGCATGATCTGTAACAATAAAATTAAGGTCACATAGCAAGGGTATATAAACACATAAGATCACATGGAAGAATAATCGTATATATGGGTTAAACATGATATGATGTAAGCGATTATCCAAGATAGAGTTCCATTATTAGGTGAAGCCATAATCCATTTACTTATTTATGTTGAGTTCAAAACCCCATTATTCTTAATTTAGTGGAACGAAGTGAAATGCCTCCTAGTGCAAAGCACGTTTTACCACTATTATTAAACTAGTAGAACAGACTCAACATCTCCTAGGGTAACATAATTCGCCACTATTCTTTAAATAGTGGAATGGTATGAAGAACCTCCCAAGATAGAATGATTCTGGCCAATATTATTAATTTAGTGGAATAAACACAACACCTTATCCCCGACTCACGTGATCTTTTACTTTAAATGATTAATGTCTTATCACATTTGTTTCTTATCTCGATGTTAATATGCACACATAAATATAACCATGTGTAATACTACATTTAAAGAAACCCTAATTATAAACTAATAATTATATGTCATTAGTTATAATAATTATTGTACGATATTTTATATTAAATGTGTTATTATTAAGTGTATTAATATGACATATTATATATAAATTTAACTAGGATAGAATTTGGGTTATTATTTTTAACCCTAGTTGGAACCCTAACCTGTATGTGTTTTACCAAGAAATCCTAATTCTGCTAATCAGATATTTTTCCTCGATTAAGTTATTTTAAATAGCATCCATATCCTATTTTTTTTAGTCATTTCCATATTCCACTTCCCATGGTGTGTATTTATCCTCAGCCAATCTTTCCCTTATTCACCTCATACTCTACCTTCACCTCTCATGTTTCCCTCATCCTTTTTTGCTCAGCAGTTCACACCCCTCGCATATATATAGTCTCATTCCTCTCTATTTTGTGTCTTGAATCCTATCAAAAACAAAGACCTTGGTTTGTGTTCTTCTTCTCTATCCTCCTGATCTTTCATTCACAATATATCCTAACCTTCTCCTTTGTTATTTTGCCATTATCATCAAAGCCTTCGTTGTCAAGCACTACCACCTCACATCACCTCCATTTTGGTTGAGTGAACCAGCGTCATTCCTTCCTACTTTTCTACAGTAAGCAACATCATTACACCCTTCCTTGTTGTGGTAATAATGGCCATTGCATCATTTTGTTGCTGCAAAATTGGCCGTTCATTCCCCTTGCTGTGTGACTTTCTACCGTTCCTCCCTCTTGCACCGTGTGATAGTGTTTTTCCCCTACCCCTATGTGACTTTTCATTATTGCTCCGTTATTGTCTTAAGTAGCTTCCTTTGCCTCATTTATTCTCTAACATTTTCCCAATTTGGTTTTAATTAATTTTGGTTATTTTTATGTTGTATTAGATGCTAATACATGTGTTGCCATGTGTTGATTGCTTAGGTAACCCATGAGATATTATGGAGAAGACAATATTTTGTGCTTTTGTGTAGCTTAGATGTAGGTAAATCCAATCACTCATGAGATAGTAGAATTTTTGTGTAAGCGTGATAGGTTATTTAGATCTAAAACCATGATAGGGTTTTAAATTATGCAAGTATTATGAAATACATGATAAGATGATATGTTCTTACATAGTTAATCCCTAAATTTGATTTACCATTAATTATAAGTGATATGCATGTGTAATATGTTAAATGGTTAATGTATGTATTTCTATGGTTTTGCTAGAGTTTTTGACATTGCTAATATATTATTTTTATGCCATGTTAAGCATTCCATGATTATCATTGTATGTGTAGCTAGGGTTAATATGAATAGCATGCACGCATGCTCTAAGGTTAGAAATGCTTCATTACCTACACCATATGTTATTTCCATCTTAAGTGTTGTATCATGTTGTAAATATGCATGCATGTATTGCATGGAATGTATGACACGTTAGAGACACATGATTAGGGTATGTACATGTAAGTTGCTAAATGCATGCATAATAGAAAATATAGTTAATTGCTAAGCCTTAAAATTTACCTACGTGCTAAAATACTATAAATTGTTGTATTTTAGCCTTTTCATGACAAATTATCACATTAATAATGTTTGGTACAAATTTGGGTAATAATGGTGTACTTAGGGTTTTGAGGGAATGTTGGTCATTTTTGACCTAATGCGCCTAATGTGAATAATGAGACATAGGATAGCCTTACACTTTTGATAGATTGATCTTAGTATTGACTTTGACCCTAATTTGGATCATTAACCTTAAGGCTGAATTGAATAATTAAAAATAAAGAAAAATGGTTAAGAATAAAAATATGAGTTTTTTTGTAGTAAGTGATATTTATGATCACCCTATAAAACATTAATATTCAAAGTGGAAGATCTCAAATTTGGGAATAGTTTCTCTCTAGGATTAGCTACCCTAGAGATGAAGTGTAGCCCTTGGCTTGAGTTGGTTTTTTGGTGTGTTTTTATACCCTATTAAGGCCTTATTCTACTCTATAGGTAATCTACAGGCTCTATAAAGGTATTAATACTTAAGGATTAGGTAATCGAAGTTAGAGAATACTGTGTTTCCTATGTGGTCGGTATGACCAGGCGTACCATAATGTCTTTTGGTTTCCTTCATGAACCAGTATAATCGAATATACATCAATGTCCTTAGGTTGATTTTAACCCCCTCAAGTAATTAAAAATTAAAGCAACTATTGTGTAAGAGTGTAAATGGATTGTTTCGGGTTATTTGTTCGGTAGTTGCCTTTGTGTGCTACTTGGTTTTGGCATGTGGGTTTCGTGGTTTTCTCAATATCCTGCCTTTGGTATTGGAATTGACTTAGATTTGATGATTCGATATTTGCCTTAGTCCACTACCTTGGTCTTTGGTATTAACTTGATTAGTCAATTATGGTCATGGAGTTTGATATCGCTATTGTGTACTTTGAGATGATGTAAATTGGTTAAGCATGATTGGTTGCTAAGCATGAGACTTTGATGTTGTATATAATATCCTAAGATTATTGTTCATTTTTATGGCATGTGTTTTGTGCTTTGAACATGTTTTTGAATTGTTAAATAATTATGTGTATTGTGAGTGTAACACCCCCATTTTTCACTACTAAAAAGTTTCATTTTAAAATATTACAAAAGCAAAAATACCAAGCACGCCTAAAAAAATGGGGTGTTATCGCTTCTCTTAACATAGTATAGACATATGCCACTCGTCCTATGTTAGATACAAGACCTATAGAACCAATCAAACCAAAACAAGAAATATAATGCACAAAACATATAGTATAGAAATAAATATCTTAAGTATTTGCAAAAAGGGCAGGTTGGGTCCCCAAAACATTTTAAATTCCTTAAAACATAATAGGCTAAAGGTATCGAAATACAATAGAGATAAAATGAAGATAGGGTAAAGCCACAAACCCTAGTTCATTAAGGACCTACAAAGATCTTTATGTATCCACACTCTCAAGCTCTTAAGTCCAAAACAAAGTAGGTTAAATACTTGTTATCACCAAAAACCTATACAGGGTTTTCTACTTGTGGGATTGAGGAGATGATTAAACAAATGGACACAATAGTATACTACATACCGAGAAAGGCCATGACATAATAGCAAAATCATGTTAAACACATATCATGCATATGCCATACAATGAGATATATATGTTCTATCATGACCATCTAATGCATTAGAATTTCATGCCATGCGAATACTTAGACAACTTATAACTCATCATGCTTACTAATACACCATAGATATCATGGATAGTAGCTGCAACACCCTGAATGTTTAGCCTTTTATCCAAAAACATAACCCTTAAATATTAGCTTAATTATTTTTGTTAACCTTTAACCTTCAAATCTAGATAAATTTTTAAATAAATTTATTCAAATTATTTTATATTTTCCTTTTTATTTAAATATGACCTAAACCAATAATTTTATCTGATTTATTTTTCCTATTTGGATAACCTAAATCCAAATAAATTAATCTTATCTAAAACCTAAATTTAACAATTTTAATTCTAACCCTAAATTTTACTTTATTTTTCTTTATCTTCTTTTTCCTTTTTACCTTTTTCTTTCTTTTTTTCTTTTCTTCTCCTTTCTCTTTCCTTCCCTATGCCCCAACCCACTCTCTTTTTCTTCTTCTCTCCCTGGCCGGCCTAGCCAGCCTGCCTTCTCTTCTTTTCTTTTTCTTCTTGTCTCATCTCAGCCCCACCTCAAGCTAAGCCCAACCAGCTCCTTCTTTTCTTTTCTTTTTCTTCCCTTCTAGACATGCCTAGCCCAACCTGCCCTTCCTCCTTTCTTTCCTTATTCTACTCCCTGTTCGCACCAATGTACACCCAAACATGCCTCAATTGCCCCTTGCATCTCCCCCTACATTGTCCCCTACCCATGTACGCTTACATCATTCTTTACCCTTCCAACCAAACTAGACTAGCACACTCCCTCCTCATATTCCTTTCATCCCATTCCCGTATCCTACACCATCCCTCTACCTAGCCTACATGCTAGCCTCCCCTTTTGCCTCTGCCATACCATGTCTGCACCCCCATCTAGCCCCTACCACCACCTACTTCTACCTACATACCCTACACGACTAAACCATCCTATTTCCCCATTAGTTTTCACCTCCCCTTCACCCCCAACCATGTGTTCATCCATATACACACACATGCATTCCCTTACCTCTATTCAACCCCTCCTATTTCTTCCTAACTTCCTGCATCTTCCTTACCTGCCCTACACGCCGAAGCTAACCCCACTCCTCCTTGTCATCATCCTTCTCCCCACCATGCCTATATATATGCACACACATGTAGGTGTTCCTTTTACCTTCTCCCTTCTTCTTTCCTCTCCTTCTTTTCTCATCAAAGAACCCATCCGAGTCTCCCCCATCCTCTCTCTTACTCTGTTTCTTGCTTGTTACTCCACCATCTTTCACCATCAACTACATCACCCTTATCATTTGTCGTCATCCCTATTCAATCTCCATGTAATTTTCTTTTCCTTTCCTATGCATTGTTGATCATCCCAACATCACCACACCCCTATCATGACCTTTCTTTTCTCCTCCACATGCCCGTAACCTCGACCCCCTACCTCATTGCCACCAGCACCACACCACTAGTGCCAACTCCTTCTTCTCTTCTCCTCCAACCCTTGTTTAGTCATTGACCATAGTTGAGACAATCCCCACCTCCCTTGCCTTCCTTTTTCCTCATTTTCTTACTCGGCCACCACTCCCCTTTTCTTCCTACACTACAGTCGACCAACCACCTCCCAGCCTTGTTTATCTCCTATAAGCCACCCCTAAACTACCATAACCACTAGCTCCATTCCACTCCCCTACTGTCAGCCACCCTTAAACTACAACGGCCAACCATCCCTAAATTACCATCACCACCTGTTGCACCACTCTTTGCCGCCGGCCACCATCACCACCACTACTCCCTACAGCCAACTATTGTCAGTCCCACCACCACCACCACCTTAACCCTTGCTACGAACCATCACTTCATCCTCAACCATCACCGTCACCACCACCTTAGCCACCACACCACCCCGTGACCACCACCATGCACCACCCCCCCAAGTTAACCACTTTGGTTATCTTTATTTCTTCCCTCACTATTGCTTTATGTTTCTTTTAGGTTAGATTATTAAGTCTAAATTTTATATCATGTTATTTCTAGGTGATACCCTGGTGTTAGTGGAGAAGGAAGCGTAGGTCTTGCGTGCTTAGAGACCAGAGTCATTTTGGTAAAGATATATGTCATAGTTAGGGTTGTTATGTATAATATGTATATAGCTGTTTGTGTTATCATGATTGGAATTGTTGAATGAAAATATTATCATGATGTTGGTATTATATGATATGTGATATTGTATATTGAAAGAAACAATAAGGAAGTCGTGAAAGTATGAGTTTTGTATATTGTAGGTTGAGATGAATCATGGTGTGTATTATTTACATAATAATTTGGCTATGAATTTTTATTATGATAGAATGTATTGAAAGTTGAAAATAATTCATATTGGGATTCATAAGAGTTTTGTAGAAAATGTGTATTTTTGGCTATTCTAGGGATATTTCGGTCAATATGGGTTAAAAATAGAATTTTGGGTATTTTAATGTGATAAGTGGTCCAAAATAGTTTAAGTATATTATATGGGAAGTTTGGAGTAATTATGAATCGTCTAAATCCAATAGACGAGGAAAGTAGTTTAAGTAAGAATAGTAACCGTAGGGGAAAAATTATTATCACATGTGGGAATTGTTTGAGTTTGAACTTGGTTTATGGATATATTGGTTATATTTATATTTTAGGAATTTTTTTTAAATTTGGAATTCATATGAGTCTCATGGAAAAAGTTATGAATGAATTGTAAAATTTAGGTTTTTGTAGGAAAGACGAATAATGACCCTAAAGGTAGACTATTATTGCTTCTGTAAAATGTGAGAGTTGAATCTCAAATTTTTTCATATGAGGTCGATAATAATATTTTGGAAATTTATATTAAATTGTTTTTTATATGTATCTTATAGGAAGAGTTATGATTAAATTGTGGAATTAGGATTTTTGTGGGAAAATATAAATAGTAACCCTAAAGGCTGGCTATTATCGTATGTGTAAGATGTTGGATTTAAATCTTAATTTTTTGGTATGTTGTGAATAATAAAATTTTAAGGATGGGCATTTAATTTGTTGATAAAATAAGTATCAAGGAAGAAGTTATGATAGACTAATGAAATTAGGGTTTCTAAGGAAGGATGTGGTCTTTTCCTTAGAGAAGTGTATCGGTATTCTTGTTGGTTGTGTTGTATGTCTTTCAAATGATTATTTTAAGATATATTATGTTCCTTGAATTTCTAAATATTCATATGTATTAGGACCTTGATAAATACTACCTTGAATAAAATATTAATCACTTACAGAGAAAGATTATGTAAGCTAGGGTTGTTGGGTCCTTTCTATTAAACAATAATAGTAGCTCAGGTGTGTTGTCTCTGAGATGTGCTTTAGACCATTATACCAATTTAAGAACAGTGGTTAGGTGAATTTTTTCTTGAGAGGTGTTGGGTCCATTTCATAGGATGATAATAGTGGCTCAGATATGTTATCCCTCAAAAGTGTGTCAGATCGTTCCATCGGTTTAAAAATAGTGGGGCTCCCGAGATCAATATAACCTATAATATGATCTTGAGATAAGAATAATGAATAATATATTCATCATTTAAAGTGAAAAATTATATGAGTCGGGACCTAAGTTCATTCCACAAAATAATAATAGTGACTCAAGTGTATTTTTCCTTGAGGAGTGACTCAGACAGTTCCACTGATTTAATAATAGTGGTCAGGTGTATTTTTTCCTAAGAGGTGTTAGATCCATTCCATTGGAAGATAATATTGGCTTAAGTGTGTTTTTCCTAAGAGGTGCTTCAGAATGTTCCACCGATTTAAGAATAGCGGGGGCCCTGAACTCAACATAAATATGAATATAGATGATGGTTGTAAATAATGATGGAATCCTGGAATCAGTAATTATCTTACATTATGTTACTATTCTTATTTATGATTCCAAATTATTTATATTTTCTATGTAACCTTTATTTGACAATATTATTACCTTAGTACGTAACGTATTGATTATCCTTTTAATGGGTTCTACTCATTCCCACAAGTACAGGACCGATTTGAGTTTGTGTAGGTTATTGAGGACTCGCTAGACAATTATGTTGTTTATGATTCTCTGATTGAGGTGGAGTGATTATCTCATGTATGGGGTTTGGGAATCGTAGAGTTATATTATCCCGTTCTTGTTTTAAACCAGATATCCTTTTGACATTCTTCCCAATATATTTACTTTATGCATTTGGATCTCGTATTTGAAGTTATCCTCCAAAACTCTTATGTTTATGAAAGTGTTCTTGTTCTATATTTATAATGTTTTGTGTTATAAATTGTTCTGTCTTGTAATTGATATGAGAATGGCATGTAAGACAAACTTATATCAATTATGGCAGTAACACTCGTTTATGTTTGTTTTACGCTTTCTCTTAAACTAAAAAAATAAAAAATTAGTTGCAAATATTTGGGTGTGATAGTAACACATGATTACTAACAAGTTATTCCACAACTCACTAGTTTTGGGGTGTGATAGTGTTTTATTCTCTAAGGTTCGGTTATCACACAAAGACCATATAACAACCAAGACAATACGTCCTCGTAATCATTCCATCTTAACCAGTGTTACATTCTAAACCATATGGTGGGATTTTTATTATTTCTTAGCCAGATTTAATCCATCCATTAAGATAGTCTAGTTTTGCCAAGAATCTAAATTACATTATCCATTTGTTGCATCATAGCATACACACTCCAATTTTCCCATTAAAACCTTCCAATATGTTAGCTATTTCATGCCTAGATGTATGTGTTAATCATTAAGGAATCATATTATAGTATAATCTCAAATCTCAAATCATACCGAGACTTACAGAAATAAAACACAGTCTCTAGTTGAACCAGTATCAGTTTGGCCCAGCCAAACCTAGAGCTCCCCTCAAACCCATTGATTGGTTTGGTCTGACCAATCGACTATTCTAAGAACACTTGATTAGTCTAGTCTGAACAATCAATGGGTTTAAATAGAAAGCAACTAAGGTTACCATAGACAACTTGGTCAATTGGTTTAGGCTAACCAGTCGACTGCTCTAAGAACCAGTTGATTGGTTTGCTCCCAGACCACACATAATAGGAATTTTAAATATGATTAAGACTCCAAAAATCCAACCATATCAAATTGTAATATCATGATTATAGAAACAGAGGTTACACATGCTCATATATTAATCATGTTATATACACATAGAATCAACCATAATTTCTCATTAAAGCATTTTTTTTTTCAAAATTCTCAAGTAATATAACATACAACACTAAAATAATAACAATCTCATATATTCATTCAAGATCAAAAATTTATAGAGTACACTAGCTCAAATACTTAGCCTTTCCACATTTCAAAGGAAAAAATGACTTACTTGGAGCTTAACAAAATTTCCCACCAAGAAGAAAAAAAACCTTTGGTTGAAAGATCCTAACTTCCAAAACCTATAAAAAAGAAGTTAAACTTTAGAAACCTCCAAATAATTATTTTAAACCAAGAAATATGAATTGGATAAAGGAAATAAAATCTACCACCTCCAATGAGATTCTAAGGAAATAAGCTAAAAAAAATCCCCAAGTCTAACTCTTTCTTACTTAAGAATAAAACAAGAGGAAGCTAAAGAAAGGATTAGAATAGGTACACATATAAAGAGTCAAAGTTCAAAGAGGAGAAGAGTGGAGCACAACTGTTGAGAACAGTAAATAAAATTTTGGTGGTTGAAAAAAGGTAAAAGGAAGAGATGATTTGGATTATTTATAACTAATGAATCAGTTAAGGAACGAGTGAGAGAGTGTAATAGATCAAAAACATCAATTTTACAATTTAAATTTGGGTTGAATGGGATAATTTATCAAGAATAAGCAAACTTCCTTCCCATGGTTTAAATGGTGATTTTCTAGAGAATGAAGGTCAATATTCTCTAAAGAATAGTCAGACACAATAAAGGAAATGAGTAGATTGGTGTGGGAATAAAATCCCTCATATGCCCAGTGATATACTAAAATGAGTCTGGTCCAAAGTCGTACAAAGGAGAGAGAAAGAAGAAGATAAATGGTGAGGTCATCTTCCCCCTTTTTAACAAAATTAGACCTTCAAATTAGCTCGAGGAAAAAATTAGAGCCTAATAAATAATCAATGGAGTTAAATATTACTCATAAATAACTTAGATTTGGACTCTCAAGGTTATGTTTTGATGGAAAAAAAATTCCTCAAAAATCAAACTTTGAAAACACTCATATCGATAAACTAATTAATCTATTTGGTCAAACTAGTCATTCGGTTTTGTCAGACCAGTCGACTATTCTACATACCAGTTTATCGGTTTTCCCAAACCAGTCAATAGGCTATGTTGAACCAAAACTCAAGTTGAAAACAACAAACCACTCAATCGTTTCATAGAACTTATTGACTAGTACACCAAGAATACTTGTTTTACTCCATTTTCCAAAATTTTCATATTCCTTTTTGAATCAAACCCAAACTTTAGTTCCAAATCAAGATAAAAAAAATCATCCAAATTCCATTAAACATGAGAATTTTTCATTTTATAAATCTTATAAATTATAGGGTATTATGGTGAGCATGCTACCTCTTGTGAGGTATTCTGATTTACTCAATACAAAAAAGTCATACTAATACCACACTAATAGATGACTATGTGAAGTTCATGGAGTAACACGAAGTGTATAATAGAGATAAGGATAAGCAGAGTCATTAGGAAGATATTCCATACAAAATGGGATCAACAAGATTCTATTTTGGCATAAGAAGATTTCCTAGAAAAAAAATGAGTTTCAAAAATGTACTCAACTCGACAAACTAGTTAATTGTCTAGCCTACCAATCAACTGCTCTATCAACCAGTCAATCGGTTCTGTTAAGAAAAACCCTTTAGCTGAAATGACAAACCAGTCGATAAATCTACCTAAAAACTCATTCTATTCCATTTCTAAAACTTATTTAAATCCAATTTTTTCTCAAACTCGATTATAGTTCCAAATCAAAATCAAATATTATCTAATCATAATAAATACCATAACTTCTCATTCCACAAAATTCATAAAAGATGGGGTATTACAAGAATGCTCTTAAAACCCTAATTTCACCATTTTATTCAATTTTGTACTACACACCATTATTGTGAGAATTTTTTCATGAAAAGGCTAAAAGGCAATAATTCATAAAAATTTAACATGTAGGTAATATTTGTTTTAGCGATTGACTATATTTTCTACTTTTCATGTATTTAATAGGTTGTGCTCACAAGCCCCTAATCATGCATTTTTCATGCATCATATACGTACATATTTATAGCATATTATGGTAGTTAATAGGATAATTAAAATTTTGATGCATTTGAGGAGGCATCATTAACCCTAGATCATGCGAATAGCAATTATCGTGTTCTAACCCAAATCATACATGCATGATTTTATAATATCAACCCTAGCTACCATGCCATAACATTCCTAGAACACTTATCATGGAAATTACATCATAACTTAATAAGGTTATAAATCCAATCAAAAACTTAGACATATATACGTTAATCATTCAATAAATTATACGTGCGTATATGATACATCAAATACGTGCTAATTAATTAGTATCATACTTTCATTTTTCACACTTATTAATAACAATTTCTTACCGAGTATAAAACTTTGACATGTGAAACATACATAAAACCTTTCAAAACTCATGCCTAATTCATACTCTAACACATAATGACTTTTATGTATCGCCACATGATTTTACGTCTTAGGAGAATGGTATGGTTGACCTCTTATCTAAGAAAGGAATTAAATTGAGATCCACCAAGTTTTAGTATCCACTTAACCTCTTCAAAACCCTTACATCAACACACACACATATATTAGCATTTAATATAATACTACATTAACTAAAAATTACTTAAAATTGAAACATAGGAGAGGGTTAGAAAATAACTAGAAGGGAAGCCGGTTAAGGCAACAATGTAGCAAGGAACAAGGGCACATGATCTAGCAAGGAATAATGGACACAATAGGAGGTGAGCAACGATGTATTTAGCTAGTGCTAAGGAAGGTAATCAACAAGGAGTACCGATACAAAGGGAGGCTGCGGTAGAGAATGGTGCAGCAAGGTGGATAGGTTCAGCATTTTTGGCCAAAGAAGAGCGGAGATGGTTGGTGGGTTTTGCTAAAGGGTGTTGGGGTGCTTTAGTGGCAATGTGTGAAACTAGGGAAAGGGCTTCAGTGATGGAGTATGTAGTAAAGAAGAGAGGTTTGGTGGAAGTGGTTGAAGCCTAGGGGAGGGGACCGGTTCCCTTAGTCGATGGTGGTGGTGAGGGATTAGTGAGTTTGGTTGTAGGTTGGGGTGGTTTCAATAGGAGTGGACGAAGGTGGGGGTGAGGGATCAATGGAAGTGGACCAAGCTAGGTGAGGTAGCCAGTGGTGGTGCACGTTGTAGAGAAAAATATTGGAAATGGAATAGATGAAGATGGTGATCGACGAGGCTTATCTTGCTTGAGGGAGTTTAGGAGGAAGGAGAAGAGAATGTAGGTTGCTTGGGGTTTATACATGACACAAAATGGGGAGGATGGAGTATTTAAATAGAATGTGGTGTGAAGGGTAGAATAGAGCAAAATATGGGGGGGAACATAGAGGGGAGAGAGAAGCATGGTGCAAGGGTATGGTGTGAAGGATCTCATCAAGCAAAAAAAAATGGTGTATGAGTATAGTTGGAATCTAGTATATGGTAGGGGAAATAATATGTAAAAATTAACCGGAGTTAAAACATCTAGTTACCGGGAGTAAGGTTACCTAATATAATAGATATTGGTTAATGTATAAATTAGGTTTAAATTAAAAATCCATATTCTATCATATCTTAGCCTAATTAAATTTATATCTAATATGTCATAATAATACACATATAATTAACACACCTAATACAAAACACCTTACAAAAGTTATTGTAATTAATTACATATTATTATCGATTTATGATTAAGGTTTATAAAAAGGGGATATTATACAAATATATTTAAAATAGTTCTCATCTAATTTTTGAAAATTACTTATCTAATTTTATTTAAAAATTAGTTGTTGATTGCACAATTTCTTAGAAGTCAAACGAAAGGGCAGCAACTAATTTTTCATCTTATAACTATTTTTTTTAAATAACTATATTTGAAATAGTTTTGTCAAGCATAACCTTTTTCTAGGGGAAATATAGTATTTATGCATTAACAGAATTTGAGTTACCTGCGTCATAGAGGTAGTCAAGCACACAGCCATTCCAAATGGGATTAGCTTAATACAGGATAGCATGAGAAGCCATTTAAATATATAAAATAAGAGTCCTATATTTCAAAATGGACCACATTATTGCCGAACATTACCTTAGTGTAGATAGCCTTACCCCACTAGCTTGTGTGCCTTCTAAAGTTAAGTGGATATTTAGCTCCTGTTTGGTCATGCGTCTACGGCAAATGGTGAAAATTTAGTATATATTGTACTGACCTTTAAAATATATAAAATAATCAATATCCAAAATATTTGACTAGAAAACATCTGGCTATAACGCAACAAATATCCAATTTAATTTTAGAAAGATAATCTGAACCAATCAAATATCTAATCTTCTAATATACCATAGTATATTTAGAGCAAATTATATTATATCTCGAACACCTTATATTGCATACCCAATATCAAATTATAAATTATACAACCTTTGAAAAATATTTAAGCATATTACATTATATCTTGAATGTAAATTAAATCAAATAATTTCAAAAATATCAAATTAGTAATTAATTTTTTATATATTCAATTCGGTGGAGAACATATATATATATATATATATATATATATATATATATATATATATATATATATATATATATATATATATCAATTACTAGTACTGCTATTCCTTCATCCGAAAAGGTCCATTAAAAGTGTGCACAACATTTTAAAATATCTGTTGTTCGCATAGTCTTCTAACAAGCAATCTTGCTACCACGGGTACCGATATTTATAAATTGGGTAAATCTAAAATTTTAGATGGGATTGGATCAGTAAAATAAGATTAAAGTTGGATCATTTTTTTAAAAAAAATAAAGTATGGATCATATTTATGTTAAAAAATGAATATTCAAGTCGGATTTTATCTAAATTATTTAATTTGACTTAGTTTTATCCCATTTTATAAACTTTTTTTAAAGTTAAAATAAGATCAAAATCGTATTAGTTTTAAAATTGGATTCAAACAAGATGAAAATTAGATTGAAATAGTATTGAAACTGAATTGAAGTCAAGTAATTTTTATAACAGAATCAAAACAAGATCAGTCTTACGATAATCCAAATTTTATATTTTGAATTAAAATATAGACTATTCTAAAATTAATTTGAATTTTAAACCATAATTTAATAATAATAATAAAACGAATCTTTGGACCGTCTGAGTTTAACCCCAACCGCGGCCACCAAACAATAGTTTCGACCATTACCAAATCAGCTTCTTCATTCGATCACACTCGGTCACCATCGCGACCCGATCTCAATCAGTCACCAAAAGTGCCCTACTTTCGCTTTCATAAATTCTTCAGACCGAATAAGAAAATTGAAGCAGACGACAACAGTGGACCCCAACCATAGTGGCTACGATTGAGCTAATCGATTCATAAAAAAGGCACGCACGATACATGTATAGGCACATGCCACGCCATCTTCTGGGTGCATCGCTTTCCTTTTAATCGCCATCGTATTCGCGATCACTAAAATATGAACCAACCACACTAGTGCCCTTCAACTTTTGTGCCGCAAATTATGTAACGACAAGTAAATAAATAGACTGGGCACGTTCATATTGTTCCCCACAAATCCTCATCAAAACCTTGACGAAAAAGGAAAGAGCTAGGTGCTTCATCTAAAACCCCCCAAATTAGTCTCATGGCTCCTTAAATGGGCTATGGCACTGTAGAATAGTTTCCTGTTTTTCAGCTTTAAGATTATTTTCAGAACTGGCATGCAACTGCAAAAATGTGGTTTTTCAGGGCACGGTAAATGGTTTTGTATTTTTCATTCAATATGATATGATGAATCGATACAACATATAATCGATACAAAGCAGATATAGCCACACAGAACTGCCACACCGGCACAGAAAGAGGTGACTGTACCCACCAAAATATAATCACTACAAGAACGCTTGATGCCATGCCATTAAACGGTCAAAGGAGCCATGATCTGTTGTGGTTGGAGCTGCCAGGCAACATGATCTGTTATCTAACCTTCCATGGCAACAGCCAGTGATGGACAAAAACGGGACAAGGCTGCAAGCCGCAATTGATGCAATCTTCTTCCCACAAAAAAAGGAATCATACTTCACAAGATCGATTACATGCCTCGGACACAGCAATCGGTTAGCAGCAAACTAGTTTTCCTGTTCTTCATGCTATATTGTGGTCTTGGAGTACAAGATTCAATTCTTGGGCAGATCTAGCAAGGAAGCCACTACGCCTGCAATAGCAAAAAGTATGTACTAGTTCAAAAGAGAGGTTTTACAAATGAGTTTGTTCAAAAGTGAGCCACTCTAACCCCAGCAGATTTCACTTTCAGCCAGAACAAAGTTGGCACGATGTCATCATCTATAAAAAGCTAAAACCCAACCGAGAGAAATATGACAGGTCCACCTAGTCGCCTACCATGTCCAGGGAAACTAGAGCTTGCAATATTTTCAATGATCTGGACCAGGAAATTATATTCTTCTCTATTTGTTCTACTCAATCCCACATTTTCACGGTGAAATGGATTGGTAAGCACTTTTTGGGATCGCTGGCCCAGTGTTTGAAAAGGTCTAAGGCACACCTAAGCGATAGGGGTCCTGGAGTCTAGGTGTTAGGCGTAAGACAAAGGCGTGTGTCTAGGTGATATGAGGCGCCGAAATTACTCAAAGCTAAAAAAATAATTAAATGACCAAATTTTCAGAAAAAACGTATACCATAACAAGAAAATACTTAAAAAATTAACATAAGAGTTTAATACTACCAATACTAGCAGATAGTGTGGACTGTGGATCACTTCTTCTTGCTGTCTCTGGTTCTTAGCTCTCTATGGTCTATCTCTTTATCTTTGACTCTTTCTTTTTTTATGAGTTTAATACTACCTATGTATTTAAAAAATGAATTTCACTCTCTTTTTTATATTTAACCGATGACCTTGACTCTGCTTTTAGGCCTGCAGCCTTGTTGATTGCAGAATGTGCATCTTTTCCAAAACAACTATTGCTCTCCCCAATCAAAACTATAATAGGCTTACCTTTTTCCAAAAAATGTCTACTCCTCTCCCCTATGTCCCTGGCTCCCTGCATGATTTTTTTTTGGCTGAAAAGCATGTGCATGTCTACTCCTCTCTCCTAAGTCCCTAACTCTCTGTACGTTTTTTCTCTGCTGAAAGGCATGTGTATGTCTACTCCTCTCCCCTAAGTCCCTGCTTGATATTTCCAAAACAACTATTGCTCTCCCCAATCAAAACTATAAATAGGCTTCCTTTATTCCAAAAAATGCCTACTCTCCCCTAAGTCCTTGGCTTCTTGTGTGATTTTTCTGCTAAAAGGATATTTTGCTCAAAGGCTCGCGCCTCTGCGCCTATGAGCTTCTGCGCCTTAGGCACGCCTCAACTGCCTTACATGCGCCTCACTCACATCGCCTCGCCTATCACCAAAAAAGCCTCCACCCCCTATCACCTTGCACCTTAGGCACGCTTTTTCAAACAGTGCGCTTGCTCAAATAAATGAAAAGAAGAAAGGCCTGTACCAAAGTCCCAGGTATGTTGTTAAACATAACATTCATGTTCCAATGATGAAGCTTGTTAATAACAAGGGAAAATGATTTGGCCTTGTAATATTATATTTGACTATTTTCTTAATCTTGACGTGTAAATCTTTATAAGCAATGTGGGATGGATGTAGCGTTATTGTAAGACTCAATAAGGTGGAGGTCAGCTCAGATGACCCTTTCCAAGATTAGATGACAGTGTAACAGCACTATATAAATGATAAAAAAGGAACCCTTAATGGTCACAACAACTTTGCAATATCAGCAATTGCGTAATTAAACAAAGGGTGGAATGCCAAAATGAACCTTGAAAGATATTTAAGGTTCCATGTTATTAGTACCTAGATCATAAAATCAAAGGCAGTCATACCTTGCAAGTCCAGCAATCGAGTTCCGAATCTTTTGCAAATGGTGAAAGCATTCTCTGCAGCATTCAATCCTGTTGGATTCACAAAGGCATTACATCATGTTGTCATGTCTATGGCCTAGAAAGACAAGTAAATCCGAAGATAGCAAAACAATTTCATCGACATTGGGATTAATACCGTTGTTCTTGATGGAGATCAACTCCAACAGATGGGGGGGCAGAGATTGAGGAGTTTATTGTTGGTCCAAATACTGCCACAAGTTTGAGAAGAACCTCCAGTGACATTTTAGCATGCCTGCATAGTTGCAGCAGAACCAAAACTCATAAGAAAGCAAGTTCATTGTTATCAGACTTAACTCCAATCGAAAATATTATATCATGGTCTCACTCAGTTGAGCAATGATAAACTTTCTGCCTGGAAAAGTTCCAGTCATGCCCAACCCCTCAAGCATTATTTGTTGAAGTTCCCCTCTATTCCCACCAACCACCCAAAAAATATTTTCCCTGCTTCATAGTTATGTTTCATGATCAATTCAAGCATCCAGAGCAAAGCTCTTTCCACAAAATGCCAAAGAGGAGCTAAAATAAATTAATAAATGACTCTACTTCATTGTGCCCACTACTACATGTCCATCCAGTTTCAGAGTAACTGCATTGAGCTGACAAATGCAGGTCCTGAAATTCAATTACGCAACATAAAGTGTTCTGACACCCCTGAATAACACCACAGATCTTAACAAAAAAGATGCTGCTAAGATTACCAATCACAATTTCATGCATAGCTTCTAGAAACATTCAATAGCTTTTTACATGCTTCAAAAGTAGGACACAGGTTTCCATTGAAGAGAATTTTGATGGGATTGGTCAGGTCAAGGACGATGACCATCATCACACAAAGACTAAAGCACAAAACAAGACAGGTTATCATCTTCTCAACCTCATTGTCATAGCTGTACTAAAAATACTAGGAAGATGAAACAAGTACCTCTCGGTCTTGCTGTCTAGAAGGCTCAAAAGTACTGGCAGTAAGATAGAAAACAAATCCAATGTTATAATGTTCATCTTCTCCAAAAGAACACTGATCACATCTGCCTGGACCTGCATCAAAAGCAGCAAAATGATCAAAAAGTCAATCTAGTGAGTCGGAACTCGAGCATCTGAATGATAGGAAAAATAAAAGGAAGAGGAAAGTACTCACAGAATGATCAGGTAATTTCTTGATGGCATTAAAAGCACCTCTAAAGTCACTCCTCTCCCAAAAGTGCCTGACAACCTGCATGCGACAGGCATATTTTAAAAAAATGAGCCAGACTTTATTCTAATCTGGGATCCAAGAATTTTCACCATCCTCAAGCCAAAATAACCTTTAAATTGGATACAGCTATGCAAAATTTATCTTCTGATAAGAAATTGATTATGGAAAGCTTCAGTCATTTTAAAGCTGAGGCCTATTAAGATGATATGTAAATCAACCAGCTAACAACATTTTATGGGCCCAGTTACCATTAAACAAGAATATTACCTGTATTTTTGTCAGACGAGAACGAAGACTGTTCAACAATGCATCATGATTTTGCATCAATTGTTCAATAACAGTGTCATCACTGAAGGAAGCCACATCCCTGCCAGAAACTTGAGGTCCTTCGTTCTGCTACACACAAACAACAAAGAAGAAACATCATACGTTAGGAATATGCTAAGGTTCTGAAATATTAGGGGCCTAAATGCAACATTTATATATTGCCTTTAGCACAAATTCCAAAGAACAAAGAGTGCATGAAGCTCTGCTTTGCCGTGTTTTCTAGACTCCACAGATATCGAATATTGAGTGGACATAGTACAGCATATATCCAGGTCAACCAGTTCCGGTCAATACTTTTAGCTAATAACCATAGAAGCTGATTGAATGGGGGAAATTAATAAAAATGAATTAAAAAAGAATTCAACTCTAGACCTATGCCCTACTAATGTCCCATCCAGCCAATTCCACCAGCAGAGCTGGTCATCAAAATTAGGAACATACAAAACAATTGTCTGTGTGAACTTGAACACATAGCCTGTTGTTTATAGAGCTATGAACAAATTGGCAAAAGCTGAACTGGGCCTGGATGAGACTTTGAGGGAGGGTATTTACATTTGCAGACTTTTATTCTGTTAGTATATGGTGGGGCTGTGTATTGGGGTTAGTCATATGCTGAGCTGGGAGAGAATATTAAGTCTGTTAGGGGACATTGCTGAGTCATAGGAAAGAGAAGGAAGTTATTTCTTCGGTTAATAAAAGGCGAGAGGGATGGCAGGAAATCAGTGGGAACAGGACCTCGGATCCTGTTTATCTGTGAAGCTAAACCATCTCAATACCATTACCAGCTCTCTATTATCTCAAATTTCTATCTCCTTACTAGCTGCTTCTGATTGCTGTAAGTGATACCCATCAATAAATATTACTATGAATATCTTTATTATGCAGAATCCCGTGGTCTCATGAAACTTCATGGGGAAGCCCTGGCTACAAGAAAATTGTATACAAGAAAGCCCAATGCAGAGCTCTGTCAATAAATAACATGGTTCTTTCTGCAACTGTCCGAGGATCTTCACCTTCTTATTTCGCCATCACATCAACTCTGTCTGGGAAGCAACAGCAATAGCAAAATTACCATTTAGAAAACCCATACCATGATTCAAATGATTCAGTCCCCAGAGGGTGTTTGGGAAACCTAGATGAAAACCTTCTCATATCATGTTGGTTATGGGGAGGAAAGTTTCAGTTGAATAGCCAGAAGGAGGCCCAACAAAAGAGTGGAAGAACAAAAGTTCTTTACCAGGCCATATGATTTTGAAATCTCATCAAGGTACCAGAGATTTAACTAACCACCTGAGTCAGAGACCTAAAGAAACAAACACCGCTCTCCACTAGATGGTAAACATGGGAGGAATATTTCTATCTTGTGTCCACCAGGCCTCCGGATGAAGAGGGAGGGGGAGGGAACTATCTGATATTAATTACCAAAGGAATTCTTGTCCCACACCACACCCAGAGATCCAAAGCAACACATGGTTGTTCTCTTCATTTGATTTTTATTCTGATCTGATTTTAGAAAAATAATAATAATTAGTTTTATTATTATTACTATTATTGCTACCATTAATAATATATTTTCATTACTATTAGTACTATTATTATCATTACTATCATTTATTTGTTATTAGTTTATTATTATTAAACTTTTGCTAATTTGATTAGAAAATAAGATGATGTCAACAGGCCCAAATACTCTCTTTCACTAATAAGGAATTAACACAGCAAAAATATGGAAATGACATAAACTTGGGTTTATCCATTTTGGAGGGATCATCAGAAGCATTGATATTTATAAAAAAGAGCTATCAGCTGCTTCATACTGTGGTTTACTGTTCAGAACAGAATCTTCACCAAGGAAAGAATGCTGGAGTTTGGAATGGATGTTTCTCCAGACTTTCTTGTCCAATGGGCAGTCTGAAAGTATTTCCTGCTTGTACTTTAAGTGCTATTACTCCAGGGAGGTATGGCAAACTCTGAGTAGAGGAATAGGCAGGAAGCAGAATGTGTTTGACTAGGATCAAATCCTGCAGTGGAAGAGAAGAGGAGGAAAGGGAACCAAAGGAGAGGAGACAGACCTTGAGGGCAGTGCTTGCATCTGCTGTCTACCACATTTGGCAAGAGAGAAGTACCAGAATCTTCAAGCTCAGTTCAACTTCTACAGTTGAGCTTACTCATGTCATTGTCAAGGAATTAGCCACTAGAGTTGAAGGCCTCAATCATAGCAAATCGTTTAGAAACCTAGCAAGAGTTGCAGATAACTTGCTTTAACTGTTCTTTAGTTTCTTATGGTACTATTGTTTTCTCCCTGATTCTTTTATACAGTTAAGGTTGTGCTCACCACTATGTGTTTGGCAAGTAACCAGAAAAAGAAAATAACTCTTAGTTGTTCAAAGGCAATCAGAGCAAAGTGCTGCATACTTTTATATTCTGTGTTGCAAAATTTCTTTGCCTCCGCAAGGAAAAAGTGTGTATCCCTAAGCATATTAGAAGAAAACAAAATTTTGCAAACAGATTGCATTGCCATAAATGTAATCCTCCATTTTGTAACTGAAGCAAGGTGAAAGAGCCAATAAGTTCATTTTTACTTTTGCCTTCCTCGCAAGTATGGAGCAATCAGTGAATTAAAATAAAAATTTGTGTTCTCAACATAGAAGCTACATGAATAGCAATAAGGCGGGGTAAAGAAACCTCTTACCATGGTGGAAGTCTTAATCCTATCAGTTATGACTTCAGCAGAAGCAGCTGACAGGTCTTCAGCGCTACTGGTTGCATCCCTTCTCTCAAATCTCTCAACAAGTGAGCGAGTCCTTCCATGTGTGATGGCCACTACAGGAATTAATGTCAAAAACATTCAGTTCAATAACAGGAAGATCAAGCCTAATGAATAACAGCTAGGACAAGTACTGAACCTCCATTTACAACTTTGACAGCATGGGTGTGGGCATGAAGGGAGCCACCTGGTTTGTTTGATGGGAATGAGGCTGAAAAGGTAAAGGAAACAGTAAAAGAGGGGAAAATGAAGACATTAGCTGTCGGCTTAACAAAAACAAAATCAAGAGAATTCAATACACACAAAATGAGGGCAAAAATTAAACCACACAAATGCAAGAAATGTTACAAAATGGGATGGATAGAATAACACGTGAACATAAGAGCCAAAATGATAATAGAATATGCACCAATCTTAAAAAGAATAAAAATTTGGCAGTTAAATAAAAGGCCAGTGAACCTATATTCATACAAAATAAGCCGAGCAGATTTATAGGCGACCGATTGGAAATATGCATCTAACTCGTTAAGAAAATTTCACACTGCATTCCCGAGAAGATTTAGAAGCCTGTTGCATGGATGTGAAAAAGAGCAGGCAGGTCACTTAATTTAGGGCTGAAAAAATACATCAATCTTGTAAATATATTCCCCAAAGTATTATATATTCGGCTGATTGAAAGTGCAAGAAAGCAGGCACATTATATAAATTGAAACTTAAAAATTAAAGAGAATTTTATGGCTTCACCAGAAGACAAGGCCATCAGGTAACAAAGTTTCAAATTTAATTCCATCAACACCTGGACAAATTTATACCTAGAAATTCTTTTTATTATCTCATGATATGAAATAGCCTCCAACTGCCAAATATAAGGTCAATAGGCGAGAGGTTTCCATATAGCAAACCAGCATACAACTGTCATGATCAAAACCATTTACAATTGTTAGCAACATCTTTGCATATGGTCAGATGACCTTAAATGCACGGCAGGCCATAATAAATCTGCCACTTGCTTCGAGAACATTAAGAAAAGAATTTAGTTAAATGCTAATTTAATGCCAGATATCACAGGAAAAGATAAACCAAAGGAATCTGATTCAATAATCAACATGCAATTCACTTGTTTCTCAAAGCAGAAGAGAGTTTACCGGTTTCTAGATTAGATGGTATATGCTCCACATTTTCTTCGATCTTCTCTTCAACATCAGTCATATTAGGATGCTTGTCGACACAGGCATCACTGGCGCCAACTTCAGCAGCAACCTTGTTGGACGGAATAGGATCTGCAGTAGTGTTTGGTGGTGGTTGTTCTGATACAGATAGCTTGTCCAGATCATATTTACTATAAGATGTCCTCCTTGTAGGAGCTGACTTGACAGATGAATTAGCGCTGGTCTTTGCAGGTGTGAATGATTCTCTCCTTGAACGAGCTAAGTCCTTCCCACCTGAACGATCGCGAGGAACAATGTTGGGAACAACAAAAGATCTATTTCTTGCTTGCCTAGATTTTGCCGGGGTTGATTCCACAGAACTTTGCTTCTTAGTTGGCACCTTGTTGCTCTCCTTCAAATCAAATGGTGATGATGCCACCTTGGGAGAATTCAGTGAACCCACTTTCCGAGTTCTGATGGGCTTCTCATCTGCAGCATGGAAAAACAATTCCAACATAAGAAAGATAATCGGGTCGATTTTCTCTTTTGGACGACAAGAGGAAGGATCATTAAATTTGTTAACTTTTTCAAGGTAAGGGAAATTAAAAGGAAACCAGAAGGACTAGCACGCAAACAATAATGCACAAACAAGAAATGTCTCTCTCACAATCAAAACAAATTGATCATTAAAGAAAATTATAAACCAACACTAATATCCGTTGGTCATTGAAAGTCTGGAATTTGACACTTTACAAAGAAATGACTGTGTATCACTTACAATCCACATAGATATTCTTAATCTCTTTACTCTCAAGATCTGGAGAAGTAGAGCGGGAACCTAAAGTTGATTTAACTGCCGACTCATTGTTTTCCACTGAGGGACTATCCCATGGATCAGGCTTCAGTTCCTTATGGGTTTTACTCTCAGGTGTTGTAGCAGTTCCATATGGATCAATTACCTGAAATGGGCAGGCAGTAAATTGATAAAACTACAACACTGTGAAACAGAAAATTACGCTATAAGCTTCTGAATTGCATACCGAAAGATCTGCCACCCAAACTCCAATTGAGTTCTGATAATATGAGCATCCTATGAGTTTTTCTTCATTTATGCAGAGATCGCCCAGAGTAGACCATCCCATGTCCACAGTGTCATGACATATAACAGGCTCCCATGAGTAAACCTATTCATTTGAATAATAAGATACATAACTGAGTTGTTCATTTCTCAAAACCTATTCGTTTGAATAATAAGATACATAACTGAGTTGTTCATTTCTCAAAATCGTTGTGTGAACATTCAACAAGGGATAGGATTCATACCTTCAAATTATCATCATATCCACAAAAAAGTGTTCTTCCATCAGGGTGAAAAGTCATAGCACGTACCCCTGTTGCCTGGAAGTTTCCAAGAAGCCACATCATTCGACAAACACAAGTTGATGAAGTTTAGCTCAAGGCTTAACAACCTCATAAGTAAATATTATATTTTAACTGCAAATTAAATGAGATTTCGTTCCTTCAGCAACAGGAAGGTCAAATAAGACTCAGCCTCTCTCTTTAAGGGCATGAAAATAAACTATGCACTCCCAGGAATTTCTACAGATAGAATAGTTTTCCAAATGTAATGTACCAAGTTGCACAGGCCTGAAACTAAATCAACTTGAAAACCCCAAAGCTTGTCAATCTGATTAAAATGAAAAGCCCATAATCAAGCAAGATACAAAAGAGGGGGATAAAAACGAAAAAAACAAGAGGAAAAAAGAAACAAACAAACAAGTCAAAAATCGAGACTGAGCATATTAAATTATTGATGCATAATCATCTCATTAACAAGTAGAGATAATTTTGAGGAATATAGAAAAGCCAAATTAAATTACCTCTGCTCTAGCAGATCCAATCATTTCAAAAGTTTCCAAGTCCCAGAATTTGACAGTTCTGTCAGCTGAACCTGCAAAACAATTTTGAGATAGAAAGAAAAGAAAATGACACTGTGTTTGAAATTATAACTTCTTAATTTTTGTTTTCAACAGTTAACCGGAGGTGACTGACATAAACAGCCTTACTGAAGCTATTAGTTTGGACATCCCGATGTAGGCAAACATCGGCAAAATTTGATATCATGGCACATTTCATGTATAACAAGATTAGGATGCATAGCGACCTGTTCGAGAGTCATATCAACTGAAAAGAGAGCCAACACAGATGGAACTCTGAGCAAGCGAAATATAAGAAAATACTATGATGAGTGTCACACACATACCTGTTGCCAAAAGGAACTCAAAAGGATGGAAGTCCAGGGATCTAATATAACCATCATGAAACTTGAAATCGTGCAACAGCTTCCCAGCTGTCAAATCCCACACCTGTTCCAAAATGAAGCATCTTTGCTTAATTCATCACTTCTCCAACTCGGGAAAGGAAACGTCAAAGTTACTGAGAGCTGATATGCAGATGATTCTTACTTTTACAACATTATCAAATCCGCCAGAAACGACCCAGCGACCATCCGGGGTAAACTTGATAGTATTAATCCCAAGACTATGGCCCTTGTAAGTGTGAATGCAACCTTTCTTTCTAATATCCCAAATCTTCAGGTCAGTGTCTGCTGATCCAGATGCGAAAAACTCTCCAAATGGATGAAACTCAACAGCAGTGCAATTCAATCTGTGGCCATTAAGAGTTCGAACCACTACAGACGAAGAATAATAGAAATAAGCCAAACAATAAACATTACACATTGACGATAACTCAGGAAGTCATTAAAATAACCTTGAGATTTGGTCGGTGGCCGTGATATACAAACAGAAATACAGTCCGTGTCTCTCAGCGTGCAACGTTCAGATACACACTTTCTCAATATGAGTAATGGATTTTAACACTTCTTAAAGGCGGGTACACATACTCCATAAAGTTAGAACCGTTAACCCAAGTTTTTCAAGGAATTAGAAATTTCAGAAACTTACTCTTAGCCTCCTCCAGATCCCACAGCTTTATCGTACCGCTAGAAGCTCCACCAAGCACCAAAACTTCAGCCGAATCAAATGCTGTACATTCTACCGGGCTTGTATGACCGCATAAGCTCTGCATATAAGAAAGGCATTACAGCAAGGTAATCAAGTTAGCGAGAAAGCATTCGCTGCATCGTGAATACAATAGTGGATAACCATATGTACGATTGATACACATACAATGCGGTCGATCATAACCGAGTAATTTTTAAACAACCGTAAATGTATTCAAACAGACGGTTACGATGCAACATCCAATCAACAAAACACTACTGCCTTTCTATCCTATCTTCAAAAGGAAAGCTTTGATTTGCAAGTCGTAAAGATAGAAACACGACAGCAGACACACGCGAGATTTTTCATAACTCATAGCTCCAAACAAAGCTAAGGCTCTATAATTGGACTTCTATATATAGCATTTCCATAACTGAACCATTTGTCGGAACATAAAGAGCAAACTAATACAACTTCAGCATCACGTTGCAAAGTCAGGTGCAACTTCCGGAACAGATGTGTTCCAAAACAGGAGCTGATAAGTGAACTAACCATCAGAGATGAGGTTTCCCCAATTGCCCATAAGTTTAGCTTCCTGTCATCTCCTCCTGTTAATAGGAAACGGCGGGCCTTTCTCCCAATCCTTAGACAATTGATGCTGGAAGAATGCGCCACAAATTCCTCTAGACAAGCAATTAAATCAAGAAAAACAAGAAATTTCTGATGGTACAGTAAATCGTCGGCGGTCAAAAATATATTACTAGATTAAACGGGTCAAGAACATCTAAATTCTCAAATTTCTTCCACGACAAACATAAATCTGAATTTGCAGAGTGAATTAATACCAGTAAAAGCACCAACGCTCAAGCAGGCACAGGAGAAAATTTCAATCCAAAGGAAAAAGGGAAAGGGGAATAAAAACTCCGATCATAATCTGGAGGCAATTCAGAAACGATTAAGACAGACTTGAACAAAAAAAAAAAAAAAAAAACTGAAAACCACTAGACCTAGATCAAGCTTCCCCAAACCAAGCTCCTTTGAGCTCACATTCCAAGGAAAAATCAAAACCAGTAAATCACTATCACAACAAACCAAAAAAAAAAATAGTTTGTAGAAAGTAGAATAGAGAAAGATAAAAAAAAAGGTAAATTCAAAGCGATAAAAAATGGAAAGGATACGCAGCTTATATCCACGCTTCGCCATTGCAGTACAAGAATAGCACCGAAACACCAAACTTCCAACTATTTAGAGAGAAGATGAACGGCACCAGAGTTGCCCAATTGTGCTTTGCTTGAGAGCATGTTAAAGAGAGACAACAATAAGTGGTGATTTGGGAATTCCGTAGCTTGTACTGGAGAAAACGGATCGGAAATTGAGTAAATGGGGGCCTCGGGCTTTTTTGTTGTTGAGTTTTGAGGTACACGGAGATTTCAATAGTAGACAATGAAATGGCACAGAAAAGAGAAGAAAAGAAAACGGAAATGGAAAACAGGAAAAGTTCAGAGAAGGTGATGATTTTTGGACTTATTAAAGACGTGGTGGTACTAAATTCAGATGATTTGGCCCGGCCGCGGTGTTTTTTGTTTTGTTTTTATATATACATATATTTTTTCCCTCTCTTTTTTTACCGTTTCATGTGTTTCGACCAAATTGCCCTTCATCCACATGTTCACGTTTTCGCTTCACTCCTTTTTACTTAAAATGATTTATCTTTCCGTTTAGAATTTAGCTTTTCTTAAATAAAAAGTATCGGTCTTTTCTTAATGTATTGTTAATTCAAGCATGATTAACTTGCTTCTATCTGCAAATAATTAATAGAGACGTGATGACTTTAATGTATTCAGTCGGTATAAAAAAAAATTAATAATTTATAGTATATTTTTTAGACTAAAAGCTTGTTATACTTTCCTTAATAAAAATTGTTTTAAACTACATCTAAAATTTTGAAAGGACAATTATAAGTCCAAATACAAGGATCATTAGTCAAATTAAATTTTTTTATACTATTGGCATTATGCTTAGTATGCAGTCAGGAAATGACTTGCTAGCCTTTTGCATGTTTATGTATAGCTTCAATAATATCCTCCATTCTTACAAAGACCGCTTAGTTTTAGAGTGAAAGACAAAGTGTCAGAAAATCTCTTATCGACCATGAGTTTTAGAGCTTATAGTACAACAAAAGCTTTTGCCTCCTCCATAGTCCAATTTTCTCCACTAGATTTTTTCATAGCCACCACAATCTTACCATCATGATCTATGTATACCGTACCCATATACCGGTATCATTGTTTATCTCGGCCTAGGTTGACGTTGATTTTCATCTTGCCCACTTGAGGGGACAACCACTTTGCTCAATCCTTACATCTCTTTGATTTATCTTTATCATTCTAATAAACACACAGTAAGTTCTCGACACAGTCTTAACTTTCCTTGTCATCTCAAATATCCTCAAAAAATCATGTCATTTCATCTCCATCATATAGCTTAAGCCCAGGTGAAAAGCTATGTTGTCTCAAACACGTCCTGACAACTCCCCTATTCAAACTAATCATGGGTAGGAGGGAAATAATTAGACCATTCTAGTTGCATCATACACCACTTGTATGCTTCTCTTACCCTTGTCACGAAATTTAGTACTAGTAGGCAAGATATCATTGCACATGCCCCGTACAAAGGTGCGCACTTGAGGTAACATCCAAGTAATGTATATCATGCACCATATTAGGTTGGGGTTAGCCACGGAAAGGCCCTATGTATCCCCACTAAGCATTTGGTAGATCATTTGGCAAGAACTCTTCACATAGTACGTCTTTCTTGAGGTGAAGAGTCGCGCTTTGTGATATTGGAAATCCTTCCTTGTTACCAAATTTTGCCTAATTCATTCCACATCTATCAAGATAAAAAAAGATGGTTTAACAAAGTAGTATTCCAACTTTTACCATCCTCCTCATGCATGTCATGCTCAAGTTCTCATCATGTTGTTACTCGGGGGAGATCACTCTGAAGCTAAAAGGGACTAGGCATCCCACTTCTCTATTTGTACATTTTTGTAGAAACTAATAAAAGTAGCATTCAAATTGTATTTATATCCTTTATTTAAAGATATCAAATAATTTAATGCATTGATAATTAAAAGAAAAAAAGAAAAAAAAAAGTAAGGGCTAAAGTTTTAAAAAAAAAAGTTTTCACTTTTCTAAAGTAACTTTCTTGTTTGTAAAGAAATTTAGTGTTAAAATGACTTATTATTTGATATGGATGGAGCACTGTATTTGAAAACTATTCCTCATTTCCTTAGTGTATTGTTAATTAGGATATGATTAAGTTAATTATGTCTATACGGAGTTATTACCATATATAGACATGATGTCTTTGGTGTATTACATTTAAAAGAAAAAATTAAAATTATATAAAGATTGAAAATCAAGTTAATATATTACCATTGTATTATATATATATATGTGGAATATCTAATGAGAACCACAATTTTTTGTGATAACTTTCAATTTACACCATTGGATAGATTATAATACTACTACAATTAAGGAAGTTACTTACAATAGATTATTAAAACTGCCTTCGGTGAAGTAGATGAAACTATTATAAGTACCTCAAAAAGTATAGTAATTAAGTGCCATGAAAATGGTGGCATTTTTTAAACATTGTATATTCATATTTCAGGTTAGGAAATCACTCACAGTAGGTCATATAAAGTACCCTTAGTGAATGGAATAACCTATTATAAGTAGCTTAGGAAACTAAGCATTTGAGTGTCAAAAAAAGTGGTAACATGGACTAAGGGGCATATTTTATAGATTCTACAAGTCATGAATTAACTTATTTCATATTAGAGCCCATTGGTTAGGCCTTGGTTGGAGATTTGGGTCAAACTAGCATAGTTATGCCTAATAAGGAGCTTATTTGTTTAAACATATATCAGAAGGGGACTTAATGGTCATTATTGAAATCTTAATGAAACCCCATGTTTGGCACATGATGCGAACATCAGTAAGGAAGGAGAAACAAACATTAGCTAAGGTATTAGATATTTTATATTTAGTTATATAGATATTATCTTCTAATAAAATTGTATAGATACTTACATATTTAGTCATTAAGAAAGTTAATCTTATTTATACAGATATTATATTTAGTTATATAGATTTTTAGTCATTAAGAAAGTTGATCTTGTTAATTTAAAATTTTATCTTTTATTCCTTTAGTGTATGTCATTTTTATGGAGTTTTATCTTCCAACTTTTTAGATTATCTTATGTTTGCTTTTAGGAGGTGAAAGTCATCCATAAAACTGTGTCACGTAACATTTATAATGATCGTGCGATAAAATTTACAAGTTTGAATATTCAATCAGTTCTCTATATGAGTTTGTTCTTGATGTTGATTTCTGTGCGATTTATATTTAGGTTTTCTCTATTGAATTGCTATGTGATTCGATAGATATAGTTTGTGCTCAATTAAACACAATCATATTCCCATACAATCATTCTCACATTTGTCCATACACATTACACACACATATATATTCAGCCCCAAATTTATCGTCTTCAAATTCAAACCCTAACCCTTGCCCTCTTCCATAACCATGAAATTCCCCACCATTAAAATCTCTCCTAATAAAGATATAACCTACCATTATTATTCGTTTAAGTTGCCATTAGTACCCCATTAATAACCCCATCAACTTATCATCAAAACCCTACTCTATATGTTAACCCCTAACCCACCAAATCAACCATGATTATCAAAATCTAACCCCAAACTTCACCCTTTTCTTATTTGATTCTTCCATAATTGATTTCAATTACATTGTTTTGGCATTGTGTGCTTACAATATGCATAAGACATTGTTGTAAATATTATGGCTATATTTACTTTTGAAAATTGTTTTCCATTTCTCATCTCTAGTTTTTTATGAAAAATAAGATAACGGTTTCCCATGAAAAATTAGAAAATTATGTTCATTTGAAGATAAAAATTCAAAAAAAATGTTTGTATTCTTTTAGATTAGATATTACTACCACTGATATTATCATTATGATGAGAATACTATCATAATAAGATCGTACGCAATCAATCACACCTTTGTCAAATGAAAGTGATAAGGGCTTTAACGTGACCACCCTAATCAAAAATCCCATAATCAATACACAAGGGTCTTGTAACACCCCCAACATCTACTACTGATAAACCTTGTTTTCTAGTAGAAAATTTTAATCAAAATACCGGTATTACTATCATAATTGATGTGGCTTTTAATCAATATGTTTATAGTGAAAGCATAATACCAAAATAGCTAGGTGTTACTGCCATAACTAACACAAGTATAGCTTATCAAACCATCTTTATGTCAATCACACAACAAAACAATTAGAATGTAAAACATGATAATTAGAAAATGAGAGAAACTTCATAACATGAATATAAGTTGGAGATTAAATCCTAGTACAATATCCAAAAAGACAGAAAAAAGGGATGTCATAGATCTAAGAGTCCAAAAAGGTATATAGGTAAAACTATCATCCGAATGACTTGACTCTACTCTCAAAACCCCGATACAAAAGTATCTCCGTCCCACATAAAGCACATTAGCTGCAAAATCATCCACTAGATCCTCATCGATCTGCACATGGACATACGAGTCGTCTGCTTGTGGGAATAAGTAACACCTATAAAAAGGATGGCTGGTATGATACATATCGGGTAAGTTGATAATACAGTCGAGTAATGGATAGAGATATGAATTCATAGCAAAAGATAAGCATACATGTAAGATACATTAAAAAACACAGGGTAGTTATTGATTCCAAGTCTCATTATTAGATATAACCTATTTAATTACTTTATTTACATTGAGTAGGAGCTCTACTATTCTTAATCTGGTGGAACGAATTAAAACATCTCTCAAGGACAACACACTTGAGTCATTATTATCATCAGGTGGAACATACCCAACATAAACCATGGAAATATACTCCTAAACACTACTCTTAAACTTATAGAACAATCTAAAACACCTCTCATGGGAAAATACATCTAAGCCGCTATTATCGCATGGTGGAATGGACACAACACCTCAGTCTTAACTCACTTAATCTTTTATTTTAAGTAATTAATGTGTTTTCCATTAGTTACATTATCTCAATTCATGTTCTCATTCACGTTGTAATTAGGACCCCCACTATTCTTAATCAAGTGGAATGGACTGATGCTCCTCTCAGGAAAAAACACTCTTGAGCCACTACTATTGTCTGGTGGAACGACCCCATGAAACACATTGACCTGACTCGTGTGATCTTCTACTTTAAGTGATTAATGTCTTATTCATGATTGGTTTTATAGGTACAGAATATAATTGAAGCAAGTAAAGTGTAACACATGGATATCAAGACCATTCTCAAGGATTTAGGTCCATATACTTCCTAAGAAACCCTAATTTCATATTTTAGGCATAACTTATTCTCTATTGCTATTTTATCCACAAAAATTAGTATATTTTCCTCAAATATTATTATTTTTAACATACCAAAAAAATAAGACTTAACTCTAATATCTTACGCATAACTGCCCTATCTTCAGAGTTACTATTTATGAGGATTGTAAAATTTTAATTTTACAAGTACATCATAACTTTTTCCATAATACTCCAGTAATTACAAATTCAATATACCTTCCTAAAATGCTATTATGAACAACATATATAAAAATCGTGGTCTAACTCTAACGTTTTGCACATGCAATAATAACATCACCATTTTATGATATTGCTTTCTTAATAATAATAATAATAATAATAATAATAATAATAATAATAATAATAATAATAATAATGTTATTATCAATAATGTTCATAAAATATATACATTGTTGTTAATAACAATGGAGATAATAATTATATTAATATTATTGTTATTATTTGTATTATCATTATTATTGATAGTAGTGTTAATAGTCATATTACTACTACCATTAATAATATTATTTAATAAAAAAAATACAAAAACAATGTTATCATTGCTATCATTTATTTTTAGTAATATTCATAAATATTAATAAAATAATAATCATTGTAGTCATAATATTATTGATTTTTGGTAATTAATTAATGCTTTATTACCAAAGGAAAAAAGGTATAAGAGTTTCAACTACAAAATCAAAAGGAACATACCCCTAATCACTCATACAATCCATCTATCAAGACTATTTAGGTACTTTTTAATATGCATATTTCTTGCATCATTAGCCGTAGGATTTCTTTGCACAAGCTAAAATACTACCTTGTTTCGATTGATCCGGATATGGTAGAGAAGGGCATTGAATATGGCTCTCCAAACAATATTTTTTCCTTTGCCTTTGGTTCTTCTAATCGGCCAGGTCTTGCAACTCATCCAATCATTGGTATTTCTCACCAAATTCATCCATCTTAGAACATAGTTCCAAAGGACTTTAGCTCCATGACAATATAAGAGCAGATGATCAATATCCTCTTCATCACTCCTGCACACCTCACACATGTTATCTGCAGTGACCCCCCCCCCACTTGAATAATTTTGATTTCAAAGGGAGGGCATTATAACACAGCATCCAGGTGAAGAACTTGTGTTTTTCAAGGCCACTATGATTCTAAACAAGATCCATCTAGATATAAAAGGAGCTTAGGATTAGTGCCTTGAGCTGGAGGGTTTTCTAGGGATTATGCCAAGGAGAGACACTACCACTACAAGAGATGCCAGATAGAACACTAGGGGTAGATTGTAGAGGCAACAAGGTGATGTGTCATGGATGTGGCGTGTGGGGAATAGGGCGTATGAGTGCTGAGTTAGAAGTGGCAGTATCTAAAGGAGCTAGATGAGAGGTCGGAGCACCGGATCTATCCAACAGCCACAACCATAGATTTAGAGAGCTTCTTTGTCGCTAGCTAGTGTCCCTAGTCTAGCTAGTCAACCTAAAGGTTTGAGGCCTCGCCCCTTCCAACAAAGGTAAGGATCAACTGGTATCGTGGGAGTTTCATCAATAGGATACCTGAACATGATGATTCAGGTAGAGGTAGAGCATCGGGCATTGTGGTGACCAATATGCTTACTATCTCCACCTTTTTTGCTTATATATTGTTTGATTCTAGTGCATCGCACTTTTTCGTGGCATTTACATTTATATCTATAGCTTCCTTATCACCTTCTAATAGCATTTCTATTTTTGTCGTGTTGCCTTTGGGAGATAAGATTGTGTGCTTTAATTTCTATCAAGGAGTTATCTAGGTTGTGGGAGGAATCAAATTTCCACTAGACCTTATAGAACTAGAGTTTCATGATTTTGATATGATTGTCGGGATGGATATGTTGGGGAAGTATCGAGCATTGATCGATTACGAGCAAGAACTAGTTGTTTTGTGAGGACCAAATGGGTATTAAGGTTTCATACCAAAAGTGTGAACCTAATCCCTCTACAAAGAGTGTGTCGGCGATCAGGTTAAGAAACTTCGTAAGCAAGGGATATCCACTTTACCTATATAGTGTCAAAGACACCGATTTAACTAAAATGCCATTGGAGAAGATAATCGTGGTCCATGAATTTTCTGATGTATTCCCTAAGGAGATCCTGGGAATGTCACTCATTCAAGAAGTCAGGTTCACCATGGATATATTGCCAGGGACAAAGCTTTTTGAGAAGAGCTATATCCGACCAAGCATATCGTTGTGGGGAGCATCAGTGCTATTTGTAAAGAATAATGATGGGAGTCTGAGGTTGTACATAAATTACTGAGGGTTGAATTAGGTAACTGTGAAAAATCGTTATCCGTTACCAAGTATTGATGACTTGTTCGACCAAATCAAGGGAGCCAAGGTGTTCTCCAAGATTAATTTTCAATCAAGCTAACATCAGTTAAGGATAGTAAAATAAGACATTCCTAATACTACTTTTTGGACAAGGTATGACCACTATGAGTTTATGGTAATGCCCTTTGGACTCACTAATGCGCTAACAACTTTCATGTCCCTTATGAACTAGATATTCCATCCATTCTTGGACTAGTTTATCATGGTCTTTATCGATGACATCCTTATCTACTCAAGCAACCGAGAGATGCATGAGTAGAATATGAGACAGACTTTGGCCTTGTTAAGATCACACCAGTTGTATGCTAAGTGATCAAAGTGTTAGTTCTAGTAAGATCAAGTGGATTTCCTTAGTCATATGATCTCTAAGGATCACTAAGATTCAAGTTGTTTCTAAATGGCCAGTACCCACTTCAATCGAGGATGTCCGCATTTTTCTAGGGTTAGCCCATCACTATCGGCAGTTCGTGGCAGACTTTTTCAAGAGCACATGACTGTTGACTCAACTATTGAAGAAGGCTATGCATTTCTAGTGGGATAAGAAGTGTAGTGAAGCCTTTGAGGAGTTGAAGAGACATTTGAATTCATCTCCAGTGATCACATTGTCTAGTGGGTTTGATGGTTTTGATGTGTACAATAATGCAGCTAATCATGGTATGGGTTGCATGTTAATGCAACACAAAAGGGTATTGGCTTATGCCTCACAACAACTAAAGTCGCATGAATATAACTACCTGACCAATGACTTTAAACTTGTTATGGTAGTTTTTTCCCTCAATATCTAGAGGCATTATCTCTATGGAGTTTAGTGCAAGTTTTACACTAACCATAAGAGCCTTAAGTAAACCTTCACCTAGCGTGGGTTAAACCTGGATAACTTTGATGGTGGGAATTGGTCAAGGACTATGACCTAGAACTAACCTATCATGAGGGTAAGACCAATGTGGTGGTAGATGTGGTTAGCAGAAAGACATCACATTCTTTGGGCATGATCATGTTATCGAATCATCTATGCCAAGAGATCAGGAAGTTGGAGATCAGATTGATCATTTTTGGAAGTCTAGAGGTAAGAATGCATGAACTCACCATTACACCTTCAATTTTTGAGGATATCCAAGATAATCAAGTTGGTGATGTGAAGCTTAAGAGAATCCAGACTAGTATTACAGTAGATAGAGTTTAAGGACTCCAGATCCATAGGTATGGCAGTATTAGATATCGTGGTAGGTGGCATGTACCGTAGGGGTGTGTGGAGCTTAAGAGGAGGATCCTTGAGGAAGAATATTGTACTCCTTACTCTGTCCACCTAGAGGAGATGAGTTGTACAAGGATCTAAAGAAGATATATTGATCATAAGCGGCATTGTTTGTTAATGATCTTCCACGTAAAACATATATGGACATTTTGGTCATAAGTAGTGAAAACGTGCTTAAGTATTGAATAATTAGATGAAGGTTATTTTGAGTCAATTTTTAACTAAACTTAGTGTTGATCGGTGAATTCATATTTGATATTTAATTCATGTTAACCTTTTCATAATTGAATTTAAAAGACTGAATTAATTAAATTATTTCAGCGTTCGGATTATGGCTTTATGCTTAACGTTAGACCTTTTATGACTTTGAACTTTTGCGACCCTTTGTGGTTAAAACAGTTTTAGGATTTATTTTGATTGTTGTGTGGAACATAGTATCCTTTGTTGAATAACAAGATGACATTGAATAATATAATAATCACTTAAAGTGAAAAAGAAATGTGAGTTGAGAAATATATTTTGCGCCTTAGATTTAGACCCCCAAGAGCATAGTTGGGCATTTGCGTCAAATGGTATACTTATTCTATATAGGTATTCCATACACCCTATAAAGAGTACACATACTTAAATACTTAAGTGATGAGGTTTTGGTATAAATAACAATTATGTTATGTGGCCTCCTTAACAAACTTTTCCCTATAAGTATTTAAGTTGGTAGCACTTCCTTAGTAATGATTGCACTAAAATAATGAGATTACATCCCTCTCAAGTTTTAATTGAATAGAAATGAATTATTTAATCTCCATGATAATGTATTAATAATTAGATTAGGGTTTGGAATGGTAAGTGTTGAGTTAGGTTCTAATTATGTCGTTACTAGCTTGTATTAATGCATGAATGGTTATTATAATATGTGACTGGTGGAATTATAACTATATATAATATTTATTATCACATGTGATCATAAGTATTCGTATTTATTATAATTTTTTATACTCTTATGCTTTATATACCTGATCCTATACTTGTCATGAATTGTATATATATATATATGAGCATACTATCTCTTTAAAGGCATTGTGGTTTATGATAAACTTGAAAACTTCTAATATTTTAATCATATCTTAACCTCATTTGTGTGTCTCTTGGTGTGATTTCCTCACTTTTAATCCTAATGTAGCTCCTTGATTTCTGTTATTACTTTCCTGATGTGTTCTAAAGGTAATGTTGGAGGTAAGAAAGGAATGGAAGCAATTTGAGAGTAAAAAGAAGCATAGGGAAAAGCTACATGGCCTCCCAATGTCCAAACAATATGGGAGTATTGAAGTGTAAAAGAAATTGTAGCCAAAATGAAGGTTCTGGACCCAACATAGCCTACTAATGTTGGTTAACATAGCTATGTAGGTTTGCAACAAGAATATTTGGCTTCTGACTCCAACATAATTGTGTTGGTTGTTGGTTTTCATTTTTCAACACGTTATCTAGCATATTAATTGTTACATTCGAAATGATTTTCTTAGACGTAATTTAACATAACCTAAGGCATATTTAGAGGCTCTCATTCATCCTCTTTGCTCTCCCTTTCTCTTTGTATTCATATCTCTTTTATGCAAAACACACTAGATCTAACCATTGCTTTCAATTCGTGAACAAAAATTCTAAAGAATTAAAGCTCTGCATTGAACTTAAACTCTACAATTTTATCTATTGCACTCTTCTCTTTATCTTCTACTATTATGTGTTTTATTTCATTCTTGTGCTTTATGAGTTCAATTATTCATTAGTAATTATTTATTCTAGTATTGAATTAGGTTTGATTCCATTGTTGATTTGATAAATTGAATGAGTTGTTGTCGGAATTGTTAAAACTGCATTATTCAATTGCTAGCAATTAATTAATTAGGGTTGGAATAATTGATCACTATTTTTATCTAATTAGTTTGTTAATTAGAATTTAAATATTATAATTAGCAATGAAACTTAGCAATTTGATAGGAATTAACAACTCATAAAAGTAGATTAGTGATTCTTGGGAATTGGTTGAATTAGTTTGTTCTTAATGAGTTTAATTAGTTCTATAGCAAAAAAAAAGGTTTTATATTTATTTGGGCATGAATTTTAGTTGTTCACAAAGATTAATGGTTAATTTGGCTAATTTTTCCTCACATATTGAGCAAATCCGATATATGATAGATTGATTTATTAAACTACATTGGTGTTGTAACTAAAATTTGATTCTAGGCTTATTTCTAATTGATTGAATTCATAATTAGTAGTCTCCATCACATTTGTCATTTTATTTTCCTATGATTATCATCCATCCATTTATAATCAATCCGTTTAGATAGTAAAAAATAATGAAAATCGGTAACTAACACAAAAGTTCATGAGGATATAACATTATTTTACAACCATGACTTCCATATACTTGTGAATTTAAGCGAACAATTTACTCAATATGAGAAAGTTGTATTGATACTATATTTTTTAGATGATTATGTGTGGTGCATGGAGTGACACAAGGCTTGTGAGAGTGGAGAGGATCCTTGTGAGGAGATCCTTTTTAAAGAATGGGCTTTTGAGATAGAGAGTTAGGGCTAACTAATGGCACACCATTCGATGTAGGTGTACTTCTTTTGCTTTTTTTATTCTTTTAGATTCTTATGTCCCTCAAATTATATTTTATTTAACATTCTCTTTGTATTTAAAGTTTCAACTCATGTAATGCTTTTATTTATATTATTATCTCTCTTTATGTTACTTTATTGGTTTTGTTTGTGAATTTTGAGCCTTAACATGTATTGTAAGATTGGTAGTGGAAACCAAACTTATGTTAAACGTGAAGATAGCATCCACTATATATATATATATATATATATATATATATGCTTTTGATAAAATGAAAATTAAGTAGTAAAATGGAGATGCTACAAACCTTCCCTTTTGAAAATATAATATTTGAGAACTCTATAGTTAAGTGTGCTTAACTTGATGTAATCCAAGGATTGATGAACTCCTAGAAAGTTTTCTAATACAAGTGTCAGTTGATAAAAAAAATATGCAAAAATGGCTCACGTTGATTTGTGGATAAAATCATCAATCCTAACAGTTTTTCATATAACTACCCATGACTAGTTTGCGATTAGGGTGTTATAAATTTTATTAGAGCAAAATTGCTACTGCTGGCTGAACTTGAATGAGTTGGTCCTACGGATTGCCCTATGAGACGATGGAAAACCCCATAGGAGGGACACATGACCCTACAATTGGAGGGGTACTTGACCCTAGGGAAGCATTGGTATGCTATATGGGAGGACCTATCACACTAAGGGTTGACATATGATAAGAAGGATTATACTTAAATTTATGTGTATTGTCTTATTAAATCTTAGCAACTAGGAGTTTTATCATTAATATTTTAGTAGATCTTCTTGCTAATCAAAGGCTTTCAAGATCAATAGACTTTGTTGGATTTCTCTTATCTAAGGGTCAATTTGTAGTTTTATCACAATATTCACATGTTTTTGTTCTCTACCTCACATATGGCATATGTAGGAGGAGATTTGCTAGATTTTTGGTTTTGTTGTGGCAATGCTCTTTTTGCTTTGCAAATCCTTTTTGTGTGGGGGTTGTTGGGGGTGTTTTTCCCTGTTGGTGAGCCTCGTGGTGTGTAATTATTATGTACGTTTTGATTAGAGATGACAATAGTTTAGGTTAAGGATGGCGACCCCATTCCCATATCAAAATACAATGAGTAAAATAATCCCTAAACCCACCCCAATATTCAAATTTACATTATTGGGGAATCCTTGACCCAATTCCCATGTAGATCAATCCCAATACCCAACCCAATCCTCAATTCATTCTCTAACCTTGAAACCCAACCCCATTCCCAATACCCCAATTTATTATTTTTTTCACGACATACTTTTCATTTAAATTTTATATAAAAAATTATTTGGAGATGGGGGCCCCAAATCCATTACCTAAAATATCCTCAACAAGAATCCTCAAACCCAAACCCAATCCTAGAAATCTCCCCTTGAATACAAACAAGGAATCCTAAATAAGGCCCCAAACTTATAGGGAGAACCATTATCCATAGTTTTAGTGTTGGGTCTCTGGTTGTTGTATTACTACTAGTATGTTTGGTGGTTGTAACCTTGTCTTTGCTCATATAATATAGATTCTCTTGAATTATAAAAAAAAAATTGTAAAAAACTTAGTATTTTGTAGCAAAAATATGATAGTATTGAAATAATTTATAATCAACACTATGCCTCCTTTTTTCATATCACATTTGTAACCAAAGTGAAAATTTCTCCTAGGAAAACAAAATAATGATAAACTATCCCCATGCCTCTCTATTTCATACCATGTTTTAATCAAATGGTTTATAATGTTTTAACATAATTTCCTTAAATCCCTATAATCTATTCCCATTTACATTGCTTACCTATACTTCCTTATTGAGGCAAACTCTCATTAGCCGTCTATAATTGCAGCTTATTCAATTTGATGATCATTGCCAAAATCCTAAACCTTAGTTGTTTTTATTCTATTCTTTTTTTTATTTTGGTGGATTAAAAAATGGGGTTTCTTTGATGGGATTAACCTAAGGTGTTTCCTTGGATTGAAGGAGAAAATGGGGTTAATGTCACTCAACCAACACCACATGCTCATCCTGTTATTCCAACCAAAGCGTTGGTCTTCTCTTCCATCTTTGAGCAGAAGCCTTTACTCCCTCAATTGAAAACTAGAAACAATTCGTTGATTAGTGGCATGCATCAATCATTGATATTCTTCATATAAGTTCTCAATATTCGATCTACTATGTAATTTAACACTTAATAAATAGAATTTTTGATTGCTTGTGTTTCATTTTCCATTTATTTCATGTATGCAGGAGCCATGATGTTAGCTTCATGATTTATGTGCTTATAGGAGGAAGAAAAATTAACTTCTCATCGAGGAAAATAGTATAGATTAAATAAAATCAATGACTATTATGGACCTTTACCCCTCTAATATTATCAAAATTTGATGGACTTTAGGTCGTATTTACTCATGAAATATATTTTGTTATTATGCATGTAAACACCTTGAATGAGCTCTATTTTGATCATATTAATGAAGATAAAAATGGAATGAATATTAGATTGAGATTGTTTTATTTTCATAATTTTAAGCAGTTAGAATAGAGGTTATTGAAATGTAGATAGATTGGTCTCATAACTAGACTAATTTTGTTTTGTGGTTGAACACCCCTAATTAGTGTTTTGTGAGGTGCATGTATTTAGTGGCTACTAATGATAAAATATTTTGAAAACCTATTGACGTTAGACTCGAGTTTGGAGTTTTTGATTTCCAATTAGAAAAATAAATTTAGAACCTTATGGGATACTATTTTTGTCTAAACCAAAACTTGAGCCTAGGCCCAAGTATAGGCCCCATCTTGGTTACCGTAGTTTGCGCCTAAAGTCCTATATGTATCCTCTCTTTTCTCACTTTCTCACTCAATTATCTCTTTCTTTTCTTTGTGACCTAGCAACATGCTTTATCACTGCTTTCTTCTTCTTCTTCTCACTAAATTTGGTCTGCAATGCTTTTCTTTTTCAATTTCTTTACTCTCCATGTTCTATTTTTTTGACTCCCTTACCACCCATCAATCTAATCTCATTAGCTTTTGTCTTATCCTTTTCCTATTACCCTTCTCCCAAATTCTTTTGTTCAACCTCCCATTATATAATTAATTATCACATCCTAAAAATTCTAAAATTTATGGGTTAACTTATTTCATATTAGAACCTATTAGTTTAGTGATGGTGGAGAAATTAGGATAAACTAACAATATCTGCCTTGCTTGATTATGGATCAAGGAGGAAATTAGTGATCATCATTGTGATTTTTAATGAAGAAACATATTTTGAACATATGATGGATGAAAATGAAAGGGTAGAACCAAAAATTCTTATAAGGATATTAGTTATTAGAAGATTTAGTTGGTAGATATTGTTAGAAGTTTAATCTTGTTAGTTAGCTTATCTTTTAGTTTGTGTGCTAATTTTTGTGCAAATTTTTTCTGTTATTTTTATCTTTTAGTTTTAGATTATATTTTTATGAATAATCATATTTGAGGAGTGGTATAATAAATTGTAAAAAGAGGGTCTTATACACACTTATGATACATGAAATACAACCAAGTCAAGTTTGATTCTTCAATTGGTTATCATTGTAAGTTCTTACTAGAATTTGATTTCTGTGTCATTTAAATTCATATTTTCTCTAATAAATTTTTGTTTTATTTGATAGATTTAGTTTTTATTTGAATTAAACACAATAATATCCCAAATCATCCATCACAAATCACAATCATTCACGATCTCCATCAGCACAATCAACCCCAACATAAACACATTTAGATTCAAGCCCCAACCCTCTCCAAAGCTACATATTTTATTCTCTTCAATAGATACTCCATCACCCTAGATTCACTCTTCAACAATTGCCTATAAATCTCTCCTTTAAAATTACAATAATAACCCCGAACAACTGACCCATAATTACCACCCATACATGCACATATTCAACATCAAACTCATCATCATCAACTTTCTTAAATCCTAACCCTAATCCTATCCTACAAACTACCATTAATTCATCATTAATAACCAAATAAAATAAAACCCCAAAAGCTTCATCAAAATCACACAAATGCTAACCCATAACCGAAACCCTAACCCTTAAGTTCACCGCATTCTTATTATTTTTTTTTTTTATATCTTGTGTGGCTTATGTTTACTTATTTTTTTGGTATTGGGTGATTCCAACATGCATCATTATGTATATGTGGATTAATTGTAAGTCCAACAGTTGATGATTGTTATTGATTTATCAAAGTTGAGGATTATGGCTATCATTTCGTTAAAATTGTTGAGTATAACAACAATTTTAGAGAAATACCTCCTAATTAGTGGAAGGGTGTACATCTTTTAACCTTTCTTTAGCAAATCAAGTATGATCTCGCTAGTTAGGTTTGTTTCAACAACCAAAGGAATTATAATAAGAATTTGTTAAATTTTAGAAATCACGACTTTCACATATTGTAATGTAATTAATTGGTTCACAAATTCAATTGAAATGATTGAATTATTGAAACACAAAAATGTAGGTATTTTTTTAGAACTTTGTGATAGTTGGTTCCTAAAATTGAAAACTAAACCTAATATTGGTTCTTGTTGTAACAATTATCCACGGGTGAGATGTTGGTAGTGGGTCATGCATGAGAAATGAACAATATCTCATAAGTAGATGAAAACTCTTATTATGTGTGTCATGTATGCTCTTAAGAGTTTCTCATTTTTGTATGTGATTGCAACTCAAGGAAGCTAGAATATTATGATCATTGAGTCATCATAAAATGGCCATCAACCTATAAAGTATATTGTAAAACATAAGTAGACAAACAAAGACACTTCAAAAATATACCATCTTACTGGAAAAGTGGATGGCAGAGACTTAATCTAGCAAGTTAGTTAATGAATAGATATAGTTGATTTATAATAAACTTCTTGCCTATTTTTCTATCTCAGATATGTTATTTTCTATTTCCTTTAAGTCATTTATATTTGCAAACAATGATGATGGATAAATACCTAAAAAAAGTAGTTTCACGACATACAAATCTAAACAAGTTAATCAAGGATCCATATAGTTAAGTTGATTGTTCTGGTTCATGTATTATTTTTTCTTTGTTTCAAGACTACACAAGCAAGTATAGTTTTACTTCTTTGTATATTGATGTGATTTGTTATATTACTCTGGTATTCATACTTTGTTAAATGAGATACCATTGCTTTTATCTATGCCTTTTCTTCTAGTTGTTTTCATGTTCTAAAAAAATGTCATATAACCTGACAAAACAATTTTTTTATGGTGGTTAAAACTATAATACATCGTTTTCTAAAAACCTTGATTTATCTTACTTGAAAATAAACTAACATTTAATGTGATTTTAGCATTTATATTTTCCCCAGAATATTCTATTTGACATATTTTATATTTACATGTTAAAAACATTAGAAGTAAATTATAAACAAACACTTTAAGTATTGAAAAATTCACGGAGGTTTTATATGAATTTCATTTCCTCAAGGCTATTCAAGCCACTTTCATCCATTATAATTTTGAATAAATATATTTCATATAAAAATATGTATTTATGTTATATTATAGTTTTTAATATAATATGAAAGTGGTTTTGATAATTAAGTTTCCTATCTGCATTTAGACACACCCTTTTTTTGCTCGTTTAATAGGTTATTATTTATGTGTGTAAAGTTTTCAGGTTAAAAATTTAAATCCTTGTGAAATAATATATGAATCGTGTTTTTAAGCCTCAAAGGGCTTAAAATATATATTTGAAGATTTTGGTTAATTTATAATTATTTTACTATCTTTTTTCAATCTTTCACTCAAAACGTGTATTAAGGATATTTTAACTTAAAAACACATCAAATGTATGTGTTTTTTTTAATGAAAACTTTTATTTGAGTTATAAATGAGTTGGAATTTCATACAAAATAGTTTTATGAATTCTTAAATATTTTTTATATTTCTTTTCCAAAATACTTTAATTTAAAAACTTTATCTTTCATATTTAGTACTATATTTTATGAATCAATTATTATTAGTAATTTGAGAATTATTTTAGTCAACTTAATAAGTTTATTTTTAGGGTTGCCCCCAAATTTTCATATATTTTATATTTTATTAAGTATTTTTACTAATAAAAATTTATATAATGATGTTACCTTTAATAAAAAAAGATTATTTATTTTTGGGAAAAATAATCCAATTATACAAAAAATTCCATCTACATTCCTTTGATAAGAATTTTAGGTGTTAGGTATTTTATTTTATTTTATAAATAATTTTCTAGTCTAGAAGCAACTTTTAAATATACTATTTTATGTATTTTTAACACTTTGAGCACTTTGGTTATCCTCTCTCTTCCTCCATTTTCGACCATAATACTTGACTAAACACACAACAACCCTTCTCCTATTTTGTTTTCTCTATTTTTGAAATTTTCATGATTAAATTTTCCAAAAAACCTATTCTAGTCTTCCCCCTCTTGCACCTACACTCCACTACATTCAATTGAGTGCTCAAAGTTAACTTTATCTCTTTATTCACCCACCTTGCATGTTGATATCCATACCATGGGCATATATATTTAGTCATTTTCAATTGTTTTCACTAAAAGCTTTCATTACCTTCATTTGTATTTTGACAAAAATTGACCTAAGTAAAACACTCCATCCCTTATCTTATTATCATTTCGAACTACATCATAGGGATATTCTCCTCTCTTATTTTTCTTACATCTTGGCTTTCAAACTTTTTGATTTAACTCACTAATTATTAATTATAAACAAAATTAGATTAAAGTTTTGTACTTATTGAAGAAAAGCTTATTAAATCCCCTCTTTTGACCCATTTATTTAAAGGAAACATCATTATATCATATTTCCATCTTTCTTATATTTTTATGACTTATATTGGTATGTTAAAGAGTACTTCAATCGGTTTTTCTCTATATTTTGAAACATGTATAAGGTGGGTTAATCCTATATTTTTTATGGGGGGCGATTCCTTAGAAAATAAGTAAAATTATCCTAACTCTTTCAATGATAGAAATTGTGTATTTGCATGTTTAGGGAATTTAGACTTAATATGCATGCTAGGATTTATTTTAGGGATATTTCACCATATACCCCTATATTTTTCCATATACCCCTATATTTTTGTGAAATTATACCGTATACCCTTGCCTTATTTTGTCAGAGCACCAAATGCTAATGCTTGTAAATACAAAGTATAAGAATGTAACAAAAAATGAGCAAGGGTATATGGTGTAATTTTATGAAAATACAAGGGTATATAGTATAATATCCCTTTATTTTATGCAAAGCATGTGTATTTATGAGAATATGAGTATGAGCATGAAAAACATGTTTATGTTAGCATTTATAATTTGACTAAATTGTAGAAAGGATGTTAAGCATGTTTTTACCATGTAATTAAATGTATATAGTTAAATATTTAAAAATGAACATGTGTAATATGTAAAGCATGAAAATAATTTATTTTAATGCATGTAAGGATCACAACCATGGGATTATTGTCCATTTGAGGCATTTTTGTGATATTTTAAGGGTTCCATTATGTTCATTAGGTAATTAACTTAAATTTTGATACATGATATATTATGTTTGACCATATTTAAGGTTGACTGTGATTATTTCAAGTTTTTATATGTTTGGGAACATTTCAGTCTTTTCACATGTATTAGTAGTGTATAGAAAGTTTGAATATTGTTAGAAATTATTTTCTTAAATATGACTTCACAATAAATGATTGATAACCTAGAGACATTTTGGTCATTTTACATAACCTCTTTAAATTTTTCAGTGAGTTCATGAAAAAAAATTGTTTATTATTTAAAGCATGTAAAGTATGTATTTTATGGAGTGTTTATTATGCAGTTATTAGGGTTTTATATGAAAAAATAGTTTTAAAATAAATACAAGGGTATTTTGGGTCATTTTGGTAATCTAAGGAAAAACATAGATCTAAAACTTAATATTAAAATGATTAATTTGATATTAAAAAAATTATTTGAATTTATATGATAGCAGGCATGGTTTGTATTATAATACCTAAGAGTAAAATTATTTTAGAATTGAGAACAAAATGGATATTTCATATATGTGTTGGCCTATTTTTCATTGTTCAATCTAACTTATTGAGTAATAATGTGTATTTTTGAGTGTTGGTATGAACTATACTTAATTCAAGTGATTTTTAATGAATTAAAAGTTAAAGTACTAAATTTAATCATAAAAGGGTATCCTTGTCCTAAATGGTAAAGTTTGTGCAAGATGAGTAATGTTGGGTTTAGGATGGACTTTAGTTGAGTTTAGCTAATCTCAAAGTTGATCATTAACTTTGGATTTGACTGTTGATCTAGTGGTTTATTTTTGAATAGCTAGAAATAAATTAAATAATTGGTTAATTTTCATAGTTAATGGTTTTGTGCCTTATCCCTTATCCTTGTGCAATGGTTTTGCCTATGATCCCTTATAGATCAAAGATGAAGCTTGTGTATTAGTTAGATAAAGTAGATTAGGGTCCTTTGGATCTTTTAGGACCAAGTAATATTTCAATAATCAAATTATTCAACACATAGAATCATTTTGGTCTCTTCTCATGTAATATTCCACTTTAAGCAATAATTTTTTATTTGATCATTAACCAACACTTAGCATAAAATAATGCATCACTTGATTTACTTAATACCATCAGGCGTTAACTTTTTATTATTATTGAATTGCCATGAGAATAGACACGTGTTGACTTGATATAAGGATCTCTAATAATCAAGAATTCATTTCGACAAATGTAGTAATTTAAAATGCTTAGAAATATACCAATGTTAATAAAATTAGACATGTTCTAACCAAATGACGAAAAGATAATATATAAGGCAAGCCAACCATCACAAAGCGATATTACCTAAGATAAAAACCACCATACCCTTGATAAAATCTTAATTTAAAACTAACTCATAACTTCACCCATACGACTCCCAAAATCACCAAACTTAACACACTATCCCAATTTATTATTAAAAATACCATATCTAAAAATCACAACCTAACTCTTATATTTAATACATAAAATAACAATGCTACCTCTTTATTACTCTTCCAAAATTAAGCTAATTTATTATAATATTGTGCCTACGTTACTCCTATTTGTCCTTAATGTTTCACATATCACACTTAATTATTTATGACCAAAAACATGCTTATATAACATCAAATTTGTAGATTTCACCTAAAGATACAAAAATGTTCCTAATTCACTCGAACAATTCTGAACTTATTATTTACATAACTTAGGGCATATTCATCCAAATCCTAACATTTGTATATCAAATTTAGTGAAATATTTCACATGACTCACTAAGAGACAATTTTACCCCTTAGGCTGAAATATACCCTTAATCCATAATATTTTAAACAACCTGCAACACCTCAAAAGGTCTTAAGGTTGAAACTCCACAAGTTCCAAAACATCAAAATCTTCCAACTCAACATTCTACACCCATTTACAATATTCAAACAAATTATATCTACTCACCCAATGAAAATTAATATAATAAAATACACTATCATGTTTGAGATTTTATGACAAATCCTACTAATGCAAAAAATATTACAATTTCACATAAATTCACAAAACTCATAAAATCATGAATTTTTCCATGTAACGCATGCACATGTATTTAAAATTAATTCTAACTTGATTTCTAGCATAAATCATGATAATATGAAAATCTTATAAATTAACACATAACAATAACCACCATATTCTAGAGACATATATCCTTACTAAATGCTATATTGGTCTCCAAGAAAACGTACTTCAAATAATCTCCTTCCCTCCATTTATCGCCTAAAATGAAAAATATAAGAATTATATAAAAGAATTTTGATAAGCGTTAGAATAGAAGAGAAAAACTAAAGGGAGGGAAATAAACCCTCTAGGTTCAAAAATGGAGGCTTGAAAATAAGGTTGATCGAACATTCACCGATCTATGAGTTTGGCTCTTTTTTATTAGAAAAAAACACCAAAGAATTATGGTTTAAGAATTCAGAAGTAATAAGATGAAAGAAAATGGAGAGAAGAACAGGACAAGGGATTATCCATTAGGTAAAGACCCAATAACAAACACAACCAGGAACAAGAAGAAAAAAGAGAGTAAAGTTGAAGTGCAAGAAATTTGGCTAAGTGTAGAACGTTCAATAAAAGGCTACACTCCTTTATGATTGTCAAAAATGGGCAAGAGAGGGGGAGAGAAGTTAACTGAGAGGTTTCTTATAAGCAATAGTTGTATGAGAAAGTGTAAAAGAGCTGGTGGAAGGGGAATATGATTAGATTTTTGGTTGAATAAGTAGTGGTAATATGGGGTATAATCATGAGGTGTAAGAAGGTCTAAATTTTGTAGCCTTCATGCCCAATAAATTCAACAGTGATTAAAAAAATAGTCTAGGTGAGGTAGCAAGTCTAATAAATAGTTAAAATGGGAAAAATAATCAAATAAATTTCCAAAATCATGAAAAATTAGGAAAATGTGAGTGTTTAATTTAGGAACCCAATTATATAAAAATATTGGACATATTTATTGTTTTGAGGTAAAAAAATATTTAAGAATATCAACAGTAGTGAAAACAACTCAACTCTAGTTGACCAGAAGAGGCTAGTCATAAACTGCATGAGGCTTGGGCGATAGGATTTGGAGCGTTGCTAGTCAGTCGACTAAAGGTAAGGCCTTATCAACCACCGATCATGTAAAATGAAAACTCATATTTTGAAAAGTAGAAATATACAATGAGGGGTTGAGAGGTATACGTAAGATGTTAAAACAAAGTTTAAGGATTAAAGAAGGGTTTGGGAGACCAATAACTTAGGAAGTAGAGTTCAATTTTTTTTGGATATTATAAGTGTAGCGAGGTAAAAGAGAATTGTGTTGCTAACATTTGGAATCAGACCCATTGAACTTCAGTGGTTTCTTACCAACACCCAAATTATTTGTAGGATTTGCAATAATATTTGCAGATAAAGTCATTTTTGGTATGAAAGTAGAAGTTTGGAAAATGAGAATAGAGTAAAAGAATATGAGGTATAACATTTTATCAAATAAATACCAACTTCTATACTATAAAAAAAGATAAAGTGAAAATTGTTCTTAAGATTGATGGAAGTATATATAAATATAGTATAGAGATTATTAGGTATTTAAATAAATAAGTAGATATCATATTATTAACAAATAATCATTATTATTATAAAAAAATTAATAATAAAGTGCTCCTTATTAATAAGAATAATAACAAATGCCAAAATAGAAGATCCGTTAATTTTATTCAACCCTCATGAATTTAAGTTGTGTCATTAAGGCAATTTTTATTCCTTATACATTGTTCAAGGTTATGAACAAATGTCTATAGGGATATAATGGACTTTTGTCCTTATTATATGTAGTACCCCAAATATAATAAGACTTAAACCAAGTAAACTTATACTTATTGCTCAATAAAATATATTAGAATAGAATGGTAGAGAGAGATTAGATAATCAGAAGAAAATTTTAAATTCCTAAAGTTCTAAATACAAATTTTTGGAGACTTTACGGGGCTATTTATAGGTGCACCTATGGCCACTATTATTGACCCAAATTCAAAAACCAAAGCAAATATCAAATTTATCTAAAAACTATATATGTATATTGGTGCATTAATTTTACTTTTTATTGATACTTAAGTAATGCCAACTATAAACAATATCCAACAAAATAAAATTATGGCACAAATAATAATAAACTTATTATTATCATCACCATTATTGTTATTATTATAGGAATAATATTTTATACTTATTTCGTGCCATAATTTTATTTCATTTAGTATTGTTTTTACCTTATATTAATTAGTTATCAATAAAAAAATGTACACTAATATACATATTTTTAGATAAATTTGAATTTTTATTTGGTTTTTGAATTTCACTTATGACTATTCTAACATTGATGCTAGGAAAAAAATTTGTGTCCTATAACCTTATAGTTTAATGACACATCAGTTCATACTTAATTGAAAAATAAGGCAAATTTGAAGCATGATGCTTGTCAGAGAAATGAAATTGGTGTGCAACACGTGTGATAAATAAAAATTACATCCATTTATTTCAAACCAAAAGAAATTGCTACATGTTGTTGTTCCTGCTTCTGCTGTTGTTGTTGTTGTTAATTTTACTATTTTCTCTATCACCCACTCAAGCCTTCATGTACAAGAGGATTTTCAGCACATTAAATGAACACATCATGCCCACAAGTGCTTCTATTAAAGTCTAAGTCCATTATTCAAGTATTATTTATATCAAATAATAACACTTAACTATTCACTTTAACTTAACTAATATTTAATTAACTTAAACTTAACTATTTAGTAAAATACTAATTATAATTCTTCAAACAATTAACTCATTCATATTGCAATTTACATCAAGAAAAATATCTCATGCTAAGAATTATTCAATTTGATATATATATATATAAATATAAATAAAATACACGTACTTTATATTCCAAAAAAGTAAGATGATAGATGGATGGATTTTTCCCCATTTTTACTACATCAATTCTACATTATATTATATACCTGGTAAAAAAATATTCATAATCTTATCATTTCATAGAAAAAATATATATAATAAGCATGCACTTATGTAGTTTAATGATGCTACACATATTTTGGATGAGATAATATACTAAGATATGAGAACTACGGCATCACTTGGAAAAAAAATTGTCGAAATGAGGATAAACTTATAATTATGTAAATATGAGTTGGACACATGTTATGCAATACCTTTATGCTATGACCAATTGTATAGTGACTCATTATGATGCGGGTTGGAAGCACACAAAAAAGATTAATTTACACAAGCCACACAACAATTTAATTAAAATAAGAAGAAGAACAAGATAAGTTAGAAGATTAGGGTTTCAGTTGGGGTATTATGGTTTCATAATTTTTATGAGGTTTTGGAGGCTTGATTGGTTTGGGGTTTTAATGGTGGAATAATGAATAATTATTATGGTAATTATGGAAGGTTATTTAGTGGTTAATTAGATATTTTTTGATGGGGAAATTGTTGGTAAAGAAGAGGGTGTTGGGGTTTTGATAGAAAAAATGAATTGGGGGGGGGGTTTGAATGCATGGATCACTATGGACGATTATGGGAATAATTTGGATGGTGATCAATGTAAAAATATGGGGGTTGAACATGGCTATAAAAACGTGGTTTAATGACAAAAATTAAGGTGACAAGAAATGTGGTTATGGATGGGGGTTAGAATTAGGGTTTCAAGAGGTTAAAGAAGAATATGTGTGTCTATTTGGACAAATTGGTTATTGATTGTATGGGATGTGAATGTGATCGATTAAACTCAAAATAAATGACTCGAATCACACAGAAATTCAGTAGATAATTTTCGTTTGTGAATCATTAAAATATTAAGAAGAACAAGATAAGTTAGAAGGTTAGGGTTTCAGTTGGGGTGTTATGGTTTCACAATTTTTATGAGATTTTGGAGGCTTGATTGGTTTGGGGTTTTAATGGTGGAATAAGTAATAATTATTATGGTAATTATGGAATTTTATTTAGTGGTTAATTAGATAATTTTTGATGTGGAAATTGTTGGTAAAGAAGAAGGTGTTGGGGTTTTGATAGAAAAAATGAATTGGGGGGGGGGGTTGAATGCATGGATCACTATGGACGATTATGGGAATAATTTGGATGGTGATCAATGTCAAAATACGGGGGTTGAATATGGCTGGAAAAACGTGGTTTAATGACAAAAATTAAGGTGACAAGAAATGTGGTTATGGATGGGGGTTAGAATTAGGGTTTCAAGAGGTTGAAGATGAATATGTGTGTCTATTTGGACAAATTGGTTATTGATTGTATGGAATTTGAATGTGATCGATTAAACTCAAAATAAATGACTCAAATCACACAGAAATTCAGTAGATAATTTTGATTTGTGAATCATATATAAATGACAAATTAAGAACAAACTCACATAGAAAATCCTTTAAAGAATCAAACTTGGATCTTGAAATTGCATATCATCATCAATATTTTTCATGGATTAATTTTCAATTCATGACTTGAACCTCATCAAATATTATTCTCCATAAAAAAAAAGATAAGATAAAACTAAAAGATAAAATCCATACAAAAATCTAGACTAAAATTGGTACACTAAAAAACGTAAAAGATAGAACTCTAGCCAACAAGATCTAACTAAATCTTCTAACTAATAACTTATATGTATATTATATTAATGATGGCTGGTTATATTCCTCATGGGAATCCTTTTCCATGTGTCATGTGTATGGTTTAATAAAATCTAGCTTAATAACCATTAAGTCCCTCCTTGGTCCATAATAAGCAAGTAAGCACCTTATTAGACTCAAGCATGCTAGCTTGACTCAAATCTTCCACCAAGGTTAAACTAACGAGGTCTAACGTAAAATAAATCAATCCATGGTTTGTAGAATTTGTAGGACATGTCCTCAAGTTACATCATGCAAATCACTAATATCATTATGACATTGGTAGTTTTTATTAAAATTTGAAACATCTTTTGCTAAGTTTATCAGAATATATATATATATATATATATATATATATGTTCTACAATTTTTTTTCATGCAAATAAACATCCACATTGATATAATTTTAATTTAAAAAATAATCTGTATATATATTTTTCTATTATTGTACTTATCTTTCATCACTCAAGTACCACAAATTTTTACTACAAACTATACTTATGCTTCACCATATATATCTAAGTACATTTCAACAGGGTTGCCTAAGGCCAAGTGCAATTGGAGTGGCTAAATAGGTCCCCATCTTCTAAAGGGCCCCTATTGGTGTTACATTAAGTTAATATTTGTGTTGTTAATGTACAATGATATGCTTGTTTGATCATCTTTGTGATGTGTTTACTAGTGTGAGGTGTACATTAAGTATATGATTGGCATCGATATTAAGTTTTAACTTTGGAGAATTGGAGGGTTACATAGTTGTTACATTAAAAATTTCCAATTTTTTCTTTCTATGTTTTATATTTTCCTTCAAATATCAAATAAAGTTATTCTTAATATTTATTATATAATTTTACCATTGAGTAATAAAATGTTCCATTAGAACTTTCTTACATTTTCTAAAACAAGAAGCCTATGGTATGTACTATAGTTGTTTTTACTATATTTTATATTTAAATAATTAATTTGTATAATTTTATGGGCCTAATTTTTAATTTTTGTACAGACCCCCCAAATTTATTAAGATAACCCTTTCTTTTACTAGTGTTAAACGTATTTTTTATCATTATTTGCCTAGAATATTTCAACAGTTATCTAAGTCTTATGTGTATCATTCACTATAGCTAAACATACATTTTACCACGTATCTAACTATCTTTCATTATATCTTTAAAAAATACTACTATTTTCCCCAAAAAACTCAATATTGATCTTAATATATATTAGCAGCCCTTTGCAAATTATTTATTAAAATTGCACATATATTTTACTACACATTAAAGTATTTTTCAACATTATTGTACATATTTTTCACTATTATTTTTGTCTATTTTTTAACATTCAACTAAGCATATTACCAATTCTCTGTGTATTTTTCACCACAATTACACATTTATTCACCATGCATCTATGTATATTCAACTAAACATATTTTTCATCGTGATTTTTCTATACAAAAATCAATATTGATATAAATATATATCAGTAATCAAGTACACATATTTTACTACAACTACACTTATATTTCACCATATATATAAAACTCATTCGCTATCATTTTCCTACATTCCTAAAGATACATACAAGAAAAGAAAGAAAAGGTCCATATACTTCTTTATACAACAATTGAGAACATAGGACTTTAAAAGAAGGAATATATTGATAACATGTTATCTTGAAGCCTCCTTTCGACATATTTGATGAAAATTTTTACAACATATGCAAAATATATAGATCATTAATTATATAGGAAAAATACATATGCAAATAGTTGATTTTTTTTGTTTTAAATATTTCCTTTTCGCAGGCTATCAAAAAAATTAAGCTACCGTGGTTCCTTCCTTGGTCTAGTGGAAAGGGAGTTGACTCTTTTCCACAAAGTCTTAGGTCTGAATTACATCACCCACGATGCTTATATGAGGTGTGAAAGGATATGTGATCTTCTTGAAGTAAAATGACTATAGTAATCTAGGCATCTACAATATGAGAGTTTGATTTCTGCGAGTGATTAAAGTCACTTGTTGAGAGGTCAATTATTTGTGGGCACCCGCGGTTGCAAATACATTTTCTTTGCACTCTTGAGGAACATGTCATAATTTACCTCCATCGTATTGGTCTAGGAAAGAATTGATGGCAACCCTTAAGATAAGCATATTTCATTTTGAGGAAAAAAATTAAGCTACCCAAAAAAACCCTAACCGCGATCAATTTAATCGATGTTCATTGATACGATAATTAAGTTTAATAATGTCATAGTTTATGAAGATGAGAGACCCGAAAAATAAGGCTAGTGATGCTTTATTTGAGGTAAAAAAAAAAGAAGAAAAAATCAAGGGATATTGAATCTAATTTTAAAATGTGCGGGTTGTGCTATTTGTTCATGCTCTATACTTCACATCATTTTTGTAAAAGTATTTGTCAAAAATTCATATTATTATCGGCAAGCTCAAAAGATTATTCAACTTACAATGCTAATTTTCTAATTATTTTATATAAATGTAGTGAAGAGATAAATAAAATCATTCATCTACCATCTACTTCTATCACTCTATTTTAAGGAGAGCAAACCATTTCTTAATATTTACTTTTATTTAAACAGTTTATCCTTTTCTTTATGTTTACCTTTTTTTCATGATCATTAATAATAGTTAGGTCCACAATTAGTGCATTTTTCTATGTTTTGATGTTTTAATTTTTAGATCCACACTTGCTTCCATATATATATATATATATATGTTACACACGGTATTCTATAATCTACATTATTATCAAAATTCAATAAATTATTGAAAAGATACATGCTAATAGATATTATTTTACTTTTTGTACGAATGTTAGATTATTTAATTTAAAAATGTTACCAAAAAGGTTACCAAAGTGGTTAACGTTACATCTCTCACTCGTATTCCAAAGAAAGAGAATGCTATCAAAGTGGTAGATTATAGACCAATAGCTTGCTGTAGTGTCCAGTATAAGATCATCTTAAAAATTCTAACTAATATGCTCAAGCCTACAATGACATATTTGATTGATCAGTCTCAAGCTGGTTTTGTTAGTGGAAGGAAGATTGGTGACAATGTCCTCTTAGCAGCCAAGTTAGTAAAGAAGTATACTCAAAATCACATCTCCCATAAGTGTATGATCAAACTAGATATTAAGAAAGCATATGATATAGTTAATTGGGAATTCTTATGACAAACATTGCATGCTCTTGGGTTTCATCTCCAATCTGTTCAAATGATCCTTACTTTTGTAGAATCAGTCTTTTTCTCTTGTTGCTTAATGGAGAGATCACCTTACCATTCAAAGGAAGAAAAGGCCTAATACAGGGTGATCTACTCTCCCCCTCTCCTTTTATCCTAGTTACATAATACTTAACTAGACAGCTTAAATGCCTTTAGACAGATCATACTTTCAAAGGTCATACTAGATGCGAAAAGATGAAGATCATCGACTTGTCCTTTGCTAATGATATGCTCATATTCCGTAGGGGTGATTTAAGATCTATCCAACAAATTACAATAGTCATCAAGGATTTTGCCAATAGGTATGGTCTAAACATAAATACGCAAAAATGTTCTATATATTTTGGAGGTGTAGATAGATAGCTCAAGTCTCACATATTTCCAATGCTCAATTTTTAGGAAGGGACCTTCCCTTATACTTACCTGGGGGTTCCCCTTTCTACTACTCATTTAACCTATGCTCAAGTGCAAGATTCAGTTGCAAAAATAACCAAGAGAATCCAATCCTAACATACTTAGTTTTGTCATATGATGGAAGTGCATAATTAAATAAAAGTAATCTCTAGTATGCAACTATGTTGGAGTCAAATGTTTATCCTCCCCCAGAAATTAATTCACCAAATTAAAAGCCTTTGTAGGAGGTTCCTATGGGTAGGGAAGGCAGATAATTCAAGAAAAGCAGTGGTAGCTTGGAGGATTATGTGTCTACCAAAACAAGAAAGAGGATTAAGCTTGCTAGACATACTGACCTGGAACAAAGCTGCAATGGGAAAGCTTCTTTAGGATATATGGAAAAAGAATGACACCTTGTGGGTTAAATGGGTGCATACCATTTACTTGTAAGGACTGCTTTGTGGACATACAACAGGCTTAAGAGATGCTCATGGCACCTGAGTCAAATTCTCCAACTTAGGCCTTTATTTGTTAACATTTTCCATAATGCCTTAACTCAGCACCATCACATCTCAGACAATCAATACAATATTTACAAGATTTATAAGGAGTTAAGACACAAAGCAAACAAAATTTGGTGCTTATTCCTAGTTTGGTGCAACATTGCTGCACCTAAACACAAATTCCTCATGTGGCTTGCTATCTAGGGTAGATTATTCACAAAAAATAGAATGCACCAGATGGGGATCAACATAGATACAGTTTGTATACTTTGCTCTAACGGAGATGAAAACCATGCACACATATTTTTTGAATGCCCTTACAGCAAGGAAATATGGAGCAAGATCAGGAGAGCATTTGATAGAAGGGATCCAGTTACAACTTGGAAAAAAAGAAATGAATATTCTTGCAAAGAAGACTAGACAACCTAAGGAGAAGAAGAATTTACTAAATTCTTACTATGTTACTTACATTGCAGACTTGCAGTTGTATGGTGTGAATGAAATGATAGAATATTCAAGAACAATGCGAGGTCCACCTTTTTATTATTGAAGGACCTCGCATTGTTCTTGAATAACTTTTTGAAATCGTTTCTTAAAATGCAACTCTTTTGTTTTTTTTGGCGATATAATTACTAAGAACCCAGCATTATTTGTAAATTAGAATACATATCCCTTTCACATCATAAAATAAGTGATGTCTGCACTTATTTTTTTTTCAATAATATGAACCATAAACTCATCAAGGATGATAATGGACCTGATATCTCCTGGATTTTATTTCAATTCGATAAAAAAAAATCTATGTCCATATCTTTATTTAAATTCAACGGATATTTTTGTTTCTCATTTGTATCTATATTTATATTGTTTTATCCATATTCGCTTATATATCTATCAGGTAAAATTTATTAGATTTAAAATTAAAACTGTCTAATATTATAATTAGATACTTAGATTATTAGATTTTAATTATATTTTCACTTTTAGTCTTAGATATCAAAGGTTATATAAATAAAGGATATACACCTAAATTTATATTGGATAAATAGATATGGATAAAGATATAGATAGAAAAATAGATTCAAATTTTAGAATCTTCTTCCGTATCCATTCCATTTACATATATATTAGATAAAAATTGTCATCTTGTGATCTCTCCTTAAAATTTTCATTGGTTAAGTAACTAATCTAACTCTAATTATTGATAATACTCTGAAATTAATTTCCGATTAAGTAGGTATGCCATCATCATTCTTTGTTGTGTATTATCACCCTTTCCTCTACTAATATACTTTGTTCTAGTAGAAAGGACTTCGTCTTTTTTTTCGATTAAGTAGGTATCCCATAGTTGCATTGTACTGCCCCTGGCATATAGCTTAGGTGTAAAATAATACGCAGATCTCTTAAGATGAAATGATTCCAATAATTTAGACGGCTGTAGTGTAGGAGTATAATTTCTATCGATAATTAAAGTTATTAATGGAGGATCAACTCTTTATAGACACATGAGTTATAAATATATATATTTTGAATTTCTAAAATGCATGTCATAATTTATTTTTATCTGTTAGTCATGCCTAAAACAATCATATTAATTTTTTTAATATAGTACCGTATAAAAATTTTTGGCAGGTCCCCTAATAAACGTTTAAGAATCTTTAAAACATGAATCGCTTGCTTTCTTCTTATTGCCCTTCCGTCGATTGCTCTTTATATTCCCGACATTGCGATGCGCGTGCAACGATACTGCAGAGGAAGGAAGCCGTCTTTATTCATTCCTTGCCCACTCGCTTGCTTATAAATATAAAACTACGGATTGGTGACCCAAAATTTAATTGATTTCATGAATATTTCTAAAACTGGATTTTGTCATTTAGGTCCGCATCATCGGTGAAAGTCTACGCAGCGACTAGTCATACAACGTGCTGTCCCTGGACCTTATCAGAAATTGTTGGTCATGTCAGATTTATGCTTCATAGCGTAAATTATCTACTACTCCAGTGATATTTTGGGTTTTTGTCAACCTAAATTTCGGAATTGATTGTTCAACCAACGTGTCACAGCGTGTACATGGATGTCAAGTTCGTACAAAACTTATTTTTATTGAATTTTCTTCCTTCTCCAATGGGTTTAGTTTTGTGGGAATATATATATACACACACATATATATTGATAAATGTCCTACCGGAAGTCATATAGATTAATCTAGCGAAAAACTAATTAAAGAAGATAAGTGTGGATACAAAATAAGAGTTCACACATAAACTCGCTTGATAGAATTGAAGTTGCAAATGGCGGAAGGGGCATGGTCTTTATCTAGAAAAAAGTCTTCTCATGAAAGAACCCGTCATAAAATAGTAGAAGGGAGGTACTCAAGACATGAAGAGAATTGTCAAAGTCCCGTATGATGATCATGGGAACTGCAACGAAATTAATTAGAAAACAATGTGAAAGAGAAGGGCATTGTAAGGTGACCACAGGCACAAAGGATTTCACATTTGCATTAATCAAATGGGTGTATTAAGGCTCCAATTGGTGGGGTAGAAAATTCACACGGAGCCGAAGCATGCAATATAGCTAGTAAGATAGGCATGGTGAGCTTTTCCTCCTATTTGTCCTTTTCTTTGCTTAAGATAAGTCACTCTTATGTTATTTTGGTGGTGAAGGAGCATGTTGTGTGCAAGCATGTGTGTAAATGGATAGCTGTGAGCATGTTATGGTAAAGTGTGTGGAGTTTTAGGAGTTTCCAAGTTTTATGATGATTTAGTATGTGAGCATGATTTATGTTGATGAATACATTTCCAAGCATGATTAGATAATAGGTGTGATGGAATATTGATTCAGAGATATTGAGCTGTATGAGAAATGTTGGGGTTGTATTTTGAAATGTTTGGGAAGTATTATGTTGATCTTTCAAATTGATTTTAGAGCATCAAGTCCTTTGGTCGATCAATATGCATCATCAGTTAATGTGCCCCCAATTGCCCCATTGACCGACATTCACCTTTTGGTTGATTGATAAGCTCAATTTTTTTTAGTGTTGATGCATATTATCCTAGTATGTGTTTTGTTATTTGGTTGACATACAGAAGCTCATGGCATATTAATTGATATGCCTCACTAGATAACTGTCTACCTAATTTCCCCCTATATCCTTATTATCCAAACTTGATTGTATTCCTTAATTTTGTTTTGAGACTTGCTTGGACATGTTGACAACTTCATTTCGATTGTTTGACGTAATTGGCCATAATTTTCCTTAATTCTAAGTATTGTCCTAAACATTAACTTTAAAATAAAATAGAAGAATAATTAGAAATAAATAGCGGACTTTGATTTTATGGGTTGTTGTTGGACATTCTAAATTTCCCTGTGGGTATAACTTGGGTTAATTAATGATTTGAGTTCATATGGGTGGATTCATTATGGTTTTGTCCTTCTTGGCATGAAACAGATGAATAATGAGGATTTCACCCCTAAATACCCTTGATGGGGCATGTTGGTTTGGTGTGATTTGTGGGTCTTGTATGGCATATGATTTGGTAAATAAGACAATAATCATTTAAGGAGAAAGATTAAGGAGTATTAAATGGATTTAGATTATCCGATCATTAATTAAATAATGAGGATTAGTTTGCATTCTCATTATTATTTTCCTTCAAGTGGGATAAGAGATGATCTCGAGTACCATTCCTACTCTAGACACTGATACTGTGCTAGACAGTATTGGTACTAAAGGGTATGATAACCTAAACGTTATTTGGTTTCAATTAGACTTTATGTCCATCGGTAATTTATTGGCTTTAATCAAACTCATGTCCATTGGTTATTGGTTAAAATTCCATTGGTATTTTGCGATCATGGAAGATAATCCAGCCTATTGCTCAAAGATAATTGATTATATAATATTGTAGTCAACATCTTGTGAATAATTAAGTGGAATGGATCTTATAGTTATCATAAGTGGTATACATTCTCAATATAATATCTTGCACACACCCATGTTGTCATCTATGATTAGTGAGTCTTGTGATAAACATAATAAAACATGATTCCCTAATCCTTATGTGAAACATGATTTTCTATGATTCCATGTGTACAATTGAGCATGATGTTATCTGCCATTAGATGCATGTATACAAATGTCATGTTAGTAAGCATGTGATTTTGGGTATTTTATTGTACAGGCATATTAATGTGTGTATAGTATGACATGTATTCTTATCATGACCCTACGTGCAATTTGAACTTCTACAATAAGATAATTAAGCTTACTCAGTACATAAGTATTGACGTATCCATTTAACTAGTCACATGTTCAATCCCACAAGAAGAGTACCTTATGCAAGTTGGTGAGGATAGGTAGTAGATGGTTATTTGAGGTTCCTTAGTGAGTAATAATTTGTAGTAGTTACCTATCTTCATATTTCCTTTTCCTTTGGGCATGATATGGCATTAGTTTGTAAGCTCTAACTCTTTTTACATTTTATTCTATTTATCTTACGCGCTCTAACTTTTATCTTGTGTGTAGTGTTTTGGATGCCTAGCCTTGTGTCTAGAAAGTTGATAGAGCGTCTATATTATATTAGATACAACGATAACACCCCATTTTTAATACGTTTTTTTGTGTGTTATTATTCCATGAACATTTTAAAAATTAAATTTTTTTGGTAATAAATAGGGATGCTACATTGAGGATTAAGGAAGGGATTAAGAGATTGATCTCTCAAAAATTATGGTTAGAAAAATTTGGTGTAATACAATAACATCCTAGTAGAGTAAATTATTAATAGGAGAAGTAAATTTCAATGTTTTTCTTAAAGTTTGTAAAATTTAATAATTTTTTTTAGTAAGATACAAAACCACAAATATATATTTTAAACTTGAATTTAAATGAGTAGTTGCAAATCATACTTTATATTGGAAAGCAACTTGTGAAATCCCTCATAATTAGGATTAAGTAGCCTAAACCACATTTATTCTAGGAACTTATATATATTTGAAAATTTATATATTTAGGTTTCTAAATTAATTTCTCTTGGAATCCGTCAGAGTTAGGCTTAAGTAGCTAAAACCACCTTTAAAGAGCTAGCTTTAATGCGCTAAATTTAGAAGCATTTGTGCACGTGCTCAACCTACTAGAATGGAGTTGCAACAACTTCAAATGAAATTAGATGATAAATCATGTGACTCAAAACTCATCTCTAAATAACTCTTTTGCATGAAGACATTACAAATCTTTCCTATTGTAAGGATAAATTATGTCATAAAAAATATGGAGTAACGTGGCTTAATGTGAGGACATAAATGCATGGTGTTTCTATGTGGTGGTTAAAGAAAGACATTATTCTAATAGGATCTTCACTTTTAAAGATGAGTTTGGGGTTGTCCAAGAGAGTTAATTGGATATCTTCCATGCATTTTCTCACTTTTATCAGAAAGTACAAGTTACACACTCACTTGTTAATAGAGTATTTTCTAAGGAGATAATGGATAAAGGGCCCAAACTATCTAATTAGGCAAGTTAGGTAATAATTGCTCCTTTTTTATAAGGAGGACATGAGGAAAACTTTATTTTGTACGAGTAACCACAAGTTTCCAAGGCGAGATGGATACAATCAATAATTCTTCAAAGCCACATAGAAGGTCAATGGTGAAGGTGATTGGCTGGAAAATAAGGAGTTATTCCTTACAGGTAGCTTATCTCCTGCATTAAATGCCATCTCACTAAACCTTATCCCTAAAGTTGAGAGTACTAAATCAACAAGTGTTTATAGGGCCATGTATTATTGCAATAATCTTTAAAAGCTTCTATCTAAAGTCCTTACTAAAAGATTAATAACCCTACCTCCCTTAAATAGTAGGCCAAGTGTAATATGCTTTTGTGAAGGGTAACCATATTGGAGATAATATTTTAATGGCAACATAGCTAGTCAAGGGGTATAATAGTAAGTATATATCTCCTATATGCATGCAAAATTGGATATGAAGAAATCTTATGAGTCTTTTAATTAATAATTCTTAGAAACGATGGTGTTGGCTCCAAACTTTCCCATGTTTTTTGTTAGGTTTATTATGGATTGTATTAATTTTGTAAGCTATTCCTTTGTGCTTAATAATATCCGTCACCTTACTTTCAAGACACAAAGGGGCCTCAAGTAGGGATACTTCATTTCACCTTATTTGTTTGTGATAATAATGGAATACTTGAATAGGTTGTTGAGTATGGCTTGGAATAGTCCCATGTTTAAGGGTCGTCCCAAATGTAAAAGAATCATACTAATATCTCTACTACTTGTGGATGATTTTTTGTTTTTCTATCTAGGAGACAAGCTCAATCCAATAACTCACTGAGACATTAGAAATTTTTTTTGGGGGGTTTTGGTCTTCAACTAATGCAACAAATATCACAATATTTCATGGTGGAAGTGTGATAGATAAGACCAAACAACATGTTTCTCATATCTTTTATATACCTGAAGGTACCGTCCTAGTTAGATATTTGGGGCTGTCACTCATATGTAAAACATTGAAGCTTGCTAAATATCAACACCTAACTGATAGTTTGACCTCTAGACTGACTTTATGGCATAGTAAATTGATGAGTAATGCTAGTGGAAACCAATTAGTGAAATCTAACCTCTTTGGAATTCAAGCCTACCAACACCTCGTGTACTTATTGCCAAAGTTAGTTTATCATGCAATCAACATAATGTATCAAGCCTTCTTATGGTATGTCTCCCACTTGTACTTATTGCCAAAGTTAGTTTATCATGCAATCAACATAATGTATCAAGCCTTCTTATGGTATGTCTCCCACTTTCACTCTTAGAAAAGCCTACTAGCTTGAAAAAATGTGTGCAAACCTACACAAGGGGGTTTAACTCTAGCTACACATGCAATGATAACATAAATATAATATCTCGTTAAATGCTAGCAAAACCATAAACATGCATACGTTACTGTTTATAAATTTATACATGCATTTTATAACATTTACATAATATAAAACCTTAGCATGATTCTACATCTAAATAGCTATCATGCTAGAACATAAATTATACTATCTTATGAGTGATTAGATTTACCTAAATCCAAGCTACATAAAAGCATAAAATATCATCTTCTCCACAATAAATCAAGGATTTTCTAAGAAAACAACACCCAACAACACTTATATTAGAATCTAATACAACACAATAATAACCTAAATTAACCAAAAGAAACTTGGGAAAAAGGTTATAAAATAACCGGGATAAAGGAAGCTACATGAGGCAACAACAGAGTAAGGGCATAATGGTACAAAGGCATGCAAGGTAAGAGGAGAGCAATGACACTTGTTCCTGTTGCCAAAGTGGGGAGATTGATGATTGTCGGCACTGCTAGGGGGTAGTTTGTTTCATGCCACAACAAAGAGGGGAAGAGTGGTGGTGGTTCACAAAACAACAAAGGAGAGAAATGGTGGTGGGGTAACAAGCACAATTATGCATGAGGAGAAGACTGAAGGCACGATATTACATGCAATTCATGCAAAGGTTGAGAGCATGGGACACACATGGATAGGATATGCAAGGTGTGCATGGGCATATAAGGAAAAAATGAGAGAAGATCATGAGTTGTGCACAGGGTGAAATTACATGCGAGGAAACAAACGCAAAGAGAACACATATATTATGAGAGGGTCATGCGTGTGTCATGCAAGGGCACATGATCAAGCGGATCAACAAAAATCGAAGCAAAGCATGATGGGGGAAAGAAAAGGTTTGGTGATGGTTGGGCAAAAAGAAAAGACACTAATGGGGAGGTAGTGCTCGTGGTTCACTAGAAAAATGGTGGTTGTTGGTGGTGAGTTGTTACAGTGATGGTTGATGGTGCAACGAGAACCAAAGAAGAAGAAATAAGATGGTTGGTTGGGCTAAATCAAAACATCAAAGCAAGAGGATAGAGAGGCTTATATGGGTGATGGCGTGCGATGGACAAGCAGATAAAGTTAAGGAGAACACGAGGTAGAGGCATGGGTGAGCAAGGGAAGATGGAGTGAAGGAGAAATATATGCTAGAGAAGGTGGGATATGGATCATACTATACATAATAAGGTAAGGATACTATTAAGATTAGGTGAAGCAAAAAAGGAAACAAAAAAACATCTGGTTAACATAATTTGGTTTTCTTGGTAAAATAAATATAGGTTAGGGTTCCGGCTAGGGTTAAAAATGATAACCCACATTATATCCAAATTTTAACCTAATATTATATATATATACATACATACATATATATATATATATATATATATATATATATATAAATATATATATATATATATATATATATATATATAATATTCCATAATAATATACATAAAATTAATTTATTTAATACCAAAAATCTTAAAATAATTATTATAACTAATTACATATAATTACTAGTTTATAATTATGGTTTCTACAAATGAGATATTACAAATAGTGTTGAAAAGTGATAGTTATAATTTTTGCATGATTTTCTTAAGGTTTATAGAAGCATTTATGTTTCAATTATGGTTGAATTGAGTTAATTTAGTTTGTATTATTACTCTTGGGTTGAATTCCTTGAAGATTATAATAGAGCAAGCAAGAACAGTGGTAGAGAGCTATTTTGGAATGAAGAAGGAGGAACAAGGAGTGCCGATTAGCTAAATTAGGATGACACAATAACAGGGTGACATGATCAAGCCATGTTGTTCCATGATGACACAGGGTGCTCGTGTTAACTAACATGCCTATTTTGACCTGCCACATAGGAAAAAAATATATTAACACCTATGCTGAAAATAATGTTTTTAGACGATACATAGGAGAGGGTTTGAAAGTATCTTTTAATTTTTGATTTTAGGGATTATCCACCATACCCTCTCTCTCTCTCTCTCTTCTTTGAAAAATGCATACTCTCTTTTTCTCTATTTCTTTTTGTAGAGTGTTGGCTTTTAGTGGAAAAAGTGGATGCTTATATGGATTATTGACGTTCAATAGTGTTTAGGTATTGATTTACTTTATGTTTTCTTATGAATTTCTATTTACTTTCTGATTTTTATGTTATGAACATGCTGAGATAAATTCTTTTGTGCAAGGGTGAAGGGAATATTTTCTTTAGTTCGAATTTGTTGAGTTTTATCACCCTAATTGATTTTTTCATAATCTGTATGTTGTGTTGTTGATTGATTGGCAATATGATGGGATTTCATCCGTATTCCGTCATTTGATGTGAGAAATTTTGGTGAGATCAAGAGATAATCCAATATTTAAACTAGGGGTCAAATTGTTTGTACTCCTCTTTATTCTTTTGGAAGTAATAATATAAAAAAAACTTGTGAAATTCCCTAACCCAGTTTGATTAGGTTTTTAAAAGAGAAGTTATAATATTATGATAACTTTTTGAATTTACTAAATGAGGCATTTTTTTTATCTTATTAGATGGAATTTAAAAAAATATTGGAAAAAAATCCTCAAAAAATCACTTCATTCCTAAAATTCCTATATAAACCCATCCCAAATTATGGGTTTTTTCCGCATAATTATATTGATTACAATAAAAGTATAACATTCAATATTGAGTTTAAACTTAATGATGTTTAGAGGCTTGTACGCATGGTAAGTAATTAGAGAAAAAGCAAACAAAAATATTTCTGTTTAATAATATTGTTCATAATTATTATCTTTTAGGATACTTTAATAATGTTAATAAATGTAAGACCAAATCAATAAAAAAAAATTAACCAAAAAATGTCAAAGAGTTTTTAATGATAGGCATCCACTATAACCAAATAATGCCAACTTTTATTTTTTAGGGTATCATACTAGTCATTTAATATCATTCATTTTATAATAATATAATAATATTTTTAAATATAATTAATTAGGATTATAAATGAGTTAAACATATTAAATCTCATACCGTTTAATAAATAAGCATAAAAATAAGGTTAAAAAAGAAATGAGTTGAACTTGTGAGCTTAGTATTATAAATGGATCGAGCCTTAACTTTTTCGTAATTAAGGTTGAGTCATTTATTAAATAAGTCTAAAACTAAAGCCTAAACTTCACTCATTTAATTAAAAAAGAAATGAAGTTGAACTATTAATGGCCGCAAGAAGCTTAATTCATTCATAGCCCTATAATTAAATAAGACTTTGTTTGTTGACGGACGATTTGAATAATATTATATTTTTTTAATCTCAATGCCAAACAATTTAATATCTTATGTATAAATTCTAATATTATTTCCTTCTCTTTATCCAACAGAAAATTATTTTATTATAAAATTTTTATATAAAAAAATTAAATTATTTTAGGAAAGGCAAATCTTGTTTTTTATTTTTAACTTCACTTTTTTTATAAAAACGTTATACATGCATTAAATATTTTATTATTTTTAATAAAGTTTGCAAGTATAATTTTAAAATTAAATTTATTACTTTTTTAAGAAAAAATTACAAGTTATTAATATGAATTTTTTTTAATACAGAGAGTATTTTTTATGCACAAATATAGAGTTGTCACTGTTGCCGACAGAAATCGATACAACAGCAGCCTAACTAACGATACTTGCCGATATGAATTAGAAATACAACTAAAGACACAGTGAGGGTGGCGAATGGAAGGAAGTGGGAATGAATTGCCGTCATGACCGACACTGATAGGATCAAGGTGGTTAGGCCACTTTCGAGCAATGGCTGCTCCTGAATGAAAAAGGAAGAGAAGTTGTCAATTTCTGTCTTAATACTTCTGCCATTTCAATACGTCGACATACATATATATAGCCATGCAACCATGCAGATTATCGAGAACCTTCTCCTAACAACTTCTAATGACTCAGCAAAACAGAAAAGATCATCCAATATCTTTACTAACCGTCTAGATATTTCTCTAACCTTCTAGAAGACTAAATTATAAATTCGTACAAGGATAGTTATTAAGCAGTGGGTTAGAGTGTGGATCACGGCCTGCGATAGTCTTCTAAGTAGCTGGGTTGCCTTGTTTTCCTCTTGGGCCTGGTGCTTATATTTGTATCATTACCCTCTCCTGCGAAATCAACCTTGTCCTCAAGGTGGAACTCCGGAAAACTGGTGCGAAATTGAGTCAACTCTTCCCAGGTAGCCTCAGATGGAGTAGTATGTTCCCATTGGATTAAGACTTGGGTGATGTTTGCTTTATTTTTTCGTATAGTTCTGGTATTCAAGTGTTTGCATGGACGGAAGAGAGGTCCGCTGTGATCCGTGATGGGAGGAAGTGATGCAACAGGGACTGCTGTTGGATCGGGACACCACTTCAAAAGAGAAACATGAAAAACGGGGTGTATCTTGGCAGTGCTAGGGAGTTCTAATCGGTAGGCGACCGGGCCGACGCGAGAAGTAATTTTGAAGGGCCAAAGTATCGTTTAGCTAGTTTTATGGGAGGATCGTGTATAGACAGAATGCTGGCGATAGGGATGTAGCTTAACAAAGACACAGTCATCTACTTTGAATGTTCTGTCCCGTCGATGCTTGTCTGCTTGATTTTTCATACGAGTTTGTGCCCGCAGAAGATTTTGCTTGATGTTGCGAAGAAGATCTGCATGATCACCCATTTGTTCATCCAGTGTAGCAACGGCGGTAGAACCTTCAATATAAGTTGAAAGGACGGGTGGAGGACGCCCATAGACAGCTTGAAAGGGTGTCATGCCAATGGCGCTATGATGGGAGGTGTTGTACCAATATTCGGCCGACGGGAGTACTGTAGTCCATCTTTTTGGGGAATCGCCTACTACTGCCCGGAGGTAGGTTTCGAGGCATCGGTTGACGACCTCGGTCTGGCCGTCGGTCTGCGGGTGGTAAGCTGAACTCATACAAATAGTGACACCCTGCAATCGACAAAGTTCTTTCCAAAAGAAACTGGTAAATAAAGGATCACGATCACACACAATGGACCGCGGGTAACCATGGAGACGGACCACTTCTTGCAGGAAGTAGTCGGCAAGCTTGGTCGCCGATACGTGCGCAGGTAAAGCACAAAAGTGAGCGTACTTAGAGAGTCTGTCTACTATTACCCAAATGGTTTCCTTACCCGTCGAAGGTGGCAGATGGGTGATAAAGTCCATGGACAAGTCCTCCCAAATTCTTTTAGGGATGGCTAGGGGCTGTAGGAGGCCTTTTGGAGCCATAGTCTCTGATTTAACTTGCAAGCAAACGCCACATGAGGCAACATACTGTTTGACATCGTGTAGTAATTTGGGCCAATAAAAATTTGCTGATAAACGAGCAGTAGTCTTGGCCACGCCCGAATGCCCGCCGATGAGAGAGTTGTGAAATGCATGGATTAGTTGTTGTCGTAGCTTTGGGCAGTTTGGAACAACAATTTTGCCATGGTGAAGGAGGAGTCCCTGGCAGGCGTTGTAGCCGTCGATATCTTCAGCTGAATCCTACAGGTTAGCTAACTTTGTGGAAAGTAAGGGATCCAGTAAGGTTGAGGCGCGGATTTGAGTAAGTAAATTGGTTACCGGAACGGCGAAAGCGACTTGGAGCTCAACGGAGAGATCGTCTGGCCGACGGGACAGAGCATCAGCAGCTCTATTAGATGATCCAAGTCTATAGACAATTTCGAACTCAAAACCCAGCAGCTTAGAGAGCCATTTGTGTTGTTCGGGTGTTTGGATTGTTTGGCTCATCAGTTGGCGGAGGCTTTGGTGGTCAGTGGCTATAGTGAATGGCCGGCCGAGGAGGTACTGGCGCCACTTATGGACAGCGGAGGTGATGGCGTACATTTCGCGGGTATAGGTGGAGGCTGTTTGGAGGCGGGGTGTGAGCCGTTTGCTAAAGAAGGAGATGGGGTGGTGATGTTGGGATAACACTGCTCCGATGGCTGTAGTGGATGCGTCTGTTTCGAGTAAGAATGGGGCAGAGAAATCAGGTAGAGCAAGGATGGGCGCAGTAGTCAAGGCTTGCTTGAGCTGGTCGAAGGATTTTTGGGCTTGTGGGGTCCAATTAAAAACCTTGGAGCATTGTGTTTTTTTTAACAGATCAGTCATTGGGCTTGCAAGGGAGGCGTAGCCCTTGATGAAACGGCGGTAATAACCGGTTAGGCCAAAAAGCCTTTAACATTAGTGACTGAAGTGGGGGTTGGCTAATTGATTATAGCATCAATTTTTTTTTTGTCAACTTCGACTCCATGTGCCGAAATGATGTGGCCGAGGTACTCAACAGTGGTTTGATGAAAAGAACATTTAGTGAGCTTGGCAAATAATTGATGGTGGGATAAGATTTCAAGGACGATTCGTAGGTGGGTTATATGGGCCGTGGATGTGGAATTATAGATAAGGATATCATCGAAAAATACTAGGACAAATTTTCGTAGGTAAGGACGAAATATGTCGTTCATGGTAGCTTGAAATGTGGATGGGGCGTTTGATAGGCCGAAGGGCATGACGAGAAATTCATAATGACCCTCATGTGTCCGGAAGGCTGTTTTAGGTATATCCGGGGGGTGGATTCGGATTTGGAAATATCCGCTCCGGAGGTCTAATTTAGAGAAAACCGTTGACCCATAAAGTTCATCTAGGAGCTCGTCAACAGTGGGTATTGGGAAACGATCTTTGATTGTGATTTGGTTAAGGCCACGGTAATCTACACAAAATCGCCACGTACCGTCTTTTTTTCTCACTAAAAGCACCGGTGAAGAGAATGGGCTAGTAGAAGGTTGGATAATACCTTCTTGGAGCATCTCTTGAATTTGTCGTTCGATCTCTCCTTTTTGGAAATGAGGATAGCGATAAGGCCGTATGTTGACTGGTGGTGTGTTGGGTTGTAGGGTGATGTGGTGGTCTTGAGGTCGACGTGGGGGAAGGGAGTTGGGTTTTTCGAAGATAGGGCTAAATTCCGTGAGCAGGTCCTGTATTGGTGTGGGTAAGGTAGTGATATTTGGGTCTGATGATTAGCGGATTATAGGTTGTATGTGGTAGTACATGGCCTGGGCTTCGGTTTTATGTAATCGCTTGAGCTGGTTAAGGGATATTGGGCTGGGAGTGTTAGTGGGTTGGTGGGCCGAGAGTCGAACGGTGTTCCCTTCGTACTCAAAGGCCATGGTTAATTTTTTATGATCAATCATAACCGGGCCCAACGTTTCCAGCCATTGGATGCCCAGGATGAGGTCTGCCCCTGCGAATCTCAAGACGTACAGATCGACCTTAAATCTGGCAGGATGGATGGCCAAATTAACCCCACATACCCGCCCTTCTGTTTGAAGTCGCTCGCCATTACCCACCGTGACTATGAGGCCTCTTCCGCGATCAACGGGTAAGTGCAGGTAATTTGCGACCCGAGGATGAATGTAATTGTGGGTGCTGCCAAAATCGACCAGCGCAGCCACTGGATGGCCCTCGATGTTAGCTGTGAACCTCAATGTTTGTGGAGAAGAGGAGCCGACCAACACATGTAGAGAAATTTCAGGCCCAGGAATTTCAATTGGTTCGGGATCCTCATCCCCGTCGTCTGATATGTGGTCTTGGTCTTCTATTGCATCATCCCCAGATATTAATAGGAACTGTTGAGCTTTGCATTTGTGACCGGGTTTATATTTTTCATCGCAATTATAGCATAGACCCTGTGCCTTGCGATATCTAAGTTCAGTGGGGGTGAGTGATCGTCCAGGGGTAGAGGTTTGGATATTTTTTTGTGGTGGGGGAATTGGCGGAAGTGCTAGTAAAGGAGGTCGTGGTTATTGTGGGGTGTAGGATTGTGTGTTTTGGATTTTCGGGGCAGGGGGTCGATTGAAGGGGAGCTCGAGAGTCTTGGAGTTGTTCTTCATTAAGTTTAGCTAAGGCTATGGCGTTTAAATATGGTTGTGGGTCTTAGGATGGCATTTCTCGTTGAATCTGGGGCTTAAGTCCGGAAATGAAGCAGTTGAGTATAGCTTCCGGGGTCATATCGAAAACCCGATTACAGAGGTTTTCGAAGACGATTGATACTCAGCGATCCGAATGTCTGTTGGAGTTTGAACAGGGAGGCTTGATGGTTGTGTAAGAAGATGGGCCAAAGCGTTGCTCTATTGCGTGGATCAATGCCGACCAGAAGATAATTGTTTATTCCTGTGCATCCATGAAACCAGGACAGGGCTTTGGCCGACCATATAAAAACTGGAAAAATCAATGCGTTCTTCATGGGTATATTATGGTAAGCGAAGAATCTTTTCCGCCTGGAAGATCCTAGTCCAGGGGATTCGATCCATCGAATTGCTCAACTCACATATGAGATTACGGCCAGATGGTGAGTTGGGGTTTGGTTCTGATAGGGTGGTGTTTTTGTAGCAATAGCAGGCAGGGAAGATGTAGCGTGGTGGGTGTAGGTTGTATTTGTGAATGTGTGGAATTTTGTGAGTTTGGAAGTCGGCGGAGGATTTCTGTAAGGGTAGATTGTATCGCGTCTTGCTTCTGTTTAGGTAGAGATTTCAGCTTGGTGGGCTTCAGCACTTCTTTAAGCTGCTGGAGTTGCTCGTCTATAGATTGTTTCGCGTCTGCATCCGTCCGTCATCACGACTCTCAACAAGAGCACCAAATGATAGGATCAAGGTGGTTAGGCCACTTTCGAGCAATGGCTGCTCCTGAATGAAAAAGGAAGAGAAGTTGTCAATTTCTGTCTTAATACTTCTGCCTTTTCAATACGTCGACATACATATATATAGCCTGCAACATGCAGTTTATCAAGAACCTTTTCCTAACAACTTCTAATGATCAGCAAAACAGAAAAGATCATCCAATATCTTTCTAACGTCTAGATATTTCTCTAACCTTCTAGAAGACTAAATTATAAATTCGTACAAGGATAGTTATCAAGCAGTGGGTTAGAGTGTGGATCACGGCCTGCGATAGTCTTCTAAGTAGCTGGGTTGCCTTGTTTTCCTCTTGGGCCTGGTGCTTATATTTGTATCAGACACTTTGTTGCAGTTACCGCTCTATTATATATATATATATATATATATATATATATATATATATATATAATTATATGATAAAAATCAACTACAGTTATTCAATGTATTTATTTAATTTTATGTAAAAAGGCTGAGTTTTCGAATAACTGACATGTTCGAACTCTGATCTTTATGAAGCCACGTATGGCGGAGGAGATACCGAGCGAGTTACGAGCTCTTGATACGAAGAGCGATGGTGTGCAGATCAGGCCAACAAACATTGGATTCTTCAATTGATCTAAGCTCATTTTGCTATAGTTTTAAGCACGATAATTTGTCATCAATAATTCATTTTGGGAAGTTATCTGATTAAATATTATTCAACAATCGAGGATAATTCTAAGAATTAAAGGTCGGATCGTTTTTATGACCGACCGCTACAAATTCATTTTAAAAATTATAAACATTATTTATAATAAAACAAAAAACCAAACCTTTAAAAACGTCATTCGCTTACGATAAGCAGCGTTGTATAGTAACATAGATGGGGGAAATGGAGACCAAAAAAAATATAAAAATGTGATTTTTTTTTAAATTTAAGAAACAAAAATGACAAGAAAGATAAAAAAAAATATATATATTATATATATTATATGTATGTATTTTTTAAAATAGATTAAATGTACTAAAATTAAGAGAAAAAATATAATTTTTTTAAATTATTACCTATATTAATTAATTTTAATTATTAATAATGATTTTTTAATAAAAAAATAATTAAATAATATTTTTTAATACAAATTATTAATTAAATAATTTAAGTATAAATTTTGATCTTGAAATATTTTTGGAGGAAAAAACTTTTTCGGATCAGGGATGGAACCTGACCGCTATTCCCGTACATCACTGGACACTGGTGATAAGTCGGAGGATTATTCTAAAAAGGATAAAAAAAGGAAGCTTTATTAAATGCGCGGTCAATAGCTCTTGCATTTCCCTTTTCTTTTCTTCTCGCGATCCAAAGTCATAAATACGGGTTAGCTAGATCCGAAAAAACTTCGCATATCACACTGATTGGTGTTTCTAGTATATGATGACGACTCGCCAAATTTCACCTAAAATTTTGCCTCATGTCGGTGAATCCATGTCAGGCAGAGGTAACTTGCAGGAATTTGAAGAAACTGACACAGCTGGCACCGGCAGTAACTTGTTCATGTAATCAAGCACTGTGTGGGCAGGGCGGCAACGCTATCATTCTTGACTCCATAACCTGTTCCTCAATTAATCATAACACACACCCAAAAACACTTAGTATATGTCGAACAACCATGACTAAGTCCAATCATCTGACAGACACATGCTAACCAAGTTACGCTTCCATTTTTTATTCTTTTGTAAAAAAAAAATTTCTCCTTGTTTCGTTAGTTGGAACAAATTAGATGGGACATGCAAATTAAGCACCAGAAACAAACAAGGGTCAGAGTTTAATTTATCTTAAATTTAAGTCAAATCATGTGCGGTTTAGGTTGTTGTGTTTTAGTGGGGGGGGGGGGGGGAGCAACAGACGAGATGAAGCTATTTCAGATTTTATTCTCGAGTCAGATCAAAATTTTCATTTTTAGCCAAGTTCCGAAGTCTTAGTGATTTATGCCACTAATTATGCCGATATGTTTACTATATTGATATTTAAGACTATATATAACGAAGAAACAGCAAAAACGACAACAATAATAAAAAAAAAAAATCCATAACGAGTCCAATGAACTTAAAATGTTACATTCCATCTCTAAAATCATGCACATGATATTAACTATGTGAGTAAATTAATGGGAGTGTTTCTTTTTTAATCCAATGGAAAGAGTGTTAGACTATTTTTTATGAGAAGTTTTATTTCTACCGGTAATTAAAAGTTACTTGTTGAGAAGTTAATTTTTCATGAATACCGTGATCCCAAACATATATTTTTTACACTCGTGAGACAAATATTGTGATTTACTTCCGTCGTGTTGACTAAGGTAGAGTTGACGGCGACGTGTCGTGTTGACTAAGGTAGAGTTGACGGCGACGTCTAAGATAAACGTACCGTTTTTTTTTATGATAAGTAAATAAATAGAGGCTCAAATAACACTGTGTGGATTTTTTTTTTATGTAGAATCTTAGGGATTCATGTTATATATTACATCGCCTTTAGAAGAGAAATTATATATATATATATATAAAGGTTAAAATATATCTATTCTAACTATCAAAAAATTCTTATTTAGAAAAAAAAGTTACCGATTGCAAAATAAAAAATATATAGTATTACCAATACATTATAATATTTACAACATGGAAAAAAATTTTACGCACGTTAAACTTAAATAAACCAGTGTTACTATTACATCTAATATAAAAGACGTATAATTGATACCTAAATTATATCATGCGTAAAACTAAAAAAATAAATCAAACATATCAAAAATAACATAAACAAGATGTATCCGATAATCCTATTTTAAGCCTACGTCCCCATACTACCTCTAACAAGCCATGTCCTTAACAAATCTGTACATAAATATCTGAAACGCATAGTATACTTAGTATATATAGCCCATTAAAATCAATAGCATACATACACAAAAGAACACGCTATATTTATGTTAAAGCGGTGAGGACATACTATATACATGATGAAAATTAAAAAACATGGAGGATCATGTTTGACTCCAAATCATAAAGGATCGTGCTAGCGTAAGGTACAAGCAGAGCATGTTGTATGTATCATAAATTATTGTAGATTATGCTATCGAATTTAGAACACACTATTTACTTTACACTATTCACACTGTTTATATTATTTCTCTCTTCCTATTATTCGTACGAAACTTTTAAAAACACTTAAAACCCTTAGAAAACTAAGATTATGTTACCAAACACGTAGAAATGATAAAATTCAGGCACATGTGAGGTCTATAAGCTATCGTGTTCCCTATTTACATTACCACGTACATATATTACCTGTTTTTTTATTGGATAAATTTTGACGGGTTTCTCCTGAACATATGGTTGTAATCTTTGCTACACAAGCTAAATATCATCCTTAGAATTATTATAGAGTTTATAAATCACTTATAGAATAGAGAAAAAATATATTATTATCGTTTTTAGGTCGTATATATACTATGTTAAACCCCAGAAATTATTTAGAGATTAAACTATTCTTTAATTCCAAACTCAAATTTTCTCTTAAATTAATAATAAAATTCAGATGCATTAGTGATAAACAATACATTACATGCCAACATACCATTTTTGAAAAAAACAAATATACGATTCACATTCAACAAGATTATGCTAAGAATTTTATATATACTATTAGAATCTACTATTCATGCCCGTTCTTTATTCACATAAATTTATTATTTTAAAGGTTAAGGTACACCATTGATCCTAGATATCTAATTAGGGCTTTATATATCAAATTAACCTTAATATGTCATAATTTTATAAATTAATAATAGAATACTATACAAACTCCTAAAATCATGAAATTAAACACTAAACATCCTTAGTCATCAATTAACATGTTATAACCATAATTTTAAAAATCAGACCGATAATCGAATCTATATCATAACTTATTTACTAGTTTAGTGATTGGACCATTGATTAGAACTAGTTAGACCAGTAATACATGTTAAGTTAAAAAATAAGAAATATATAAAAAATTAAATTATATATGAATTTGACTAGCTCTTAATCAATTTTTTGACTGATTAATTGATTTTCACTCGTCAGACCGATTCTCATTGGTTCTGATATTCTGAGAACCGTAAGTAGAATCTGATCGGTAACCTAACTAGAATAGAAGTGTGGTATTTGGAGGTTAAAAGAATGCGAAATTGACATCATATTGATAATATTGCATAATTTGAAAATTAGAATTTTATGAATATTGAAAATTTTGAACATTCGGACAATTTTTATTTAGAAAATTTTGTAAATTTTTGATATTTTGATTTCGAATCTCTCTTGAATTTAAATAATTTTGATTATCCAAAAGATTTAAAAAATTAAATTGAGTAGGATCAAACTTTGTAAAATGAAAATATAGAAGAGAAACATAGAAGATAAATATATCTGGAGATAATCTAATAATTTTATATTAAGAAGATAGAAAATATAATATAAAAATTATTAGATAAATATGATGTATTTATGGGTATTTTTTTATTACCATTATTAATAACGACTATATTTTTTTGACAAAAATCTCTTATATATGTTTCCACAATAAAAATTAAATTAAAAATATACTAAAAAAATATCAACAATGAAATGTATCGGTCAACACGTGGAGCAAAAGCTGTATTCATCAGGTGTGTGAGCCACTCCCTTTTGACACTTCTGGGCCTCAAAAAATTTGAAGACGACTCAAATTTGAATAGATTTTACGTCCACGGAAACCCTGATCTTAAATTTGATTACATTACATTTGACATTTGAAACCTTTTTTTTGGGCTACCATTTCTTATGAAATTTGCTACTACCATTGCATGGGTTTGCAACAAGTGGGACCACAACGTATAAGTGATGGCATGCATAGAAACGTCAGAAAAGGCCCCGTCGCGCATCTTCAACAGTAGCCACAAGCCCACAACTAAGCGCGCCGCTCGCACCAGACAAGACAGAACACAGAGGCAAGGAGCAGGATACTCAGGCCTTGTTTGGGCGCTACTTAGAGCATTCGAAGGAGAAAAAAAATTAAAAAATCAATGCACCTTTTAAAATTAAAAAATAATTTTTTATCTCTTTTAAATTTTAACTATATAACAAAGATTCAATAATATAATATTAAAATATATTATCTTATTATTCTATATCCACCATAAACAACTAAAATATTTACTTAATTAATTATATTAAACAGCTATCTTATCACTTAATACTATCTTAGTAAAGTTTTGCCTCGGCGCAAGAAATAGCGTCCGCATACATTTTTCGATACTTTTGTTTCGTTGCTATGATATGTTGCGTCGAAACAACAAGTAATTTTTTTTTGAGTTGTTGTTGTAGACGGTCTTAAAAGAAATAATTATCCAAAATAATAACTTTTTATTTTAGAAAAAAATTTGTAGGCAAAAATTTATTTGAAAAAATATAATTATTTTAGCTATTTATTTTTTGAAACTAGTTTTGAAAAAGGAATACTTTTTTTTATTATAAAAGTAGTTAATTTTCATGATCAATATTATATTTTATATTTATGTAGAACTATTTATCAAAAATAATTATTTTATATAATTAATTATCTAAAAAATAGTTAACCGATTTTTTTACCAAAATAAGTTGTGTTTCTATGCTTAAAATTTAAATATATATCCATTTAGTGATGAATATTTAAATGTCCTTTAGCTGAAATGGATAATTTGTATAAATAAATATGAATTAAATAATTATAATTGACTGTTGTCGCTGTTAATAAAACTTACGAATGTCTGCTTAAAAAAAATAAACATACCTATTATTTGGGAAAAAAAGTTTTTTACTGCATAGAAAATAATCATTCTCCCACAGTCCCACTATCATTTTCTCTCTGATAGCTATCTCATACTTTCTCGCTAATGCTCTCCGGTTTTTTTTCACTCTTTTTCGTTATTTTCTTATCTCCTGTGCAAAGATATGTAATATTTTTTAGATTTTAGGTAGGGAGCCGGCGAAGTGATCTGCTGAAAATGTAGAGGGCTGAACAAGTGTGAGTTGTGGAGAAAAAATCGAGGCAAGGGGCCCATGGTTGTAGAAAAAAATTGGCAAAAATTATTGGTAGTTGAGGAAGAATAGCAACAGAATCTGTCAACGGAGGGCAAGGGATTGGCTTAAGATTAGATGGGATTTTGATTTGAAACAAGAGGAGAGGTAACGTAATTTTTTTCCTAGACCGGGAAAGGTGATTGAGGAATCTTTTTTCTAGACTTTTTAGTATAGAAGGGTAGCAAGACGAAAATGATGGAAAGTTGGGATGGATCACATTGGGTCTGAAACCTCGGGCGGCAGAGACAGCTTTTCGTGTGGGAAGAGAACTAAGTAGAGTAGTTGCAGGCAATAATTTAACAGATTTGTCTGAACAAAGATAAGCAGGATTTGGTTGTTTGGGTGCATGAAGGTAGGGTCTTCTTAGTGAGATTTTTCTGTCAGGCGTACTATCAGTCTTTCTCTGGAGACGAGTTGAATACTAGCCCAACCAATCTAATATAGAGAAGTTTAGCGCCCCCGAGGTTTAAGCTCACAGTGTGGTTTGCGCTTCAACATAAGCTCAACACTAAAAAAAGGCTGGTCATATTGCAAATCATCGATATGTGTGAAGCCGTTTGTCATTTTTGTAATTCGGAGCAAGAGACGATCAATTACCTTTTTCTACATTGTTCTGTGACATGGAATGTTTGGTATGAGATTTGTGACTGGTTTGGTTACCTTTGGGTGATCCCAAAGTCAGTTGAAGACAATGCTATTGCGTGGCTAGAAGTCTTCGGTAAGGATCTGAGGGGAGAGATTTGGCAAGCCGCCTTCTTTGCTATTATGGGAACTATTTGGGAATTCAAGAATAAAAGAGTAATAAGATTGATGTGTGCAGTTGATGGATGTTTATGCTTATAAATATGAGAATTTATTTTTGGATTAAAAGCGGTAGAAAAGAGTTTCCTTATAGATTGGAGGAGGTAGTCCACAATGTCCAAACCTTGTTCAGTTATGAAGTTTTCCTTTGTATCGTGTGACTTTCGTGTGTCTTATTTTTGTACTTTTGTGCACTACTAATTATCCAAAAAAAAAGGTAACGTAATTTTTTTCTTTTTTAGAGATAAGTAAATCGATAAAATTTGTTCGTAGATGAGAAAAAGTAAGCAAAAGGCAGTGGGCCAGGGAGATGAATGACAAATTATTCTATTGGGGGCTAAAGATTTATAGATCAAGACATTAATAATATTTTTTTAATCATTGGAAGATAAGTAAATTGGCAAAAAAATTACCAGTTGTAGGAATAGGCTAAGGGAAAAAATAGATGCTATACTCATACTCGTGATATCAGTCCCATTCACCAAATAGTTTATTTTTACAGCAATCAGATTAAATTAATATCTATGATATCATATTGTATTATATTAATATAATAATCAAGAATTATAATTTAATAATATAAAAAATCATTAGAATATAATTAATAGAAATAATAGTATTAATTTATTAAAATGATAAATATTCATAATATCATTATTAATAATTATTACTCTAATTATTATAAATGTAATTATTACTATAATTATAACATTTATAATATTATTAATATTATGATAAGTATTAATATAATTTCTATTAATATAATTATTATTAGCCTTAAGATTAATAATATTATGATTATTATTATAATTATTAATATAATTATTATTAATGTAATAGTAATATTAATTGTTAACATAACTATTATGATATTTATTAATATAATTATTATACTTATAATTATTTATATAAATAATATTATTACTGCTATATAATTATTATAATATTTTTTTATTATTCATAGAATTATTATAATTATAATATTTATATTATAAATATTTTTATTAATATAATTATTTGATATATAATAATCATTATTATCATATTAATTATAATAATCGTAAGTTCTATTATTAATATAATTGTTATAATTAAGAATATTTAATATTTTATAATTATCAATACATTGATTGTAAACAATACAATTATTGTATTTATTGCTATTATTAGCATAATAATTTATTATTATTTATTATTATAAATATTAATATCATTATTTTTATTTATCAACATATATTAGATCAATACTAATAAATACATATTATATTAAATAAGAATCGATAAATTTAGATAAAATAGACCGAATTAAATCATATCAATAGAAATAAGTTATAGAGAATGGTCCCTTATATTATATTTGAATTTGAAATTTTGAGATTTGTTATACCTACTTAAATTCAAGTATATATATATATATATATATATATATACATATGCATATATTGATATAATTCCAAACCTAACCAATGGATCTTTATTATTATTAGTAGTAGTAGGGAGTCGTCATCTTTTACGTGATGTTTTTTGAACTTTTATTTATTTTTCACAATTTATTCATGCTATTTATGCTAAAAATATATGTAATCTAAAGAGCATTTTTAATTATAAAATATCCAAATTTATTCCTAATATTTTGAAGGATTAAAGTAACTTTTGAAAATATAAAGTACGATTTATAGAATTTTGAACTTCTTAATTGGAGGAGATTTTTAACAAAAAATTGCATATTAAGTTACATAAAAATATAAATATATTAATATTTTAAAAATTATTTCTTTTGAAAAAAATATTCAAATGCATTTAAGATACACTTATCATATAGACCTAATGGATCTAGATTTAAACTTTTGTGAATCATTGAGGTTGGATGAGGTCCAAATCTATATCTAATAGGACATAACCTAAATATGACTCATCATCTACCCTAAACTTTTCCATATCTTAACTTTCCGGTATTGAATGCAAGTGCATAAGACAAAATATAGCAAGGTTTATTATTTTTGTTTTATTTGATTTGATTCTCGTCTTTTATGTATGTCCTTGTATAATCTAAATATATTTAAACATAAATGTGTTGCAGTGGTTGTTGTATCGAAGAAAATTGTAATTATAATTTAGATAAAATTAACAATAATAGTAATTATTAGTACTACTAAATATTAATAATAATACTAATAATGTATATTAAAAATGATTGCTAAAATTATTATAATAATTATTATACTTAAATAATAATAATAATAATAATAATAATAATAATAATAATAATTTGCTAATAGTAATAAAAGTAAAATATATGAACAAAAATAAGTAATAATAATTATTAATGAATATAATTATAGAAATAACAATGGTATTTAATAATATTATTATTTATTATATATTATTATAGTTAGCTTTCTCAATCCATTATTGAAATTATCCTTGTTAATTTAATAATAACTATTATCAGTTTAATTACTAAATATTAGTATTACTATTACAATTATTATTATTATAAACAATTATTCTTTTCATTAAAGCTATCATTATTTTAAGGATCATAATTGTTGTTAATAGTACCATTATTTTCATAACTATTATTATCGGGGGGAAATTGTTTTGGTCATTTTCTTGAGTTATATATAATATGTTAATAATACTAACTCCAGTTTTATATAACTATTGTTTTAGGTTTTGATGCAATAATTAAAAAAAACTATCAAAATGATTATATCATCTCTATTAAAATATTATTGGACATGACAATTATTGTTGGAAAAAGAAAGAGTTAGATACATAAAATGTAACACTCCTATTTTTCGCTACTAAATTTTTTTATTAAAAAAATTGTAGAAGCAGAAAATACTTAACAAAATGGGATGTTACTATTGTACCTAACACAGGATAGACATCTACCGCCTATCCTATATCAGATACAAGACTAAACCAACTAAAATGCTTAAAACCATATAGTGCACAAAAATAACAATTTAATTAAACAACTTCAAAGAGTGTTTACATCACTGGACCCTAATGGGTTCCAATCAAATTATTATAAAATACATGTGAAAAAAGTATGGGGTTACAATAACATAAATTAGGGCATGTCACCAAATTTAAAATCATGGTCCACCATGAACCCCACAAAAAAATTTCATATATCCTTACTCTCAAGCCCCGACTCAACTGAGATAAACCATTTAGTAGTCATCCCTAAATACCTGCATATGGTCCTCTACTTGTAGGAATAAGTAGGTGAGTGAGAAAACAGACATACAAGTACACTACGTACTAAGTAAGTTAAGTTGCTCCCTTAATGTAACACAAGTATATCAATTTATCATACATGAATATAAGCAACCACATGCATTTTGATAAGACCATACATAAAGGTAGAGGTGTATAAAGACATGCTATTATGTACAATTCCAGCACAACCGAATACATCATGTTTATATTCACAACCTTATCACATAAGCACTTACATAAATAATAGCAAAGATTATCCAAGCAACTTTTAGGGTTTATTTCCAATTGTCTAATTTCTTGGGTTATATTATTTAATTATCCATATATGAGACAAGTCAACCATTCAATTAAAGTTCCATCCCATAACCAATCAGTCATTTCGACCATTAGCTAAGTGTATAACCCAGATTTTATTCATTTTGTTCATTCATGCCATTACTTTAACCAATATTTCACTAGTCACTTGGTGTAACATCCCCAAAATTCACTACTGAAAAATTTCGTTTTATTGGAAAGAGTTAGCGGAAGCAAATTATAAAATCGTGAATCTTGAGGATATTACCGCCACACTTAGTACCAGACCGGTTCACTCCTACCGTTCCAGTACTAAGTGCCATGGCTAAAAGCATAAAACACAATTCACAATCCATTTTTAAATCAGAGTAGCGTATCAAAATCATTTACAGGAATAGAATTCACCAGTGGTGGTTACATTAACAACATTAACATTAAAACCATGAATTTAAAAGAGAAGGAGAAAAACCTTAAACGGTTCCGGATAATTCCTTACTTTCTTTCTCGTAGCCCACTCCAGTAGCACCTGAAAAGACCTACAAGGGACACTGCCCATTGAATAGGCAGGGGCCCCACGAGTCGAACCCTTCAGTACTATGGTACTGAGTAACCCTTTAATACCACACTTAAAAACAGACCCGCAATGCAACACATAATGCAAGCTATATACATATGCAATGAGAGGTGCATACATAACAATCACATATATAACAAGGCTGCCACATATCAACGAGTTATAAAGTACGATCGATACTTTTGGGATTTAAGCCATTAGTCCATCATTATTCAATCATCTCTCCAGTTATATCCAAGTGAGTGCGGGAACCCCATTATTATAGTCGGTGGACTGGAATACATACAGGGCAGAACGCTCCTAACCACTATTATTGCCAGTTGATCGGTCTCCAGGGTAAAATGCTCCTGGCCACTATTATTTGCTGGTGGACCGGTATGGCCATGACTCACAAGGTGTTTCACTATAAGTAATTAATATCTTTCCATAATTTCTTCACATCCAATGCTTGTTTTATTGAGCTCGGGACCCCCACTATTTTAGCCGGTGGATCGGTATACATATCATCATCATCCAGGGCAACACGCTCTTGGGCCACTATTATATCCGGTGGATCGGTACTCATAATTACTTGCTAGGGCAACACGTTCCTGGGACACTATTATATCTGATGGATCGGTACTCAAATCACTTGCCAGGGCAACACGCTCCTAGGCCACTATTATAACCAGTGGATCGGTACTCAATATCATAAGTCATCTAGGCCCGACTCATTAATCTTTCACTTTCATTATTAGTATTTTTCCTTTCTTTAATCAGCATAACAATCCCATTTATTTGCCTCGGACGGGAGATCAAGAACCCGGGATACAAAGGTAAACCGGTCGTACCGGTGCATATAAGCTACTTAGTACCCTTCAACCACGAACCCAGGGACGCAAAGGTACCCTAGTCGTACTGGTGCATAAGGCTACTCAGTACCCTACCGACAAGGACACCTAATCCATAAGTATGCATACCCCCTAAATAGGTCCGTAGAGCTAGATAGAGTAAGATATAAATCCTGGCTGGGGCATAGAGGCACACCGGCAAATACCAGAATAATCGTGGACTAAAGCACGTCTTTAAGGTAGCGACCCCTAAAGAGTCACCATTCCCAATCTTGAGGTCTTTCACTTTAAGTATTAGTGTCTTAATTAAGGTGATCACAAAAAGCACAATAATCAGATACTTATCCACTTTCAATCGTTCCGATATCATTAGTCATTTCTTATTCAGACGGTTATCCAAGATAACACAGAGAAATCATTAAGGCCACCATAATCTCATATAATTCTGAATTAGGATTCGTTCTCGCAATACTTACTAATTATCAAATACTCTTACCTTGTTAATCAGCGTTATTTGAATCATATTATAAAGTTCCACAATCACGACGACATGTTAGGTACAAATTAATCATTTACCCCTTACTTATATAATTGCTAAGTTATCCCTTCCTTGCTTGACAAATTACCATATTACCCTTAAGGTTGCATAATTATCAAATTACCCCTTGCTCGGTTTATGTTACTAAGTTATCTCCTACGCTTTTTATATCATCATTCACCCTTCATAATTGTTAACCTTAACATATTTCCCTTTTTGGTTGGTTAGATTACCAAATTACCCTCCTTCATTATCATGATTATTATTTTGCCCCTTTAGTTGGTTAAATAATTACCAATTTATCCTTTAGTTGGATAAATTACCAAATTGCCCTTCTCCTTTATCATAATTACCATTTTACCCCTCTCAATTATTATAAAATCCATTTTACCCTTTTCAATTATTATAAATCCCAAATTACCCTTCTTCATAATTACAATTATTAATTTACCCTTCTTCATAATTATAATTACCAATTTACCCTTCTCCATATTTATAATTATTAATTTACCCTTCTCCATTATCATAATTATCCAATTACTCTATTTTAATCACAATTTAATTACCAATTTATCCTTCGTCGTTATCGTTATTACCAAGATACCCCTTACTCCCAATTGTGTGCCATAAATATCCTTTTAATTTACAAAATTACCCTTCTACCCCTTACTTCCAAATTACCATAATATCATTTTATTTACAAAATTACCACAATATCCTTTTACTTATAAAATTACCATAACACCCATTTACTTTGCAAATTACTATTTTACCCTTTTACATCCAAAATTACCATCTTTATCTTTCCTTACAAAATTACCATTTTGCCCTTCTTTTCCAAAATTACCATATTACCCTTTACTCCCAAAATTACCACTTTACCCTTTACTCCCCAAATTACCACTTTTCCATTTGATCATAAAATTACCATATTGCCCTTATGCCTAAAAAATTACCATAATACCCCTTTTTCTTACAACTTACAATTTTATCCTTTTACTTATAAAATTATCATTTCACATCTTTCTTTCTAAATTACTAATATACCCTTTTGCTTACAAAATCACCGCTTACCCTTTTCTTTCAAATTTACCAAAATACCCCTTTACTACAAAATTTCCAAAAAACCAGTTCACTTATAAAATTACCACTTAACCCCTTTATTACACCACTTTTATAAATTTACCACCACTACATAAAATACTAATATTAGCACTTCATTCTTATCATCTAACTCCACCAACTTGTCATTATTCAACATAATACTCATTAGCAACTACATATATTAGATCACTTACTTACATAGGCATATTACTAAAATACCCTTAGGCTCACAATAATATTATTCATGCATTAGCAACATAATACGTCATAGACAAGCATTTAACATTGCCATCAATAATCAAACTCCTTCCTTAAGTATCATCTCTACGCATGGCACAAAATCTAGCATGCTCTTCTTTTTATCAATCAATATAAGCAACCACATTTATCATACTAGGCAACACATAACATGCATAAAATCATACTAAAATCCCTAATGTGCTAGCATACGTTTTTCCATGCATTTAATTGGGGTTTAACGATTACCTTAATCCCGCAAAAATCGAACCTTACCGGTATCCCGGTTAAAGATTCAAGCTTTGATTAAAAAAACCAATACCTAAAAATAATGTCAAAACTTATCATGTTAGAAATAAGAAAAACCAAAGCATAAAACTTTTTAAAACTTAATTAATGAAACACTTAACTTAAAATGCTATTATACCTTCAAAATTTTGTACTAAAATACTAAAGCAGGGAAGGGTGCAGAAGTGAAGAGGGGGTGTAGGTGGAGGCTAGGGATGGTTTCACGGTGGCATAGAGCGGCGGAGGTGGCGGCGAAGATGGCTGTCAGGCTGGGCGTGGCTGAGAAGGAAGGAAAAGAGAGGAAAAAAAATGGAGGGGTGAAGGGGCTGGTTTCGGGAAAAGAAGGTATAGGGGTGGTAGAGGAGGCTGTAGGATGTGGATTGGTGGTTTTGGTGGCGACAGAGGTGGCCGGACGGCGGAGAACGAGGCAGTTGTAGGTGGCTTGTGGATAAGGGAGAAAAGTGGGGAGAAAAAGAAGAGGTGGAGAAGGGAGGAACGACAGGGGCTCGAGAGTGGCTTGGGTGTTCTTGTGGTGGTGCAGGGCTGAGGTATAGGGTAGCAGAAGGCGGCGCAAGGTTTGGTGCAGTGGTTGGAGCGGCGGGTGGCAGCGGTGTGGAAAAATAGGGAAAAATGGGAGGAGGAGAAAGGAGAGAAGAGGGAGGTCGGGGAAAGGGAGATACTCGAAATATGGGGCAGAAAGGAGGCTGGAGAGGTGAAGAAAAAGAAGAGGGAGAAGAGAGGGGGAAAGTGGTCGGTTGGCGATAGGACGAAGGGTGGCAGGGAGGTGTCGGTTGGCAGGGGAAAGGGAGGGAAGAAGAAGGAAAGGAAGATGGGCATACGAGCTATGGTCCAGGAGTTGGTTTGGTTCGAAATAGGAAAGAAAATGATGGGGAAGGGAGAGGGAGTAGCAGGGATGTAGGTGGTGGTCGGGCATGGCAGGTGCAGGTGGTGGTTGGGCATGGGCGGCGAAGAAAAAGGAAGAAGAGGAAGAAAGAAGCCGGCCGGTTGAAGCAAAAGAGAAGAAGGCTGAGCCGGCTTGGTCGGGGGGAGAGAAAGTCTGGGCTACGATGCACGGGCGAGTGGAAGAAGGAAGAAGCGGGCTGCGCGAGAAAAGAGGAAGGGAACAGGGAGATGGGTCAGTGGCCCAGTGCGCAGGGGAGGGGCTGGCCTGGTGCAGCAGCGCGAGGGAAGAAAAAGGGAAAAAGAAAAGAAGAAAAAGGTAAAAGGGGAAAAGGACAAAAAAGGGAAATGGAAAAATAGGGAAAATAAAATGTAATATTATTGATGAATTATTTAATTTAATAATTTAATTCATTATAATTTAATATATTAGTTTAAAAAGGATATAGTTAGTAAAATATTAGTTTGAAAAATTATTTAAATAAAAATAGCATGATAAAATAACAAAATATTTACTTTTAATTTACTAATTATTCCTATCCAAATTTACATACTCAAAAGTCCATTAAATAATTAAACTATATAATTTTAAAAGCTAATTATTTCAAATAATAGTTATTTATTAAATTATAGGTTTTTAAATTTTGGGGGATTATACTTGGTCATTGTTCATAAATTTTAACCAATATTTACCTCGGTCTCACATACCATAAAAGCCTATCTAAATAAGGGATATAAAGTCTTGGCTGAAGCCAATCACTAAGTGGACATAAGTCTAGGCAGAATTTAATTACCAGAATGGACATAATTCTAGTATGAGGCCAACCAATATGGACATAAGCGTAGGCTAAAGCTAACCACTTAGATAACCAAACCCTTTAGTATCAATATCTCCTAGTACACTATCAATATCTAAAGTAGGTAAAGTACCGAGACCTCTCGGGATTCAGCCCAAAGGCACCAAAATGCCCTAAGGTAGACTTACCTCCAGTAGCTAATCGAAGATCGGGTAACCCAGTCCCATACTCAACTCAACTTTATTATGCTTTACCTGATTAGTATTTTATTCATAAGGATGGACAATCATACAAGGCCTTGAAAAATACAAGCACATCAACTTCCCATGTTAATCCATATCAACCATTTTCTTTATATCTTTCCCAACTAGGTGGGTTTTCCATTTGTCATTAGTCAATGTTATTCACAACCACCATATTATTTAATTCAAGCCCATATTGATTCTCATTACTCTTTTCTCAATGTTATCATATGTCATAGGTGAAATACTTAAATGACCTCTCATAATGTATACCATAATTTATTATCCATTTTAATTCTTTCATTAGACCAATAATCCATGATAAAATATTTATTTATCTCACTAATAATTATGGTATAGTCCCAAACATAACCTGAAAGCATAACCGAATAAAAAAGAAGAAAATTAAGCAAACCATTCAAACTAGTCGATCAGTCTGGCCCAACTAGTTGATCGATTGCACCAACTAGTCGATCGATTTGGGTTGACCAGTTAATAGGTTTGACTCAATCAAACCATGATTTCCTCAAATTAGTCAATCAGTTTGAGCAAACCAATCGACTATTAATAGGCTAGTCGATCAGTTCTACCCAACTAGTCGATGGGTTTAAGTAGAGAGTAAGATCAAGGTTTGTACAGGCTTACCAGTTGATGTGTTGGTTCAACCAATCAACTGTTCTAGAAACCCGTCGATCGTTTTGACCTAACCAGTCAATCAACTTGCCCTAAAACGGCATCAACCATTAAATTTCATGCATATTCTTATACATACATCATTCTTAACCACATTAAAACATGTATCAACTTCAAGCAACATGCATTTCTTAATATGGAATAATTATAGTCTATTTTTACCTAATTTCATGATTTTTACTCAAATCATGTATCTAATCACCCAAATCACATATACAATTGCATTATTTCATGCCACTATATATAAATAAACTAAAGGTAACACCTAACATACAAGAATACATAATAAGCATTTTAGAAGTAAGAATCATTTACTTGGTAGAGAGAAAATTCCCTTAAAAATAGAAATTCTAACTGTGGGAAATCTCAACTTTGAAAACCTTAAAACCAAAATCTCAAACTTAGAAATCACACTAAAACCTTATTAAATTTTAAACTTAAAACAAAAAAGAATAAAGACATATCAACTTGAGACAAAAAAAAATTGAACTACTTAACCTTTTTCCCAAAAATCTAACACTACTTTGCTTAGCAATCAAAACAAGAGAGAGCTAGAGAAAAGATCATGAGAGTGTAAGAAGATTTTTTGGTAAGGATCGAAGTGTTGGAAGAAGAGAGAGAACACAATAATTATAAACATTCGATGGCTGAAAGAAAGATGCATAGCAAGGATGGTTGGGGCTATTTATAGTCAACCAATTGAAGGGAAATGGTGAAGGTTTAAGAACCAACTTGAAACCTTATAATTGACCATTTGAATTTAATTAGAATGGGCATATTTTGTATAAGATTTGTTTACCTATTCTCTATAGCTCAAATATTGTCTCTAGAGAATTCAGGTCAATTAGACTAGATTTAGCATTTACGAATGGAGTAATAGAAATTTAGCGTGGAAGGAATCTTCTAGCTGCTTAGAAGCATGCCTGAGATCGAAGCATTCAATCTTAGAATCGTGCAGAGGAGAGAGGAGGAAGATAATGTTAAGATCATCTCCCCCTCTCAATTGTCCCAATCGACCTCTAGATCAAATTCAGGCAATATTTTTGGTTAAATACATCGTAAAAATGGTTAGGAATCTCTTAGGTACAAATTTGCATGGGTGGTAAGATTCCATTTTAGTGAAAGGGGTTTTTCATAAAAATAAAGCTCGAAAAACATAACCAACTTGACAAAGAAAATGATGGGCTTGGGTCTACCAGTCGACTGTTCTACTACTAGTTGATTGGTTTATTGGAGAAACCCAAATTATCTTAAACGATAAACTAGTCGACTAGTTCTTGAAACTAGTGGAGGTTTGTCTGCAAAACTCAATAAACTTCATTTTTCAACATAATTTTAAATCAAAGTTGATCCCAAACCAAATTATAACATTAAATCAAAAGCAAAGGCCCAAAATTTGGCATAGTATTTGATTCAACCAACTTACAAAAATGCAAGGTATTACATAAAAAATTATGAAGTAATTCATATTAAAGGGTAAAGTAGAAAAAATAATTTAAAATTTACCTCATATATATAAAATGGCACTTATTTAAAAAAATTCTAATATGACACTTATGTAAACTTTGAAAAAAATCATATTTTTTATGTAAATTAGGTTAATTTAATTATAAAATAGATATTAAAATTAAGATATTTACGTGATATGAGATCTATATTAATTGTTGTTTATTAATGCATCCATGATATTGCATATATACATATATTGATAAAGATATTATTACATGTAATAAAGATAATATATAAATATTGAAAAGCACTAATGCAGACAACATAAGTATGCCATAAAATATATATTAAAGATCTAATTATATATCGTTGAATGATTGTAATTTTTATTAGCAATCTATATATTATATAAAAAATGGTAATATTTAATTAAGTTCCCACACAAATTAATTATTCCCCCTCTTGATCACTCTAACATCCCCAAAATTTACTACTGAAAAATTTCGTTTTATTAAAAGGATTAGCGGAAGCAAAATATCAAACAGTGAATTCTGGGGATATTACCGCCACACTTAGTACTAGACTGGTTCACTCCTATCATTCTAGTACCAAGTGCTAAGGCTAAAAGTGTAAAATACAATTTATGAGAACTCAAACCGTAATTAAAGTAGAGTAGCGTAGTAAATCATTTATAAGAATATAATCCACTGATGGTGGTTACACGAATATAGATTACATTTAAATCAAGGGTTAAAGGAGAAAGAATGAAACCCTAAAACTTCGGATAATTTCCTTACGCTCTTTCCTATTGTCCACTTGAACAGTACCTAAAAATGACTTGTAAGGGACATTGCCCGTTGAATAGGCAGGGGCCCTACGAAGGGAATCCTTCAGTACTATAGTACTGAGTAACCCTTTTAAAAACACACTTAAAAGCAGGTCCACAATGCAACACATGATACAACACTATGAACATATATAATAAAACGATGCTTACAGAATATTCACATTCATACATTCACATACTTAATAAGTCCATCAAATATAAATGGTCAAACGTACAATCAATATTTTTGGGCCTTAAGCCACGAGGCCATCATTATTCAATCATCTCTTGGATTTTATATATCAATGTGAGTGTGGGAACCCCACTATTATAGTCGGTGGACCGGAAATAATGTAGGGCAGAATGCTCCCGGCCATTATTATTCACCGGTGGACCGGTCTCTAGGGCAGAATGCTCTTGGCCACTATTATTAGCCAGTGGACCTGTTTGGCCCCGACTCACATGGTGTTCCATTGTAATTACTTAGTGTCTTTCCCATATCTTATCGTTATTACTTTTGGTTTGTTGAGTACGGAATCCCCCACTATTATAGTTAGTGGACGGGAAATCATGTAGGACAAAACACTCTTGGCCACTATTATTAGCCGGTGGACCGGTCTCCAGGGCACCCTGGCTCCTAGCCACTATTATTCGCCGTTGGACCAGTCTGGGTCTGGCTCAACAATCTTCCTCTTTAAATGATTAGTGTCTTATTCGTCTCTTATTCGAAAGTATTTCACCCTTGACATGCATGCCACCAACCTCTACTTTTATCCTCCTGAGGGGGCTCATCCCATATCTTAAGACTTCTGCGCCTCTTATCACACCCCGACATCCATTCCTTCTTACGTTTACTCATAATGAAAACCCAATTCCTAAGGGTGTGGGTTAATGCCCATCATCTTATGACATTCAAATTCTCTCACTACCACCCTCTAGGGTTTTCCCTTGCAATCCTAATCGGACCTATGTAGCCTAACATTTCTTTTATCATCCAACACCTCATCTCATTTAGATTCAACCCAAACCCTATCACTCTACTCATAAGTTATACATGTGACCGTAAAACCCTAGTCGGCCGCTCAAACCTTAACACCTTTCTTACGTAAGGATCATCCAATGAAAACCCTAGAAATTTTCCATGCAAGAGTCACATCACTCGTTCATTTTGATCATAACCTTCTTTTATTTTTTCCCTCATGGATCATGATATAATAAGGTCAATCCCATGTTCCCTTTGTCAACTCACTCCCCATTTGTTCCTTTTTATCCTTTCACCCCATATCCTATTATTAAACATCCTAGCATGCATATCCTAGGGGGTCACATTATATAACATCGTGCACACAACATATATAATCATCATCCACATGCCATAAGGAAGTCACATAAGCATACCTTCACTCCAAGTTGTGCTACAAATGATTAATCATTAAGCATAAATTACACAATATGGCATAGCACATGACACATAAGGCACGTAATCCACACATAGTTGTTTTTAGCCACATCTTTACTCGGTTTAGGTTACCAAGCTATCTCCCATATTTATTAGGTCACCAATCACCCTTCATAATTATTAGTTTATTACACTTATCATCTCTCCTATTTGGTTGGTTAGATTACCGAATTACCCTTCTCCTTTGTTATAATTATTAAATTGCCCTTTAGTTGGATAAATTACCAAATTGCCATTCTTCATTATTATAATTACCAATATGCCCTTTGTTGGTTAAATTACCAAATTTCCCTTATACATTATCATAATTACCAATTTGCCCCTTTAATTGGTTAAATTACCAATTGCCCTTCTTTATTATCATAATTACCAATTTACCCCTTTAGTTGGTTAAATTACCAAATCGCCCTTCTTTATTATCATAATTACCAATGTGCCATTTTCTATCATCATAATTACCAAATTACCCTTCGACATTGTCATAATTACCAAATTGCCCTTTACTTGGTTAAATTATCAAATTACCCTTCTCTATTATCATAATTACCAAATTACCCTTCTCCATTATCATAATTGCCACTTTACCCTTTTATTTACAAATTTACCATTTTACCCTTTACTTCTAAAAATTACCATAATACCCTTAACTTCCAAAATTGCTATAATACCCCTTTTACTTATAGAATTACCATTTTACCCTTTACTTCCAAAATTACCATTTTATTCTTTTACTTACAAAATTACAATTTTACCCCTTCAAAATTACCATAATACCCTTTTACTTACAAATTACCATTTTACCTTTGCCTCCAAAATTACTATTTTACCCTTTACTTACAAAATTACCATTTTGCCCTTTACCTCCAAAATTATCATAGTATCCCTTTTACTTACAAATTACCACTTTATCCTTTTACTTACAAAATAACCATTTTGCCCTTTATTACACCACTTTTATTAAATTATTATCACTACATAAAATATTAATATCAATACTCCATTCTCATCATCCAACTCCACCAACTATTATTATTCAACATTCTACTCATTAACACCCACATATAATAAGCCACATTCTTGCATAAGACATATTACTAAAATGCTCCTAGGGCTCACAATAATATTATTCATGTATTAATAGTTATAATAACATAACACATCATGGATAAGTACTTAAAATTTTCATTAACAACCAAACTCTTTCCTTAAGCAATATTTCCACGCATAGCATATAAGCTAACATGTTTTCCTTTTTATCAATCAATATAAGCAACTACATATAATATATTAAACAATATATATCATGAAAAATAGCATATTGAATCCCTAATGTGCTAGCATACGTTTATCCATGCGTTTAAGAGGGGTTTAATGATTACCTTAGTTCTCGTAGAAATCAAACCTTACCAGTATCCCAGTTAAAGATTCAAGCTTTAAATAGCAAAATCAATACCTAAAAATAATATCAATATTTATCACATTAGATATAAGAAAACCAAAACATAAGACTTTATAAAACTTAATTAATGAAATACTTAACTTAAATATTATTATACCTTGAAATTTATTAACTAAAATAACCAAGGCATGAAGCAGCTCATACTTCTCATGCAGCATGAGCTGCATGCAAAACAAAAGGAGAAAGGCTTGAAGGTGGATGAAAGAAAAGAAAAGAAAAGAAAAGGCTCGAAGATTGGTTATATGGTCTGCAGAGGAAGACAAAAATATCAATATGTTAGAAACAATGCAAAATTGAATATTTTAGTAATTCATAAAATTGTTTGATTTTGGTTAGTGAGAAGGAATGTAAATTTGTTTATACTAACGATTGATACACTTTAAACCAAAATTCAATGTAATTTTTAGCTTATGTTATATAGTGTCTATTTATTTGTTATTCCATTGAGTTGTTGCCTAAAAATTCTTACTCAGTTTAATTAATTCTTATAACATTATTGCAAGTGCATCCTTTATAGCACAAAAATGGTGCCTTATTTCAATATTTTTAAGAAATATTGTCAATCAAACGCTCAATGGATTGTAAAAGCAAGAGTTGTCCAAAATTATACCACTCCTATATTTTCAAATTCTCTTGCGATTTTTCAGGTGCAAATGCATATTACACGATAAAGAGGTGAATGCTCATTATTTTTTTGGTAGACAATTTTACTACCTATGGTATTATCAAACTGGTGATTTTATCTTTTTGGTGTTGTCTTTCAACATGATTGTATCCATCTCCACAGCCAAAACATGACTGATAAGTGTGAATTTTACATCTTATTCTTAAGGTTTATAAGAGTTTTTACCTTTAATTTCAGTCACAATTCTCCCTTTTTGTTTTTGTTACTGCCTTTGTGTTGTGAAAATTTGCAGGGTCTCAAGCAACAAAAATAATCATGAAGGATGAAGAAAAAGAATAACCTTAAAGGGAGAAGAAAGGAGAAAAAAGGAGCAAAGAGGAGCAAAAGTTAAAGTGGAAAAAGAAAGAATGCATATTTAAAGTATATGGGACTGAAAGAAGTGAAATTTAAACAAAGAAAAGGTCTGAATTTGGAGAAGCTTTCAACATCAAAGTTTTATATATTTTTAATAACTTTCCAACGCATCCAAAATCAGCTTAATCGGAGTTATGATGAAAACGTTATGATCAAAATACGAATCATTTTTAAAGCTGACACGGGAAGCCCATCGTTACCGAAACCCTAGCGATCCACGAGGCGGTAGTGTAAAAACTCTTATTCTAATATCTCGAGGCAGCCTCCAATCCCTCTTTTTTCTCTCTTCTCTATCCTCTTCCCCAATTCATCAAGATCTCTCTTGTAAATTAGAGACGGAGGTTCAAGAAGTTAAATTTTTGCAAGAATTTGTGAACATCAAGGGTATTATCTAATGATATTTTCTTTATCTATGGAATCTCTTATTGTTTTTAATATTCTTGCTATGAATTTGATGGGCTAGATCTTGTGCTAAGGCGAAGGGTAATTTTTCCCGATCCTAATGTGTTGAATTATTGCATCTTTTTTTATTCAATTCATAATGTATGTGTTGTGTTATTGATTGATTGATGGATTCTTGAACCACGGCCGGGTTCTGATTTTCGGTGTGGGAAATACAGGTGAGATCGAGAGATAATCCAGTATTAGACCCAATAGCACAACGGGAGATTAAATTGTAGGTCGAGAGACGATCGATTTGACCTCTTCAACAATAAAGGAGGAAACTTTATAGACTTTAATGCATTACATTCTATTAGACTCTAAGCTAGAGATAGTTAGGGCCATAGATATGTAAAAGGGTGGTTGTGGCTTGAGAAAGCACAACATTTTCTATCCTTGTTGGCATGATTGATTATGATTGTTGAATTATTTTGTGATGTGATCTTCGATTACATGTGAGGATCGGGGGCGATGAACCGGAACCTTAGCTCTTCTATTTATTTGAGTGACTTGAGTGCTATTTTCCTTTCTTTTTAGCTTATTTAGTTATTTTAGCTTACAATTTATTATTTCATATCATCTCGTAGTTTAGACATAGTTAAGTTCTATCATTGTCCTAGTGGTCATTCACCAATCCTTGTGGGATCGACATTGACTACTACTCTGACCCCGTGCACTTGCGGGTAGGAACGTGTCAATGACCTCATCAAGAAGTTTCATAACATGCAGAATAAGGGAAGGGTAATATAATATAATATTATTTTCCTAAGCAATGTGAGATGAAAGTAAAACAATATAATATTATTTTGTTGTCAATCTTTCTTTATTTGGGAACAAAAAATTACCATACACTTTGTAAGATGATTATAGAATATCCAAATTTATTTATAATATTTTGAAGGATCAAAAAAGTGTTTTGAAAAAATGAATTTCTATGGAATTTTCAACTTCTTCATTAAAAGAGATTTTTAAAAAAGTGCATAACAAGTGCTACAAAACATAAATATATTAAAAATATTTCTTTTGAGAATTTTTTTTTGATAGAACCATTTAAGATAGGCTTACCTTCTAGACTTGATGAATCTAGGTTTAAAATTTTGTGGTTGGTTGAGGTTAGGTGAGGTTCAGGTCTAGATCTAATCACACATAACCTAAATATGACTCATTGTCTTTCCCAAACTTTTCCATATCTAAAATTTCCCCTATTAAATATAAGTGCATTAAATAAAATAAAGAAAGGTCTATTATTTTATTTTATTTTTTATTTGATTTGATTCTCACATTATATGTACGTCCTTATAGGATATGAATATATGTAAACATAAATGTGTTGTTTTTCATTATTGCTTTGAAGATAATTGTATTTTTGAGTAATAATTATTGCTAATAAATATTAATAATAATACTAATAATGTATATCAACAACGATTTTGACAATTATAATAATAATGCGTATACTTAAATAATAATAATAATAATAATAATAATAATAATAATATGGTAATAGTAATAAAATTAACATATATGAACAAAAATAAGTAATAATAATTATTAATGAATATAGTTAGTAATGACAATGATATTTAGTTTTATTATTATTTATTACATACTATTATAATTTTATTTATTATAGTTATTTTTCTTAATTTTTTTATTTCAATATTGAAATTATATTTTTAAATATAATTATTTTTATTATTATTTTAATTACTAAATATTACCATAATTATTTTTCTCATTATTATAATAAATTATTCTTTTCATTAAAACTATTATTATTTTAATAATTATAATTGTTTTTAATATTAACATTATTTTTTATGACTATTATTATCTATGAAAAAATTATTTTGGTTATTCTCTTGAGTTATTTGTAATATGTTCATAATACTAACTTCAATTTTATATAACTTTTGTTTAAAGTTTTTATACAAGAATTAAGAACACTATCCAAATAACTAAATTATCTCTATTAAAATATCATTGGACACGATAATTATTGTTGGAAAGATAAAGAGATAGATACATAAAAAAATTATGAAGTAATTAATATTAAAGGGTAATGTGGGAAAAAATACCTAATAAATGTAAAATGACACTTATTTGTAATCAAAATTAAATTTCTAAAATGACACTTATGTAAAACCATATATATACATTTGTACAAATTACGTTAATTTGAAAATTAAATAGATATTAAAATTAATATATTTAGTGATATGACATTTATATTAATTGATGTTTATTAATGCATTTGATCATGAATTTGTATCATATACATATATATATATATACATACATATATACATACATATATATATATATTGATAAAGATAATATAATAAATATCAAAAGGTACTATTATAGTTAATATAAGTATACCTTAAAATATATATTAAAGATATTATTATATAAATCTAAACATAATGTTATTATTACAAATAGATAAATATAACTGTAATACCCTATATTTTTTTTAAATGGTTGAATGAGAATCATACCAAATTTTGGGCCTTTAATTTTAATTTAATATTACGATTTGGTCTGAGGAAAAATTTGATTTAAAATTATGTCGAAAAATGGAGTATATTGATTTTTTAGGCAAACTAATCAACTAGTTTGTCGTTTCAGCAAAATTAGTTTTCTCAACTAAATTGATAGGCTGGTTGGGAAAAACCAATCGATTGTTTTATAGAACAGTCGACTGGTAAGCCCAATCCCATTGCTTGGTTTGTCAAGTTAGTCATATTTTTCGAGGTTGATTTTCTGAAAAATCTCTTACATAGAAATGAAACCTTACCAACACATGCCAATTTATCCCTAAGCAATTCCTAACCATTTTCATGATTCATTTAACCCAAAATGTTGCCTCAAAATGACCTTGTGGTCGATTGGGACAATTGAGGTGAAGATATGACCTCAACATTATCTTTTCCTCCTCTCTCTTCTGCACATTTCTAAGATCAATGCTTTGATCTTAGGCATGATTCTGAGTAGTTGGAATACTTTTTTCATGCTGACCTTCCATTACTCCACTCGTGTATATTAATTTTAGCCTTATTGACCTACATTATCGAGAAATACTATTTGAGCCCTGGAGAATAGGTAAAACATACTAGACAAAATATGTTCGATTAGCTCAAATTCAAATAGTCATTGTAGGGTTTTGAGTTGGTTCCTAAACCCTCAGTGTTTCCCTTTAATTGGTTAGCTATAAATAGCCACAATCATCCCTTCTATGCACCTTTTCTTTTAGCTACCGAATTCTCTAAGTCTTATATTTACACTCTTCTTTCTACACTTTGAGCCTTACCAATATATTTTATCACACTCTTCTAATCCTGTCTCTAGCTCTCTCTTATTTTAATTGTTAAATAAGGAAGAGTTAGATTTTGGAAAAAAATATTGAGTAGTCTAGTTGAGATTTTCCCTATTTTTGCCTCAAGTTGGTATGTTATTATTTCTTTCTATTTTTAAGTTTGAAAATCTATTAAGGTTTGGTGTAAATTTCTAAGTTTGAGATTGTGGCTTTTAAGGTTTAAAAACATGAGAATCTCACGGTTGGAAATTTATTTTAAATGGGGATTTTGCTTACATCAAGTTAGCGATCCTTGCGTGTTATGTATTATCTTAAGTTGATTTCTACATGTTAGCCTGCATAAATAATTTGGATGGATAGATTGCAGGATTTGAGCAAAAAGCATGAAATTGGGTAAAAATAGGCTAAAATAATTCCATGTTGTTAAATGCAAGTTAATTCAGTTGGAAATATGTTATACTATGTTGATACATGTTTTGATGTAGACAAGGATGATTTATGTGTAAGAACTTGCATGAAATTTAATGTGTGGGTGTTTTGTTAGGGAAAACCGATTGATTGGTTGACCTAACCTATCAAATTGTAAGCCTGCAGAGACCTAGGTCTTACTCTCTACTTAAATCCATCGACTATTTGGGTAGAAACAATTGGCTTTTCTATGAAAACTATATTAGTTTGGCCAAACTAATCAACTAGTTTGAGGAAAGCATGGTATGGCCGCATCAAATTGATCAATTGGTTGACCCAAATTGATCTATTGTTTGGTGCAACCGATCGACTAGTTTGGCTAGACTAATCGACTCGTTCGATTGGTTTACATGATTTATTTCCTTTCTGTTTGATTATGCTTTAAGGGTATGCTTGGGACTATGCCATGATTATTAATGTGATAAAATACATATTTTATCATGGATTATAGGTTTAATGAAAGAATTCAATGGAACATTAGTTATGACAGACTCTTTGAGTAATGTAAAGGTTAAAGGGATATTCCACTTATGATAAGTGATGATATTAAGAAAAGTGTAATGAAATTCAGCATGAGATTAAATTAAATAATATGGTGAATATGAATAATATTGGCCAAGGACAAATGAAAACCCACATGGTTGGGAGAATAGGAAGAAAATGATTGATATGGATTAGCATGGAAAATTTTCTTACTTGCATTGTATGGGCCTTGTATGATCACCCATCCTTATGAATAAAATATTAATCACATAAAGTGAAAGTCAGTCTGGTTGAGTATGGGTCTGGGTTATCCGATCCTCGATTAACTACCAAAGGTTAATTTACCTTCAGGCATTTTTAGTGTCTTTGGGCTTTGCCTTTAGATGGGATCCTAAGAGTTCCTAGTGCCTTACGTACTATGGACACTAATGATGTACTAGGGGGTATAAAAACTAAAGGGTCTGGTTATTTAGGCAGTTGGCTTTGTTCTGGACATATATCCATATTGGTTGGCTTTGGCTTGAACTTATGTTCACTTGGTGATTGGCTCAACCTGGACTTTATGTTGTTTATTTGGATATGCTTCCATGATATGAAAGACCATAGGGTGGTGCACAATCCCTCACTCGATGATAATAAATTATGGATAATAAGTAATTGGTTGGTAAATTATGACCGGTGACCAAGTGAATTGATAATAATTCGTTAAGAATGGTAGTAGTATAATTGATAAAAAAAGGGAATAAAAGCTGGTTTATACACTTGGCTAATGATTAAAATGACTAATTTGTTATAGAATGGAATTAACCTGCCTTATATGTGGATAAGTGAATGGTATAACCTAAAGTATTGAGTAATTGTAAATAAATCCTAGAGTTTGCTTGGATTCTCTTTGTTATAACATATGTAAATATTTATGTGATGAGGATGTGAAACTAAGCATGATATATTCTGCCTTGTTGGAATTATGCATGATAGCATGTCCATATATAATCCTACCATTATATATATAGTTTTTTTTTTATGATGCATGTTGTATTTCATATCCATATATGATAGTTAGCATATTTGTACTTACATTGAGGGAGCAACTCGGCTTATTTAGTACGTAGCATACTAATGTACCTATTTTTTTGGTCAACTACTTATTCTGATGAGTAGAGGACCATGTGCAGGTATTTGAGGATGGTCAGTAGAGGGACTGCCTTAGTTGGATCAGGATTTGAGAGCTAAGACATCCGGAGGATTTGGTAGGGTTCGTGGGGGATTGAGATTTTAAATTAGGAGTCATAACCTAAGTCATTTTATTATAGACTTGTACTTTATCCATATGTGATTTGTAATGTTTTGGTCGGGAACCATTAAGGTCATCTGATGTAAATACTCTTTTAAGTTATTTATGTAATATTTATTTGCGCATTTTGTTGTTCTAAATGTTTTGGTTGTCTTAGCCTTGTATTTGATTTAGGATAGGCGGTGGATGTTTATCCTATGTCAGGTACGGCGATAAAACCCAATTTTTTAGATGTGTTTCCAGCTTTTGTAAATGTTTTAATGAAATTTTTTTAGTGAAAAATGGGGGTGTTACGATAACAATACATACATTATAAAGATTGATTTTAATATAGATTACTTATGCAATAATATAGTTATCGAATAAGATAAGTATATTTACTAAGCTAAATTAATATTATTATTATTTACATTGGTAGTATTAGTATTTAAAATTTAAATATGGATATAAAATATTCACCTCTAATACATTGTAATAGGATTATGATTTAACATTGATGGATATTAGTGATCCCATTCATGTAATTTTGTATGACTACAACATTTATGGTTAGATTATTTTTCTATAAAAACATCTATTATTTTGAAAATATTATGGATTTATTTTTGTCATCAATCAAAGAAAATTTGAATTTTCCATAATTGAGATGATAGAATAGTAAATATATATTTAAGAAAAATAAAATTAATCGATTCATTTAAATGTTATGATAAAATGGAACTAAAATAATTTAATATATAATTTTATATTTTATTTTTAATAATCATCATCGTTATCACTATTATCTTTGTCGTCTTCATCCTCATCATCTCATCTTTTATAATTGATTTTCAATTTCCATGTTTGGGTGGCTTTCTTTCTTTGTCTTACCTTGCCAACATCATAATGGTGATTTTCCCTCTAACTTTAGGGACTTGTTCTATGTAGATGTTATTTTCTTTGTTTGTTTTTGATTATAAAAAAATAAAGAAATATTTTTTTACTAAGTACACCAATGGAAGGGGGATAAAGGGGAGAAAGAACATGTACAGATTTAGTAAGAATTGAATTCCCAACATTCTCAAATATTGATGCATGGTTAGCTACTATACTAATGGCATATTCATTCTTTTAGTCTAACCTAATCTTATTAGGCCTGCTTTAGTATGATACAAGGAAATAGGCTTGAAAATGTGGTGAGGTGATGATCATCATGTACTCTATTTGTATTATTTATCAAGCTATTTTTTTTCTTTTTCAATTCAATGCATTCAAAGTTATAAAGATTTCAAAAACTAATTTGAGTAACATGTCATGATGAGCACTCTCTTTTTTTTTTACCTTCGTCATTTAGTAATGTTATGAGTAGATTTTGAGTATGTTTGGATAAATCATTATTGTTTATTGTTGATGTTATTGTATTTAAATTTTTTAACTTATGTAGGAAATAAGTATATTAATTTTTTGTCTAGATTTTTGAAAATTGTAATTCAAAAGTAATGGTTAGAAATATAAACATTCTCTAGACATGTCAATTTAGGAATAAAATTTGGATGACAATTTTATCCGAAATCTGATGTGTTTGATCGGATGGAGGTATAAATGGATATGCATACGAATATGGAGAAAAGAGACAAAGATCTATTAGATTTGGATACGAATATGGATAAGATATCCTTAAATTAGTATATGTATTTGATTCCATTTATTTGATAAAAATATTTTTTTACCCTTCATTTATATAATATTCAATATATTTTCGAAGGTTAAAAGTTAAAACATAATTAAATCCTAACAATCTAATTATTTCGTTCTAATATAGGACAGTTTTACCAGATGGATATGTTAATGAATATTGATAAATAGATATAAATATAGGTATGAAGAATAAACAAAATAAACGTTGCATGGTGGATACAAATATAAATGAGTTTACTTATCCAATTTAGATAATGAATAGAAGTTATCAAATCTGTATATAACCCACTGACATCCCTACCCATTTTTATTATTTATTTATTGAATCTCAAGCTTGTATCATTTTTAATCGCCATTTATCATCAAGAACTTAAAAATGATCTAACAAGAGTTTAGGGATAATCTAGTTAACAATAATTTATCGATGTTTACTAAAAGGTGATTCCCTCACCCTAAAAGTCATCATCATCCCTATCATGAGATATGTTGAAGGTTGATAGATCACAAAATGTGTTTGATGGAGTAAGGGGAGTAGGATAGTAGGAACTTTACTAAAACATGTTATTGGCCAAATTCAAATCCCCATATAATGGTTGGTAGTGCAACATACTTTATTAGAAAGTATTTTTTTTATCGGTAGAGCTATGCTCCTAGGAGGTTGCATATACATATCTATGGTGTTATGTTGTGAAGGGAATGAAGGTTCTCTAAAAACGAGTGTTGGAACAATTACAATACTATTGCAATCTTGGTGATATCAAGCTTGTTTCAATATCCCATATTGATGGGATGGATGTAAAATAATGCTATTTATATTCCCTTTCCTCTCCACCTTGGTTTGAGAAAATTACTTGGGATGTTTTGGGTGGTATGCTAGGTTGGATCTGAACTAAACATACATGCGCCACCTCTAGTCCAAGTAGGGCCACGTGTAACACCCCCAAAATTCACTACTGAAAAATTTAGTTTTCTTAAAAGATATAGCGAAAGAAAGGAAAATAAGACTGTGAATTTTAGGGATATTACCGCCATGATCAGCACAAGCTCAACCCCCATCCAATCTTATACTAACCACAAGGCTAAAAGAAAGTTACCGTCAACCATTTATCAAACTTAAAACAATAATTCATAGAAGAATTAGAAAGTTCATAATATGGTAATTAGATTACACGTCAGAAGGTTCATAATCCATAGAAGTACATAATTAAAGTTCCCAAAGGAACAGAAAGTACAATACAATAAAACAAAACTAAAATAAAATGATACAGGGTAAATGAAATGAAAAAGAGAATTTGGCCTAGTCACTCTCGGTCCCCAGGCCAAGTCCATACTCAATCTCAGCCCGATGCCTCTTAAGTATAGTAGGCATCGAAGATATCCTCTCCTACTTGTACAAACTCAAGTGGACCCTCTGCTCATGGGAATGAGTAGAACCTATGAAACGGGTGGTTAGTACGCTACGTACTATGCAAGGTAATCATGCAACTAAGGCCAAACATATAAGGCATATAGCACAAGCATGATCACATAGACAACATACAACAATACAGATAATGAAGGCTGGGCTATGGTCCAGATAAACTTATTCTTTAGATCTTTGGTCAATATACTCTTTATTAATCTATGCGAGTGCGAGAACTCCACTATTATAGCCGATGGATCGGAAACATATAGGGTAGAATGCTCCTGACCACTATTTTTACCCGTGGATCGGTCTCCAGGGCAAAGTGCTCATAGCCACTATTATGCCGGTGGATCGGTCTCGCCCCGATTCTCATGGTGTTCCACTATAATTGCATAGTATCTTTCCCATGATTCATTGTAGCTTAGGGTTTGGTTTATTGAGCTCGGGTGTAACACCCCAAAATCACTACTTAAAAATTATGTTTAAATTTTACTTTGCGGAAGCGATAATTATAAAATAGTGGGTGTTACCGCCACACTTAACATAAGTCCGGTCTCCTCACCATCCTTACGTCAAGTTATAAGGCTTAAAACAAGTTAAACCAACAAATTTTGAGAGAAGTACAATACATAATCAAGGGTTTTACAAAGTAATATTATCCATACAGAAGGACCGTTTAGATAATTAGTAACTAACAATTTTTAGAAAATAAACAAAAGAGCACACGAAGGTGCAACAGTGGTTTGACTTCCACTCATCCAGTCCATAAAATATTACTAGGAAAGGGAAATAGGGGCAGGGTCCACTCACTCCCTTAGCCTAACTAATCCGCTGGATGATGCTCCTCAAAATTCTTCAACCATTACACGCCACGGATGTACTCCTCTGAAAAGTGATAGCATTAGTATGATTTCCTTGTACTGAGTAAACCACAACGCCTCCGGAGAGGTAGTATACCCACGTATACAATTATAATACAAATAAGGGATTCAAATAAAACATACGGTCACATGCAAAGCCACGACTTCATAACACGAATCCATATCACAATTAACAATACTAGTTAGATCAAAGTCCCTAGCAAAGGCATTGAAAACGTGTTTATAATTTCACAACCATTTTAACTTACCAACGAACATACTTCATAGCATAATAGGAAGAATTATTGATATTCCAAACAATCTAACCAAGGTCAAGTCACTCCTAATCCAATTATTATAGAAGTATTATGGTGGGTGTCTAATCCGGTTATATCATTTATATAACAATTCTCGAGTGGAATACAATACCCTATCCATGACAATGATGTTCGAGGAGGTGGTACCAAAATAATTCACTCAATTCCAGGGCAAAGCTCGCCAAGGAAGCCATATGACATATTAGTCGTCTATACTAAACCTCATAACTCAAGTCCTTAAGTATGCGTACTCCCTATAGGGTGTGTGGAATACCTATAGAGAAGAAGTGAGCCCCTTGACCTGAAGGCCCAAACTATGCACTCGGCAACCAAGTTCGAGGCATGAGATTCGACAAGGAGGTAGTACCAAAATAATTCACTCAATTCCAGGGTAAAGCTCGCCAAGGAAGCCACACGACATATCAGTCGTCCATACTAAACCTCAGAACTCAAGTCCTTAAGTACACGTACTCCCTATAGGGTGTATAGAATACCCATAGAGCAGAAGTTAGCCCCTTGACCCTTAACCCAAACTATGCACTAAGCGCCAAGTCCAAGGCACGAGATTCCTTTCCAAACTCAAGTCTTCCTCTTTAAGTGATTAGTGTCTTATGAAATTTTCGATTATTAATTTGATAACAACAAGGTTCACAATATTACAACTTAGTGATAAATCAATCAACCAAGGGACCACGAGGGTCACAACAATCAACCAGCAAATGTCAAACCCAAAAGACCACGAGGGTCACAATAATTCTAAGTCAACACGACCTAGGGTAGGCATCATGCCATAGCCTGAATATTATCCGATTCAGTTATTCAATCCATTTGTCCAATTATTTCTAAAATTATTCGGAGGCCATCACTTAAGTCAACTAGCCCAATTATTCACTTTGAAACACATTTTTTCCCTAATGACCAAAATACCCTTCGATCTATAACTACCACATTTTCCTTTAATTTATTACCAAGTTTATCTCCATAAGATATTTTTCATGAAAAAGCTAACATAAAATAGCTAATGATACTTTAACATACAATAATTTCTTCGGTATGACAAAAAACCATGTTACCCCTAAGCATTCACCACACATGGTACATGTACACACTCTTAGCATGCATTTCAAGTATCTCATAAAATTCATGCAATTTCCACAAATAACTTTCAAATACGGACCATGGTATATAGAATTTACGTTTTTACCCCTAGAATGTATAATTGGGATAATTGGGTCAATCTCATATCTCTTTAGTCAACTCACTTCCCATTTTGCCCGTTTTATCCTTTTAGCCCATATCATATTATTAATCTTCCTAGAATGCATGTCCTAGAGGGTCACATCATATAACATCATAAGCACAACGTATATAATCATTATACACATGACATAAGGGATTCACATAAGCATTCCTCAACTCCAAGCTGCGCTACAAGTAATTAGTCATTATAATCATAAAGTACACGACATAACATAACACATGGCATACAAGGCACATAGCATACACATAGTTGGTTTTAGCTATATCCTTACCTAATACGACACCGGTCTTAGAGCACGTTCCTACTCCTCTTTAGGGTTTTGACTTGATTCACCTATATGAAGAAAATACTAAGGGTTAACTGTCCTCTTACCAAAATTACCATCATCCCTACCTTACCCTTGTTATAACCTACTATTAGGGCTAATAATGATAATAGTAGTTTTATAAGTAAAAGTAGGGTTATTATTCTTAAAGTAGCTAATCATGATACTACTAATCAAAATAGGTCTTAGTAGATACATTCGGTTCATGTTAAAGTAATTATAGTAATATTTATATTATTAAGGATAATAGCTTTAATATTACTAATAATAATAGTAGTAGTAGTTGTTGTAGTGATAAAACTAATAACAACCCAAATCTTAGTAATAATAATAGTGATATTAGTAATACTAAAGTAGTGACAATAATGATAATAATAATAATAATAATAATAATAATGCTAGTATTGATAGTAATGTTAGTGACATAGGTAATATTAACAATAATGACAAAGTAATAATAATAATAATAATAATAATAGTAATAATAATAGTAGTAGTAGTACTTATTAATAATAAAAATGTTAAGAATAATACTAATGATAATAATAGTCAAAGTGGTAATAGTAATATAAGGATTCGAATATTTACAATGATAATAAAAGTGATAATATGCCAAAGTTAGTAATAATAATAATAATAATAATAATAATAATAATAATAATAATAATAATAATGATGATGATGATGATGATGATGATGATAAAAATAATGATAATCATAATAATAATAAAGTTGTCTACCATTAATAATAATAATAATAATAATATAATATATTATTATTATTATTATTATTATTAGTTAGAATATTCTGAAGTTAGGTTAAATAATAATAATGATAACATAATAATAATAATAGTAATAATAATGATAATAATAATAATAATATTATTATTATTATTATTATCATTAAGAATAATACTATTAATACTACTAAAAATTGCTAACACTTGTATAAAAAGGGCCTAAGGGTCGAGGAGGTTAGAGTATCACCTAAGGACAGTGGCGGCACCAGCGGCAGTGCACGGTGGCGGTGGAGGGAGAAGGGAGGTGGAGAGATGGTTGTATAGGCTAGGAGAGAGGGAATAAGGAGGTGATTGAGTTGGTGGTGGGTGCCTTAGGTGGAGAGGGTTGGAATGGAGGTGGTGGTGTAGCCAAAGGGGGCGGCGCACGACTGCAGGTGTGGTGGCCGAAGGTTGTGGAGGGAGGAGAAGGGAGAAGAAGAGGGAGGCAGGGAAAAAGGGAGGTATGGGGAGGTAGAGGAAGCTCTCCTGGATGTTCTGGAGGGTAGAGGGGGTGGTTGTTGTGGCATGATCGACAATGGATGGTTGTGTGAAAGGCAACGATGATCGAGATGGGGCTGATAGGGAGGGGGACTTTGCACGACCATGGTGGCTCGTGCAGGGTGAATTGAGGGTGGTGAAGGGTGATGCAGGGAGTGTTTTGGTAGGCGGATCTGGCAGAAGAGCTAGGCGGTGGTGATGGGGAGGTCGTCTGATCGGGGGGTGGTACAAAGGTTGATTTTTCTAGGCTGCGAATCAAATGGTCGATTATGGTTGCCCTTGTGGTATTTATAGGCCACTTGGAGGGACAAATGACATAGGGGAAAGAGGATAAGAGGGGGTAGGTGAGGCAAGACCATCGACTGGCGGTGGCAGGTCAGTGTAGGTCTACCATGGCAGGGTGGAGTTGTTGGTTGGGGGAATAAAAGGAAAGGGAGAGGCATGCGTGAGTAGGTAGAAGGGTTGGTTGGGTCAAAAAATGGAAAAGAAAATGACGGGGGAGAGAGGGAAAGGATGATCGGTGTGCGGTTGGTGGTTGCCGACGGGAATCGGGCTGCAAGTCGGGGTTGCAGGTCACGTAGGGGGAGAAGGAAGGAGAAAGGGCTAGACCGAGTGGTTTAGGGAGGAAAGAAAAGAAAAAGAAGAGGGGCCGACTGGGCGGGCAGCGGGGAGGAAGAAAAGTGGGTGTGAAGGCCTGGGCCGTGTCGAAGGAGAAGAAGAGGGGGAAAAGGTTTTAGGCCGCGAGGGTTGGCCCAATTGAGGAAGAAGGGGAAAGAAAGAAGGGGAAAGAAAGAAGGGAGAAAGGAGGAAAAAGAAAGAAAAAGGAAAAAGAAGGGAAAAAGTAAAGAAAAAAGAAAAAGGAAAGGGAAAAATAGGTTGGTTACAGTATTTAGAATATTTTGGTATAATATTTAGAAAAATAATAATTAAATTGCTTTTTAGATTATTTTGGGATATTTTCAATAATTTTTCCTTAAATTCCATTTTAATTAGCAAAAAACCCTAATTTTTTATAATTAAATTATTTATTATTTTCCTCATGATTTGTCTTGATTCAACCCCTTTAATTTAATAAAATAATTTATTTAATTAATTTTTTGAAGAAATATTTATTTTCTAAAATTTCTAAAATTAGGGTTTTAGGGTATTCCACCATGCCTGGTGTATGGTAGTATTTGATCCCAAGGCTGATATTTTTGTCATTCTAATTTTTCATTATGGTTTTACTAATTCCTTTTGTTTGTTTTTTTTCTCCACTCTCCCAAACATTTTCTATCAATATTCCTCCCTTAACGTTGGTTAAAAGGAGGTGTATTGGTGTTGGTTGTGTAAAAATATTTTCTCATTTTTCACCGCACTTGGTTTCTTGGAGGTTATACAAGTTTTTGACCTATTATTCATTATTATTTCTTCCATTCAGTTACTCTTCTATAGATTCAAAATTATAACTTTTCGGGAGGTTTCTGCAAATTTCATTAGGTTCTTGTTTCAGGCACATGTACCAGAGGTTCATTGTATTAACCTTAGGTGCATGGAGATCGTTAGGATTGCACCCCGATCAGGCCATATTATCACTTTAGGGAACCAATTTATTTTGCAGCACAGTAATTTCTTTGAGAATTTTTCTTTTGTTTTTCATATACTGCTATGAGTTATTTATTCCAACATTCCGAAGCGATAATATTATACATTACTATATGCAATTTTGGTCTTTTTTTTCTTTACCCATCTCTATTTGGTTTGAGTGTTGTGCTTCTTAATTGAATATGTGCCTTCATTTCAATCTTGATTATTCTTTGATTGATTGCTATAAAATTCTACAGCAATTATTCAGTATCTACTTTCAATCTATTCAACATATATTGGTCTCACTTCTACCTTTAATTATATCTTATTGTTCTCACTACTACCATTTTAGAAAGAGAAATTTGTCATTTTATTTTCAATGCATGAGGCTCTGAGGAATAATCCCAACATGCCCAAATCTGAAACGTTGGATGGTTCAAATCATCGGAGGTGGTGCCCCAAAGGCTACTAACATTGGTTGAATCTTTGGAGGTTGATTATGTGATGTTGTCTGACGCACCCACTCCAGATACAATACCAACAACATTCGCTACCACTCTTGTTCCTGTTGTGGCCAAGAGATATGATGATTTTGCAAAAGAAAATATTTCAAGGATGATAAGACTGCCCAGGGTCATCTGTTGTCTCATATGAACAACAAATTATTTAACATATTCTTCATTGTTGATAACTCCAAGGAGATTTGAGACACTCTTAAGAAAAAGTACAGTTCTGATGAAGTTGGGTGAAAGAAATATGTTTTTGGGAACTTGTTGAAGTTTTAGATAGTCGATGGTAAATAGGTAATGTGTCAAGTGCATACTTTTGAGATGTTGGTGGCAGAAGTCTCGGGAAGGGTATGAATATATGTAAGACTTTCTAAGCTAATATGCTGATAGAGAAATTTCTTACATCCCAAAATGATTTTAGAAAACATCTAAAGCACAGAAAGAGAGATTTGATACTCCTAGAGCTGAAAAGTGACATGGAGATAGAGGAGGCTAACCATATGAAGGGCAACCGAGTGTCATATGCTTCTACTTTTGTGAGTGCAAATGTTGTGGATTTAGGTGTTGGAAAGGACAATCTCAAGGTTAAAGGTAAGTAGAATTAGAAGAAGGTTCAACAAAAAAGTCGACCTAACTTCAAGAAGAATGACACCAAGATTTATAAGAAACAAGTGACCTATTATATTTGTGGAAAGATGGGTCACGAGGCATAACAATGTTACAAAAAAAAGGGAAACCAAGGTCAGAATAAGAAGCTCAGTGCATCTTTAGCTCCACAAACTAATGTTGCTGAGACAAAAGAGGTGACTGACACCGTGGTGGTAAAAGCCAGCATGGTTGACAACAAGACCATCTGGATTCTAGATACTGAGGCCTCGAAGCACCTATATGTTAAAAAAGACCTTTTCCACCAATTTGACGATGTAGCTGATGGTGAATATGTATACATGTGCAACTCTGCAACTGGAGGAGTATTCGGAAAAGGAAAGGTCTTTCTAAAACATAATTTTGGAAAATCTTTATGTTTAAATGATGTGTTTAATGTTCCTTCTTTGCATAAAAACTTAGTTTTGGGTAGCTTATTTAATAGGATTGGCTTGAAACTTTTTTTGAGGCAAATAAGGTCGTGTTGACCAGGAATGGAAACTTTGTGGGAAATGGTTACTTAGCTTATGGATTTTGTTTATTTAACATCATTCCTATTAATTAAAGTGCTTCTACTTCTACATGCATTACTGAGTCTATTAATTTGTGACATGATAGAATAAGGCATATAAATATGACTTCCATTAATAAATTAAAAGTATAAACTTAATATGTGTGATGAACTTTGATAATTATGAAAAATGTCCTCTCTTTGTGGAAGCCAAATTTTCGAAGAGGCCTTTTAAACCATTCACAATGAGAATGACATAATTTCTTGAATAAATTCACACTAACTTAGCATATTTTAAGATCACAAAAAGCAGAGGATGTAAACTATATTATTTGACTTTTATTAATGATTCCTCAACATATGCTAAGGTTTACCTCCGTAGGTCTAAATATGATATTGAAGGTATGTTACTGAAATATAAGGCAGAAGTTGAAAACCAACTGGACCAAAAGATTAAGATGCCTAGGTCTGATCGAAGTGGTGAATATTGGACTAATTTTCTTAAGGATATCTGTAATCAAAATGACATCACACATGAAACTAGTGCTAATATATTTGATAAAATGTGGGGGGAATCTATTTAATGTGTGTGTTACATTTTGAATCGCGTTCCCCATAAAAATTTAGATAAAATACCCTATGAACTATAGAAATGTTTTACACCAAATTTGGAAATTTTAAAATTATGGGGGTGTGTAGATGAGGTTGTTTTACTTTACTTTAGAAGAACCAATATGGGAACAAAAACATTTGATTGTGTATTCTTTAATTATGCTCAAAACAGTATTGTATATAAATTTTTGTGTTTACGTGATAACTCAATTTATGAATCTAGAGATATAGAACTTTTTGAGAATGTGTTCCCATCAGATAGAATGCATGTGATATTGCTAGCTCTTCTAATGGTTCTTCTTTCGTGCCTTTGTCTATGAATTCTCTATCTGATGGCATGGATGATAATGTGCATGAATCTTAGAGAAGTAAAATATAAGGGATAGAAAATTGCTTTAGGTTTGATTTTGTTACTAATTTCGTAATTGAAAATGATGATCTTGATAAGATTGATTTGGAATTTATGTTTTCTTATTTGATTGAGGATGACCCTAAAACAAATAGGGAAGGAGTAACAACAGTAGATGCTAGTTTATGGAAAGAGGTAATTAAAAATGAATTAGATTCAATCATGATTAATCACACATGAGATTTAGTTGACCTAAAAATAGGATGTAAATCAATTAGATACAAATGAGTTTTTAGAAAGAAATTGAGAGCTAATGGCAGCAATGACATGTTTAAGGTTCTATTGGTACCTTTAGGCTGTAAATAGAAGAAAGATGTCAATTTTTTTATACTTATGCTCTTGTGACTAAGACTTTCACTATTCATTATTTAGTTGCCTTGACTTCTATATATGAACTTATAATCCATAAAATGGATGTTAAAACTATGTTTATAAATGGAAACCTTAAAGAAGAAATTTACGTGTCAGGAGAACAAAGTGTGTAGATTGAGAAAATCGAAATATAGCCTTAAACAATCTCCTAACCAATGGTATGATAATTTTAACCAAACTCTAACAAGAAATGGTTATAAATTGAATGCATTATATTCTTGTATTTACTCTATGATGTTTGGCCCAAAATATTTCCTCAAACTGATATGAGACATTCGATTTAGACAATTAAGGGCGAAGATGACCTTGGCTTTATCTTCTTCCACCTATCTCCACTCAACACTTTTGAATCATTTCTTTGATTCCATATTTGATTTTTGCTTAGATGTAATATTCCTTCCATATGGACCATTGATTTCCCTCTCGTGTATGGCATTTTTGGACTAATTGATCTAGACCTCTCGATAATCACCATTTTTGCTTTGAAAGATAGGTAAGCATATATTGGATGAAATCTTTCCATTCAATTCAAATTTTAACGGTAAGAACTAGGATTTTTGATCTATGCCTAACCACACCTATGGTTGTAACGATTTGGCGGCTATAAATAGCCCTAATCCCTCCTTCTATTCACCTTTCTTTCAGCCACCAAAGATAACTTAGTCTTAACACTTACCTTCTCCCCTCTACTATTTGAGTCTTGCATTTTAATCCTTTTTTCTCTTCTAATCCTTTCTCTATCTCCCTCTTATTTTTTTGTTAAGTAAGAACGAGTTAGATTTAGGAAAAAGTTGAGTTGTTTCAGGAGAGTCTTCCTCTATTTTCTCTTGGGCATGGTATGTTTGTTTTTCCCTTTCTATTCCAAGTTCTAATTTGGGAAATTTATTCAATGATTTATGATTTAATCTCACTGTTTTTAAGGTTTTGAAACTTTAGGATTTCCATAGGTTGAGTTTTCTTATTTGAGAAAAATATTGCCTGCATCAAGTAAGTCATTCTTACTTCTGACATGTGAATTAGTTATGCTTTGTGTTATGAAACCTTTAAAGTCTTGAGGTTATATGTTGGCATGATTATATTGCTTTTTAGATTTGGTACTAGGTGGTTAGAATGTAAAATTTTGAGAGAAATGCATGATTTTTAAGGAAAGTAAGGTTGTGATGATTAATGGTGAAATATGCAACTATTGTAAGCTATAAATGTATCTATGTAATGTGATTCTATGTTTCAATTTGGTATGGAAGGTAATTATAAGTATGATCTGCATGAAAATGCTTGTTTCATACTATTTGAGGGTAGATCAATCTACTGGTTAGGTTTAATCAATTGATTGGTCCTAAGAATAGCCAATTGGTCAACCCAACCCATCGACTGATAGGTCTGCAATGACCATGGTCTTACTCTCTACTTAAATCTATTGACTGGTTTGGCAAAGCCAAATGACTAGTGGGTGAATAGTTGACTAGTTTCTCAAAGTGATTGACCATTTTGTGGAAACCCTATGTTTGGTTGAGCCAAACTAATCGATTGGTCAACCCAAATGATTCGATTGGCTCTCCCAACCAATCGACCGGTTAGGCTAGACTGATCGATTAGTTCAGCTAGTTTATGTGATTTTGATTTCTCGGCTTAGATGTGCTTAGAGATTTTTACCTAATACTATAATATGACTACTTAATGGATAAAATGCCTCTTTTAACCTGGATTAACGACCTAATGGATGGATTAAATGAACTATGATCCATAACATACTCAATGGGTGTTGTAAAGGCCTTGATGGGTAAAACCCTAAATATAGTTTGATGGTTTAAAAAAGGGTGATGAAATATAGACCTTATCATGGATGGTATAATATAACAAATTTGGTTAATATTGAGAAAGTATTAATGGAAATCCCACACATGGTTTGGGATAGAAAGGGTTAACATGGAATAAGTATGTGAATGTCTTACCTACATATTGTATGGGTCTTGTGTGATCACATGACCTCAAGAATAATATACTAATCACATAAAGAGATAGAGAATTGAGGTGTGTATGGGTCTGGCTTAACCAATCCTTGATTAGCTATCGAGGGTTAGTCATCCTTTAGACGTATATTGGTTACTTTGGGCTTTACATTTGGGAGAAATTTTAGTCGATTTCGATGCCTTACCTACTCTAGACACCAATAATATACTAGAGGATGTCAACACTAAAAGGTTTGGTTACCTAGGTGGTTTGGCTTCGTCCTGGACTTATGTCCATTGTGCTTTGGATATGCTTCCATGGTATGTGAAACTATGTGGTGCCGAACAATACATCGCTCAATGATAATGATAAAAAGTTGGAATGAATACTTGGATAATAATCGGAATGAATATTTGGATAATAATTGGAGTGAGTATTTGGATAATGATTGGATTGAGTACCTAGATGATAACTTAGAAAAGTATGTCAATAAGAGTTTGAAATATTATTTATATAAGACTAAAATAAGGATGTGGTTGAATTAGAAAATAAAAGAGAAGGAATGGGGAGGATAAATAATAACTATAAATGAATGACCTAATTGATTGTGCTAGTCAAAAAATAAATCCAATGAAAACCTTGTGAATAGATGGTGGAAACCCTAGTTTTCCTTTTAATAACATGCTTAGTATTTTTTTATAACTATCAATGATGTTGTATGATGAAGATAAGCATGATGCATTCTGACTTGCCTAAGTTATGAATGGAATTAAGTTCTAATGCATTACCTAACCCTGATAGAGGAGGTTCATCTAATTATATGGCGTTAGCATGAATCATGTTAAGTATGATTTCCATGGCATGATAGAGTCTTGTATTATTGTGACTCCCATTGAGGAGGTAACTTTTTTTACTTAGTACGTAGCGTACTGATGTGCTTATTTGTTTGGTTACCTTCTCATTCCTACAAGTAAAGGGCCATATGTAAGTTGTTGGGATGGTCGGTAGTGGGCCTACCTCATCTTGGATTTGGGGTTTAAGATCGTGGATACCTGGAGAAATTTACATGGTCTATAACAAACTAAGGTGTTGGGGCCATGCCCTACCTTTGTTTTCTACCATAATAGCCTTACATTTCTAATTAATCTACCTTCCTGTATTTGATTATGATGGGGACCATAGAGGTTCTATGGTGTAAACATTTTCTTTAAACATTTATATATCTTGTTCTTGTGCACTCTACTTTAGTTTTTGGTTGATGTGGTTTTTAAACCTTGTATCTAATATAGGATGGGTAGCAGGAATTTATCTTGTGTTAGGTACGATGGTAGCACCCTGGTTTTTCTACATGTGTTTAGTATTTTTTGCTTCCACACTACTTTAAAATAATTTTTTCAGTAATGAAAAATGGGAGTGTTATGGTAATGGTACAGTAGAAGTAAGGTTATACATAATACATGAGTTCACATGAGAGAAAAAGCATACATAATTTAACATAAAAAAATGACAGATGAATACTAACTCCAAGTCTCATTATTAGATATGTCATATTCCATTCTTTTATTTACGTTGAGTTTAGGAACTTCACTATTCTTAATCCGGTAAAATAGACTAAAATACCTTTTAGGGCAAAACGCTCCTAGCCACTATTATTAAGCTAGTGGAACATACTCTACACCTCCTATGACAACACACTTCTAGCCACTATTCTTAAACAAGTGGAATAGTCTAAAGCATCTCCCAGAGCAAAACGCTCCTGGATACTATTATTAAGCCTGTGGAATGGACTCCTACGCCTCATTCCTGACTCAAGCAATCTTTCACTCTAAGTGATTAATGTCTTATTCATAATTTCTCATCTAAATATTATATTCTCATTCATGTTGATATTAGGGCCCCCTATTCTTAAACTAGAGTAATGGTTTGATGCACCTCTCAATGCAAAACGCACCTGACCATTATTATCGTCTGGTGGAACAGACAAGTAAAACACCTTGGCCAAACTCACATGATCTTTCACTTTAAATGATTAATATCTTATTCATAGTATATTATATTTAGACCATTATTAATACATTTCAACCTCTAATATTTATATGAGATACATAACCCCACTTATATACATAAATACCACATATCCAACTTTATACCCAATTACATGCTTTCCCAATTTCACTACTCTCAAGAAATAACAACCTATCATTATCATAAACACATTAATCTTATAACATTCCCAATCATAAAAGAACATAAAAATATACATATATAACATAAATCCCTAGCTACAACATTTATCCTTTCCAACAAGGACATCAAGCTCTAAGCACGAATCCTAAACAAGAATAAAACATGATTGGACCTAAGATATTAATTGAGGGAAAATTAAAGGTAAAATAAGGTGAAGATATAAATAACTAAAGCTAATGGGAAGCTTGGGTTGTGTGGAGGTGTGGTGGAAAGTATGGTGGTGTTTGATTGGGTCATGGGTGCGCTTGAAGGGAAGCACTGTTGTGCCAAAGAAATGGCACAGAGTAGGTGCATATGTTGAGATTAAAGAAGGCCCATGGGAAAGTTAGCCCACGTCTGTGCAAAAGGTTGTGTAAGGGTTATTCAAGTGCACTTTGAGAGGTGCACAGTTGGGGCATGTGAGGTTTGACTGGTTGTGTGTCTCAACAAAAATGAAACACAAAATGCAGGGAAGGAGGAAAAAGCGATGGAAAGGGTGGTGATGGTTGACAACAATGAAAATGATTGATGGGTGGTTGAGGTGGTTATTTTATGAAGAAAATGACAGTTCTTGGTGGTGGTGTGCGATGATGGTTCTTAGTGGTAGTGATTAAACAAGGTGAGGAGAAAGAAAAGGAAGAAGGAGGTGGTGGTTCGGGGTAGAAAAATGGCAATAACTCAGACAATAAATGGGGTAAGGAGATTGGATAAGTAAAGAGAGAGAGAGAGAGAGAGAGAGAGAGAGTGAATGGTGGCGTGAAGGATGGAAAATGGTAGAGGAGGATCGAAAGGGTGTTGGTGATTAAGTAGTAGAGTGTTGATGGTAGCATGAGAGAAAAAATGGTAGGGGAATACATGAGGAGTGGCAGGGCAAAAATTCAACACGACTCAGATGAAAGATGATGGTTGAGATGAAAGTTGATAGAAGCATATTGCGGATGCTAAGAAATTCTCACGCAACAAAAACAATGGCAAGAGAAAGGAAAAGGAAAAGGAGGAAGAACAAAAAACGAAAAAATGGCGAGGTTAGGATTTATATTAAATTTTTATTAGCTAAAGTTATATAAGATTTAAGATATAATTCAACTAGGATTAATGTTGGGTTAATAAATATTATTTACCTAGGTCAAAGATTGGGACTAGGTTAAGATTTTAGGATCAAAGAATAGGGTAAGGCTTTAAAATTGATTTTCTGAGATTAGAATTAGGTTAATGATGGTGCCAATCTGCAAGCACATGGATTCGTTGTAGCACTTCAATGTCGTATCTCACAAGGATTTTGCAATTGAACACCAGAATTTGTCATATTAGCTATCTAGGTCATTATGGAGTGGAAAAATATGCAGGTAGGTAGTGAAAATAAATATAATGACTAAATGAATGTATATTCTAAAGCGATAAATATAAAGGCCTAGAATTGAGCTTTAGTATCTAAATTGGTATTTGACAATGAAATAATGCTACAATGTAGTTTAGTTCAATGGCTGTGAAAAATCGGTATAAACATATTCATTAGCCTCTTTCAAGGTCTAAGAACATATTTAATCTAAGTTGTTAACTACTTTCATAACTAACTAATTAAATTAAACCCATTAAATGCCACTGATTCTATAGTCTCTGAGAATAAAACGTCTACTTTCATGATTGTTTGAATTCTCATTCATATGTTAATTTTTGATAATGATTTCAACCTTTCAGTTGCAAATAATATCTAAAATGGTCGGATTCTTTCAAATTTGACTTAAAATAATCAATCCTAACATATGAAACAACACATACGAACTAAATATACAACATGTACTTTAATTCATCATATTAATACCAAAATGGACCTAATTAAATCCTATAAAAAGGATTACTCACTAATGATTGAAAGAAAATATAAAATTTAAAGAATAGAGTTGATTGTTGAGTTAATCGTACACGAAACTTGCACTAAACTTGGAAATTAAAACTAATAAATTCAAGACATGTTATATGAGGTTTTTTACTAGGAAAAGAGGGGAAGAAATTCCTCTAAAAATTTCCCCAAAAGCATCCCCAAGAAGTTCCCGAAGAACCCCCTAAAAAATACCCATAACACAAGCTACATCGTGCACGACGATCATGGGTAACCGTTGCTGCACAACCATGCAAGGTCTGCACAGGATGGTTGTGCAAAATTCTTGGTCTCGAACTGGTGCACTTAGCTTCTGCACAACTATGAAAGATCTACACAGCTTGGCTATGCGACATTCTTGGCTTCAACCTAGCTCGTCCAGCTCATGCACGACTATGCAAGATCTGCACAACATGGCCGTGTGTCATTCTATTCTTCGAATGCCGGTTGCATCAGTGTCGCATGGTTGTGTAGCTGGCTGTGCAACATCATCTTCTTGACTCTTTTGATGTTCTTAGCTTATTTTAAGCTCTTTGACTATACTCCTCTATAAACATGCTAGGTTGATTTATCTTCCTTTAATGCCTCTCAGACTTGGTATTTTGCTCCAAAAACATGCACTACTTCCTTGAATTTATGCATTCTTATGCAAGTCCCTAAAAACAAATACCAAGAGAGCAATAGCGCAAACTATAGACTTGAACCACAATAAAATACTTATTATAGACCCAATAAAGTCTTAAAATGAAGGTAAAGTAAGGCGAAAATATAGAAGATATTCACTTCATCAGTTAATATATTAATTATTCGGGATTAGTTTGAGGTAAAACATAATAACTTGAATTTTATCAAACCATAATCCCATGTAATTAATATTGTAACCTAATTCTAACCTCAAAAATTTTATTTTTCTATGGTACCCTAACTCCCTAGTCACACACTTGGCCTAAACCTCATTTTTATTTTAGTTTATTAATTTCTTTACTAACCTAAACCTAATCCCAAATGATCATTTAATTAATTTAACTTAATACCCTAGCTTTAATTATTTTTAACCTAAACCTAAATCTAAACCCATGCCATCTCTTTTTTCTTTTTCATATGCGTTACCTCATGTTTTTTCCCCATTCTCTTCCCTTCATCTTGCATGTATGACTTCCCTCTGCCAAGCTTACCCTCTACCACCATTGACTCTACCTCCTCAGCTTAAGGGTTTGGGCTGAAATGTTTGGTCAATCGCAACCCCCATCACTATGCATGTGTATGTATACTCGAATTCTTACTTTCATGGAATCCCTTTAATTGTATTTTTATATTGTACTCCAAGTTAATCTCCAAACTCTTAGATGATGATTATGAAGTTTCTCTCTTTCTCTCTCTCTATTTTTTATTATTATATTTTACTCTCTAATCATTTTTCCTTGTGATTGACGTAAGGATTGTATGGTAAACAAGACTTATTTCAATTACGGCGGTAACACCTAAATATTTTGTTATTATACCCCAATTGTTTTCCTCTCACAATACACTTGCATAGCCCACACACAACCTCATTTACAATCGTGCTCCTTTATTTTCTTGCCCATGCATTTTGTGCTCAATCTTGCGCTCATTTTTTTTCATCTGTGCATTTAGCGCATACCCATGCTATCCTTGCACACCTCGCTTCTACGCCTTCTTTACTCTCTACCTATGCACATAGGTTGTGCCATTTCTTTGGCACAACCGTGCTTCCCTTCTAGCACACCCATGCTCCACTTAAACACTGTCATAATACCACCATATTTTCCACCACACTTCCACGTAACCCAAGCTTCCTGTTGGTTTTAGTTATTTCCATATTCACCCTCTTTTGCCTTAAGTTTTCCTTCAATTGTAATCTTAGGTCTTAATCATGGTTTATTCTTGTTTCCTAGGTGATCTTCCAGTTATCTCGAAGGAGATAATTTAGGATTTGTTCTTAGAGCCCGATGTCCTTATCAGTAAGGATACATGTCATAGCTAGGGATTTATGTGTTATATGTATATTTGTTTTTACTTTTATGATTGGAAATTTTATATGAATAATGTGTTTATAAAAATGATAGGATATTATATCTTGAGAGTAATGAAATTGAGAAAGTATGTTATTAGATATAGTGTTGGATATGTGGTATCTATGTGTATAAGTAGGGTATGTATCTCATATAAATATTAAAAATTTACATGAATTAATAATGGTCTTGTTATAATATAATTTGTATGATATATTAATCATTTAAAGTGAAGGATCACATGAGTCAGCCAGAGGTGTTTTACATATTTGTTCCATTGGATGATAATAGTGGTTAGACACATTTTGCGTTGAGAGGTGCATCAAACTGTTCTAATAGTTTAAGAATGATGGAGCCATAATCTCAATGTGAATAAGAATATGATATTGAGATATGTAATTTTGGGCCGAGGTGTAGGAGTCCATTCCACGACTTTAATAATAGTGGCTAGGAGCGTTTTTCCTCGGATGTTGCTTCTGACTATTCTACAAGTTTAAGAATAGTGGCCAAGAGCATGTTGTCCTAAGAGGTATAGAGCATGTTCCACTGTCTTAATAATAGTGTTTTTTATTGGGAGGTGTTTTTGTTTGTTCCATCTAATTAAGAATAGTGATGTCCCTGAACTTAAAGTAAATAAAAGAGTAGAATATGACATATCTAATAATGAGAGTTGGAGTTAGTTTCTGTCATGATTTTATGTTAACATATGTATGCTTCTTCTCTGATGTGAATGCATGCATTATGTTTAATCCTACTTTGATTGTACCGTCACCTTACTCAGTACGTAGAGTAGTGATCATATGTTTTATGGGTACTACTCTTTCCCACTAGTAGACAACCCAGATGTATTTGTGCAGGTCGGCCCAAGCCCTGATGTAGAAAGTCACTCCTTCACATATATGCATCAAAAGTTACAAACTCATCTACTGGGTCATCATTGACCTACACAAAGACATGGGTTGTGTGAGTTGTTTGTGAAACACACGGGTAAGAAAATGGAGGAGCACAGTTGTGCGTGAGGGTGTGTGTGGGTTGTGCGAGTGTGCTATGAGAGATGCATGGTTGGGGTGTGTGAGGTTTGCAAGGTTGTGTGTCTTAACAAAAATGAAATAGAGCTCACTTGGAAGGAGGAAAAAGGGACATTGAAGGGCGATGATGGTTAGTGATGATGAAAGGGATTGACGGGGTGGTTGAGGTGGTCATTTTACCAAGAAAAATGGTGGTGCTTAGTGATGGTTGTTGGCGGCGGTTGTCAAACATTGCATAGAGAAAGAAGAAGAAGAATAAGGAGGATGTAGCGGTGGTTCCAGGAAGAAAAATGGTAATAACTAAGGTAATAATTGAGGCAGGGAGATTGGAGAGGTATAGTATATATGTGTGTATGTATATATGGTGGCATGAAAGAGGGAGAAATGATAAGAGGAGGATTGATAGGGTGATGGTCATCGAGCAATAAAGGGGTGATGGCAGCATGAGGAAAAAAATGGAAAGGGCACACACAAGGAGTGGGAGGGTAAAAATTCAACAGGGCTCAGATGATAGATTATGGTTGAGAATTGAGATGAAGGTTGATAGAAGCATGTTACAATTGCTAAGAAATTCTCACTGAACAAAAACGGCAGTTAGAGAAAGGGAAAGGAAAATGAGGAAGAAAATAAAAAGGGTGAGGTTGGGGATTATATTAAAAATATTTTAGCTAAAGATAGACAATATTAACAATATAATTCAATTGTGATTACAGTTAGGTTATTAAATATAAATTATTAGGTTAATGATTATGATTAGATTAAGATTTTATGAATAAATAATTAGGGTAAGGATAAAATATTAATTTCTTAATATTAGAATTGGGTTAAGGTATTCATTATTCGGGATTATGTTAAGGTAAAATTTGGGTTATTACACACTATGTTGATAAGATATTGAAAAATTTTATTGTCATGATGAATACTTGTAAAAACTCCCTATGATCACAGAATTCATTTGAAAAAGAATAAGGGTTCTAGTGTTTCACAAGAAGAATATACTAAAACTATAGGTTGTGTGATGTTCCTCATTAATTATGCTAGAACTAACATAGCTTATGTCGTGAGTCGACTAAGTAGGTATACTCATAACCTAGATAGATATCATTAGACTACATTTTATTATTTACTTAGTTACCTTAAGGATACTAAGGATTAGTGTTTACACTCTTGTAAATTTTATGCTATTTTGGAAGGATTTTATAATGATAATTGGATTTTAGGTAACGATAAGGTTAGTTCTACTAGTGTATGTTTTTACACTAGGAGGAGGAGTTGTGTTGTGGAAGTTTGCTAAGCAAACTTGCATTGCTTGGTCTACATTTTAGTTTAAGTTTATTTCCCTTGAAATAGTTGGTCAAGAGGAAAAATGGCTAAGGAATTTATTGGCCGATATGCCATTTTGGAGGAAACCTACTGTTTAAGTTTCCTTATATTGTGATTCGCATACAACTATTTGTATTGGCAAGAACAGTGTATATAGTGGTGAAAGGAGAAAAATTCATGTAAGACACAGTTCTATAAGAGAATTGTTGAGGAATGGTGTGATCTCCTTAGAGTTTGTTGGATTAGAGAAAAATCTAGCATATACTCTCACGAAGGGTCTAAAAAGTAGATTCGTCCTTGAATCATCAAGGGTGATTGAGTTTAAGCCTTTAAGTTGAGAAAAATATGGTGGAAGCCACTTCTGGTCAAATGAAGTCATATGATTACTCACTTGCACTACAGTTCTCATCCCCATGGCGTGTGGTATTCCATTGTGATAGGTTGAGTTTATGCTCTTAATGAATTTATAACTCCATTCCGGGGCAGTTCTAGTGAGATGGAATTGATAAACTCACCGCTTGATAAATATGAGGTTGAGCATATAGATGATCTCAATGAGTCCATGATCAATTTTTGTAGTGTGTGTGAGACATAATTAATGGATTAACTAGGATGAGCATGAAGGTGGGTCGCCTTCTATGAAGGACCAATGTTGTCTTTTTAGAACACTTATGAGAACTCAAGGTGTGTGCATGATCATAAAGAGCCCTCGTTTTATTATTGCAAAATTTGCAAGATTTAAGGTAAGACATGTGTTGTGAGGGTCTTAACTAAAGTTAAGGAAGTTCAAGATTCAATTACTCCTTTGACGCAATTGTTGTCCCACCTCACTATGTATCGATTCAATTATCATGATATTGATACTTACGTGTTATTTCTTATTTTACCCAGTTTATTACTTTTATGTTTTGTAACCATTTTGTCAATAGGGGAGGATTATTGGAAGAATGATAATACTGGTTCAATCTTGGTATAGTCAAGCTTTTTTCATTATCCCAAGTTGATGGAATGAATATGAAATAGTATTGTTTATATTCCATCTTCTTTCCACCTTGGTTTGAGAAAATTACTTGAGATATCTTAGATGGTCCGTTGAGTTGGGCTTGAACTACACGCTTGCGGGATGATACCCGCCCGTCTTGGTTGAGTGCGAGTGTGGTGTAATCTTTGATTCTAATATCTGTTTTTTTTTTCATTCTAATTTTTTAGTATGATTTTACTAATTCTATGACCCTTTTTCCTCCCCTCTCCCGGCCCTTTTTTTTAACGTTTTTCGTGCATTGATACTTGTCAAATGGAGGTGGATTAGTAGTGATTATTTATTAATCTCGCTTCCGTTCAATTACTCTTCTATCTATTTAAAATTATAATTTTTTAGATAAAAACTTCTGTAAATTTTATTAAATTTTTTATTATTTTAAATATACAGATAAAAAGCTAAGTTGTGCTAATATTATAAGCGGCTGTTAAAATTACATCCTGATCTGATCATATTATCACTTTAGAACAGGAATTTATTTCGTGGCACAACAAATGCTCTGGTAAGTTCTCTTTCGTGTTGCGTATACTCTGCTTCAAATTCTTTATTCCAACAACAGGATGGTTGCAGAGGTGAAAAGTGAAAACTCAAGCGATAGGGCTGAAGGGTCGAAGATGTAAAGCATGCATGTGAAATTGTTGCCGTTCATTGGTGGAAGACGGAGTTGCTGACTCGGTGCTTTCTTATCAATCAAAACTTCGGTTGTGATGCATGACTTGAATTTTCAATGCAAGTGTGATGACACACGCCTCCCTACTTTTATGCTTTTGACGACATTCTGACAACTTCTATGGGTGACTTGTGCAGAGCACCCAACATGAGCTGAATTTTAGAATGCAACTTTTTTCTTTTTCTTTTGGGCGACATCTTTTTCCTCGTGTTAAAAATATTTCTCTTTTATTTTCGTTTGTTACATCTCCATTTTTTCGAGTTAATATATATAAAACTAATCCATATTTTAAAATTTTATTATTTTTATATTTTTTTTATCTCATCTCTACTTCCATACACCATAAAATATAAGTGCAATACTGTTACCATTATGAGTCAAACAATCGAAATGTAAGGTACCGACGGTTGGTGTTGCATAGAAACAAAGACGATGATTGAGAAATAAGAATAAGCAAAAAAAATGTCGTTTATAAAAAACTATTTAGACGACTAACTATTTTTATGTTAAGTTATCTTATATTGCAAGGATAAATATTGATATTTATTTTTAAAAAAATATAATATATTATAATATAAAAAATAGTTATTATTAGTAATTTGTGAAGCAATGATTTTTATAAAATTTATGTGAGATGTTCATTAAATATTAAATAATAAGTGAATATAAAAGATCAAAAATAAAAGAGTTATATTATGTAATCGACCTGTCAAAATAAGTACAAAACTTTATCTATATATTAGGAGGATAATGGAAAAAAATATTATACGACCGTCCTTGGAAAGTAAGTTGGACCAACCCATTATAAAATCGAAAGAAAGACAAGGAAAGACGAGCATGTCAGCCTTTAAATTATTCTTTATTTTTTGAGCCATCAACTCTTAAGCCCATTAATATTAGTTTAAAAAAGAAATGTATCAATAATTATTATATTTATACTAAAAAATATAATTTTTTATTTAATTTTTTATTTATTTTTATATATATTTCTTATCAATATATATTGAAAGATATTTATTGTTAAATTTTATCATTAAATATTATTGTGATTTATTTGTAGACATGGAGGTATTACTATTATAATACTTGTTAGACCACACGCGTGCATTTCGAAGAACCTACCTAACTTTTCTCTGTTTTTATTGCTCAAATTGCTAATAAAAATTACAATCGTTAAACTATATGACCAGACGAATATGACGATATTTAGAAGACAGCAACCGTGGTCCGTGCGACATAATTCACAAAACCTTGTAGTGATTTGATGGTTGATGCTGTGTCATGTATATTTTAATTTTGTTAAATGATTATTATAATTATAACTATGATAATTATTTAATATTATCATAATAACAAAAAAAATATACAATCAACAATATAAAGAAAAAATAATAACCAAATGAAGCTTAAATAAATATCAACAAAATCTAAAATGAAAGTTAGTCTAAAAGAAAAAAAGTACCAACCCACTAAAAAAAACAATCCTAAACTAAAATAAACAAAGTATAAACGACAACTAAATTAAAATATAATACAGAGACTAAAATAAAATTTAAATTTATGACCTCTATGTATAGTCTATCACTATACGACATGTGCACATCATTATATTTCTTCCCTCTAAATAATTTATTTTTTTCCCTCTAAATAATGCTTCTAAATTTTTGTGAATAGAGATCCAAATCAATATAAGTTTTATTAACAATTTTGGTAAAATTAGTACTTTAGTGGAAAAATATTAATTTTAAGTAGAATAATAGTAAAATATCATATTGCTAGCAAAAAAATCAGTATATTAGTGATGAAATATTAGTTTTAAGTGTAATAATAATAAAATATCAACTTGCTAGTGAAAGATCGATACATTATTGGTAAAAGATAAGTTTAGTGATGGTGAAAGATTATTTTAAAATATCACTTAATATATAGTGACATATTACTTATATTTTAAGATAAAAGATCAATTTTGTTATGTGAAAGATTTAGCTATGATAAAAGATCAATATATCTATAGTGAAAGATATCGATATGAGCAATGATATATGCTTAGATAAATGTTAACACATTTTGAGCTATTTATTGATCAAAAATATGTTTTACATTGGTGAATGTTAAGGAATATGGTGGCAAATGATAAACTCAAATACTTTCAATATTTTAATCATTTATTACCATCATTTACTTGTTCTTTGGTGTGATTTTGTTTATATTTTAGCGTAGTTTAGCTAATTGGTTTGTGTTACTATTCTCTTTATGCGTTATATAGGAAATGTTGGAGCTAAGCAAGGAATTAGAGCAAAGCGGGAACCAAGAGAAGCATGAGAAGATGCTACATGTCCTCCCAGTGTCTAACAACATAGAAGTGTTGAAGTACTAAAGAAAAAAGTATGAAAATGAGTTCTTGGATCCTACATGGCCAGCTAATGTTGATCAACACTATCGTGTAGGCTTTCTGTGTGATTACTCAACCTTTAACCCCCAACATGACCGTGTTGGGTGTTAGTTTTCATTTTTCAGTCCAATATAAAGGAGATAAGCGGCTACATTATGGGAGGATATTTTTAGGCCTAATAGAGCATGATCTAAAGGATTTTTTTAGAGGCTCTAGTTCATCCTTTTGGTTTTCTCTTTCATCTTGATTCTAGGTTAGATTTAATTTTGAAGCTTTGTATTTATATGGATTTGGTGATGGACTATGCATATTGTTAATACATTTGTTCTATCTCCTAGCCTATTACTCTATTTTATTTTATCAATGTGTAATTCTCTACTATGTCTATTGATTTAGCTATGAGTGAGTAGATTTCTTTTCTAGTATTAGATATAGTTTACATTGTTGATTAATGATAAATTAGTTTAATTTCTGTTTCGATTACTTGAATTCTTGATTTCAATTGTTAAGCTCTTCGTTTATGGTTGAATTGCTTGAGCATCAATTTGACTAAATATAGGTTTTAATTTAAGAACTGAAAGGTAAAGATTAATAACCAAAATCTAACAATAGGAGAATCAAATCACAAAAGTAGGCTAGAGTCTCTTGGAGATTTAATTGCTTTAGCATAGAACGTAATGAATTTAATTTGATTTAATACCATAAAAATAGGTTATTAAACTGGAATAAGTACGTATTTTAAGCTACTAGTTAATTTAAGCTATTTTACGCTATCGGATTAAAGAATTTATTTGGCAATTGAATTAATTATTCATTATTTACCAATTTATGACGACAATTCAATCTTAGGCTTTTAGTTAGATTTTTACTACGATAAGCATTACTATTTGATTTGATTTTGTTCACCATTTTCTACTCCCAAAATTTGATTTGTGTAGATAGTCATAAATGGTGAAGATTCATTAATTAACAATGAAGTCCCTTTAGGATACAATATTGATGTAATATAATGAGTATGTACGCTTGTGGACTTAGCTTATTAGTGATAGATATGGTATGCAATGGTACAAAGTTTTAGTAGTGAAAGATTTGCTTTAAGTAGAATAATGATGAAAATGCATCTTGCCGGTGAAATATTAGTTTATGATAAAATATCAATTAGGGAAAGATTATTTCTAAGTATAATAATGACGAAGGATAAACTTGTAAGTGAAAGATATGTATATTAGTGGTGAAATATTAGTTTAGTAATGGTAAAATATTATTTTATGTATGATGAAATATCAATTAATGTATAGTGAAACATTAGTTATGATTTGATAACTAAGGTGAAAGAGATGGGCACAAGTAGTGGTGTATACTTAGATTAATGTTAAAAATTCATATATTAAAAGTCATGATCTATATATGCATAATTAAAGTTATGATTTAATAAAGTTTTAGCAACAAAAAAGGTATTTTTGTCCATTTACATGCAACCTTCATTTCCCCTAAACTTCTACATGTTATAAATGTATTCATATGGTATTCAGTGAATAATGTGTAAAGTCCGAGGAGTTATATGTTAATATGCTAAGAGTAATGCTACTTTTTGTGTTATTAAGGTTTAGGGATATTTTAGTCTTTTTTCATTTGATCTGATTTCAAAAATTAAATTTATGAGTTCTAGAATATTAATTATTGATTAAATATTCTTAGTTTTTTATTTCATAATTTTTCGAGCATGATTAATATTTTATTCGTAATTTTTAAATTAAGGGAATAATAGGGGTAATTTAGTCATTCCACATCTAAATTCCTTAGTTAGATATTTTAGGGCTAATAATTAACCCTAACCATTTATTTTACCTTCATGAAAGTGAATTGTGTGAATAGTAAAATATCATAAATAGTATTTTTTTTATAATAAATAATTTATAACTTTTAAATATAAGCTTATTGATATAATTATACACTTTCCATCAATATGAATAGTATTTATTATGAATAGTACATTTTTTATGAAAAGAGTGTATGACCTTATTTTGATGTGATAAATATTAATATATGTGAAATTTATGACAATCCAAACAAGAGTATGTTGTTTTGAATCGGATACTTTAACATTATCATTTTCATGATATTAGGTGTTATTTTTGAAGCATGATTAAATAGAAAAAGTGTTTTGATTTATTAATTCAAAATAAATATTGAGTTTGGTATTTAAGAATAGCTTAACCTCATGTCAGCCTTCGAGGTATAATATAGTCTAGCTAACTACAAGAAAATTAGTAATACGACCTCTTTTTACTATATAAGTGACTTACGGGCTTTATAGGGATTATCGATACTTAATGTTAGAGAATCCTAAGGAGTAGTAAGATTCTTAGTTCATGCATGTAGCAAGGTTCAATACTAAATATTCACAAGACACTAGTAAATAATGTACCTACTCAGAAAAAGATAAGTAAAGTCTATGTGTATGATCATAGTCAATAAATAGAAAAGAACAAGCAATTTGTCTTGCATGTATGTGTGTTTCATATTATAAGTGAAAAAGTATTATCTCATTAAAGTTGCATAAGCTTAACTAAGTGAATTATTTATGAAATCATGATACCTAAATAATGTGGAATGTGATGAATAGTATTATAACGTAAATAAATAATAGAATAATCGATAAACTCTATATGTGTGTAAATTTTATTATTTTATAAGCTAGTGTCATTTTTTGAGTGTTTACATTATTCTCAGTATTTTATGGGATGCTTAAGGTTTGATGTGAATAAAAATAAATAGCAATGAATAATTATGAATAGTAATAAATGGAGTGAATAGTGTAAGGATGTATGGTGTGTTCTAAATTCACACAATCACATGTTTATCCACTTTCAAGTATGTTCCTCCTATTTACAATATGTTTATCTAAATTATAAGTGATAAAGGTGTAAGTATGATAGTAGGATTGTTTACATGATAGTGGTAAAAAGGTTTATAAATTCATGAATTCATGATAATGTAAGTTGTTTCATGTGAATACCATGTATGCCATATGTTAAGTGGTTATTATACAATCTACTTTACCGTGATATATTGCTTTCAACATGTATTTGTATGTTTTACTTGAGCATACTATCTGTTTTAGTATGTTATGTTTACTCAGTACACATATTGTATTGATACTAAGGTTTTAAGATGTTTGGTGCAGGTGTAATGGTTGTGTTATAATTTTTTATTGGGTTGGGCTGATAATAGAGTTATCTAGTAGTAGTTACGGTCTATGACACAATTTTATTGGGATCTTGTGCCATTTCTTCTTATTGTATTTCTGTACTTGGTTTTATATCCTTGTAGTGTTTGGGATCAGGTGATAACCCCACTTGATCATTGCATATGAGTTTATCCTATTTGATAGAAATGTAAGGTGTTGCCGCCACATTTAACATAAAAAATGTATAAACTATACCTAATCCATGCCAAATTCTAAACTAAAAGGTAAACTCATAGGTAGTGATCAAGTGGGGTTGTCACTTGATCCCAAGTACTACGAGGTTACAAAACTAAGTGAAGAAACATAATAAGAGTAAAGGGCATAAGATCCTAAGAAAATTGGACCATAGATCCCAACAACTATCTAATAACTATATTCTTAGCCTAACCTCAACAAAAAGTTGTAGAACAACGATTGCATCTGCAATAAACATTTCAAAAGCATAGTACAATGCGGTATACAAATTGAGTAAATATAACATACTAAAAGTAGTAGTATGCCCATGTAAAACATGCACGTACTCGATGAAAGCATTAGATCATGATAACGTAGATTGCATAACGATCATTTAAAACATGTCTTATTTACTATTCCCATGAAACAACTCACATTATAATGGATTAATGACTTTATAAACCCTTTAACACTATTGTGAATACACCTTTATCACTTATAATTTAGATAAAATTATTGTAAAATTTGAGAAGCATGCTTGAAAACGGATAAGCACGTAATTACATAGCTTTATAACACATTATACATTTTATACTATTCACATTATTTATTACTATTTACAACTATTCATGCTAAACCCAAATAATTCCACAAAATAATAAGAATGATGTAAACACTACATAAATGACATCAAACATATAAAATAATCAAATTTACATACATGTAAAGTTTAATGATTATTCCATTATTTATTTACATTATCACACAATTCAACACATTTCACATTATCGTGCAATCCTACTTTCATAAATAATATAATTAATCAATTTTATGCAAATTTACTTAAACAATAATTTTTCACATGGAACATAAAACACATATACATATAAGATCAATTTATTATTCTTTTATTTTACTGACTATAATCATGCAAATATACTTTACTTATCTTTTTCTTAGTGAGTAAACTATTTATTGTTGTTTTGTGAACATACGACTTTGATCCTTGCTATATGACATAAGGTTATGTCTACTCCTTAGGACATTCTAATCCTAAGTATTGATACTCCTATAGAACTTGAGGTCACATATATAGTAGAGAGAGAGAGAGAGAGAGAGAGAGAGATTAACATTCTTGATGTTAACTAAACTACTCTATACCGAGATCGTCTCGAGGTTAAACTATTCATTAATCCCAAACTCAATCTTTATCTTACAACAATAGTAAATTTAAGATATAATAAATCATAACATGCCTTCTCTTTAATCATATTTCAAAAGTTAACACCTAATATTATAGAAATAGTACTATTAAGTTACCACATTTAAAACATAATACTCTTTCTTGGATTTTCATAAATTTTAGATATATTAATATTCATCACATCAAAACAAGGTCATACACTCTTTTCAGGGAAAAATTTATTATTTACAAGAAACACTATGCTTAATGAGAGAAAGTATAAAATCACCAATATGTGTGTATTTACAAATAAAAAAATTATATATTACTAGAAAATACTATTTATGATAATTTACTATTCGTGTTAGTTTACTATTATAAAGGTAAAATCAATAGTTAATGTCAACTACTTACTCTAAAATATCTAATTAAAGTCTTTTAGGTGTGAAGTTACTAAATTACCCTTAATATTCCTTAATTTATAAATTATGAATAAAAAATTATATTACTCTTGCTTTAAAAATTATGAACATAAATACTTAATCAATAATTAAAATTATAGGACTCATAGATTTAATTTATTAAATCAAATTGCATGAAAAAAGACTAACATACCCATAAACCCTAAAAACACCAAAAATAGGATTACTCTTAGCATATTAAGATCTAAATCCTATAACTTTGAAAACTATTCATTGAATATCATTTGAATGCATTAGAACAAATAAAATTTCATGGAAAGTGCAAGTGTAATACGCCAATTTTACCAGCTAATTTTTTTTTAAATTTTTTTGCAGAAGTGTTGATTACTAAATTACTGGGTGTTACCACCACACTTAGCATAAGTCTAACTCCTATCCTTTCTTACGCCAAGTGCTAAGGCTAAAATAGAACTCAACCAGAGTAAATCAATGGAAATAGAAATAATACATAACAGAGTTACAAATAACTGTCACAGTACAACAGTATAACCAAAGTACAGTACGAGACATAAACGTCCAAAGGAAAACCGATGTAACAAAATCAGCACCCGAAGGTACAAATTCAGTTTTTCCTAACTTTTTAGACCCAAAGATCCATTATGAAAATGGATCCTCTTCCCAAGGACTCTACTTGTCTTATCCGCACTTATAAGCTTTATGACACTCCATGGCCCTCATATAGTCATATGCAAAAGTAATATTAGTACGACTTCCACATACTGAGTAAATCACAATACCTCACAAGAGGTAGCATACTCACATTTTTGGTAGTCACACAAAAACTGAAAAGTATACTTAAGAACATGGCATGAAGCCTACAAAAAATACTCATGGAGAAATATATATTATGGTCTAAGTCTCAACTCAACAACAAAACATACCAATCCACTTTTCATCATTTCGAAGTGTAAAGTCATATTCGATTAGTTAAATACATTCCAATCATAGTAGTAGGGTACTAAGGCAACTATTGAAATAACAATCCAAAACAATACCAGGGTAGAGCACTACAACATATACTAAACAAAAAAATCCAAAATAAACTAAAGTAGAGCACTAAGGAAACTACCAAATCAACAATCCATCATAATACCAAGGTAGGTTACCGAGCCAACTATCGAAACAACAATCCATTTCTTTTATTACACAACAAACATTTCCATTTTTACTTCCTTACTCGAGAGGGATACAAATCAACCCAGGGACACAATGGTACACTTGATCATACTAGAGCCTAAAAGCAACACAATATCCTACCAACCTCGGACACCTAGTCCACCCCCTATAGGGTATGTAGGTAACTTATAGAGTAGAGTAGGGCCTTAACTAGGACACAACGGCACACTAGTGAACCAAAAATGAGGGCTAACACCTCACCTCTAACATAGTGACTCCTAGAGAGAAACCATTCCCAACTCGAGTTCTTTCAATTATTAATATCTTATGATGTGATCACATAAGTCACATATGACACAGAAATTTTTATTTTCCATACTTAACCATTTTTTCTTTTATTTCTAATTATTCAAATAAACCCTAATTTCATAAGTTTATGTCAAGTCAAGTCAAAGCTAAGGTCAACCTATCAAAAGCATAAGGCCATCCTATCATTCATTTATTTGTAAATGATACATTAGGTAATAATTACCGAAATACCCTTCATAACCCTAGTTTCCACATTTTACTCAATTTTCACACCAACCATTATCATTATGAGAGATTTTTCATGAGCAAGTAAAAAGTAATATTTTACATTATTTTAGCATGTAGGTAATCTTTATATATTGGCAATTAACTATATTTTTCACTTTTATGCATTTAGTGGGTTGCGCCCACCAAAACCCTAATCATGTAGCTAATACGTATCACACCTTTTGTGCACCATATACGCACACATTTAAATCATAAAGCGTCATTTAAATATTACTATTATCATCACAGTATATGTAGGAGAATATATCTAGCCTTAGGCCACGTGAAATAGAATTTATCATAAGCTACAATAATCATGCGCATACCTATCCATATAAACTATCGTAACCCTACTTCCATGCATGAATATTCGTGAGGCATATACCACGGGATTCGAATCATAACATGGTAATAATATATTCCCTAACAAAATCTTAGACATACGGACATAAAATATTTAACATATTACCATGCATACAACTTAATTATTGATAATCATACATATCATCCTTTCACCATATTACCATTTGATCATGCATGCCGTAATATTTGAAAAGCATAAACCCTTGCATGATTTTGAGTCTAAAATTTCCTATCATTCTCGCATAAAATTTCTATAGTAATATGAGTTATTGGATTTACCTAAATCTAAGCTTACACAAAAATACAAAAGACCACCTTCTCTGAAAACCTCAAAGATTACGTAAGAAGTTAACACCTAATGACACATATTAGTATTGATTATATCATAAAAACAACCTAAAATTAATTAAACCAATTCAAAACTGACTAACCGGCCAAAAAAGGAGCAGCAACACAACAATAGAACTCGCAAACCAAAGAAAGGAGGAACCGACAAAAGTTGCTAAAAGAGGGAGGGGAGCAATGGTGAGGTTATGCATTTCTAGGGGGTAGGAACGATTAAAATGGACAAAGCCAAAGAAGGGCTACTTAGAAGAAGGGTACATCAAGGTGGGTGGTTTCAGCATAAATGGCCAAAGCCAAAGGGGAGGGATTCAGTGCTTTTCGTAGAATGGGGGAGGAGTTTTCGGTAGTTTTGGGTGTAGCTTGGGTAAGGCTTTTGGTGGATTTTGCTGCAGCTTGATGGGGGGTTAGGAAGTTTTTTCTTCAGGTAGGGTAGGGTTTTTAGTGGTGGAGGATGCAACAATGGTGAAAAAAATGGTGAAAAATGTAGCATTGATAATGGTGAATGATGGCCTTCTTCTTGCTTAAGGGAGCTCGGGGGAGGAAGTGTGGGCTGTTTGGAGGGAGGGGTTAAACAAAAAATAAAAAATGAGGGGAGGGAGGATTTAAATGGATGATGGCATGAGGGATAATGTGGAGAAAAACAAGGGGAGGGAATTATGCATGGCAGGTGGAGACGTGTGGTTTATGGGTGGCATGAGAGTGTTTACAACATGTTAGAGGGAGTAGGGTGAGGTAACCAAATATAGTAGAGGTCAGGGATAGTTTAGGGTAAAAATCTAGGTATGGATTTAGGGTAAAAATATCTGGTATGATTTAAGGTTACCAAACTAAAAAAATTTGATGAAATGGATACCGATTACGACCTAACCTAGATTTAAAAATATTACACCCACTAGTATATCTTAACCTAATTAAATTTTATAAATAATAATTCATAATAATATTAAACATATTAACAATATATATTTATTATCAAGTATCCTAAAATAATTATTATAACTAATACATATAATTATTGGTTATAATCAGGGTTTCAAGAAACAGGGTATTACAACAAGCTACATGTAAATGGGCAAAAATGCCCCTTTTCATGCTAAAATTTCATTAAATCATAAATTTAATTATAGAAACCTAAATCATGACTTTTATTATATGAAATTGTATCTAAAAAGCCAAAAAAATCATTGGAATAATTAAAATTTCATAAAAATAGCAAGAAATATACATTATACCTTAAGGATGAAACCTCCACAAAATGCACAAAAACGTCATCTAAATTATGCATACCCTAAACATTATCTGAAGAAAAAATGACCTAAATAACAAAAAAAAAAACACACCATTAAAATATGCAAGCCAACACACAATCAAAATTCGTAAAATAAACAGTCGGATTCCCCTTGTCCATACCAATTATGAGTTGTCTGTTCAACGCCCGGGGAAGGATCCTCTAAGGGGACCTATTCCCAGTCTGTCCCCGGCCGGCACGCGGCAGCCCCACTCTCACCGCGTGAGCAGCTCGAGCCGTCCGCCGACAGTCGACGGGTTTAGAACTGGGACCCTTAAGCCCAGCCCTCAAAGCTAATCCTTTTCCCAAAGTTACGAATCCATTTTTCCGACTTCCTTTGCCTACATTGTTCCATCGACTAGAGGTTATTTACCTTGGAGACCAGAGGCTTTTCAGTACCTGTGGCTCAACAGGCAAACTCCTAGTAAGTAGACTTTATAATGCACTCAGAAGACAAGCTCCCCCTACCTCATGGGCAGACTTGGTATGGAAACATCTAGGCTTACCCAAACATAAGCTTGTAACATGGATGGCATACCATGAAAGCTTGGTTGTTAAAACTCAGCTGAAGAAATGGAATATTATAAATGATGCTCAATGCTCTAGCTGCCTTTAAGATGATGAGGACATCAATCATCTCCTTATTCACTGCCCCTATGCTCACATTATTTGGAGATCTACCCTCAATTGGCCCATGCTTCCTCATAGGTTCTCTTCATGGCAAAGCTGTATTTCTTGGATGATTAATATCACCAAAAAGGAAGAGGTCGAGGACAAATCTGGAGGGCCTCATTTGCAGCCACTATATACCATCTTTGGTGGAGCTGTAACACTACCATCTTTCAATTCAAGAAACCCCTCCCAATGAGAGTCACTTGCAATATGATAGCTGATCTATTTGTATGCTTTAACACTATCAAAAACACAAATGCTCAAAAATACCTTAGAATGATTGATAAATGGGGAAATTGATGTATAGGCGGTTTGAGGTATTGATGTAAAGATGAACCATTGATGTAATATTCTTCCTGGTAATGATATTAATTTATTACCAAAAAAAATCTGTAAAATAGCCACACAATCAGAGAACCTTAGAAAACCAAACATGGCATAATCACAACAACAACACGCCTAAATATGCTAGAATCTCAAACTCTTTCTACTTCTAGTACCTATATCCCAAAGCTAAACAATAGCTCCAAGAACAACCTCCTCAAAGTACAAGAGCTTTCATTGAAACCCCTACACAAAAGTGCCTAAATTATGACAAAACCAACAATAATTAAAGAGATCTAAAAAATTTAAATGGAGAAAGGTGAGGAATATGGATGTCGAGTTTGGGGAGTTGAGTGGAGAAAAAGAAGGTGAAGAATGAAGTAGGAAATTCTAGTAAAGGTTAGGATATTTAAGCTTAATATTTTTGTATAAAGTAAGAAAATAAATTAAATAATAAAGGGAAAAGGGAGCTAAATTTTGATAGGCCTAATGTGTAATACTCCTTATTTAACCTAATCCTAACCTAGGATAATTAATATTTTAATCTTATCCAAATAAAATAATATTAATCTAACCTAAATTCCATAGGTTTATTATTTTTAATCTTACTTCAATTATTTAATTTTGAAGTTTAACTTTTACTCCAAACCTTAATTTCTTATCCTGTATATACTTTTTCTTTCCTCCTCTATTTGGTTGATATGACCTGAATTCCTTCCTTACTTAAATTCTTTTGCAGCCACACTCCAATGTCATTACTTCCTCGGGCAAATGTATCACATGCCATCAAGTTTTCCTCTATCAATTCATGTCAGATGCTCCACTTTTCAAGCTTCTTCGGTATGCTTTATAACTCCTATATATACCACCTTCTTCTCTCCTTATTTTATTTTATGTCTCACATAATCTCTCCCCAACTCCATTTCTCCATTTTGAGTTTTGTTGTACATTGTCCATGTCAAAGCTTCACCATATTTGTGCAGCAAGTTTTCATTTTTAATTACACATCAATTTGCTGAAGCCTTGCCGCATCATAAACCCATGCCAAACACCTATAAATGTGTGGCATGCTCAAGCAACACACTTCTCTTCTGCGCTAAGATTTCACACAACATGATCCTCAAGCTATACCAATATTATATGCGTGAAATTTCCATGCAACACCCACCCATTTACACCATAAACCCATGCACACATCACTCCCTTGCATTACCTAGCCATGCTGCACCACCTCCTTTGTATCAGCACATCACACCACTCTCCACTTGTTGCATCAAACCCTCAATCCACCCCCTCTATAGTTGTGTGACACTCCCATACATCCACCCTCATAGTTTCATGATGACCCACGCATCCCCCCTTGGTTGCACCACCTTCTAATGCAACTAGCTGCTCTCATGCCAAGTCCCTTTTTCTTTTTTTTGCTCCATATTCCATACTTCTTTGTTTTACCTTTCCATAGATATTCCTCCTAAGTTCTAATCGTGTGTTGTTATTAGTTTATAGTTGATTTTTCGACAATATTGGAGGATGAGTCTTAGGGTTTATATGTGCTTAGAGACTAGTGACATTTTCGGTAAGGATACATGTAATTGATGTAAAAATATTCCAAGATTTTGAAGATTGACTTATGAATCATGATAGAAGGAAGAAAGGGTGAAATTTGAAGATAATTATTTATCCCACAATATGGATATAATTGAAAATCTTATAAATCAGGAGTCAAATGTATCGTTCAAAACTCAAATATGAGTTTTGTGTACAAAGTTATGACGGTTTTACCATATGTGTGTCAAGTTGAATTTTTACACGCAAATGGATAAAGTATCGTAATTAGCATTATGGATGTCATTATCTTTTTATATTTATTATCTAGGTTGTTATTGACTTATTTGATAATTATGCTAGGATAATAGTTAGTTAATTTATTTTCTTAATCATTAAGAAATTAGATAAGGTTTATCTTTTATCTTATGATATATTTTATCCTTTTAAGATTTTGTTAGGATTTAATTATTATTATCATAGGTGATTACTATTCATATGAATAGAATCATGAATAGTGATTTAATTAGCATTTATGTTATCAATATTTATTTTATCTTATTATTGAGGAGGTTACATGAGGAGGTGTATATTATCCTATAAATATCCCATGTAAACTCATTATTTGAGAAGGATAGCTTAATTGAGTTATTAAATTGAGTTTTCTCTCATTGAAACCTTGTGTGAGTTTCTTTATTCTATGTTTACGTTATCTATGTGAGTTGTAAACTAGACATTTATTTAAATTATCTTATCTTTGTGAGTGATAATTTAGAAACCCTCTATACCTTTCTTGTGTGGGATTGTATAGAGTTACCTAGTAAAGTTTACTGTGTGTTTCTTCATTAGAGATCATTTGAGAGTTATCTGTGTGAGGCGTTCAAAACTAGTTTGAAGAATTAATTTGTGTGATCCTTTATCCATATCCTTAGTTTAGAATTCATTATTTGTTTATCATTATAAAATTACATAAAATAGGAAATTTTAAGAAACCGCTCATTCTGTTGCGTATCGGTAATAAATAAGGTTGTGTTTGCAATGTGCAATTTCATATGAAATCTCATGTTTGGTATTATTTTATGGATTACGTTATGATGATAATATTGTTGTATGATATGTGGTGTCATATCATAGAAGGGTGAGTAATATGTGGAAGAATGTGTTTAGGTGTGTCAGTTGGATAAGCTCGACATGTAAATTGGGTAAATTGTTATGATTCAAAATGGGTGATGATGTATGACTTATATATATTTTTGGTTAAGAATGTTCATGATTATATGTGTTGGTGGTTGAAAATTATTCATATGGGGACTCATAAGGTTTTTGTGAAAATATGAACATCTTGACACTATTAAAGGTATGTTGGTAAATATGGGCTAAAATGGAATCTTTGGTGTTTTAATATGTCAACTAGGTTAAAATATGCTAATTATATCATTTAGAATAATGGGAGTAGTCATAAATGGTATAAACCAAATAATATGAGGAAACAAATTGAATTAGGAACAATAACCCTAGATATGTGGTCATTATTTCATGTGCAAAAATTTAGAAAAGGTATTAATTTTTGGATATGTTGTTAAAAATAATATTTTAGGAATATGCACTAATTTTGGTTGTCATATGAATCTTATGGGAAAAGTAATGCCTAACTTATGAAATTAGGATTTCGTAGAGGTAGGGACATTATCTCATGTGTAAGAAGTTGTATTTAGACCTTATTTTTAGATATCTTGTCAACAATAATATTTTAGGAATTTTTACTAAATTTTAAAATTAAATTAGAATTATGGAAGAAGTTATGCTCATCTTATGAAATTAGGATTTTTTTAAAGGAAATATGACATTTTTCCTTAGGGAATGTCCCGTTCTCCATGTGGTTGTATTTTATCTATTTTCAACAATTGCTTTAATTTTGGATTATTTTTCTTGCATATCTATATGGTGTCTTCTTGATGAGCCTAGAATCAACAACAATGGGTAAGACATTAATCACTTAAAGTGAAAGATCATATGAGGTAGGACTGAGGTATTGTGTTCATTCTACTAGATAATAATAGTTTCCTGGTAATTTTTTCTTGGGAGGTGCATAAGAACATTCCTCCTATTTAAGAATACTAGCCAGGGTTGATATAGGTGTATCCTATGATCCTCTTAATAATGAGGAATTAACATATCTAATAATGTTACCGATCATCTTTGACATTTTTGATACTTCTACCTAAATTAATGAGTTCACTTTAAGTCATTCTTGTAGGTATGTAACATATTTACAAGTATAATATTACGAAACCTTCAGATGTCAACTTACTTAAGATACTGTGGGTTACAAGTTATTACAAGATAAGAGAAGCTATTATGTATGGAAGACAAGTTGCAAGCTAATAAATCTAGTTATCGTTTTTTTTAATGTAAGATAGAGATCTTGTTAGCTTATTCCATTTATATATTAACTATAAATTCCTTAAAATAAATCTAGTTTTATGCATTGCATATGTAGGTTAGATATGATTTCTTTCAACTAATTACTATTAGCCAGATAACTAATATCATCCAACGTATATATTTGTTGATACTTAAAGATGAGTGTAACAATTACAGACAATGGATATATTAGTTAGTAATTAGTGAGTTAGTTGTAAACAAGCTTATGGTTGCCTATATAAGCCTTCTTCGGTCCATTATAACACATGACCATAAGGATTGAATCTAATATAAGTGAATCACTTGGCTTTCTCTATTTTTGAGATTTAACGTTCTTCGTAGGAAGTAGTTGAATATTTTCTATCAAGAAGCCTCCAATGTATCCCGAAGAAACATTCAGGGATTAGCCCATTATTGAGTATTGAGGATTGTGGTTGAAGAAGCCTTCTTCCCTCTCATTTGTCACAAAAATCAAACCACTCCCACTATTAACCCCAACCATTATTTAAGATATAGTCATTTCTTCCTCCCTCTATTAAAATGAACTGAGAAATTTCTTCTAATCCGTTGAAATCAATGCATTCAAGAGAAGATCCGCATCAAGGAGCATGTTGTATCGGGAGGTTTTAGGTCTGTTCCATCAGATAATAAAAGTGGTCAGCCGCGTTTTTTCGAGAGAGGTGCTTCAATATGTTCCAGGAGATTAAGAATAGGGGGTCCTGAACTCAACGTAAATAAGAAATTGATTGTGATTATATCTAATGATGAAATCTAGATGAGTTATTCTCTTGAATCTTATCATGTTTAAACATCATAAGATGATTCTTCTACGATCTCGTGTGTCTTGTACCCTTGTTTTGACTATATTAACACCTTACTTGGTAAGTAATGTATTGTGTAATACCCCAAAATTTTGCTAAACCTAATCCCATAATATTAATACCTTAATCCAATTTTAATCTCAAGAAAAATTTTATTTTAGCCCTACCCAAATTCCTAAATCTTAAAATCTTAACCTAATCCAAATCTTTGACCTGGATAAATTATATTTCGTAACCTGATCTTAATTTCAATAGATTTATATCATTAATCCTCCTTATTTTAGCTAATCAAAAATTTATCTAATATTAACCTTAAACTTTTCCCTTTTCCCTTTCCTTTCTCCTTTCTCCTACCTCCTTCCTATGCAGTAATACTTGACTTATTTTTTCTTACTACCTGCCACACACAACCATCACCCTCAATCCCCCTACTACTACCATGAGCACATAACCTTCATCACCATCCTCTATAGCTGATACCATCATCATCCTCTGCTGCCACTGTCATCCATCATCCTCATGCTACTGCTCTGCCATTCTTCACCCAACACTCCACCATCACTCTCAACCATCCTCTCCCATCTCTTCATTAAATTTTTCTCCACTCACTCATGCCCTTGTTATTGCTACCGCCATCGTCCTTTGCACCTCACCTTCACATGCCACCATGCACACACATATATATAGTACTCCATCTCTCTTCCTCCCTCATTTGTTGCCTCATTTATTACCCAAAATTTATGTCGAGCACCACCTGGTGAGCCACCTTCCTTTATTCTTCTTCTTCTCCTCCTCCTCCTCCTTCTCCCTCATGTTGCTACTCTATTTTTTATCACACACCACACCATCAGCACCGTACACCACCACAACCACCAAGAACTGCCGAAAGCTTGGTGGATCAACTACCAAGACCACCCCATCACTCCACCTCATCGTCATTGACCATCGCCATCAACCGCTACCATTTTCTCCTATTCTTCCTCATGTCCATCGTGTTTTTTTGAGGTGCATGGCTCGGGCACATCCATACACCTCTATTTTTCTTTATCGCACACCTGTGCAGACCAACATGGTTTTTCCATGCACACTTGCATGACTCACACACAACCTTTGTATGCTCGTGCGTCCCTATTCATTTTTACTTATGAAATTAATTTCTTGAGCATGACCATGCCTCATCGCACATCTTACCCGTTCGGGTTCTCAACTCCTGGCCTAGGTGTGCACCGCCTCCCACATGCCCATACAACCCCCTCTTTTTGGTCATGCACCCCATTTTTCACACCCAAACCTTCCCCAAACACTACCAAAATTTAACCATAGCACCATCATACATTCAACCACGCTTCCATGCAACTCAAGCTTCCTTTTAACTCCATTTATTTTTATTTTTATCCTCCTTTATCTTAAAATTTTCCTCGGTTATAATCTTCGAGCCTAATTGTGTATTATCTTATTTTTCATATGTGATTTTTTGACAATCTCAAAGGAAGAGGTATAAGGTTTATATGCATAGGGCCTGGTGCCTTTATTGATAAGGATATATGTCATAGCTAGGACTTTATGTGTATATGTATGTGTCATTATATTAGATATGTTATATGGTTGATGTTATTCTATGATATGATATCTTGAGTAATGAGATTATGGAAGTATGTTTTTGGTATATTAATGTTAGATAGGGTATCTATACAAATAATTAAGGATTTATGTTATGAATGGATATTGGAGATTTATATGTATTGGTATTGAGATTTATAAATCCTTGGGAGATAATGAACATTTTAACTAAATAAGTGTATGATGGTCATTTGAGGGTAATTATGTGGTCATGATTATGTTATTAAATTTTATGTCTTGTATACTTATATGAGTCCCACATAATCATCTTGAATATGTAATAAATTCTAATTAGATACTTATCATTTAAAGTGAAAGATCACGTGAGTCGAACCGAAGTGTTTATATAGATCTGTTCTACAGAATAATAATAGTGACTTAGGTGTTTTGTCCCTAAAAGGTGTATCAGTCTATTCCACTGGATTAAGAATAGTGGGGCCCTTACTCAACGTGAATAAATATATAATTAAGAGATAAAGTATTAATAAAAAATATACTAATCATTTAAAGTGCAAGACTACGTGATTCAGGACTGAGGTGTTGAGTTCGTTACACCGAATAAATAATAGAAGTTCGGGTGTATTGTTCCTAAGAGGTGCTTTAGATCATTTCATCGGTTTAAGAAAAATGGATCATGAGCATTTTTGCTCTGAGATGTGTTGAATCCGTTCCACCAAATAATAATAGTAGCTTAAGTGTTTTGTCATTGAAAGATGTTTCAAACCGTTCCACCGGTTTAAGAATAGTGGGGTCCCTTAACTCAACATAAATAAAAGATTGAAATATGATATATTTATATAGGGAGACTTGAAATCATTATTTACCTGGCACTATTTATATTATCTTACGTATGCTTATTTTCTGATATGAATTCATGTATTATGCGCAATCATGCTTTAATTATATCGTTATCTTACTTAGTACATAGCATACTGATTATCCATTTCATGGGTCTTGCTCATTCTCATGAGTAGACGACTCAGATATTTTTGTGCAGGTCGAGGCTAACTCAGTGGACGAGTTGCAGCCTTTGATGATTTATATGTGGAGGAGTGATTTTGGTATCAGGGTTATGGGCGTAGAGTCATGTTATTCGGATATTTTTTCAGACCATATACCTTTTTAGAATCTTAGATCCGTGGTATTCCTTTTGTATTTTGGATTATTGTACTCGAAGTAAATCACCAAACTTTTATATAATGTTTATAAAAGTTTCTTCAATTTCTATTTATCATGTTTTACATTCTTATTTATTTTGCCTTATGATTAATATAAGGATGGTATGGAAAGGCAGACTTATATCAATTACGGCGGTAACACCCAACTATTTGATTATATGCTTCTGCTTAAAATAAAATTTTTTCTGTAGTAAAAATCAGGGTGCTACATATTGATCATCCTTTTCATGGGTATTGCTCATTCCCATGAGTAGACGACCCAGGTGATTTTTTTCATGTCATTGAGGATCAACTTGATGAATTTGTCGCTTATGATGACCTACCTATAAAGGAGTGATTTTTATGTCTTGGGGTTGGATGCAAAGTTGTTGTTATCCGGTAGCTTGTCTATTTCTAGATATATTTTTAGACTCTTAGTTCCATGAGATCCCTTTTGATTATATTTTTAGTTATGATGTACTTGGATTTGATCTCTAGACACTTATTTAAGGTTTATGAAAAGCTTCTTCATTCTTTATTTATCATATTTGAAATTTTGTGTTTTGTATTTAATATAAGGATGGTATGGTAAGTTAAACTTATGTTGGGTTCGACAACAACACCCAAGTATATTATTATTATTATGCTTCTGCTATTTTTTTAATAGTAAATTTTTGGGTGTTACGAAATGAGCCAATAGACCTTATTAAAACTTTAATAAAGTGAAATCAAAGGTAATAATTAAAAATCACAAGATTAGTATAGGATTTGGTAGCTAAATGTAATATCCCAAAATCCTAATTTCTGAAATTATGGCCAAATAAGGAATTATTAGGAAAATTAATTATATAAATTCATTTATTAAAATGTATAGAGTTAATTAAGGTAGATTAAGAGGAAAATAATAAAGAATTTAATTGGAAGAAAATTTGGGTATTTTTCCTAATTAGCATGGAGATTAAGGGAATTTATCTAAAATAGTCTAAAGTAAGCAAAAAGGAATTTATTTAATATTTTATAAATATTAATATTCTAAATAACCCAAAAAAAAATACCCCAATTTCCCCATAAGTTATTTTAATTATTTTCCCCATCCTATTTATTTTCTTATTTTCCCTTTTCTTCCTTTTTCTCCCTCCTCTTTCTTTTTTTCTTTTCTTTTCTTTCTCTCCCCCCCGACTGGGCCGGCCTGCGCAGCCCAGACCCCTCGCCTCCCCTCTCCCTTCGCGCGCGGCCCGAAGCCCTTCCTCTTCTTCCTTCTTCTCGCCGCGGCCCAGCGTCGTGCGAAGCCAACCGCCGCGTGCCTCATACGCCGCGTTTTATCCTCATAACTGTCGAAACGCCGCGCCACAATTAATGGCCTTATAGCCGTTGTCAAACGGGCAACGCGACGCGGCGCTTTGTCGCCCATAACGTCGAAACGTCGCGTTTGACTTGCGGATTAAATAAACCACGCCGAACCGGCCGGTTCCCTTCCTCCTTCTTTTCCCTGGACCACCGGTCCACCCTACCTGTCTTCTTCTTCTTCGACCTGCCCCCCCCCCCCCGACCTGCAAATCGACCTGCAAGTCGATTTCGCCGGCAGCCACCAGCCCGATCGTCCTTCCCTGCCTCTCTCCCTTCGCTTTCTTTCTTTTTTTCGACTCGACCAAGTCCCTCTCTCCCCTTTCCCGCGTGCCCTTCTCTTTCCTTTTCTTCTTCCCCTTCCCCGACCCAGCCTGCCATGGCAGAACCTGCACCACCTGCCACCGGCCGGCCACCTGCACACCTGCCTCGCACGCCTCCTTCTCCCCTTGTCGTCTTCCCCTTCCAATTGCCTATAAATACCCCCCATTGGCAGCCCCTATCAGCCCTTTTCATTTTTTTTGCCCCGAAACCCTGCCTCTTCGCCGCCTCAAACAGACGGGCTTTTCGCCGTCACCGGAGACAGCCGCCGCCACCTCTGGCCACCGTTACCATCCCTGCACCTCCCTCGACAAAACCGAGCCACCACCACCCTCCGCCTTGCCCTGCACGTGCCGCCTTCGTCGTGCAAAGTTCCTATCCCGAAAACCACCACTTCCAGCCCGTCGCCGCCTTGCGCCGCCTTCTGCCGCCTCCTCCGCCGCTACCAGCCACCCTTCCACCCTCCAAAATGCCCAGCAGACCTCCCTCTACCTTCCCCTACCTCCATCTTTCCCTGCCTCCCTCTCCTCCTTCCTCCCCCATCTTCCACCTCTCTCCACCACCCTCGGCCGCCGCCATCGCCGCCGCGCGCCGCCGCCCCTTGCCACGCCACCACCCTCACTCCACTCCCCTTCACCTGCTCCTTCTTTCCCCACCTCCTCTCCTCCTTCTTCCCCTAACCGCTACCTCCATCCGCCACCTCCATCTTTCCTCCCTCTTCTCCTCCTCCACCGCCGCCGCCGTCGCCGCCACGCGCCGCCGCCGGACCACCACCGACCCTAGGTGGTTCTCCACCCATCCAAACCCTAACCCCCTTTTTATATAGCTGCTACTATTTTCTACTAATATTAATACTAATATACTTATTATTACTATTATTATTATTATTACTTTTATTATTATTATTATTCTTTTATTATTATGATTTATTATTATTATTATTATTATTATTATTATTACTTTTATTACTATTATCATTTCTAATATTATGACTTCTGATATTAAAGTTATCATTTTTTACCATACAAACATCTCTTGGAACCCTAACTCCTATTATGCTCAACTTTGGTTTATTTTATAAGTGTTAATATTAACAACCCTACTATTATTATTATTATTATCTCTATTACCTTACTAAGGTTATTATTATTAATACTTAACCATACTAGGTTATTGTTATTGCTATTATTGTTGCTAGGGTTATTATGGTTATTATTACTATTATTATCATTATTATTAGTATTATTACTATTATCATTATCACCCTTAGGAATAATTTACTTGTAATATTGTGACCTTATAATATTATTATTTCAAACCCAACACCATTGTTAGACTTAATCTTAAAAATGCTAGAGTTCTATTACTTGAAACATAAGTGTCACTATTAGTGGTCTTATTATAATTATTATTATTATCACTATTTTACTATGACTAGTGAACACTAGTATTACAAGAATGGAACTAATGGGCTTAATAAAATAAGTGTAACAATAAGTATCATAAATAAACATATTTTTAACTACTAATATTTAGTATACTAATTCTAAAGTAAAAACCCTAGTTTTGTATAAAACCCTTTTTAGTAATAAAAACCCTAACCTTAAACTAAAATGAGGTTTGATAGTAATTATAAGGGAAACTAATACTTAGCATTTTCCCCTTTTATAGGTAACCCCGACCAAAGCCCTAAGGAGTTAGAGGAGCGTGCTCCAAGCCCGGCGTCGCCTTAGGTAAGGACGAAGCTAATGGCCTTGCGTTATGTGTGACATGGATGTGTTGAATGTTATGTATGTCATGCTATGTCATGTGTTATATGATTGTGTATAACTTGTCTTATGTGTAGCGCAGCTTGGAGATTGAGGTATGTGTGGATGTGTTTCCTATGACGTGAGCATGATATGTATATGTATGATGTTTATGATGTAATATGCTATGGCCCGCTAGGACGTGCATGTTAGGGTAAATGGTAATATGAGTTGGGGACCATCATGGGGGTCTTGAAGTTGTATGGTGGGATTAGGGTTTGAATGGTGGCATCAATGTTCGCATGTTGGTACTAATGATTTCATAGTGGTATTAATGGCTTATGGCGGTATTCGGGTTCGTATGGTGGTATGGTGACTTTATGGAGGTATTAATGTTGGATGGGGGTATTTGTGATTTTATGGGGGTATTAATGTGGTACGATGTTATTTGTGATTTTATGGAGGTATTAATGTTGTATGGGGGTAATTGTGATTTTATGGAGGTATTAATGTTGTATGATGTTATTTGGTTTTTATGGAGGTATTAGTGTTGTATGGTGGTATTAGGGTTCGTATGGTGGTATTAATAATTGCATAATGGTATTAATGGCTTATGGTGGTATTAGGGTTGTAAGGTGGTATTGATGTTCGTATGGTGGTATTAGGGTTTGCATGGCGGTATTAGGGTTCGTATGGTGGTATTAATGATTGCATAATGGTATTAATGGCTCATGGTGGTATTAGGGTTTGTATGGAGGTATTAATGTTCGTATGGTGGTGTTAATGATTGCATAATGGTATTAATGGCTTATGGTGGTATTAGGGTTATATGGTGGTATTAATGTTCGTATGGTGGTATTAATGATTGCATAGTGGTGTTAATGTCTTATGGTGGTATTAGGGTTTGCATGATGGTGTTATGATTTGCATGGTGGTATTAATGTTGGCATGGTAGTATTAGGGTTGCATGGTGGAGTTAGGGTTTTGCACGGGAGTTAATGATCGTACGGGATTAGGGCTGGAATGATTAACTCTGGGGTGTTGTGATTAAGTAGGGTTGGAGTAACTAATCGTGATTGTTGAGGACAATTAAGGTTTGGGGATGGCTAAGTATGGTGGTTATGGTAAAATAGGGATAAGTGTGGCTAACCACGGTTTGTGTGGTCAATTAGGGTTGGTCATGGCTGTCTAGAGTTGTTTGGTGTTATCGTGGATATCTATTGATTAAAGAGTAGTTATGAATGTGGGACTTTATTAGTTGTGATGGGTACCGTATAAATAAAATGATTTATGCATGTCAGGGGTGTTGTGTGATTCCATAAGACACGGATAAGACACTAATAACGTAAAGCGAAAGATTATTGAGCCGAGCCCAGTCCGATCCACCGGTTAGAATAGTGGTCAGAGGCGTTCTGCCCTGTGCGTTTCGTGCCGGTCCACCGGCTATAATAGTGGTCAGAGGCGTTCTGCCCTGTGCGTTTCGTTCCGGTCCACCGGCTATAATAGTGGTCAGAGGCGTTCTGCCCTGTGTGATTATTTCCGGTCCACCGGCTATAATAGTGGGGGATCTCGGCTCAATACACCCAAAGTAAATAATGTTAAACCACGGGAAAAATACTAAGTACTTACAGTGGAACACCATGTTGAGGCGGGGCCAGTCCGGTCCACCGGTTAGAATAGTGGTCAGAGGCGTTCTGTCCTGTGATTTTATTTCCGGTCCACCGGCTATAATAGTGGGGTCCCTGTGCTCACATGGATTATTGAAGAATGTGTGTAATGGACTTATTATCATTAATGAGAATAAAGCATAAGTCACCAGAAAAGTATTCAGACCTTATCTTGCGGGTTATCGCATGTTGTCTATATGATTGTACTATGTGTGCTATGTGGTGTGATTGCATGTCTGGCCTTAGCGCACCAGCGCCCTTACTCAGTATTGGACCCATACTGATACTACCTTGATTGAATGGGTCCTGTGATGATCCACCAATGGTGGGGAGCAGACCTCCTATGCAGGTTTGACCGATTACCAATTTGGGATGGAAGGCTTGACTTGAGTGAGTAGGCGGTCCGGATATTGGTCCATTGGGACCTGTTTTATTTAGCTACATTTTGTACTACGCTTCTTGTTTTGAGACCATACTTTTAAGTTGTAATCTCAAACGATATTTTCACTGTTGTTGACTCGTGGTTTTTGGTGAATGAGTTATGTTAACTATGTACCCATGTTTTGGATGATTCTTACTTAATGATTGTTTAGTTTAGCCTTAGCACTTAGTATCGGAACGGTAGGTAAACCGGTCTGGTACTAAGTGTGGCGGTAATACCCCAAAGTTTATGGTTTTAATTCTTTCGCTTCCACTAAAATCTTTGTCTTAAACGAAATTTTTCAGTAGTAAAATTTGGGGGTGTTACACTAAAAGTTAGGTTTAAATAGCTAATTAATAATTATGTTCAAAATTGACAGAATTTATTTGATAATGTAAAAAATAACTAAAACTCATTTTTATTTTATTTTTAGTTCAAGTATACTAAAATCTAAGTATCATCGAAGTTTTATAGAATTTTGTTAGCTAGAAAGAGCGTTGTAGGGCTTAAAATGTATTAATAAATGTAAACAAGGCAAAAAATAACATTTTTCATCAAAGTATCCATTTAGAATCTTGAAAAAGCCTAGGGGACCTAAAAAATCAAGAAATTCAAATACAATCAACTAAGATTGATTCAGAAAAAGTTTGATGGTCATTAATGCCTCAGAAATCTCACAGGACTCAAAATCGTAAGAAAATACAAGAAAGTGTAAATAAAATGTTTCAAAAACATAACTATGATATCTAAGCTTTTAAATGATGTAATAAATCTTATAAAGTAAGATATATTTATTTTAAAATAATAAATTTTTTTGATTAAATGTGATTTTTTGAAAAATGGGGTATTACAACACTCCATTCTCCATCTCATTTTTACTTTCCTAATTTTTCTCTTAAAGATGTATTCAGTAGTTGAGTTTCCCCCTCCTAACAAAATAAATACTTACTAATAATTAATCACAATAAAAAATATATTTTTAAAAATAAAAATAATATGTTAAAAAATATAACTACACACTATACTCTAAGTCTCTCCAGGAATTCTTGGAGTTTGATTATTTGTTTATTCCTTATATTATCAATCATTTTATATGTGCATCACACGTATTGATTGTATCTAAAAAATAATAACATTATGATTTATAATAGAAGATAATACTAATTTTTTATCATAAAAATGATAGATTGTATCAATCAAGATAAATAATTAAATAAAAAATAATTTACTTGCCAAACCGTTATCCCTTGGATATTGTTCGGATGACTTCTATTGATAACTATGTTGTACTTTGATTATTACTTCAATTATGTGATATATTATTTTTTCAAGTATAAACATTGGCTTTTCTTCTATATTTTCAAACAAACAAATAATGTTAACTATACAAAAAATGGGATAAATTTCATTGAAATATTATAATATTTGACATAATTTTATTTAGGTACTATATGTTATAAATAAGTTTATTTCGATACAATGTATTTTAATATTTTGTTTCACCTTAACATTATCGATCTTTAATAGGGTGGGTTGCATGTGAGAGATTTTTGTACTAAAAAATTACCTCTTTATTCTCTCCCTTTTTCCCCTCACCTTAAAATCTAATTTTTGTATATTATTTTTTATATTTATATTTATTTATTCATTTTAGTGTTTATCATCAAAAGCAAAAACATCTCTATCACATCAAACTTAACATGATCTAACATTATTAATGGAAATTATACCTAAGTGATAATAATTTACAGTAAAAAACACTTAAGAGTAATTGTTAAAAATATAGGATAAATATAAAACATTGAGCTAAATATAAGCTTGCCTAATAAGAATTTATCTAAAAATAATATTTAACATTTTTTTATCATCATAGTGTTGTAAAATGAAAAATATCAATATAATGGTATTAACATGAAATAAAAAATTAAAAAATAATAATACCTAAACGACATCATTTAAAACACATGATAGTTGGTGATGCTTGGTTAAATATCATGGTATGTAAATTAAATTTATGCTAAAATTATCAAGGGATCTTATTTATTACAACTTTAGCTCACTAGTTTATTTCTCACATAGAATCTTAGAGCATCTTAAATCAAGGGTTAAAACTTGGAGAGAATTATAACTTCTAATACCAAAAAGTAAATTATGATAATCAATTAAGTTCATATTTATAAGAAATATTCTTAATTTAAAATTAAAATATATCAAATAAACATTCATGCATCTTTTCTTTTCTTTCTCTAATCCCTTGCCATTTCTTGTGTTGGGGCAAAAAAATTGAACCATCGATCCTTAGGTCTATATTTGAGCTTTTTGAGCACTTTAATAAATATTATTTAATCATCATTGTATGGGAATCTCCATTGATGTATGACAAACTTTAAGTGTATGTTTAGATAGGGAAGTTTAGATATGAATAAATTTTAAAAGCCATGAATGTGGTCAAGTGATTCACTTTTGTAAGTTGTTTATTTTGTGGCTAACCAAGGTTGGTGAGGTTTTTTTTTTTTTTTTTTGTCAACCTTGTTTGTCAAATTTATTTTTAGTTGAACCTAAGTAAGGTTATGTTAAATATTAATCTAGTTTAGCTTAGATTTATTCCAGAGTTGTTAACCTCTAAATTGATGGTTAAAATAAGTTAAGATGAATGATTTAATGATATTTGAATATTCACATAAATATAAATAAAGTTGTGACTTATTCATCCAACTTGGCATAATGGATTCCCAAATAATATTTTAAAACATTCACTTAATTTTAACTAATCTAAGTTCACCTACCTAAATTTAACATTACCCAATTCAAATGGATTGTTGAATTTTCTACAATAGATACAAAGTATTTGAAAAAGAAAAAGAAAGCCTAAACTTTAGGCTAAAGAAACTAAAAATAGTTGAAACATGCAAGTATTGAGCCGAGAAAGGAATGTCAAGAAATAATGTTGAATAACAATTGAAGTTTGATTTTTTTTTTTTACATTTTAAATTTAGACTAAGGAAGTTTTTCAATTTCTAAGTAAAAGATGTAGGACTTGTTTAGTATTTAATAATAATAAAATTATTTTTAATAATTTTTTTTTATTTTAGATCAAATGAAGCTCTAAAATGGATAGTAGGAGTGAAAACAATTCTTAATATTATATTTTTTATATCAATTATTATTTTTAATAAAATATTTATTATAAATTAAATTAAGATTTAAAAAGATTTTTTTAAATTTTAAATAGACTATAAAAAATATATAAAATAGGAGAAATTTTTTTCTGATTTTATATAACTTTCATAATAAACAAACACTTATGCTATAGTATTTTATGAATTCTATCTTAAAGTTAACTGCGTCTAAAACCACATCCAAACTTGCGCCAATCCAAACTTTGTCTAGCTCTAAAACAAATCAAAAGTATCAGCAGCGATAGTGATCAAGGATTCAAGATTAAGAAAGAAAAAGAAAAAAAAAACAAATATATAAGCACTACGAAAACAAGGGTGTCTGCATTGATATTTCCTTCCGTTATCGACTAAAGGACTTGGCTAGCACTTTCGGGCCTTATACTGGAGCAGAAAGCAGAGTACAAATACTTTGAACCAATTTGCTATATTCTAGATGAAAAAAATATCGAACCATAATAACTTTCTCTTTTAACCAATTAGCGACGGTGCCTCGATATGGAAGTAGTGGAAGTGAATAGCTTCCGTTCTACTCCTATGATCAATCAACAAAATAAAGCACCTTCTGATCTAATGCTCTAAAATGCTGAACATACTCTATTCCCATGAGTTCAATGAGCTAACTACAAAGCTGCAACTTTGGAGTTTGACGTCACTTGTTAACAGCTGGAAGAGGATTTCTGTGTACTCTTTTCTGCACTTTCATGGTTTTGACTGGACTTGATTTTCTGGCTTCGCCCTGTAAATCAAGAACTGTTCTCAACCATTTTCAAGAGGTTCTGGACTATCTCTGACATTGGTGGTCTAAATTCCGGCTCGGCCTAAGAGAGAGGCGATTAAAGACAGTTAATTTCACACCTCCAAAATGTCACAAGTAGAAAACATAATCAATTATGCAACAAGTTGGTTTCCAACATTTGTTTCCATGCATCAACTTACGACAAACTTAAGCTGTCTAAACTCCAAATCATCCAAGTAAAAAGATTGGAGCAAGAAAGTTTACCTGGACACAAAGAGAGATGATATCTGCAAACCGAGATAGCGACTTCGAAGGATACACTCCATTGAGAGATGGATCAACCATTTTTGATAATGCATCTATATCATGAAGCTGATGAACTGCCCATCTCACTAGGAACTGCTCTCCTCGAGGTCTTGACCTACAGTTTTAATACATAAATTGCCATTAACTTTAAGCACAATAGAGGTGGCTGCTGCCAACATTTTTGGGACCGACTGCTAACCTGTCATATGACCTCCGACCAGTGAGAAGCTCTAGCATCACAACTCCAAAGCTAAAAACATCACTTCGTGTAGTATAATAACTTCCCAACTCAAGCTCTGGAGCCATGTAACCACTAGTGCCAGAATCCAACACCAAAGGTGCCAGACCACATTCTGAGACTTGCGGCACCATCTGATCATCAAGAAGAATACTGGCCGATGAGAAGTTTTTATGAACAACAGGAGGTTGACATATCTCATGCATATACCTATACCATATCAAAAGGAATGCCGTCAACAATTTAATGTCAATAGTGTAAACAATAACACCACAAAAATTCAACCAAGTATACTCACTCTAAGGCTTTTGCAGCACCAAGAGCAATCCTTATGCGAGAGTTCCAAGAAAGCTTCTTATGAATTTCATCATCGAAATGCAACGCTTCGAAAACAGCCCCATTTGTGCAGTACTCATGAACAAGCAGTCTCTGTCCATACTCCGAACAATAACCAAATAGCTTGACAATATTTGGATGTTGGAGTTCAGAGATACTAGACACTAGCTGCACAAAATCACTGTCCTTCATCTTTCTTGATACACTGTTGTTTAGTTTCTTCACTGCTACAAGCTGAGAAGAAAAACAGCAGATGCCCATGAATCAGTACCAAAAAGCACAAAATGGCATAAAAAAGGCATTCAGAAAGTCAGTAGAAGAACTTGCCTTTCCATCAGGATATTCTGCCTTATAAACGGCGCCAAGAGTACCTTCCCCAATAAGTTTTTCTTGTGAAAAGCTATTGGTATATTGTTGAAGCAAAGCAACGGTGAACTGCCTCAGAGAACTTGAGGAGCTCAACTTCTCTTTAGGTAGTGTTGTCGTACTCAAGGATGTGGGATTTAATGGTTTCAATGTCAAATTCTCAACAGAGGCTAGTTGGTTCCTTGATTTTGCTGGTGATGACATTAGACCAAAATTAGGAACCATAATATCTACGGCGTGGCTATCCTTAGTCCTTGGAACTGCTTCCATTCCTTTTACATCCATAGAACGATTTACTTTCCATGCTTCCTCTTCAGAAGCTGCTAAAAGACCAATCCACCAAAATCATCCACTTAGGAGATGCATGACATGGTGAAGGATAGGAAAGAAAGACGATAAAATCCTAAAATACCATATCATAGCTTACATACCTTTGTGAATTTGTCTGTATGATTGTGGTAGGGATTCGGTATATTTGGTTTTCCCAAAAAACCCTTCAGATGCACTCTTGTCATTCCCACCAATATGCTTGTCATCTGGTTGCCTTTTCTTGCATGATCTAGCTATACAGAGCCATAATCCAAGCCCAATAATTGCAAGTATAAACACCAAAACGAGTACACTTAATAACATGCTCTTAACAGTCAAAGATCCATTTGATGATTTTGCAGAAGTTGTACTAGATGAAGTCGGGCTGACAATGACTTGCTGTTTTGGTGTTTCTTGAGAAGATCCCACCGGCAAGGATGGATTAGGAGATAAGACCGAGGATGAAGCAGGAGGTGATGGATGACTGGTATTGTTAAAGGGGTTTCCAGTTCTTCTACAAGCAGAAAAAAAAATTGGTTGATAAAAACAGTGAATCCTGGGCATGTATAAAAACATGGCACTTATGAAGAATGACTTGGCACTAGCAGATCCACTATCAACATAACTGTCATACAGACTACAAAAGCTTTACAATCATCAGGTTGGACAAGCGAAGTTTCACCTGAGATTTGGAATGCTTAGTAATTTAGGCGGTACAGGACCAGAGAATAGGTTGTTTTCTATATTCCTGCAAAACAAGGGTCGATGAGAAAGGCAAAAATGGTTGCTGTTCTTATAAAAAAAGGTAAGATTTCGAAAGTGAAACTATTCGCAACGAGACATACAGATCAGTTAAGGGAAGATCTTCCAGAATATTGAGAGTCCCAGTAAGTTTATTGTCCTGCAGGTGACTGGAATGCAGAAAGAAGGTAAGAAAACTAATGAGCATAATTATTACATAATGAGCATAACTTCAAGTAAATAATCACCCACAGTGTTGTAAGAGCTGTCAAATTCCCCATTGACGGGGGCAGTGGACCAGTAAGATTGTTGCCAGACAAATCCCTGCAGCATGTCGATTCTCATGTCATGAGTGTGTGTAGTGATGAGATAGATATCATGGGACAAACTAGTTTACATAGATGGGTAAACTTACAAGTTTATCAAACCAGTAAGTTGTTGAAAGGCATCAGGAATTGGTCCAGCTAAACTGTTGGCATTCACTGACCTGAACCATCATCAAGCATAGCTATTCTCAGCAAAGCATCACTCTCTATTACCCTTCATGGCCGAGAATCAAGATTTACATACTAGAAAACTTACAGGTCTGTCAGCTGACTTAAAGAGGACAAACCTACTGGAATCTCTCCGGTGAATTGATTAGAAGAAAGAGAACTGAAATAGCAGAAGTGAAGTGTTGAACAGCTTAGTTCGCTTATATCAATGAAGCTCAATAATATCATAGAAAAAGAAGCATTTCAAAACATACAAGGTGCTGATAGTGGGCGGTAAGTTTGATGGAATGGTCCCGCCAATATGGTTGTTGCTCAAATCTCTGCTTGATAAAATGAAGAAAGTATGATCAAACTACCACACAATAAAAGCAAAAGCTACACGAATAGGTAGGCAAAGTAAAGTAACTCATGCTTACAACAAACGAAATCTGCCTTTTTTTTTTTGGTAACATAAATCAAGCAGCATGATCGATTCTGATATCAGTTTTAAGTCCCAAACTCACATCCCCTTATCAGCCAAAGTCAAAAGAACATACATTGCTATGATGGAATCGAACATGTCGAGGTTAGTACCCAATTCGCCACCCAAATTAGCCCCATTCAGTGATCTGCACAGTAAAACACCCCGCAAGTGTTATAAATGAATATAAGAGTCCTTGACCAGAAAAGAAAAAGATACAAGCCAACCATGACATACATTACGGTGATACTGGTACCGACACAAAGAACACCTTGCCATTCTTCCGCACATGGGTCTCCACCAATAGGAACCCATCCAAGAAGAGGTGGAGAGCCAAGGGCAGCATATAAGCTGTTTACAGCAGAAACTGAAGAAGAGAAAAATAGGTACCCATTAATGTAATGATATGGACTCAATTCAAAATGTATAGTTAGTTGTCAGCTAGGTCTTTTTACCATCACGAGGGTCTGTGATTCCACCACAGGGTGATACGGTCAACGTCAACAGCAACCCGAGTGCCCAACACCACCAAACATCACAATTCGATTTTCCCATACCGAATGCAAGTGAAACGGATGGTTCTTTCCTCCTTGTTTCTCTTCTTTATCAGAACGGGTTCTTGTGGCTGACACTTTATAGTTCAAAAACAAAAACTACAAAGTTCTCAGAATTTAAAAGGCTGACAAAGAAAAGATTTTATCTTTTTAGGGAGAATCGTAAGTTGAATCGTTCATGAGAACAAGTTGATCGCCAAATTAGAAATAAATTAAAAGGAGTAAGTGCCAATATAACCAGAAATAAATATAACAAGGTGGTGATTATGCTATTTAATCATAAACGGTAGCAGAAAGACAACATAGACTAACAATAAAAAGATTCACTAACATTTCAAGTTTAAATCACAGGAACCACCCCGATTTGAGGAATATAAGAACAGAAAGATCTCGTTTTCAAACCAGGAACACAACTAAAAATACGAAGCATTTCACTTTCTTCCGGAAATTAAAAAATAGCAACAATCAACAAAATTATACTCAAATCAATCTACCGCAAATTGAGCAGAATTCAAACAAATGAAAAAAAGGAATCTTACCAGTGAGCAGAGCAAGTTCGGGGTTTCACCACCAGCATCTAAAGTGCAGAAAATGCAGATGGGTATTGAATCAGAAAGTAGAAGAGAAATAACCAAAAAGCATAAATTCAAAACCCTGATTATCTTTGGAAAGAAGAACCCACTAAGAAAAGCTGATCAAAGTCTCATCCGTAAGAGAGAAAGAAAGAGAAGAAAAGCTCGCTTACACAACTAAAGCTCCACACCTCTGTCGTCTTTGTTTCTTTATTTTCCACTCTCTCTTCATCCAACGGCTAGTAGTAGTAGTACATTATACTAAAAAATTTACAATAAAGTATTCCTCTGTATTGGATTTCGGGGTTACTACTATTAATTCGCTAATACTAATATTTAATGCACAAGCCCGTTGGAACTCGAATATTTTATCAGGTTTGAATCTTTACAGTTAGAGTATTCATTTTCATTCATTGCTAAGAAATCCATACTGGAGGAGGAAAAAGTTGAACTTTTTTATAAGACTCGTTTGGGATAGGCTTAAGTAATGTGAGGGGTTGGCCCATCAGTGTCTCAACCAGCTCAAAATTGGCTGCAACCCTTTCATTAACCCATCTGAGAGGAGAAATAAGAAAACGCTAGAAATAGAACGCCATCACTTGAGTATACGCAAGGTTCCATGGGCCCATGGCTATTCCTATGAATAGATGCTAGCTTCGCTTGCTTCTAGGTCTAATGAACCAGTGCTCATAGATTATAACAACCGAACAATAAATTGAACTATACCCGATACAATTTTTTTTGCGCCACAAACAGATACTACACTAATGATTTAGTCTAAATTGCAATTTAAAAAATTATGATAGGTTACTATATTTATTAATAACGACATGTTACTTGTACCAAACTAAATTTGGTGTGAGATTACAAATAGTTGGATTTTCCCAATGCTTGCAAGAAGTGCCACAATTCAAATCAGGCAATTGCTATTCGAGTTTGGTTCCCGTATGATCTATAAATCATAAATTGTATTCTATTTTAAAATCAAGTTTTATTTATTTTATTAGAAAGCCTATGAACCTAATCATTAACAATGAGTTTTGGATCCACATAAATCTTCTAATCTCTAGTTTATGTTAAATTTGTAATGTTCTCTTGCAGTATGTTAATTTAGTATTGTAGATATTTAATGAATATTGTTTTGTGATTGAACTAAGATTTATTTTGATGATTATTACTTTTATCACTTTTCCTTTGAAAGTAAATATAATGTTGTTTAAAAACCGACGGATCAAATTGGACTATAAACTTGTAGTTTGATCCAATTTAGTTAATCTAAAAAAATGATTAAGTTTGATTGAGAAATTTCAACCGCAATCAAGTTGGCCTAGGTTAGTGGATTTTAACCTCATTCACATAACCTATTTTTTACATAATAATCCATTCATATTTACGTTGTTAGTGATATGTCATGGGAACTAATCATAGGTGTTATATCAAACATTAAACCTTTACGCTTATGAACCAAAATATATTTTGGACATACTGACAATATTAGGTGAACATACAATGTCGTACTTTATAATGAACTAGATTTAATATAGTTGGACTAGGATATCTAATATACTTAGGCTCATTAGATTTGTGTAATACCATATCAAATATAATTTTAAGCAAGATAATCTCCCTTATAAATAGAAAGAAAGTCGTGCTTGAAGTGACATACCGAGAGAAAAGGCAATCCTATTTATCGCTTCTTCAATGATCTTATATATATATATATAGGGTTAGGATCAGATAAAAACTCTAAATAATATCACATTTGCTCACGCCTATCAACTTGGTAGTATACGCTCGGCCATTCAGTTTTCATTTCCTATCAGAAAAGGAGTTGATACTGCCCGAAACTCCTCCTAATCTATCATTGGCGAGCTAATGTCCCGATCATTGAATTTCTTTTAAAAAAAATCACTAATTATCCAGCTTCACCTTCTTTGGTTGTCTTACTTAATGTGAGTTCAATTTTTATTCCACTTTATTGTGCTTTCTTTATAATTTATTTTGCAATAGCTCCGCTCGATTGATTCCGGCAATATCAATGGTTAAGTCCAACAAAACCAATTAATTAGCTCTACAAGGTTTGATTCGTCAATTTTGCTTTTTTATTTGTTTTGAACTTTTCGTTTCACTTAGGTTTTGATTTTAGCATTTTTATAATTGGGTCTTTGTTTCACTTATTGTTTGGTAATGAAAATTTTGACTTGAATAATTGAATTGCTTGATAGTCGTAAATTAGTAGTGATCATTAAATGGTGTCTTTGGATACAGATCAATTGATGAACCGTTGAAAATGACAACCTACTCTACTTTTGGATGTAACTTACATGTAGATAGATTGATTGTTGTTTTTTTCTTCATGATTATGTATCTAAGTTTCAATTGATTTTATTGTTTTTGCTTTTTGCAGACACTATCAATTGCAAAAAATGAAGAAAAAGAATCAGGGGACGAAGAACAAGTGAAGAGCGAGAAAGATGGAGATCAAGAGTCGGCGAAGAGATACGCGAGACAAAATCAGTAAGAAGGGCGTGTTCCGTCAATAATAGATATACCAGTTGATTTTTAATTAAATCTCAGTCATCCGTTTGATATAATTCGACGATCAAAGATAGTTCCTATATTTGTTTATTAATTAGAGTTTGCAACTAAACCTAACCCTACATATATATATATATATATATATATATATATATATATATATATATATATATATATATATATATATAGATAGATATAGAGAGAGAGAGAGAGAGAGAAATATTTCTTGGTGCTAACACACTAAATATTAGATCAAACTCGTTCATGTGGATACCAGTGGAGGCATGGCATTTGATGCGTAGATTTCTACATGATTTCATATTTATGCTACAAGAGGCATGTTCTGTATATTAATTCATTATTAATATTTTTATGGATCATGGGATTTGAATCAAATTAATCTTTATTAGACTCTAAAATATGATTAAGATCCAATAGTGGCATCTGAGTGACTTGTTTTTTATTAGTCCAGCTGTTGATTTATTAATCTATTTTAGATTAGTAGATTACTTATTTTGATTAATCAAGGCTTCATCTTATAATGACTTAGAATAATTATTAATTAAATTTGCCATATCTTGACTAATTCGACTAATCTTGATTAAAATCATTCTTGATTAGTTTGACTTATCATAATTAAAGTCATTAACCAATTTCACTAAATTATGTTTAGTTAGATTAACCTTAATTAATAATTTTTTAATATTTCAAATAATTTTAATTAAGAATGATTATTTCAACTAATCATAATTAAAGTTAAGTTTATTAGTTTGATTAATTGTAATTAAAATTAATCTTTTTTAGCTTACTTTCTTGGATTAATATGTTTAATCTAAGGGTAATTTTATGCTAATTTAGAATTAAGTTCCCAACTACCACCTGGGGCTCTATCCCTAGAAACCAACATTGTGAGACGGGATCCCCTCTACATGGTCTCAAGTATCTTTTTCAACATATGTGTATATTTGATTATTGTCCAATATCTTGAGTCACGTGATAAACTTAAGGATATAACATGTTTTCTATGTTACTTAGAGTATATTTTTGCATATTTATCATTATTATTGAATTAGTCTATATGTATTAAAACTTAAATTAATTGATGCCTTTCCATCTTTAGCACATGTCAAGACTTAAGTTGCTAAGGATGGATCTATTAAAGTAGGGCATCCTTGATTATTTAACTAAAATAGGATAGATGATGGTGTCACCTGATTTATATGAGTTAGTTTAACTTAATAAGATTATTAAAATGGTTTTTGACCTTGAGGCATAAAGTTGGGTCTTTAGACATGAGATGTCACCCAATGACCAAGAGTTATATATGTTATAATTAGTAATGTGCTGCTTACCTAAATATCTATGCCTTAAATGCTAAGCAATAAATTATTTAAGTCTTGGTGAAATATGAATCTTGGATCACTGTACTTCTTTCAATGGAACATTTTTTTATGAGTACAATGGATTTTTTTTAAGATCTATACATCTCCACACACACACACACACACACACACACACACACATGTTTAGTTAATGAATATATATCTTACCATGTGCATATTATTGTAGATTATGGTAGAAAATACATCAACTTTTGTATTATGATTTGTTGTTGATAAGCCTATTACTAATACACCATGTGCTCAAAGATATTCTTAGAGGAAGCATGTCAACAATTCACTTAATGACACTTGTCTTATGTTTGTTACAATGAACTCATATTTCCAAAAGTAGTTTGAGAATGTTGAATCCTATAAAATGTCTGAAAGTCTCCAAAATTTATTTTAGGAGAAAACTCAAATTGAGGTATCAATTCACAAAAGCCTTACATGAGACCAAGTTGGTAAAATAGAGCCAAGTTGGTCCCCACATAATCCAAATAATTGATTATTTTGAGACTTTAGAAATGTTAGACTTTCCCATTAACTAAAAGTTATCTATTGATATAAATATTCAGTTATTGTTGCCATGTTATGATCAGTTCATTATAAATTATAACAAACTCAATTTGAATAAGATACTAAGTTGCATGAGATGCTTAAAGATAGTTGAAAATAACATTGAAAAATCTCAATGATGTTTCGTTAGTTAATAAGGGAAAGGGTTTCAAGAGATAGGGTAAGGGTAAAGGGAATGCTGAGTTGAGAGCTCATGCAAAAAACCTAAACCCAATCCTAAACCTAAATCCATACTCGGTCTAATATCTGATGCCATTTTCTTTTAATACACCGAGTTTGGTTATGGAAGAGGGATTACAAGAAATATTTGGAATATCTAAAAAAGAAGAAAGAAAGTGAAACTTCCACTTCAAGTATCTATGTTATAAATGTAAATGTTGCTTCGATGCTTCTAACTCATGGGGTTTAGATATCATATGTGGTTCTTACATTTGCATAAATTTTTAGGAACTCATAAGGAGTAGACAACTAGTTAAGGGATAAGCGAACATACATACGAGAAATAGAACAATGGTTGTTGCCTTAGCTCCAGGAGCATTTCTTTTAACATTACCTTCTAGAATAGTCTTAGAACTCGATAATTGCTATTTTGTATATGCCATTAGAAGGAATATTATTTATGTTTCATGTTTGGAAATGGAGTATTTTCATTTTTCAATAAAGAATAATTATTGTTCTTTTTATTTAAATGAAATAATTTATGGTAATGCACAAATACAAGATGGAATTTATGATCTAAACATTGAAAGTCTACTCTCCAACATAAATTTTAAAATATGTAAGTCTAATGAATTAAATCTAACCAATCTAACCTATCCATAAGATTGTTATTTAAGCTATATAAATGAGAGATACATATTGAAACACCATAAATATGGACATCTAAAATCCTTAATTTTGAATTATTTGAAGTAGGTGAATCGTATTTGATTAGAAAAATGACCAAGGAACCTTTTATCAGTTACAAGAAAAAGGCGGGTGACTTATTAGATCTCATACATATTAGTATGTTTGTATTGATAAGTTTAACTACTAGAGGTGGTTTCTAGTACTCCATTGCATTTACTGATAATTTCAATATGTATGGTTATGTTTATTTAATAACACATAATTCATAATCCTTTGAAAGGTTCAAAAATTTCTAAAATGAGGAATAAAATCAACTTAGTAAGATTATTAAAGTCCTTCAATTGTATCATGAAAGAGAATACTTAAACCAAAAATTTGATGATTACTTTAGGAATTATGGAATGGTTAATAACTCATTCAACTAGAACACCCCAATGGAATAGGGTCTCAAGAAGGAGAAATATAACTTTTTTATACATGATTTGATCTATTATGATTCATATAGATATTTTTATATCCTTTTGGATTCATGATTTTGAAATATTTACATTCACACTACGTAGAACTCCATCAAAAGCTGTTGAAAGGACACAACATGAGATATGGATTGAGAAATGTCTTAGTTTGTTTTTTATGAAAATTTGAGGGTGTCAAGCTTAAGTGAAATGTCTAATTTTAGATCAACTTGGATCAAATATTAAATGCTTATTATTGGGTCATTTTAAGGAAATAAATACATATTTTTTTTATTGCCCCATTGAGAACAAAGTGTTTGTTGCTCAAAATATTGTTGTTTTTCCCCCTAAAATGAGAGTTTCCTTATAAAGGAACCATTCAAAGTAAAATAAAATTCAAAGAAATTATAGAATAATAATAATTGACTTCAACTTTGATAGAGGTTGAACAAGGTTTATAAAGTATTATAGATAATGCTCCAACTACAAAGGCCCCTCATAGGTTTAGCAAGGTGCATCATGAAATTGAAACATATAGTTCATACATTATTGAACATTGTGATGTATTGTTTTTATATAATAATGAACCCATCATCTACAAAGAAGCATTGTTGGTCTTAGACTCTTAAAAGTAGATAAGATATATGAAATCTGAAATAGAGTCCATGTAGGAAAATTATGTTAGACCTTGATTCATACTTCTAATGGAGTACAATTCATTATATGTAAGTGGGTTTTTAAAAGGGAAATATACATGGATGGAAATTTTCTCACGTACAAAGCATGACAAAGCTTCAAGAAAACTTACAATATTTATTTTAATGAAACCTATCCACCAGTTTCCATGTTTAGGTCCATTTAGATACTTCTAGTTAAATTTCATATATTATGAATTAATTATATTGAGTTCATCACATGGATACATGTTAGAGAAAATTATATAAGATTGACCTACCATGAGAAAATTATAAGTTTATTGTATATATGTCACTGGTAGTTCTCATGTCAACTTAAGGAACAATCCTTCATTGAGTTCACCATGGATTCCTACATGAGAACTAGTTTGTTTTGACATTACCTTACATAATTTTTTAGATAGATGATTGTAAAGGTAATGATTTATCATGATACAAACCATGTTTAAGAATATGAGTAAACAATATAGAATTAGACCCTCTCATATAATAAGAAAAATATATCTCTAGGCCCCTCGATAAGTCAGATTGAGAAATTCATAGTCGTGCTAAAAATAGTTGAAAGTAAATCTTTTTTTAAGTCAGTTTATCTATGGAATAAAAAAACATAGTTGAACTAGTTCAAGGGAACTCTGGGGTTTTGCTGAGCCAAACTGATCAATCGGTTAGCTCAAATTGATCGACCGATTCGACTAGCAAGTGTTGTTAATTTATTTGTAAACTTGATATGATTTGAGACTATATATGATGTTGTAATATGATTCTTTAATGATGAGAACACATATCTTGGCATGAATTAACTAACCTATTAGATGGATTAAATATTTCATAACTTATGGTATTCTCAATAAGTTCTTTTAGAAGGTTTTAATGGAAAATCCAGAATGTGAATTATATGATGCTATAAATGAATGATGTAATCCAAATTATTGTCCTAAATGAATTATCTTAATGGGTTGATTTAAATTTGGCTAAGAACTAATGATAACCCCACCACATGGTTTGGTGGGTAGAAATGGTTAGGTTGGAATGATTAGGTAGATGTGTTGCTTGGCTATTATATGGGCCTTATGTGATAACATAACCTTAGAGAATAACACACTAATCACTTAAAGTGAAATATTATCGAGATGTTTCTGGCTCTAGATTACCTAATCCTCAATTAGCCACCAAGAGTTACTCAGCCTTCAGGAGTTTACTGGGGCCTTTCGGGCTTTGCCTTTAGGCTGGATCCTAGTAGATCTAATGCCTTACCTATTCTACACACTAGTGATGTACTAAGGGTATTGATACTAAAGGGTCTTGTCACCCAGCTGGTTTATTGGTTTTGGCCGGACTTGAAGTCCATTGGTTACTACTTGACTTTGGATTGACTTTATACCCCCTAATTTGGGTAGACTTCCATGGTATGTGATACCATGGGGTGGTAATCAATATATTACTTGAAAAAGAAAAAGAAAAAATAAATGAAAAAGGTAAAAAGGAATAATGGCTAGTGACTAACTAATTTAATGATCAGGTAAATCTGGGAAATGAACCTAATAGAATACTCTATAAGTGGATAGTAAAAGATCTAGTGAGACGTGGAATATCTTTTTATTACTTATACTTGCTATCCATGATATCTATGTTGTGTTGATAAATATGATGAGCTATGAATTGTCTAATTCTTTGCATGACATGAAATCCTGATGCATCACACAATCATGATAATACATATATAGCTAAATGCATTGTATAGGTATGATATCGCTCTTTAGTATGATCTGATTTATTGCCATAGGCCTTGCTTGATTGTGACTCCTGTTGAGGAGGTAATTTGGTATACTCAGTATGTAGTATACTAATGTGCTAGTTTGTTTGGTCACCTGCTCAATTCTGCGAGTAGAAGACCATATGCAGGTTTTGAGAATGCTTGATAGTTGGGCTACCTTGTGTCAGGATTAGGGGCTTGAGAGCATTGACACTCGAAGATCTTTTGTAGGTCTTTAATGATCCAGGGTTTAGGAGCTTTGCCCTATTGTCGTTTTATCTTATTGTACTTTCGTACTTTTAGTTTACTCTATCCTATGCATACAAATATTTTGGTGGCCCGCACGGGTCTTGTTTTGTAAACATTTTCTTGTAGTATCTACACATCATATCCTTTACGCACTCTATTCTTGTATTCAATCTGATTAGTTTTCTTAGCCTTTTATCTAACATGGAATGATGACATGCGTCTATCTTATGTTAGGTGCGGCATAACACTTCATTTTTTCTAGGTGTGTTTTGTAATTTTCGCTTCCATAATGTTTTAAAATAAAATTTTTTGATAGTGAAAAATGGGAGTGTTACAAAAAGTGTGTGATTCCATCTACAATCGAGATAAAGTAAATAACCATTATCGAGGGGTGTAAGGAGATGTTGTGGATAAAGAGATTATTTAGGGATATTTTGTTAAGTCATGACAAGTTTGTGGTACTTAGTGATTCACATAGCCTTAACCATGTTAGCAATAATTCTAGATTCTACTTAATATGCACACATATCCAAGTTAGATATCATTGGATAAGAGACGTGCTCAAGGAAATACAACTATCTTTGGAGAAAATCGATATAAATGAAAATGAGCTGGGTATTATTACAAAGTCTTTGCTCAAAAGTAATCATGAACTATGTTGTACCAAAGATAGGTTGAGCATGGTGCATGGTTTCTCTTAGTAGAGAAATAAAAGGGTTCTTCCCATGTATTGGAAGAGGGAGAGTTGTTGAAGTTCCTCCATATGGGAAGTGTCTTGAGAACCAATGCCAAGATACAAGTAAAATTAGTTGGTTGCCCAAAGTAGGTTGTTAAAGTGCATCAATTATTGGCCTAAATGTGTTGGTTAAACAGACACATAGTGCATTGATTGGACCAAGTGCGTCAACCAAGCAGTGAAGCCAACTAACCAAGTAAGGAGTCAGTAAAGAAAGGGCATTAGTTAGGTAAAGAGTATCAACCAAGCAAGGAGATTAGTTAGGAGAAAGCGTCAGCTAAAATACATTGTACAAGAAAGAAAGAAAAGATGGGAATTACGTGAGTGGTTAGAAAATCCCTTTGTTCAAGTGATTTGGTACTCACTAGGCATGGCAACCTATGAGTTGACAACCTAAGGTAATGTGTACAATTATTTCGACTCTAATCGATGTTAGATAGAAAATTGTACTAGGCTGAGATAGGGTATAAAAGGCTCTCATGTGTTTGAGTACACACTTTCATTTTTCTCTCATTCTCCATACTCAATAAAATTCTCAATTTCTTTCTCATATAACTCTTCATTCTTGTACTTGGAATTTACATTTACATTTTCTTATAATTATTCCACTAAATTAAGTATAAAAATTTTGAAAATTTTCAATCTTATCATTCCCATTCAGTTAGCTGAGGGAGAGTGCCATCCTAGGAATTATATTATTTTATTAAACTAACCGACATACTTAATGGTTCATCCTCAATAGTCATGTATTGTGATATCTCAAAAGCATTGGGCTCAGGTGACTTCAACTTTCATGTCATCAAGATGAGTTGGCACATACTTAAGGATGAAATTACATATGCACTTCTTCTTTCCTAAGATTAATGCAATCTTCCCACAAGAAGCAATTTAGCATATATTTCTTGGATTACAAAGAAAGAGAAACCTAAGCAGCATAAAGACTTTAGCCAATAAGTATGGTAGATCATAATGAGATAAGCCCTGCTATTTATTATATTCAAATCAAAATCAGCTTTTGTGGAGGGACGATAAATCCTAAATGGAGTATTGATGACGAATGAAATCATTGATTATTGTGTGAAGCAAGGAAAGCAGAAGTTTCTTTTCAAAATTGATTTTCACAATGTATGATAGTGTCACTTAGAACTTTATTCTCTAGGCTCTTCTATAGATGAGGTTCCTATATAGATGGTGAGAATGGGTGACATTAGTTTTGCCATTTGCTTTGGTTATTGTCAATGGCTCCCCAAGTTCCCCATTCTCTCTTCAATGTGAACTATGATAACGCGATCCTTTGTCCCCGTTTCTGTTTACAGTTGTAGGGGAGGTGTTGAATGGATGCATTAGGAGAGGTGTTGATCTTGGGCCATCAGAGATAGTTTCACTGGGCAAAAGTGGGTTGCAATTCTCCCACTTACAATATGTTGATGATACCCACATTATGTGTAAACTCAAAAAAGAAACTTTTGAAGAACATTAATGCTCCATTTGGTTTTGTGTGAATGAGAGTTAACGGAGGTGAATCAATATAATCAATATATTCCTTCTTTTTAGGAATATATTTCATTGATCTCAATTAAGTGAATCAAAGTTCAAGTTTCACATCCATTTCTTCCCGTCAAGTTCATTTTTATTAATCTTTAATTTCGAGGGTAATATAAGTAAAGATAAAAACATAAATAAATTCATTCTGATTAACCACAATCTACTTTTTTTTTAATATATTTATTTCAATTCACACATATTAAATTAATATTATTTAAATAGTATTTTAAAATATTTATTTGATTCACATATACTCTGATCACCGTCCCATTGCCGTGAGGGTTGAAGGTAAATTATCATAAAAGCACGCTGATGGGCGATAACGTGTCCGAGAAAGGAGTGTGCAAGGCGGACGGTTGATGAGAAGCAAATCATACTCGTTGCCTATTATTTACCTTAGTCTTCCTCTAGGCGCCCGATGCAATGACACCTAGATCTAAAAGTCGATGATTTGTAAAACCGAAGGAAAAATCTTGAAAATTAGAGGAATAAATTCCTCTCAATGGATGGAAGGCTTGTTCTGCTTAAGTTGGTGTTATAAAATTCGTCTTTTACTACCTCTTGTTCTTCCCCATGCCAAAGACGGTGGAGTTGGAGAGAGAGAAAATACGTAGAGGTTTCCTTTGGGGATGGAAAGAGGACGGGGATAGAAAGAGAGCTCTTGTGAGTTGGAGCCATGTTCAAGCACCTAAGGGTTTGGGTGGTATTGGCATCGGTAATCTTCACCATAGGATTTAGCTCTTCTTGCCAGGTGGATATGGAGATTCTCAAGCAGCAAGACAGGGGGTGGAGGAAACTTGTGGAGGAGAAATATGCGCAATATGTTATCGTCCCCTTGCTCAATGGATAGTCCCACGTGACGGTGGACAGTGGAGGACTATTTGTAAGTTGCTCATTGAAGATGAGATGCTAGGAAGAAAGATCTTGCAAGCCTTTAGGAAATCAGCAGGGAATGGGAACGATACCCTATTTTGCATGATTGTTGGGTGTCAGAAATGCCACTTAATGACAAGTTTCCTCGTTTGTTCTCGATCTCCTTTTTGCAGCAAGCTAAAGTCTCCGAAATGGGTTTTTGGGATGTTTTGGCTAGCGGTTGGTATCATTGCGGAGGAGATAGTTGTTTGTTTGGGAAAAAAGTATACTGGATTCTCTTATGGGCCTGCTTAATTGCTTCTCGCTGGATAAGGGGTTAGCGGATACGATTATTTTGGTGTTGTGACGGAAATGGTAAATATTATGTGAGATCGTGCTGCAAATTTTTAGCAAGGACTTTAGCACCGCTTCCCATGATGGCATTAAAAAGAATTTGGGCTGGTTTGGTGCCGCCAAGAATTAAGGTATTCTCCTTCTCGGCAATACGAGAGAAAATATCGACGAAAGATGTAGTTGCAGGTTGGAATGGTTACGATGGAATGAACCAAACATGCTGCTTATGTGAGACTGAGAACGAGACCTACAACCAAATGTTTTTCTTCTGCAAGGTCTCTGCTGGTATTTGAGAATGGCGGCTTTGTATCTGGAAGGTCAATCGGGACTTTTCGTACAATATCTTTGATGCTTTTCTTCAATGAAAGCACCAAAAGGGACAACTTCTTTGGGAAATTGTGGAATACTTGAATGGAAGACAATCTAAGAATGGGAGATAAATATTTGTCTGTCATCTCGACTGTGTCATGGTACACGACCGAATTGTGTCGACAGACACCGTTATGTCGACGTGTGTTGTTTCGCAGGCTGTTTTTTTTTTTTTTCATCCGAATGTTTCTTTATATTTTTTAGGCCGATTTTTTCTATCTTTTATTGATTTTGATTCTTTTTTGAGTCTATATAAAGGTTCTATTTTTGTAAGGTTGATATGAAATTCATATGGAAAGTGACGGATAAGAATTTATTCATGCTTGAGAGTTTAGATCTAGATATTCGATTTAGGAAAATTTTAATTGGAATTGTTGTTCTATAATTGAACGAATTAGTAAAGAATGTTAATCTTAATAATCTTAGAAAGAAAAACAAAAAAGAGTGTGTTCTTAAACTTGTATTATTTTTGGAGATCCTAATAAAATTTAAGTTTTGCAATTTCATTCTTAAATCTATTACGCATAGTTCTTATTTATTATTGTGAATTTTTTTAATATTTAATTTTGTAAATGTTGTGACAATTACTTCAAGGATTCGTGGAGACGTAGATTGGTCATGAATTTAATTCATAATGTCGGGTGAAATTGGCAGGGTATACATATTTATTAAAAAGGCTAAGGCTTGAATACTATTGCTAATTGGTTAACTAATCACAGAGTAAGTAAAAATAATTTTTTTATGGTCCATATGTAATTTAGGTTATTTTTTTAGGCCTTTTTTCTTATACACTTTTTAAGTCAATTTTAGTAGTTTGCTACAAGTTAAGGTGTTTGTGAGTTTTTTCCTTTGTTGGTGTGTGTGTTGAAGTTTCTGTTGGGATATATTATGTGATTCCCCATATTTTTTAGGTTCTATATAATTTTACAACTTTGACCATTTCTTAAAAGTTAGGAGAGCGACATATAAATGTTGTCGATCTCTTATGGTTATGAATAAAATTGATAATTGCTCCATTTTCTTGAAAAGATTATTATTGTTTATTTATTTTTAGTATATATATAAGAAATAATATTATAACAATACTTTTTAATATGTAGTAATTATATCTTTATATTTTGATATGTTATATTTTATAGAAGTTTATGATCAAAGTTTATTTTTAATATACATAGTTATGTGTTTTAAATATAAAGAAAGTAATAAAAAAAAATCTCTAATCCACACCGCCTATTATATTATCCGTCAAAACAAGTGGCAGGCGTGTTACTAGGGCTGTTAACGAACCGAATCGAGCCGAGCCGGGGTAGGCTTGGGCTTGGCTCATTTACTAAACGAGCCTAAAAATAAAACTTGAACTTGGTTTGTTTATAAACGAGCCGAGCTTTTAACGAGTCGAACCGAACTTTTAACGAGCCGACTCTCGAGCTTTGGTGGTAAACGAGCCGAGCTCACGAGCTTTTGCATTCTAAACGAGCTCGAGCCTAAATTTATTAGGTTCAAGCTTGATTTGTTTAATAATTGAGTCGAGCTCGAGCCAAATTTTTAAGCTTGTTTAATAAGCGAATCGAGTCGAGCCTAAAAAATTCGCGAGCCGGTTTGGTTTGTCAACAGTCCTACGTGTTACACTTACTGGTGTGGGGACTTGAGAGCATGTAGCTACTATTAGTTAATTCATCAGATCATCAAGCCATATTCATTTGGGCTTCTTTCCAGTTTCCCCGACAACCAAGAACATTTTCCGCCCACGCCATACTCATACCGGACCTTGAGAAAATGGCCTCGAAATGAAACCCATTGGGCATCTTCAACCGAAAAACCAGAAAGCTATACAATAGTCGACAGAGCATCGGGAAGGGAGACAGAGCGCCAAGCCGAAGGAGATTCATAGGAAAAGATAAAGATGCATCCTCGGCTGACTCCATTCATCCGCCATTTCACTTCAACAACCAATCACCGTAACCACCGTATCGCCGCCATCTCCTCTCTAATCCCAATCCGCCACCAATCATCATCCACCACTCCCCTCCCTTCTCCGACGCGACCCTCCACATCCGCCTCTCAATCACCATCCAAATCTCAAACCCTAGAAACTCTGCGCCAACGCCTTGCTCAAGAATCTCCGAACCTAGATGACTTTATCCGATTGCGTGGCATTAATGAGTATTCTGTGGAAGTCGGTACGAAGAAGAAACCTATTCCGAAGCCCAAATGGATGAAGGAAGCGATCCCCGGTGGTGAGAAGTATGTCATGATTAAGAAGCAATTGAAAGGTTCCAAGCTTAATACTGTTTGTGAAGAGGCTCGTTGTCCTAATATAGCAGAATGTTGGTCCGGTGGGGAGACTGGAACCTCTACAGCCACGATTATGATCCTTGGGGATACTTGTACCCGTGGTTGCAGGTAATTGGGCTGAAATGGGAGGTTTGTTCCAGATGAAATCATGAGCTAGCATTTAACTGTGATTGAAAACGGATGATAATATTGAGATTGCGTTTGTTTTATCATAATTGACATGTTTCCATGGATTTAGAGATAAATATGTCCGGATTTATTTGGGTTATTGAGATCCATAGAGGTGTGGAGTGATTGCTTAAGATTAAATTTTTATTACGTCTTTGTTAGAAAAGACTTGAATTTTTTGGTTGGAATGAAACTTGAGATGGGGTTTTGAATCTGTGATTGCAAATGACCGAGAATATGAATTGCATACTTTAAATTGCTCCACCCCCACATCAATATTATCCATGGTGGGTGCCCTATGTAACTATGTTAGTTTCCAAAGTGCCATTACATGTAGCTAATTGGTGTATAAATTTTGTATAAGCTGTGGTTATTTTTCTATGCATTCCCTACCTCTATGTATATATGGGGAATATGTCTTTTAATATTTCGTAAATTATGTTTGAAAGAAGAGATTGAGCGGAGAAATGAGTAACATACCGGGTTTTACTTGGGCCTTTTGTGCTTAAGTGGTGTGATTTTGCAGGCTAATGCTACGGGAATTGAAGTATGCCGTATGCATTATGTTTTTTGAGTTTAATTTGGCAGCTTCTAAGTGTTCCGGATTGTTTGTCTTCTTTTAGTTTCCTTATTTCTGCACCGAGCAATGATAGGTATGTACGTCGTGGTCACCATGAGAGTTTCATGAGGGAGTTTGCACTTGAATGGGACGAATGATTATTGCTCATTTGGTGGGCGTTACAAGAAGGATGCTTCTTCTTGTGAGTGGAATAAAATGACTGTTTGACAATAAATGCCTAATGAAGTGTGCGTCTTGTTGCTGGATGCTGGGTTCTTGACAAGGTTGACGGACTTATACATAGAACCATATTGGCAATTCCATTTTAACCTTAGCATCGGATATGTGTAAAGTCTCTTATATAGTGCCAAATGAAGGATTTTATTTGTGGGAGCAAAATATATATGAGCGTATGAGGTCACTAGTTTTATTGTATTATTGTTAGAACCCTGAGTTTGAGGCTGTTACCTTCCTAGTTTTGTGCTAACTATAGCTAAAAATGTGGCTATGTCTCCAACTGTTACTTGCCAATGGCTAGGATTGTTTTGTTAGTGCTTTTGACCTACCACAAATTCATAGAAGCAAGGTTTTATCTTTGGATGTTGACATGTGGTAAATATTCTGTTCCAGTTGCATAGGTATCAAAAGTATTTTGGTTGACATCAGGGTGGATTATGAGTTGGGTAATTTGCCTGCTTATGAAGCAGGGAGGGAGCTAATTTTTAAATTGTGATTTTTGAAGCATAAATAATAATTGATTTGTTTGTTGGCTATCACTGTGATCAATATTCTTCAGGGCTATATCGATCTGTTATAGGAACATGCCAAGAGCCTTTCCCCCCTCCGCTTCCCTTCCCCTTATCATTTTCCTTTCTATCTCATTCTCTTAGGTTCGCAATGCATGGGTCATCTTCGTACATTTTAGGTTTCCACAATTTTAGTTGTTTCAAACCTTCCATGCCGAAAGCTCTTGTATCCTGTTTTAGGTTCTGCAATATCAAGACGTCAAGAACTCCTCCCCCACCCGATCCAGAGGAGCCTAGCAGAGTTGCAGAAACTATTGCATCATGGGGTGTGGACTATGTGGTGATTACAAGTGTTGATCGAGATGATTTGGCTGACCAGGGAAGTGGTCATTTTGCAGAGACAGTGCAGAAAGTCAAAGAATTGAAGCCAAGCATGCTGATAGAAGCCCTTGGTATGAGTTCAATAGTTATTTATTTATTTATTTTCATCTTAGGAATAAAAACTTAAGTTTGGTACTTCTCCTGAGATTTATCATGTTTTTAGCACATGTGCTTTTAGTTGGGAACTGTTACCACATGTTAATAATAGAATGTTTGCTCTTAACAGAAATAGCTACAGTTGCACGCTGGCCATATTTTTTTGATGATCCATGTAGGTAGCAAGGTTGTATGACACTAACTTTATCTTCTTTGACTGCCTTGCTCTCCCAAGATATGGAGATTTGTCTCTACTGTTGAGTGCTCTCTCAGTTAGGGTAGCTTATGAAACTGGTGCCAGTAATATTCCTCTAATCTTTTGGGAATGAAGGCACTATTCTTAAGCTATTAGAGGTGAGATTGCATACACCTAACCCCCTAAACTGGGCTGTTGTTGTTGTCATTTTCTTGTGAAGATGAAGGAAATTAAGTCAGAAATCATGAATGTCAATTCGTAGTAGTTAGGACTTTGTATAATAAACATTGAAGTGGGATGCTAATTGTCCTCCATAATTGGTTGACACTGTAATATCAAAATGCTGAAAGGCTAGGAGTCTATCATTTCTTTCTCTCTTAGAAGCACATCTTGTTTTAGGCTTGTCCTATGAAGCTTCTTCTACCTGGTCTGGATGTGATTATAGTGATGGACTTCCTGAGTATCAACTTAGTGCTGGAATGGTCTTATTAGAAATAGCCCTTCCATCAAAAGTCGTATTAAGGATTTTAGATTAATAGTTTTCAGGATAAAAAGCCACCAAGTTTTATGTCTCTGGAAGTATTTGCAGTTGTGATGCAGGAGCATGCCTTGCACATGAAGGACTAGCCTATTTGGTCATGGAGCCCATTATCATTGACTTGTTTGAGGATTTTGATAAAAAGATTTCATATGGGCCAGACAAGGTGGTAACTTATTTAAGCATGGATTAGAATGGGACTTGAATGTCATTATGAAAGTATTAATGACAGCTTGTGCATGGCACATGGAAGGCACATTGATCATCATTAGGACAGTCATAATGGTTATTAGCTGATTTGCTAGCTTAATGACTAAGATTCTAGTTAGATAGATATTTAGGAGTTTTATCTTTTAGGGGTGTGATTTATCTTGTTAGTGTTGTGCGTCTTAGCTAGATTTAGTGTGATTTTTATCTTAAGTTTTAGCTTATCTTATGTGTTTCAAGGTCAAGCTTGAGGAGGGTGTAATTATGCTTTTAAAAACATATGTTTTGGACGTTCCAAACACCACGTGCAATGCAACAAGAAATGAAGTTTGAGTCTTCCATTGAATCTGTGTGTGAATTTCTTCTTTGTTTATATTTTCTGTGTGAATTATAATCAAGTTCTTCGGTACTTTAATCCTGTGTGAATTAATATAGGGAGAGTTTGTGTCATCAGTCAACCCAAACATATCCCACTAATTCAACCAAAGCCACAGCAAATACCACATAAAATAACAACATTCATCATCTTCATCCAAAACCCTAGCCCTCAACGAGTTCTGTCCTGTTAATTAGCTTGATTAAAGCTGCCATTCCCATCAAAACTGAATCATAAGTCTGCCATTCACATCATAAACTGAATGATCCACGCATCAAGTGTATTAATTGGATTAAAGGAATGCTCTCAATAGAAAAATAATCTAATCCTACAGGTTGCTCCTATATTGCTCACAAAAATGCGGTAGAAATTATTTTTGGCATCATGCCCTCATCACATAGTGAGAATAAGCAGCAATGGTAAGCTATGAATGTATTTGAAATCTAATTCATGTCATGTAGCCTGAACTGTGCTTAATTATGTTGCAACAGCTAACTAGTTTAAAGTACATAAGCCTGATGCCTATATGTGAAGTATCTCAGCTTTCCCTTGTTAGAAAGTTGCATCATCATCTGTTCTTATTGATCTTTGTCTTTGTTGTTGGCTAAGCTGTGTTTCTTATGCCTTATTTTTTTCTTTCTTTTTGTTTTGGTTATTTCACAGTTCCTGATTTCCGTGGAGACTCTGGCTGTGTGGAAAAAGTTTCTATTTGTGGACTGGACGTTTTGGCACACAATATTGAGACAGTTGAAGAACTTCAAGGTGTTGTTAGGGATCGCCGTGCTAACTTCAAGCAATCGCTTGATGTCTTAAAAATGGCTAAAGAGTTTGCTCCTGCTGGTACCCTTACCAAGACATCCATAATGTTGGGTTGTGGGGAAACACCTGATCAAGTGGTGAGAACTATGGAAAAGGTGAGAGCTGCTGGTGTTGATGTAATGACCTTTGGTCAGTACATGCGACCTTCAAAGCGGCACATGCAGGTGTCAGAATATGTGACCCCAGAAGCTTTTGAGATGTATAAAGTTCTAGGAACGGAAATGGTATGGTCTGATCTTCTAAGTTCACTAGTTTAATTTCTTTAAAATAATAAGTAAATAATAAATATAACTAGCCAGTAAATCAATGAGCCAAAGAAAAGTAATCGAGTTGTGGCAATAATTGGCTTGCGTATCAGAAATCATGCTGTCTGCTTGCAATTCTTAAGAGAATAGTTCCAACTCTTTTTTGTTCACATCATAGTATGTCTAGTTGATTCACTCGTAAGTATTATAATTGCATGGCTGTTTTCTTCGTAGTTAATGAATTCGTTGCCCCCAATTGTTTTTTGGGGAGGGGGCGGTGGAGGAGGAAAGGCTGCAGGGTTAACTAGTTGGGAATGTGGACTATAACTTTTCCTTTCGTTATGCACTTTAGTGTGGATCACCCTCTCACTGATATGAAAAAGGAACATTAATGTTGAGTAGACAACTGAAAGACATGTTGCTTCTACAAATGGATGTCTGAGAAGGTTGAAGGGCCAAAAGAGCACTTTGTTAATAGCATTTTGGTTCTCATTTTTCCTTTCCTCCCTCTGTTGTTCGACACGTAGCTGGGCTAATTCTGGCCAGCAACCTGTGTCTCGAAACATCCCCTATTAATTAATCTTGTGGAGGGGAACTTTCGTATTATTGGCAAAATTATCTCCCGTCCCTGATTCAGTCACCTATTGCACAAAAGGTTGATCTTTAGTTAATTAAGCTTATTACTTATGGTACTATCCTGAGATCCATTGCCAAATCCTGCGCCATATTTGCATTTTGCTCTGCATGTTTATACTCCATCTTATGTTCAAATGGTATTGCTGGAAAAATCTATACGCTCTTGAGCCCTGGTACTAGGTTTTGTCATCATCAGTGATTTATTTGCTTTGATGGTCAAAATACTTGACCCATTCGACGATATTGACATGACACAATTAGGCCGAGTCTGATACATTTCATGACTTGTGCTGGACGTTGAATCTAATGAGAAGAGGGTGTGATGGAATAAGGACAAGATGAAAATTTGCACCGTTTCTTCTCTACTTTTGATATAGAACCTGTGAAATAATATATGATCTAACTTCTGTACGCATTTCTAAAACTCAAATGTGAACAGGGATTTCGGTATGTAGCTTCTGGTCCCATGGTGCGTTCCTCGTATAGGGCTGGTGAGTTTTACATCAAGGCAATGATTGATGCCCAGCGAGCAGGTTCGTCTTCCACTTCATCTAGCGAACACGGTGCTTGAGCAAAATGCAGGTTGTTTTCGTACCTTTGAACCCCAATTGTTGTATCGCCTCGTTGTATATCAAACTCTAATATTTTATCTATTGATTTTCTGGCATGGTAAAGAAAATTTCGGAAGTTTGTATGTCATATAGAAAGAAATAAGATCTACAAAATTGGCTATCATGGCCTTGTCTCACCACTATTCTCTTGTCCTGAAATATGAGGTTGCCAGTACGAAGAGGTCGTAGCTAGATAGTATCTATGCTGGAGGCCGACCGTGAATGCCTTGGGTTTTGATCTTGTCACAGTCATGAATCATGATCCTCCCCCTCTATAAAAAAGCAAGCCGGGTGAAATGGAGATTTTATCTAAAATTAACTGGTCATTATAATCGAATTGTAAAATTTTAAAATTTTATATATACCATAAAAATATGGTCTAAATATGCTTATATGCAATAAAATTTTATAATTGAAGTTAAAAAATACTAAAAATTTCATTATTAAATTTTTATTTAATCACTAATTAAGTCACAGCAAGTAACATATAATAATAAATTATCTATTATATATATACAAAAATTATTGCTATATGGTTATACATTAAAATTGCTAGTAATACCATAAAAGACAACAAAAAGGATAATTATGAACTAAATAGAATTTATTAAATAAATAACATTACAAATTTAATAAATTTTATGTACTTTGCATAGAGTTTGAAATTTTTGTAAGTATTTTTTTTTCAAACAATTGACTTTACAAATATATCATTTGTGATTTGTCCGTATTAGTTGATGTTTAATATATAGTGTATAAAATAATAAGGTTAAGATATAGAGTTATGGAAGAAATATGATGAAAATCAGATAGAAAAACAAATTTTAAGATAAATAGATTAAAAAAATTTATAATCGATATATAAAATCATAAGATTTTACTAATCCTATTAATTTAATATTCTATTTAGGATGGTGGATATTTATTAATTTTTGAATCGTAAGGTGCAGATTAAAAGTTTAACCATGAATAAAAGCTTGAAAGTACAGGGATGATAAGACTTTGAAGCCCCATTGATGTATATTCTAGAGGTAGAAAGTAGTATACAATGTTATTAATTGTTTTGTGATTGATTTGTTGGAAAGTAAAGGTTGAATCATGAATCGACATGACAAAAATGATTTGACCCGAATAACATGAATCTAAATCCTATTTTGACCTAAAAATTTAAATTTAATTTCAACCAAAAACACTATAAAATTAATTTAAACTTAGCTAATATGCTAATAACCCACATCTAGAGGTGACAAGCTAATCATACAAATCAGTTTTGGGTTGACTTGATTGGATTGGGTTAAAATTGAGTATGTTATTCAACTGGGTTTAGTTTGGGTCAGGTATCCTTTGGGTTCGGCTCCATTTTAGGTAATGATATTCTAGGTCCAGTTTGTGTGTGGCTGGATAGTTTTGGATAAGGAGAATATCAAATCGTATTTGAGTCCTACTTATCGGGACAAGTTTCTTCGGGTTGGGTTGATTCAGGTTTACATATTTTAGGTCTTATTAGGTTTGACTTAGGTCAATTCAGTTTAGAATTTGTATTGATATTGGTTATTGTTAAGTCAATATAATGAATATACTAAAATTTATAATTTATTATTATTATTATAGTGATTATTATCATAATATATGCAATGATATATCAAGTTATTATCATGAAATATGTATTATTACTATTATTGTTGTTGTTGTTGTTATTACTGTTATTATTATTATTATAGTTATTATGATAAATACAGTTATATATATCATTATAAATATAATTATAATTATTTTTATCACTATTTTAATAATTGTTTTAATTAATAATAATAACTTTTATTACTACCATATTTAGAAATACAATAACCATAATAATAATAATAATAATAATAATAATAATAATAATAATAATAATAATAATAGAAATTTATGTATTCTAACTTAATTGATTCTAATTTGATATTAAAATAAAGTGAGAATAATAGAGTTTTAATAGTTTTATTTTATTTGTTGTTGTATGTGTTACATATTATTAATTTACATAAATTTTTATTAATACGATACTCTATTATTGTTTATGAAACTGTTTATATGAGGTAAAATATTATATTCATAGATTGGAATTGATTTTAACTTGGATCAAGTTTAAAATTATCTTTGGGTATAGGTTGGGTTCGAGTTCGATGATTTCGAGTTGAGTAAATTTGTGTTGGGTTTTTGATTGGAGATGGGTTGCAGTTCGGTTGGGTTATTTTCAAGTCTGGTCATTATTAGGTTAACTAAATTTGGGTCAATTTTTGAATTAGTTTGGGTGTTGAATTTTTGGATTGAGATTGTATTTAAAATTTTGAGTCTAAATCAAGTTTTGGGTCAATTCATTCGGTCAAGTCAACTTTGCCATGTATACCAACACTTGAACTAATCCAGATCCAAAAGAACACGACCCATATATAAACATAAATTCGATAATGACCCTTATCGGAACTGACCTAAACCAAAATGACTCGATTTCAAAGAATCTAACCTAAACTAGACCAGTATGTGGACTTATATATGAAATTGATCTAATCAAATTCAAATTCAATCTACAATAATAATATTTTACTTTTTATAAAATGTTACATAACCATCAATAAACTATATTCTTAATAAAAAGATTTGAAAAATAATATAATACTCAACCAATACAACAGTAAATAAAATCGAAATAGTAAGAATATTCTCTTCAATTTTTTTAATGTTATATTAGTGCCAAATATATCATATATAATTGTACGAATTGTTGTTATTGTTGTTATTATTATTAACATAAAATTTATAATTATAATTATAATAGTTATTATAAATATATGTATGTATGTATTACTATTATAGTAATAGTAAAATTTATATTTCTAATAATAATAATTAGTATAATTAATATAATAATTATAATTATTATAACAATCATAACAATAATTATAATTATATTTATAATAATAACTATAATAATTATTTATTAATATTACATATCTTATGATACTAATTATTATAATAAGCTTAGCTCTAATAACAAATAATAAAATTGAATATATTTGTTATATTAAATTAATAATAAGTAATGTTGATTTGAATAATGCTCCAAGCCAAACTCGATCCAAATTCAACTTAGAGCTCATAGCCTCAAATTAAACCTAATCTAAATTAAATCTGACTCATAATTTATATACCTAAAACAAACCCAAACCTGACTTGACATTCTCTTGACTTGAGTTAACCCAACCCCAATTAAACTAGAATCGAAAAGATACCTTGAATTGAACTATAATCCAAAAGATACCTTAGTTACCCAAAACCAACTTGATTTTATGACAACACTACCTGATTCTTATGACACGCTTGTCATCTTTAAGTCTATATAGGAACTAGAAACCATGGAGAAAACATGCTACAATTAGGGGTGTGTAACAAGTGGATTGGACCCAAAAATTTGACCAGATCAGATATGATAATCCAAGTTTCGTTTAGAACCAATAAGATTTTGGATTGGTTTTTGGTATATAAGTTTATAAAATTCATGCGTCCAATCAGCCCGATCTAAAATCTAATAATTTGCATTCCGAACCTGATAGACTGATATACACCTCTTTAGTTCATGGGCAAACTTAGATTTGCTGTTATCAAATAATACTTTTTTAAGGTTAATATTTCTCTTAAATGTACTTGTTAGTTGTTGATTGACTTTGTTAAATTGTTTGACTTTTATTTTTATTCTAACTTAGGAAAAAAAATAAGGATGAATACTAAATGCGGAATCTAAGAACACATGTACCTTGTGTATTTAAATTAATTATATATCAAATATGCGATAATGAGGATAAAAATTCCCTATATTTTCATGTAGCTTAAAAGTGTGTGGTAACAAGTAATTTTAATAGCCAGGCCATCATAAGCGTTGATAGCTAGGAGAGTGGCATCTCACTATTTACTCTAGAATTGATATTGATGAAAGTAGAGTTATTGGAACCAACTATCTAGAGTGAAGGCATTGAATTACAGAGACTAAAATTCAAGATATTTCCACATTATATCTTCTACAAGGAGAAAGAAAACAACCATTCTCAAGTAGGATGGGAAGAGGTTGATTGATAAGTCATAGGAGATAAGAGAGGAAATCGTAAGGTACTTTAGGAATGTGTACACTGCTAAGAACCTACCACCTGTAAGTATCTCTCCCGATAGGTTCAAGATGCCTTCTAAAGACTAGAAGAGTGTCTTGGAGGGACTCCCCATAGTTGTAGAAATTGAGCAAGCAGTTTGGGATCCATAAGGGGTTCATTAAGAAATTGTGGGGTGTTATGGTAAAGGATTTCTCCAAGCGAGTTTGGAGCTTCTTTGGAGGTATCAAACTCCCTAATTCAGTGAACATGACTTGGTTCCAAGTGGTACCGAAGGTTGAAAGTTCTTGCGAGATGAAGGACTTTAAGCCCATTAGTATGGTTGGCGGTATCTACAAATTGATTGCCAAGATCCTTGCGGTGAGGCTTAAGGGGGTGGTGGATGGCATGATTGGTGTGACTCAATTGACCTTCATTAAAAGGAGACAAATTCTCGAGTAAGCCTTTGTTGCTAGTGAGGTAGTGCACTAACTCAAGAAGAAGAAGTCTGGGAAGGGGATCTTGCTAAAGCTTGACTTCAAAAAAGTGTATGATACTATTAGATGATACTTCATTAATTAGGTGTTGGCCATTATGAGTTTTGGCTCTATTTGGAAGGAGTGGATCTAAGAGTGTATTAGTATTGATAGAATCTTGATTTTGCTCAACGATTCCCCTCCTAAGCCTTTTGAGATGCATCTTGGGTTAAGTCAAGGGGAATCGCTATCTCCCTTATTATCCATTCTTACGATGGAGGTGTTGAACCAATTAATGAGGAGATCTACAAAAACCAATCTTATGAAAGGGATTTCTATTGGGAGAAGCGAAGTGGAAGAATCTCACCTACTATTTGTTGATGATACTTTGATCTATTCAATGGTAGATGATGAGTTTATTATAAATATTTCATATGCTATCATATATTTTTTTTGAAATTTATAAAACTTTAGATCATTTTGGAACTTTTTAAGTTGCAAATTTGTAGACTTTTTTTAAAAAAATATTATAGTATATAAATAAATTCATACACCATGATTATTTTTAGGATGATGAGAAAGTATAAATGCTATTAAAATATATTGAGTTAAATATGTAATTATATTACTGATACAATAATTGTAAATTATTGAATATAATACTTCGTTTGTAGAATCCCTAGTTATAAATTTGTAATTATGTGTAACTATTATAATACTTATTTTAGGATTTTTCATGTTAAATGTATTATTAGTATGTATATATTTATGATGTATTATATGTATAAATTTAATTGGGTTAAAATTTAGATAGAATTTTGATTATTAGTTTCAACCATAGTTGGAACCCTAGCACGTATATGTTTTATCGATAAACCTTAATCTAGTAACTGGACATTTTTCCCTAGCTCATCTTTCTTAAATGGTACCCTACACTATTGAGATTTTTGTTCTTCTACCTTCCTTTTTCCTAGCGTAATTCTCTCCTTCATGACATCATCTCTGTAACACCCTCAAATTTCACTCCTGAAAAATTTCGTTACATCAGAAGGTTTAGCGGAAGCGAAAGAATTAAAACCATAAACCTGGGGGTATTACCGCCACACTTAGTACCAGACTAGTTCACTCCTACCGTTCCAATACTAAGTGCTAAGGCTAAACTAAACAATCGTTAAGTAAGAGTCATCAAAACACAGGTCCATAGTTAACATAGACCATTCACGAAAACACGAGCCAACAACAATTAGAATATCGTTTAGGAATACAACTTAAGAGTACAGTTTCAAAACAAGAAGCATAGTACACAATATAGATAAATAAAACAGATCCCAAGGGACCAATATCCGGATCGCCTACTCACTCAAGTCAAGCCTTCCACCCCAAAACAGTATCCGATCTTAAACTTGCACAAGAGGTCTGCTCCCCACCATCGGTGGATCATCACAGGACCCATTCAACCAAGGTAGTATCAGTACGGGTCCAATACTGAGTAAGTCTCGCTACCCTACCTTATAGGAGAGATATCATCAAGTGTGTATTAAATTATAGTACAATACGTTAATACAATATCCTACATATTCACAACCCACAACACGAATCTTGCCATACACTCATAGTAACATATAAAACATATGCAACATCCCATTTAACATATAAGCGTGGTATAACCGAAATATAAAGTGACTCATTATGCACATAAGCAGCATGTGGTAATACAGGTAATAAAAGCTGGCCATGGTCCAATTAGACTTATTCTTTATTCTCATTAATGATAATAAGTCCATTTCACACATTCTTCAATAGTCCATGTGAGTGCGGGAGCCCCACTATTATAGCCGGTGGACCGGAAGTAAACACACAGGGCAGAACGCCTCTGACCACTATTATAGCCGGTGGACCGGAACGAAACACACAGGGCAGAACGCCTCTGACCACTATTCTGACCGGTGGACCGGACTGGCCCCGACTCACATGGTGTTTCACTGTAAGTATTTAGTATTTTTCCCATGGATTAACTTATTTATTTGGGTCTGTCGAGCCGAGATCCCCCACTATTATAACCGGTGGACCGGGTGTAAACACACAGGGCAGAACGCCTCTGACCACTATTATAGCCGGTGGACCGGAACGAAACGCACAGGGCAGAACGCCTCTGACCACTATTATAGCCGGTGGACCGGAACGAAACGCACAGGGCAGAACGCCTCTGACCACTATTATAGCCGGTGGACCGGCACGAAACGCACAGGGCAGAACGCCTCTGACCACTATTCTAACCGGTGGATCGGACTGGGCTCGGCTCAATAATCTTTCACTTTACGTTATTAGTGTCTTATTCGTGTCTTATTGAATCACACAACACCCTTGACATGCATGCGTTTAATACCCTACTACTTTCCCCTCCAAAGGGACCGTCCCATATTTTGAGACCCGTACCTCTTCTCACATCCTACATCCATCCCCCGTAGACTTAAGCATAGTGGCATATAGTAAGGCACAATCTCTAAGAATACAGGCTACCCCAACACCTACGATATCGACTCCGTATGTCCTCATCCCTCTAAGGTTCCTCCTCGGAGACCCTAGTCGGACCTATGTGGTCCAACTCTTCCTTATTTACCCAAACGTTACTTTATCCTCTATCTCGCACCTCATTTTTATTAGGAAATTCCCCAAATATATTACTTTATCTCCCAAGTTCACGTGTGACCGAAAAAACCCTAGTTGGCCACCCAAAACCCTAGCACTTTACTTCCTCAACAAGTAATCTCCATCTTTCACCCCAAATCTCTCCTCTCCTTTGGAAAAACTCATACTCATCCTTTATATAGTGAATTCTCACTCTCACCCCATACTCCATCCTTCCTTGATCATTTTTACCCTTGTACCCTTCAAATTGCTCATTTCCTCCCGAAACCCTAATTGGAACCATTAGACACTCTTTCACCGACCCACGTAAAATTTTGCACCCAAGTCTCCAATGGATCCATAACCTTGGCATTATTTTATTCACTTCCTAATTCAACTTTCCTCACGTAAGATTCGTTCCCATGCATAATGTAAACACCCCATGCAGACTCTCCAGCACCCACTTACACACAAACCCTAATAAGGTCTCTTATGCACCACCTTACGTACCATTTTTCATACTAAGTCTCCAATCATCCCAAGACTCTCCCAAGCTCTCACTTATAACCCAAGTCAACTTTTCATACGTAAGAATCATGTCCATGCAAGGTCTAGTTCCCCCCATGCAACTTCCCGAACGTTCACCTCTCCGTTGTTCTTTCATTATCATTTCATGGTACCTAAAACCCTAGCATGCATGTCCTAGAGGGCCATAACAAGTCACATCATCAACATCAACAACAAACATGGAACATGGCATACATGTATAACATAAGGCACACACCACATACCTCATGATCCACGCTGCGCTACACAAAACAGGTTATTCATAGCACATGCATAATACACATCAACATGACATGCTCATCATTCATCAACACATTACAACACACATAACGTAAGGTCATAGCTTCGTCCTTACTAAACGCCCATAAGTAGAGGTAAGTAGAGACTTACCTGGATCCGAAGCTAGCTAAGCGAGATAAGGGGGAGAGAGATCACTAGCTCGTGGATCCACGAGAAAGCTTTCCTAGAACCGATAGAAATCGAAAACTAAATTAGAAACTATTCTATCAATCAATAATTCACATATTCAAATTAAATAAACACAAACAACACAAATGATTTTTCTTAGAAAACGTGCCCAAAACTTAGAACTTAAAAGCATAGCTTTATTAAGATTTAAGGTTAAAACTAAATCAAACGGATTAATACAATATCGCTTGGGACATTTCAACTTAATTTGGAAAGCCCGAGAAAGAATAATCGATCATAAGTTAATTTATTAAAAATAACTTATTTATTAGGTTTTATAACTAAATAGGTAACTCAACCATTTACATAACACCAAATTCAAACCGATTAAGTTAAAACATAATTTAAATGATTTAAAACCCAAAGATAGAAATCGATTAGATAAAAGACGCATAGCAAAAATCAATTTTATAAAATCATCCCCGAAGATTAGGGTTTTTAATGCCTAAACTACGAATTAGCCAAATCACTTCGATTACCTCAAATTGATAGCTTTAAAACACAATTAAACTAATTTTAGATAAATCTAGATAATCAATTTCAACAAAACAATCTTCCGATTAATCAATTCTAGATAATCAATCTTCAAAATTAGGGTTTTAAAGCCCACGACACAAACTCAGGTAATTCAATTTAATTAATTCAAATTAAGATATTAGAAGGCAATTAATACCATTTCAACCATTTCTATACATTCAATTTTAGAAAAAACAACAATACAAGTAATCGATTTCATAATCTCACTTGAAATTTAGGGTTTTAGGCCCGAAAATACAATTCGTTAAAATTCTATAAATCTAATCAAATTGAATGTTTAGAAATGCAATTAAACACATTTTATAACATATCAAATAACCAATTGCTCAAAACTAGTAAAAGAAATACACAATTTAGCCCAATTAGGGTTTTTGAGCCCGGAACGCACATCCGATTAGTTCTTTCCAAAACATATCAATTGACGGTTTGGAAATGTAACTAAACATATTCTAATGTAATTTATATAGTCAATTGAATAAAATAACCCGATTACACAATCCAATTTAAACCCGCGGGAGTTTTGGCTTAAAAATCCAATTCCGATCAATTACGTACAATTTTCCCAAATCAACACTTCCAATATAAAATTAAATACATTTTAAACAATATTATAAAATCAATTGAGCGAAACGGCTCAATTATACGACCCAATTTCATTACACCCAAAATTTGACCTAGGAATCAAATTCCGATAAAACCCGCATAAATTTCTCAAATTGACGGTTCCAAAATGAAATTGGATACATTTTAAAATATATTGTATAATCAATTTGTCCAAAATCGCCAAATTGGTCGGATCCAAAAAATTTGGGTATAACCCGGCCTAAAATTCAATTTCCCAAATTTTCAACACAAACCATACAATTAACATATCCAAATCAATCTTACAACACATATATACATAAACAAACAACCAATTTAGCTTTTCATAAGCTAATCCATACTCAATTAATCAAATATATATATTAGGGTTTTTCGGACATTATACCAAACGAAAATCAACGAATCGGGGCAAGGGAAGGCCGGGAAAGCTTCGTCGGGGAACGGCAGTGGCTCGCTGGTGGTCAGCAAGGCTCGCCGGTGGCCGGCGGCGGCGGCACGACCTACGCGCTACTGCTGTACTGCCGCTGCTGCTGCTGGTTCGACCGCTGCCGCTGCTGCTACTTAGGTGGGTTGCTGCGCTGCTCGCGGGTCGGTGGCAGTCGGAGCTCGGCAGGCGAAGGAGGGAGGGGCTGAGAGGAGGAGCTGGGGAGATGGAGAGGGGCGAGGGAGGCTAGGGTTTCGGGCTGCCGAACGGGGCGCACAGGAGGGGGTCGGGGTAGGGAAGAGAGAAAGAAAAAGAAGAGGGGGGGGTCGGTCGAGCACCGATTTTTTTTTTTTTTTACGAAAACAAGTATGAAATAAAATACTAAAAACTTAAAAATTAATATTGGAAGATTTTATCTTAAATTTATTAAATAAAAATTATTTCGAAACGATCCGAACCCTTAAAATAAATAAAAGAACTATATACAGAATTTCAGAAACATTTTTCGAACGAATTAACCAACGAACATAAAAATTTATATTATTTATGGAAATACATTATAAGACTCCGAAAAATTATTTAAAAACATATACTAAAATATTTAAGTCAAATTCGAATAAACCAAGACTAATGTAAATAATTTTCGAAATCGGTTTTCCGTAAACCAAAAAGCACAAAACGAAAGAGAATTAATTCTAGAAAGAATTTCATAAATAAACTCCGAAAATCTTTTTAATTTAAAACTTTCCGAAAATATTAACGATTACCGAAAACGAATAAATTTAAAGTCGGAAATATTTTCTACGGATAAAATTATTAAAATAAATTTAACTATTTAAACAGAAATTCTATAATTTAAATAATATATTTAGTTAACGAAATATAACTCCAAAAATAAGGTCGTAATCACATGACGAAGTTATAATCGAAAATGAATCTAAAATATTAAAAATCAAAATACGAGAAGAACGGGAATACATATTTTTAACCGAAAATCGAAATTAAAAGAGTATAATAAAATCATAGTCGCGAACGGATTTGTCTAAAATGGTTCGCAACGGAAACGATTAATTAAATTCAAATATGAATTCGAAATCGTCGATAAATCCATAAAACAAATCAAAATTAAAATAATTAAATATTTACATCAAATTACGCTAATAAAATCATTAAACTTAATAAATTTGGGTTTTAAAAATACGGGGTATTACAATCTCCTTCACATCTCCTCTACCCCCATGTTCTCCTCATGCATGCCTTGCTCAAATTTTGCTCGTCGCATGCCATCATCCATATAAGCCTCCCTCTCTTCTTGTTTTGTTCTTTTGATTAAGCCAAATAGATGATCTTCTTTCCTCTTCTTCTTCTCCCTACTTCTGGTTCTCATTCAAATCAGCGCCACTTGCCATCATCAACCATCACTGCAACACCTTGCCTCTAAAAACCACCAAGCACCGCCATTTTTCCTGTATAAACCACAAGAACCACCTCCCCACGCCCCCCTCATCACCCAACCATCACCACCTCAATCCATTTATTTTATTTTCCCTGTCACTCTTTGTTCCAATTTTTTGTCATGCTTTGTTCCAATTTTTGTTGAGGTACATGACCATATGCCTCTTGCACACCCCAGATGTGCCTCCCTCATACGATTCATGCATGGCTTTGCACAACCCGTGCGTGCATTTTCTCCTTTCATGTGCTTCTTGCGCACCGCCCTTGCACATGTGTTCTTATTTTTTTCTTCCACGTCCGCTCTCCCTACACATAGCCCATGTTTACTCTTCCCCCTTAACTTATGCATGTGTTGCATGCATGACCGTGCCGTGTGGTATTTTCCCCATGCACAACTGTGCTCATCCCGTGTTACTTCTTCATCCAACCTCCTTGCTGCATGAATTTGTGCCATTGATTCCTTTACCCTATTAATTTCTAACCCTTTTTTTTGAGTAGTTTTTAGTTAATTTTGGTTATTATTGTGTTGTATTAAATGCTAATATGTATTTTTGGGTGTTGATTGCTTAGATATCCCTTAAGGTATTGTGGAGAAGATGATCTTTTGTGCGTTTTGTAGCTTGGATTTAGATAAATCCAATCACTTATAAGATGGTAGAATTTATGTGTGAGAAAGTTATTTAGATCTAGAATCATGATAGGAATTTATATTATATAAATGTTATGAAATACATGATAATATGATAATATGCTCTTAAATAGGTAGTACATAGTTCGACTTACCATTAATAATGAGCGATACACATGTGTAATATGTTAAATGACTAGCGTATGTATGTCCATGGTTTTGCTAGAGTTTTGATTTTTCCAAGGTATTATTTTTATTCCGTGTTAAGCATTCCACAATTATCATTGCATTTGTAGCTAGAGTTAATATAAATAACATAAAATTATACACACATAATTAGGATTAAAATATAATAATTACTATTCTCATGTTCTAGGGTAGAAATGATTCCTTGTCTGGATAATGATGATAATTGTCATCTTAAATGTTGCGTCATGCTAAAAATATGTATTTAATTATTGCATGGAATATATGGCTTATTAGAAATGCATGATTAGAATTTGTACACGTAAGTTGCAAAATCCCTGTATATTGGAAAATATAGACAATTACTAAATCTTAAGATTTACCTATATGCTAAAATATTATAGATTATTATCCTTTATCCTTTTCATGATAAGTCTCATAATAATAATATCTAGTATAAAATAGATAATAATGGTATAATTAGGGTTTTGAGTGTAATTTGATCATTTTCAACCTAATACACCTAATGTGAATAAGTGGACATGGGACGACCTTAGTGTATTGATAGGTTGGCCTTAGTGATGACTTTGAACTTGAATTATACTGTTAACTTTAGGGTTGACTTGAATAATTTAAAATAAAGAAAAAATAGTTAAGTATGAAATTATAATTTTTATATAATATGTGATATTTGTAATCACATCATGAATCCTTAATATTTAAAGTGGAAGATCTCAAGTTTGAAAATGGTTTCTATTTAGAATTAGCTACTCTAGATATGAGGTGTAGCCTTCATTTGTGTTTGGTTCTCTAGTGAGCTGATGTGCCCTAATAAGGCCCTAGTCTATTCTATAGATGACCTATGAGCCCTATAAAGGGTATTGATACTTATGGATTAAGTGACCAAGGTTGGAGGATACTGTGTTGCTTTTATGAGTTGGCATGACCAACCATATTGTATTGTCCCTGGGTTCTAGAGTAAGGGTATTGTGTTACCTCAATACATCATTATGACCAAGTATACCTCATTTTCCTTGGATTCTATAGTAAGGGTATTATGTTGCCTTCATGCATCAATATGATTGGGTGTACCTCCATATCCCTTGGTTGTGTGTATCCCCCTCGAGTAATTAAAAATAGAAATAACTAGTGTGTAAGAATAAAATTGGATTGTTACAGTTGTGGTTTAGTAGTTGCTTCTATACACTACTTGGTTTGATGGGTGGGTTCGCTAGTGATCTTAATACCCTACCTTGGTATTTGGAATTTATTTGATTTTTCAATTTTGGTTATGGATTTTGATATGGTTATTATGCACTTTGACATGATATAAAGAGGTTAAGTATGATTATCTACTGAGCATGAAACTTTGATATTATATATATTATGCCATGACTATTGTATGTTGTTATGGCATGTGCTTTGTGTTTTAAGCATGTTTTTGGACTATTGTGTGATTATGCACAATGTGAGCATGCTACCTCTTGTATGATATTGTGATTTACCTAGTACGATGAAGTTATACGATATTATATTTGTAGATGACTATATAAAGACCATGGAGTGGCACAAAGTCTATAAGAGCAGCAATGATAAGTGTTCCATTATCCTTTGGGTGTGTATGTTCATTATTTCCTTTATATTTTAATTTCAAATTTATAAAATTTATGTACAAATTTCTGAGTTAAAACTTGTTGTTTTTAAGGTTTCGAAAGTTGAGGATTTTACAAGTTGAGATTTCTTAATTGAGAATTTTTTTTCCTACATCAAGTAAGTTATTCTTGCTTCTAGAATGGGTTATGAGTAATCTTACATGATATGAAACTCTTTAAATTGATATTGCATGTTGGCATACATATGTAGCTTATAGAACTGGATTTGGATGGTTAGATTGTGCATTTTGAGTGAAAAGCATGAATCTTAAGACAATATGGTTTGTGATGATTAATGTTGAGATATGTAGTTAAAGTAGGTCAAAAATGTGTTATGTAATGTTAGAACTTGTTCCAAGGTGTTACGATAAAGATTAATAAGCATGATCTATATGAAAATGATTATTTGGTGTTGTTGTAGGGCAAATTGATTGACTGGTTAGATCAAACCGATTGATTGGTTCCTAGAATAGTTGATTGTTTAACCCAACCCATTCATTGGTAAGCCTATAGAGACCTTGGTTTTATTTTATGATTAAACCCATCGACTGGTCTATGAATAATCGACTGGTTTGCCCAAAACAATCAACTAGTTTGAGGAAAAGCATGGTTTGGTCGAGCCAAACAAATCAACTAGTTGGCCCAAACCAATCAACTGGTTGGTGAAGCCGATCAATAGGTTGGACCAGATCGAGTGATTGGTTCAGTTGGCTTGTGTATTTTGGTCCCTTTTGATTTAGTTATGCTTTGAGGCTATGCATGGGATTATTAAGGGATAATATATATATATATTAACGTGGATTAATGACCTAATGAATTGATTAAATTGACCATGATTTATAACATACTTGATGAGTATTGTAAAGGCTTAATGTGTGCATCACATATGAAGTATGATGGTTTTCTTGAAAGAGTAATGAAGCACATCATGTGCTTGAATGAAATGATATAATGGGCATGAATAATATTGGACAAGTATGAATGGAAATCCCATACATGGTTGGGGGATGGAAATGGGTTAATATGGAAGAAATATGTGAATATCTTGCTTGTTTTTTGTATGAGCCTTGTGTGATCACTTAATCTTATGAATAATGTACTACTCATGTAAAGTGAAAAACAATCGAATTGTGTATAGGTTTGGGTTACTCGATCCTCGATTAGCTACCGGAAGTTAGTCTTCCTTCGGGCATATATTAGCACCTTTAGGCTTTACCTTCAGACGGGATCCTACTAGATCCCGATGCTTTACCTACTTTAGACACCGGTGATGTATTAGGATGTATCAATACTAAAAGATCTGATTATCTAGGGGGTTGGCTTCGACCTGGACTTATGTCCATATTAGTTAGACTTATGTCCATTGTGATTAGCTTTGGTCAAGACTTATGTTCATTGTGATGATTGGCTTTGACCTCGAATTTATGTCCTTTGGTTTGGATAGGCTTTTATAGTATGTGAGACCATGGGAATGTGCACAATCAATCACTCAATGATGAATAATTAGATAATGATTGTCACCAACGGTTTAGATGGTGATAATAAGGGTAAAAGTTGGAGTGAATACGTGGATAATGGCTTGAATGAATAATTGGCTTATAATTGGAATGATTGATTGGATGTTGACCTATATCAATTTATGGATAAGGAAATGGTATGGCCTAATCAATTGAGCAAGTCGGAAAATAAACCCTGGTGTTCATCTGGATAATCTGTTTAGTACATGTGTATGATTTCCTATGATATTGTACTATGATAAGGAGCATAATACATTCTGAGTTACCTAAGTTATGCATGATAGTATATCCTGGTGCATTACTACACTTACTTATATGGCATTGGCATGTCACATGTTAAGTATGAGATCTATGTCATGATAGAATCTTGTATGCTTGTGACTTCCGTCGAGGAGGCAACTTGTCTTACTCAATACGTAGCGTACTAATGTGCTCATTTTCTCAGTCACATGCTCATTCCTAACAGAAAAAGGCCATACGTAGGTTTTTAGGGATGGCCAGTAGTTGGCCTACCTCAGCTTGGGTTTGGGCCTTTATAGTGTGGACACTCGGAGGTGTTTATGTGGTCCATGACAGACCTTGGTTTTGGGCTCACACCTTAATATTATTTTCTAATTAATATATCTCTCTATTCTTAACTTATCATTCTTCCTGTGTTTGACTTTATCAGAGACTGTCAACGTCCTTTGTTGTAAATGGTCTTTTAAATATTTATGTAACATAAGTTTGCGCACACTATTTTTAATTGGTTTGTTTGGTTTTATCCTTGCATCTAGTATGGGATAGGTGGTGGATATCTATCCTATATTAGGTAAGATAGTAGGACCTTATTTTTTTTCCTAAGTGTGTTTAGTATTTTTCGCTTCCACTATTTTAAAACAAAATTTTTTGCGAGTGAAAAATGGGGTGTTACAATATGAGTTAAAAATAAAATATAATTGATCCATAATTATTATTACTTGCAATTTTAGATAAAATTTCCTAATTTTAGGCATAATTAACCCCTAAAAATTTACTTTCTCTACACAAAATATATCTTAATTATTGTGCCTTTATTCCTATCCTTATAAAGTATCTTTATTAGTGTTTGATATTTTTTTTTGGTTTTTAAGGATGTTGATCTAACCTTCCCCTTTTTCCTTTATTGTTTTATTCATTTTTCTACTTTATTACACAAATATCTAATTAAATAGCTAACATTAACCAAAAATTCTTCTTACATTTTTTATCCTTTTTCATTTGATTCTTTGAATCCCCTTCGCCACCATATTCATCTCTTCCTTCTCCCTCCATTGTTGGACCTTATTTCTCAAATTTTACGTCTTAATTTTTTTAGCTCCTTTTTTTAACTAAATGTGTAACACCCTCAAATTTACTACTGAAAAATTTCGTTAAATTTTAAAAAGGTTTAGCGGAAGCAAGCAAATAAAACTATAAATTCGGGGGTATTACCGCCACACTTAGTACCAGATCGATTCGCAACTATCGACCCGATACTAAGTGCTAAGGCTAAAATAATAGAACCAAAACAAATCATTAGTAGGGCATAAGTGATAAGGAAATCAGAGTACGAAAGTCAAGAGTTACGTTCGGAAGTACAATTTAAAATTCCAAATGTCAGAGGAATTAAAATGACGGAAGGATAAGGTACGATAAAACCCTTGGAAATCTAAATACAACACTCGTAACTTCCAAAGACGAATACAATTAAACAAAACAGATTCCGAAGGATAAATATCCAGACCGCTTACTCACTCAGGTCAAGCCTTCCACCCCAATTTAGTAACCGATCAACCTGCATCACAGGTCTGCTCCCCACCATTGGTGGATCATCACAGGACCCATTCAACCAGCGTAGTATCAGTACGGGTCCAATACTGAGTAAGGGCGCAGGTGTGCTAAGGCCAAGCATACAGTCATACCACGTAGCCTACATAACATAATCATATAAGTAACATGCAATAACACACAAGATAAGATCTGAGTACTTTCCGGTGACTTATTCTTTATCCTCGTTAATAATATGTCCATTTCACACACAGTCTTTATTAATCCACGTGAGTGCGGGAACCCCACTATTATAGCCGGTGGACCGGAATATATAAACTCAGGGCATAACGCTCCTGACCACTATTATTTGCCGGTGGACCGGTCTCCAGGGCAGAACGCTCTTGGCCACTATTATTTGCCGGTGGACCGGTCTGGCCCCGACTCACATGGTGTTCCACTGTAAGTATTTAGTATTTTCCCATGTCTTATAGATTTTACATTTGGTTTGCTGAGCACGGAAACCCCCACTATTATAGCCGGTGGACCGGAAATCATACAGGGCAAAACGCTCCTGACCACTATTGTTCGCCGGTGGCACGGTCTCTAGGGCACCCGGCTCCTGGCCACTATTATTCGCCGGTGGACCGGTCTGGGCCCGGCTCAGCATCTTCCTCTTTAAGTGATTAGTATCTTAACGTATCTTATTGAAAGTGTTTTACCCTTGACATGCATGGCTAACTATATCCACACTTCTCCTCCTAGGAGGGGCCGTCCCATATCTTGGAACTCGTGCACCCCTTATCACACCTCGATATCCATTTCCCCTCTATACTTACACATAATAAAAACCAACTCCTAGAGTATGACTTAAGGCACAACACCTCGTGACATGGACTCCACCTGCCATTAGCCTCTAGGGTTTCCCTTGAAACCCTAATTGGACCTATGTGGTCCAACCTCCTCTTACTACACTACCATTAATTCATCTATCCTCGACACCTCATCTCATTCTGGTCCAATCCCCAAATCATATCGCTTTACCCATCGATTCTACCTGTGACCCTAAAACTCTAGTTGGCCACTTCGACTCTAGTACCTTTCCTTTCCCACAAGTAACCCCTCCTTTTCACCCAATACTTCTCCTCCCTCAAAACCCCCATAATCATTCCTTATAACATAAACTCTCACTCTCAACCCGCACCTCACTCACCCTTAACCATTTTCCTTTCGCCTTTCTCATATTACTAATTCTTCACAAAACCCTAATCGGGTCCCTTATATGACCCTACGTACTATATTTCACCTCGAGTCTCCAGACTCCCAAACGGACCTTCCACTAACTTCCTCACGTCCCAAGGTAACTTTTCATACGTAAGGTTCGTCCCCATGCGGACCTTAACCTTCCCATGCAAACCCTATCATTTCCACCATGCCAATTCTATCATTTCCACCAAACCCTAGTTTCCCCCATGCAACCTTATTTTATTCCCACTCTTCTATTTATTTGATTCCCCCTCTTCCTCATCATCTCACAAATTATGAATTCCTTAGGTCGTCCATACCTATGTTAACCGACGTACTTCCCCTTGGTTATCTTAATTGCTTATTTTTCTTTTTCAAGTCCCCACTTCACAACACTTCCTCACATAACCTAGCATGCATGTCGTAGGGGTCACATCACATCATACTTGTACCACAACATATTAGTACACACAGACGAGAGCACGAGAACGTACCTCGGTTCCATGTTGCGCTACACAAATACACAGATAACATACAGGTTATAACATACAACCGCACAAAGCATACAAGATAGGTAAAACATGCAATACACACAGGTGGCCTTAGTTACGTCCTTACCTAAATCGGCGCCGGGCTTGGAGCACGCTCCTACACCTCCTGGGGTTTGACCCGGTTCACCTATAAGAGGGAAATACTTAGGGTTAATCTCCCTCTACCGGAATTATCAAAATTCCTATCTTACCCCTATCATGGCCTAATACTAAGGCTAATATTAATAGTAGGGGTTTATAAATAAAGGGTAGGGTTATTACTATTCTTACGATAGTTTAAATGGATTATCACTAATTAAAGTAGGTTTTAGCAAATCCAGAGTATTAAGGTGAGGGTTTCAATATTATTAATAATAATTACTAATAATACTAACAATAATAAGAATACTACTTATAATAATAATACTCATAATAAGAATAATAATGGCTATAATGATAATAATGATGATAATAATAATTGAAATCGTAGTAGTATTAGTGATAGTAATATTACCGATAATAATAAAATACTAACACAACCATAATCATTCTGATGATAATATCAATAATAACGATAGTAATAATAATAATAGTAGAAGTAGTAATAGCAATGAAAATAATAATAATAATAATAATAATAATAATAATAATAATAATAATAATAATGACAATACAATTAATAGTAAGAATACGAAAAATAATAATAATAGAAATAATAGAAATGATAACAATAGTTAGAAAGATAAACATAATGACACTAGTATTAACCATAGTAATAATAATAGTAATGATAGCGATAATGATAGTAAAATAACAATAACCATAATAATAATTACAATAATAATAATAATAACAATACAATAGTTGTGGCAATACTAGGCATAACAAAAATACTAAGGTACTAATATTAAGTTATAATGTTAAGGATAATAACGATGGTAATAATCGATAAAATAATAAATGCGTTAAATACAACAACAACAACAACAACAAAACAATAACAAGGATAATAATAATAATAATAATAATAATAATAATAATAATAATAATAATAACCTCATAACCATGGTAATAGTAATAGTAACGATAATGATAATAATAATAATGATGATAAGGATAATAATAATAATAATAATAATGTTAATCATACGAATAATAGTAAGAATACTACCATAATAATAATAACAAAGATAATAACAACATCAGTCATAATTAGAGTAATAAACATAGGAATAATAATAATAATAATAATAATAATAATAATGACAATAATAGTAATAATGATAGTAATACTGATAATAATAATATTAATAACAATAAGAACACTAATAGTAATAATACTAACAATAATAATAATAATAGTAATAATAGTGATAATAATAATAATAATAATAATAGTAACAATAATAATAATAATAGTACTAATAATAATAATAATAACAATAATGATAATAATAATAATAATAATAATAATAGTAATAGTAATCATAATAGTAACGATAATAATAAAGATAATAATAGTAAAGATAATAATAATAATAATAATAATAATAATAATAATAATAATAAATAATAATAATGGTTGTACTAATAATAATTATAGTAATAGTATTAATAATAAATAGGTTAATAATGATTATAATAGCATTAACATTAATAGTTAATAATAATAAATTTATTAACTACTTCTATTATTCTAGGTCTAGGGTTTTAGGGAGTTGGACCACCTGGCTGGGGGTGGCACCGGCGGCGGCGCGGCGGCGGCGCGGCGGCGGCGGCAGCGGCGGTGGAGGAGGAAGAAATTGGGAAGGGCGGCTATGGAGGCTAAAAGAGGAGAAATTAGGGGGAAGTGGAAGTGTAGGGTGGTAGGGCAGGCACTCCTGGTGGTTTTGGGGGGTGGTGGTGCTGCTGCAATCGGCGGCACGAAGGTGGCGTAGGGCTGGAAGGGTCGATGTTGGGGAGGAATTTTCGCACGGCTAGGGCGGCACGTGCGGCGCAAGGCAGGGAAGCTAAGGTGGTTGGTTGTGTAGAGGGAGGTTCAGGGAGGATCTTGGTGGAAAGGGTAGGTGGTAGGGGCGGCTGACGGCGGAGAAAAGGCCGTCTGAAGGCAGGGCGGCGTGCGGCTTGCTCTGTCTGGGTTCCCAATTGTCGAACCCGATTAAGGCGGTGCTGAGGGCTATTTATAGGCCAATTTGAACGAAAAACGACAAGATCCAAGTGGGAGGTTAGGGGGTTAGGGTTAGGGTAGGTCGTCCGGCGTAGTTGGCCGACGTATGGTCTGAAAATTTTCAGACCATAATTGGTTGGGAAATGGGGGATTTTCGTGCGGGAGAAGGGAGTGCCGTTTGGTCACATCCATGGGGAAGTCAACGGGGAGAAGAGGGGCGAAATGACCGGAACTGGAGCTGGCGTTGCAGGCTTTTCTTCCTCAGGCGAGCTTTCGTGTTGCAGGCGGTGACAGGTGACGGTGCGAGGAAGAAGAAGAAGAAGAAGAAGAAGAAGAGAAGCTGGACCGGCGGTCCAGGGGAAAGGAAAAAGGGAAGGGGAAACCGGCCGGGTGGCGGCGGTTATTTCCCTTATTAATGAAACGCTGCGTTTTGGGTGATATTTGAGAAAAACGCGGCGTCCGCGTCGGTCTGGCAACAGTTATATTTTCTCCTTATGGCGACGCGGCGTTTCAGCGACTTTAGCGTCGAAACGCGGCGTTTTGCCTCACGGGCGGCTGGGCTCGCTGTGCCGCGGTGAGAAGAAGGAAAGGAAGGGGCGTTGGGCCGGTCGAGGCCCAACTTCGGCGGGGAGAGTAGGAAAAAGGAAAAAGGAAGGCTTTATTTAGGGTTTTGGATTTTACATAAATTATTTAGAATATTTTTGGGCTATTTAGAACATTAATATTTATAAGATATTAAATAAATTCCTTTTTGCTTAGTTTAGACTATTTTAGATAAATTTCCTTAACCTCCATACTAATTAGGAAAAATACTCAAATTTTCTTCCAATTAAATTATTTATTAAGTTTATATTAATTTGAAACTATTTTATTCTTCTTAATTTAAATAAAGTAATTTATTTAATTAATTTCTAAAATAAAATCCTTAATTAGCTTAAAATACCACAATTCCTCCTATTTAAAACACTTTTAAATTTCTTTTTGGTTTAACCTAATTAACTTCCTCTTATTTTAATAAAAATGAATTATTTTGGTTAAACTCCCACATAAAAATCTTATTTAGTAATAGATAATAGAAATTAGGATTTTGGGGCATTTCAAAATGATTTGGAGATAAACTTTGAATAGCTTGAAGAGAAATCTATCTCATCTCTTCCTTCAATTTAAGATCATCATCGTAAGGTAGAGTAAACCATTCAAACCTTTGTTTTGATTTATTTGTTTTGTTTTTTACATTTTTGAAGTGTTTTTAACTAGTTTTGATAATATTGTGTTCAAGGTTTTTAAGAAATAGAAATGAATTGACTTGATCCTATGATTGATCTTGGAGAATAGGACCTAGGTAAATTAAATATTACTAAGAGTAGAGAGAAACTAAGGGGGATAGCATGATTATACACATTAAAGTGGTGAAAATGACATTTTTAGGCCTTTCAACCTTAGGGAATCTTTGTGTAATCTTGTTGTTTATATAATTTTTGGTGATTTATTAAATTATTTAGGTTTTTTAGATGCAATGTCATAGATTAAAAGTTTGAATTTGAGCATGTATAGTTAAAATTATGTTTAATTGAAGGTTTGAGCATGAAAAGGGTAGTTGGTCTTTGTACATATGGAAGTCATTTTTAGGTGGTTAAGTATTCTAAGATTTTCTTCATGAGGTATGTGTTAAATATGTGAAGTCTCAATGTTTAGATATTTATATGTTAACAGTATGGCATTTTTAGTGTTTTAAGGGTTTTGGTGTATTTTAGTCATTATAAATGAAGTATGCTTTTGTTAATTAATTTTTGGTGTTCTAATGTGTTAATCATTGATTAATGATGTTTTATAATTTAATTTCATGATCTATAAACCTTTTAGCTAGATAGTATCTTATTCTTATTTTATAAACTAAAGACATATTAGGGTTTTAGTGGTCTTTTTGCTTCTAAAGCTTTTAGCTAGATAGTTTGGGTTAATGGTTGACCTTGGCTATTGGTTTGAACTTTAGAATAGTTATTTAATGAAAATAATGAATTGAAGTGAATAGTGCATCTTGATAGTAAATAAATTTTAATTTTTAAATATAAGCTTCTTAGTGTATTTCTACATTTCCTATTCAATGTGAAGTATTTTTATGAATAGTAAATTTATCCAAAAATAGTGTGTGGGATTGTTTTGGATTTTTAATTATTAAAATAAATAAAATTTGCTAGTAATTCAATCGTAAGATTGAGATATGGATTTAGGTGAGCAACCTTGGGATAACCTTTACCCTGCATTTGGATTTGGGTGAAAGGAGGTTAACAGAGGTGAATCAATTGATTCACCCCGTTTGGGTACCTGATTAATAATTTTTCCTGGATGAATCAAGGTTAATGTTTCACCTCGATTAACCACATTTTTATTAACCTTCGATTTCGGGGGTAACTGAGGTAAATGTGAAAGAATAAGTAAATTTTTGACTTGATAGGACCAAAATACCCCTCAGTAGGACTTATCTATTTAATATAAGGGTAGAAATGTCATTTGCTTTACTTTTTTTAATCTTCATTCACCTCAATCTAAATGGAATTTTTAAAACATTCACTTCGATTCACTTAGATTAGGTTAATATCATCCAAACAATATTTTAAAATATTCACCCGATTCACCTCCCTTTCCTTCACCTAGGTTAATTTTTAATATTTACCCTTACCTCGATTCACCGCACCATTAAGTTAGGGTTGATGTAGTTGCATTCCCTATATATATGGATGCGTTATCATCTTTAGGGAATAAGTGATGACTCTTTCTACTATATTGAATCCCTACGAGATCTATATAGGGGGGGGGGGAGGGGTTACACATACTTAAGGTTGGAGTGTCCTCGGTGGTTGGGGTTTTATTAGCTAACAATACTTTAGATTGATGTCAACTATTAGTATTTCGACTTTAGTGTTTTTCCCTCTTATATAAAATGTAGAATGTGGTGGACTATGCGAGAATGTAAATAAGGAAAGAACAACTAGTGGACCCTCATAGATGTATGGATTCTATTATTTCAATTTTTAATATCACATTCTAAGCATTTCATATTATTTTAAGTGTTCGTGTGATTCTAAGTGTTTATAATGAATAGTGTGAATAGTGATAAATGTAATTAGTGGACTTTTATGAATGTACCCATGATTAATATATCATCATGTTTTCTTATATTATTTCATCTAAGCATGATCCTATATGTCGTATGTGTTTGAATGCTATCTAGTTTACTCAATAAATTTGTTATACTAATTCTAAGCTTTCATTTCTTTTGCAAACATTTGTATAGATGTTAGCGGAGGAAAACGTTGTGCATTGTCCAGAGTTTATTTTAAGGCCAGGTTTAAAATAGGGGTATGTGGTACATCATGTGAGTGTTTTTTTTTTGTACTTGAATACAAAATATTATTGGCTTTATTTCATTACCTTTATCTCTACAACTTTTTTGTGAGGCATTATTCTTTTGGAAAATTAGAGTTATTCAAGATTGTTATTAGTAGAGATGCCTTAAAACTTTGAATTCCATGCGATTTTTGAGTCACCTTTGACCTATAAATCTTTTCTAGACTCATTTGTGTGTGAATATTTGATATCATCACATTTTTCTAAGTTTCCTACACTTTTTAAAAATGCCAAACTAAGCTATTGGCACAAATAAATTTTGCATTGTTCTAGTGGGACTTAATGATGTGTTTTGAGCCCATTAAACACTTTTCAGTAATCTAATTTTATGAAACTTTAGGGATAATTTTATTTTAGTATGATTGAGCTAAATATGACTGAAAAATATTTCATTATTAATCATATTATTTTTGTGTTATTTAATATATTTTTTATTCACATATATGTCATCAAATAATTTATTTTCTTCTTTTTCACACATAAACTTTATGATCTTTATTCCTAGCCATTCATTTCATATTAGAACAAAGAATAGCCACATATTTTTCACATTTAAGTGGTACCACACTTAAGGTTTGTGTGACCATTTTGATTTCGAACATTTTAATGTGTTAAGCCCTTTTTACCCTTTACACACAAGCTCAAGTTTTCTAAAGATATCTCTTAACCAAGGATACGATCTTATCAATTCTAACTTCATCTTCTAGATTGTAAACCTTCATTTTGGGATGCCATAACCGACAAACCTTCACCACCTTACTCCACCACCAAATTTCACTCAAAGCCTCCATTTTTCTTCCTTTTATTCTTTTCTTATCTCCCACTTTTTTTTCACCTTTCCCTTTCCTTCCCCTCCATTTTGCGTGGCTTAGGAATTCTTTCTCCCCTATTGTTGAACCTTGAATCCTTCCTAATCTTTGAGGATAAGTTCATTGCTCTTTTCTCTTCAATCACTTCTTCCTTGTTGTGATTTTATTAGTTTGAGTCCTCTAATTCTTTCTCTAATATTTCTAGTTTGTATTTTTTTTGAATCTTACATATTAAAGGATAACCTCCCAAACCCTATGTAGATAAAATTACATATGTTAAGTTTTTAGTTTCAAGTTAAGCATGATTTTGTGGATTTCTAATGGTTTGGCCTTTTGGCCATAGTTTATGATTTATGTGGTTTTAGTTAAATCTAAATTGATCATGATGACCCTTGGTGTGTTTATGACGATTTTGGTATATAACATGCCTTAGGCCTTTTGGTTTGGTATGTTAGTTTTAGATGATTATTGGGAGATATTGTTGTTGCTATTTAAATCTAGAGTTGATGTAGGAGCAAACACTTAAGACTTGGTATTCATCATTATGGAACCAATTGTTATTCATTTAGAAAGGATTTCCCACAAAACTAAAGACAAATAAATAGTTACGTTTCTAGTTATATATGAAACATACCATATAAGCTACTAGGCGTATATGGCGTGTGCATGACATGCATGGAGGACATGGCCACGTGCATAGGGGAATAAAGGCAGCTTGGACATGCATATTAGTTGGTTTAATTAGTTAATTAATTAATTAGTCGAGTTAAAGATTAGCTAGAGAATAAAGTAGCATAAATTTATCTTTTGAAGAATTATATCTTCTTATGTCTTTAGCTAGTTATCTTTTGAAGAATTATATCTTTTAGCTAGTAGATGGCAATATCTTATATAAAGTAATCAGTGGCCTTGGCTATATAAGCCATAGAACACACGTTGAAGAGGGTATTGAATTTGAATGAAAATTGCAAATATTACTTAATCAATTATGTGTGAGTTCTTCTCAAGTTTAATCGAATTTGTGTGAACGATTGATATTGAAGCCCTTAATATCTTCGTCTATGTGAATTAGAGATTAAGTACTATCTTTATAATCTCCATAATCCACGCCATTCCCAACCATAATCATCATCTCCAGTTCATCCAACTTGAAACCCTAACTCTAACCCTAAACCACAAATTACCTTCATCTTCACCACATCATTGTCGAATAATCATCCTCATCATCTTACCATTGTCGAATCACCTTCATCATTCATCCATCACCATCAAACCATCATCATCGTTATTCCACTATATTTGAATAATCTTCATGGTTGTTTTCCCCTAACCAAATCATCACCTTCTTAATTCCTCATCAACGAGTCTTCATCCTAGTATCCAAACCCAATTTGAGTCCTAATATCACCATAATTCTAATTCCATATTCACACCCACATCAATTTTGGTATTAAATCATAGGTTTTGATCTATTGTGATCAATATCCAATCTTTCCTCAAGATTCTTGTAAGAACATGTCCTTACTTCAAGATTTTTCAAGTAACGTGTCTCTTCTTCAAGATTCTCCCAAGAATTTATCAAGAAGACACCAAGATCCAAGCACTTGGAGGCGTTTTTGGAGAGCACCACTCGGTTTTTGTAGGGAGGAGATGGCAAACCAAGAGGAAGACTTAAGAAATGTTCTCAAGGTATTAGTGGACAAAATCAAGGAAGTAAAGTTACGTATAGAGAGAATAGAAGCTTCACAAGCTCAAGGGTCACATATGTAGCCACAAAACTGAAGGGAATAAGTAGAAGAAGACCACGCAAGAAGGCAACAAGATCAATGGAGGAAGGAGAAGAGAGTGTGGGAAATTATGGAAGACCACATGACACCTCAAGAAAAACCTACAATGATGTGGAGAAGGGAATCCGATTTGATCTACCCAACTTTGAAGGTAATCTCGATCCGGAATTTTTTCTTGAATGGTTGCAAATTGTTGAATTTATTTTTGAGTGTAAAGAGATTGATGATGAGAAGATGTGCCTAATAACAATATTGAAGTTTAAGAAATTTGCTAGAGTGTGGTATGATAATTTGAAGAGGAGAAGGGAGAGAGAAGGAAAAATGAGAATTAAGTCATGGGAAAAATTAAAAAAAAAACACTTGAAGAAGATATTTGTGTCTAGAGAATATGAGCAAGGGAATTTCATAAAGATGACTACTTTGAGGCAATGGTTGCTTGGAGTTGAGGAATACATTAGAGAGTTTGAAAGATTAGCTCTTATTTATGATTTCAATGAAAGAGAAGAACAAAGGTGTGCACGATTCATTGGAGGGCTAAATTTAAATCTTATAGAGAAGGTGGAGGTGTGTCCTTATAAATTTTTTGAAGAAATGGTCAAGTTAGCGATCAAGTTTGAGAAATAGTTGAAGAGAACAAAGCCATCGAAAAAGTCAATTGATGCTCCATATGGTTCAACTTTCAAGGGGGTGTTGAAGCAACCAATTTCTCCAGGCACAAATCAAAACAATGTTAGAAGGTTCACTCATGAAGAAAAGGGCAATGATCACGTGGTTGATAAGGTGAGCAAGAAATGCTTCAAGTGTAGAGGTTATGGTCACTTTGATTGGGATTGTCCATATTAAAGGGTATTGACTTTGAAGGAGATATCAAGTATGGAAGCTTGTGATGAAAATGAAGATCTTGATGGAGACCTTGAAGAAGAGAGTGATAGCTTAACGGATGCTTTGGAAGAGGACCAAGTGGATTTCTATGCGTTGCAAAGGATGCTCCAAGTACAATAACAATCTCTACTTACTCAAAGGGAGAAGATTTTCAAGGCCAAGTATAGAATTGGTGATAAAGTATGTGAAGTCATCATTGATAGTGGCTCATGCACTAATGTTGCTGGTGAAAAGATGGTGAGTAAGCTCAGTTTGGAGACCATGGGTCATCGGAGACCATATTCACTCTAATGGCTCAACAAAGACAAAGGTATAAGGGTAATGAAACAAATTTTTATCTCTTTTAAGATTGAAAATTATTTTGATGATATTTTATACAATATTCAATTTTAAGTTTTATCTCTTTTAAGATTAAAAATTATTTTGATAGGAAGGTTGTACATGATGGAGTCCTTAATGAGTATGTGGTGTGCAAGGGCTAAAAGAAGTTTAGGATAAAGCCTAATCTAGATGGGGAGTATTCAGTTTTAAGGAATGAAAAGGGGGAAGGAACCGAGAGCATGCAGCGAAAAAAGGAAGAAAAAAAAGAAGAAGGAAGATGTCAAGTGTTGGAGGGGAAGAAAGAATAGTAGCATGAAATTGTTGATCCTTAAGGAGTATGAGATGTTTGAAGCTATAAAAGATGAGAAAATATGCTATGCATTGGTGGTAATTGGTAAAGGAAGCCCAATGAGGGGAGAATGCTAATATGGATCTAAAATTATAACAAGTGTTGAAAGAGTATGCCGATGTTTTTTTGGATGAGTTGCCAATTGAGCTACCTGTCACGGCCCGCTTTGAGCACTTTTATTTTTTTGCGGAATATTCTAGAACCTTCTAGAATAATGTGGATGTATGTAGAGATATGTAGAAGATGTAGGAGGCTTCTACATTTGTATAGATGGTTCTAGAGGGGATGTCTCTAGAACCATCCTCTTTTGTACACACTTGTGTAGAACTCTCTAGAGTAACCTAGTGGGTTCTAAATGGAGCATTCTAGAGAGAATATGATCTAGCCCACTCTAGAATGTTCCTTGGGATGGAGGGAAGAGGAGGCCTCAACTATAAATAGGGGGTGAGGGGTCTCATTTCCACCATCCACAAGTTGGAAGCTCTCTCTACTACTCTCAATAAAGCTCTCATTCACTCAAACTCTCTTGTGTGTCTCCTTGTGAGTTCTTAAGGCTTTGAGCCAAGCAAAGTTTCCTTATTCAAGAGTGGTAGTCTCTTGAAGTGAAGGCTTACTTAGTCATCCAAGGAGGTGGAAAAGACTAAGTGCCGCACGCAGTTGGCTTAGAAAGAAGTCAGGGCGTGACATACCTCCTTTTAGAGGTATTAAGCACGCTATTGATCTCATTCCAGGAGTCCCATTACCAAACAAGCAAGCTTATAGGTGCAATTCGAATGAGGCTAAGGAACTACGGAGATAAGTGTAAGAGTTGTTAGACCGATGTTATATTCAGGAGAGTATGAGTTCATGTGGTGTTCCAGCTTTATTGGTGCCTAAGAAGGACGATACGTGGAGGATGTGTGTTGATTCGAGAGCAATTAATAGCATCACAAGAAAGTACAAAATTTTAATGCCAAGATTAGATGGCATGTTAAATGAGTTGCATGGTGCATAGGTGTTCTCAAAGCTTGATATTAGGAGCGACTATCATCAAATGAGAATAAGGGAAAGGGACGAGTGGAAGACGACCTTCAAGACTAAGTATGGGTTGTATAAGTGGTTAGTGATGCTATTCGGGCTATGTAATGCACCAAGTTCTTTCATGAGATTGATGACCGAGGTACTTAATCCTTCTTTAGAGTCTTTGTTGTTGTTTACCTAGATAATATTTTGGTATATAGCAAGAGTGAGTTCGAGCACATACAACACTTAAAGAGGATATTTGACAAGCTTAGAGAGATGAAGCTCTATGGTAAGATGGAGAAATATGATTTTATAATGGAGATGGTGGTTTTTCTTGGTTATATTGTGAGTGGAGATGGTATTAGGGTTGATCCGTCAAATTTGGAAGCTAACCAAATATGGGTTATTCCTATTAATGTCCATAAAGTCCAAAGTTTTCATGGGTTGCCTCATTCTATAAGTGGTTCATCAAAGAATTCTCCACCATTATGACACATATCACATAATTGATGAAGAAATGAGAGTTCCATTAGAATGATTAAGAGACAAAGGCTTTTGAAGACTTGAAGACAAAGCTTTCAAATGTACATGTATTATGTTTACCTTGTTTTGATAAATTGTTTGAAGTAAGATGTGATGCTAGTGGTATAGGAATTGGGGGTGTGCTCTCACAAGAAAGGAAACCAATTGCCTTCTTTAGTAAAAAGTTGAATGGTGCATGACTCAACTAATTAAGCTATGATAAAGATTTCTATGCCATTGTGCATTGTTTGGAGATATGGAGCCATTACTTGAGACTTAAGCTTTTTTTACTTCACTCGGATCATGAGAGTTTAAAGTATCTACATGGTCAGAAGAAGGTGAGTCCAAGACATGCTAAGTGGACAAACTTATTGCAAATATTTTTGTTCTCTACAAGACATGTAGATGGAAAAGAGAATATTATGGTGGATGTATTATCTAGGAGGAAAATATTGCTTACCATAATGGATGTAAAGCTTTTGGGATTTGAGATGTTGAAGAGTCAATATGCCATGGATGATGATTTTGCTATGCTCTTCGAAGATTGCAATAAACAAGGAAGTTATGGAGCTTATGTTCTTCTAGATAGATTCTTATTCAAACACAACAAATTTTGTGTGCCTAATACCTTAGTTCGAGACTTACTAATCAAAGAGGTACATTAAGAAGGAATTGCAGGACACTTTAGAGTTCATAAAACTATAGAGTTGTTGCAAGACCATTTCTATTGGTCGAGAATACAAAAGGGAGTACAAGCCATTGTTGCTAGGTGTGCTACATGTCAAAGGAGCAAGATTTTCTTCCACCAAGGGTTATATATCCCTTTAACCGTGCCTACTCAACCATGGAAAGGTATTAGTATGGATTTTATTTTGGGTTTGCGGGACATAAAGAGGCAAGGATTCCAAAATGGTTATGGTGGATCGATTTTCTAAGATGGCTCATTTTGTTCCATTTCACAAGAATGATGATGCCACTCATGTTGCGTATTTGTATTTCAAGGAGATTTTGAGATTGCATGGGATTCTAAGGAGTATAGTTTCTGATAGAGATGTGAAGTTCCTAAGTTTTTTTTGGAAGATATTATGGCACATGCTAGGAACGAAGCTTCTATTTAGCACATCACATCATCCTCAAACGGATGGACAAACCTAAATTACTAATAAAACTTTAGGCACTTTGCTAAGGGGATTGGTGAGTAAGAGTACTAAGGATTGGGATGTCAAGTTAGCACATGCGGAGTTTGCTTACAACCGAAATCCTTCCACTACAATAAGCACTAGTCTATTCGAGATAGTATATGGTATTAATCCATATATACCAATTGATATGGTACTATTAAAGAAAGTTGAAGTGAAGAGTCATGATGTACAAGAGAGTGGAGTTCTTTCAAAAACTTCATCAACAAATCAAGCACAATATTGAGAATGTGAATGAAGTATATAAGGCAAGAGCAAACAAGCATAGGAGTCAACATGTTTTTCAACTGGGAGATTTGGTATGGTTGCACTTGAGGAATGAGAGATTTCCTAATCTAAGGAAAAACAAGCATATGCCAAGGGTGTATAGTCCTTTCAAAGTACTTCAAAAGTTCAGAGAAAGTGCTTATGAGCTAGATTTGTTTGATTCATATGGTGGGATATCAAGGACATTCAATGTTGGAGACATTAGCCTTTACTATGGCGATGAAAATTTGAGGGCAAATTCAAGTCAACAAGGGGAGAATGATGTAGGAACAAATATTCAAGACTTGGCATTCATCATTATAGAACCAATTATTCTTTATTTAGAAAGGATCTCCCACAAAATTGAAGGCAAATGGATGGTTACGTTGCTAGTTATAGATAAAACGTATCATACAAGCTACTAGGCGTATATGGTGTGTGCATGGCATGCATTGAGGACATGGCCACGTGCATGGGGGAAATATAAGGCAGCTTGGATGTGCATATTATTTGGTTTAATTAGTCGAGTTAAAGATTAGTTACAGAATAAAGTAGCATAAATCTATCTTTTGAAGAATTATATCTTCTTATATCTTTAGCTAGTTATCTTTTGAAGAATTATATCTTTTAGCTAGTAGATGGCAATATATTATATAAAGTAATTGTTGGCCTTGGATATATAAGCCATAGAACACAAATTGAAGAGGGCATTGAATTTGAATGAAAATTGTAAGTATTGCTTATTGAACTCTGTGTGAGTTATTTTCAAGTTTAATTGTATATGTGTGAACGATTAATCTTAAAACCCTTAATATCTTCTTTTGTGTGAATTAGAGATTAACTATTATCTTTATAATCTCCATAACCCATGTCATTCCCATTCATAATCATCATCTCCAATTCATCCAATTCAAAACCCTAACCCTAACTCTAAACCACGAATTGCCTTCATCTTCACCTCATCATTGTTGAATCATCATCCTCATCATCTTACCATTGTTGAATCACCTTCATCATTCATCCATCACCATCAAACCATCATCATCGTTATTCCACTATATTCGAATCATCTTCATGGTTGTTTTCCCCTAACCGAATCATCACCTTCTTAATTCCTCATCAATGAGTCTTCATCCCAATATCCAAACCTAATTCGAGTCCTAATATCACCATAATTCTAATTCCATATTCACTCCCACATCAAGAGTTCCCATGTTAATCTTGGGCATATTAGAGATAATTATGATATATTATATGTCTTGATCTAACCATGTTTAGGATGTTTTAATTTTGATTAAACTTTTGGACGCTTAAGGTGGTATTCAAGTTTTCTTTATGTTCTTGAGGCATTCTTCATTTATTCAAATGTTATTAGCCTAATCATGTGATAATTATCCTAAGTAGGTCTTAACTTGAGATTAATCACACTTTTTTATTGAGAAAACATAACAATGACATAAATAGCCCTTAAAAGGCTTTTAACATGAATTATAGTCAAAGTTTGGCCATGACCTTTGACCATTAACTTTTTGAACCTCAAAATAGTAATAGAACATAAATAGTGAATTTAAATGAATAGTGATTATCATTAATAAAATATTCATGGTTTTTAGATTTAAGATTCTTGGTATAAAATGATATTTTCTGTCATCGATAAATAACAATGTTTATGAATAGTATTTTTAAAAAAAAAATTGGCAAGCAACCTTATTTTATGGAAGTTAAGCCTAATATATCTAACATTTTTGTTTGTTGTCCCTTCTTAGGTATTTCACCTAAAAGCGGTATTTTCGAAACAAACATGATCAATAAAGCTTATTATATGGTTAGGTTATGTGTGGCATATGGTTCAATTGAGATATACACTTTTGGTGTGTCAGGTGAAGTAATTTGTTTAAGTGCTACTAAATGGAAATATGTTAGTCTTAGTGGACTAGTATTTAACATCATGTTGAATTATGATTGATTGGAGTTAAGATCTAAGTTGGAAATGGATTGGGTGTTGTTGAGGTTATAGATAGATTTCTAACCTTAACCTTTCATGTTCTAGTGTGACTTTGAGTGGTCAAATTCGATTCAGGACTTATTTGGTTATAATGTGTGGACATTTGTGTTCCTTGTTGAATAATTTGAATTTTTAATAAAGCACTAATTATAAAAATGGAAGATCTTGAGTTAGGAATAAGGTACACTTTAGGGTTATCTACCCTAAAGACAAAGTAGGAGTCCTCGATTTGTTTGATGGTTTTTTGAGTGCTTTATCATTCTGACTAAGGCCATAATCCATTCTTTTTCGTTCTTTGGACTTCTTAGAGGATATAGATATTTAAGGATTAGAAGCATAAAAATTGGATAGTATTATGTTACCTAGTAAATGCTCATATAGATAGGGTATGGAAGCACCCTCGAGTTATATGGTTAAAAGGGTGTTGTATTTGCATTATGTGTGCTAGTATAATCGAGGTGCATCGTGTGTGTTCTCAGGTTTTATTTGTATCCCTTTGAGTAATAAAGAATGTAAATGTAAAAGTGTTATTATTTTTTAGTTGCATTATATGTACTCTCCATATTGTAGAGATGCGTAACACCTTGAAATCTTATAACCTAAATTTTGAAATTTTAGCTTTTTATCTGAAAACTTAACTTTTAAATATTAACTTAATGATTTTTTTTTAACTTTTGACCCACAAATCTAGATAAATTCTTTGATAAGTTTATCCTAATTATTTTTCTCTCTTTATTTTAATCCATCCTAAACCGATAATTTTACCTAATTTATATTTTCTAATTGGATACCTTATATTTAGATAAATTAAATTTTATCACTTCTTTTTTTCCCTTCCTCGTGCCCAACCCACCTTTTCTTTTTCTTCTTCTTCTCTCCCAGCAAACCCAACCAACCCACATCTTTTTCTTCTTCTTCCCCAACCTACCCAGCCTAACCCCATTACCTCTTATTTATTTTCGTCTCCCCTCTTTGCACCTAAACAACCCCTTTGCATGCCCCTTTGCACCCCCAAACACACCTCTCTACCTACCATCTGGCATCCACCCCTTGTCTTCACCCTACAACCCACCTATTTCCTTCCTCTTCTAGCCAAACATAACCTTACCCCTACATGCCCTGCCTTCATCCTCACATACCTTCCCTTCCCCATCCAACCTCCGACTTCACTACCTCCCTGTACCCTACACCTCTAACACATCCTTTTCCCTTGTAATGCCTTTATAACCTTGCCCGCACCCTTTTTTTTCCTAGCCAAAAAAATCCTTATATGCCCCTTGACATGCATTTCCCCTTCCATTCTTGGCTCTTGTATCGAGCCTGCAACCACCAACCATGCACGTCTCACCACCGGCTGGCACCCTCTTGCCCTTACTATCCTCTTCAAACCACCCAAACCTCACCCCTAACCAATTGATCCCAGCCCATCATCCATGCTCCTTTTTCTTTCTTCTCCATCCTCCTTATCCTTCTTCACTTCCTCATTCGATTTCCAACATAACCTCTTGCCTCCTTCTTTCTCCTTCTTGATCCTCCTCACCCTGCTTTGTTTTTCATCGACCACTACAAATGACCACGACACCACCATCACATAACCCCGATCCCCTGATCCTTCTCCCCATCCTCATTTCCTTCCTATTCTCCCTCTACCTAGTTGTCCCTCACCCAACTTCCCCCACTAGCACCACCATCCCTTGACCTTACCTCCTCCTCACTACAACCCTTTTTCTACCTCTAGCGAAATCATCACACAACCTTCCCCCAAACCCATACCTTTTTTCTCCCTTCTCCTTCTCCATTTACCTGCCACGCCCACCCTTCTAAGTCTCCTTTTCCCCTGATTCTGCACTAACACCACACCACCACCACTATCCCCTACATCGCCATCCTACGCTACCCAACCACCACCAACTCTCCTCCCCTTCCTTGAATCTTTACCCGTGCCCTTCTTGCCTCGTCAACCACTAACATAACCCTTCGAGTCCCATTGCATCAACATCACGCCTCCAACCACCATCGACCCCTCCCTACCCAACACCACCTCCTCCTCATCGCCCTCCTTTCATGTCGACCAACACCACCAACCACCAATATAGCCTACCCTCGTCCCAGTGATCATATAACTACCAAACCACCTTTACTTCTACATTATGCCTCTCTACCCACTACCAAAGCTTGCCTCTCCTCCCCAGCTATGCCAACCATCGTCAGCAACCTCGCCACCGCCAACCTCTATTGTTGCTGCCTCCAACCACATCCTCCCTACACAAGCAAGCAATAACACCCACCATGCACCTTACTCCTCTTATATACCACCTCCACTAGCTAACCATTCTTCCCCAAAGCTCCCTACATATCCCCCCTCATGCTACATGCAACATGAGTGGGTATATGTATATTTTGAACATTTTCAATAATTTATGATTTAATAATTATTTTAAAAATTTATTATTTTATTTTTTAGATATTAATATGGTTAATGTGGTATTATTTTTATTTACAAAAGTTTAATTTGCGGAGCCTGATAAATTTTAGTATGTTACCCGTAATTTATGCTTTTTATAGAAATCAGGTAATCCATATACTCTACTATAATGTTTAGATATCGCATGATAACACATTAAGGATTTTATGTATAAATTTTATTAAGTATGTTTGTTATGTTATAATTATTTGCTTAAGAGTGTTAGCATGAAATTCTCTAAAATGGAGCATGTTAAATTTTTGTATGAATTATTATATGTAGGAAAGTATGTTAAAAAGGGTTTATGTTGGGAGTAAATTATATAGGTTATGTATGTTCAATAAGATAAGTTGAGCATGCCTAGACATATTTTTATCATGGTTATTATTATTGTGGGCCCTAAGGGTAATTTGGTCATTTCAACAATATTATGGTATTTACTCTAATAAGTATGCCTTAATTATTTATAAGTATAGAAGTATGTGATTTGAAATTTTTAGAAGCACATGTTAAGGTTCTACATGCTAAACTATGTGTAAAAATACATGTCATAGTTAAGTATCTTTATATATAATTGTGGCTACGCATTTTATGATAATAGGATGTATTAGAGGTTGAAAAATTATTCATATTGGGACTCAAAATATTTTAGTGTTTTAGTTGTCTTAGGGGCATTTTGGTCATATAGCTTAAAATGGAATATTTAGTATTTTAATATGATAAGTGGCTTGAAATAGGTTAAGTATATTATGTGGAAATTTTGGTGCGAATATGAACTGTCTAAGTCCGATAAATGGAAAAGGTGACTTCAAGTGATAATAGTAACCTTAGATGTGAAATTATTATCACATGTGGGAATTGTTTGAGTTTGACCTCAATTTTAGGATATGTTGGTCATATTTGTATTTTATGAGTGCGTATTAAATTTTGGAGTCATATGAGTCTCATGGGAAAAGTTATGATTGAATCATGAAATTAGGGTTTTATAGAAAATGTTATTAGTAACCCTAAATATAGGTTATTAACGTATGTGGAAGAAGTTGGAGTTAGACCTCAATTTTTATATATGATGTTAATAATAATATTTTAGGAATGTATATTGAGTTTGGTCAAGATATTAGTTTTATGGGAAACGATTGGTGAAAGTAGGGTTTTGTAGGAAATGTAAATAGGAATCCTAAAGTTAGTTTATTATCGCATGTGTAAAACGTTGGAATTAAACCTTGATATTTGGGTTTGTTGTGAATATTAATATTTTAAGGTTATTTATTGAATTTGGTGTTAAAATGAGTACTAGGGGAGAAGTTATGATAGACTTATAAAATTAGAGTTTCTTAGAGGAATATAACTTGTCTTTAGGAGGATATATTAGGACACTTGGCTTGTATGTTTATGTGTTTGTTTGTATGATGACTTGGAAATAAATAACCATGAATAAAATATTAATCATTCACAATGAAATATCATATGAGTCAAGACTGATTGTACCTGTCCATTTCACTATATGAGAATAGGAGTCAGGAACATTAATGCCCTAGGGTTGTATCTATCCATTCCACCGGAAAAAAATTAGTGACTTGGAGAATTTTACTCTAGGGTTTTATTTATATCACTATTACACCTATTGAGAATAATGGGGTCATTGAACTCAATTTAACCATTGATAAGATATTAATTATTTACAATGAAATATCGCATGGGTCGGGACTGATTGTACCTGTCCGTTACACTAAACGAGAATAGTAGCCAGGAGCATTTTGCTTTGAGGTTGTATATTATTGAAACCATTCCACCGGTTGAGAATAGTAGTCAAGATCTTATTGCCTTAGGGTTGTATATTATTAATACCATTTCATTGGTTGATAATAGTGGAGGTCCCTAAACTCAACGTGAATAAACAATTGGAATGATCGTAATCACTGATTGGATTAGTTTGCGGTTAATAATAACATTATGGAGTTCATTGGTATTGCGTCTTTGAACCCTACTTGTGGTATAGTGGGTATTACTAGTTTTGATATCAAGATATGATATATAAATGCAATGGTTATTATGTTGAGATTAGTCCTAATAATTATTTTGGAGTATATCTCTTAGATATATGGTTGGTATGTTTTATTATGTTCTAAATGAACGAATATGAGTAGTATGTGGCTTGGTGATATTTGTTTACCTGACATGATTATGATAACTCTAATAATAGCATTTATGTTTCAATATTTATACCATATATTATTATGATACCTTTTATGTGTTCCATATGAACTTTTTTATATTAGTTTTATATAATAGATTACTTAATACCATTGTACTAAAGAGATCCTTTTCATGGGCCCTTACTTATTCAATGGGCAATGGCATTCGCAGGTTAGCTTATGATATTATTTAAAGGCTAGTGTTTGGGTTAAGAGTAGGGTTATCTAGTGTTTTATCCGGTATCTTTTGATCCAGATGATTCCGTACTCTTATATTCTTATGTATTTCTTTTCACTAAATTTTATAATCATTAACATTTCCTTTCATTTGGAATAATGTTAACTTGTTTTGATTCTCTCTACTTTGATTTTTATAATTGTGTTATTAATTTAAGTGGAATAACGTTTTTATTCTTAGTGTTTGGTATGAGAATGGTAGAGGAAATCGAACTTATACCAAGTGTGGCGGTAACACCCCATATTATTCTATTTTAGCTTCTGCAATTAATTATTTACACAAGTTTTCTCAGTTCGTAAATTTGGGGGTGTTATAAGATGTCAATAGTTACCATTGTGTATTACCATTGTTGTTCTTTTAGCAAAGGCATTATATGCACTACCCTTATTGTTGAATTATTTCAATAATTACACTATGTGTACTATCATTGGTTATTATTTGATTATTTGAGATAATTGATATTATTGCATGTTGGTTCAAGTATTATCTAGTGTTTATGCATGACTTGATTTTATTGCATGTGAATTATTAGTTATGTATTATTTTACACTTTAGTGTGTTTTGTGAGATTAATGAGTATGCTAATGTTTAAGTATATTAAGTTACATTTGAAAGCATTTGTGTTATTATATATGACTATGTTTTGGTGAGCATGTTATTTGCTAAGGGTTAGGTGTATTTACTCTGTACTTTTATACTTAATAGATTATTTTTCATTGGTTTTGGGTGTAGGTGATTTGGATACTGTTAGAGCTTGAGATTGAGTTTAAAAATATAACTTCTAATGCTTTGTTTTGTGTTGATCCTAGTTTTTAGTTCTAGCTAGTATGAGGTGGCTTTATAACCTTCGATTAAGCTTTTTATAATGTGAAGAGTTTTACCTTCCATAGTATTTTTATGTTTCTTGTTATTTTTCATACCCAGTATTGTATCTATCACGGGTCAGGTGAATTCGTGCACTTCTTATTAATATAAATGTGGTAGTTATATCCTTCATTTTCTTCCCACAATGTATTTTTAAAATAAAAATTTTAAGTTTAGAAAAATAGTGGTATTACATAAAATGCCTCGAAAATTTCTAATTTTAATTATTATATTTAAATGAAGTTTTAATATGAAAATTAATTAAATTAATTATTTTTATTAAAATAAAATGGAATTAATTAGGGCCATTTCAGAAGAAAATAATAAATAATTTTTATTAGAAAAGTTTTGGTATTTTAGCTAATTAAAGATTTTATTTTGGAAATTAATCAAATTAATTATTTTATTTAAAATAAGAGGGAGAAAATATTTTCAAATTAATAGGAATTTTATAAATATTTTAATTTATTAAATTTAGGGTGTTTTGCTAATTAAAATGAAATTTATGGAAAATCTTTCAAAAACCCTAAATTAGTCTAAAAAGGAATTTAAATATTATTTTATTTAAATATTATTATTTTTAAATATCCCAAATATTATAATTAATTTAATTAACCCAACCCATTATTTTATTTTTTCCCCTTTTCCTTTTTCCTTTTCTTTCTTTCTTTTTCTTTCTTCTTCTTTTCGTTTTCTTTTTCTCCTCCCCGACCTGGGCTAGCTCACGGCCCAAGTCCCCCCCTCTTCTTCCTTTCCTTCGCGTGGCCCAGCCAGCGCAACCGATCCTCTTCTTTCTCCCTCGCTGCGTGGCACTTCCCTTATTTTTCCGTCAAAACTCGTTGTTTGGTTTAAGAACCTCAGCCCCCGCGCCGACCGGCCCGGTTTCTTCTTTTTCTTTCTTTTCTTTTCTTGGGCCGATTGGTCCAGCCGCCTTTTTCTTTCTTCTTCTTCCTTCCTTCCTTCCCCCGTCGACGTCGAGCACTTGCACCATTTCCGCCACCCGTCCCTAGATTTTCACCACTGGTTACGCACTATTGACCGGCCATTTTTCTTTCTTTCTCTTCCCCCTGATTCGGCGACTGCATAGACCAATCCTTCTCCCCCTCTCCTCGCACATTTCTCCCTCTCCCAGCCAGTCAACCTTCTCTTCAACCTTTGCCGCCCTTCGAACCACCATTAGCCACCTCTTATTCCGCTTCTTTCACCTCCCAAATTATGCTGCAGACCACCCTCTACCTTCTCCTACCTTTCTTTTCCTCTCCCTCCCTCTCCTCCTCTCTTTCTCTCCTTCTTCTCCATTCGGCCAACTCCGCCGCCACCGTGCGCCGCCACCTTTGGCTGCACCGCCACCATCATTCTGTTCCTCTCCTTCTGGGCAACCATAATCACCCTTACTCCCACCTTAATTCTCACTATCCTTTTCTTAGCATCCAACTTTTACCCTATGTGCGACCGATCCACCGGTTATAATAGTGGTTAGGGTTTTACCCTATATACGACCGATCTACCGGTTATAATAGTGGTTAGGACATGATGTCCTATGTGTGACCAACCCATCGGTTATAATAGTGGGGGATCCCGAGCTCAATAAACACAAACTAAAGTTTTTCTAAGGCACTTAAAAGATACTAATTACTTACAGTGGAACACTCTGCGAGTAGGAGCCGAACCGATCCATCAGTTAGGAATAGTGGTTAGGGTTTTTATCCTATATGTGACCGATCCACCAGTAATAATAGTGGTTAGAGCATGATGTTGTATGTGTGACCGACCCACCGGTTATAATAGTGGGGTATTCCTGTACTCGCATGGATTTGATAAAAGACATGGTGGGTATTGATTTCTGATATAAAAAATTAATTGAATAATTAATCCGGACTATAAATGGGCTTTTATCTATCTACCCAAATGATTGTATGATATTATATTATCATGATGGATTATGCTCTTTTATCTTTTCTGCATTATTTATATGATTTTATATGCATATGTGTTGGCCTTAGTGCTCGGTTACCTTACTCAGTACATAGCATACTGATCACCCTTTTCATGGGTGCTGCTCATTCCTACGAGTAGTATGCTCTTCTGACTTAGTGAAAGTGGACGAAACATTAATTAGGGCTGAGTGTTGAGCATGTGTTTTGGCTCGAGGTTCGAGAATGTCGTGGCCTTATTTTCTCTTTATGTGATTTTATTTCATTATGTTATTTATTTTGTTTTGCATTTATTCTTTTATGATTTATTACCTTGTATTGAGTATTTCAAATAAACCGTTTATCGATTGTAAGAATATTCCCTTCGAAGAATTTTGATTTCGCAATCTAATTTCTATCTTATTAATGAATTACAATTCTTTATGCGTACTCTGATTTTGTTTTACAACCATTTAATGCTTATTTGGAGTTTAGTTTGTCTTGATTTATAATTGATTATGAACATTTCCTTTAGCCTTAGCACTTGGTACTGGAACGGTCGGAGAGAACCGGTCTGGTACTAAGTGTGGCGGTAACATCCCTAAAATTCACAAGTTTTAGTTTAAATTCTTCCGCTTAAAAAAAAGTAGTGACTTTTTAGGATGTTACATTACATTTTATTTTTTGTTTATATAGTTTGGTCTTCTTTTAAGTGTCTTCCTTATATTTGTATATATCTAATTTTCCTACTTATATCTATCTGTGTATTTTTATAATTTTCCTTATTGTTTTGTATTTTAATGTTTTTGTCTTCCATTTTATATAAGATTAGCAAGGGAGCCAAACTCTTATGAAATATAGCGGTAATACTTACAAATTTAAGTTAATTTACTCATTTAAAATAAATTTATTCAATTCATAAATAAATAAGGTGCTACAATAATAGTCATGTGTGTAACTATATAGATAAACTAACAAAGAATGATAATATGTATCTTTGGTCAAAACTAAACGACAGAGCGAAGGAAGCATATAGGAGTATTTTATATTGTATACTAGTATTATTGATTGGATTCCGCGTACCATCCTACTTTTCTTCATGATTCCTTGTTGAACCCCTAATCGAACACACTCATTGGATGAACAACGTCAGTAAGCATTTAAAATAATCGATTGTATCAACCAAAGATAAATATATTTTTTACACTTTATCGCAAATAATTTTGAACAATCACCTGAAATAACACAATTGGAGGTAGAATGACTAATCTAATTGAGAAGAAGAAATAGACAAAAGTAGAGGTAACCAAAAATAGTAGAACAAACCTCCAACTTAAGTAAGCAAGTTATATTTCTATGTACCGACAGCCAATTCATATAAATTAAAAGCAATTTCATTTAAAGTAAAATTTTGAAAATTAATATGTTATTAACTTGAATATATCCTATTACAGGTATAGTGAAATATGGTATTTGAAAACGCCATTAACTGCAATGTAAATAATGTAATTAAATTAGACATGATTAGAAGAATTTTTTATTTACGAAGAACGTTGTAAAAAATAAAGTAGAGATTTAATGTATATACTTTTTCTTTTTAGAATAGAAAAGAGCAAGTTATAACAAATTTGGAGAAAAAAAATTATATTTGAACCCCAAAATAATACTTGCCTTTTTTGTTATAATTTGTTATTTGTTCATAAAATGAAGAAGTAAATATTTAATATGACTTGTATAGTGGTCACGATTTTATAAAATTATAGATGAAAACATAACAAAAATTACAGAAAATTAGACATAAGTGGAGTAATTTGTTATGTTTTCATAAATTCAAGAAGTAAATGCTTAATATCACTTTTATGGTGGTAAAAAATTTTATGTTGTTATATGAAAATTTCGTTTGATCCATTATTCATTTGTCAAAAATATTTTTTATTTTATTTTTGCATCGTCATATTTTCTCTCTCTATATATATATACACATTATAATTTAAAAATATATTATTTTCCACACGTATTGATGGAATATTAAGATATTATGATGTCGATTATCAAAAGAAAAAATATTTAATATGGTATAGGTTTTTTAAGAAAATGGAAATTAATGAAATTTGAAAAATGGTTCGGGCAAAGAAGAGAACACACTAATCAGCTTTTATAAGGTAGCAAGAGCAAAGTCAAGGTTATTTTGAAAATATTTACTATAGTATAGGTTTTTTTAAGAAAAGGTAAATTACTGAAAATTTGAAAAATGGGTTGGGCGAAGAAGAGAACACCCTAGTAAACTTTTATAAGGTCAGATGAAGCAAAGTCAAGGGCATGGGTGACTTTTCCCGATAAAAAACGACTCATACAATATTGTCCCATGAATGAGTTGAATTCTCCCATAAATACATACATTTCCATATGACCATTTGACCTCTTTCTTCCACCCCATTTACCCTCTGGTTTCACACTTTCGCTCGGCAATTGCGCCTGTTAGACGTTCATCTTGTCCCCCACTCTTTTAACTCTCCCACACCACGGTCTTTTCTCCTAACAATCCCATCATTCCAGATGAAGATCCTGAACACATGAATCTATCTTTTATCGACAAATAACTTCAGCATTTCTGCTAAAGATTCAATAACCACTCCTGCCTCTTTTCCTATCCGTTTTTTCTCTTTGAATTGCAGAAATGGGTTGTTGTGTCAGCACTCCTAATAAATCAATTACGCAAAAACAAGAACACATCTCATCACAGCCTCAGATAAAAAACCATGACAACCATAATGTATCAAAGTCCCCACCAAGAGCTGAAGAAGAAGCTGTAAAAGAAGTTCTATCTGTGTCTGAAACACCCAAACCAAAACCCAGATCTCCACAAATCCCTAAAATCAACAAAAACTACAAAGAATTCCTCCCACAACCAACAGAAATTTCACCCACCAAGCTCAAGAACGTCACTCAAAACATCCCAACTTTATTAGGCCATCAAAACCACCCCAATGAAGAAGAAGAAGCCAAGTACTCACAACCTTTGCTAGTCACTTCTACCACTACCGCAACACCTCCTACTGCTCTCACCCCAGAAGAGAACTCCGAAGTCTCTGATTTTTGTACCTTAAGTGAGATAAGTGCATCCACTGCAACTGTCAGTCACGCCGACAGAAGAGGAGAAGAAGACGACGATCAACGCAGCAGAGACGAATCCGAAGTTTGTCAACAACAGCGACTATACCGCTCACCGGTAAAGTCTCGCCCTTACAGAAATGGCTATGGTGCGCCCGGGTCTAGTAATGTGAGGAGAGAGGGTGTGACAGGGAGATCTCCCGTCAGAAGATCTGACCCTTCTCCTACGGGTCGAAGAAATTTCAGGGTAGGAACGGGTCAAAATGGTGCGGTAAGGAGTGGTGGGCTTGGGGTCGAGGGGAATAGGGACGGGCGTGGACAGAGGAGAGATTTCAGTGCTGGAGAGCAATCTGGTCGGAGATCCAGATCACCGGCTATAAATCGGAATGACTGTACCACTAGTGGAGGATGGAATAGATCTAATAATTTGGGTCGGAGTCCTTCTGTTCGGAAGACCAGTCCGTCGCCTGGTCGGGTTAGGGTGGTACGACCGACGGAAAATGGAAAGAAAGTGGAGGAGATTCATAGTAATGGCAGGACGACGACGGAAGAAGGAGGACAAGAAGAACAAGAAAAGTGGGCGAGTAATTATACTTCTACCGGTACAAGTAGTAAGACCACTAATAATGCTAGTACTATCAATCCAGCTGACGAGTCTCTTGAAAATCCACTCGTTTCATTAGAATGCTTCATCTTTCTGTGAATCCCAGTAAAACGAAATTGCAGAAGCTTTAAATTTGATGATCGATTGATCGATCAGATTTGCAAATAGGAGTAGTAATCAAATTTGATAGCATAAATTTCCCACTTTTAGAGCTGTTTGAACTGAGAATCCAGTTCTCAATCACTGTCGCTCTCAGTTACTCTTTTTTCTTAATCAAAATTCTTGTTGCATAGTAGTAATTGGTAAATGATTGATATTATCGTGTGACAAAAACACATTTTGGAAGTCCAATTCCAAATATTCAGGGAATGCCCTCAATTGTTGACCATAATGATATTATTTTGATTGTTCGGATAGAGAGACTAGGAAGGCCCATTTCCTTTCAGTTGTAGAAGTTGGTATGCATGTAGAGATGAAGAATCATGGTGAATGAGATCTGAATATGTTATGTGGGGTTAGGTTGGGGGCATGTTATTCAACTGTTTTTAGTAGGAAGAAAATTAATTGCACATGAGAGGCGTTGATTTTTCATGGGATGGGAAAAGTAGTGACATTGATGCTCTGTTGTCTGCGTGTGCTGGCTGGCTATCAGCCGATCACTGGAATCAACTTCCATCTTCTATATCCGTAACTACTTCGGTAGTTTGTCCCATTTAGTTTTCAGCCTAAAAGTGTCATATTAGTAATAAAAATTAAAAACTTGTGATTGTACATCTCGCAAAAAGAAGAGAAACAGCCACATAACCACAATTAGCAACATCTGGTGCTTGAGAAGAGACAGGAAGACTCCGAAGAGGATAAACGTCATGAAGTTACTTCTAAAGTATGAGAAATCTGTCTGAGCTGAACGAAGGCGTTAGGGAGTAGCTTGAGTGGCAATCGAAGATCTGACGAAGTGGACTCTGAGTGGCGAGGCCGGAGTAGAAGCAGCGTTTAACGAGGGAGATGAATCAAGGTTGGCGGAGAGACGGGTGATGAAGGCGGACGTCGTCACAGTGGTGTTGGTGGTGGTGGAAGATGAGGTGATTGGTCCGTAGGATGCCATAGATAATTTTTGGGTTCTGACACAAATGGTGGCACTGCGGCCGGTCTCTCATGATCAGTGACGTACGGGGACGGGAAGAAACGAGAAAATGTCAAATCTTGAAAAATCAGGAAACGAGGATGGAAGGAAACGACAAGACACACACACACTAAATTAGTCATAAATTAAAATTCAAAGTTTATATAACCAAACCAAGCTGGTTATAAATAAAAATTTAAAGTTTATATAACTAAACCAAAATAGTATATTCAAAGTTTACATAACCAAAGCATATTTCAATTTCATACTAAGTTACTAATAACCATAAACTCAAAATAGCTAGATAAAATAATCATCAATTTTACTCTCCTTCATGGGTGGCATTAACTACTTCCACTTCATCCTCACCAATATTTGTTTCTTCAAAGATTACTGCCTCCAACTTAGATTCATCAAGAGAAAATGAAGCGATATCAAGCAATTAAATGTCTTCATAAGAACTACAATCATCACCATAGATGTCCCACATCATTTATTTTTGTTTCTTGTATTGTGGAAGTTTTATTGATAGAAGACGGTGATTATTATGAACGAACACTAAATATTCGGCACGTGTAGGAAGCAATTTATTCCTCTTCATAGAATGGATGAAACCATATGTACTCCAATTACGTTCACTACATGAAGAATAAGATACTTGACCAATCAATTTAAGAGCAATATTTTGAAACAATGGTGCACTTGAGCCATGAACTCCCCACCAAGCTTTTGGATCAAGAACATCTCTATCATAAAGATAATCAAATTCTCCAAATGAACCATACTTAAGAGAAAAATTAGCAAACTTCAAATTAACCTTTGAACGATCTTCTTGGATAGGAAAAAGTCTTCTAAAACATTTGTTTCTTTCGATACAAATCTCGTCATCTCTAGAATGAGCAACTCTAGTTGACTTAGCATATAACCAAGCATCACCATAATACTTTCATTGAAATGAGAAAATCAACAAAATAATATATACTATTATTAATTGTCAAATTGAAGAAACAAAGGAATATTTTAAAAAGATTATTGAATTAGAAAGTTAAGGTTACCTTGGATTCAATGAATATGCCAAGTAATGAAGAGATGTATTACTTTTGATCCAACGAGCTGTGAGTATGACACATATCACTTGAAAGAAAGAAGATATTTCTCCAAGTTCCTTACCTTCATGTTTATAAATGGCATTTCTCACTTCATCAATCATTGTATCCCACATTTCATAAACAAGGTAAAGAGTTGGTTTATCAACATCACAATCTCTAATCATATGGTACATAGGTCGTATGAACTTAAGAATATAATCAACTTGATCCCACCATAAATCATCAAGGAGTTTTTCTTTCACAAACCTTGCTTTTCCAACGTTATCAGCTTTATAACACAACCATTCTTCACTGATCACCATTGCTTGAAGACTAGATCTTATAAGCTTCATTCTCTTTAAGGTAACAACAACTTGAGCGAAACGAGTATCAGCAACTGCAAGCAACTTTAATGCAGAAAATATATTGAAGATAGATAATGTCATGGAATACATCATTATAAAATTCTTGATTTGCATAGCATCTCCATAAATTTCAGTTATCCAATGGCACTCTTCATATGTATTAATATTGTTCTCTACATTTTTTGCAGCATAATTATTTTTCAATATAAGGTTAAGAGTATGAACAATACAAGGAGTCCAATAGATATTAGGATAGATCTGTTCAATGATCTCACTAACCGCTTTACAATTTGATGCATTATTGGTGATGACTTGTACAACATTCTAATAGCCCACATCCTCAATGACTTCTTTTAGCAACCTAGAAATAAAGTGTCTATCTTTGATCTCACCTAAAGCATCAATGGCCTTTAAAAACATAGGACCCGTATCACAAATCGCAATAAATTTTATCAATGGTCTTCTTTGTGGATCACTCCAACCATCAGACACAATAGTAACACCTTTTTTCCCTTCATGTCTTATTGATTGGTTGTACTAACCTCTCTATGTTTATCATCTCTTCTTGAAGTAAACTTGTTCTCAACTGATTATAACCCGGTGTAACATAACCAGGTAAATTATGGTTACCAGCAAAAGTAAAAGCTTCCACACAAAAAAAAAAGGATTTCTTGCCAAATTAAATGGAACACCACCAGTGTAAAACATTCTAGCAATCAATGCATCTAATTCATAGCGTGCTTCACTATTGAATGCTTTCTCTATGGGATTGTTCTCAGTTACCTTTCTCTTCTTAAAAAAAACATATACATTGTCGAATTAGAACCACTTGAACGAGGTAAAGGCACATTCTTTGGAAGCATATCATCGCCTCTTTTCACAGCTTCTTTTTCTAACTTTTCCATCTCAATCTTATCCTCCATCCTCACTTTCTTACAAGTTACAATACCTTTCCCGGGAATATTCAATAAATGAGCCCTTACTCTATTGTAACTTCCTTGCTTTGTTTGATTACAAAAGTTACAAGTCCATAAAATAGTCCCCCCTCCGCTAGTTTTTCCCCTCTAGTAACATATTTCCAAAGAGGATTATCACTTTCATCCTTAGAAGATACACTAACACTAGCACTGCCACTACCACTGGCACTAGCACTAGAAGCCATGAGATGGCCATCACAACAAAACAACACCACAATTTCAATAATTAAAACAACACCGGCTCACAGCACAATTTCAATAATCCGGATCACAACACCGAATCACAACACAATTCCAATAATCAAAACAATACCACAGCACTGGATCACAACACAATTCCAATAATCAATACCAACTGTGCTAATATTCAAACCAAAGCAGCAACGAACAATCAGAATCAACACAGAAACACAACATCAAATCTCATCAACACATCAACACTACAACAACAAAAAGCAACATCAACTGCAAGTCGGTGATACAGTACTGGATCACAGCAACACACCAACTCGGCAATACAACAACACAACAGACATCAACAATGAAGTAGCAGCACAGACCACCAAATTACCAAGAACCATAATCCGAACAACCAATACCTGAACATAATTAATGGATTAATAGCTTAAATTGCAAACAGAATACAACAACAATAATTATTCATTTACAAATCAAACAAATTAGACTGAAAATAGATATCTTGCCGGGATTAATTATATATGAAGCACCATTGGCAGCGGTTGAGACAGAAGCGACCAACACCGGCAGCCGGTAGGCAGCGGCGACCAGCGACAACAACTGAAGGAATTGGCAGTGGTTGGTGGTGGTTACTCAGGCCGAACAACAACGAGAAGCGTCGGACGAAGCAAACTCGGCGGAACCTTAAGCTTGAGCAGCGGAGCGGGTGGAGAAATTTCGGGGACAACCAACGACGAGCGGCGATAGCTGGAGCTCGAGCACAATGACAACAATGGCGACGGAGGTTTTTCAGTCTGATCGTGCTCTCGTCGTCATTGTCGTCATCGTCGTCGAGAGGGAGTGTAGGTCGATGCAGAGGAGAGTCGAAGAGGAGAGGTGAGGGTTTGGACTTCTAATTTTCAAATCAAAGGGGAAGGAGGCAAGAACACGGGAGGTCACATTTGGTTTGGCAGCCGAGTTCAAAACGACGTCATTTTGGCGTCGTTTTTTTATTCCATCTTTTCGTATCAATTTCAGCATTTCAAAACCGTTTCTCATCTCGAGGACGTTTCGGGGATGCAAAACAGCTCCAAACAACCGTCCCCATGCATTAGAGCTCATGAATCGTCTTCAATGTTGTGGAGTCGTTGAGTAATAACCTTCTTCTCATAGCTCCTCGCCTCCTCCCATCCGAACAGGACGATATTTTAAAATCGTGTTCATGTCTTATTAAAATTTCGATTTAATCGGTTCAATCTAGAAAGGCACGAAATGTTCTACGATTGATTAATTTTAAAGTAGTCGATTACTTATTGAATCTTACAGTATAATCTTATAATCTTTATGATCATCCATAATAATTATAATTTTTATTAATTTATTTCTCATTTTATTTAAATTATATTTCTTCTTTAATCGTATAATTTTTAATCTTATATTATTTTACAATATATTTTAAAAATAAACTAATATAAAGAGAGTATGATTGAATTATCACTAAAATACTAAGTTAATTAATGATGTAAAATATTAATAAAAGAATATAACCTCCGGTAAATAGAAAAATAAATATATTGAAATTTACGATATTATTAACGATTAAGTTCTATTCAATTCAAATTAGTATTTTTTATGGGCGTATTAACTTCATAATACAAATAAACTTTAATTTATGATGTACATATAGTTTATATAGTAACATAATGTGTGTTTATGACAATTTTTATTTATCTTCATTCATCAAAAATTATAAAGCTAATATAAAACTTTTTTGGGTCTTATTATCTTAAATAATATAAAATATTGTTATCTTATTATTCCCTTCATTATCATATGCTTTCTTTATTATTTGTGTGTTTTTTTAAAGCTAGCAATATTTTATATATTGAATACAATGAATTATATATTTCATCTACCCATAATTTCATTATAATTTTTACATTTTATTTCACAAAATCATTTCTAATGTTATTGACTTAATATAATTCATAATATATAAAGTAACTTCAATAATGTATGATACATATAAGTTGTTACAACTCAATCAGTGACTATATAAAAATTTAAGAGTATAATCATTAGCTCTTTCAACTTAAAATATATTATTTTATAGCATATAAGTATATAAGTTTTATATTTTTATAGTTTTTGTACGATCTTATAATCCTACAATCCGATCTTAAACCTCCAAATCAATCCAAAGTAGAATTTCGGTTTTAATAATCTTAATTCATGTGTGGCTTTAATTTCTTCTTATCATCGAACATTTTGTAAAGTGTTCATGGAGGATGTTCGCACATGGAAAATTAACTGAGGAATATTTGATTTAATATGGAAGGTGCTTGAATCTAGTGGGCAATCGACATTATATAAAACATCTATTTTTTATTATTAAAAAATTTACTTTTTAGTTTTAAAAATAACATAGAAGCATAAAAACAAAAAGAAAGAAATATATGTTATACCTACATCAAATATTAAAAAAGGGGTGATTATTTTTCTAATTCAAGAAATAGATGATACTCTTATATAAAATATTAATAAAAAGGTTGCAAAACTTAGCCAAAACCAACAAGCTATGGGATCTGTTTTTCAAAAAAAAATCAAGAGGCATTCCTTCATAAAATAGCTTAAATCTATCCTTGAAAATTATTACAAATGCTTAGGAAATATAATTTATAATTTAGGAAAGACTAACAACACACTCTAATATTGTTTAACGAAAAGAAGCAAGTAACAAGTTGATTGATTGATTATTTGGTAGCTATTTTTAGGGTCTGAAAAGAGATTTAATTTTCCCTTAAATTATTCCTAAATTAAGGTCTTGAAAACCTCATAAAATATTCCCAAATCTCCTTCAAATTAGGCCACAAGTTGTAGCCAAAACAATCCCCAAATTTGGCATTGTAGCAGGTGCCTGAGTTACTATAACAACTATTTTTTTAGCTCTTCCAAGCCATAATTAAGCCATTAAAGGGTGATGAGTTGATGGATTTTAACTTGGTGTTGCATGGCTTGCATAGATCTAACAATCTAGCTCATTTATTTGTCTAAGAAAGAAGATGTTTGAATTATTCTAACTTAGAAAAATTAATAAGTAGATTATTATTATCATTTATGGAGGTGATCCTACATCAGGTGCGATTGGCTAGTTCTACCTAATTTTGCCATGATTAGTTATTATTTGTTGATCCTTCATTAGGTTTTCTATTTAACTTTCCCATTTGTTTGTGACATCAAATAATGATCATAACCATTATTAATCGAAATGAACAAGAAATCCAAATGATGAATATTGTGGTGTAGCTTGGATACCTTGTTTGGTTAAGTCTATTGTTATCTCTAAACACCAAATTGGTTATTATTATAATTGAGTTTTAATTTATAATATCACTTTATAACTATTATTAATGGGTGTTAAGATTTTGTTTGAGGCTTTTTCTCCGACTCTTATGGTAGTTAACCGAAAGTTAGTGGGAAAATCGCCCTATGTTTTTATCTTTTCATTCAGTACCAATTTTTATCTCTACCAAGTTGTGGTTGACAGGGGGTATGTGCATATTTTTACTATATAAGATAATAATATGGAAAGTAAACATGAAATCAGTATCCAAGAAAGTGGGTGTGGTATCGTTATACAAGTCCCCTAGCACTTTTTATATTCGTCGCTTAGGCGGGTGTGGTATCCCAAACTCTGTGTTACCATCCACGACAGATGTATTCAAGGTATGGATGGTGAGGTATCCTTATACAAATCCCCCTAAATGTATTTTCACTATGTGTGGTATCCCAATATGTGTTAACCCTCACAACCGATGCACTCAAGGTATGGTAGGTGTGGTATCCTTGAAGAAAATCCCCTTCGATGTATAATGACCATGTATTTGGGGTGTGGTATTCCATTTTGTGTGTTAAGATGCCATGGATTTTTTTCATGGTGGATAACTAAGTTTGGTCGAAATGAACATATAAATAATTAGAAATCATGTTGTCTCTAAATAGAGGACTACTAGTATGGTTATTCTAGTTAATATCAAACGTTAAGTAATGTCATTATACTTGTTTTGAAGATGATAAACAAATATTGGTATCTAATGTATTTGCTTAATTGTGTATATTCAAGAAAACAACACAAACAAAAGGAACCAAGACTTGAATACAAGTATTTTATGAGTCTTAGGTATATTGTAAAGAGTTAAGTTGAGCAAAGTTTATATATAAAACAAAACTCTTTATTGAAATATACTTGACTTGATTTCATTTTATAAATCTTTTAAAATTATTTTCAAAGCAAATTGATTGGTTCAAGTTGGAACTAGTGGATTGGTCCTCAGACTGATCGATTGGTTCAGGTTAAACAAAGCCACTAGTTGTGTTAAAACTTAGACAGATTGACTAGTGAATAAAACCGATCGACTAATTTGGAAACCGATCAACCAGTTTGATCCACCAGTCCACGGATTTCAATCTTGCAGAAGCCCAATTCTTCTCTGTTTAAACTCATTGACTTGTTTAACCAAACCGATCGATTGGTTTGACCAACCAGTCCATGGATTTTGATCTTATAGAAACCTAGTTTGTCTTTACTTAAACACATCGAATAGTTAAGGAAAACCAATCAGCTGGTTTGAACAACTAGTCCATGGGTTTCAACCTTGTAGAAACACAGTTCATCTCTGCTTAAACACATCGAATGGTTCAGGCAAACTGATCGACTGGTTGAGAAACTAATCAAATGGTTTTGTCAACCGATCCATGGGTTTTATTTTTGCAGGAGCCCAACTCCTCTATGTTTAAACACATTAACTAATCTTGCCAAACCAATCTACTAGTTGAAAAACCGATCGACTGGTTTGACAAACCAATCGACTAGTACAATGAACACATCGAATAGTCTCACTATACTAGGTCAGTGTTCATACGTGTTTTTAGACCAACTGTATACACTACCAAACCAATTAACTAGTTTAAATAAACATGACCAGTCTACTAGTTGGAATGAACTGATCAACTGGCCGTATAACCGATTGATTGGTTCCTCCAGCCTGATAGATTAGCCAGTATTAAATGTTGATTTTATGCCAGTTGGATGAGAAAAATTTTTGTAAATTTATATCTAATGGTTATACACGAGGTTAACCCTTATAAATAAGATCCATATGCATTTATTACAACTAACTTTTCAGATAGTTGATTATGCAATTAATCTCTTACACTAAAATCATTTTAATTGCTCACTCAAATTTCCAAACTTTCATATTTTTGAGTTTTTACTAAAAAAAATGTTCTTTACTCACTTCACTTAACTAGGAATATTCTCAAATTGTAATATCCTATATTACATCTAGCTAGATTACATCTCATCCAAAGATCAATACTTTCATATCTTGTATTTGGTGAGAATCATTTGTAATTATAACCTCTTCTTAAAAATCTTTTAAAGGGGTTAGTGAGTATTTGTCTATCATTCTTGAGAGATTTATGTGGTGAGTCTAGAGAAAATAAATAGGTAAAGTTGTAAATCATATATTAGAGGGTCATTAAGATTATAAGGCTCATAAACCGAGAGAAGAGTGATCATTAATAAAAGTACATCACTATTTAAAAAAATCCAAAAAGGATAACTTTTTAGTGGTATAAGTAAGGAGTAATTTACTCATGAACCACTCAACATTCGCATGTTAAATTTTATTTAATTATTTCCATCACACAAAACCCTATTTACACCCCTCTAAGGTGTTTTCAATTCTGTATGAATTTAATGCATGACATGTATTGTTATATCTTCCATGATTCTTGTGCAAGCATACTTTATTATCTAATAATAATGAGCTTAGAAGTTATAATTCTTAGGTATGTCTTATACCATGTTATTATGTAACCTCGTTATGTAATATGAACCCTTATCATGTTTTAAGTAGTTTATTTTACTAGTATTTTACTATACTAATATTATATTTGTACGTTCACTGTGATGATTCAGCTTCTATTCTAGTGAGCAGAGGATGATTTTTATAGTTATGATTTTCAACTAGAGTATGTTGAGGAAGATGGCATGAGTCAGTAGCTGATCATTGCTTGTAGATCAAGATTTATATTATGTTTAGTTAAGAGTTAGGAAAACTAGTTTAGTTTGTTTTTGTCCATTTTATCAATATGGTTTTGTTCATTTTAGACTATTTAAACTCTTAGTTTTGGTTCTTGTATTTGGATTTGTAAATCTTTCTCATTATTACTATTATGACTGCTCTCGTTAGTGCATGGATCCTTTATTTGTTGTTCCGTTTTGCCTTGCATCATTCATATGTTTTATGATGATCACACATCTCTCATAGTTAATATGGTATTAACATTTCCAAATTTTATTTTTATTACAATTCTGCATTGTATTCAAAATTAAATTTTTGGGTTTAAAAATTAGTAATGGTATAGTTTCATTTTTAAAGTAAATTACAAATTAGGCTCATTTTGGCTTATCATTCTACTTTAAGTTTAACTATATATTTTATATTATTTCTTACATTTTATGTCAATTTCTAAATTTAACTTCCTTCTTATATCCTTTTTCATTATTCCTTGTGTTTATGTGCATAATATTTATAACAATATACGTAATACTACTAATTTACTACTACGGCTGCTTCTGCTATTATTACATATTCAATGATAACAATTTGTTATATTATTATATGTATTGTAATAAAAATTGTTATAAAAAGCATAATAATTAATATTAATATAAAATTTTAATTAAATTGATGTAATCCAAAACTTATATGACCTAGTGTCTCTAAATTTGAATAAACTCGATCTAAACTCGATTTCATCCGGAGTTTGGAGACCCAAGCTAGAAGAAATTTAATGTGTTGGATTCGGATATTCAAATTACTTTTATTCAAATTCAAAGGACATCCAATCTAAGTCTAAATCTAATCCGATTGAATAGCATTTTTTATTCAAACCCCACTTGTGTAGCATATTTATTACCTCTAAATATATTAAAGCGATCATAGATGTCCGAATATGAGGGATAGGTCTGTAGTTGACCGTCCCAATAGTTTTCCATGCAATCATTTCCATAGCACTTGCACCGATGATATCCATAAATCGCAGGGATAGAATACTATTGAAATTAAATAAGCGGTGAAAAGTGCATTGTCACGTTTCAAATTAAATGACTAAATGTCTACTACTACAAGTCACTACCTCGTATAATCCATCATTTTTTAAAGAAAATTTAGAAAATCTTTCTTGATTAAAATTTACAAAAATATATTATCAATGCACTTCAGTTAAATAATAGAATATTACTTATAACAATTAAATATGCCTAAAATTATTTTGAAATTTGTTTTGTTAGCTAACCACTTAGCAACCTATAAAAAATGAAAGTAAAGGGAAAAATGGATTAAATGTGACAATACTCTTGGGCATTTGAATAGTGATCAGGGAGTTTAATTAATAAATCTTGAGTTCGAATCTTTGAAAATGCTTCAATACTTTTGAAGAAGTTGTATATCCACATAAATAGTCTTGATTTAAACCAAGCATGGATAATAAAACTGAAAGGTTTTTTAAGTATGAGATTGGAAGGATTTTGACCCTTTGGTTGACAAAATGGTGTTTCAAAGAGCTTGTAGTGCTTTAAAGGAGGATTAGAGATTTAACTGCATTAAACTTCTAACTTGAATATTTAGTAAAAAAAATTTGCATTATTAATTTTGGATAATAAACTTTAAAATTGGAGTGTTTTAGATTATTAAATTAGATTTATTTTTTAAGCCACCTTATCCCTTGAATCCACTAACAACTACCATTATCATATAATATTACTCAACACTAATATACAAACAACAAATGCTATTTATAATAAATTATAATTAAATTCAATTAGACTTTTGTTTTTTTAATTAGATTGATTTTATATGTACATTTTTTTCTCAATTAGGTCAGTTTTAAATTTTAACTTCTCAACTATACTCAAACTTTACATGATTTTATTCAAATTTAGATCTAGTGACTATCATGAAAATTAGGTTATGAATTAATTTAGTTACAATAAAAAAATAGTATAATAGATAAATTAAATTTAAAAATTAACCTTATTGATATAAAAAAGATGATTAACATAATTAAAAAAACAAAAGTATAAATAAATCTAATTTATAATTGACTCATTATTTACTGGTCATATAAACTAGCGTAATAGACCATTAGCTATTCACTTACCGCTAACGTAGTCCATTTTTGTTATTTTACCATGATTGTCCATTAACAAAAGAAATTTGACATATTAATACATACTTTTTTCTTTCCTATTACCTCCAATTTTTTTTCCATATTCTAATTTTATCCTTCTCATTTTCACTCCCCTCCCAAACCTTGCTTCTCTACTCTTTCCTTTTTTATTCATCTATCAACACATTCTTCATAAAAAAAATCTCCATTAAACCAAAAATTAACATCCATTTTTATGCTCAATTATTATTTCCTTCTACAAAGATTTTTATGCATTCAATTTTATTTTTATTTGTTTTTTGGTTAAAACTAATATTTATGAGTTGACAAACATAAAATGGGTTTGGTCTTTGTTTGCTCAAACTAATTGTTTAAATGTAAAGATCAGTTTAGATTAAAGAGTTTTATTGTTATTTTTTCTTTAAAATTACCCTTTAATTTTTAATAAACTCAATACATCATTTTTTTTTCAAACATTTTAGATACTACAGGTGAACCAATTGTAGATCACCTCGACTAAAGGACAAGTAACCGATAGTCACCCTCCTTCGAGGGATCATTCACCCATAACTCTCCCTACGTGATAACTGATAAACCATTCATTTACAATTAGGAATGGCAATGGGTTTCGGACCCGACCCAGACCCGCTAGACCCACTTTATTTTTAGCGAGTCTGGGTCTATGATTTTTGGACCCGACGGATCTAGATCGGGTCTGGGTCCACATATACCTTAAAGGGTCTGGGTCCAGTTCGAGACCCAGACCCGACCCGCCATATCCGTTTAATATACATGTGTGTGTGTGTCTATATATATATATACATATAAATATATACTAATATTATGTTTGTCATTATTGTCTTAATCTTATATAAGCTCCTTATTCATTTTTTTTTAATTTTATTTTTGTATACTTACTTTATAAACAATATGTATAACATTGTATTCTAAAAGCTAGGGATATAAACGGGGCGAATTTTTCCTGAAATTCTACGGATTTTGTCCAACGGATATGGATAAACGAATACGGATACGGATATGGATGATGAAAAAAAATACCTGTCAGATTTGAGTATGGATATGGGTATAGGATATCCATACCCATACCCGTAACCATACCCGTATCCATATTCTTACATGTTTACTCAATATATAACCACCTTTTTAACCCTTAATTTTAAAACAAGTATAGTATAAATTAAAGTTAGAATTATCATTTAGCTTAATTCTAAATGATTTTATCTGTCAGGTGATAGATTTATCCATCGGATAATATCCATTAACTGGTAAACAGATAACCCGTCGAGTAACGGATATCCAACGGTTATGGATATGAATATGTTAGCGGATATGGATTCGAGTATAGGTACGGATTTGAGTACGGATTTTCTTATCAGATACGGATATGGGTATACCCGCCCCAAACACACCCCATTTACATCCCTACTAAAAGTATTAAAACACCATTTGAAAAGTTAATATAACTATTTTAATATATTTATTTTTTCACTTAGATGATTTTTTTAACAAAAAAAATACATATTAAGTTATATAAAATATAAATGTATTTGTATTAGCATAGATTATAGATTAAAAAAAATAACCGGACCCATTCAGGACCCGTTTAGGACCCATTTACCCGCTAGACCCGATGGATCTGGATCTGGGTCTGAACTTTTAAGACCCAACGGGTCTGGGTCGGGTCTGGATCTAGGTAATATAAACGGGTCCGGGTCTGGATATGGCCGGACCCGGTCCAGACCCGACCCATTACCATTCCTATTCACAATGCCTGCAACCGATAGGCCGCCAATAGGATCCCTCATACCCACTATTATATATATATTATGATTTCATAATTTTTTATTATTTATTAGATGCTAATTTTTGAAACTATAACAATTTTTTTTACATTAAATCCTAATCTTTTCTATATTAATCAAATGAATAAATCATAATGCTATTCATTTATGTTATTAAAAGAAAAAAGAAATTCAATGCTATTATAATATTTTTTCTATTTTAATAGAATGAATAACTTATAATGTTGTTAACTTTTTTAATTATTATTTTTACACATATTAACATATATATATATTTTATTTTAATTAATTAAAGTTTATGAGTGAGTGACTCATTAAGAATGTGGTTCTATGAGTGGTTGACCCATCATAGAGTGGAAGCTATGAGTGATTGACCCGTTGGAGGGAGGGTTCTACAGGTGATTGGCCTATTGGTGGGATGAGCGACAGCTGTTTCACCTATAAGGTTTGATTTTTTATTTTTATTGTTTTGCAAAAAGAAGAATTAATTTGTTATATTTTTAATGGAAATTAATTATTGAATTTGATCTTAGATAATGTGTATTGAATTAATATTTAAATGTTGAATATTGAACGAGGAAGAAAGAGAAAAGAAAGAAATGAGAGTTGGAAGGGTGTGAATTGAGATAGGTAGAATTGTCAAAAAATGAAAAATTAATCGGTATAGAGTGGGAACTTAGTAATGTTGGGTGCAAATGTAACATGAACCTAAAAAGAAAACTAAGGACAAGTCTAAACTATTGTATAACAATACCTATACCATATGGCCGGTTGTATATAGAATATAGATGCAACCAACTGACATCACCGTAATGTTAGTATTTTTTGGGGAAAAAATTGAATTATCTCTCGCTAGGATTATTAGAAAAACAAAATATATAACATAATGATTATGAAAAATTTTCTCTATAAATTAATATACATATTGATATGCTTTTAATTTAAAAAATAATTTGTACACACATTTTACTATTATCATATCAATCTTTCACCACCCATGTTGTACTAAATATTTCACCACTCACACACATCGATATCATCATCGTACAGTTAAGTATCTTTTAACACTATTAAACTAATATTTCATCATCACTGAACTAATTTTTTTTACCATTGAATTGATCTTTCACCATTATTCTACTTAAAAATAATATATTACAACTAATATACTAACATTTCACTGCTAATATATTAATTTTTTATCGCAAATATACTAGTTTTCTACCAACAAATTGATCTTTTACCACTATTATTATTCTACTTAAAAGTTGATTGCACACTATTAATATATTGATCTTTCATCACCAATGTACTAATATTTCACCACTAATATATTGAATTTTTACTAGTAAGTTGACATTTCACCATTTTACCACTAAGGTATTGATATTTTACCACTAATTTATTAATCTTTCACCATTAATGTGTTGACTTTTCACTGATAAATTGATCATTTATCATTATTCTGCTTAAACTGATCTTTCAACACTAATGTACTAATTTTTTATGAGCGAGTTGATATTTCCCTATTTTTCTAATCAATACTGATCTTTCACTACTAGTTTTCTTCTTATTATTTTTGTATCAATAGTTGTATTGATCTTTCACCACAAATATGCTTATTTTTATTTATTTATTTATCAATGGTGGATTGATTTTTCACCAGAGAATTAAAAGTTTATCATTTATATACTAATCTTTCACTATTAATGTATCAAATTTTTACCTCTAATGTATTGATTTTTCGTTGACAAACTGATATTTCATCATTAATGAATTGATTTTTTACTAGTAAATTGATTTTTCAACAGTACTGTTCTACTTGAAATTGATCTTTCACGACTAATATATTGATATTTCACTGCTAATACGCTGTTTTTTTATCAACGAGTTAATATTTCACTATATTTCTACTTAAAACTATTTTTTTACCAATAATATACTGATATTTTATGAGCAAGATGATTTTTTTTACCATTTTTTTTACTTAAACTAATATTTTAATATTAATGTACACCATTTTTTGTTATCAAATTTATATTAATATGGATCTTTATTTATAAAAAAAACATTAGAAATATTATGGTATATTTTTTAATAAACCAAAATTAAAATAAATTAATTAGGAAAAAAATTAATAAATATTGTAGCATCTTTTGTGTGGTGCTAGACTATGCAATAAATTGCAGTGTATGAATTTCTAATAATAACTACTTTTGTAATTTTGCTGTTGAATAAAGTGATCTACAAGTTTTTAGCGATCATGACTACGATAATTGTTGACATGCAACAATTGTTAGGTTCATTCTCTTCATTTGATTATTGACCTAAAACTTTTATATTAAATAGTTAACATGTTTATAATAACTATCATTATTGTTCTAGGTATAGTATTAGTTTTTGAGATTTTCTTTAATTTGATATGAGCCTGTTTGGTAACCATATTATTTATATATTATCTTTATATTATTTATGATGTAACACATTTTATTTTATAAAATTTTAAAATTGTCCATATTTTTTTATCATTAATTTTAAAAATTAACTTTAAATAAATAATTAATATTAAAATATATACTTAAAAATGTGAATACAAATTATTTTAGTTTAGATTTAAGCAAGTTATTATTTTAGGAGTAGAAAATTACCCCCATATTTTATATATCTTATATAATCTATTTAAAATTAAAAAAAATATTCTAATGAATACTCATTTTAGATCTTAATTTTATCTAAAATAGGTATTTTATTAAAAATATATTTATTATTATTAAATACTTAATATAAAAGATACAAAATAGAGAAAAAAAATGTCTATCCCTATTACCTCCGTACCAAACAAGTCCTTAGTATGGGTACCTTTTGACTATGGGTTGGTATCTAGTGCTATGATTTGAAGTAATAATGATGTATCATAGACATATACTATTTATATATGAAAGTAGTTGAAATAATAATTATATTTGACAACTTAGATGAATTGATATATACTAACAATTATATATATATATATATATATATATATATATATATATATATATATATATATATATATATATTAATAAGGTATATTATTATAATATTATTTATTTGTTCATAAAAATAATTTTAATACTATATATTAATTAATAATAATCAATCATAATCATAATTAATATTCATAAATAATCATATTTAATAATTAATAATAAAATTTATAATTGTTGATAATGAATATTAAGAAATTATAATTAATAATAAAATTCAATAATGAATATTATTAGTGAATAATAATTAAGAATTGATATTGATAATATTAACAATTATTGATAGTTAAAATTAATAATTATTAATAATGAATATGAATAATTAATAATATTAATGGTTGTGGGAATGTGGTGGGTGAATATAGTTAATAAGGATATATATATATATATAGGGGAGGGGTCACATACAAACTACTATTAATATGCAAACATAATAACTAATCTCATCCATTGGATCAAAATTTAATCACATTCAAGATTTTATTAATACAAAACCAAAAAACTAATCCAAACCTATATCCAAACCTCTAAACCCTAAACCATAAACCCTCTAAACCCTAAACCCTAAACCCTAAACCATTTAAACCCTAAACCCTCTAAACCATAAACCTTAAACCCTAAACTCTCAAACCTCTAAACCCTCAAACATCTAAACCCTAAACCCTAAACCCTCTAAACCCTAAACCCTAAACCCTCTAAACCATATAAACCCTAAACCCTAAACCCTAACCCCTCTAAACCCTAAACCATAAACCCTCTAAACCTCAAACCTAAACCCCAAACCCTAAACCATCTAAATCCTACACCCCAAACCCTCTAAACCCTAAACCATGTAAACCATAAACATACTAATCAAATATACATTCATTTAGTTTTACAATATGAGAGGGAAAAAAATATTCCTTGATTCGAAATTTGACAATTTATTAAATTAAACCTTATACAAGTTTGAAAAGAAACCTTATAATATCATCTAAACTACAACGAAAAGCACCAATGACCAATACCTTCATGAAGTTGAAAAAAATTACATCCAACTCCGGTCTTTCATTTACATTAGTTACAATTTGAAGTAAGGAATTAAATATATATATATATATATATATATATATTGGTTCCTGCCCTCTCAAACAAACCTGCAAAACTTTGCCTGCCTCAAACTAACCTCCCTAACCCTCTCTCCCAAAATAGGACACCCCTGCTTGCTCTGCCCTGCCTGCACCACCAACAACACAAATCTTCAGTGTTTCTGCATTTGATTTTCTTATCCTCCAGGCCAGATTCAAAGCCTGAAATTTCATTAATTACAGACTACTTTCAGATCATTATTACCAGTCACATACAACAGCATTAATCCATCCACATAATTACTCAGACTAACCTACAGCCACCAAACAATCAGCAGTGATAATTATTCCATCCATAACAGAATACAACATTCTCGACATACAATCAGCATCAGCAATCAGAGTATCAACATTGCCATAAGAAAATGATTACAAAAAACATATAAGAACCAACGAAACAGAATAAAAAAAACCACCTCTTGACTGAAACTTCGAAATCACTAATTTTAAGTTACGCAACACATCTACAATTGATTAAGCCTATTATTGTTGGCATTCAAACATATCGGAGTCAACTATAGTTACTCCCAAAGCACATAACTATATTTAAGATCGGATTATGCGACATATTAATTGACCCTCCGACCATAAAAAAAAGAACATAAAATCGAATACCGTTGTGCTCCTGCTGATGTCGCGATGCCGTCGTGTACTGCTTCTCCTTGTCTCCTGTGTGGTAGTGTAGTGCGGTTGAAGTCAAGAGGAGGTAGAGGAAGCTTGAAAAATGAAGGAGCTGAGGTCTGGTCGAAGAGAACAGTGGCTGAGCTCGCGCTGGTAGATCTTGCTGCCGTTTACTGGTCTACGAAGCTCGTTGGAGTAGATGATGAGTGGAAATTGAGGGAGATCGGGGACTTCGCTCGATCTGTCAGCAGATGGGAGGAGCAGGTCGACGGAGAGATGCAGAGGCAGAAATGACAATGGAGAGATGGAGAGACGGGGGCGATGGAGAGGGAGAGAGGTGCGATGGAGGATGTGATGGAGGGAGAGAGGTGCAATGGAGTCTGGGGGTCGGGTGCGAACGGCGAAAGCAGAAACAGAATGGGGCGGGGCAGAGAGGGTTGGACGCTGGCGAAGGAAAAACAAACGGGTTGCGTGTTTTTATCACGCTTATGTTTATGGCCGTTAGATCTAATTTAGATCTAATGGTTAGGAATTGTTCCTACGTTTGTACCAAAAAAATAGTACGCACATGACCCTCTTTATATATATATATATATATATATATATATATATATATATAATTTAAATATTTCATAAAAAATAATGAAAAGTACTCAGATAATAAAATTTAATAAAAAAACATACGAAACGAACAAACTAAAGTAAAAATAAGTAGTAATATAAAAAATGAGAGGGTTCGGAAACACGGCTTTAACATGGACGATGGTCCCGAAGATGGCCCATCATGTAATCGAACAAAAGTGTCCGTGCGGGCGTATCCCAGTTGGTTGGGACATGGTTTGTGGCTCAATGGTATCCGAATTCGATTCCTTCGGGGGACAAGCTGCAGTGTGGAAGTTTTAACCCTCCGTTTGTGGGGATGGTTCTTTGTGCACGCCTTGGATTTCGAACTATCATGAGTTCAGCCGCTGGACCACCGTAATTTATCTCCTCCGATGCTGTCGGGCCGGCTGTCGGAGGCCTTGGGGTGAAAGAATCGCCTTTTAGCTCAATGTAATCGAACAAAAGTGAACTGTACAACTCACTTTCCCCCTTTTTCTCCACCCGGTCGTTGCTCTCGTCACTACAAGCAACGCCTTTGATTGAGCTTGACGGCCCGGGACGGATGGGATGTTTGCTTTCTTGAATCCTTGTTTTCACCTTCCGGTGAGGAAAGCGGTCAAACGAAATTATGGTATCCCCGAGGCCCCAGAACAAACGAGGTGTTTCTGCTTTCCGCCGAATGCTTTACCGTGCATACTAATAATCACATTAGCTACCCCACAAAAAACTTGTCTAGTACTTCAATTTTAATAGATGTCACCATTGATTTTAAAAACAAAATTTAACTATTAATATTTTATATTATATACAGATATTTTTAATATAAATATAATAATTATATTTTTATGTCATAATATATTATAATTTTAAAAATTTTAATAGTTAAAATTTATTTTCAACATATATAATGATATCTATAAAAAATATAGAGGGAATAATACTTATTTTCTCCCCTCCGAATTAAGAAGTGTAATAATGTCTTAGTATTCGGTACTTGGTATGTAAAAAAGTGAGAGGGAAGAAATTATTTTCCTTAAAATCCTAAATTGCTTGTGTGTATGACAAGTAAGTTGTTAGCTGGAATTTAGTAAATATAACTTATTGAAGTTTAAATTACATAATAATCTTCAACTATCCTAAATTTTAACAAAAACTTTAAAGAAAAAAATATTATTATTTATTAGCAAAGGATATCAACCTATAAGGATGTAAAGGGAGTAGATATTTTATTCGAAATCAACTGGGTTTGAAGACGGATAAGGAATATATATATCCGTACCCGTATTCGTTTATTCGATATATAATTATAATTTTTATCCTTAATTTTAGAATAAATCTAATATACTATTAAGATTAAAATTATCAATTGGTTTAATTGTGAATTGATTTATCATTTGGATAATTGATTTGTCTGTTGAATAACATATGTTAACAGGTAAAGGTATTATCAGTTGGATAACAAATATAAATATAGATTTGTTAATAGATACCATTCCAATATAAATGCACCCGTTCTAAATTTTATATTTCTATCAATGTAATTTTATATCTATTTTTTAGCTAATAAAAAAATAAATCAAATTAAGTATAGCGACCAAGTTGTTATAATTCTTAGAAAGTAAGCATGTATACTTAGGAGTCGTTTGGTATACTTATAGTTATTTCCATAGTAAATATAACCTCTAGGGAAGTTAGATATTGGGAAGTAATTTCCTAGAAGTAATATTTATTTGTGTTTGTTACGTATATATACCTCTTGAGAAGTATGATGACTTCCTTAGTTGTTTTGTTTGGTTTATTTTTTATTACTTAGGAAGTAGATATAAAATTACATTCATATCCTTCATTATTAAATATCAATATCTATTTTTCTACCTATTTTTTTTTACATAAATAGAAACTTTATTTACCACTACAAAAATATAAATAATTATAACTGACAATAATAAAATATTATAAAAATATTATCATGTAATTGAAGTAGCTCGTGTATCAAAACTTATTAAAAAAATAATAAATGTAATGACATAAACTAAAATGATGAAATAATTCTAATATAATACTCAAAAAATACTTATTGAATAATAATAATAATAATAATAATAATAATAATAATAATAATAATAAATGTGATAGGAATATTTTAAACATCCAGAATCAACAAACTAATAATATATGTCATTTGATGATCCTCATCAATATTAAAGAAATTATAAGTAGTTGAGAATAATTAGGTAATTTATAATTAAAGAAGTATTATTTACTGAACATCACCCAAGGAAGTAACTTCCTCAATGTATGAGTGGTTCAGAATTATAGGGAAAATAATTTTTCCTTTGACTTTTCACATTCCTTAAACCAAATAATAAAGTATTTTTTTTTCAGAAAGTTATACTTTCTTCCTCTTCTTACTTGATACCAAACGACCTTTTAATAAACTATTTTTTATGTTTTTCAGGAAACCACTTCTCTAAAAATTAGATATAGTGAGCGTGAGTATATCAAACTAGGCCCAGGATGAGAAGGTTTATTCAGGAAAAGTAGCGACAGTGTTCGTTGAAGATTGTGGTTCATCTTCGATGGAAACTGGAAAAGGGGCGGAGGATAATTAACAATGGAGTACAAAGTACAAACTGTTATCAACGAGCGACAGATTGTCTGCTGGTAGAATTCTTTGGGACCCTCTTTTAAAAATTTTCCTGGTACGGGGATATATAGCCGTCCATGCGCAGGTGCATGGAATTGTGAAGAAGATGACGATGGATATATCGGCTGCCTAATGAAATTGTTTGACGCCGGTGCATCGTCCAACTGGTACGTAGAATTTTGTGGTGCAGACTGAACCGATGCATCCTTGTGGGGTTTATCTAAACCTGTCGTTTTGTTCTAGTACAATTCTATGAACATGTTTCTCTGAACGGAAAGTTATAGGTCATGGGCAGACGTGTTTGAATTTGAATATCCGCGTCTAATCGAATATTCACTCTATTTTTTTTAAATGAGTTGGATTTTAAAAAAAAAATCAAATATAAGATATATTTAAAATTTCTGATTATATTTATAATTAGATGTATAAATTTGATAAAAAAATTATAATACAATATAACATATTACTTAATAAAATACAATATGTCCTAATACATATTAATACAGTACATCCAACCTTTATAAATCTGAATACAACATAATATTTTTAAGATGTAGTATAATATATTCTAAATATAATATAATACATTAAAAATCAGATGTTATAACAATTTTTAACAATCCAATATAAAATTGAATACAATATCTGCTCTTGCTGTGAATAAATAATCTCAAATATTGATTTTTAAGTTTGGATCCAAATTTTCGATTTTAATTTTTTTGAAGTCATTGATATGGTATGCCTTTAACTTATGATTGATTGTTTCATTAGATAGAGGCCACGTTTGAGAAACAACGTAGAGGTTTTGTTTGGGTGGAGGGGGGGGGAATTAATTGAATTGAAAGAGAAATCAAGCAAACTAGTTGATGGTTATGGTTTGCCCATTCATCGGCCAGTGTGAAGAATCAGTATATTAAAATAACTTAAAAAATATAAAGGATGATAAAATTATACAATTAATGGACTCTTGTGTTATTGATATTTTTTATTCTATAAATCCATATGCATTAAAACATGAAAAATAAAATAAAATCATATAATATAATATTTTAAAAAATCAAACAATTATTTGACATTAAAAATATTTAGAAAGTTGTGAACACTATGAAATAAAAATATGATTCTATAAACTAATAAATAAAATAATATAAATTAAATAGTCCATTATACAATAATATAGATATATGACAAATATATTAGTGGTGGGATGAAAATAAATTTTAAATCTAATGATATGAATTTTGAATCGTGTAAAATATTTTTTTTAAATGATTTATGTTATTTTGTAATTGATCAAAATTATAAGATATTTGTTCAACTTACTTGTAGATCATATAAATGAATAAAAAATTATTTTTTCTCTGAAAAAATTAGCCATCACACAGCTATAGAATTAAATAAATCATCGAGAAATATATTACTATGAAACCCCAAACATCACTAGTAATAATAGAAAAAAAATAAAAAGAGAAAAATAGCTAAATGATTTAAAGAAAAGATAAATGCTAAGAAAATCCAAACCATATATGACAAATTATAGTATAGACTGATTTATGGATGTGATGCACCAAAATAATTGTAACACTCCTAAATTATTATTTTAAAGACAATGCTGAAATATTTTGAAAATAAAATAAACGATATCACTATCACATTAAACATAAAAAGTGTGTGATCTTCACTTAATACATACTCGGTGCGATGCAAAACAAAATGAGATAAGCAAACAAATGTGCTAACAATCTAGCAATAGTAGTAATAGTGATGACATTAATATGATAGAAGGGAGAGATATAGAAAAGGAGTGGTTTCCTTCTTGATCTAGTGGAAAGGGCTTTGACTCTTTTCTATTAGATCCCAAATTTGAATCAACTATTCCCTGCATATATCTCATGTGTGAAAGGGCATATGAGCCTCTTAAAATGAAATAACTGCAAGTATGAGAGTTTGATTACTGCAAGTGATTAAAGTCACTAGTTGGAGGGTTGATTCATTATGAGTACCTGCAGTCGCAAACACATGTTCCCTACACTCCTAAGGCATATGTCGTAATTTACCTCCATCGTATTGGCCTAGAGTATGGTTGGCGGTGGTGCCTAAGGGAAGCGTAATGCCTTTTGAGATACAAAAGGCAAAATAAAATGAGATAAGCAAACTAATGCACTAACAATTTAGCAATAGTAGTAATAGGGATGACATTAATATGTTATAAGGGAGAGATATACAAAGTTTAAATACACGGATCAAAACCAAGAGTTTAAATAACCAAAGCTAAGAGAACAACCTAATGTTGTAAGTAAACGAAACTAGCAATTCAGTTATCTTAATTCTCGACTATATAAAAATATAAATGTTGATCCCCAAACAATGACCGTATAGGGGCCCACATCATTATTCCTAGTATGGTCTAATTAAGAGTCATACCCATACAAATTGTTCTTTGCTCACGAAAATAGAATTTGAATCATCATAGTGACCACACAAGGTAGTATATGCAACACCTCCAATTTATAAACCAGAAATTTTCATTTTGAAGACAATGCGGAAGTGCTTGAAAAGAAAAAATGGGGAATGTTACTGCTACATTAACCATGAGAGAGGTATAATTATCATCTAGCCCATGTATGATGCGAGGCAAAATGGGACAACGAATGAAAAGATGCATACTTATAATATTAATACAATAGTATACAATGATAAAATTGAGAATGATAAAAGGAGTATCAGAGTTTACAAATCTAAATGCATGAAATCAAAGCTAAAAGTTTAAATAACAGAAAGAAGAAAAAGATCCCAACGCAATGGGCAAAACACCTCTGGCAAGTTAGCCTAAATCATAGTGTAAATAGATATTTCCAACCCCAAGTAATAGCCAACTACTGGCCCACACCATCACCCTCAGAATACTCTAACTAAGAGTCGTACTCCTGTAAATCATCCTCTGCTTCCTGGACCAGAAGCCGGATCATCACAGTGACCACACAAGTATAGTATCAGTACAATAAAGTACTAGTAAAATATACTACCTAAAATATGGTAAGGCTCATGCAGCACATCAAAGTCACATAATAGCATGGTAATAAGCATACCAATATAAATCAACCCTTAGGCTCATGGTAGTAATAAACAAGCCATGCTTACATAGAAAATCATAAAAGAATAGTTAATAAAGGAAGTGCACACAATCCACACAATGTAAACTATATTATACTTTTTTCTTTAGTGATCACATAATTTTCAATTATTAAGATAATTCATTCGACTACACCCAATTTTCCACTATGAACAAAAGTCATGGTAGTAAATAAACACAATGGGATACCACTCCCACCACAAAGGATTAGGATCCATCAAAGGGGATTTTCTTCAGGGATACCACACCCACCAAACATCGACTACACATATCGTAAGGCCGAAAATATATTGGGATATCACACTCACCACACATGGTTAAAGTACATCAAGGGAGCTTGTACCAAGGTAAATCACTCACCACACCTTGAATGCATCTGCTCCTAAAGTTGGAATACCACACCCGCCTAAGCAATGAATAATACAAAGTGCTAGGGGGCTTGTACATAGGATACCTCACCTACCCTTACTGGACACTGATGCCATGCCAGCCTACTAGATTATAATCCTATACCTCAAATATATGTGCATACCTCCTATCAAATGCAACTCGGTAGAGAAAAAAATAGGTACTAAGTGAAAAATATAAACCATAGGGCAACCCGCCTAATAACTAGTCAGCTACCCCGAGAGTCGGAGAAAAAGGCTTGAACAACATCTTATTCCATTATTATACATTTTCAAGTGAAATTACAAATTAAATCCATAAATAAACAATTGGGTGTTTCCAAGTTATAACACCAACACATCACAAGGCATAAAAGCCACTAATTGGGTGTTTAGAGATGACACCAAACTTACCCAATTCAATCCTAATTATAATCATCAAGATTCTTATTAATTTAGGGGGAAAAATGGTTGAAATGATAATTTAAATACAGTAATTACATGGAGGTATTAACATAAAAGGCCCAAAAGAAGAACAAAAATTAACAAACAAACTAGGCAGCATACAACCAAACCATTCGATTAGTCCCTGAGACCAATTGACTAGTCTAGTTGTGCCGGACCTGAGCCAAAATAACTATAATATCCCAAAAATTTTCTTAGCTTAATCCCATTTCATTAATGCCCTAATTTGATTCTAATATCAAGAAATCTTTTTTTTCCTAACATAATTTCTTAATCCCAAATAATCGAAACTAAAACCCTGACTTGGATAAACCGTAATTCGTAAACCAAAATCAAAATCCACTAAAATTTTCACTAATCCTAACTATCTTGGCTAATCCGAAAATCACCTAATCTAATCCTAACCCCTAACCTCTTCTTCCGTTTTCTTTTCTTTTCTTTCTCCTTCTTCTACTTCACCATTTTTCCCTGTGGCGTGAAGGAGTTTGGCTCCTCTGCAGTATGAAACCATCACCTTGTCTTCCACATGCATCCTCTCACCATCACCCGACCACCCTCACTAACCATCATCATCATCTCTATGCCTATATTCTTCCTTCTTATCATCCCATCTCTGCCAATTTGCACCACCATCACCCCTACCACTCTTCCTATTCGTTCTCTAGTCCTTACGCAACCCATACTCAAAGCCATTGCCTAGGTTAAGGTCAACATAGGATTAATCTTTTTACTAACTTTAATCCATCATTAAAAATCATTTATCCTAAGTAATATTATAGATATTAGCATATTAGGTCACCATCCACGCATATGGATAATCAAAGTATCATATGTGGAAAGAAACATGTAGCTGATCAGTCTGGACACTATCAAACCCTCACAATTAGTGAGCTAACCTACTGGTTAACCCAACCAATTGACTGTTCTAAGAACCAGTTAAATGGTTTGGTCAAATTGGTTGATGGATGTAAGTAGAGGCTAAGATTACTAAGTTCATAGACCAACTAATCAATTGGTCGACTCAACTATTTAACTATTCTAAGAACTAGTTAATTAGTTTAGTTAAACCAGTTGATGGATTTAACCCAAAACCAAGACTAGGAACTAGTTAATTAGTTTAGTTAAACCAGTTGATGGATTTAACCCAAAACTAAGACCACTGAAGTTATAGGCTAGCCAATTGGTTGTTTGACCAAACTATTTGACTAGTCTAGAAACTGGTTGATTGGTTTGGTCAAATTAGTCAATTAGTCAAGGAGAAACACCACCTCCAAACACATTACACACAATCACATTCTATAAACTTTACTCAATCAAACCAAACGTCAATCATAGCTCATTTATGGTTCCTAAAAAGAAATAATCATGGATTAAGATGTAAAATACCATAGTTATACTACGAATCTTGATGGTATAGTAAAATTATGTTTGCACCTTATAAACTTAATAAAAGAAATAGGAAATCATACATCGCATTTGGTTCATGGTAGACCATCATGCAAAAATCTATACATAATGTTACACATGATAATGTCATTTAAGATGCTAATAATATTAAAGACAAATGTGAAATCCAAATCATATGCATGAGTCTTATGCACACAAGATTTCAAGTTAGACTTCCAACTGATTCTTTCATTTATGCAACAATTACATACTAAAACCTTTTTTATTTTTAAGATTATAGTTTTTACAAAAAATATAGAATATACATTTCATTGTGTTATTTTCCAAAAAATAGGAAAGGCAATGGTTTACCTCAAAAGAACTCAGCAAACCCACCAAAGAGAATAAAAATTCATTGAAATCTAAAGCCTTTCCAACACTCAAACACCTTCCAAGAAAATAGAGAACCTAAGGAAATAATAGCTAATTCCTCACTCTTTTTCCAAATGTAATCCTGCCTCATTTATGAACAAAACAAGAAAGAGTTATAAGAAGGATTAGAAGATGAAATAAAGATAAAAAAGATAGACTAATGAAAGAAATTGTGGGCAAAGCAAGTATGAAGAAAACACAGGTAAGTTCAGAGATTAGGGAAGAAGGGAGAAAACTAGAGACTTTTGCTAATAATTATTGAGGGTTTCTCATTGAAAATAAGGATGAAGGGAATTATAAATTGAGAATCCAAACCCTAGCTCAAATTTAAGCTTCCAAGTGCATATTTTCATAGGTCAAAGCTGGCCATTGTTTCCATTAGGCTCAAATGGTAAAAACTAAATTGTCTCAGGTAACACACCTTAGAAATTTAGAAGGGAATAAAGACAACAAGGAGAAGGAATTGAAGTTAACAAATCTTCATACATTGCAGTGAGAAATGAACCGCTCAGAAATCTCCTATAATAGATAAAAAGGGAAGAAGAAGAAGAAGAAGAAGAAGAAGAAGAAGAAGAAGAAGAAGAAGAAGAAGAAGAAGAAGAAGAAGAAGAAGAAGAAGAAGAAGAAGAAGAAGAAGAAGAAGAAGAAGAAGAAGAAGAAGAAGAAGAAGAAGAAGAAGAAGACAAGGGAGTTGAAGTTATAAAAGTAACTTTTAAGAATTTATCCCTCCACGAATCCTTTGAAAATGGATAAAAATAGGTTAGGCATGCTCAAATGCTTCATAAAGTTATAAACAAACCACTTAGAATAAAATCACAATGGTGCAAAATTTATAGGGAAAGATTTATAGTGTAAATTAAGCCCAAAAACAACCATCTCAGTCGAACTTATCAACTGGTACCCTAAACCAATCGATAAGTTGGTTGGGTTTTAAAACTTTAACTTAAGAAAATTGGTTGATCGGTCCCTCTCCCCCAAACCAATCAACTAATTTTCCAAGAAAACTAGTTATCTACCAAAATCCACTAAGCCCAACAAAAACAATACCAAACTTTAATCATACCTCTAAACTATGATCGAACACACTTAGATCACAATTAAATGCATAGATTAACGCACATTAAATACCTTAAAAAGGTGGGACATTACACATAAATCTAATATGATAGGATCCTAATCATTCTTACCACTTCATGGAATAACAAGATTCATACTCAATTTCAACCAAATTCACCACAATTATAACAAGCCTATATGGTGAGATCTCCAAAAAACTCACGGCAATACATAATTCCATCATGTTGAACATGTAGTATTCTCAACATGTATAATCATATCCTCCATTCATTCAACATACCATATGCCCAACATCACATTCAAAGTTAAAAATCACATTTTCTACATGAAACTAAACCTTCAACTAAAAGCACTTGTACACTTTAGTAACACACATCAAAATCCATGCTTTTTCAAAAGCACATTAAGAGTCACTATTTTGCAACCAACTCTACATGGAAGAACAATAGTGGATTAACTTTTTATCAAGAAATTCAAACACCCAGAAGAGGAGAAAATCTTCCTTAAACTAGAAAACTTCAAGATATCTTGAACACCTTTTCAAAACAAAGGAAAAATACGAAAAGAGTACCTCTAACTCAAAACTAAACCATACATTTAGAGAAAAGGAAAAGGAAATAGAAATATTCAACCTCTTCCAACTAGGATACACTTAAGAAAAATAATAGCTTCTAATCTTCAACTTCTCCTAAGCCCAACCTACTTTTTCTTAGATGAAAGCAAAAAAAATGTATACAAGTTATGGAATAAGGTAAAAGTTATGATATGGAGAAATAAAATGAGGTAGGAACTCATTTGAGCATTGAGGAAAAATAGAGGAGAATAAGGGAAAGCTAGAGAGAAAAAATAGAATTCAACACTAAAGTAATAAAAGGGAAAATAATACTAGCTAAAACAGGGTTAAGTTTAGGAATTTAATCCATAAATTTGGCTCCTATTTATTACAAAAATTGAAGCATAAATCAAAAAGTGGCAGTGCATTAATGGTATGTATACCCTTTTACCAAAAATGGTGTATACAATGAGTTGTCTTGGTCACTAAGGTCAACTATGACTTTCACAAAGTAAAGAAACATCCAAGGGTGATTTTCATTTGTGGGAAATAGGTTTCGTAGAGCCTATGATTGGAAATGTACCCACAAATCATAAGGGAGAGAAAAAAGGGAACAAAATAAAGTAGTTTATGTCATCATGTCTCTTTTTAAAAATTTAACCGAATAAATCCTTTGTAAATCAGTAACAATAGTTTAGAAAGCTTATTTAGTTAGTAAATCTCATTAACAAACTACTCAAAGTAAGATTAAAAGGTTCCATAAGGAAGGGTGGAATAATCAAGCCAAAAATCAAAATATAGGTGATCGTTGTAGGTACACCAGTCGACTAGAGTTAAGAGATCAGTTGACTAGTCCATCACCACAGATCAATTGATGGGTAGAAACCCATAACTCTTTCTCAATATTAAATCTTATTCAAACACAACCAAAACCCACAATTAAATAAAATTTAAAACATCACTATGCACATAGTCAAGATGGTAAATGGCTAATTAGAAGTAGGGTATTACAAATAGCCTTAACCTATATTAGCATAGGTTTGTTCTAACAGTGCTTCATCATACTTATACTACCTTATGTGAGCTCACTACATGGAAAATGGGTAGAGGATGATTTATCAGGTTATGATTCCTAGCTTGAGTACATTAAGGATGATCATGTGATCTAATAACAAGCTATTGCTTGGGGAATCTATTTATATTTTGTTGTAGTTGAGAATTAGGCTAACAAGATTAGATAACTTTTTTCTTATTGCGTTAGGATTGTTTTGAACTTTCTAGTTATTTAAGCTCTTGACTTTGGTTCCTATAATTTGAAATATTGCATAATAGTGTCCTATCATTTATATTATTATCTATTTGATATTAGTCATCTCTTAGCTCATTTGTGTGTTTAGTTATATTTTTCCTTGCACCAGACATAAGTTTATGTGAATGATCACACCTCTCCTATATTTAATGTGGCAATGACACTTCCCGATTTTGGTTTTATTACTCTACATTACTTTAAAGAAAATTTTGAATCCTAAAATTTGTCGACGTCATATATGCATTTAAAATTGAGCATATGGGTACATCCAAATAAACGTATGGAGACAACACACAAATGAAAACTAAGGCTAGGGACCCACATTGTGAAACATGCCCAAAATAAGTGTGTAGAGAAAAAAATTGAAGAGAGAACATGAGTTGAACTATACAGTCAACCATATAGAACAATTCAGAAAAATAAAAATCTAATTTGATTAGATTTGACTAAAATCAATAACATCATGTCAATTGAGCTCACGCGAGACAAACTATATCTAAAAACTAAAGATGGTTAACAATCAAACCAAATCATTTATTTTTGGGTTAAGAAGCATTTCATATCTAACCACTATATCAAAATATAATGATTTAAAACACATATAAAGGCACCAATCTAAAGTCTTTAGGTTTATGTACATACCATGGTAGCTCACTAGACTGAAGCTCAATTGAGCAGGTGAATTTTTTAGTTATTTCATGATGGTGAATTGAAGATGACGCTACTCACAAAATAAAAGCCGAACTAAAAAATGAAATAATTTATAACTCTCTCCTCATTTTATTATTTTGAGTCTATATATAGGGGTTATGGGGAAGTTAACAATACAACTTCTATTCATGGTTTCTAGTTTTGATTTTAAAATTAGACTACATATGGCAGCGATTAAATAATACTTAGGTTTAGAATTTGGTGATTGTGAATAGGTAATGATGATGGAGGATGGAGAAGTAAAAAGACAAAGATTTCTCTTAATTTTGTAAATGATTTTAAATTTTTATATTTTGATTTTTCAAATCTTTTGATGGTGTGTAATCAAGTATAATATTGTAGTGATTAAGGTGGCCATGGGGAAGATGATAGTGTGGTGAAAGGGCATTTTGGTCCAATTATATCAAAATATCACTTAAAATTTATATAGTTAAATGCCACATTATAAAATTTGATGAAAAAGCTAACATAAGGGTAGTTCATCTAGTAAAATTAAAATATGAAGATATATGGTATGACGTAAGTTTGATTAGGGCTATATGGTGCAATATGCTTATATACAAGTGTATGTGGTGAAATTTCCCCAATCATTTAAGTTATGTCTCACCAAAGAAAACTAAACACTGATCCCTCTTGTATCTCCTTCATTTTTTACTTCTAAATATTTTTTCATTAAAAGTCTTATGAAAGTGAAATAGTAAAATAGGTTTCCACCATTGCACCTAACATAAGATAAATGTCCACCATATGTTCTATATTAGATACAAGGCTAAAATTTTCAAACTCGGTAAAGCTTAAATAACAATAATAATATACTCAATATGACATAAAGATAATGAATGTTATGTCTATATAACCTAAAAGCATAAGCAAAGTGAGGAAAACACTGAAAAATTGAAATAGCGCATAGGGATTGCAAATTCCATGTTAAAAGATTCCAATGTTGGATAACCTAACTCTCACAACCTAAAAGCTCCCTATAAACAAACACCATTTAGTGGTAATCCTCAACAATCATGCAAGTCATCCTTTAATCACTTAAGTGTATAATGAAAGAAATACGACCATAACGTGGTAATTAGTATAATAAAGTACTTATTATATCCCAATCACCTTATCATGAAGCTCATGGTACACATAGGGTCATAATAAGCATACATATCATTCTCATGTGAAAACATTATGGACATACATGCAAAGAATATATGAAAACCATTTATGTAATTAGTCACTTAGAAAATTCCATGCTATATATATAAAGGAAGCTACCATACATCATTAAGTGGAATCATGGATCACATTAATAACTGTATTAGATGATAACTTAAGCACATGAAATAAGTGCGAAGCCATCTAAGGCATCTCTAAGGTTTAATTTAATTTTTTATCTTTATGAGGTTGTGATCACATAATCCACACATCTATTTTACAACTGAGTAAGCTAATTCTACAACATGAAGAATCACTCATGATAGCTAATCCAAAATAGATAAGAGTAACCAATGACAGGAAATATCCTTTACACTTGGTTATAAGCCAACGTAGTGATAATCGCATTGCTAAGTAACCAAACTCTTAAATATTGATAGCCCTATTACATCATAAGTTTAGAAGAGTAGGAAATACAGGGAGACCTCTTAGGACCCATCTGACGGAAAAATATAAACAAGGGTGACCCACCTGCTAACCTTCAGTTAGCAACTTTAAGAGTTGAAGAATTTAGTACCATTCAAATTATCTTTCACTTTAAGTAATTAGTATTATATCATAGGAGAAAACTTAGCACATAAAGACCACATATCCCATCCTTTACCAATATACCACCATTTATACATACCATATGATTCATTTAACCATTATTTTCATGAATAGTGTTTTATAGTGAAACACAAACCACTTATTCCACCTTATTGGCCATGTAAGGTACAAAAATGGCATTAAGACCTTATAATTCATTATATCTAGTTATCTTAATTTCCAAGGTCAAAGTGATAGGCAAAGGCTTAAGACATTATTAAACAATAGTTAAAACATCAAGGAAAATAAAAAATGTACTATAAAAATCCCTTGGGGATTAGTGCATTGGTCCCACAAACTAGTGGATTTGTTTGGAGTCCACAACAAAAGGCAAACAAATCATAACAAAGGAGGAAATTGGCATTTTAAGTAAGTAGTTGATTGGTCAAACCTGCTTATTGGTTAAGCCATTAATCAATTAACTAGTGGCTGGTCAAGGCTAACCACATGGAAAATAGCTTAACCAATCGACTAGTAAAGCCAAACTAGTTGACTAGTTGAACCAGGTAACTAACCCTAAACCTTAGCAATGGATTGGCCATTTAAGGCCAACCACATACATTTTCAATCCATACTATATGCTAACCAACACACATACATGTTTTCCAACAATTTATAAACATCAAATAACATGCTTAACAATATAATAATACATTGGGTCTAAAGGAAAACACATGAAACAAGCCTTAAACACTCCCAAACATGAAAAGAACTAAAATTAGGCTATACAAGTTTTCTATTACTCAAATACCATGTAATACACATCATGTTCCATGTCAATATGTCAATAAATATGATAAAATCTCTCAAACCCAACCTCAAACACTTCTAAAACTAAAGAGACATAGCCTAATATATTCACATAAATACCTATATCTAGTTCAACTACTCATACTCTCACATACTCATCATTCATGCTCATGATCATACTTACACACTAAAAACACTTGATTTCTCAAATTAGTCTAGAGAATAAAACAAGTACATAAGGTATATAAAATATCCACTCAGTCTACATAAGGGAAGATAAAACTTCTAGCTTGAAACTCTAAGGTCTTGAGTTTCTTAGTCACCTTTCAAAACCAAAAGATAAAAAAAAAGCCACTTTGTGCACCAAAACAAATTGAAATAAGACTTAAAAACTTAAAGAAAGCTAATAGGTGGTAACCTCCTCCCAAAATTGACAATTCTTGGAGGAGAAATGCTCTAAGACTTCAACTTTCTCCTAAATCTCATCCTCCATTGTTTAATAAAAAATAAAATAAAAGAGGGTTGAATAAAGAACTAGAAGAAAAATATGAAGGTAAGAGAAGAAGAGAGATCTTATTGGGAGAAGGAAATGGACATAGAGAAAAGAGCTAGGGAGGATTACAAACACTTAGAGTACTTTGATAAATAAAGTGAGCATGGCTATAGGGATAGTGCTTTCTATTTTATTTTTATTTTAACACATAATTCTATTAAGCTAGCACAAGAGAGGGAAAATGAGATGGACATGGAGCAAAATATGCTCTAGTCAAAATTGGTGAGGAAATAAGATGTATTAGAGGCAATGGCCAATCATTCTCACCTTAAAGAGGGAAAATGACATGGGAGAAAGTAAATGACAGAAGAAAGTAGTTGTGGCTACTCCTACCACTAATTCATATAGGTCTAAGGGGGTTAGAATAGAGAGGGAAAACAAATAAGAAAATAAAGGTGCAAATGTCATCAAATGATTTTAAAAAAAAAATTGGTCCCTTAAGTTTAATTTAATCTACTAAAAATAGGTAATAATGATCATCACCAACCTAAAAATGATTTATAAATCAAGCATACTATAATCATCAAGTTTGATAACCATTTGGGAAAAAATAATCAAAATCAAATGGAATTAAAATTGAATAGCCTAGTGGGATCGATTAACTAATTCAAAAAACCTAGTTGGTTGGTCCAACAAAAATAGATGATTGATTTGTTAACAACAAATTAGTTGATTTCCCTAGTTTGAAAACATCATTTACAACACAACCAATTGGTTGATTACTCCAAAACTAGTCAACTGGTTTTTCAAAAAAACATTATCTTCCACCATTTTCAAATACTTTACAACTCACTTCAAGTCCGACTTTCAATATGCATTTTAATCATAACATGACACATAATTAACACTTTTTAAATGCATTAAAAATAGAGTGTTACACCTTAAGATTGGTCCAACAATTCAGTATCACTTGATTTGAGGGCAGTATAAGACATTAAGTTTGAATTTGGTGTACGTGAAAAATACGGTCACATGATTCTAAATATTAATTAGGGTATTTATGAAAAATAAAAAGAACACTAAAATGTGAAAAATAATGTGAACAAAAAATTATTAACTTATCTTCTTATCCAAAATAAATGTATAATTTTTTCTTTGACCAATTTTTTAGTACCTTCTTAGTTTCAATATGTTATCAACCTATGTAAGTGCCCTTCAAATCTTTTTTTATCATCTTTTAGCTTAGTTTGAAAAAGTATGTTACTCTCAAATTGTAGGTTTTTAATCATGATTATACAAAATTATATTAAATTCAGTAAATATAGTTATAAAATAAGAGGAAAATAATCATTTAGAATATACGATAACAAAAAAAATCTCATAATGCTAGTACATGAGGTTGCCACTAGGTTTAGTTGACAAAGTCAGTTCATTTGTTATCATAGATCTATAGTTCATGTAGTAATTATTTTACAACATTTAAAACGCTTATGGTAAAGTTGAGATAGATAACTATTTAAGCTCATTTTTAGTTTATCTAACAAAAAAACTCATTTGACAAGTTTAATAACATATAGATGGTAAGTTTATTGGGGTTATAAAGGTACCATTTAGGTAACTTAATATATGATCTAATATAATAATATGATATACTCCAACCGTATCAAAAAAAAAAGTCATTTTGTCAATTTGTACATATTTTTAAAAAGTATTAAAAGTAGTTTTAAAATTACACTCTCATGCTTTGTTGAAAAATAATAAACCATTTAAGGCATATATAATAAAAAAAAAGTGAGGGTAAACATGGAAATTAAGCTTGCACTTTTCTACAATAATTTTTCTTTTTATACAAAAATTTAATGATATAATGGCCTTTTTTTATAAGGAGGGATTACTATTTATTCGACACATATTATTTGTGTATAAATGTGTTTTAACTAGTAACTTATCTAAAATGAAATAAATTAACATAAAATTATAATTTTAGACATGGAGTATTTTATCATAAACTATTTTATTTTTAATGTTGTATAGATGTAATTTTATAGTTTTAACGCTAATCCGAAAGTATTTATTAGCATTATTATTTATAATTATTGATTAATTATTATTGTTAATAAAATATTAAAAATAATATTATTAATAAATTATAATAACTAAATAATAATTGTAATAATAAAATATTATTATCCACATCCATTATTAATAATAATAATAAATAGTATTATTATTAATTAATAATAATATATTATTATAACTATTAATAATAAAAGTATAACCAATAACATTTTAATTACTTAATAATAAAAATATTAATCTAAAATATTATTTATAATTACTGATTAATTATTATAATCAATATATTATGTGAATAAGTATAATAATAAATATCAATAATAATATGTTATTATTTATAACTAATAATAATTTATTAATATAACTATTGATAACAAAATTTACAAGTAACAATGTTCTAATTACTTAATAATCAATATTCTATTAATAATGTTATTTGTAAATATTTATTATTTATTATAATCAATATATTATCTCAATAATAAATATATAATAATAATAAAATTATTAATAATAGCTAATAATAATATATTATTTATTCATTAAAAAAGTATAATTAAAATTATTATAATTACCTAATAATAATAATAATAAATATTATGTATAATTATTGATTAATTATTATTATTAATATTAATATATTATCTTAATAATAACATGATAATAATACAAAAATATTAACATTAATGAATAATAATAATAATAATAATAATAATAATAATATAACTTGATAATTAATCAATAATTATACATAATAATATTAACATTAATGAATAATAATAATAATAATAATAATATAACTTGATAATTAATCAATAATATCACTTGTAATTATTGCTTAATTATTTTTATATGTTTATATATTAGCTTACTAAAAATATTATAATAATAATGTTGATGATATTGATAATAATAATAGTAGTAGTAGTAGTAGTAGTAGTAAAATATTGTTGTCAAAACTATTAGCACTTATAATAATATACTATGAAAAAAATTTAATAGTAAAAGTATAAATAACAATATTTCTTTTACTTGATTATCAATAATTAATTAATAGCATTATTTATAATTACTATATAACCATTTTTATTAAAACCTTATAATACTAATAATAGAAAATATTTTTAATTAATTAATAAATAATAATAATAGATTATTACAGCTATGAATGTTAAATGTATATTTAACAATATTTTTGATTATTGAATAATAATAATAAAATATTTTATTAATAACTAGGAATAATCATAATCATATTCATGATAATAATAACAAATTTTAATTCTTACTAACTAATAATAACATCTTTGTATAACTCTTAATGATAAAAATTAAGTAACAATGTTTTAATTACTTTAAAATTATTTGTTGATTAATTAATAATATTTATAATTATTAATTAATTAATAATTGTATTATTATGCTAATTATATGAGAATACTAATAAATCTTATCATTAATGAAAAATAATGATTATTATTATTATAAATATATCATAATAATTATTAATAATAAATGTATAATTCGCAATATTATAAATACTTAATACTTAATAATTAAGATTTACATTATTCTTATTTATTTATTTATAGTTGTGATTAACTAATTTTATAGTATAATTTTTTTCATATTTAAGCATTACTAATAAGTTTCTCAAATATAAGCAGTAATAAGAATATATTGCCATAAAATATCTATTTTTAATTGTGCTTAATATTTTTCTAATTATTTATTTATTTATTCATATAGTTAATATTATTCTTATTAATTATTTATCTAAATTGATACAATAATATTTTTAATTAATAAGGGTGAGAATGTGTATTGATCAAGGGTGGATAGGGTTTTAATTAATAAATATTTATTTGAAAATAAAGTAAATAGTATATGTGTTTTATGTATTTGGTTAAGAGTGGCAAAACCTATTTATGAAATAAGAATAATATATTGATAAGTTATAGAAAATGTAACAATAAGAATCTAAAAATAATAGGATAAAATAAATAATTTTAAGTATATTTCATTAGGTAATACCAAAATAATACGGTTACCAAATCATACCGAAGCTAGTCATAGTATATGGTTGATGAGTTTTTTAAGCGGAATTTTTTTTTTTTTGATAAAATAGTTGGAGTAGTTTTTGGGTTAACTTCAACTAGTTTTTACACAAATAATTTCACATTTTAGCTCCCCCCACCCCTCACCCCCAGCCGTGATGCTTTGTATGAATATAGTTTTGTAAGGACGAGAGCAATTATTGTCCTGCGGAGTAGCGACATTACCTGATACGGAAAAAAAAATTAGTCAAGTAACGATTTTAAATCCATAAAACTTACACGCCTTTGGATCCAGAAATTTATGACAAAAGGGTAATCTGTAGAGCCATTGATTATTATTGCTGTGTTTTTGTGGTCCTTCCTTTCATTGTACCAGCGGTACAGTAACAGCAGGGCGTGGTCCTTTTTTTTTCTTTTTGTTTTTTCTCTTTTCCCTGGAACTGTTTTGTCTTTCTGTTCCCGTCCTGCGTCACCTGACTGTTGCAGCTGTTACTGCCAAACCCAGTATTCTAGAGTAGCCCTAATCTATAGCGTTAATCAATTATGCCCGTTTGTAAATCGTGTGAAAGCAGATAATCCCGAAAATTTCTTTTTCTATCAAAATTAATAAAAAAAAGTTTGAAATTTTTTAGTAATTTACATCAATAAATTAGATATTACTTTTTGAATTTTTTTTTATTTTTCTTTTTAAATTTTAATAGATTTGGTTGAGATATATATGTACATTTTTTATTTTTTAAATTTAAAAAAATTAATGTTTTTTATTTTTTTCCGTACAACACTGACCAACCCTCGCATTATATACCGAAACTTCAATAATTATAAAATCTCTCCAGTTTCTTAATTACAACAACATGGATCGGCCTGATAAGGTATCAGATCAATCCAGGAAAGGGCAAGCAGCCAGAAAGGAAAAATCTAGAATCAGTTCTACCGATACTGACAATGCCCGATGCCCATCACTAAAAGAATACTATAATCAATCCTTATATATATATATATGTATATAATCAAATCCAAACTAAGCCTGCTCAAAAGTTCTACCTTCATTCGTGTTTCTTTCTCCAAATTGTATAGGGTAGCTCCTTATCTGACGGCCCTGCCTCTTGGGGTAGCAAACAATGGTTCATACATAGCTTTACGTCCCGTGCTGTTTCGGTTTTGGCCTCTTAGGAGGGATTGCGAGGAGAATTATGTTGCTTGAGAGAGGGCCACTGGATGCGATCCGGAGGACAAGGTATGGGAGCTGGGTAAGCAATGAAACTAGGCACGTCTTCTCCGGGCATCAAAACCGAAACTCCTTGAGAGTACACGGTCATCTGATCAAGTTCCAAGGAAAACAAACGCATCATTAGTTTGCTTCATCGAAGAACCACTCCCCCCACCCAACTGAGAAATCTGTTTAACTAGCAAATTTCTTGGCAACTGTATGCAACGCAATGATGATGAATAATGTAATCTAAGATGGGATATGTCACTCCAAGCAGCTTCGCAGTCCCGTTCATAAGAGCCAGCAACCTTCTACAAGCAATGTCGCAAGTCCAAAACACCGCTCCAAGTAACCCCGCTGCATGTGAAATAACCAGCAGCCATGGTCGGTGCATGACGGCGTCATGTTACACACTGGACCAGTATTATCCTTACGTATCAACTTCTCTACTCGAGACCAAAATACGACACAGTATTGTACAACGCAAGCAAAGCAAGTTTCACACCTCATTCACTATCTGATTCATACAAGGCCCGCACCATCACGCTGATGATAATGCCCAACTGCTTGCTCCTTAAGCTTTCACTACCCAGGAAGCAAGAACGGTGGGGCCGGTTTTTATACACCCTAACCACCCATTAAAAAAACATACAATACTGTTCGTTCCTACAATGCACAGTAACTGCCCTTTAAAGCAAGGAACGCATGCCGTCATTACTTTCAGATAAGCTCGTTCCATGCGTTACCCTAGGAAAGGTATTTTGGTCCGTTTGTATATACTTAAGTTCTCAATTAAGTAGATACACAAGTTTGTACGCAGTTTCAAACAGCAGGGGCCGTTTTTGTTTCCTATGTAAGGTTGTCGGGGAAATTCAAGATCATCTAGGAACAGAAGCTCAAGATTAAGAATGGCATGTTGGCGCTAATAAAGTGTAGCATCCTCAACCCAAACCAAATGTCACCAGCAGAAACAAATTGAAGCCTTGACTTGAAACAAGGCTGCAAAAAACTAAATGCTCATAGGCCTGAGCTTTGTGCAATAGCAGGCCGTCTGCTTGAATTTTATTTTTTTTTCTCTTGTTGGGTTATTTATGTTATTTCTGACTGCAACAACATTAGTTCGTATATACCTACCTAATGCTAAAGGCTTTCTGAAAATGTACATACTTCGGAGGTTCTGATTCATATTCCGGTGTGTATCATTACATTTACAACGGCTTTAAATGGTTTAAGGCCAGCTCAGGAGTAAAGATAACAAGACTTGTAAGTTTTCTGATAACCTCAGCTCAGGCATAGGGACTAGTAGAAACAACTGTAAATGAGCCGATCTGAGCCCAACATCCCTGAATTTAGACATGAGTTTTTCTCGTTAATTAAATATATTTAAAATAAGATTCAGACTCATCTCATTTAACTAAATAAATGAGTTGAAATAAATTTTAACCAGCCAAGATCATAAGCTTAAAGCAATAAATAAACTAAGCCAAACTCCTCTAAACAAACCTAAAATAAAGCTTAGAATCGATTTGTTTAATTAACCAATAGAGACAAACTAAACCCTAAACACAATGTCCAACATTATTTTTCCTTTACCCCCACCACGCCCCCCCCCCCAAAAAAAAAACTGACATCGCATGCATATCCATTTGGAGCTCAGGTGAGCACTTATGAAAAGCGCACTAGTATACCAAAGTCAAAAACTAACTCAACTTGCAAGGTTCATGCACATACAAAAATAATTAGAACAATTGAAAAAGGAACTCAATTTTAAACATCATAGTCACAGGGCACATCAGCAAAAATAAATGTCCATTCATCATAACACCGATGACTTAAATATCCCAGATCCAAACACTTTTCCCCCCTCCTCCCAACATGATTGCAAACTGACAACGCCAATTGATTCACGTTGAAATTCATTAAAACAAGACAGAAACCATAAACATCATATAATATGGCACAGAAAGAAAAAAAAAATGACGAACACACAAGGTTTCATTCAGATGCTTATATCAAATATTTAGAGCTGAAAAAAGAAGACAATAAAATCTTTCCTGTGAAGAAAGAATGGACTTGGTGTTTTCGGACAATTGCAGCTCCATTCATTGCCTATTAGGGACCATGAAAAACAACCGTGAAGGTGGGGTTATTTTTGTTTTCAGACCTAATAAACAACAGGTAGCACCCCACACGTGTCCCTTGTACTCCTTCGGACCGAACATTTAACAGACAACTAGGCAGATGGGTCATTTGCTTAAGGTATCCTAAAAAGAATGTACAAGTTCACTATAATCTGCCACGTCATCTGCAAATTTGGACCTTCTCGAGATCAGATGAGGAAAAAACCCACTATGAAATCAGATATTATAGCCAACTGCATTGAAAACTAGACTAGAATTAGAGCTAATCATCTGCATAGGCGACGCATGATTCACCGATAAAATTATGCTCTTCATTAATGCCGACAAAATTTTCACGTGGAGTTGGTTGATGTTAGTTTATGACATGAATAAGAGTCAAATAAAAGTCTGAACAGTGAACAGTGATATTGTTGTCCGTCAATGCTTCACGCTAACCAGTAACCACTTGCTCTGGCCTGCTCTGGCCTCTACAGTTCCCCATGCCCACCACAAGTCCCCAACGTGAACACCCACCCACGGAGGGGTCAAAAGGACAAAGTAAAAAGGAGGGGGGGGGAGGTGGAGAGCCTCTATTGAAGATTGCCATTGGATTTAAAGCTGAAAAGGAGAACAGAAAAAGGAGGTGGGGAGAGGAGTTGATGGGAAACTGAAATGACAACAATGAGGTGGTCGCAATTTACTAGAAAATTCAATATTATTTATAAAAGCTGATGTTGCTCCTTTTGAAGAAACCCGACATCTAGGGTAGGGGGTGGAAAACCCAGCAACAAAGTTCAAACGAAATGAAAAATAACTAAATAACTAGTATAACACACGCACAAAAAAAAAAAAACTATTACATTGACAATGCCGGCTTTTCAAACATCAGAAGATTCATGTACTAAACTCTTTCGATTGTTCCAAGCATAAGAAGAATGTGATTTGAGCAATTTTCTAAGGAAAATGCAAGTATAGTAGCATAGCAGTAGTAACTTTTTTAAAAGACGGGGAATAAAACAGGGCAGTAAGATAAGAGAAAGGCATAAAGTAGTCAGGAACCATAATCATCACCCTCTCTAGTGAGAGGATAAGAGGAGGAAGAAGACGGAAAGAATCAACGTAGCATAGCACCCTAAAACAGTCAAGACAAGCATAATATGTAGCAAAAAGAAAACAAAACATTTCCATCAGAAACCAATATTTCCTCTTAAATGCACGACAAATTTTCACACATTGTGGCACAACCTAGCTTTTCATTTTCCAATATAATTCCACAAATCACAAGCAGCAGATAAAAATATATAGTAAAAATAAAAATTCTAAATAAAGAGCTTAAAGTTTTTAGTATTACACTAACCTTAGGGGAAGGATAATGCTTTCCATTAAATCTCATTGACGCCTCAATATCACCGCCGGCAACATCTCCACCACCAGACGCTGGCGGGGCATTGGGTCTAAGAAAACGTTCGAAAATAGCCATAACAAGGAACATTGAGATAAGAATAGCAGTAGCAACGAACCCAAATGAGACTGCATTGACGGAGTTATCAAATTGTCTCCAGTGCTCATCTCTATCTGCTACATTCAATGGTGGAGGTGACCCACTTGGTTGAATTCCCCAGTTTTCTCCAAAAGCCATCCTTGTTCCTTCTTTCCTTTTCAGAATGACAAATCTATTAAGAAATTTGTTTTAACTAAAAACTCCGAATTTCAGTTGAGCTTTGCTTTGTTTTCTACTTCTCGGTCTTCTTACCATACAGTTTCAAGCCAAATTGGCTACTGAAATTGAAGAGGGGAGAGAATGAGAGGAAAAGGAGAGGATCTCGAGGTATTGAGCTAGTTTGTGTGCAGAGGAACGACCCAGGTAGTTTTAGCTGTTGATTACAGTTCTGCTGAAGGGAGGGAGAAAGACATATAGTGAAACAGAGGAGAGATAATGAAAGAGAAAGGAAGGAGTCATGCACAATAAGACGGGCGAGGCGATGGAGATTGGAAAAGGAGAGAGCTTTGGAATCTAGATGTGTAGCAATTCTGTTCCTGCTGATGCTACCTGCCTTGTATACACTGTACTTCTAATATGTAAGAAGTCGGGGAACCTCAAGTCCGCCTGACCCAATTACTATACCAAGTCTACCTGCCTTTGTCTTCTAACCATAGGACGGCGGGTGCGTGTTTGATAAAATCATTTTAACAAGTTTTTAATTTATTCAATTCATTAAAAAATTAAATAACTTTAAAGGTATTTAAATAATAAATTCTTTTGAGTTAAAAAATTCCTTTTTTAAAAAAATATTGTTAGTACATATTTGACAAGATCAAAAATAATTTATAAATAGGTAACTCTTAACTTATTGAAACATAGAAGAAGAAAAAATAATTTGGTTAGTAGTTTTATGTTAGTTTTATAAACTTTTTTTAAAATCTAGTCAAGTAACATATAGCTTTTGAATTTTTGGTAACTTTTCAATTAATATACCACTTTGGAAACCAAATTAAAACAAATAAATTAGTATAAGAAGTCCAAAAATGTCTTTTTCTTAATCTCAACCCCAACCTAGAATTAGAGAATGTTAAGAAGAGGAAATTGATGAAATCTTCAACTATCTCCCAACTTTAACCCTTCTTTCTTTCGAGAAGGGAAAAAAAGAGGTGATACAATAAGAATTAAGAATAAGAGTAAAGAGGATAATAGAGTTAAATTGTGAAGAGAAATGAAGAAGAAAAGAGCGAAAAAGGCAAGCTTCGCACTTGGAATTTTCTTGTAAGAAAGAAGAGAATAAAACAAAATGAGGCCTTACTCAGCCCCCTTGCTTGACACAAAAAGAGGAAAAGACTGTGTGTGTGTGTGTGTTTTTTTTAACTTTTGTGAAGGGTGGAATATAATGACATAAAATGTAAGGGAGATAAAGGATTAAATGGAATGGGAGGGGACAAGATGAGGCTAAGGATATCAAGGGTTGAGCTACCCTATACTACTGATAGTGACTCATGTGTAGGAGAGAGGAAAATAGAGAAATTAGAGAGTTTATGAAAAACATATCTAAAAAAGAATTTATGATATATTTTTAGCTAAATTAAATGAAACAATGGTCTGAATATTATGAAAATAATATGAATGACCTAAAATATATTTATTAGCACAAAGAGACTATAATCATAAGTTGTTAGAAATATTTAAAGAAGAATCGAAATAAAACAAGGAAAACACTTAAACATTCAACATAACTAGTTGATTAGTTTAACAATACTAGTTGAATGATTTTACAAGTTGATTAGGTTTTCCCAACAGGTTGGATGGTTCCACTGACATGATAATCTGGGTTCCAACATGAACGAGTTAATTAGGATGGCCATTCAACTAGTTTCATGAGAATTACATGTTCAACCTTTTTTCAGGTTCTTTCCAAAACCAAAACATTTTATTTACAGTGGAAATAATTTTAAATACATTCTAAAATGTTATAGGATGGAGTAGTACTCTTTGTGATTATAAAAATTATCATTTCTATTGTATAATGTCAGTTCAAACTTATCACTAAGAATTTTCTCTATCTCAAACTAAGATCTCGTACCAATTTGTATGGATATTGGTATAGAATATTACACTATAAAAAAACTATTCCAAGAACTATGCAAATAAATTCATTACAATTACCATTTGAAAGATTAACCTTTTACTTGTTTCCGTATTACTATTTAATTAGTAATACAATAATTGCAGAAAAGATAACCCTCACTATATTTTCCCTCAGCACTTAAGTGTTCCTAGCCAATATCTTAGGCCTAATCTAAACAATCATTCTTATTCCTAATGTCCTCCCTCTCTTTAAAACCTCTATCGTATGTCTAGATTTTATGTCCAGTGAATACAATAGATTCCCCATTTTCAAATGAACCTTGAAACAAAAAAAATGGTGAAAAAGAAGAAAAACTAGACCAAGCATAAAACATGGATATGTCAAAAGACACACAAACATGTGTCATGAGACACAATGGTTTTCCAAGATGTACTCATCCATGTTTTGTGTTGCTCTCTTTTTTTACTCACATTCTTGTTATCTTTCAACATGATTATGCTCTTAGATGCTCCTTGATTGTGTTCCATGTAAAAATATGTGTTGATTTTTACCTAGATCCATTCACAACATATACATAGAGGCATTGATCTTGATAACTTCTTAACACTAAACATTTTTCAGAGTTCTTGAGATTTTTTGATTGATAAAAGTTCAAACACTAATGTTCTTCTCTAAATCTATTTTCAATATAGTTGATGATAGCTTACATAATTTAAAATTTATCCATTTTTTTCATTTCTTTTGTTTCATTTTCATAAATGATGTTTAGGGCCAAACCTTGAGAAATTTCATAATATTTTATTTAAACCCATACTTAAGGGTTTATAATTTATTTATATTCATACCTCCTTATTTTTATTTTATTAAAAAGGAGATAATATATAAATTGTGTTTGTGTGTGTGTGTGTGTCTATATATATATATATATATCTTATAATTATAGTCTTCATCAAAATTCAATAAATGATTGGGAGATGTATATATCACATGGCTCAAATTTCATATTACTTTAAAAAGAAGAAGAAGAATTTCACCTTAAAGCTATTTTTGTTTTTATTTTGAAAAGGCAATATGAATATAATAGATAACTAACAACATTTTTCTATCATTTATTGGTATTATATTTCCAAAATTATAAATATTATGATTTTTTAATGAAAATTTTCAATCCATCTCAGTGGATATAGTTTCATGGATATAGAATATATAGATATAACTCTTTTATTAGTACATTTTTTATCACTTTCAAAGATAGGTGTGGTCGTGTTAAGAATGAGTGCCTCATTCTCCACAAAATTTTTGGTTCTTTTTTAATGGATTAAATAGCTTAAAAAAGGATTTAATATAGCATTGTGTTAGGGAACAAAAAAATTTATACATACTTCTAATTCATCATGTCTTAGGCCACTTTAAATTTTCTACTTTATAACATTTAGTTTTTTAGGGGGGTAATAAAAGACTACTAGCATCAATTAGAAATAGTGTTTATGGAACATGGACAATAAAGTCCAAAAATGACATAGTTTAATACATCCAAAAGAGGATGAGAACGAACATCAAAGAACTTGAAATCCAAATTTAATTTGCAACCCCAATTTGCAGGTATGTTGGCAACTTTATTTACCTTATAGAAAGCATGTATGATAGGAGCTTTAAAGTACTTCTTCGAGTTGGCCCTACAATCTAAAATGAGAGGAATAAAAGGATGCGAATTAGTAGCATCGTGTATAAGATGGAAATTAGTAGTCGCATCACATTTAATGATAGTATTCCTGATGCCAAGAGTGTGTGCCATGCACAACCTATTTATATTACCAATTTTGCATACAAAAGCTAAAAACCATTTGACCTAAATGATATTTCATATTAACCCTGGCTTTGGCACTAGATGACACAGTAGGATGTTGGTGGCATAGGCCATCATTCTTAATAAAATTCCACAATGTAGAGTCATATTTTATGTTAATATACTATTCTTCTTCTTTTATTAAAGTAGGTTTTCCTAGAATGGGGAAGATGTCATTCCAAGACATGGCTTTTGGATTGGGTAATTATATTAGATATATGGTTGTTATGGTAATAAAAAATCATAGGGTCATGAGCTAACCAGAAGTTGTTAAGCACGTGAATGGAGCATTTTCCCCATTTGGCATCTAGTCACCCACCATAAAAGCTAAATCATTAGCTTTGAACCAAACATTGTGGTCTTGTTCATTGAAGAAATCAGTAGATAGTTGAGATTTGATAAGAATCTATATTTTAGTAATGTAAAGGTAGTAATAGAAGTATTGAAGAATCATTTAAGTGCCTCCACATGATGCACGGTTGGTGTTGAGAAGGATTAAATGATCAAATAGAGATTTATTTGGTCGGAAATTGATTATGGATAAGTAACCAAGCAAACACATGGAGATTATGTCTAGAGCTCATATCCACAACCAATCTAAAACAACATGTGGAGTGAAAGAGAGGACATTATACATTGATTTAGTTGTGAAATATCCATGCACACTAAAATATCAAAAAGGCGAATCTTACTTATGTGATTCTTTCCAAGAGTAGGGGAGGAAACAATATAATCAATAACAACTTTGGTAAGAGCATCAAAAGTTGAGAAAATTTCGATAGTTACCAATTTTAGGTCAAAACTATGAGAGAGGTTTCACCAAGGTGTAAAAGGCCATAAACTTTGGCTCAAAAAGGAAAAAACGTATTCCAATTATAAAAAAAAACATTATTTTTGTTCAAAAGAGACTATCTAGTTCCTTTTTTGAAGTTAATTTTGGTCTCTGAAATGGCTTTACAAGTTAATGAGACAGGTAAAATATGGCTCTACCTATTTTCATATTTTGTAGTGAAAGCTCTAGCCTAGAGAGAATTTTTCTCAATTAGGAAGCTCAATCTAATGCTAATAAGGTGCAAACATATCCCTATCACTATTAGGTGAATATGAATCAACTTTTAAAAGTATACCTAAAAGTTTGCCAATTTCAAGTAGAGATGTGTAATTCTAGTATTCAATTGAAAGTAATTGAATGAGGGCTCACACAACAATTTGGGTTAAAAAACTTTTCTCATGGTTGAAATTTGGTTCCTAGAGGCCCAATTTAAGAAATATGGTCCATTTTCATTTGCAACAACTTGACCCACTTAACAAGAAACTTTTACAATAAAGAAACCTCTGCCAATATCAATTACCTTAAATTAGCTTAAGATATGGAATAACTGATGAAGTCTAGAACACATCAATTGAAGGTTCTCATCTCACCCTATAAGTTTCATAATCTACAAGAAACACCATGGTTCATACAACTTGATATTGAGATCTCGCAAAAAATTGATTTGTTTTGTCGATGCAAATGAATCATCAGGTAATACTTGGAAAGCTTTAAGTAATTATTCAAATCTTTTATTCTCATTGAGGGCAGATAAATTGCCCAAAATATTGATGTAGGAGCATCTCTAGATCAATCTCAATCTTATTCTTCACATGATGAAGAAAAATAAGAATTAGTATACTTGGAGATGAAACCCATTATACTTGAAAATTCTTATGCTTCTAATGTTTTGTCAAGTAATTCTTGTGGGCATTATATATGTGTGCAAGAATTTCATGCTATTGAAGATATTTGATGTACAAGATAATATTAATGGAATTACAAGGATTACAAAGTGTAAGGAAGAGCAAGGCTACAAGATACAAAGTTAAATTACATATGTTAAATCTATATATTATATCATTAAAGTTTGTGTAGCTTTGTTATGTTATTGTATACTTTATTATACTTGTAAATTGTCATTGTAACTCTTTAGGTATATTCTTGTATCATGCATTGGGAATTTAATTTCATTAATAATGGCTGAATAATTGGGCTTATTGATGAAAGAGCCTGTATGAGTACATGCATATATAAAGTCTTGTACACATTGATCTCGATGGATTATGATATGTTTAATTCATATGAATTTTGAAAGAGAGAGCAACACAAGAGATGTGTGTATTCATGCTTCTTCTCTTATCCTTATTCAGTTAAGATTTTTGGAGAGTATTAGACAATATTTTATTGAGAAATAGAATATTTCTCAATAAAAGGCTTAAGATCTTAGGATTAGATCTTTCCACCTTCCAAGGGATTGTCGACATTTTATCTACGTCTTCAACTTTTGAGATTTTGAAGACTTTACAAATACTTAAGGCCTACAAAAAAAAGTTCATAGACATATTGAAGACTATTTGGTGATAATATTACACATCAAAAGTGGTATCAAAGTATGCTATAGTTGGAAAAACTCAAGATCAAAGTCTGTTGCAAAAATCGGCATCAACCTATGCTAGCTTTGGAGTTCTTATAAGATTATTGATCTTCTTGCTTGAGTTATTCAAATATTGATGCAATATTTTTGATTTCTTTGAAGTTTTTTTTTTGTGTTTTCAATGTCCTTCAATGTAATCAATACAATCTTCTATGGTTCTTGTTAAGATCTTGGATATTCTTGCATGAAGGAATCAAATGAGTGTTTTGAAATTCTATACATGTGGTGTGTGCAATTTGTGCATGTTAGATGTGTTTTTAAAAAACCATTTTAAGTTAGCGTTTTGCATGAAAACTTGCATGATTTAAATGCCTCTATTTCTTTATGTTCATGTTGGTGATTATGAGTAAATATTAGGAATAAATAAGCATGCATGATTTTGGAGAATACTTGGTTGTCACAGGGTGGTCAAGTATGTGTGTGTATATTTGATGAAATTTCCTCATGTGTTTTGTTACTTTTGTGTTTGAATATTGAAGGTATTATTTTGTAGGGATATTTCAAATTTATAGAGCTCTTATCCTGCATGATCTTATGGTAAATAGACTCAAACACTAGCATAATATTTTTTGAGAAGTTTCAAACTAAGGTTTTGAAACTTACTAAATTATACATCAAGAATTTAGTAAGATAAGTGTTTTGCGAAACTTTTTTTGCTGTATTATTTCTCTCTTACTTTCTTATTTTGTATTGGACTCATTGAACTCAAATTTTTGTGTACAATAATAGAAAATTATGTATATTGTAGAGGTGAGTGTTTCAAGTATAATCAATCTAAACCAAAACCTAGTAGAAGTCTAAGTGTCTAGACTTTTATTGGTTGAAACATGGAGGGGGAACAAAATTTTCAAGCCATGTTTAAAGATATTCACAAAACTTCAGAAAATTTAGATGCCATTAATTCTCATCTTAGACAAATACCTGCAATACAAACTCAACTACAAATGTTAGAATCTAGGTTTGACGAACAAGATTTGGTCCAAAATGTCCAAGAACATAGAGAATTCTATGGAGATCGATTAGGAAGTGATATAAGGTCAAATAACCCAGCTAAGGTAAGATAATTAAATTAAATAATATACCATGATGAAGAGTCTGTAGGGATTGGAAGTAATAGCCATCAACTTAAGTATCATAACAAAGAAGATGAAGGTATTAAGCTTGGTCTTCTCGATTTTGATGGTAGGATTGATGTAGAGTAATTTCTTGAGTGGTTACATGAATTGGAGGCTAAATTTAATTTTAAATATTATCAAGATAAGAAAAAAAATTTAAACTATATACTCTTAAGTTTAAGATGTTTGCTAGAATATGGTATCATAATCTAAATAGGACTAGGGAATGAGAGGGTAAATCAAAGATTAAATATTGGGAGAAATATAAAAAAATATAAGGAAGAAATTTATACCTAAAGATTATGAATAAGATAACTATATTTAATTGACTAATCTTAGACAGGGACTATTAATTGTTAAAGAATATATTAGGGAGTTCGAAAGGTTGGCACTTGTATGTGATATCCATGATAGTAAGGAACAAACTTGTGCTAGATTTTTAGGAGACCTTAACATGATGATTCGAGACAAGGTAGAAACTTATCTATATGATTATTTAGATGATATGATTAAACTTTCCATAAGATTTGAAAAACAAATTAAATCCACTAAGCCTCATGCTGAACAAAGTACTACTCAAGTACTCAAGCTATAAAATTTTTAGTGAGTACTTTAACTTCTACCAATCTTGATTAAAAAAAAGGGAATTACTAGAGATGATAAAGGAAAAAATAAAGTGAATAAAGTCTCTACTAGGTAACGCTTCAAATGCCGAGGGTTTGGAAACTTCACTCATGAATGTCCTAATCAAAGGGTATTATCGATATAAGAGATTAAAACCATGGAGACTTGTGAGGAAGATCCTAAATTTGAGCCTTTTATATAAGCTTATACTATATCTGAGGAATAAGAGAGTGCTTGTTATGTATTAGAGAGTGTACTTCAAGTACAAGCTATTGAGAAACCTACTAAAAAGGAGAAGATATTTAAGATAGAAAGAGTAGGAGATATGGTTTATTGTATTATCATAGATAGTGGATCTTATACCAATGTCACCAATGAGAGGATGGTTAAATATTTGGGGTTAAAAACTACACCACATCCAAAGAGTTATTCTCTTCAATTGTTGAATAAGTACAAGGGATTCAAGGTAATAAAACAAACCCTAGTATCATTTAAAATTGGTAGCTATCATGATGAGATACTATGCGATATTTTACCTATGGATGTATGTGGAATCTTATTAGATAGACCATGATAATATGATAGAAATGTTTTCCATAATGGGATTACTAATGAATATCTAGTTGATAAGCATAAGAAGAAGCATAAACTTAAACCTTCTAAATGTTATAATGAGAGCATAGTCGAGAATAGAATGAGATTATTCTTGTATGAAAAGGCTATAGTCAAATGTATTAAAAAAGAAGGAAGTTTTTATGCTATGGTTATAAAATAATCTCTACAAGGGGATAGAAATGATGATAATCCTCGATTAGATAAACTCCTTGATGAGTATTACGATGTTTTTCCTAATGAATTACCATTTGGATTGCCACCAAAGAGAGGAATAGAACATGCCGTAGAATTATTTCCTGGTATGTCCTTACATAATAGGTCTACATATCGATATAATCCAGAGAAGGCTAAGGATTTAGAAAAACAAATCTAAGAGCTCATAAGAAAAGGGTATATGATAAAAAGCATGAGTTCATGTTGTGTGCCTGTATTACTCATCCCTAAAAATAATGGTACCTGGCGCATGTGTATTGACACAAGGGCTATTAACAATATCACTATCAAATATTGATTTCCAATGCCAAGATAAGATGATATATTGGATGAGTTATGCAGAGCATGGGTATCATCTAAGATTGATCTAAGAAGCAGATATCATCAGACGAGAATAAGAGAAGGGGATGAGTGAAAAACTGCATTCAAAACAAAATATGGTCTTTATAAGTGGATGGTTATGCCTTTTAGCTTATGTAATTCACCGAGTTCATTTATGAGACTAATGAATGAATTTATTCCATCTTTTCTTGGAAATTTCATCATGGAGTACTCCTATGATATACTTGTGTACAGTAAGAATGAGCATGACCATCTTATTCATCTAAGAAAATGATTTGATAAGTTGAGGGAGGCAAAACTCTATGAAAAAATGGAGAAATGTGATTTTATGCTTTTGAGTATAGTTTTTCTTGGGTATATAGTGAGTAGCGTAGGTATTAAATTTGATCCCATAAAATTTGAGGCTATTAAGGATAGGCCGACACCAAAGGATATTCATAAAGTGAGGAGTTTTATGGTTTGATAAGTTTCTATAGGGATTTTTCTACTTTTCCACATTAATAACTCAACTCATGAAAAAGGTTGATTTAATTGGAGTGAGGATACAACTAAGGCCTTCCAAACTTTGAAGAATAAGCTATGCAATGCACTAGTACTAGCTTTACCCTACTTTGAGAAACTAATTGAGGTTGTCTGTGGAGTTAATCCTTATCTACCCATTGATATGTTGTCATTTAAAAAAGAAGATATAAAAAATTATGATTTCAAGGAAAGTATTGAATTCTTTAAAAACTTCATCAACAAATTAAGAACAACATTGAAAAATCAAATGATAAATACCAAGCTCAAGCCAATAAAAACATAACTCAACAATTGTTTAAACTAGGAGATTTAGTATGTTTACAATTGAGAAAAGAAATATTTAAAAACTTCAGAAATAATAAAATAATGCCAAACTTTGATGGGACATTCAAAATCTACAGAAAATTTATAAATGATGCATGTGAACTTAAATTGCCTAAACATTATGGAGCAGTATCCAAGACTTTCAACATTTGTGACTTATATCCTTACTATAGTGATGCTAATTTGAGGGAAAATTATTCTTTACAAGGGGAGAATGATTCAAGAGCATCTATATATCACTCTCAATCTTATTCTTCAAATGATGAAGAATAAGAAGAATTAGCATACTTGGAGATGAAACCCATTGTACTTGAAAATTCTTATGCTTTTAATATTTTGTTAAGTAATTCTTATATATGTTGTATATGTTTGCAAGAATTTCATACTATTGAAGATATTTGATGTAAAAGAAAATTACAATGGCATTACAAGGATTACAAATTGCAAGGAATAATAAGGCTATAAGACACAAAGCTTGATTACATATGTTAAATAGATGTATTACATTATTAAGGTTTTTGTAACTTTGTTATTTGTTTATATACTATGTAATACTTGTAAATTTTCATTATAACTCTTTAATTATATGCTTGTACCATGAATTAGGAGGTTAATTTCATTAATAAATGCCGAATAAGTTGGAATTTTAATGAAAGGGCCTATATGGGTACATGCATATATAAAGCCTTGTACACATTGATATTGGTAGATTATGATATATTGAGTTCATGTGAATTTCGAAAGAGAGAGAAACACTAGAGACATGTGTGTTCATTCTTCTTCTCTTATCCTTCTTCAATTGAGAGTTTTGGAAAGTATTAGAGAGTATTCTATTGAGAAATAGAATATTTCTCTTTAGAAGGCTTAAGATCTTAGGATTATATCTTGCCACCTTCTAAGGGATTGTTGACATTCTTATCAACTTCTTCAACTTTTTAGATTTTGAAGACTTTGAAAATACTTGAGGCCTATAGAAAAATTTCCTAGACATGTTGAACATTATTTGGTGATGATCTTCCACGTCAAATATCCAATTTGATAATGTCTTTGTAAGAGACATTAGGTCTATTTGCTTCAATCAAAAGATTAAAGTTGTCATTTTTCTTTCTTTTTTTTTTGTTAGCAAATTTAGAGTGAAATGGAGACATGAATCAAAGATCTTATTGGAAACAAATAAAGTAGGTTAATGTAAAGGTGATTTCAAGGATAGAGGTGTGTACATAGTGAAAAATTCATCTAATTATTTAAATTGAAATCATACTTACATGCTCATGCCAGAATTTAAATACAATCATGCTTAGAAAATGGAAAGAAGTATAAAAACACTTAGAAAATGGAAATAAGTATAAAAACATACAAGTACCTAGCCACATATTGAGGTAAGTTTGATTTACCTTAGCAAGAACAATCTTCTAGCAAAATAGAAAATCCGAGCTTTATGATTTCACTAGTAAGTCCTCTTAATTTATTAGGTAAAATCAATAACTCAAAATAAGTAAAAATACTTTATAAACTAAATTAAAACAAAGAAATCGGTAAAGGAAGTAAATAAGTATATTGTTTTCAACCTGAACCTAAAATCAGAAAATGACAATAAGAGGAAATTGATGAAATTTCCAACTCTCTGCCAACCTTAACTAATCTTTATTTTAAACAAAGAAGATCTAAAATAAGGATTAAGAAGAAGATTAAAGTGGATAATGGAGTTAAATTGTGATGCACAATGAATAAGAAAATAAAGAAAGGGTAAGGCTCCTACTTGGTGTTTTCTTGCAAGAAATATGAGAAAAGAGAGGAGTGTTGTAGGGGGGTTTGTGAATTATAAAATGAGGCCTTACCCAATTCTCTTACTCAACAATCGGCACACAAAAAGGAAAAGAGAGAGATTGTTTTAACTTTTTTGAGGAGTGGAGTGTAAGGACATAAGGTTTAAGGGAAATAAATGATGAAAAGGATATATGGTGACAAAAGGAGACAAGATGAGGCCAAGGTTAACAGATTTGACCTCCCCCATCATGTTTCTACTGATTCATAGGTGGAAGAGAGGAAAAGATAGAGATAAGAGAGTATATCTCAAAAGATATGTTTGATAGATTTTCATCTAAAGCAAATAAAATAGTGGTCTAAATATCATAAAAATAGTCCCAATATCCCAAAATATGTTTATTAGCATAAAGAAACAATAAGTATATGTTCTTAAAAAATTTTGAAGAATAATCGAAAGAAGATAAGAAGAAAAAAATTGAATTCTAGTTTTCCCCAACTATTTGATTAGTTCTACTCATATGATAATTCTAATTCTAGGGTGAACCGATTGATTTGTTTTGGATGACCAACCAACTAATTTCATAAGACTCACATTTTCACCCTTTTTAAAGTTTTTTTCCAAAACTATAACCATTTTATTTGTAATAAACATAGTTTCAAATACATTTGGAAAGGTTTTAATATGGGGAATTTGTAACACCCCAAATGTTAAAACTCAAAAAATTCAGTTTACAACGGAAACATATAATCAAAATATTGGGTGTTACTATAATTAAAATAAGTTTAGTTTACCAAACCATCCTTACATCAATCATAAGGCTAAAAACATTCATAGTAAAACAAGGTAATTAGAAATGAGAGAACCTTTTATAAATATAAATATGAGTTTGGAGATTAACCTTAGGGTATAATAATAGAATAAAAATCAAGGGATACTATGGATCAAAGAGTCAAAAAGGTATCTAGGAAAAAACATCACCCGGATAACATAAATCATCACCCAAACACCCAGTATAGATAAAAGTTCACTTCTCCCCACACAGTGAATCAAAAGAAGCAAAATCATCCAGCTAGTCCTAAAAGATCTACACAAAAGCATCAAAGTCTTCTACTTGTAGAAATGAGCAACACCCACGAAAAGGATGGTCAATATACTATGCACCAAGAAAGGTGAACCTACTATTGAGGTAGGGATACAAATAAATACAATCATTCATAAAAAAATGATAAGTACACATTCAGTTTATGAAAATTCTCATAAGGTAAATACTAATCCATACCTCTTTATTAGATATAACCTTTTCATTATTTTATTTATGTTGAGTTCAGAGACTCCACTATTCTTAAATTAGTGAAATAGTCTAACGCACCTCTCAGAGACAACACACCTAAGCTACTATTATTATCTGGTGGAACAGATATAAAAAAATCACTTTATCAGGGTAAAATGTCCCTAAGCCACTGTTATCATCTGGTCTAAAAAACATTACCTTATCTTGACTCATGTGATCTTTCACTTTCAATTATTATTGTCTTATTCATTATTTATTCATAGGTACATGACACAATAAATTATTTAAGCATATCACGCAATTCATAAGGCTGTTCTTCAGAGTTAAGATCCTTATTTTCCCCAAACCTTAATTTCACAATTTAGCCATAACCTCTTCCATATTGATCATTTACCCACCAAATTCAGTATACTTTCATCAAATATTATTATTATTAACATACCCAAAATTTAAGGTTTAACTCCCACGTCTTACACATGCGATAATAGCCCTATCTCAAAAATTACTGTCCACAAATCTCCTAAAGCCTAATTTCATAGGTAAGTCATAAATTTTTCCATAAGGTTCATAAAATTACCAAATTCAATATACCTCCCAAAAAATTCCAATATTAAAATTTTTTCCAAAATTCGTGGTCTAATTATAACATTTTACTCATGTGATAATAAAATTACTGTTTTGAGCTTACTATTCCCAATTTAGACCTTCCTCTAATTTTGAGGAACTTACAAAATTCTTAATTACTCCAAAAACTCCACATAATATTATTAGCATATTTTAATCCTTCTAACATCTTAAAATACCATAATTTTCATATTAACCCATATTGACCAAAATACCCTTATAGATAGCCAAAAGCCTTTATTTTACAAAAATCTTATATTGTAATACCCTAAATTTTTAGCTAACCCTAATCCTAAGTTATTAATGTTATAACCGAATCCTGTTCTTGAAAAATAAATATGTTCATCTTATCATAATTCTCTAACTCTAGAATTTAACCTAATTCTAATTTATCGATAATTAATCCTAACCTAAATTACATCGATCTTGTTTTAACCAAAAACTAAAAATACTAAACCCTATTCTTTTTCCTCTTTTCCTTTTTCTCTCCTTTCCCTCTCAGCTGATTCCCCCTCCTTCATTCTCCCCATTCTCCTACATGGAACATTGTCCACAAATAATTTTCACACGCCCTTCACTCCCAACTCCCCATATGACCATTCCCTAATCCCATAAACTCCCACCTCCTGCTCATAAGGGTTGGGATTGAAGTTTATCCCTTACCTTCCTCACCCATATCTCCATGAAATATACACACACACACACACACATAAATGCTTGACATTAAATTCTACCACTATATTCTCTCCCTTTTGTTTTCTACAACCAATGCATCACCACTTCCCTCCTTTACCACCGTCCTGTCACCAAAACCGCCCAAGATCATGCCCACCGGCTAGCCCAACTGAGGCATCAATACAACCACCGGCTACCTTTTCCATTACCTCACCCATATCACAAGCCAACTTATCCACAAACTGTCCCCAAGAACCACCCAAAAACACCAATCTTACCCCTCTCCACTTTGCCATTTTCACCACAACACACCCACTACCTTCAACTAAATCCATTGCACGCCTTTTCTATCTTTTACCTTCCTTGCTATCGGGTTTTTTATTTCTAAGTGTTATGCATGATTTTATTTTGTACCATTTTATTTTGATTATTTGAAATAAAACATTATTGTTGATACTATTATATGTGGCTAGTATTATATGATAGGAAAAGAGTAGGTAGAGTTCATGCAATATTGTTATTTTATGTGAAAAATCCTTTGGTGTGAAATATGGTTGTATCATGAGTTTATTTATGGTATTATGAATTTGAAATGATTATGGAAAGGTCCTTAGAGAAAAATGTGGACTTTGGAAATGATCTTGCTAAATACAGAAGATTCGCATTAAATAAGGGTTATGTTACTAAAAAGGATACTTTGGTAAATGTGGGTTGAATATAGTGATAATATTATCATAAGGTGTTATATATTCAAAATTGGTATAAGTAATCTATATGAATTGTTTCAAGTGGCTATGATTGACCTCATTTTAATAAAATATGAAAATGGGTTGATTTGGGTAATAGTGACCTTAGACGGAAGAGGCTATTATCACATGTGTGAAATGGTAGAGTTAGATTGCGAAACTCAAATTCATTGTTAATATCAGTGTTTTGGGAATTTAGATTAAATATGGTAAGTCTTTGAGCTCTAAAAGAAAATTTATGACAAAATTGTGAAATTAGAGTTTATAAGCCCTATAAATAGTAACTTTTGAGATATGGCTATTATTACACATTTAAGACATAGGATTTAGACCTTGGATTTAGGATATGTTATTTATAATAATATTTGAGGAATATATACTAAATTTTGTGATTAAATTATCAATATAGGAGAAGTTATGCCAAAAGTGTGAAATTAAGGTTTTAGAAAATAAGAATCTTAAATCTAGAGAAGGGCCTTATGACCTGCGTGCTGTGCTGATTTGTTTAAATGTTTTATGTACCTATAAATCAATCATGAACAATAAATTAATAGTTTAAAGTAAAAGATCATATGAGTTAAGCTAAGGTGATGTTTTTCATATCCGTTCCACTAGATGATAATAGTGACTCAATAGCATTTTACCTTGAGAAGGTGATATTTTTAGATCTATTCCACTAGATGATAATAGTGGCTCAAGTGTGCTATGGCTGAGAAGATGCTTTAACCCATTCCACGGAATTAAGAATAGTGGAGCCTATGTTCATCTTGAATAAGAATATAAATTGAGTAACTTAATAAATAAGACAATGATGATTTAAAGTAGAAGAGTATGTGATTCAAGACCAAAATGATGTTTTCATATCTGTTCCATTAGTTGATGATAATAATGGCTTAGGTGTATTGTCCCTAATAAGGTTCTTCAGGCCATTCCACCTATTTAAGAATAGTGGGGGTCCTTGAATTCAACGTAAGTAAAAGAATGCGAATAATTATATCTAACAAAGAGACTTGTATTAGCCTTATGAGACTTTTCATAAACTATATGTGTACTTATCATATATTATAAATGAATGTTTTTATTTTTATCCCTAACGCGACAATATGGTTACCTTACTCAGTATGTAGTGTACTGACCATCATTTTTATGGGTGTTACTCATTCCCACAAGCCAAAGACCCTAAAGCTTTTGTGTATATCTTTAAGGACCAGCTAGATAATTTTAATTCTTTTAATGAATGTGTGAGGAAGGGTAACCTTTTTATCGATACTAGGTGTTTGGGTAAAGTGTTATGTTATCCAAATGATGTTTTTATCTGGATATTGTTTAAACTCTTTGATCCATGGTATCCCTTAGTTCTTTTCTATTATTGTAACCCAGATTTAATCTCTAAACTTGTATTTGAATTTATAAAAGCTTCTTTCATTTCTAATTTCCTTGTTTTACTTTGAATGGTTTTTGCCTTATGATTGATGTAAGAATAGTTTGGTAAACTAGACTTATTTCAATTAGGAGTGGTAAAACCCAATATTTTGATTATATTATTTCATTATAAATAGATATTTTTTTAGTAGTGAAATTTAGGGTGTTATAAGTTGGTAGCAAAGCTTTTTGGTTTTGATTACCGTGTTTGAACTTGGTTTTCAAACAATCCATTGTCTGAGTTCATTGGTCTATTTCATATTTTTGGAAAAACTCAATTCTTTAAAAACCATGATGAAATTGTGTGGAATAGAGAATCGGCAGCCTAGGTGGCCCTTGAATGTGATTATGTGTATTATGCGTTAGTAATATAGGAGTATATTTTCTTAACCTGTCTCCGGTTTTGCAATTAGTTAGTTCGCATTGGTTGTTTGGAAGAGACCTTTGAGACATTCATCTAGTTATTTTGATACTCACCTCAGCCTCACCTACCACCAACACCTCCTCATTACCCACAAGAGGGTATCGAAGAAGACCTGCCTCAAAGGTTTATGAGACATCACCCCCAACCTACGTTGGTGAAGAGGAAACGATCATCCTAGAGTGATAGATTTGGGATATGTATAAGGCATATCAGGCAATTGACTACCCACCTACTCAGAAGGCAAGCATTTTAGCTTTTTTCTCACTAGGAGTTGTTGAGCCTTGATGGGTAGGTCTTCATGCTCTGAGAGGGTAACAAGTGTCCTAGGAGAACTTCAAGGTGGAAATTTAAGTTATTTTTTACCTCGAGAGTCTTAAGAGGGATAAGCTAAAGGATTTTATACAAGTTATGCACCTAACTTAGGGGATAATAACTATGAGGGAGTATCACACCTAGTTCACCAAATTACTGAAATTCGCACTAGGGATCACAACTAGTGAGTCAACGGCGGTCTACCAGCTTGAGAAAGGGATCAAATTTAATGTCCAAAGGATGATGGTTTTCGTGACTTTTTAGGACTTGACCACGTTTTACGAGAGGGCGTATATTGTTGCTACGCTGATTTAGAAGCAGGTATCCATCTTGGGTAATAGGAAGCTGGTGATGCAGGGTTTTGGAGGTAAAATCTAGTACTAGGGAGGCAAAACTCTAAGGATTTAGTAGCGAGGTCAGATCCAGCCTTAGGGAGGTCATATTTGACACCAGAATCAGTCAGGTGGTCAGGGTAGATCATGGGGTCAGCTGAGGTGCTTCATGTGTTGATTATGTGGCCAGGATAATCCAGGGAGAAGTTGTTGGGGCACTCCAATTTGATGCAGGACATGTGGTTAGCTGAGCCACCAATCTTTTGAGTTCCAACATCAGTAGGGTCACTATCAATAGTAGGGACTATTGATATTGCAGTAGTACACCTTTCACCAGTGACCCTACTAGCCATAACAATAGTAGTAGGGGCACCTGCCCTGACCATTGGTTAGCCTAGGGAGGCTAAGGGGAGACCATTAGGGCCTCACCCATTTTATCAAGGAGGAGGACAGACTAAGGGTTTCAGAGGATATTGTGGAGTATATTAGGGAGGACAGTCAAGTGGCCACCCAAACGTCATCTGCCAGGTAGTTGGTTGCGGTCGCTGCCTCATTAGTACATTCTCCATCCTCTCAATAATAGCTTATGTGTTATTTGTTTACGGGGCTTCTCTATCATTTTTATATTTTGCCTTTATTACTAAAGCCTCTTTGTCTCCATCTTCTTCTATGTCCATATCCGTGATGTTTCCTTCTAGGAATAGATTAGATTGTACAACGCTCTACTCAAACATGGCATTAGAGATAGATGGGATATACTTCCTATTAAACTTGGTTGAGATTGACCTTCAAGACTTCAACATTATCATAGGGATGGATATTTTGGGGAGGTACAAGGCGGTGATAGATTGCGCCTAGTAGCGAGTTATGTTGCGTGGACCTCAGAGTGCTAGGGTCTCCTATCAAAGATGCAAGCCTAGACCTATGATGAAGGACATATCTTCCCATACGTTGTATTATTTGGTGCAAAGAGGTTACCCTATGTATTTGTGTGGGGTCCAGGAGTTGAAAAATAAAGTGTAAGCATTGGAGGATATTTCAGTTACCCAGGAGTTTTGAGACATCTTTCCTAAGGAGATTCCAAGAATGCCGCCAGTACATGAGATAAACTTCACTATTGATTTTGCCCTTATCAGATGACACCGGTAGAGTTAATGGAGTTGAAGCCTCAGTTGGAGGACTTGTTGGCTCCTGGGTACATTTACCCAAGTATGTCTCTATTGGTAGTACTGGTTTTGTTTGTGAAGAAGAACGATGATAGCTTTCATCAGTATATTGATTATTGGTGTTTAAACCACGTGACTATGAAGAACTGTTATCCACTTCCAAGGATTGATAACCTATTTGACTAGCTTCAAGGTGCTTCAATCTTCTCGAAGATTGACTTGAGGTTAGGATATCATTAGTTTTGCATAGCTAACACAGATATCATGAAGATGAATTTTAAGACACGATATGACCACTACAATTTTATGGTGATACCTTTTTGGCTCACCAATGCGCCCTCATCTTTATGAAATTGATGACGAGGATTTTTTGGTTGTTCCTCAATCAATTTGTCGTAGCTTTCATATACAAAATTTTGGTTTACTCTTGGATTAGAGAGGAGCATAAGCAAGACCTACATACAACATTATCACTCCTTAGAGAGCATAAGTTGTTTGCTAAGCTCTCAAAGTGTAAGTTTTGGCTTTAAGAGGTTGCATTTTTGGGTCACGTAGTGTCAACAAGAGAAGGAGTCATAGATAGACAAAGATTTTAGTAGTAAATGAGTGGAAGGCCCCCACTAGCGTCTCCATGGTATGTAGTTTCCTGGGTTTAGCTAGGTACTATAGATGCTTTATTGGGGAATTCTCGAAGGTATCTCATCTTTTGGTGAACCTCTTGAAGAAGACGACTAAGTTTCAGTGGAATGATGCTTGTAAGGGAACATTTCAGGAGTTGAAATGGTGATTGACTACAACACCAATTTTAACTCTACCATAAGGTTTAGATAGGTTTAAGGTCTACAGTGATGCATCAAAGCATAGACTAGGTTGTGTTTTGATGCATCATGGTAAGCTAGTGGCTTATGCTTCTCACCATTTGAAGCTGCATTAGCAAACTTACCCAATGCAGGACTTGAAATTATCAGCATTCGTCTTCACTTTAAAGATTTGGAGGCATTATCTGTATGGGACTCGGTGTAGATTCTACACTGACCATAAGAGCCTCAAGTATATATTCACTCATAAATAGTTGAATATGAGGAAGAGGAGATAAAAAGAGTTAGTGAAGGACTATGATTTTAAGTTGACCTACTATGAGGGTAAGGCTAACGTCATTGTTGATGCCTTTAGTAGGAAGTCTTCACACTCTTTGAGTGCTTTTTTGGTGACTAATCGATTGTTCAAAGTGCTTGGAGAGATGGTGATAAAAATAACCCAATGTGGTTATTGTTAATGAATACACCAACAGTTTTTATGAGATTCGAGTAGGAAAGTTTGGGGATGTTATGCTTGAGAGGATTCATCAAAAGATTCAGGATAGTAGAGCCAAGGGTTTTCAAATTTCTAAGGATTGTAGCATTCGCTACAAGGGTCAATGGTATGTACCTTAGAGTTACGATGATCTAAAGCATTAAATTTTAGAGGAAGGTCATTGTACTCTGTATTCCTTCCACCCAGCAGGAAATAAGATGTATAAGGACTTCAAGAGGATATTCTGGTGATCTCGCATGAAGTGAGAGGTAACAAAGTTATGTTGAGATGCTTAACCTTTCAGAAAGCCAAGATCGAGCATCGGAGGCCTGTAAAGTTGGTTCGGCCTTTAGATGTTCTGAGATGGAAGTGGGACTCCATCTCGATGGATTTTATGAGTGTGATACCGAGGACTCATAGCAGTTGCGATACGATTTGGGTCAATAGGTTGACTAAATCCATTATATTTGTGCCAATAAAGTCAACTTGGAGTATGGATCAGTTGGCCAATGCATATTTGAGGTTTGTGGTGAGTAGGCACGGTACACCTACCAATATAGTCTCCAATCAGGATTTGACATTTCTTTCTCACTCATGAGGGAAGTTGCACAAGACTATGGGCACAAGGTTGAGGATGAGTACCACCTTCCACCCTGGTATAGATGGTCAAACTAAGAGGATGCTTCAAACACTCAAGGATATGCTACGAGCTTGTGTTTTGAATTTCCAAGGCCGTTGGGAGGATCGTTTGTATTTGGTTGAGTTCTCGTATAACAATAGTTATCACACTAGCATAGGGATGGCACCCTTTGAGGTATTGTATGGATGTAAGTGTCAGACATCCTTATGTTAGAGCATCATTAGAGAAAATTTTATACTTATACTAGACATTATTAAGGAGACAACTTAGCAGGTCTAATTGATCCAAGATAAGATAAGAGCAGCTTAGAGTTGTCGAAAGAGTTACATAGATTAGAAGCTGTGTAACAACGGATTTGAGCCGAGGGATAGAGCTTTGTTGAGGGTTTCACCCACCAAAGGGGTGCAGAGGTTTAATCATAAGGTTAAGATGAGCCTGAGATTATATTGGTTCTTATGATATTCTCAATAGAGTAGGCAAGGTTGCATACCTCCTAACACTTCCTCATAACGTCTTCCACATTTCTTGGTTAAGGAAGTACATTGTATAACCCATACCACATGATCAGGCCACATAAGATAGATCTCAAATACTCATTGACTTATGAGGAGAAGCCTTAGCGGATTCTTGACACCAATATTTGACAAAACAAAACAAGTTCAATTCTGTTGGTGAAGGTTCTCTAGAACTGGAACAGAGCATAGGAGGTGACCTAGGAGACTAAGAAGGACATGCAAGAGTTGCAGCTTGAGCTTTTTAGCTTAGGTGTGTTAGGTTTTTGGTTCTTTCTCTTTTACGGGGTAGTCCCCTGTAGTATAGTGGCGACTCCGATAGGATTAGCCGCCGAGATTACCTTCCTTACATCCTTTTCCTCTTCTTCACCAACCTCAGCATCTTGACTTTGGAGATAAAATCTCTTTTAAGGGGGTAATGATATTATATCCCATATTTTTAGCTAACCCTAATCCCGAGTAATTAATATTATAACATAATCCTAATCTCAAGAAATAAATAATTCCACATTATCCTAATTATTTAACTCTATAATTTAACTTAATTTTGATGTATTGATAATTAATCTACCCTATTATCCTAACCAAAATTACAATTATATTATTTTAGCTAAAAACTAAAAATACTAAACCTTATTATTTTCCCTATTTTCCTTTTTCTTTCCATTCCCTCTCGATCCATTCCCCCATTTTCCTCCTTTTTCCCCCTTCTCCTGGGTGGAATAGTGTCCATAGACAATTCACATATCCCCCTTACTCCCTACCACCTACAAGACCATCCCCTACTCCCATCAACTCCATCCTCCTATGCATGAGGGATAGGGTTGTAGTTTTTCTTCACCTGACAATGTTACCACCTCTATTCTCACTCTTTTGATTTTTACAACCAATACATCGCCACTTCCCTCCTTCACCACCTCCTTCCTATCACCGAAACCTCTCAAGATCACCCCCACCAGTGGCCCAACAAAGGAATCAACACAACCACGAGCCACCTTTTCCATTACCTCACACCTAGCATCAACCACCTTTGCCACAACCTGTCCCCAAGCACCCGCCAAAACCACAAATCCTACCCCCTCCATTCAACTATTTTCACCACAACACACCCACTACCTTCGTCTAACTCCACGACGCCCCTTTTCTTTCTTTTCCCTTCCTCACTATAGGATTTTTCATCACAGCATAATCCTTCCCCCTTTGGTAGCTTTGGTAGCTTTGGTCAAAACCACTTCCATTACTTCCACAACCTAGGCTAAAGTTCCCCCTCCTCCACTTCGGCAACCATAGCTAAAGCCTTCCCCTCCATTTTAGTAGCCACAATTGCAGTAATTATCCTCCATTTGAGCACCTCCAACCTTACCACACCACCCCTCTTGTTCAGCCTCCTTCACCATTGTACTATCCTTTATAACTGTAGGTAGTGTCATTGCTCACCCTCCATTTTCCTTTCCTTGGTTACGCAAATTTCTTCCCAAATAGTTCCCTTATTTTGTTAGGTTTTCATCCTCCCTTTACCCTTCTATTTCTTTAAGCATTTCCTTAATTAGTTGGTTTAATCCTAATAATAGTTTATTATGCTTTTCTTAGGTGATTTTCTATGGTTTCAGAAGAGGCGAAATAGTTTTTACAAGCTTGGAGACTGAAGCCATTTTAGTAAGGATACTTACTGTAGTCTACAATTTTTTATTGCTATATGATATGCATGATTTTATATTGTACCATGTTATGTGACTATGTGAAATAGTACATGATTTTTGATACTATGATATATGGTTGGTATTATATGATAAGAGAAGAGTAGGTAGAGTTCGTGCGATATTGTTATTTTATGTGGAAAAGCTTTCGGTGTGAAAAATGGTTGTATCATGGGTTTTATTTATGGTGTGATGAATGTGAAATGATTATGGCAAGGTCCTAGGAGAAAATTTTGGATTTTGGAAATGATCTTGATAAACACAAAAGATTCGTATAGAATAAGGGTTATGTTACCAATAAGGACATTTTGGTCAATGTGGAATAAATATGGAGATCATAGTATTCTAAGGTTTCATATCATCTAAATTGTGCTAAGTGATCTATATGAACTGCTTGGAGTGGTTGTAATTAAACTAAGTTTAATAAAGTATAAAAATGGGTTGATTTGGGAAATAGTAACCTTAGATTGAAGAGGTTATTATCACATGCACAAAACGGTAGAGTTAAACCACAAAAATATAATGTGTTTAACTATCAATGGTTTAGGAATGTGTATTAAATCTGGAAAGTGCTTGAGCTCTACATGAAAATTAATGATAGAATTGTGAAACTAGGGTTTATAGGCCTTATGAATAGTAGCTTTTGATATAGGGTTGTTATTGCATGTGTAATATGTGGAAGTTAGACCTTGAATTTTGGATATGTTATTAACAATAATATTTGAGGAATATATGCTAAATTTGATGTGTAGATTATCAATATGGGAGAATTTAAGCAAAAAAGTGTGAAATTAAGGTTTTGAGAAATAAGAATCTCAACTCTAGAGAACAACCTTATGACCTACGAGGTGTACTGACTTATTTTAATATGTTTTGTACCTATAAATCTAAAATAAATAATAAAATAATTATTTAAAGTGAAAGATCACGTGAGTTTGGCTAAGGTGATGTTTTTTGTATACATTCCACTAGATGATAATAGTAGCTCAGGAGTGTTTTATCTTGAGAAAGCGATGTTTTCATATCTGTTCCACGAGATGATAATAGTGGCTCAAGTGTGTTTCTCCTGAGAATGTGCTTTAGTCCGTTCCACCGAATTAATAATAGTGGCCCCCATGTTCATCATGAATAAGAATATAAATTAAGTAACCTAATGGATAAGATACTAATGATTTAAAGTGGAAGAATACATGAGTTACGACTAAGGTGATATTTTCATATCCATTCTACCAGATGACAATAGTGGTTTAGGAGCATTTTACTTACGTTGAGATTATGCTTCAGATCGTTCACCAGTTTAAGAATAGTAGGGTCCATAATCTCAATGTAAGTAAAAGAATAAAATGGTTATATCTAACAGAGAGGTCTAGATCTGTATTTACCTTATGAGATTTTTCGTAAACTGTATGTGTACTTATCATCTGTTATGAATCCATTTTTTTTTTGTAAATAACCATTCTTATTCATAATGATCTCCATCTCTTTGGACCCTCCAACTTGTGTCTAGATTTTATGTCTAGATAATATAATATATTCGCTTTTGCATGTTCATAAGTGAACCTTGAACCGACAATAATAGGTGGTGTAAGAGGAGTAAAAATTAGATCATGATGCGGAGCATGGGTATGTCACAAGACACACCAACTTGTGACATGAGACACAATGGTTTCTCATGATGCACTCACCATCATTTTGTGTTGCTCCCTTTTACGATTCACATTGTTGTTATAATCCAACATGATTATGTTCTCGGACATTCCTTGGTTATGTTCTTCCATGTTAAAACACAATCTTCCTTTTACCTAGACCCATTCACAACACATGCACACATGGCTTGATCCTAATATCTTCTTAACACTAATCATTCTTACACAAATCTTGAGATTTTGTGATTGGTAAAACTTCAAACTCTAGTATTCTTCTATACATCCTTCTGGATTATATACTTTGGTAATAGGAAACATAATTTAAAATTTATCTTTGTTTTATTTTTATTTTTTTGTTGCAGTGTCATAGATGATATTAAAGGTCGACGCTTGACAAGTTTTATAATATTTTATCTAAACCCATACTTGAGGTTTTATAATTTATAAGTTAGGTAGATATCTTATAAGTTTAGTTGACATAAAAATACAACAAATCATTCGGAGAGCTACGTATCACATGGTCCAAATTTCATACTACATCAAATACAATTCAAAATTATTTTACCTAAAAGCTCGTTTTCTTGTTTTTATTGTGAAAAGACAATACGAGTATAATATATAACCAACAGCAGTATTCTATCACTTACTTGTATTAAAAAAAAAACTTAATCTTTCCACCATTTATCTTTTATCGCCATTGTCCTGAAAGCTATAAACACTCTACTCTTTACGGAAATTTACAATCCATCTCAATGGCAATAGTTTCATGGATATAGAATCTATAGATATAACTCTTTGATCGGTACATTTCTTGCCACTTTCAACGATAGCTGATCCTGTTATGGATTTGTCCCCCCCCCCCGGGCCCCCCGGGCTCTCAACAACACTTTTGCTCCTTTAATGGATCAAAAAACTTAACAAACTAGAATTTAACGCAGACATTGCGTGGGGGAGGGAACCAAGAAATTCAGAAATTCGTCTAATTCAAGGCCGCTTCAAGTTCTCAGCCGAAACTTAGCTTAATCACACATGTTTGATTAAAAAGTGGGCCCAACCCAACAACTTACCCATGTGTGGATTGTCCTCCTAATTAAAGAACACCCGCTACGAAACACCCGAATCGCAAACATACCACTAGATTGTTGTAGAATACGTGGTTCTCCTATTGGAACAATGGTTCAGCTCTGTTGTTGTAAATGCTGGTACCGGAATTGAATCGCACCCGGGGCACCAGGCTCTCCTTCTCCCCTGATTTCCAAGATTCTCCCCCTAAAAAAACAGTGTTATAACGTACGTGGTTTGCTTGCCGGCACTCCATACTTGAAGATGAACAGAAATAGGTAGGTAGGTTCCCTCGGATACTCAATAGTTCAATTCAGAATAAAAAAGGGAGGCCCCCATCGGTATTTTAGCCCAAAATACCTACTGTGGTCTTGGTAGGTCCTTCCCCTTCCCCCACCCCCCGGCCCACCAAATATGCTAATCCATTTACCTCGACGTATAAAATGCAGGTCATTCCTCTCGAAGCCGCATGTTAAAGGCAATAATTATTTTTAATCATAGTTTGTTTATCTATCTATCTATCTATCTATATATAAAATAATTAATTAGTATTAATAAGCATTAGTTTAATTCCTATTTTTAGTATATAAATAGTCGTATCGAAAGCTCTCGGTGTTATTAGTTGGACGCATGGTATAGATTCTATGGAATTATATTGAGAGGAAGGTTAATGTAGTTTAGATTAAATGAGGCAAATAGGATGATGTTGGGTCTTGGGAGATTTACGAAGCTAAGGAGGTCCGTCAGGATCTTATGCTTTCAGGTGCGTAGAGTGTACTCGGATGCGATCTAATAAAACAATGTTATCGTGCTAATGCATATGGTAAAATGTCATTATGCGCCGGATAAAATAGATAAATAAAAATGACCGTCTTTATTGGTTTGCTTCTGCAGAAACAAAGATTGCGGGTTTAATCTCTACTAGAATTACACATATCATTATTTATTTATTATAAAGATGTTATATACATCAATAATTATGTATAATATATCTATTGATTCATATACTTATGTACGATGATTATAGGTGTTACGATTCGATGAGTCCATCAATTATACTTGATAATTGTTGCAGTCATATTAGATGATTAAAAAAATCATACTACATAATTGTAACTACTTTTATGCAATTTTAATTAGGGTCGGTGTCGAACCAAATGGGTCCCAATATAAAATTTAAAATGCAGTCCTTTTGTTTGTGTGTTATTGTATTTTGCAAAAATTTAAGGTTTTTTTTTATAAATAATTTCAGGTATTATTTCACCACAAACAATAATAAATATTCAACTTCTAAATACAAAAGAATATTAAAATAAAAAAACAAAGAGAATATAAATACATATGTCTTTTTTTTCTGAAGTTCAAGAATACATGTTAAGAGATAAAAATTAAGGACTAGAAGATGAAAATTCGAGACCGATCGAGAAAGAATGAATAGAATAGTGGCGACGTATAAGAACGAATCCTTTAGAATTATAGGTTGAAGAATTTATTAAAATCAATTATGACTAATTGCGGACGACAAACTACCGACGATGGACGATAGATTGACGATAGATCACAGTTGATTAGTAGACGACAGACCATGAAAGTGGGCCATCACCAGCGACGACCGATGCATGTGAGCACCGGGGTCAACCAAGGATGAATTAATCTGGGAGTAAATTGAAAATCGGATATTTTTTTTGGTCTTTGAGACTTCCCCTGCCACGTGTACTCCGAGGTCATGGGACCAAAAAAAAAAGACATTTGAAGGACACATTTTACGTTTATATAATTTTGAATTAACTTTGGGTCAACTTTTAACCGAATTATCTCTCGTTCGAATGATTTGGGGGATCAAAAGGAGTTAAACTGGGTCATGGTAGACATGTGACATTGGCTCTGAGTAGGGCAGGTTCTGGTAGAGTCAGATAAGGGTGGGTCAGACTTAGGTTGGATTAAACTGGTATAGAGTCGAATGGAGTCACTTGAGGGTAGGAAAGGGTTGGATGGATTCGGTTGGGTTTGAAAATGTTTAAATAAAAATATTTTTTTTAAATTCTATTAAATTGTAATTGTGGTGGTTATAATTCTAATGTAATAAAGATAATATTCAAACCAGTGACGATCCTTCATAATTCGTAGAGTAGTCCACGCGCTAACCCATAGTGAGATAATTCATATTAACTTTTATAAAATACTAATATAACTTATTTAATCCATAAATATATTTTATAGATTAGGTCATAAAAACTATGACTAACACAAACCATCGAACATCCCTGATGACAAAAAAAAAAAAACACGCGTTCGGACGTTGAACATGAAGTGAGGTTTTAAAAGAACAAAGAAAAATCATGTATCGTCTGAAGTCTGAACATTGGTTGACTTTTAATTTTCCTGAATCAAAATTTCCGCCTCCATGAATTCATCTCTTACCAAATGCACCTGCTTTATGTTACATTTGGCATTTGGCATTTGGACTCTCCTGCACGTGCGTTTGCGTGCTCACGGGGCTCCTGTAATTTCATTTCATTACCATGTTACAAGAAAGAAAGAATGTGTTAAGAAATATCGGTACCGTGACTGACTAACAAACAGTCAGCTCCTCCGTTGTTAAGAAATAATATATCGGACCGGATTTCGAAGAAAGAAAGAAGGGGGGGGGGGAATACTGGTTAGACCGGTAAGCGATGTCAGAGTTGTGGGCTAGTTTCCGTGGTCGGTGGTCAGTGGTGGTTGCTTTTCCTTTTTCGTCGTTCCTATCTTTTTGTCCGTTTCATGTTTGCCTTTATGGCCTGAGATTTTTTTTTTTAATTATTTTTTGGGTAGCTTTTTACGCTCGGCTTTCTCCTCTTTTGGTGAGAAAGAAACAGTCGGTGCATTCTTTCGGCTTTACATACAGGCTAATGAGTCTGGGCCTCGACAATAGATAAGTAAAAGGTCATCGCCTAATTTTAGGCCCGATGTGAACCGACCCATTCTTCTTTTGGCGGTCTACTTTGTTGAACAGGTACTTTGCGCGCGCGCATATATATATATATATATATATATATATATATATATATAATCTTTAGAGTTCTTTATCTATAATTTTCTTTAAGAATTTTATGTCCATAATAATGGGGAAAAAGAGATGCATTTTTCTAAACAAATCAGTCATTTCTTTAGGAATTTATTATTGACATGATTATTCATATCTTAATGATGTATAATGGCGTAAGTAGTTTTCATTTCATTAGTTTTGAAATATTGTTCCAAAATATTTCCTTATATGTCGTAGATTAGTTTTTTTAGGACGTTTTTAGTCCACCGATTCACTACCAACTGTGTAGGAATATGGTCTACTCATTTTCCTTTCAAAACCCAAAGTGTATGCCTACATGGAATAGCGCATATTTGAAACATCTTATAAGAGCACTTAATATCTTGGTTTATTATATTATATACCATCCGAAAAGTATTCTTACAATTTGACATACCAAGTTCACCAACCACGGTATTCTCTAAATCACCTTTCCTCATAAAATCATCAAGTCCGCACGAAAATAAAGCAGTCAAAATCTCAATTTGGAACTCGAACAATATAGTATGGGTATAAACTTCAGATGCATGCTTTTTAAATTTAAGGGGAGTCCTAAGTTTGGGATATGACAAGTTTGATACCTTATTTAGCTCCAATTACTTATACCTTTGTCCATCCAATGCACTCTCATAGCACATACGAAAACTCAACTAAAGTACAATAATTATTAATGGAAGTTTCAAAAAAGCTATTCTCACTCTCAGATCTTGAAGTTGCTATTTAAATCCCTCCCATAAACAAGTCTCTAAAATATGCAGGTATCCATAAGTTTCTTATATCAAACATATTAGCAAAACATTCATGTTCTTCCAAACCAAATTCAACAATTATCCCCATCCACGTATACTCGAACTCCTTAGGTCCAAGTTGTAGATTCCACACACATGCAGATAACTTGTTTATGAAATCAAAGTCTCGAATTAAAGGACCAATTTTTTCAGGCAATTTATTCATAATGTGTCACATGCAAAATGTATGTTGAGTCTTCTTGAAAACCCTCTCCATGGCAATTTTTATTGTTGGATCTTAGTCGGTTATTATACAATAAGGCTTAATATTTCACATTGCCTTCAAGAATGTCTCGAATAACCATTGAAATGACCGATATTTTCATGAGCTATTAATTCTACTCCAAAAGTGACACTTTTGTGATGATCAACCTGAGTAAGTGGTGCAAAAATCAAATTGTACTTATTTGTACCATAAGTACAACCAAATGAAATTATATCACCAAAGAGAGAGTAATTCTTCTTAGATATAGGATCGGCTCAAAAGGTACAAACAAGAACTCCACTATCATAACTATATAATCAAAATAATATCCATTCCAATTCTCCATCTTCTTACAAAAGATTTCCACAAACATATCATAACCAGAATCTCCAATGTAACATTTCACATCCCTAGAATAGTTCTTAAAATCTTGTAATGAAGCACCTACATTCTCATATCCTCCCACGTGTTCCTTAAATAGCCGAAATGATTTGGATGCCCCAATGTTCATCCCGACATTATCTGTAAAGAACTTCTTATACACGATACTCAAATTCCTCCCCTCTTTTAGAAAATGTCTAATACTTGGGGTAGTTAGAAGGTGATTATATCCTTCATAAAAATTTGAAATCAAATAAAACCTTTTAATGTTACACTTAATACGCATTCTAGCTCTACATCCCACTCTATTAACCATTCTCCTTCTAGCTCCACCTTCACCACTACCTTGGGCACACCATATATTCCTCAATGTTTTAAACCCTTCCCTAGTATAAACAAGATATTTTAATGTCACAACATTACTCACATTTCTCTTTTCACCAGACGGACAGACACTAAAACCACAAGTATATGCATAATTCTTGTAGAACTTAATCCCACCATCTAATGATTCAAATCTCATTCCTATAAAAGGGTCTATTTCTAGTGAACAACAAGGTATCTATTCTTTTGTTGTTCCACCAGATGATGTGTGGAGTATTGACTTGGGAGTCACCAACCTACTATTAACATCATTAAACTTTGGGAGAGGAGAAGGACCTTGTTTATCACTCATAATGCCTATATAAAGAAACAAATGAAACTATCACAAACAAGAAAATTAAGGTGGAAATAAGTAGGAGTAGATAAAACTAAGAACACAACGTGTGTGATATTTTGCTATAAGTTTATGAATATTAAACTTCTTACCCTCATTGTTAATTATAAAATAGATTACTTATTCTCATTTATCTTCTGAATTCACTCATATATCAACCATGCATACTTATCATGATCATAACTGCTATATTATTTGATGGACAATCTACTAAGTGCTCTTACTTGTTATATGTTTCTGTTATTCTACTAGTGATTCATTTCTTTCTTTATTTTTTATCCATATAATCATGAAGAATGTACTAAATGCTTATTTACCAAATGACGCACACATGCACACTAACATTTAGCCATTCTTGAATCTTATCCATACACTAGTGCTTATTCTTGAATCTTATCCAAATAATACTCTATCAAACTCCTAGATGTATATAGAATGATGCAGGTGATGGTTGAATGTTGAATAACAAACAATAGACATCACTCGGCACGACCCGCAGCATATCAGCACCTACTACACAATAACATATGGCAAACAACAATGATGCAGTTAACAAAACAATAGAACAAAACCAACATTCACAAACCTGAAAGCTGTATATCGTTACCACATTTGCAGTTGAAGCCCAATCCAGTCCAATTTTCCCTACATATCGATACAACAATCAGGACAAAAATAAAATTGAAAATGCAGAGACGCACAATGATCAGCACATTCACATACCTCAATTTTCACTATCTTGTTGGTAGATCTGAGTGTTCACAAATCAAATTTTTCTTGCTGAATAAAAAATGAGATAGAAAATGACCATAGGCACCTTCGACGAATGTATGCACAATGATGGATAGAAGAATAGTGAGCAACGTGCTACTTCGACGACAACGAAGAGATGTAGAGGTAGAAACGTTGACAGGGAAGGACTGCAATGGAGAGAGGGAGACGAAAGAATAAAGATGCAGAGAAGCAGCTTCGAGGGATAGAGAGGCACGACAATAGAGATAGAAACAGGGAGGGACTTCGACAAAAATGAAGAGATGCAAAAGGAAAATGGTGATGGAGAGAGAAACAGAGAAATATTTTGACAAAAATGGAGAGATATAGAGGAGGCAATCGAGATGGAGATGGAGACGAAGCACTGTGACTTTGCGAGCAGTCAAGCCACTAGAGAGAGGGAAGGTGCGAAAGAGGGTCGGGACAGAGAAGCACAAACGGGGAGCCGGAGCGAGTGTGTGTGTGTGTGATAAATAATTTCTTTTTTCAGCCGTTAGATCTACAAGATCTAACAATTGAAAATCAGTCCTACTTATATATTTTATCTAGTAGTATGTATATGATTCTAAATCTCTCTCTCTCTCTCTCTCTCTGTCTATATATATATATATATTGGATGTATCAAATCTTTGGAGTTCTTTATCTATAATTTTCTTTAAGAATTTTATGTCCATAATAATGAGGAAAAAGAGATGCATTTTTTTAAACAAATCAGTCATTTCTTCTTCATTTTCTTTCCCTGCTTTTTTTTATCTCTTTAGTGCATTATAGAGTCTATTTTCCAACTTATTATTAACGAGATTATTCGTATCCTAATGTTGTATAATTGTGTGAGAAAATAGCCAAATGTGGCGCTATACGGTACATACGAACACAAGCATCACTTCATACGGCTTTTCTTGGGTACCATTCAGAACATAAATAGCGAATAGGATTTATATTCCTGAAGAGCTTCTGATTTTCCATGATAAAGAAGATTTAGTAGCACCAACCGACATATACAAACTTTTTTCATGGAAGTTCTCGGTCATATTAGTTTAAGGATTAAATTAATGTTTTATGGGATCGTGTTAACAAAATAATATCCTTGATAAATGATAGTTCGACATTTATTTCAGACTTTATAATTTCTCAATAAATGAGGGGGAAAAAAATACTCGTGTTTATATTAGAAATCTAAAGTCAAAAGTCTCGGCTCATAAGTCTCGTTTTTTATTTAACAAAAGTAGAGTATGTACGGCTATATTTATTTTATTCTATAATTATTATGCTTATAATATTTAATAATATATTGGTAGGTGTATCTGTGAGTCCTAGGTCGGATTTAAGGTAGATTACTCTGATATATAGATTTCGTAGGCTACTCATTTCACATGGATCATATATTAATATTCGGGACTTAACCTTAGGCGACAGCATCATTCATTCTGCCTATACGACAGGGTTATTCCAGGCAAACACGGTCCACGGAGGCAAAAGGGCTACTATACTATCGTCATTACTACGGTGTAGGGGCCCACTTTTGTTTGGTCATTTAGAATTTCAAATGGTCTATTAGAAATCCATCTAATTTCTATATTATCTCATATTAATATTGATGCGGTACATTTTTTACTTTTAAAATTCGAAATCTGCTCCTTTTTTTTCTTTTTCTCTTTTTTATTACAACTTATGACTCATTTTTGAGACGACGGTGTTAAGGGTAGAAAAATTTCTTCCCATTTTATATCTTTTATTTAAGTATTTAATAATAATAATAATATTTTTAATAAAATATTCATTTTAAATCAATTTAAGATCTAAAATGGATACTAGTTCAATTTTTTTTATTTTTAATTATATTATACAAGATATATACAATATTAATGTAATTTTTCACCCTTATTATCCCTATAACAAAAGAGCACTTAGTGTAAAACATCTTCAAGTAAATAAATTAATATTAATATATATTACTTTATATTTTGACTTAATTTACCCAACGTATCCAAGTATTTTGGTATCCTGCAAGTGTCTTCTTACATGAGAGCTATCTATATAACTTGTCTGGGGTGTGATAGAATCCCTAATGAAATTATTTGCACTTTAGATGGAGTCAATCATCATACAATGGACCTCGCTACACTTAGTAAGACTTATTAATACGAAAGCTTAACGGGAGACGATGGATCATAGCAAATAAAATATTTTAGTAATTAATTCATTGGTTGTAATGTGATTCCTTTATGTTGGAGGTCTACGAATTAAATTCTATCAGAGTCATATATATATTGTATTATTATTTTAGTTATAATAGTTATTCAATATTACCATAATAATAATAAATATAATAAATACCAATCCAAATAAAAAAATAACGTGGAGTCAACCTAAACTAATAAAAAAAAATCCAAAAGAAGAAAAACTCACCCTAACTAGAATAAACACCAATGAAAAAAAAAATTAACTCAAACTAAAATAAATATCATTTAAAAAAAAATCAGCCAAACTAAAACTTAATGCAGACACAACCCCAACAAGATTTGAATTTATGACGTACAGTATGGTAGATGCACGCTTCAAGCCTTAAACTGCCAAGGCACGTGAAACCGCCTTCGTTTACTTAGTTACGTTGCCATATTATATCCGCGTGTCACTCGATTACACCCCACAAAATACATCTGGATGTGTCTGGTTATTTGTTGGCAGGAGTTGATTCTCGGCGAAGTTATTTGCATTTTGCCGGAAATCGGTCGGGGCACTTCACGGCTATTTTGCTTCAAAGAAAATGGACCCGATTCTGCTACGCAAAGAACATATTTTTTCCAATTTAAGGAGGCAGACCTCATAAATGACAATTATGCTGTGATATCCGACAAAAGCAACGTTTGTTGCGTTATTTGTGTACTCTGTCCCTTGCCGACCATTTGGGAAAAATAAATTATGGAGCAACGAATATATGTTCATACGGCAAATATCATTCGAATATATACCAGACTTTTGCCTATGGTTCGACCCAAATAAACGCTCGAAGTAGGCCCTTGGTAAAACTTGGTTGTTAATCCGTTGGGTAAGAACAAATTGGATGGCTCTACCTCCACTTTTTCATTTCCATTTTCCTTTAGGTTGTGATTTAGGTATGCTTGTTATTTTTATATCATTTCATTAATTACTTTATAAGGTTAAAGATTAATTTTTTACCTTAGTTTTTTTTAATAAATAGGTTGAAGCTTACCTATTAATTATTTTCTATGGTCAATATCTAAAAACTTAAAATAATTTCATCTAAAATTATTAATTATTCTCTAAGGTCAAAAAAAAAATTTATTTCATATTTATTTGAAGTATTGACACGACCATTAATCATTATTGTTATTTATCTTATTTTTAATAACAAATATTAATTAATTATTTCAATTTAAATATTATACCAATATTACCATAAAAAACAAAGAATACTTAAGAAACAAAAATTAAAAGCATACAAACCTTCAAAATTGACACAATTAGAGAAGAAAGATGAAGAATGAGAGCAAAAAATAGTAGAAAGTCCTGATTTGAGAGAGTGAGAATCGAATAAGTCTAAAAAGGTAGACGTCAAATGAGGAAATGGGTCTTATGTTCAGGTTATAACAGGGTCTTAATACTGACAAATTTAATCATCGGTATTAAGGCCGACTAAGTTACACAATGTCATTTCCCAAACCCAAAAAAAAAAATCGCACTCTTAATACCTACAATAAATCGTCGGTACTAAAGCTAACTAATTTAGACGGCATCCTCTTTTTAGCAAAAAAAAACCACTCTTAATAGCGACGATAAATCATCGGTATTAAGTGTTTATCATCCGTAATAAAGATTTCAATATTACCCTATTCCTTTGAGGCATATTTCCCCCTATTTCGGCTGACTAATTTTTCTTATTATCACCTACATATTGTCAGTATTAAAGACAATATCACCGGTGATAAGATTTTCATTCATGCTTAACGGTAATTTTTCCTCCATAAAATTTTGATGAAATAGATTACTTAATACCGATGATACGTATCCTCGCTATTAAGAAATAAATTATCTGTATTTAATTTTTGACATTTTAATAAAAAATTTCGTGGGAAATTTGGTGGTATTAAGATTTTTTCTACCTTTTTTTCAGACAAAAAAAATCGTCACCTGAATTTCTATTGACAATTAATCGTCACTATTATAGTCTAACACCGACGATTAGTTATCATCGATATTAAGATCATCGGTGTTGGGATTTTTTATTGTAGTGGGTTGTTTGTACTTTTATCCGCTATTTTGAAATCCTTATCATTCCATTATTTATAACTTATTATTACTTTATAGATAAAGACCCACTAAATTCAAGTAAATATCTAAAAAAATCCTACATTATCCACTTTTATCACAAAATGTGTCATTCATCAATTATATTAATGCACCTCAATAATTGTCATGACATAAAATTCATTTTAATTTAGATGAGATGGCAAACAATATTATTATTTCAATTACATTCATATATAAATAATTTATGTTTACAAACATTTTACCAAATTAATACTTCAAATTAGATAGTTACCCAAACTAAGTAATGCTATACTGACAACTAATTCATTTACAAAGGTTTTTTTACATTCACTTAATAAAGTGCGAGCTCTATATACATGCATCAAGTACACATTATTAGATGATTATAAAAGTGTTGTAAATAACTTAATGGTAAAGTTAGTGCTATCTTTCTCTCTCTCTCTCTCTCTCTCTCTCTCTCTCTCTCTCTCTCTCTCTCTCTCTCTCTCTCCCTCTCTCTCTCTCTCTCTCTCTCTCCTCTCCTTTCTCCTCCTTAATAGAATCCCCATTCTAGTTATGTATAGGTGAGAAGATGTAGATAATGAATGAGATACAAGGTTTGGCCCTCTTGGTTTTAACCTAGGACCAACTTTTATATGACCACATTTAACACCGCGAGTTGATACCATCATGTGGGAACCACTTAATAGCCGCTTAATGGAAGCTCAGCCCCATAAGGGTTGCGAAAGCTACCTTAGAGCACTTTTGGATTGATTGGATGATCTCATAGATCAATACAAGTATTTTCATCACCCTTTGTCTTTTATCACATGCTTTTTGAGAAATTTTCAAAAAAACCTAGGAGGTTCTTCCTTCCTTAAAATTACTCAGTGGAAAACACACTTAACTATGGAGTTTTTAGGATGGAATCACCAAAATTATGGTATAACATTTTGATATAAGTAGCCATATCAATCTTTATAACACTCCACTCAATTTGGGGGTAATTACACCAGTAATTAATACCTTATTAAATATGTAATACTCTGTGCTAAAATCTTTTTAATTATGTTAACCTTGTATGTAAAAGTGTGTTAAAATGAATTTTCTAAGGCACACCCGACTGATGTGCCTAACCAATTGATCAATTTTGGGTTTTCAAAAATTTCCCTTTTCAACAAAATTCGTTAACTAGTTTGTCAAAACCTATCAACTACTTTGGTTGAGTTTTTTTTTTAAATTATGGTATTAATGGTTTCAAAACTTGATCTAGTGATCATAAAAAAAATGGATTATATTTTTGTGCTAATGAGAATCTCTTGGTGTTGTGGTATTATTTTCATAATTGTTGGCAACCTAAAACACCCCTAAAAGGTAATTGTTTACCTTTCAACTCACTTGTTCTTTTCTCTCTCCTTTTCTTTATCCTCTCTATGATTTTAGCTTGCCATTATTATTTGTTTTACTTGCTTCACATTCCCTTTCACTCTTCCATTTTCATCATTTCTCCCCTCACGAACAAGTCATTTGCACTCAACCTTATCTAGTAAGCCTTCTCTCTCTCTCTCTCTCTCTCTCTCTCTCATTTCTATCGACTAAGAGGCTTGGGGAGGCCTCATTTCTTATTCAAATCACCTCTTAATCTCAAACTCTTATTCTTCCTTCCATAAATAAAATATTCCAAATGTTAAAGAGTAGTTATCTCTTTAACTCCCTCACTTACTCTTGCATTTCAACTCTGTTTCACTCCTTTCATCATCTTCTTATCCTCTCTTTAACTATCTCTTTTTTCTATTAATAAAATTAGGTTAAGGGTTGGTGAAAGTTAAATATTTCATGATATTCTCGTCTTGTCTCGTCCAACTATTGGGAAGAGGTTGAATGCCTTGGTTGTTCCTCCTTTCTTTATTTTCTTCTTTGTTTTCATGGGTTTGATTCAAAGGTTTTTTTCCTTTGGTTTTAAAGGTTTTCAAGAAACATTTGTAGAGGAGCTATAAATCTATGAGTGTTTTATATTTTCCTAAAATATTGTTGCTTGAAGTAAGATATACCTTGCTTTTGAATTTGGAAGGTGCATGAAGTATTAGTATGAATGCATGTTCTTCTTTATGCTTAGGGATTAATTTCTAAGCATGAGGATATGTTTATTTTGAGTATAAGCATGTTTGACATGATTTTTACAATATGATCAAGTGTTGATGAATTAAAGCATGAATATGTGTGTTAACTATAGTCGAGCATTAGACTGGTCATAAGCATGTTTAATGTTGATTTTGGACAAGTATGATAGGTTAGGATTGATGTTTGGTATGAGGTGGACTTAATGTAAAAGCATAACTAATTTAGCTAATTGTAACATATACAATCTTGGGCTATTTTTTCCAAGACCAATCAATTGATCCTTGGGACTGATTAACTCATAATTAATACTTTTAGGAGTTTCTGCCTCATCCTAAGCATGTCGACTACTTCATTCATGCCAATCAACATGTTCCCAATAATAGTCGATTAATTAAACAAACTAGTCGATTATTTTGTGTGTTAAAAATTTATTCTCAGTTTGGATTTGCCCAGCTAGTTGATTGGTCTTTAGAACCGATCGATTGGGTCCACCCCTTTGTTACCATGTGGGTTGATGATGTTTTAGCTTATTTATATGCTTGATCTTGATCCTTTGATGATGTAATTGAGGTATAACCTTGGGGATTGAATATTTGATGTTTTTGGTCTTCATTATAGATTTTGATTTTTATATTTTCTTTGGTCTTAGGCCACAAATAATAAGAACTTAAGGTAAATGATTAAATGATGGATTTTAGGCATCTTTATTGAGTATACCTACTTAGTATTGGATTATCATGATTACTTTATTCCTCGAACCTAGGAGTCCAAGAGTGGTGGATGTTAAAGACCCCAATATAAGCCCCTTGCCAATTGTAATAGTGGTGGTTGTTATTGTAGATCCAAAATTAAGCATATGCCACTAACAGGGGAGTCCAACTATGGTGGGCAGTAAAAATATCAATACAGAAAAATGTATTCATTTTCTCACGTACTCCTTAACCCAAGTCTATACCATCCTATTGCAATCCAACTACAATATTAAATTTTAATATTTATCCCATGTTTAATTTGAATAAATTTGCAGAAATATTAAACTTTACGATTCAATTGGACTCAATTAGGATGGTCTATAGGTTAGATTAATGACCACAGGTTATTTATCGAAAAATGCTAACATCACAAATAATCACATAACAACTGTATTGTCTTTGTTGTTTATTGGTTGTTGGAACGTAGGCAATAAGAAAACTCAGACTAACCCAGCCATCCGCTCCTCGAGAAGGTGCCTTCAAACATAACAAAATGAAGTATTCTACTCGATGAAGTAACATACCTAACAACAAAGGTTCTATCATCATTTATGTAACTATTTAATGTAGTTGTTATTTGATAGAGAAATATGTAACTAACATGCCAATGGAAATGCTATTTACATCCTTTCTACAACCATTTAATAGTATTTAGATATAACATAAACATTATTAAATAGGTGTAAATAGATTGTAAATGATTTGCTTGTAAACATATAGCATTACACTATACAAGTATGAATGTATGATGTATCCTACACTAGATGTTACATACATACTCCACCTATTACCTATATAAATATAATCATCCTACTACCCTATAAACTATATGCATCCATTCAATTGTCAAGGTTACACAAATTGTATCCTACTTACTAGGTACAAAGAATTTTTCCAAATCAAAAAATTGATACATTATATGAATCATTGAAGAAAGAAAACATCACATGATGGAATTTATTTGATAGGATCACATGTTGATTCATCAAGAATAATAATGATAATAGATATACGGAAATGTGCCTAGATCCCTAGAAAGGAATGATTAAATTACTGTCAAATATCTTGTGATGCCTTCCAAATCATGTGAAATACCCCGAAACCTTAATTTTGGAAATTATGGTCAAATAAGGAACTATTAGAGAAATTAATTAAATAAATTATTTTGTTAAAATAGGATGATGAAATTAAGGCAAAATAAGGAGGGAAATAATAAATAATTTAGTTAGAAAAAAATTAGGGTGTTTTACTAATTAAAATGAAACTTGGGAAATTTATTCAAAATAACCCAAATTAATCTAAAAAGGGATTTTATTATTTTTTCTTTTATATTATTATTTTGAATAGTCAAAAATACCAAAATAACCTAAACACCCAACCAACATATTTTTTTTCTTTTTCTTTTTCTTTCTCTTCCTTTTCCCTTATTTTTTTCCTTTTCTTTCTCTCCCTCCTTTCTCGTTCTTTTCTTCCCTACTTCCCCGATTGGGCCAGCCCCTTGCGGCCCAAATTCCCTTTCCCCCTTCCCCTTAGCACAACCCAAGCCCACCCCATTCTTCTTCCTTCGCTCGTCGCCCCAACCGGTCCAACCCCCTCTTTTCTTTCTTTCTTTCTCCCCCGAACCGGCCTGGTCTAGCCCTCTCTTTCCCCTTTCCCTTCTTCCCCAATCCCCATTGCAATTCGCATCCTGCCTCTGCAACCGACCAGCCACTTGCACTGCCTGCCCACCTTCGCCCTCTCACCCCGGTCGTTCGCATGTCCCTCCTCGACCAATTGACCTCCCTTTCACCTCGCGCGTGCCTACCCCCGCCTCCTTTCTTCTCCCTAACAGAATGCAGCCCTGCCATGGCAGACCTGCGCCGACCTACTATCGTCGGCTGGCATGCCTATTGCACCTGCCCCTACCTTCCTCTGCCCCCTCTCTAAGTTCCCCCCTTTTCGGCCTATAAATTCCACCAAGGAATCCATCATCGAACCTTTTGGATTTGCAGCCCAAAAAAACATGCCATTGCGCCATCTCTATTTTAGACAACCGCCCCATCGCCGCCGCCCGAGCCACTCATAGAACCCTTCTCTGCATCACCCTTTACCAAACTAAGCCTCCCTCCTCCCTCGGTTTACCCTACACGAGCCACCCTAGCCATGCAAAGTCCCTCCCCTGATCAACCCTTCACTGAGCCCCTTCATTCTTTGCACCACCACCCACCGCCAGTTTCGTTGCAGCCAACTCCCCCTCTACCCTCCAAAACGAGCAGGGGAGCTCCCTCTACCTTCCCATATGTTCATTTTCCCTGCCACCCTCTCCTCTTCCTTTCTCCTCCCTCCACCACCATTTCTCCACCTCTCTTCTCCCTCCATCGCTGCCGCCGCCAGTGCCACCACCATCCCTAGGTGGTCCTCTAGGCTCCCCTACCCCTAAACCCTTTGTATACAAATGTTAGTTATTTTTAGTATTATTCTTAATGTTAATATTATTACCATTATTATTATTATTATTATTATTATTATTATTATTACCTTTATCATTATTATTATTAAATCTAACTTCGGAATATTTACAACTAATATTATTATTATTAATGGCCTATAACTTTAGTATTATTATTTTAACATCGTTATTATTATTAATATTATTATTATTATTGTTGTTGCTGTTGTTGTTGTTGTTGTTTTTATTATTATTATTGTTGTTGTTCTTGCTATTATTATTATTAACGATAACTTTGGCACCTTAGCACTTTTATTATTATTGTAAATATTCGAATCTGTATATTACTACTACCATTTCTATCATTATTATTGGTATTATTTTTAACATCATTAATAATAATAATATTATTATTATTACCATTACCATTATTATTATTATTATTATTATTATTATTATTATATTATTGTTATTATTTTTTTTATTACCTTGTCACTATTGTTAATATTTCATATATCACTAACCTTACTATCACTACTACTATTATCATTATTAGTAACATTGAAACTATTACCGTTAATAATATAAATATTATTATAATTACTTTAGATTGTTGCAGCTATTAAGACCTATTTTTGATTTGTAGTAGCATGATTAGCTACCTTAGGAATAATAACCCTACTTTTACTTATAAAGGTATTATTATTATTTTTAGCCCTAATAGTAAGTTGTGATAAGGGTAAGGTAGGAAGAATGGTAATTTTGGTTAGAGGAAAGTTAACCCATAGTTTTCCCTCTTATAGGTGAATCAAGTCAAAACCCTAAGGAGGCGTAGGAACATGCTTCAAGACCGGTGTCCTATTAGGTAAGGATGTGGCTAAGAACAACGATGTGTGTGTTATGTGCCTTGTGTGCCATGTGTTATGCCATGTTGTGTACTTTATGATTATAATGACTAATTACTTGTAGCGCAGCTTAGAGTTGAGGTATGCTTATATGAATTCCTTATGGCATGTGCATAATGATTATTATGTTGTGCTTATGATGTTTTATGATATGACCCTCTAGGACATGCATGCTAGGATGTTTAATAATATGATGTGGAGTGAAAGGATAAAAAGAGAAAAATGCAAAGTGAGTTTACTAAGGGAGACATGCGATTGACCTAATTATTTCATGATCCATGAGGGGAAATTAAAAGGAGATTATGATTAACATAAATGAGTGATGTGAACCTTACATGGAAAAATTCTAGGGTTTGCATGGGGTGGTTGGAGTTTGCATGGGAACGATCTTTACGTGAGAAAAGTTAGTTTAGGGTGTAAGTAAGGTAAGGGGAGAGTTGTGGAGTGAATGGAGACTTGGGATGAGAAATAGTACGTAGGTTGGTGTAATGGTGTATAGGGGACTTGATTAGGGTTTTGGGAGGAAACCCTAATCTGGGGAAAATGTGGATGTAAAAACAATTAAGGAAGAGTGGAATATAGGTTAAGAGTGGAAATTTATTATATGAGGGATAAGTATGGGTGCCATAGGAAGTTAGTAATGCTAGCTGAAAAATAGAGAGATTACTTGTGGGGGAAGAAATGTGCTAGGGTTTGGACTTGCCAACTAGGGTTTTCTGGTCACCTGTGAAATCGATGAGTAATGTGATATGATTTGGGGTTGAACCTAAATAAGATGAGGTGTTGGGCAATAATGGCAGTGAAGTAAGAGGAAGTTGGGCCACATAGGTCCAATTAGGGTTTCAAGGGAAACTCTAGAGGGCGATAGTAAGCGGATTTTGATGTCACGAGGTGTTGGGACTTAACCCACACCCTTAGGAGTTGGTTTTCATTATGTGTAAGTGTAAAGGGGAATGGATATCAGGGTGTGATAAGGGGCGCAAGAGTCCTAAGATATGGAACGGGTCCCCTTTAGAGGATAAAAGTAGAAGGTTGGTGACATGCATGTCAAGGGTGAAATGCTTATCGAATATGACACAAATAAGATACTAATCATTTAAAGAGAAAGATTATTGAGCCGAGCCCGGACCGGTCCACCAGCGAATAATAATGGCCGGGAGCCAAGGTGCCCTGCATGACTAGTCCACCGACGAATAATAGTAGCCAAGAGCGTTCTGCCCTGCTTGATTTCTGGTCCATCGACTATAATAGTGGGGGTTTCCGTGCTCAACAAACCAACGTAAGAATGATAAGACATGTGAAAGATACTAAGTAATTACAGTGAAACACCATAAGAGTCGGGGACAGACCAGTCCACCGGCGAATAATAGTGGCCAAGAGTGTTCTGCCCTACATGATTTTCGATCCATCGGCTATAATAGTAGGGTTCCCGCGCTCGCATAGATTAATAAAGAGTATATGTAGATCAAGTATATTGATAAGAGATCTAATGAAATGCCCCAAAATTTTCTAATTTTAAAAATTATATTTAAATGTGGTTTTATTATGAAAATTAATTAAATAAAATATTGTTTAAAAATAAATGGAAATTAATTAGCGCAAATTAAGAATAAATTTATAAGTATTTTTAATTAGGAGAAATTTGGGTATTTTAGCTAATTAAGGATTTTATTTTGGAAATTAATTAAATTAATTATTTTATTTAAAATAAGAAGGATAAAATAGTTTCAAATTAATATTAATTTTATAAATAATTTAATTAAAGAAAGTTAGAGTAATTTGCTAATTAAAATGAAATTTATGAAAAATCTTTTGAAAATCCTATTTTAGCCTAAAAAGAAATTTAAATATTATTATTTTTAAATATTTCAAATATTTTAATAAATATAAATACCCAACCTAATTATTTTCTCTTTTCCTTTTTTTCCTGTTTCCTTTTCTTTCTTCTTTTTTTCCTTTCTTTTTCTTTCTTTTCTTCTTTTTCTTTTTCCTATCCTTTTTCTCGTCTGAGCCAACCCACAGCCCAGTTTCCTCCCCATCCCTCCTTCCTTCAGCGCAGCCCAATCCAGCCCATGTGGCGTCTCCTTCCTTCTCCCACACCATGACGCGTTTCTCTTCTATTCCCCCTAGACACTGCGTTTCATTGCCCCATTTTAATGACAGCCTCAGACCGCCTGCTCTCCTTCTTTTTCTTTCTTTTCTTTCTTCCTTGGACCGCCCGGTCCAGTCTTTCCTTTCTTCTTCTTCTTCCTTCACACCTCCCCATCCCCGTCGCCGCCGACCTGCGTCATTTCTTCCGCCCTTGTGCCCTGGTTTTTCGCTGACATTGACCGGTCGTTTCGATCCTCTCTCTCCCTTGCTGACATTTTCTCCAAACCAACGCCCCCTCTTCTAGCGCGATTTTCCCCCTTTTTCCTTACGTCTTTCCCTCCCCCGAAAATTTCTGCCACCAGTGATGCTAACCCTACTTTCCTTACTCCCACGTTGACCCACAAAACCCTAACCTCCCTTCTAAGCCTATAAATACCCCCATAATAGCCCTGTATCGAGCTTTTGTCTCCTACCCGAAATTTCCTGTCCTTATCGCCGCCTCCGACCAACTTCGCCGCCCGTTCTGGCCATCAAACTCTTCCTTGCTTTACCCTCTAAGTAACTATGTCTCCTTTCTCCCTCGATTCTTCCTGCACGAGCCATTACGACTATGCGAAGTTCTCTTCTCGACCAACCTATTTTTCCACCTCCGCCACCCTTTGCGCCATCATTATCCACCGCTTCCCCTACTTCTTTCTCCTCCCATTCTCTTATGCAGACCCTGCCCTACCTTTCTTTTCCTCTTTCTCCCTTTCCTCCTCTCTTTCTCTTCTACTTCCCCATTCGGCCACTGTCGCCGCCGCCGTGCGCCACCACCACCATTCTGTTCCTCTCCTTCTGAGTAACCATAAACACCCTATCTCCCACCTCCATTTTACCTCTCCTTTTCCTAGCATTTAACTTTCCCCTCTTTCTTCTCTTTTTCCAGCCACCGCCGCCGCCTCCGTGCACCACCGCCGGTGCTACTTATCCCCACTAGCCTAAGGTTGAACCCTAGACCCTCTCAACCCTTTTCCTTATTTTTACAAGCCTTAAATTATTTTATTCCAATTATTCTAATATAAATCCTATTATTATTACTATTATTTCCATTTTTAATATGTATTATTATTGCTATTAATATTAATGTTTTATTATTATTATTCTGTTGAGGGCCGAAGCCCTATTGTATTTTTAATTCAACTTTATTATTATTCTTCTTATTATTTATATTATTAATATTAATATGTTATTATTATTATTATAATTATAATTATTTTACTTTTACTTTTACTATTTCGAATTACTATTATTATTATTGCATTATTAATGTCACAACTACTTTACTATTAGTTTTGCTATTATTATTATTATTATTATTATTATTATTATTATTATTATTATTATTATTATTATTTCATTATTATTATTATTATTACTAAATTTGGTTATTTAATTTACTAATATTATTATTAGTATTATTTTGGTAAAGGGGCCGAAGCCCTTATTTCACTTTATTTTTGAGCAATGCCTTATTATTATTATTGTTACTATTATTATTATTGTTGTTAATATTAATATTGATATTATTTTTGGTATTTTTTTATTATTATTTTATCAAAAGCCTAGTCTTATATTAAGTTCGTATTTAATAGTATTTTTGATAGGAGGGAGTCTAATTTTAGCTTTTCCCTCATAATAGGTGAGACCAGTCAAAGCCCTATGGAGGCGTAGGAGCATGCTCTAAGACCGGTGTCGTTTTAGGTAAGGGGTGCTAAGGCCTTTTATGTGCTTATATGCATTATGTACTTTGCATGCTATGTATCCTATGTTTATCATTATTGTAATTATTTCAATCCATCAACAACCTAGGACTCTAATTATCTCTACACATATACATCCACATCTAATTATACATACTAAGCTCAAATAATTTAAACTTAAGTTGATCACTTTTATACAGGCTTCAATTATATGACATTTGCAATTTTTATTATTCATGTATAAACCCAACATTGGATAAAAACCCAACAATCTTCCACTTGGGCTATATGTGTGACTTTATAACTACGAATTACAAAATAACAAAATAAGCTCAATATTGTTGCCACTATGAAAAAAATATACCTATAACAAATCTCATCCATAAATCACACCAACATAGGATCAAAGAGGCTTTCGTCACACTTCTTCAGAATGATCACATATGTGGATATAACTATATGACATAGATCAAGATGTGGATATGTAGTATGAGAATGCCATGTAATATGATCTTAACATACCTATTTCAACCTGTTCCATCTTATTCCTTGGTGAGATCAAACTTTATTATAATTAAAGTATGATTAACTTTAAAACCTTATTGTCCAAAAAAAATAATTATCAAATAACATAATAACCAAAGTGTTTCTATATGAAGAAAACACCAAAATTATAAACTCCCACTAAATTTGAGCATTCCTATCGGATAAAGCACCCGTAAGAGCAATATGCTCATGAAACTAAATGGGTGACACTTCCTTAGTAAGTGGATCCACAATGATGGAGTTTATACAAATGTGTTTGATAGACCCTTATACACTCCAAACTCTTTATTTAACAACTAGTAACCTTTTGTTAATACACATTGACATAATTGAATTTCCATTGTTATTGGAATATTACATTGCTAATTTATTATCACGTAAAAAAAGTAAGTGGTATTCAAACATTATACATTATATATAGCCATGTCACAATTTTGAAATCATATTCTACAACTAGATGCCAACATGCTACAAAATTTTATTCTCTAATGGCAACAAATAGAGGTATTCTGAAGTGGATCTAATACTATGATGACACCCAGCAAAATCAAATCAGAATACTATATGATCTTTGACTGGTATAATTTTTTATATGTGAGCATGCAATCTTATGTCATATATTTTTTTAAGTATCTAATAATTCCTTTGGATACACCTAATGATCCATTGCAAGGTTGATTAAATATCTTCCTAGTATTTCGGCAATGACTGTTATGTGTGAATGTGCACAAACTCGAGCACACATAAGATTCCTAATAGTTAATGTGCATGAAATATTTTATATATCTTTAACTTCAAGGTCACTTTTAGGACATGTATTGAGACTAAATTTATCTCCCTTACCTATAGGGGTGCCACATAGTTTATAATCCTGCTTGTCAAACCTTTAATAACCATGTTTATATAGCTCTTTCATCATAATTCCAAAATATAGCTAGATTTTCTTGTTGTATCTTTATTCCTGATACAAAATATCCATATATCATTGATCACAAGTAGTATGTAAAAAAAATGCGATTTTGAAAATATACACTTACTCCCACAAAACTTGAGATGCACATTATTACCAACAACATTTATCACAAAACCAAATGAGATAATTACCTGATGTAATTTGTGATACCAATGATAAGAAACTTACTTAAGCCCATTAATGGATTTCTATAGTTTGCACCATATGAAACTTACTTAATCCCGTTAATGGATTTATGTAGTTTGCACTATATGTATACTTTCATCAAAGTTACCATCGAGAAAAACTATATTTACATCTATCTAATGTAGCTCATGATCAATATATGCAACAAGAGTCATGATCATACTAAAAGAGTCTTTTTTAAGAAACTAAAGAGAATGTATCTTCAAGATGGTGTCTTCCTTTTGTGCAGAGTATTTTACTATAATACAACATTTATATCTTTTCACTTTACCCTTTAAATCTTGTTTGACATTAAATAGTGTGACTAGAACCTTCTAATAATAAGATAAGATCTCATACTATAGTTTACTGCATAAACTTATACTCCTCATTCATGACATAAATCCACTTTTGAGAATTAGGAAAAAAAAATATGCCTTGATGGAAGATGATTGGATCATATTTCCATTATTACATTATTTCCTCATGTTATTAGAGAAACAAGAATCTAAAGTAGCATTTCTCCTTTATCTAGTGAACATCTTTAGTTATTGAGTTTGTTGAACTTGTTCTTCTACATGAGAGATTTTTCATCATTATTTTATTAAGGTTCCTAATTCGTTTTTTGATTGATGACACTTATAGAAATATGTGCATCATCATAGGCTATAGTAGAAATCAAAAGTGAAACCTCCTTAAATAAAATGTTCCTAACAATATCGCTTCCCCCCAAAGCTCTACATCCTCAAGATATGTTGTAGTATCCATCTTAAAGTTCACTTTAGTTAGGGATCATAAGCCTATAAGTCAAAATAACCTATAAAGTAGCCACTCATACCTTTAGATCCTAGTGTCCTTCCATATAGCCTATAAGGCCTTGCTTAATTAGGACATCCCTAAATTTGAAAGTTCGTTTAAAGCTCACAAGGTGTTTTGTTAATTACTTTAGTCAGTACTTTATTTATAATATAAACTACTATATTTTTGGTAATATCTAATGATTAATCAAACTCACCATATCTTTATGGGTCACATATTATCTCTTCACTACATCATTCATGTTAGGATTTGGACATGGTTTATTACAAATGACTCTAACTCCACATGCAATATTTCATTATGTGAAGTAATAATATCAAGCATCTATAGGTTATTGAATAAACATAATGAACCTTCATTGATAATATATGAATTCAGTGAAAGACAATGTTGATTATATCTAAGTCTCAATAATAACCTAAAATGTTTATTTCTTCAACTTTTATTGATGATCCATTACCCACATCAATGTATCTTTCACCATTATTTGGATTTCCGTAGCTCAAGTAGCTTTACATAGAAACACTTATATGAGTAGTAACACTCAAGTTTAATCACCAAGTGTTTCTAGGTACTAATGCGTAATTTACCTCATAATAAACCAAAATAAGGATTGCACATTCTTCATAGGCCAAGTGTATTATTTTGTACAACTATGCTTAATATGTCCTAACCACATACAAAGGAATCAACTATCATTTTCCTTTTGCTGTTTTAATTTATCTAGACCCTTATAAGCCAACTTTATATTCTTAATTTTCCTTTCTTATCCTTATCCTTAGGAGGGGTAACCAAATAGGCAATTTATGCCCTGACTTGCTTTAATATTCCTTCCTCTCACAATAAATGTGAAATGAACTCATTAAGAGCTAATTTCTCTTAATATCAATTATTTACTTCAGACTAATTGAATTGTGAAAGAATCCAAATTAGTGTAAAATGCACAAGAAAGTCATATGACAACTCAAGCTTTAATGCCTTAAGTTTTGAAGCAATGAGAGGCATCTCAATAATATACTCCCTTAAGTTCCATTTGCCTTCTAACCGCATTGAAATCAAGCTTTGCAAAAACATGTTTCCTTCATCCTTAAATATTTTGGTTCGGAACTTCATAATATTAGTGTTATCATCTAACATTTTACCTCTAAAGACTTTTGGAGTGTTGCACTTAATGGTCATATGCCTTATGAAATTTTGGCAATTTTACTTTTCAAATTTATTGTAATACCCTAAATTTATTTAGCCTAATCTCATATCATTAACATCCTATTTGATTCTAATATTAAGAAATCTTCTTTTAGCCTTAACCCAATTTTTTAATCCCGAAACTTTAACCAAAATCTGAAACCTTGACTCGAATAAATCGTAATTCGTAAACCAAAATCAAAACCCACTAAAATTTCTACTAATTCTAATTACTTATGGCTAATCTAAAAGCACCCCTAAACTAATCTCCCAACCTTTTCTCTTTTTCCTTTTCTTTTCTTTCTTCTCCCTTCTCCCATCAGTCCAAGCCGCAATATTTGAAAAATGTTGCAACTTACATCTCCCCACTTGCACCATCACCTATCACCTTTTTGCACCCTCATCCATCATCCATCACCTTTATCCTTCTTCTTCTCCTTCTTCCATCTCTGCATACTTGCACACTCCACTCCCCCTACCATTTTACTTCTCACGCAATACGCATACATACAACCATCACCACCCTCACTCTACGGCTTATACCCTACTCCTCACCATCCTCTACAACCATCATCATCATCACCACCTTGCAGCTACACCATCACCATCATCATCGCCGCATGCCTCCCCTGCCTTTTTCTTTCTTTCTTCCTCGATTCACAACATACACACACACACACATGCATATATGGATATATATATATTATACCATACTCTCCCTTCTCTCTCTTTGGTTTGCCTCCATTCTACCCATTTTTGTGTCCAAAACACTTCCTGAGCCCCCTTCTTGCTTCTCCTTTCTTCCTTCCATTTTCTTGTTGTTCTTCCTTCTTTCCCCTATTTTTGGCCTCACACCACCCATTCCACCAACGTACACCACCTCGGCCACCACTCACCTCCCATTGGCTAGTGGACTGACCACCAAGGTCATCTCAACCGTCCCAACACCATCAATGGCCATTGTCACCGACCACCACCTCTTTTTCCTTATTCTTTCTCTTATCTGTTGCATTTTTCCAAAGCGCACAGCCTGTGCACAGCTGTACAACACTAAAATTTCCTATTGCACACCCGTGTAACTCAACACTATCTGGTCGTGCATGATATTTTCTCTCGACTAGGGCTATACCATCTGTATCACAGCTGTGTAACTCAGCATTGCTTGGCCATGCATGATCTTTTCTCTCAACCAAGGTTGCACTACCTACAACACAACCGTACAACTTTCCATTTTCGCCAGTACACCCCTATTTTCACCCCCAAATCTTATCCAAATACCACCAAAATTTTACCATAGCTCCACCACACATTCCTCTACACATCTACACATCTCAAGCTCCCATTTGACTACAGTTATTTCTATTTTGACCCTTCTTACCTTGATTTCTATTTTGATTTAACTCTTTAAGCCTAACTATGAATTTAGTTATTTTTCATAGGTGGTATTCCAGTAGCTTCAGAGAATAAAGTCTAGGGTTTTCATGCTTAGAGCCGAATGTCCTAGTTGGTAAGGATATTATACAATGTTTAGGGGTTTGGGTGTTATTTTCTTGTATGGTTATATGTGTTTTTTTTATGATATTGTTGATATATAATGTAACATGTTTTGATCATGATATGTTTTGATGATGTGAATATTATGTTGAAAGGGAGTAAGAATGGGTGAGAGGTATCATTATATTATGATTTTATTGTGATAATGTCATATTTGTGAAAATATATCTTATGGTATGAAATAAAGGCTTAAAGATATTATGTTATTGAAAGTAAGTAAGAATGGATAAGGGGTACCATTATTATTTGCTTGTAATAACATCATATTTGTGGAAATATATCTTATGGTATGAAATATGGGTTAAATGAGTTTTGATAAACGGACATAAGAATTCTCATGAGGTACGATAATAATTTGTGGACTTGGAATATAATATGTGTGGAAAGTACAACATTTTATAAAATAAAGATTATTATTTGTGCTTAAGGGTAATTTAGTCATTATGGAGTAATAAGGAAATTTTGGTATTTTATGTGTTACATGGATTAAAATATGATAATAACAGCGTGAGGGATTCTTGGAAGTCTTATTGTTGTTTGGGCTCCCTAAATGATTTAATGAATAATTTGGGATAAAATATCTTATAATGATTGTATCATTATTCCATATGTAAAATCTAGAGGTTATTAGGATTCTAAATACATCATTAATGATTGGACTTATGAGGTTATCTATTAGAGTTAGTAATCAAGTAAATTTCATGGAAGGTGTTATGGCTAAACTGTAGAATTTGGGGTTTTGGAGATTCCTGTGAGTAATACATTGGGATAGGTTTATTAATGTATGTGTATGGGAACTAGACCATGCATTATGGGCACGATAATAATTATGATATTCAAGAGCAACTCATTGTAAGATGGATGAATAATCAATATGGGAGATTGATTGCTAAAGGGAGTGCAATTAGGGTTTGAAAGGACTTAATGACTTAGATCTATGATATATGTATATATGTTTTAATGTGTTCCATGCCTGAAAATCAATCTTGAATAAGATACTAATTACTTAAAGTGAAAGAGTACATGAGTAGGGCCAGGGTGATCTATTATGTGTGTGTGTGTGTGTATTCTCATCCATCGGGAAGAATATTGGCTCGAGAGCATTTTAATCCAAGAAAATGATGTTTTTAATCTCCGTTCCACCGGGTTAAAAATGGTGGGGGCCTACTCATCATGAATTGAAAATATAACAGCATAATTTCTAAAAAAGATACTAATGATTTAAAGTGGAAGAGTACATAAGTCAGGAACAAGGTGTTATTTTTCGTGTCTAAGTCCCGTTCCACCGAAGAGAATAATGGCTTGGGAGCGTGTTGACCTGAGAAGGTGATGTTTTCATATTCGTTCCATCGGATGATAATAATGACTCAGGTGTGTTGTCCTTGAGAAGGTGTTTCAAATTGTTCTACCAGTTTAAAAATAGTGGGGTTCATGCACTCAACGTATGTAAAAGAATAAAAATAAATTATACTTAATAAAGGAATCTGAATAATTTTCTATCTTATGAGATATTTCATTTATTTGGTTATTCACTTATTATCTAATACAAAAGCATGTGCTATTTGTATCTCTATTTTAAAAGTATTATTTTCTTACTCAATACGTAGCGTACCGACTACCCATTTTATAGGTGCTACTCATTCCCACGAGTGAGGCCCTGAATCTTATGTGCAGATCTCAGAAGATTAGCTAGATGATTATGTTGCCTATGATTCCCTATGTGGGGATGAGTGACTTCATCTATATTAGGGGTTGGGTAAAGAGTAATTGTTACCTGATTGATGTATTTAACCAGATACCCTTTTTCTAGACTCTTGATCCACGGTATCCATTCTTTTGTATTTTGTATTGTTAACTTGGAGTTAAGCTCCAAACTCATTATTGTACTATAAATATTTCTTTTGTTTCTAATTTTATTTTGTTATTTTAAATGTTTTAGCCTTGTGATTGATGTAAGGATGGTTGCATACAAAATTATGTCGATTACTGCGGTAACCCCTAATATTTTACTTATCTACTTCCGCTGTAAAACGAAATTTTTCAGTATTAAAAATAGGGGTGTTACGGTTATATTTATGATTAGTTGAATTTTCAATAGTACGAGGAGTATGTTGTCCAATCCTAATCATAAGTTCTAGACCTATGCAGCTAAGAACAATTAAAATGTTCTCTTTTAATCATTGCATTTATCTTTATGCATGAAATTCGAACTGAAGTTAGTAGATATCATTATTATGCCAAATATATGAACCATACAGGGGGAAATAAGAGAAAGAGAGAAAAAACCTATCGTGCTCACATAAATATATATAAATAAATTTAAATAATAACACTCTCATTACAAGATATCAACATAACATTAATATTAAGTCTTTGGACGATAATATTAACTATTAGTGATAACTTTGTTGCAGTGATCAAATACCGATAATAAGACTGGTCAAATAATAAACCCATCTTTAGATTGACTTATTATCCACATGACAACCAAAAAATCATCACATACTTATTACTGCAAGTGCATATGAAATTTTGTCAGATATTTATCTTCCTTTGGGCCGACTAAATACCCATATGAATAAACATATACACCAACATTTAATATTTCCAATAAACTAGTATCCACAAGAGAGGTCATTTTAGCAAAATATTATGTCGACTAATTTATTTACAAATATTGGACAACCATTTATTTATATAAATTGATTTATTAAAATGGTATAAGGATTTTAAATCTTAAGACCAACCTCATTTAGATTTAATATCTAATCGAATCAGATTGATTAAAAATTGAAACCAAATATAAAATTGATTTGATTTAATAATAATACCAAATAAGTAATATAAAATAGAATCATAATGAATCGAGCATTCAGGTTATGATATAAATTGGTGGAATTTATCTGATAGGATTACATGTTGATTCATCAAATATAATAACTAAAATAGATATAGGAAAACATACCTAAATCAGTAGAAATAATTGATTGAATTACCATCAAATATCTAACAAGATCTGAGCGAATGATATTATGGTCTTCCAGATTACACACGTGCTCACTTGTCTCTGACGATTCATCAGAATCGATTAGAATGAAGTACGTATAACCCAGAGACCACAACCATACATATATAGATAACTAGTTTGTTATATATTGAGTTATCCTAGTTCGATCCATCAATAATCTAGGACTTCTATTATCTCTATATATATGAGTCCACATCCACTTAGGCATAATAAGTCTAAATACTAAGTTGATCACTTTTATACAGGCTTAAATTATACTACAACATGTAATTTGCATCGTTCACATATGAGCTCGACATTAGATAAAAACCCAACATCACATCCAAATCAACCACATATTTGTTCATCATTCTAGTTTGAATAACTAGTATCTTTGATCATAATCATGCCTTATATACAATGGGGTAAAGTGATGTATGGTAGACTAAACTACTTATCATCATCAACATGAAAATCATGAGCTAAAGAAAGACATGTATATTAATATGCTAGAACATGTATATTTGTCTATTTGAATGTATATATTTTTGTCTCATAAGATATTTATTTGTGTTTTTAACATGTGTATTCTTCTATTGGATCTTGGATAAATAAGAGAATGTGTATTCTTAATCTAGAAGATATGTTTTTTTTATGCTAAAAGATGTGCATTTATTTTAAGATGTATGTATTTCTCCCTTGTACTTGTATTATAACGAATGTGTATTCATACATATTCCAAAAGATGTGCATTTATGTCCTAAAATGTGTAACCTTGTCATGAGAGACATATAATTTTATCTTGTAATATGTGTATTTATTTTCCAATATGTGTAGTCCTCCCCTCACATTTGTATAAATAAATAAATAAATAAAAATGTGTGTTATTCTTTTGGAATATGTGTATTATTATTGTGGAAGATATGTATTTTAGTATTTGAAGATGCGTATTTATTTTAAAACGTGTATATTTCTTTTGCATTTATATAAATAATAAATGTATATTTATTTGTTTAAAATATATGTATTTATTTTTTAAAAGATGTGTATTTATAAATTAAAAAATGTGTATTTATATCTTGAAATATGTGCACCTATAGCTAAAATATGTGTGTAATTGTCATAGAAAATATGGACATATATATATGCTTGTTTTGGATGATGTATATTATTATATTAAAAGATATATATTGATTTCAAAATTGTGTGTATTTTTTTTCCTTTCTTTTATGTAAATAACACCCGCACATTCTTATCCTATAAAATGTATATTTATGTTCTAAAAAATGCACATTATTATCCTAGAAGATATTTTCCTACACCTTAAATAAATAACATTAATTAAGTCTTGTAATATACGATAATGTGGACCTTGTGGTCAATCTCCATATCATCAACGGGCATGAATACGCTTCCTTGGTCGCTAAACTAACATTAATTATCAGTAGATTGCTATTAGGGATGACAACGGGGCAGGTCGGGGACGGGGACTCCATCCTCATTCCCGAACCCGATAAGAAAAATAATCCACGAATCCGACCCTATCCCCGATATTTTTTTATCGGGGATTCCCGATCCGATCCCCGATCTATTTTCCATTCCCGATTTATTTTCCGTTCTTAAAATCCGACCCGATCTCCGAAACCCGATTTTATACCCGATCCCCGATCCTCAAACTATTTTTTTATATTATATTTTTAATTTATATTCTATAAAAAATTATATATATATATATATATATATATATATATAATTATATAAAAATATATATATAAAAATTTCAGGGCGGGTTCGAGGATGGGGACCCCAAACCCATCCCTGCCCCGTCCCCGAAAAAATCCCCGTTAAGAATCCCCGAACCCGAACTCGATCCCCGAATTCTCTCTCCGAACCCGAATCCGAACGGAGAATCCCCGACGGGACTCCGAACCCGCGGGAAAAATTGTCATCCCTAATTGCTATGATATTAAGCCCTAACTAGATATTCATCAAGTTTGATTATATTCCTGCTATCTTTCTTGGCAGCAATAGATGTATCAATTAAGAACAAAATGGTAGTTTGAGGCGGTCATCAAAAGCGCGAGCACCGGCTACCAGAAATGCATTTAAAATTGCTCACGCAATTCATAAGAGCACGAAGTTGGACATGACCACATCTGAATAAATGTTCAGTGATAGGTGCAGATAACTAGCTACCGCAAGCATTGATTTTTTTTATTTTTTATTTTTCCATTCTTTGGTAAATTTGTGAAAAACTTCTCTGGTTGAACGAGAAATTATACGCATTAAATTTAGAGTAAAAACATCAGGATTTCAAAAAAAAAAAAAAAAAAAAAACAGGTTGTTTAAAAAAATATAGTGAAAGCGCACAAATCTGAAATCACCCTGTTTTCTGAGCCTCTACCGGCTTCTTTTACGGCTGAGAATCCGAACCGATGCACATGCTCTTATCTTAGTGGGGGAGTAGAGTTTTCTGAGCTTCACCCGGCTTGTTTTGTCTGATTTTGAAGGCGGCTTTTTGGAAATTCTTGATAACTTAAAGGACGAGAGGCATGTACCGGCGGCTGAGGTGACATCCTACTCCTCTGGCAATTGTTTAGTCTTGTTTGGCAGGAGCAATAGGATTGGAAATTTTTTTTCTTATTTTTTATTTTTTATATTAATTAATTAATAACAATAATAATGATAGTATTTTTAATAAAATATTTATTTTAGAATAAATTAGTGTCTTAAATAGATATTCGTTTATTTTTTTAATTTTAATTATATTATATAAAATATATATAATACGAAGATAATTTTTTCTATTCCTATTATTCCATATCAAATAAAAACTTAATTTTAAAATATTACTACTTCTGTATATAATTTAATTAATATGCACCGTATATTGCGAAACAATTTCACATTTTAAATTAGGTGAATTAACTTATCCATATATGCTTACCAAACATTTATTATGACAAGTATCTATATTTAAAATAAAGTATATTCGTGCCAAAAAAATACTCAATTTGTTTTTTAAATTAATTTTTTAGTCATTTAAACATTAATTAGATAATAGTAAATATATATGCGTCTAATATAATAATAATAATATCACTAATTAAAAAATAATATGATATAGACAGAAAATATATGGGAGAGAAAAAAATCATGGGGAAAGTTAATATTAGATATTAACCTTTTAAAAAAAAAGACTTCTATTTTATAATAATAATTTAAACTATTTTTTATTTATTTTATGGAAATAAAAGGAGCATATATATATATATATATATATATATATATATATATATACACACAAACTAGTTAAGAAGCACTATAAAAATAATATTTTTTTCAGAAAAAAAAAAAAAGAGTCAAGAAGCCTATCATTCAACGCCATCAACTTGGAAAGTATACAAACGATCAAACATCGATGAAACACGAGCACGTTTAGATTAGTAAATATTTTTACGATTTAAACGTATCTTCATCGCCTCACGCCTAAAGTCTTCCCCGGGCGGAGCCAAAAAGAGCACCCTCCTCGCCCCTCGCCCACGACATACGAAGACATGCAAATCCAAATGAGATCCGTCTCGTTCTACGGTGTTCCGCCTTTTAATGTCTCGAGCATGCTTCCTTCCTTCCTCCCACTTTGGGTCTCGTTCTTCCCCAACGGCGTAGTTATTTGTGTCTTGGAGGTCTTATTAATTGGGCTTTAAAAGATGGTCGCCGAGATGCATGCTTATATTATGGAGATTCATGTCGTCCTCAGCTTACTTTGCAGGGCAAATCATGATTACCTTGCATGTGAAAGCCCAAAACCTGACCGGACGAGAGATCCGATCTGATAAAAAATAAAAAAAAATTATCGACTAAGAATTAGTTTCGCGGTAAAAGTTTGGATTTTTTTTTTAGTACGAAAGATTCTAGATTTATTTTATTTTTTTATTAGTATTAAATCGCCTTTATATATAGTACCCGTCATTCATTATTATAGGTTATATTTACATTTACCGTATCTTTTATGAATAAATTAAATCCGGGTTTATAACACTTGTCCTTTTGGCTTTATGATTAAATCCGGGTTAAAGTCGGTGCCCAAGTGCTTGCGATTGCTACGTCCGACGACTGTTGCGTTCTGCCCCTTGCCCTGCTAGACTCTACAGAAAACTCTATGATCTTCTATACACCCACACCCACACTACGAATCCGCAACCGCAAGTATGGCTTGCATGTGCTTTTACTACATTATGCTTAAAGCGGATGTATAGTTGTCCCGCCGTATGCTTTTGAGCATGTGGGTGATTGTTCGTAAGCGCGATTCCGCTAATTATATTATTGTCAAGATTACTGTTTTTTTCAAAAAAAAAAATTCCTGATATCATTCACAATCATTTTTATATGAAAAAAGAAGATTAAGAAGCTTAAATGATAAACTATCATTACTTTTATCATGATTCATCATAAAATGTTTTTTCTATGGATAATTTTTTAAAAAATAAATAAATAAATAGCAGAAGGACGGTGCTGATAGGCTGAATCATTCAATCCTTATTTTGAGAATCATAATTCAATGCATTTTTGCTGTCTAATTTGTTTACTGCATTAACCCTGACATGAATAAAGCCGTTGATCGATGAATTTTGGGCCCTACAAACTATATTAGTAATACTTTTCATGCCTTGCAACATTCTATTTGTCGAGCTTCCGAACGGCTGGTGTTTCTGATTGCTTGCTTGTTCTCTGCAACTTATTTTCCTAATTGCTCGAGTATTTCTCACATTAGCTAGACTTATACTCCCATTGTTTTTTAATAGATGTCACCACATATTTTCTATAATAGTATTTTTGTTTTTCATCGATTTCTCTTAAATTATAATATGTGACGATATAAAAATATAATTGTTATATTTGAATTGAAAATTACTTTCATAGTTATCCATTGAATGCAACTCCCTTCTCACTGTATCACGCACCCATATCCAAACCTTCGGTTGTTTGTAAATATGATGAGATGGTTGTAAGTGTTTGCTTAGTTGATTGAGATAAGCCAGAAGAAATACACTCTTCAACTTTTGACAACCCATAAAACAAGCAAATTTATACTGTGCAACTGATGGTACATTGCATGCTCCTGTGACCCCGGTACACTTCATTTTAAAACAAAAGGCGACATTATCATCTTCTTCTTCTTCTGCTGCTAAAATCCCATTAATGACCACCGCAAGCATCTTTCTATCTCGAATTATCATCTTCGCTCGCTCACCACTCAACTAGCTAGTCCAGCCCCCGAGCTCTCTGATCCCTTTATAAGAAGGCCATTCCAACTTGAGAAAAGGGACTCTAGACATGCTCTAATTCATTTCAAGAGAAAACGTGAGTGAAATCAATTGACCGGGAAAAAAATGGTGAAGAAAGCAGTATTGACTAAATGCAATTACCAAGGAACAAAAGTAGGTTGTATCAATGGTGTTCGAAGAACGTATCGGTGTTTGGTTAATCGAAATGGATTTTCATAAGATGACACAACTAATGGAGTTGGTTGATACAGAAGATTCGTATTACTCAACTGACGGGGAAGACCATTGGTTAGATCGACCGAACCAGGTGATTACTGATTATTACTAGCGGACGTGATACTGGATTGCCTGTCCAATCAGGGGAAATGGATGATACTGGACTTCATCATTGTATTGTGCCTACCGATATGAATCTCATCACTCGTAATTACAAAGATCAGTTTTTTCTCTCTCCTATTGAAATTTCTTTTACTCAATCATGTTTGTCCGGATAACAAAAGTTGTTTGACATATTCCCCCTTTTTCTTTTTCTTTCCTTGAATTTTATTTATGGAGTCCCTTATTCTATTTTTGAAAATAAAAATAATAATAATAATAGTGAAAGATCACTTCAATATTAGTAAAATGTTAGTTCAATATTGGTCAAAGATCACTAGCTTTGTAAATGATTAGTTTTTAAGAATTGTATATTTTTTACTATATTTTATGGTAAAAGATGAGAGTTCAATATTAGAGAAATATTAGCTAAATTTTAATGAAACATCAATTATATAAGTGGCAAGAGATCGGTTTTAATTAGAATTATGGTGAAAGATCAATGCTAGTAAAAAAAAATCAATACATTACTCATGAAAAATTAATTTTAAGTAGAATAATGGTAAAAGATTAACTTAATATAAAAATTAGTACATTAGTGGCCAAAAATCAATATATTAGTGATAAAAAAATAATTTTAAGTAGAATAGTAGTGAAAGATCAACTCACTATGAAAATCAATTCATTAGTGGTAAAAAAAATCAATATATTAGTGATAAAAATTAAATTTAAGTAGAATAATTGTAAAAGATAATTTCAATATAAAACTCAATACATTAATGGTGAAATATCAATACATTAATGAAAAAATATGAGTATATAAGTGGTAAAAAAATCATTTTTAATTATAATAATTGTGAAAGATCAAGTCACTTGGAAAAAATTAGTACATTATTGAGGAAATATTAGTATATTAGTTGTGGAAGATCGATTTTAATTAGAATAATAGTGAAAATTAATATATTATTAGTAAAATATCAATATATTAGTGGCGAAAGATAAGTACATTAATGGTAAAAGATGAGTTTATGTACTGATCCATTATCAACAGTATATTAGCAGTGAAAGAAAAAAAAACTCACTACATTCCTTCTTTTTATTATTTTTTGGAATTTTGTTTATAGAGTCCTTATTCTATTTTTGAAAAAAAAAAGATAACAATAGTGAAAGGTGAGTTTAACATTGGTGAAATATTAGTTTGATATTGGTGAAAGATCACTAGCTTTGTAAAGCATTAGTTTTTAAGATTTGTTGAATTTTTACTATATTTTATGGTAAAAGATGAATTAAATATTAGAGAAATATTAGTTAATTTTAATGAAAGATCGATTATATCAGTGGTAAAATATCAGTTTTAGTTGGAATTATAGTGAAAGATCATCAATGCAAGTAAAAAAAAATATTATATCGCTGGTGAAAATGTAATTTTAAGGAAAATAATGGTGAGAGATCAACTCACTATGAAAATCATTACATTAGTGGTAAAAAAATTATTTTTAAGTAGAATAATGGTGAAATATTAACTCACCATGAAAATTAGTGTATTAATGGTGAAAAATCAATACATTAGTGGTAAAAATTTAATTTTGAGTAGAATAATTGTGAAATATCAACTCAATATAAAAATTAATATATTAATGGTGAAAGATCAACATAGTAGTGACAAAATATAAGTATATTAATGGTAAAAAATTATTTTTAATTAGAATAATTGTGAAATATTAAGTCGCTTGGGAAAAATGAGTGCATTATTTAGGAAATATCGGTATATTAGTCATGGAATATCATTTTAATTAGAAAAATAGTGAAAATTTGTATACTATTAGTAATATCAATACATTAGTAGTAAAATATTTTATATATTAGTAGTCAAAGTTCGATACATTAATGATGAAAGATCAGTTTTAAGTAGGACAATAGTAAAAAATCAACTCCCTAGTGAAAAATCACTGCATTTATGGCAAAAGATCGGTACATTAATAGTAAAAAATGAGTTTATGTACCAATCTAATATCAATAGTATATTAGCAGTGAAAGAATGATGTATTAATAGTCAAAAATATGTTTAACATTGGTAAAAGATATATGATAAAATATATGTGAACTTCGTAGTGAAAGATGTAGTAGAACTAAAATGGTGAAAGACTGATACAAAAATGGTAAAAAAATATATATGTAAATCATTTTTTAGGTAAAATTATATCAATATAGGCGTCAATTTGTATAAGATAATTTCAGAAACATTATGAGATGTGTGTGAGTGTATATATATATTCTAATAATCCTAATAAAATATATTTTAATTTAAAAAGATTTGTTGACGTCAACGAATTGTATAATATAATACTGTACAATAGATTGCAACATATAGATATTGATAAAACATCCTAAGTTTGCCTTTGGAAGGCTAGAAGAGACATTATGCCGTGCCTTAAGAGAAGAGGTGTTTACGCTTTTCATTGTGAGGTATAGAAAAATATTAGAGTCAATTCGTTAATGGGAAAAAAAATATTTTTAAAGTGGACGCAATTGACATGAACCTCACATGATCAACTATAGATAATTTATGTTTATAATACTTTTAAAAGATTACATATGTAAGTTTTCAATTTTATATATATCATGAAATACTAAGTTGGTTACATCATTATAGAAGGCTACGTCTCATGTAAAGAAAGAAGATAAAAAACAAAATTAAAGTTTTTTTTTAATTAAGTATACAATAGTTGAAATGTCCTGAAAATTCCTAATTTTAAATAGTATATTTAAATGAGGTTTTATTATAAAAGTTAACTAAGTATATTACTTTATTTAAAATAAAAGGAAATTAATTAGGGCAAATCAAGAATAAATTTATAAGTATTTTAATTAGGAGGAATTTGGATATTTTAACTAATCAAGGATTTTAATTTGGGAGTTAATTAAATAAATTATATTATTTAAAATAAGAAGGAGAAAATAGTTTGAAATTAATATTAATTTTATAAATAATTTAATGGAAGAAAATTTGGGTGTTTTGCTAATTAAAATGGAATTTATGGAAAATATTTTAAAAATCCTAATTTGGCCTAAAAAGGGATTTAAATATTATTATTTTTAAATATTCTAAATTTTCAAATTAATTTAATTGGCCTAATCTAATTATTTTTTTCTCCTTTCCCTTTTTCCCTTTTTCTTTTTCTTTCTTCCTTTTTCCTTTCCTTTTTCTTTCTTTTTCTTCTTTTTCTTTTTCCTCTTCTTTTCCCCAACTAGGCCAGCCACAACCCAGTTCTTCTTTTTCTTTCCTTCCTTTTCTACGGCACGGCCCAGCCCGCGCGGCCGTCGCCCTTCTTCCATCCTCGACGCGCTGCATTTCGTCCATGTTACTCCCGAGACGCGTCGTTTCATTTAATGACACCCTCACCGCGCGCGAAACCGCCCAGTTCTTCCCTTTTTCTTTTCTTTCCCGGCCGACCGGACCGCCTCCTTTCCTTCTTCCTTCTTCCTCCTTCCTCCTCCGTCGACGCTGCTGCAACTCTCGAACCATCAATGGCTTCTCCGGCTACGGTGATTAATACCGGTCGTTTCTTGCCTCATTGTCTTCCTCTTAACTCCGGGAATAAATTGGCATAATTATTGGACGTTATCTCTCACCTGTTTCTTCTCCCCAGCCTCGCGAAATTTCGAGGAAAACCAACCGATGCCCGATCACTTACTGCCACCGGCCACCCAAATTCTTACACTTAATACCTCCCTGTCGAGCTTCAACACCCTATTATCCCATCTACCATCTATAAATAGCCTTGTTATAGGATTTTTTAGAGTTTTTCTTCCCCGAGACCCTAAGCCCGAGCTGGCCGCCACCCTGATTTCAGACGCACCTTCCGCCGCCAATAGCCAACTTCATCGCTGGCGCAGCATCTCAAATTATTACCTGCAATCTCTTCTAGCTAACTAAGCGCCCCAGAACTTTCGATTATTCTTGCACGGGCCTCCATAACCGTGCAAAGTTGGTTGCTCGTTTCACCGGAATTTTTACCCCGAAACCTTAAACCACCGTCTGCTGCCGTTTTCCGCCACCTTTGGTTGCACCACCACCATCATTTTGTCCCTCTCCTCCTGGGCAACAATAAACACCTCTTATCTCACCTCAATTCTCCCTATCTTTTTCCCAACATTCATCTTTCCCTCTTTTCTTCTATTTTTCCGGCCACCACCGCCGGTGCCGCCTATTCCCACCAGCCTAGGGTTGAACCCTAGACCCTCTCAACCATTTTCCATATTATTATAAGCCTTGATTTTAATTTATTTCAATTATTTGCATATAAATACCATTATTATTATTCTTAATGTTTGTGTTCTTAATATTTTTATTAGTAGTAGTAGTAGTAGTATTGTTTTATTATTATTTATGTTGAGGGTTGAAGCCTTATTGTATTTTAATTCGATTTTATTATTATTCCCCTTATTATTTCTTTTATTACTATTATTAATATTAATATGTTATAAGTATAATTATTAATATTATTTTATATTTCGAATTTCTATTATTATTATTCCATTATTATTAATGCAAATACTTTACCATTAGTATTGTTAATAATGTTATTATTGTTATTACTATTGTTATTAGTCTGATTATTAATATTATTATTGTTGTTGTTGTTATTATTTATATTCTCATTGATATAAGTTTTATTGTCTTTGATATTATTATATTAGTATCATTATTATTATTAGGGTAAAGTCTTTAACCTTATATTAACAAGGTTTATAATATCTCTATTATTTTTATGAAAGTTAGAATTTTGTTAAAGTTATTTTATTAATATGTTATTATTTCGGTCAAAGTTCTAAGGAGGCGTAGGAGCGTGCTCCAAGACCGGTGTCGTTTTAGGTAAGGGTTTACTAAGGCCATTGTGTGCTTCTATGCATTATGTGCTTCATATGCTATGCATTATATGTTTATGATTATTAATTATGTCGTATATGAAATGACGTGGACTTGAAGTATGTTTTGTATGGCATGTGTATTATTTATGTATGATAATATGTGTTGTGACCCTGTGAGACATGCATGTGAGGATGTTGATATGATTTGTGTGGGAGAAAAGGATGAAAAATGAGGATGGAGAAAGAAGCTGATTAAAGGATGTGAGTTGACCTAAGTATTCCATTGATTCATGAGTAGATGAATAAAATGGAGAACTTGAGGGTTTCGTGTATGAGAATCTGATTTACAATTTTTGAGGTTTTGTATGGAGAATATAATTTATGGCTTTATATGGGGAAGTTTAATTTATGGTTTTGTATGATTTTGTGTGGGAGAATTTAATCTATAGTTTTGTATGGAAGAATTTAATTTATGGTTTTGATTTGGAGAATCTAATTTATGGTTTTGTGTGGGAGGATCTAATGTAAGGTTTTATATGGATGAATCTCTTGTTTTATATGGTTTGAATTTAGGTTTGGTATGGATGAATCTTCGGTTTTGTGTGGATTGAATTTAAGGTTTTGTATGACGGAATCATGGTTTGTATGGTGGTATTTATAGTTGTATGGAGGTATTAGGGTTTACATGGTAGCATTGATGGTTGTATGGTGGTATTAGGGTTTGCATGGTTGAATTTAGGGTTTCACGTTGAAGTTTAGGGTTTGCATGAAAAAGGTTTGAAGGTTTGCATGGGGAGACTAATATCTGCATGGGTATGAAACTTACGTGTGGAAAGTTAATTTCGGGTGTAAGGAAGGTAATGTAAATGTTATTTGGGTGTTGAACTATTTTGGACGGAAAATAGTATGTGGAGCATTATGACGGTACGGAAGAGATTGAATTAGGGTTCGGAGTGATTAATTATGGGTTGTTGTGATTAACTAAGGCGTGGAGTGGCTAATTATAGTTGTTATGGTTAAATAGAGTTTGGAGTGGTTAACTATGGTTTGTTGTGGTTAAATGAGGTATGTGGTGGCTGATTAGGGTTTTTGTGTTATTATGTGTATGTGGTGATTTAAGTGTAATTATGATGGTGGAATTTTATGATTTGTGATGTGTGATGACTTATGCATGTCCAAGGTGAAAGCCTTGAATAAGATACTTAAGACACTAATTATTTAAAGTGGAAGATCGTTGAGACGGGACCAACCGATCCACCGGTTCGAAATAGTGGTTAGGGTTTTTACCCTATGTGTGACCAATCCACCGGTTATAATAGTGGTTAGAGCAGGATGCTCTATGCGTAAACCGATCCACCGGTTATAATAGTGGGGGTTCCCGAGCTCAACAACCGCAAACCAGAGTTTTGCTAAAATGCCTAAAAGATACTAATTTCTTACAGTGGAACACCATGCGTGCCGGAGCCAACCGATCCACCGGTTAGGAATAGTGGTTAGGACGCGTAGTCCTATGTGTATCCAATCCACCGGCTATAATAGTGGTTAGGGTATGATACCCTATGTGCCTCCGATCCACCGGCTATAATAGTGGGGGCTTCCGTACTCGCATGGATTTGATATAAAGCATGTGTGTAACGAATTCCGATAAAAGATTAATTAAGTAATTAATCTGGACTATGATTGGGCATTTATGTATGTACCTGAATGATTGGTCGATATGATGATATAATGATGGTCTTTATGATCTTTTATTATTATGCATGATTTTATGTGCTTATGTGTTGGCCTTAGTGCTCGGTTACCTTACTCAGTACGTAGCGTACTGATCACCCTTTTCATGGGTGTTGCTCATTCCCACGAGTAGTATACCCTTCTGATTTGTGCAGGTGGGTGAGATATCCGGTTGGGCTGTGTGTTGAGTTGTGGTTGGCTCAAGTTCGAGAGAGTTATGGCCATATTTCAGTCTCTATGTAATTCTATTTATTTTTGTTAATCTTTTATCGGTTGTAAGCTATTTCTCTTTTTAATTTGAATAATAATTCTTTATGCGTACTCTGACTTTTGTTTTATAACCGTTTAATGCTTTCGGAGTTTAGTTGTCTTGATTTATAATTGATGGATTACTATTTCCTTTAGCCTTAGCACTTGGTATTGGAACGGTCGGAGAGAACCGGTCTGGTACTAAGTGTGGCGGTAACATTCCCAGAATTTACAGGTTTTAAGTATTTCTATCTTAATTGCTTCCACTTTTCAAAAAAAAAATTAGTGAATTTTGGGGTGTTACAATAGTCATAAAATATTACACTAATCTACTAACTAGTGCAATCATTTTTGAAAATAAGTAAAATGTAGAGTTATTTAAGAGAGATTATTTAAAATATAAAATACTTAAAAAATATATATTAAACCAAATATTAAAGTTATCTAAATAAAATTTATGCTTTGTTTTATTCTCGATGCTCGTTTGGTATGGGAGTAATTGGGAGTGGAAAAATTACCCCCATATTTTATATATCTTGTATAATTTATTTAAAATTAAATATTTTTATTATAATAAATATCCATTTTAGATCCTAATTTGATCTAAAATAGGTATTTCATTAAAAATATATTTATTATTATTAGATACTTAATATAAGAGGTACAAAATAGAGAAAAAATATTTCCACTCCTGTTACCCTTATACCAAACATGCCCTTAATTTTTTATTTTTTTATTTTTTATTTCCCCTCTGAGATCCATAAACGGCAAAGATATTTTGGGAGGGAAAATTCTGCTTCTATAGGACAAAAAGGATGCGTAAATTTTCAGTCAAACACCGATATTGATTACTCTGCTCCGTCTTCGGGCGAGATATTGTAGCAAATGATGGTCAATTGATTGGGCTACTTTAGGTAGCTGAGGAGAGATCTTCGGTAGATAAAGACGCCAGCTAGCGGATACGATTTCAAGGGAAAGCGTAATTCTGAGATTCAGTGAGGTGGCGGGGGAGTGCGAAAATAGGGAAGACGTACTGCCCTGAAATACTGTTAGGCAGAATAATAATTTCCGTCCGAGTACAAGGCCAGATTCTCTTTAGATACAGCACAGAGCGCCCCTGAGGCCGAGGGCATACATAGGTACTAGAACCCTAGATCATGATATGTTAATGTTTGTCGAACAATCAAAAGGAGGGAGGGAGGGAGGAAGGGAAATTGTCGTACCCGCGCAGAGGAAGATCGGGAGTATCTTTCTTTGATTAGAGCATCTGTAACGGGAGTTTCAATCTCAAATTTGAAATACTTTAAATTTAAGAAAAAGGTTATAAATATAAAAAAAATATCTTATATTTAAGGTTAACTCAAAAAAATAAATTACCTAAAATTTAAAAATTGGGACACATTTGGTATATATTTTGCACTAATTTTTACGGTTAGAATAGATATGAGATATTTTTATTTTTAAAATTAGTTATTATTAATTAAATTATTTATAAAATTATATTTAATAAAATTTGATTATATAAGATTATTAATTAATATTAATAGATTAAAATAAATTAAAAATTATAAAGTATAAATGATTGGTGATATGATTGATAAAAATAATTGGGTAGTATAAATTTGAGGTAATGAAATGTAAAATATTGAATTAAATTTGAGGTAAATTGATTAAAGTATAAGAGATGAGAGAGAAAATATTTGGATAGTACAATTGGGACATCAAATTTTATGGTAGTATTGTGGATGCTCCTAAGGATAGGGAGGATCAAGAATATCCAACCAAGTTTTTTTTTTTTTGATTGAAAGGATAAATGATATTGTAAGAAGTTATGTAAATATAATGTTCAGGTTCTAATGAGATTGAAGGCTCTTATGGTTTGTCATTTAGCTCTATGTATCTATATATCTATTTGCTCCCAAAAGGCGATACCCTCGCCCTCAGGGCCCCCGCCGGCTTGCCCGCCAGCCATCACGAGGGAGGTAAATTACGGTGGTCAAACAGCCGAGATCCATGGCAGGCCTGCGGAGCCAGGACGCCCACAATGAGCCACCCCCACAAACGGGGGGTTGAAACTCCCACACTACAGCTTATCCCCCAACAGACTTGAACCTGGGTATGTTGCTCCCACATACCATGCCTCAACCACTGGGATACGCCCGTCCACGCTATATATCTACTTATTTTTACCGATGTTTGATAAGTATTATAGTTTTTTCATCTTCTGTAATATTTTTATAGGTCAAGATCTATATCATTCTAAATTTCTGATCTTAAATTCACGGAATATAAGTTTATTGTGCTAATTTTGGTGGCTATTGGTATCAGAATTATACCATAAAGGTTTGAACAATATTTTACTTTAAGACAACAATTCTTCCGTGTACATGAGATGTTTGATAAGTTTTTCTCCTTTATTAATTTCTTAGTTACTAGAACCCTAGATCATGATAGATCATACTTAATGTTGGTCAAACAATCGGGGGGAAGGAAGGGAAATTGTCGTACGCACGCAGAGGAAGATCAGGAATATCTTTCTTTGCTTAGGAATAGGGAGGATCAAGAATATCCAACCATGTTTTTTCTTTTTTTGAAAGGACAAATCACGTGAGGTCAGATGAGGATCAATTAATTAGTTAAAAACCAATGAGATCCGACCTAATCAAATAATAAGATTATTTAGGGACATTGATTTTACGACCTACCCTTGCACGGCTACGTGAACGAGCGACGTGCGCCGATTGGAAAAGAGATCTAAGGCACCATGGCGCGCGGAAAACGGGTGCGGGAGAATCCAACGACGCCAAAGCTACTAATTTATATTCACGCCGGCTGCTGCTCACCGAAACTGTCTTGTGTAACAAGCTAGGTTTTTATTGCTGGGTTGAAGGTTTTAGTTGTCCATGATTGCCTGTACTTGTCGGCTTGTCGCAGGCCGACCGTATTTATTTGGCTCTCTTTATCTTTAACTAAGTTATAAACAACTGCTCTTGCTGTCACTAGTTTTTTAATATTTTTTCTTATTACATTTCATGCAAGAATCAGTCGCCTTTCTTATTTCTGCATAGTCATTTGCCGAATCAGCACTTATAAGCGGGGTTAGAGCATAGGTTTAAAAATCGGACCGGTCATCGAACCGGTCTCATAATTGATTCACTGGTTTAGTGGTCGAACCAATAGTTTGGACTGGTCGAACTAGTGGTACATTTTAAGTCAAAAAATATGAAATATATAGAAAATTAAACTCTACATAAATCTGACCGACTCCCGACCGGTTTTTTGACCGGTTCACTGGTTTTCACTGGTTCGACCGGTTTTTGACCAGTTTTTACCTGTTCCGAGATCTTAAAAACTGGTACATAAAATTTAACCGGTGACCCGACCGGTTCGCCGGTTCACTGGTCGGACCGGCCGGTCCGGTCCGGTTTTTAATACTAGGGGTTAGAGTGTAAATATATTTTTTTATTTTATAAAATTCTTATAATTATTTTATAAATAAAATATTTTATATTTTATGTACATATAAATCTTTAGTATGATCCATATTAAATTAGATATTAAATTTATCTATAAAAATTATATTATATGATAATGTATTAATAATTAAACCTAACATTATATCTCTCTGTCTAATTTTTTATAGTAGAATTAAAATTAAATAAGTATGGATGCAAGTATGTTCGGGTCATATGATAAATGAATAAATGAAATAATAAAGTAATTATTTAATTTATTGTTTTAAAATCTAAATTTTGAAATAAGGATAGAAAATAGTTGAAGTTGGTTACAATAAGCCAATAAACCACTTCACATCCAAATTTTGCACGTCACTTTTGAGAGCACAAAATTTGGAAGTGTGCACTCGCCCGTTTTCTGCAGAGAACAAAAGTTCCATTATTGAGCATATACGAACACGTCCATTAAGGAGGAAAAGAGACTATTTCTTCAAATTTTTTGGTGATTTATGTGTGAAATCAAAGAAGAAGAAGAAATCTCAAGAAGGTTGGCATTTTTGTTCTCCGTAACAACACGCGTCATAGGATTTGAGAAAACAGAGAGTGAAACCGTAAAATTCGATTCTAAAAATTACGAATTGATAATTCGGTGCAATTAATTTTATTAATGATTGGAGGTATACTATATGTATAATTTATATATAATATTCTATCATCTTAATTCTACATAAAGTTCTTTATTTCATGTATTAAAATTTTACATAAATTTTAATTTGATTGTACATGAATTCATATTAATAATGTTTTAATTACATGATTCGTGTTATATTATTGCCTAACAATAGCCGCAACCATAGGTTGATCGTGGATCTTCGATTTGCGGCTAGCATCAAGGCCAAATGACTCGAGAATTTGAAGTGGACATTTTAAAATCATGTACATGTGCGCGAGGTCTTATGGCTTACTCTAGGTAGTGGCAATAAACGGATCATAGAGGTTCATTTTAAGTCGGATTAATTTTGATCGGAATAAAATTGAGTTATTATACAATCGAATTGGGTTTGAGTATCATTCAAGTTCAGATAACATTAATTTAAATAAGATCTTCATTGAGACGGGTCAGGTGAATATCGAATCGGATAGGATCTAATACATCAAATTTCTTCATTTTTTGATTCAATTTGGATCTATAGACTTCAGGTCAAATCTGTATTGGATTTGGTGGATTCGAGTTTACAGACTCCAGGTTGTGTCAGATTTGGACTAAATTAATTCAATTTATAATTTGTATTAACATGAATTGTTATCAATTTAACATAAATAATAAATTAAATTTATGATTTATTATTATTATTACTACTACTATGCTTATCATAGTAATTTTTATCACAATATATGTAGTGACATAACAAATTATTATTATAAAATCTATAATAATAATAATAATAAATTATCATTATTAGCATTATTATTATAGTTATTGTTAAAAATACAATTATAAATATTGTTATATAAATAAATACAATAATTGTTATAATAATTTTTAACACCCCCATTTTCACTCCTAAAAATTTTCATTTAAAAATGATATAATTCGGAAGTAAACACAAGGAATGGAGAGTGCTACTGGCACACCTAGTATAAAACAAATGTCTATCATCGATGTCCTGATAGGTACAAGGCTAAAAACTTGTTTAACAAATCCTAAAATAGAAACTAAATCAAAATTCTCGCCAATAAAGTTAGCAGAAAATCTTATATACTCATCACCAATTAATCAACAGAAAACTTGTGAGATAAACCTAAATTCCAAAGTCTTAACCAAATAATAATAAAAATATAAATGGTCATTTACAATGCCAAATTAAATTTTCAATACAACAACTAAAATTTTAAAATATTTATAAATAATTATAAGAGTCATCGAGGGACAAAACTTTGGGCAGCTCTGACTCTCAGTCCAAACCAATAATTGCATCAGAACTCAAGTCAAAGTACATGTACATAGACATCTAAACAAGCATAGTATCAGTACAATGACGTACTGAGTAAACAACCTAACTCATAAAAATAACATACACACATAGATTCATATACTTGCAATAACTGATAAAACATGAAACACATGCTCTCATATAAGATCATATATAAGAATATGACCCAATATCCATGCATATCCCATAATTATTTACTTTTTCGGATCAAGTTGCTTCGGATATCAGATCAAATAAGAAAATATCGTATAATATGAATAGCCCTATGGCTTTATCATACAAACTACACACCTTATTAACAAACCCTAGCATGTCCTTAGCATAACCATAATATGGAATAATACACATTAACACATAAGATTCTATTAACTAAGAGTTTTGGATGTTCACCTAGCTTCCAAGTTATCCTAGCACAAGGAGGAGGCAAAACCCTTGCTTTGGGATCCACTAACATGCCTTCCTAGATCACCTTGTAGGGCTAGATTAGAGAAAACTAATCCAAACATGGAATAATATAAACACAAGTGAAAACCAATTATAAAATTAGGGTTTACCACTCAAAACATCAAACCAAACAATTTCAGAAAATTGAGCAAACCAATAAGTTAAAAACTTAACTTAATTCGTTTCAAATCAAAACAAATTGATTAATATGTGAAAGAATAAAACACAACTAAATTCCATAAATCTATTCTAAAAAATTATAGTTTTAAAGCCCAAAATACAAATCTAGATAATTCAAATCAATTAATCTAAATTGAAGGTTTTAGAATGTAATTAATGTCATTTCAAACAATTCTATAAAATTAATTTTAGAAGAAACAATCATACAAACGACCAATTTCATAAATTTCATTTCAAAATTAGGGTTTATACCTAAAAATGCAATTTGGTCAAATTTTAATTAGTTGTTTAAATCGAATATCTAGACATGCAATTAGATCTATTTTATAATATATTACATACTCAATTGAAAAATAATAAAGGAAGTACCCAGTTTAACATAATTAAGGTTTGTGAGTCCGGGCTACAAATTTGGTTAATTCTTATTCAAAATTTTAAATTGACGGTTTAGAATTGAAATTAGACATATTATAAAACACATTGTATAATAAATTTAATAAAATAACTCAATTGCACAATCTAATTTAAATCCATAAGAGTTTTGACCTAAAAATTTAATTTCGATAGATTTCACTCAATTTTTTCAAATTGACAATTCCAACATGAAATTAAGTACATTCTAAAGTATATTGCATAGTCAATTTATCCAAAGTAACTTAATCGAAAGAATTCGATAAATACGGACATAATCGGGCCAAAAATTCAATTTTCACAAATCAATCACGTATATTGTAATTAACCACTCCCAATCACTCATGCAACATATATATACACAATTATATAACCAATTTAGCTTATCATAAGCTAATTTACATAAATTTAATCAAAATAACAATTAGGGTTTGGGGAAAATATATCAAGCGAATAAGAGTGATTGAGGATCGGTGAAACTTCATCGGAGGGCGAGGCACACTCGCCGGTGGTCGGATGCAGTGGAGGTGGCAGAATAGTGGTGCACCGATGTTGTCTTCGCGAGCTGTTGTTGCCGCGCTACTACTGCTCCGCCTAACTACTTCTGGGTCGGCGACGAAGATGGGGACGACAAATGGTGTTGTTGAGAGGTAGTTGTGGTGTGGTGGTGGTGTCAAGTGACGAAGGAGAAAGGATAGAGAGTAGGGAGTCAGGGTTCCAGCACATGAGAAAAGGAAAGAAAGAGAGAAGAGAGGACGAAAAAAAGGGGATGGGGGAGTGTGACTGGGTTGGGTTTTGATTTTAACTATTTAATATAATAAATAGGTGACTTTATTGAAAATTCATTTTGTAAAAATCTTTGGGTAAATATCTCAAAAAATAATAAATTTTCTTTTAATGAAAGATCAAACAACTAAAAATAATTTAACACATCTTTGAAATGTTTTCCGTAAACCAAAATGGGGAAAATGGAAGAAAATAAACTTCAGAAATAAAATCATAAATAAATTATGGAAATCATTTTAATTTAAATGCTCCAAATATTTTATCGATCTCGTAAAAATAAATAAATTCAAAGACTGAAATATTTTTTATGGATAAAAATCATTAAAATGATTTGACCACTTTAAAGTGATTTTGTAATTTACTTTAAATACAATCATTTATTTTCATTAATAAAATATAATCATAAAATAAAGTCATAATTACATGATGAGGCTATACTCAAAATAAATTTAAAATATTAAAATCTAACACATGATATAAATGAAAATATAGTTTAAACAGAAATTGAATTACGTGAATTTAATAAAATTATAGTTGTGAAAAAATGTATCTAGAATTGTCTACAACAATAAATAATTTAAATAAATTTCAACATAAATTTAAAACCATCAATAAAACCATAAAATGAATTAAAACCTTAACAAATATTTACGAGAAATACGATTTAAATTAAATAACACAACTAAAATTAAATTAAATGTTAAAACTCCTAAATAAACACTAATATTTATAAAAAAAAATGGTTTTGAAGAAATATTATTATTATTATGCTTAATTATAATTATAATTTTGTTACATAATTATAATTATTATGATATTTATAATAAATATTGAAATTATTATACTTAATGATTGTTGTAGTTGTTGTTTGTAATGATTTTAATTATTATAATATATATTTTACTATTACTATTATTATTATTATTATTATTAGATGGATTATAATTATTATATTTAAATTATAATTTTTATGTTTATAATGATTATAACTATAATAATAATAATAATAATAAAATTTATGATCTAATTTGATCGATGTCGATATATTATTAAAATAAATCGAGTAGAAGAGACTCTTATTAGTTTTGTTTCATTTGTTGTTATTTGGATTTTGTATTTTTTTACTAAAAATTTTATTAACAAGATAGTTTATTAGTTTTCATATATCAATTTATATGAGATAAAACGTTAACTTTTTAGATCAAATTTGAGTTTAGTTTTTATCAAGTTTGGAATTATGTTTCGATATGGGACGGATTGAAGTTAGGTCATTTCGGGTATGGTTAGTTCGGGTCGGATCATTATCGTATTCCTATCCGAATATGGGTTAGGTTCGTGTTGGATTCTTTTTGGATTGGGTTATTTCGGTTTGAGTTATTTTGTACATGGGTCACGATCAAATTAACTGAATTCAAGTCAAATTAGGATTGATTAAAGTTATTTTTTTTTAAAGTTGTGATCGAATTTAACTTTTTTAGTCTAGATCAAATTTCGAATCAAATAATTAGGTTCTTATTGATTGTGTTGGATCAACTTTGTGAGGTATAACTCTATGTCCATGAAGTATGGAGAATGAGCTAGAAATCATGTTGTATTAACTTACAATGATTCTTCACGTTGGAATAGTGGGTTGATGATAGCGCCATTACCGTTGCTTTAGTTAATAGTTCGTAGATGTTGATTCCTGTTAACCAACAGAAACTTCTAATTTTCATTCATAAAAAACTATAAAATATGTTTTTTTTAATTTTATGAAGAAAATTGAAAACCGATCTAAATTATATTTTTTGAGTTTTTTTTTATAAATATATGTCATTGTTTTCTACATACTTTTCAATTGAAAAATTATTACTAATAATAATTTTGGTGTTTACGTATCAATTAATATGAGATGAAATCTTATCTTTGTATATTGAATTTAACTTGAGTTTGGATTAAGTTTAAAACTATATATGGCTATGGGTCAGGTAAGTTAGGGTCAGGTCATTATTGGGTTTCTGTCTGGATATAGGTTGGGTTCTTTTTGAGTTAGGGTATTTTAGTTTTGGTTATTATTATGTTAGCTAAATTCATATTACTTTTGAATTGATTCGAGTTGTTTTAGATTTTCAAGTTGAGATCATATTTAAATTTTTAGATCTAGATCGGGTCAGGTCAGGTTGATCATGTTAGTCCATCTTTGCTAGGTCTAGTCTCACATTGAGTGTCTTATCTTCGATAAAATTTGGTGTGACATACTACACCCTAATTTATCTACAGAAGCACTAGATTTTACTTGCTAATACAACTATAAATGAATCGAGATGGCTCTCAAACTACTCAGCTAATTAAAAGCTTAGTCTGGCCCATTCATTAAGTTAAATGATCCTAAGCCCAAAAAAGTTCGGGTCAACTCACTTATAGCTCAAGCTCGTAAACTTGACTCACTTTGGATCGTTAAAAGTCTGGTTCGACTCGTTTATTTAGTGAAACAATCTAAGCCCAAGCTCGAGGCTGAGAACCCAACTTGACTCATTTATAGACCTGTTAGGAACAAAACCTAAATCTTTGATGTTGCAACATCTACTATGTTTCTAAATATGTCTTGTGCCCTAATGGAATCCTCCTAGGTAAAATAGTTTTGGTGTTTTATCTACATCTTTCGTAACCTAACTCTATAAAAATCAAGAACCAAAAACAAAGTACAACTATACAAAAGTATAAAAAAAATAAGGACTTGAATGTGTGTGTGTGTATATATATATATATGAATATCTATTATTATCTAAAGCATACAAATTTCACCAAGATTAATCAAGAACAACCACTTAACAAGTCAATTATTAGATGTAAGAGGTCCTAGAATCAAATTTCCTTCCTTACTCTTTTGATATTATAACACCTTTACAATAATTATATTCACCTCTACGGTGTGTTGTCCTCACCATCATGGATTCCCTATGAATCATAAAAATGGTATGTTATGAGAACATGTACATAGTGTTGAACTATGAATATTATAATTTTTATTGTACTGACTATAAGGTGTGTAGCATAGCTAGAGTTGTACATGAGTCGAGCCGAATACCTCATGACTCGGGTTCGGCTTGTTTAACAAACAAGTATAAAGTAAGGCTTGAACTTGATTCGTTTAATTAAACAAATGAGCCAAGTCGAGCTCATGAGTCAATGACATAAAATGAGCTGAACCTTTGTTTTTCGGAATCGAGCTTGAATTGTTTAATAAACAAGTTTAAAAGTAAGGTTCGGGATCAACTCATTTAACTAAATGAACAAGCCAAACTTAACCAAATACCAAATTGACTTAGCTCATTTACAACCCTAAGCTTAACCCACGTTAAAATTCAAAATAAGTACTTTAAAATCCACTTCTCATTTACAAGTGATGCAATTATAGAAATTCATTTAATATTATAACGTGAGTATTTAGATTAAGATTGAATTATTTTATAATTGAAATAACCTTAGTCTAGGATTCATCTGAGTAAATTGTAAAGAGTATTGAACTATAACAGGGATCCTTCTAAGTGATGGACCTTAACCTGGCAAGAACTTACCCAGTATAAAAGTCTAATCTAACACCACCTCAATTGTTATGCCATGCTATTAGTAGCACAATGCTTCCTATACGTGGATGATTGTATTTTCGTAAATTTATTAAAGTTTGTTTTAAACATAATAAAGAAAGGGTTTAGAAATTATACATCTTTTATACATAAATACACATTCTTATGATAAAATATACAATCCTTCTTGATCATATGGCAGACTTGGTGACATTTTTCTATATTTGTTAAACTTTATTTTAAAATAATACACATCTTGTTCGATAAAATACACATTTTTCTTATATAAATACACTCATTCATAGGTAAGAATAAATATATTATTCAATACAATACACATGTTGTCCAATACAATATATTTCTTTCTAATAATAATTACAAATAAATAATGAATGTATATTTTTATCATGTAAGAAATGTATTTTTATGCTAAGAGATGTTTATTTACCACTGTAAATGTGCATTTAAAATTATAAGATATGCATTTTCCGATATAATATATGTATTAACTTTTATAAAACGTGCATTCACAGTCACTAAAATATTTATCTTAATGCGTATATTTGTTGATATAACATGTGAATTTAATACTATAAAATTTATATTTACAACTATAAGATGTACGTTTATTATATAAAGATATTTATTCTTTTTAATAAGATATATATTTTGTTAGATAATATGTAAATTTACAATTGTAAGCTACGTGTTTTTATTGTAAAAAATTATTAAATTAGAAAGATATGTATATACAACTATAATGTGTGTTTTTCTCAATCAATTATCAATAAATTTTGTCAAATAAATTATATTTGTCAATAAAAGATGTGTATTTACAGCCATAACATATGCATTCATAACATAGTTTTTCTCAATCAATTATCAATAAATTTTATAAAATAAATTATATTTATCAGTAAATGATGTGCATTTACGGCAATAAAATGTGCATTCATAACATATGTATTCATCTATTATAGTTCTATCAATAAATTATTTGTATTTATATTCTAAGTATATGTATTTTATTGGATAATATATATATTATTTTCAAACGAAGTTCAAGAAATTTATAAAATGTCATCGTACTGGTGATATTTTCTAAGAAAAATAAATATTTTATAGGAAATAAGTATATATTTATACATAAAAATATACATTTGTTAGTAAAAACGTACAATCGAAATAAAGAGGTGCGAACATCGTTCCCAAAGCCTCTCAG